>CM069083.1:35728886-37075775 GCA_035578085.1 Solanum pinnatisectum
TTATATGTCCCAAAAGACAACCTTAAGAACTCGTGGTGTTATATCCTTCCCCATAGGAATATTCGTCTTTGAATGTGAAATAGAACACACAAGTAAGGTTAGGAACTTCTCAAAGTTCTAGCAAAGCATCCCCTATACACTAGACTATTCCATTCAACAATCTAGTACATGGCGTGATGCTTCATAAGTTGTCATGCCCCGAGGCTACCCTGGCATAACACGAGACCTTAGATCATGAGTGACCCTGCTTAACCCTGTGTCTGGCATATATCAAGCATACTGAGAATAACTGAATAAGACATCTACTATGCAGAAGCTAAAACAATAGATAACTGAAAGTGGAAAACTCCCAACTTGTCTGAATGTATAAAACATACTACGAGTTTAATAATAACTGAAAGATAAGCTTAACAATTCAAGTTGATTCTACTACTATGTCTCAAAAAGCCTTAATCGAAGTTGAGTTCGGGACATGCCCCTAGCTAGCTATAACAAAATCGAAATCAATAAAAAGACTAAAATGAAAAATCATGTCTATTGTCTTCAAAGTATGAGGACTTACCACCAAGTCACTAAATGTGGACCGAGAATTGATCTAAGCTAAATCTAGATGCCGAAGTACTGAACCTACATCATGAAAGGATGTAGCGTAGAGTATGCTTCAAGATTTGAAATGTACCATGCATGCATATAGATACTAAAATGAACAAATATATATATACATATATATATATATATAAGTTGAACAAAGTATAATCGAGCAATGACATAAAGTGAGGAAGAATGTAAATATTGAAACATAATCAAAAGTTAAATTGAATGCAATGACCAAATTCTAAATTGAATATCAAGATATATCAAAACTGTCAAATGCACTTTGAGTATGATGGGAGCTACTATTAACCGACATAAAACCATGTGAGCTAAACGTGAGTTTGATGTATATGCCCCATCAAGAGGACCCAATATACCTTGTCGTGGGTATAAAGGCATGATCAGTGTGATCACTAAATCGATGCCCAATAGAGGACTTATATCCTATGGGAGCACGTAGTCAAGGGACTATGAGGGTACGCTAAACTCTAGTCCAACTCTTGCTAAGTCTACTCTCAACCGAATATGTATATGACACAAATGTAACTAAAATACTGAATAACTTAAAATACTGGCATGCAATCTGAGAATGAAGCATATATATACTAATAATGCAACATTCGAAATCTGGAGCATGATTATCTGTTCAACTGACCTAGTAGGTATAATTCATGAACTAATAGAATTTATACAAACTAGGGTTCTGAGTTTCATACAAGGAATTAACCAAACTTTCAAAGAAACAAGCTATTTTGATTTAGGATACTACAACAGCTAAATCACAGTAAATATCCAAGGTTTAAGGAACCCTATGTCTAAACAAGATATAGAGAATCAAGGAACTGACTGAATTCTAGGGACCTAGTGAATGAAAGGAATCCACTACTGAAATCTCACATACCTGGTGACGAAATCTACGGAGAAATCCTTTGATTTTGGGGCTAGAACTTGAAGAAAACCTTCTGATTGCTCTTGGGAAAACCAGTGCATCCTTCTTCTTTTCGCTCTATATTTTTTGGTGAATTTTAGAGAATAATGGTTCTAGGTAGGTTCTGACTAGTTTACTAAGCTTAAACTAAGTAAATGACGTAGTTTAAGGGTAAAATAATTAGGAAAAGACCCAACTACCCCTAAGCTAACTGACGAACAATCGATGGACTTCGACTAACCGATTGGGACCGACTGACGGTCCATCTCGCTAGGGCATCATTTGGCATCTAGATCGATTTGGGGTCACGATCCACTTACCCTTGACTACGAACCGCCCACCAATGATCGGTAGGTATTTACCTGGGTCGTATTTTTTGGAGGTTCTAGGTGGCCAACCTACGGACCACATGATATACCTTGAGTTTATAGTATTTTTAATATATTTCACTTAAGAGTTGTGTGTGTCTAAGGCCATTTTGTAGCAGAATAATGTTTATCAGGTTATATATATAGGAAATAGGCTTGGACGAGGTCGAGAGAGAGATGACAGCTTGAAATCGGCAGAGGGAGCCACCCACGGAGGTGACCTACATGCATCGTAGTCCAATCACGAGACGTGGGTAGGCGTGGAATGATCATCGTGGAAGTCCGATTATGGCGTGGAACTACTGAGGTGAGTGACGAGCGTAGGTCAACCCATTGTGCCATCCCGCATATCCATCAATGATCACCGGAGTTGAAGTTCCAAGACTGGATGAAAAGTTCCAAGCATGGAGTCACGGAAGGGGACCCACGGATCGTAGGTCAACCATGGTCCGTATCGCACATCCATTATTTGTATCCGAAAGTCAAGGTTCCAGCCTTTGTAGAAAGTTCTAAGTATCAAGTTACGGAAGGGACCTACGGATCGTAGGTCGATCCACGGTCCATAGTTTAGTCTCACAATCAAGCGCCCGTAAGTTTTATTTCCTTATTTCATTTCCTTTTGTTTAGGACAAGTTTTTCTATAAATAGGTATGTAAACCTTGTTTTGAGGATTAGACACCATTGTATACATTTAGTTCTTTGTATTTTCGGGAATTAACTTGCAAACTTTGACAATTTGATTTCCTAATTTCGGATTATAAAGATTTTTGCTTTGAATTTAAATTGAGATTACGGGTTTCTTCTACTCAATACGTAAGTTCATGAATTCTTCTTCTAAAAATATGAATTTCTTTCAAGCATGAGAAGCTAAATCCACAACTAGGGTCATGGGAACCATGAGCAATTAAGAACGATGAAGAATAAGTAAGTGATTCTTGAATAGTGTTGATGTGTATTGGTAATTCTTTCACTTAGAAGTCTTTTAACTGCACAACGTTAGAACTCCCCTTGTTGCTACTTGTTGGACCAAGGAGGTAGTTAATAAGAAAAGAATTATCAATAGAGATTTAGTGTGATACTATCTAATAGTATAATGTCAATTGGTGCTAGGTGAAAACTAAGTCATACATTGATGTGATGTCTAACTGAGGTAAAGGTAAGGGTTAGTAAATTATACACACGTAGCTGTACTCAAGTGCAAGTGAAATTCCCTATTTAGAGGACCAATCACTTAGTGGATACCTAACTTACCAACTTTGCATGTGATACACTAGAAAGGATTACTATTATTAGATTACAACATTAAGAGCTTATGGGGAACACATACACCATAGTTTCTCTCTCTCATTGATAACAATTTGAATCTTGCTCACATGTTGATAAACAATATTTAGTTATTTGTTTCACAAACCCCTTTACTTACTTGTCTCATAAATAAGTTTACTAAATGAATATAATCGTAAGTTAAGTTTAATTCTAAACCATTATACTCGTGGAATCTTCCCCAACCACCAATTTGGGCTATTTAATTGATATAAATCGCTTATACTTATTTATGGAAGTGTAATTTGAGCGTATCAACTTTTGGTGCCGCTCTAGGGGATTAAGGCTTTTAGATTAAGTTTAACTATATTATTAAACTTTAGTCAATTATTCCCTAATTTTACATTTTTCTTTTGTTTTTGATTTCTTCAGGTTTCCACTCTAGTGTATGCCAAGTACACGAAGTCGCGGCAAACCATTGACCCCATACGATCCAGAGTTGAGAAAAACTTTGAGAAAGATAAATAATCAAGGGGTTCGTGATAATCCAGTCATAAAGGAGCATGAGGAACAAGTGAATAATGAGAATGCTCAGGTTTAGGTTGATAATATACTCGGAGATGCATTGAGAGTGCAGAACCCACCTGAACCAAGATTGCGTGATAATTACAAGGTCAAGCTTAATACAGTGGAATCCAAAGGACCCATTGTTCTCCCTCTACTACCTCCAGGGCATACATTTGTGGTGACGAGCAATCTGATGCAGATGCTTACTGCGAGGGGGTTGTTTTCTGGTATGGCTTCAGAAGATCCATATGGGCACATGGCCAAGTTGAGAAGTGTCCGCAAGAGTTGTGTAGGGCGACCGGAGTTGGATATGAATATCATAGGGTTGAGAGTCTTCCCTTTATCATTGATCGGAGATGTTGCGATCTTGTTTTCTGAGCTTCTATACAACTCGATTCACACTTCGGATCAATTGCACAAGGTGTTCATGGCAAAGTATTTTCCATTGTCCAAGAAGTTGAATCACAAGGACAAACTGAATAACTTTGTAGCACTACCTGGAGAGTTTGTGAGTAGTTCGTGGATAGGTTCACCGTGATTCATACGGCGTTCCAAATCACCGCATTGATGATGAGTCATCAAGGAGTATTTCACAGGCCAAGATGACAATGGTAAGGTTGTGCTTGATACTATCGGAGGATCATATGGTGAGTGCACTTTGAGGAGATCGAGAAATTAGAAAAGACTTCCCAAAATAATAAAGCACGGAGCACTAGAAAGTCGAATCTCAAAGAAACACTTATGCAAATAAGTCGCACCTAGTCAATCCGCCATGACATTCGTGAGGAGATGGCCTAGATTAGGACAAAACTCGGGTCGTGTCAAGCATGTGAGCGGAGGTGCAGAAAAGGTGAATGCGGTAAATTATTTGACTAGAACTCCACCACCACCAGTTGAGGAATGCTACTATGAGGAGGATGCTTATTTGGCGAATGATCAGACGGGGGGTTTCCGAGCCAACATCCAAGGTTCCATTTCGATAATTGGCACCAAGGTCAAGGAGACCAAGGTCGAAACTATGGTAATTACAATCAAGAGGGTCGATGTTCAGGATGGAACTACAATCGCGATAACAACTACAATCGAAACAACTATAGCAATGGAAACGATAGGGTTGGGCCTTATGTTCCTCCCGCAAATCGGGAATCGCAACAGGGAAGCTAGGGGTAGCATGTCACGATTGAGGATATGATGCGTAAGATGATGAAGAGGTTTGATACGATCGATGAGAATGTGAAAGAGATGCGAAATGACTTGTCTAGAATCGCTTAAAAAGTTGATGCCCATGCAAAGGTCAATCAAGTAACTTGAGCAAGAGATGAATTAGTTGTCCACTACAAGAAACCCACATCACCGCACACTTCCTAACAACACCATTCGTAATTCAAAGAATGATGGCATTGTATGGCGCTACTACTCGAGGGGTAAGGCACTCATTGATCCACCTATGTCGTCTGAGGTTTAAAGGTTTACGAGATGACGATGAGATTGAGGTTACTAGAGAGTCCAAGAATGCTACAGAAGGAAGCATAGATAACCCAAAAAGTTATTTCCAAGCAGATAACCCAAAAGTTATTTCCATGCCTAGACCTCCACCTCCATTCCCACAGAGGTTAGTCAAGAAGAATGAAGAAGGAAAATAACGCAGTTTATTACTATGTTGAAATAGCTTTCCATTAATGTCCCGTTGATAGAGGCTTTGGAGCAAATGCCTAGGTATGCAAAGTTTATGAAAGATTTAGTGACTAAGAAAAGGGTCGCCGCTTTTGAAGATGATGATAGGTTGCAACATTGCAGATTATCGCTACAGTTACTTGTGCGTAAGAAAGAAGATCACGGTGCCTTCACTATTCCTTGTACCATTGGGTTATTGCATTTTCCGAAGGCATTGTGTGATTTAGGTGCTAGTATTAATTTGATGTCATTGTCTATTTACAAGAAGTTGGGTTTAGTGGACTCCAAACCGATTACATGCGATTACTCATGGCTAATAGAACTTTGAAGAAGCCCATTAGTGTTCTCCAAGATGTACTTATGAAAGTGGAGTCGTTTATTTTTGGAGGATTTTGTGATACTTGATTGTGAGGTTTATTTTGAGGTTCCCATCATCCTAGGGACACCATTCCTTCATGGGTGTGCCTTGGTCAATATGGAGAAAGGGAAGATGGTCTGATTGAATAGTAAAAGCTAACTTTTAATATCCGAGGTCCATGAAGAAGGAAAGTGATCTCAAGTCGGTGTCACAGAACCATACAAAGTGGAGCGAGGTTCTAATGTGTCTATTGAAGAGAGGTTGGGTGTTGATGCACTTTCACAGAATGATAAATTTTGAGGGTGATGGTATCAAGACTATGATGAGTTAGTTCGACTTGATAAGTTCAAATTTTGTTCCAAATCGAAGAAATTGGAGTTAGATATGAAGAATCGAGACTTCCACCCACAAAATCGTCTATCAAGAGGCTCTAAAATTGGGCTTAAGGCTCTACCATCACATTTGAGGTATGTATTCTCGGGGGAGAGATGGTACTTTATCAATCATCGTTGTGATCGATTTGAATGTGGGACAAGTCGAGGCTTTGGTTTCGTGGTCAAGAGGTTCTAGCGGGCTATTGGGTGGATTATCGCGGACATTATTAGGATCCTCTTGGCATTTGTTCTCATAAAATCCAACTCATTCCGGATCACAAGCCTAGTATCGAGTACCAAAGGAGACTAAATTCACCTATGCAAGAAGTAGTGAAAAAGGAAATCATCAAGTGGTTGGATGCTGGAGTCATATATCCTATTGCAGATAGTAGTTTGGTTTGTCATGTTCAATGTGTTCCTAAGAAAGGTTGGATTACTGTGGTTCCTAATGCGAAAAATGAGCTTGTTCCGATGTGGCCAGTTACTTGATGAAGAGTATGCATGGACTACCAAAAATTGAATGCTCGATGATAAGGATCATTTCCCTATGTCGCTCATGGATCGATATCGACCGCCTTGGTAAGGGTTGATATTGCTTTCGATGGTTATTCGCTACAATCGATCTCATAGCTCCATAAGACTAAGATAAGACCACCTTCACTTGCCCTTATGGGACTTTCGCCGTCAAACGGATACCATTTGGGTTGTGTAATGCTCCAGCGACCTTCCAGCGGTGTATGATGTCGATATTTTCTGATATGGTGGAGGACACTATTGAGGTAATTGTGGATGATTTCGATGGTAGGTTACTCATTTGATGGTTGTTTGATAATTTGGCCAAGGTACTTAAACGGTGTAAGAGTGCAATCGTGCTCGATTGGGAAAAGTGCCACTTCATGGTGAAAGTGGATCGCTCGGTCATCAAATTCGAGAAGGTATTGAGATTGATAGAGCTAAAGTTGAGGTATTAGAAAATCTTCCACCACCTATCTCTATTAAAGGTGTTAGAAGTTTTCTTGGGCATGCAGACTTTTATAGGAGGTTTATTAAGGATTTCTCCAAAATTGCACACCCAATGTGCAAATTGCTCAAAAAGAAGTGTAAGTTTGATTTTCATGATGCTTGTCTAAGAGCATTTGGAGAGTTGAAAGAAAAGCTATTTTCCTCACCTATCATTATTTCACGGATTAGGGACAACCGTTTGAAGTGATGTGTGATGCGAGTGGAGCGGCGCTTGGTGTGGTATTGGGACAGAGGCGTGAGGAGATTCTTCATCATATTTATTATACCAGCAAAGCTCTAATGTGGCTCAAAAGAACTACACTGTGACTGAACAGGAACTCCTTGCTGTGGGTTTTGCATTCGAGAAATTTCGATCCTACTTGCTTGGTACTAAGGTCATAGTGCTTATTGACCATTCTGCATTGAGGTATCTGATGGCTAAAAAGGATGCAAAACTGAGGTTATTTAGATGGGTGTTGCTGCTGCAAGAGTTCGATTTTGAGGTGAAAGACAGAAAAGGGACAGAAAATCAAGTTGCCGATCATTTGTCCAGATTAGAGGAGGAAGTGATGCTCAAGCTAGGAGAAAGGTCTGAAATTAATGATTCTTTTCTAGACGAACAGGTATTGGCTGCTTCTAATGATCTTATTCCTTGGTTCGGAGACTTTGCTAACTACTTGGCAAGTGATCTGGTTCCATCGGATTTGTCGTTTCACCAAAGGAAAAAGTCTATGCATGATGTGAAGAAGTTCTTTTGGGATGAGCCTTATTTGTTCAGATTTGTGACGATAGTATTATTCATCGTCAGATGCCCGAGGTTGAGATGATGAGTATACTAGAGGCGTGTCACTCTTCGCCTGTTGGTGGGCATCATAGTGGTATTCGAACTGCGCATAAAATTTTGCAGTCTAGGTATTACTTGCCTACCATCCATCAAGATGTTCATGATTTCACCAAGTCTTGTGATCGCCGCCAAAGAGAAGGAGGAATTTCAAAGAGGCAAGAGCTACCTATGAATCGATATCGGTGATCGAGTTGTTTGATATATGGGGCATTGATATTATGGGTCCATTTGTGAGTTCATATGGGATGAAGTATATTCTTGTTGCGGTTGATTATGTGTCGAAACGGGTGGAAGCAATTGTCTTTTCAAACAATGACGGTAAAAGTGTCATCAGATTTAAAAACAATATCTTTTCCAGATTTTGTACACCTAGGGCGATTATCAGTGATAGAGGTTCCCACTTTTGAAATAAGTTGTTCAAGGCATTGCTAGAGAAATATGGAGTCTATCACAATGTAGCCACTCCTTACCATCCACACCATGGCAAGTCAAGTGTCCAACAGAGTGATAAAGCAAATCCTTGCTAAGACTGTGAATGAAAATAGAACCAATTGATCAAGGAGGCTTGATGATGCTTTATGGGCTTATTGCACCGCATTCAAGACTCCCATAGGTATGCCCCCTACCAACTTGTATATGGGAAGTCATGCCATTTGTTAGTAGAGCTAGAGCATAAGGCTATATGGGTGCTAAAGAAGTTGAATTTGGATTGGGGCGCCGCATCGAGTTAAAGAGTGAATGACATGAATGAGCTTGATGAGTTTTTCCTAAAAGCTTATGAAAGTTCAGCCTTGTACAAGGAGAAGATGAAGAAGTATCATGATCAAAAGATTGAAAAGCGTGAATTTATTGTGGATGATCTGGTGCTTCTACTTAACTTAAGGTTGCGCTTATTTTCTAGCAAGCTCAAATCCAAGTGGACCGGCCATTCATAGTCACCGCGTTCCCATATGAAGCGGTCGAGCTCAAGAACAAGGAGAGAACAAGGTTCAAAGTGAATGGCCAAAGGATCAAGGTCTACATCGGAAAGAGGAGAGTGTGAAAGAAGTGGTCGAGGCCTACTACCTTGACGAAGTCCGAGTAATCAAGGCCCGCTCGTACCATAACGTTAAATCAAGCATTGCTTGGGAGGAAACCTAAGATGTAAAATATAGCCAACTATAGGTTTTTCTTTTTGATTTAAGAGTTTTCTTCTTTTATTTTAATTTCTGTAATTCTTTAGATAGGTGTTTTTATTTTTGTATTAGTGTTAGCTAGATATAGAATAGGGTCCGTGTATAAAAAGTGTCCAGAAAATGTAAAAAGAAAGACCTCATGGCTGCTACATGCGCAGGGACGAACAGCTGAATCTACAGATAACAGGCTGGGCAGAGGTCTACGGACCCCATCGACGGTCCGTGGGACCATCCATGGATCGCGGAATGGTGTTCGAGACCCCAAGTAAGTCCTCCAAAATTTAAGTGTCCGAAGTCACCTTGATCGACCTATGGTCAAGAGGTTGACCACGGCCATAGACGGGTTTTCATGGGTCCAAACCTAGGGTTCTGTTGACCCGACCTGGACCCCCCTTTAATAAAAACTCTTCATTTTAAATTCATCCCCCACTACCCAAATTCCCTCCTATCCGTTTCTAACCCCTCCAAATCCCAAACTCCCATATTAATTCCCCACATCAGTCTCAAATCTCACAAAACACTCTCCTCTTCCATAATTCTCCTTCTTCTCTCCCAAAATCACCCCATTTCCCCTTCACAAAGGGTTCTAGGTCTGGGTTCGGTGTCAAAGGCTTGTCGAAGGGTCTAAGGAGTCTATTGCATCACATAATCACCCACTTCCATTATTTGTAAGGTAAACGACTTCACCCTGACTTTGAATTCACTGTTCATGGTTGTATTATGAAGTCCCGAAGTGGAAATTAGCCTTGGGTGGTAAATTTTGTGTGTAAACAATGATTTGTATGCTAGAACCACCCTTGGAACGATAGAATGTGATTGTGTTGTTCTTTTTAATCAAATAACTCAGGGTAAATGGTCTAAATGACAGTTTTGACTTAGGGTTTCTAGTTTTGGTATGATAATAAGCCATATTGTATGTTAAAGGAACCCTAAGGATGAGGAACTACAATATATTGTGTTGAAATGCATAATTAGACTTAGATTGTTTAATTGATTGGTGGAAATAATGTGTATAATGAGAAACATGTCTAAAACCTGGCACATACTTGACCCACGAGACCCCGTCCACGGATCGTAGGTCAACTTACAGACTGTAAGTCGGGTTTGTGGGTCTGTTGCACAAAACAAATCATTAAGTCTCGAACCACGGAGGTGGAATACGGTCCATCGTTCTATCGATGCAAACCGCTCGCACATCTATGGTTCAGATCAGAGACCCATCTTGTGGGTTCTCTAACCTATGGAGGGGACCTACAGACCGTAGGTCCAACCACGGACCGTAGGTACCCACCGTGGGTCGGCAGCTCACATCGCCCGTAAATTTATCGTTTTTCATTTCGATTCATTTCTTGTTCTCAATTTTTTCCAAGTGTGTTATTGGCTTGTTTTGGTACTAACTAAGCTTCTATAGGTATTATGGCTCCCAAACAAGCTCTGACTTACGCCGCAAAGGGCAAGTCAAAATCAGTGGCACCATTCTTTCGGCTTATCGATGAGGATACTGATGCGGAGACTGACCCTGCATATGTTCCGCCTCCTACTAGGACGTCTCCCACTTAACCACTCACCACACGGAACCAAGCCAGGCAGGTGCAAGTCGACCTGGTCACTTCCCCCAAGTCTGATGAGGGGAATACACCGATCGATTCACTGGCTGGCTCTAAGTCTGTATCAAGTTCCGACTCAGTCTCCGGCTCCAGCTCTAATGGCATCACCGCCTCATCCTCCGAGGCTACTAGTACGGGGGACATTCCAGTTCTACCAAACATCGATCCTGAACCAGTTGTTGAGGAACCTAATCGCTGGTGCGTGAGTGGCCAGTATCAGATATACAGGGACTCTCGAATGCTGAATAAGAATGAAAAGATGGCTCGACTTGTCACCGATGAGCGTCAAGTTCTCACAGAAAGTCTCCACACCACGCACGACATCCACACTCTCTTCAAGAGGCATAGGTGCTAATGGATGGCCTGTAGCCCAGGGTCCTTCAGTGAAGAGATAGTTAAGGAGTTCTATCTTTCCACTCAAGGCTACACTAGTGTGCGGTTTTTCAGTTGATATATCTGAGACCACTCTCCATAGGTTCCTCTACGGTATGAGCCACACTCTGCCAATCAACACGGTCGAGTTCGACTATCGCTGGGACATCGTTATGAGCATGGTATTTCAGAGAAATACTTATCAGAGGGAGACTCTTTTGCGCTAGTTAGCCCATCATCTTGCTACAGACGGAGAGCATGTCGAGTGGGTCAGCACCTCGAGCTTGGGTATCAAGAAAGCCACCCTGAAATTTGTGGTCAAATTCTTCTGGTTGCTGGTGCAGAACTATGTGTCTCCTACTTAGGTAGATAATGTACTTACATGGGATCGAGCACTCATGGTTGTAGGTTTAGTTACTGGGATGGAGGTTGACTTTGCCCGTATGCTGATTACAGAGATACACGAGAGGGTCTTGAAGGCCACCACCACCCTATCTTTTCCATGCCTCATTTTCCAGGTTTACAGGGATACTGGAGTACCAGTGTGGCATTGTGACATGTTGCTTCAAGAGACCAAGACCCTAGATATCGTCCTGATTCGGGATGAGGCCAATATAGCTGCACCTCGCAGGGAGCAACAGGTTGAGGTGCCACCGTTGGGAGCAAACCTTGTAGCAGATGTGGAGCAGATGCACAGTGATGATCTTTCCCCTCCAGCCACTACAGATGATGCCCCGGCTTCCCCATCTCTGGCCACCAGTCAGGCCCCTAGCTCCTCCAAAGCCACTCCCTCCTTAGGGTCTGTTACCGTGCCTCTAGCCTGTGTCCAGAAGATGGAGGCCCATATGGCTACCCTACTGCAGCATATGCGACCTTAGATGCAACGTGCGATCGAGGATTCTGCCGCTAGGATTGAGCAGCGATTAGAGCACATGATGGACCAGAAGGTCCATGCCATTCATAAGCGCCTGGATGCCTTTGAGTTGAGAGTCCTAGAGAGGTCAGCCCTGACTGTTGATGTGATCACTCTCTAGAAGGATATAGAGAGCCTCTATAAGGATGTCACTGGACTCGTAGCTCCACCAGAGACTGAGCCTAAGTCAGCTCCCACATCACCGGGTGATAATACGATGTTGGATGCATTATTCAGAGATGAGTTGCCACTGCTTGATTCTTCCCGTCATGCTGGGAAGGACCCCTACTCCAGTTGGACTTCTTATGACACTGGCTGGGAGAGCTCGCAAGAGGGAGAGCTAGGAGTTTGAGGCGGCCTAGAGAGCATCCCTAGTAGAAGAAGACATGCACCAGCAGCGGACTAGGGAGGTCGGTGTTGGTGCCTCTAGCAGCGTGAGGACTAGTGATAGTGCAGCGAGAGTTGATGTTAGTACTACTGAGAGTGCTGAGATGATAGATGTGGGCACTACTGAGGGTGATCCGAGTGTTGATCCAGCAGGCTCCGGGAAACCGAACTTACCCACTTGTTGAGAGGTCTTCGACGCTATGCGCCACAGGTTTGCTTCACCCTATCCTTTACATTTTTTTTTGTGCATTGGGGACAATTGCACTCTATTTTGTTGGGGGTGCAGTAAATGGATTGTGAGTGATAGGTTGAAGTCTGAGTAACCCAACTCATAATCCTCTCTTGGGGTTTTCTTGCTTGTGTTCTTTTTCCCCAAGAGACTGTTTTAATTTCTATTAAACCGGCATGTTTAGGAATGTATATGTAGGAGTAAGTAGAAAAATGAAACCATGATGGCATGAAAAGCATGAGAAAAAATGATCCCTATTCAAAAATATTGAATTGTGCTAGATCTATAGTCTTGATGAGTTGAATGTGTTGGATCTCAATGTGACATGATAAGAACCGATTTGAACTAATGACGTAAGCTAAAACTTGAACTGGGTAATCTGATAATCTGATAATGAAACAATGTGCCAAGAGAGTGTGAGAAAAGTTAAATGTTTAGACAGTTGTGCCAATCTAGATCTTGCCCCATTGGTCCTGCTAAGATGATCTAGGCTAGAAGTTGGGAAGTTATCATAGGCCCTTGTTCAAATTTGTCTACTTAAGCCTAAAATGATCCGACCAAATGAAATCAATGTTCCCTTTTATCCAAATATTTGAGCCTAAAATAGACCATTTCTTTTGATTCACCTAACTCACCTTCCCTAAAATAAGTGTTTTGGCCCTGGTTCCACCTTGGACATGTGCACCTTGACTTAGGCCAAAATCCTAAGTTGAGGGTGGCTAATGCAAAAAGTTACCTCAATCTTGGCCCTAGTTCGACATCGAATATTGTGTACCTCAACTAATGTAAAATCCATAAGTTGAGGGTGGCTATGAAAGAGGAAACTGAAAGAAAAAAGGGTATGAAAAGAGTTTTGTGTTGAAAAGAGAAAAAGAAAAGATAGAACAGGATGTGAGTTTGTGCAAAAGAAGCAAAAATATGATAAATAAAAGTGCTAAAAAATAAAGAAAAATAAAGTGAAAAAAAATAAAAGCCACAAAGTCAAAAGTCACATCCATGTTGAAAGGAGTCAAGCGAAAGAAATTAAGATGAAAGGATGTCAAAAATAGGTTGAGAAAAGAGGTAAAAAGCCAATGTAATGTCAAGGAGGGCAGAAAGTCACTAAAAAGTACCCAAATGTACCACACCTGACCCTGAGCCTACGTTACAAGCTAATAAAGTCCTATAGTGATCCTAGCAACTAGTTTGGAGAGTCTAAGCAGTGAAAATAAGGGCAAGCCTATGGTATTGAGCACTAATTGTACTTGAAGTCACTTTTGAGCGTGAGTGTTGAATGAATCCTAAAACTGAATCTTCTGTGTGAAAAGGATTTCGTTTGATGTGAGGGCACTAGTTACATTATCGGTAAGTTGGTACCCTGGTGATTGTGAAAAAGTGTATGTTGTGTGTCTATTGGTTGATCTTTGTCATATCTTGATCCGCATGAGTTAGCTTGTTGAGTCAAAGAGAAAAGATTTGCACTAGAAAAGGGAGTCGGGATAGAAAGCCATGTGATTGCTTTAGTTTGAATGTCTTCTTCTACACAAGTGTCGTTTAGAGTCTTAGTGCATCGCTCGATGACAAACAACGAATTTAAGTTAAGGGTGTTGATATACCATGAGTTTACGGTATTTTTAATACATTTCACTTAAGAATCATGTGTGTCTAGGGCCATTTTGTATTAGAACTAATGTTTATTCTGTTATATTTGCAGGAAATAGGCTTGGACTAGGTCGAGAGAGATGACAACTGAAATTCTGCAGAAGGAGCCACCACGGAGGTGACCTACGGAGTCCAGTCACGGTCCGTCGTGGGTAAGCATGGAATGATTATAAGGGAAGTCTGACTACGTGTGGAACTACGAAGGTGAGTGACGGAGCGTAGGTTGACCCACGGGCCGTCCTGCATATCCGTCAATGATCACTGGGAGTTGAAGTTCCAGTACCTGATGAAAAGTTCTAAGTGTGGAGCCATGGAAGGGGACCCATAGACCGTAGATCAACCTATGGTCCATACTGTACATATGTCGTTTGTATCTGAAAGTTGAAGGTTCCAGCCTTTGTGGAAAATTTCTAAGTATCGAACTATGGAATGGACCTATGGACGGTAGGTCGATCCACGATCCGTAGGTCAGTCTCGTCGATTGAAGCCGCATCCAAAAGTTTTATTTCCTTATTTTGTTTCCTTTTTGACAAGTTTTTCTATAAAAAAAAAGGTATGTAAACCTCGTTTTTGGGGGTTAGACACCATTGTATACTTTTAGCTCTTGGTCTTTTCTTGGGAATTAACTTGCAAACTTTGACAATTTGATTTCCTAATTTCGGTTTATGAAGATTTTTTCTTTGAATTTCAATTGGAGATTACGGGTTTCTTCTACTCAATACGTAAATTCATGAATTCTTCTTCTAAATATATGAATTGTGTTCTTTGAAGCATGAGTAGCTAAATCCACAACTAGGGTTGTCGGAACCATGAGTAATTAAAAATGTATGAATGATAACTAAGTAATTCTTCAATAGTGTTGATGCATGTATTGGTAATTCTTTTGCTTAGAAGTCTTTTTAATGGTGGCCAACGTTAGAACTCGCCTTGTTGCTACTTGCCGGACCAAGGAGGTAGTTAATAAGAAAAGAATTATCAATAGAGATTTAGTGTGATACTATCTAATAGTCTAAGGTCAATTGGTGCGAGGGTGAAAACTAAGTCATACAATGATGTGATGTCTAATCTGAGGTAAAGATAAGGGTTAGTAAATTATACACACATAGTCAGACCAAGGTGCGGGGTGAAATTCCCTATTTGGAGGACCAATCACTTAGGGATACCTAACTTACCAACTTTGCATGTGATATACTAAGAAAGGGTTACTATTATTAGGATTACCGCGTTAAGAGCTTATGGGGAACACATACACTCTAGTTTCTCTCTCTCATTGATAACAACAAAGTTAGAATCTTGCTCACTTGTTACTTAACAACATTCAGTTATTTGTTTCACAAACTCCCCCCTCCCTTTTTACTTACTTGTCTCAGAAATAAGTTGACTAAACAAATATAATCGTAAGTTAAGTTTAGGTCTAAACCATATTCCTCGTGGGATCGACCCCAACCTCCAAGTTAGGTTCTTTACTTGATAATGATCGCTTATACTTCTTTAGGGAAGTGTAATTTGAGCGTATCACGACACCTACGATTTGTGGTCCCATCCACAGGCCGTGGTTTGGCCTCCGTCGGTGGTACCTAAAATTCTAAAAATTTGTTATTTGGATCTTTCTCGAATCTGGGGTGTTACATTATCTCCCTCTTAGGAACATTCGTCCTCGAATGTAGTCTATACAAGCTAAGTAAGGAGGGAAGGAGCTACAATCCCTACCACTAAGTACTAGAAACTGATATCTAACTGAACTTCAATCCAAGAATATGCAATTATGTTGAAGTGCAAGAACAACTGAAGGAACAAGATATTGAGACTGAATTTACACAAGAGTAAACTGAGAGACTAGAGAGGAACTATTACCTGAAGCTGAAACGAAATCAGAAGGAAAGAGGTGAGAATACTTGGCCTTCATGACTGCTTCTACTACCCAAGTAGCTCCCTCTACGGATAGACTCCTCGACAAAACCTTCACTGAAGTGACTTCTTTATTTCTCAACCTACAAACCTGATGGTCAAGAATCTCAACTGGCACCTCTTCATAAGTGAGACTATCCTTCACAGCCACACTCTCTAATGGTACTATTAATGCTGAATCACCCACACACTTCTTCGATAAAGAAATGTGAAAGACTAGATTAATTGCTGCTAGTTCTATTGGCAACTCTAACTCATAAGCCACATTATCAACCCTTTTCAGGATTTTGTAAGGACCTACATACCTAGGACTTATCTTCCCTTTCTTGTCAAATCTCATCACTCCCTTCATAGATTACACCTTCAGGAAAATCCAATCATCAATTTCAAACTCTAAGTCCCTTCTCCTCATATCTGCACAGGAATTCTGACGACTCTACGATGTCTTTAGTCTATCTCTGATAAGTTGGACTCTCTCCATAGCCTCATCAACCAAATCTATCCTAATCAATTTTGCTTCACCTACTTCAAACCAACCAATCGGGGATATACATCTACGCTCATATAGTGCCTTATGCGGGGCCATCCGAATATTGGAATGAAAGCTATTATTGTAGGCCAACTCTATGAGAGATAGGTGATCATCTCAACTACCCTTGAAATCAATCACGCAAGCTCTTAACATGTCCTCTAAGGTCTGAATGGTATGCTTTGCCCAACCATCCGTTTGTGGATGAAATGTTGTACTGAGATTTACCTGAGTACCAAGACCTTTCTAAAATGATTTCCAAAAATGAGAGTTAAACTGAGGACCTCTATCTGAGATGATAGGCAATGGGATCCTATGCAACCTTACTATCTCTTGGATGTAGAGTTTGGTGTAGTCCTCCGCTAACTCTATAGTTTTGACAGCCAAGAAGTGAGCGGACTTAGTAACTCTGTCCACTATCACCCAAATGGGGTCATGTTGTCTACGAGTACGAGGTAAACCCATCATGAAGTCCACGTTTATCACTTCCCAGTTCCATAGATGAATGTTAATCTCCTGAGTCATACCTCCTGGTTTCTGATGTTCTACCTTAACCTATTGGCAATTAGGACACTTAGCCACAAAGTCTGCTACATCCTTCTTCATGCCGGTCTTAACCTCTAATGAAGATTCAACTCTTTCTTGGTGAACACATACGGGAGGCACTTATGAACTGTGAATTCATTAACATGAACACCTTACAAGTAGTGTCTCCAAATCTTTAGGGTAAATACTATAGTCGCAAGCTCGAGGTCATGAGTTGGGTAGTTCTTCTCATGAACCTTACATTTTCTAGAAGGATAAGTTATGACCTTACCTTAGTGCATCAGTACACAACCTAGGCCGACCCTGGATGCATCACAATAAATTACATAACCGTTCATTTGGTAGAGTCAAGACCGGAGCTATAGTCAACTTAGTTTTCAGTTCTAAGAAACTTTTCTCACACTCATCTGAAACTGAAACTTGACCTTCTTCCGAGTCTACTCTGTCAATGGGGAAGCTATGGATGAAAATCCTTCAACAAATCTCCGGTAATAACTTGCCAAACTCTGTCAGAGAGATGGATCTGGGTCTGCGTTGTACTGCCTTAATTTTCTGAGAATCCACTCGAATCCCTTCACTAGATACCACATGACCAAGGAAAGTGATGGACTATAACCAGAATTCACATTTGCTGAACTTAGTGAATAGTTGGCGATCTTTGAGAGCTTGCAGAACAACTCTCAGATGAGTCGCATTCTCCTCCTCACTTTGAAAATAAATAAGGATATCATCAATAAATATGATGACGAACAAGTCCAAATATTGTTTGCAATAACATTTGTTAGTCCAAAAGATATAAATACAAATTCATAATGACCATATCGAGTTCTAAAGGCTATTTTTGGAATGTCACTATCTCTGACTCTGAGTTGGTGATAACCAAATCTGAGGTCTATCTTCGAAAATTGACTAGCACCCTGAAGTTGGTCAAACAAGTCATCAATCCGAGGGATAGGGTACCTATTCTTGATTTGGACACTATTCAACTGCCGATAGTCAATGCACATATGGAGAGAACCATCTTTCATTTTCACAAACAACACTGGTGCACCCCATAGGGAAATACTGGGTTTGATGAAGCCCTTATCTATATGGTCTTTCAACTGCTCTTTCAATTCCTTAAGCTCGGCTAGAGCCATTTCTAAGGAGGAAGTGAAATGGGTTGGGTATCTGAAAGGATATCTATTCAGAAGGTGATTTTCCTTTCGGGAGAAACTCTAGGAAGATCTTCTGGAAACACTTCTAGAAACTTATTTACTATTGGGACTGATTCAAGAGTTGGGATTTCAGAGTTTGAATCCTTAACCCGAACAAGATGATAGATATACCCTTTGGAACATTTTTCTGGCAATAAGGTAAGAGATGAATTGACCCATAGGCAATGATCTACTACCCTTCCATTCTAAGACTGGCTCATTTAGAAACTTAAACCGAACGATTCTAGTTCTACAATTGACTTAGGCATAACAGGAATGTAACCAATCCATGCCTAGAATGATATCAAAATCTACCATTTCAAACTCTACAAGATCTGCTGAGGTGATTTTCTGAGAGACTGTGACAGGGAAATTTCTGTATACTCATCTAGCTACAACTAGGTCACCAACTGGAATAGAGATTGAGAAGGGCTCTGAGAGAGTTTTTAGACTGGCATCGAAGTTTACTGCTATATAGGGAGTTACAAAAGACAGTGTAGCCCTTATATCTAACAATACACAAACATCTAAATGGAAAACTTGTAATGTACCAGTGACCATATCAGGAGAATCTTTCTGATCATGGTGAGCTTGGAGAGCATACAACCTGTTATGGCGATGACCGCCACATGTACCAAATTAAGCACCCTACTGAGTTGGGCGACCTGCTAGTGCTGCTTGAGCTGTAAACTGAGCCCTATTGTTGTTACCTCATTGCCCCTTCCTAGCAGAAGGGCAATCCATCAACCTATGGCCAGACTGACCACACCCAAAGCACCCTTCCTTGCTTGCAAGACACTTGCACGGATGGTTCTTACCACACTTTGGACAAGTTGGGTAAGTCATGTTACCTGAAGCACTCCCTTGGGACTTAGAGCCTGATGCCCTACCTTTCTGATCCTGTCGAAACCAGAGGGATGGAGCATTAGTTGATGAAGGTATTGGGATTTTAGATCTCTACTGGAACTATGAGCAATTTCCACCATCCGACTTTTGACGTGAGTATTCGTAGTTTCCTATTCTGGCCTTTTTGTTATCATTTGCCAATTCCCTAAGCTTATCTCCCTCAACCTACTGAGCATGAGTTATTAGTCTGCAGATATCCATATCCCCTAGTAGCATAGCATTCCTACACTCAGTCTTCACTAGATTGGATACCATAACCAAGAACTTACTCATTTCTGCCCTTGCATTGGCAACTGTGTGTGGAGCATACCTGGAGAGTTAGGTAAACTTTAGCCCGTACTCTTGGACCGACATGGAACCCTGTTTCAAATTCTAGCTCTTGTGCCTTAGGTTCTCTCAATTCCCTTGGAAAGAACCTATCCAGAAAAGCTTCAGTAAAAAAATCCCAAGTCATATGAGCTACATCTACACCCATGTTGTCTTTTCATTGAGTGAACCATATATGAGCCACATCCTTAATTTGATAGGATGCCAGCTCCACCCTGTCATTTCCAAACACTTGCATCACCTCTAGGATTTTCTTGACCTCATCAATGAAGTTTTATGGGTCTTCACCAACCTTTGACCCTAAAAACTCATGCGGATTCATCCGAGCAAAGTCTCGAACCCTAGTTGCAGCTG
This sequence comes from Solanum pinnatisectum, assembly GCA_035578085.1. NCBI lineage: Eukaryota > Viridiplantae > Streptophyta > Magnoliopsida > Solanales > Solanaceae > Solanum > Solanum pinnatisectum. The sequence goes on from CM069083.1 coordinate 35,748,949, forward strand.
ATCCACCATTTGTGTTACTAGGAACTAGGGCCTGCTGATTATTCTGATTGGCCACACTCTGAGCCAAGAGCTGGATCGCATTTCGAAATTTTGCATTCGTAACCTCATGGTTCGAGACTGGAGGAACTACGTTAGCATTCCGTGTGTTAGCTCTACAAGGAGGCATCGCATAACGATGTATTATAAAGGAGAAGTTGGATCATACCCATACATGATAAGAATATCAAAGAAAGTGAAGTTTTTCTTAAAACACTTTAGCCTCCTCCTCACAGATGTGGCGTGCTTCACACCCATGAAAGAGACTCTACTTAGTGCGGCTTTCAGACATCCTAGGACTCTTAAACCTAATGCTCTGATACCAAGTTTGCCACACCCCGAGGCTACCTCCTTGGCGTAACACGACCTAGGATCACGAGTGACCCCAAGCTAACCCTGTGTTTGGCATATATCAAGCATACTGAGAATAACTGAATAAGACATGTACTATGCGGAAGCTAAAACAATGGATAACTGAAAGTTAGAAACCCCCAACTAGTCTGAATGTATAAAACATACTATGAGTTTAATAATAACTGAAAGATATACTTAACAATTCAAGTTGATTCTACTACTATGTCTGAAAAGCCTCTAACTAAGTTGAGTTGCTCGGATATGCCCCCCAACTAACTCTAACAAAACTGAAAACTAAATAAAAAGACTAAACTAAAAAGCATGTCTATTGTCTTTAAAGTATGAGGACTCACCATTGAACCTGCTGAAATACGGACCTAGAATCGATCTAAGCACGATGTGGATGCTAAGTACCTGAACATACATCATTAAAGGATGTAGCGCAGAGTGTGCGTCAGTACTTGGAATGTACTGAGCATACATAATATAGATTCTAAGCTGAACAAAGCATAACTAAGCAAAGACATAAACTGAGCAAGAATGTAAATACTGAAACATAACTGAAAAGCTAAAATAAATGCAATTACCAAGTGCTAATCATGAACATGACATGCTAAACTGATACTAAAGTATATACTGAAAACCTGGTCAAATGCACTACAAGTCTGATTGTGAGAGCTACTATTAACCGACATAAAACCACGTGAGCTAAACGTGGATTTCGATGTATACACCCCATCAGAGGACCCAATATACCTTGCCAAGGGTATAAAGGAATTACTGGCGTGACCACTAAATCTGATGCCCAACAGAGAGGACTTATACTCCTACAGAGGCACGTAGTTCTAGGAATATGAGGTACACTGAACCCTAGTCAAACTCGGTGCTAACTCTACTCCCAACTGAATATGTATATGAAACAAATGTAACTGAAATACTGGATAGTTCAAAATAAAGACATGCAATCATAGAATGCAACATTTAGATACTGATAATGTAACATTCGAAATCTGGAGCATGATTATCTATTCAACTCACCTAGCAGGTATACTTCATGAATTAAGAGAATTTATACAAACTAGGGTTCTGAGTTTCATACAAGGATTTAAGAAAACTTTCCACGAAACAAGATTTCAATTTAGGATACTACAACCGCTAAATCACAGAAAATATCCAAGGTTTTAGGAACCCTAGGTCTAAACAAGATATAGAGAATCAATGAACTGACTGAATTCTAGAGACCTAGTGGATGAAAGGAATCCACTAGTGAAATCCCACATACCTGTTGATGAAATCTACGAAGAAATCCTTTGATTTCAGGGCTATAACTTGAAGAAAACCTTCTGATGGTTCTTAGGAAACTGGCGCCTCTTTCTTCTCTTTTAGTTCTAAGTTTTTTGGTGAATTTTGGAGAACAATGGTTTTAGGTAGGTTCTGACTAGATTATTAGGCTTAAACTGAGTAAAATGACGTAGTTTAGGGGTAAAATAATCATTAAAAGACCCAACTACCCCTAAGCTAACTGATGAACAACCAGCGACAGACCCTGACCGATGGTCTGTCCTACTAGGGTGTCGTTAGGTATCTGGGACTAGATATGGAGTCATGATCCACGGACCCTGGACCACATACTATGGACCCACCAACGGTCCGTAGGTCCTGTCGTGGGTCATGATTTTCTGGAGGTTCTTGTCACGCCCCGAGCCTACACCCTGGGCAGGACTAGCACTCGAGAACCATTGCTTGCCCCAAGCGAACCCTTGGCCTGTCTTAACTCATAGTAGAAGACTTAAAGCATTAATACAAGGATTCAAATGCACTTTAAAACAACTGTCTCAAATAAGCTTAGAACGTTTAAGGATAAACATTCAAATTAGCCAAAGTGGCAACTCAAATAGCAAAACATTTGAAGCACAAGACTAAATGATTCATATCTAGCTGTCTATGAAGCCTCTAAATACTAAGAGGGATGTCGAAACAAGACCCCCGATCATCCTAACAACTGACTAACAAAGCAATAAAAGGGAATCCTCAAGAAGTAAGGAGGCTCACCCACTAACTCTGAGTGCTTAACTGGATCAACGAGACGCTGGATGTTGATCCTGGTTACTTGTATCTACATCATTAAAAGATGCATGCCAAATGGCATCATACATTGTGAATGTACGAGCATGCGAGGGAAAAACTAAACATGACATAAGCTTGAAAGAAATTTGAAACGAACACTTACCTTAGCTTTACTCATCTCATGAATACTCAACCCAAATGTAAAGTAAAACAACAATAAAGGGTGCAATTTATACAAAGCATTTAAAATAGTAGGTGACAACTCAATGTATTAAAGAAATACAATAACAACTGAGTTTACATATAAAGTAATACAATACTGTGGGAATTTCTCTAACCGACAACCATTACTATGAGCTAAAGTGATGATACATTGTCTCGCTCACGGTGCCAAAACTGTCATATACCTTGTTGTGATATAGAACACCTAAACTAAGTGGATCCACTAGTCTATGCTAAAAATCACTAAGGAATCATCTTAAAAATATGACCCTTTCTACCCACGATGGCTACATGGTTTATGGAGACTTTAGTTATTATCAAATAGTCCCCATATTGGTGCTCAATACTACTCCCAAAATATACTCAGCTAATATGTTTTAAAAATAAAAATCTTTCTGTGATTTGAGGTAATTCCTCAAAACTAGCTTAAAAGCTATATCGAAAATCGGTGTTTCTTTTCTTGTTTAAATGTGAAAACATTTCAACTCTTGGGAATACTTAGTTCCCATATAATCTTTTGAAGAAATGAAATTTACTCTTACTCTTTACTCAACTCAAAACTCAAGCCTTGAAACAAAGTTAAAACATTTGTAAAAGACTTTGGAAGACTCTAAGAACTTCTCTTAACTTGACTTTTAACTTTCCTTGCATTGAATTATGGATTCAAGGCTCATGATGTCATGTTTATGGATTATGTTATGGTGTTTAGACGTACCTTAGTGTGTAAAAATCAACTAGAAAACTTAGGTACGTTGCTAGGGAACTCAAATGGAAAGAAGTGGGAAAAGGTAGAAGGCTTGACGACCCTGGTGCTCCGAGTGGTGCGGGGAGCCAACTTTGAAACTTCAGAGTCTGGGTTGGGGTGCTCTGGCTGGTGCAGCGCCTAGAGCCCAAACATTAGAGTTCCCTTTTGGGCGCTCTGAGAGGTGTGGCGCCACAACCCTCTCCCCAGAAAATCCCCGAATTTTCTTGCTCATTTTAAACTCTAAACCCTCTAAATTCAATTGGTTCTTTCCCCCCAAACACTTAGAATCGACTATATCACCAAAATATATAAGAATATACTTGAAATCACACCTAATCTGATAAATCAAACTCAAGAAACTTCTCAACAACTTCAACAATAAGAACCTACAAGAACTTAAACAAATTTCATCAAGAACTCATAATCTTTTCATTCAAAAACACAATTATGCTAAATTGAATCATGATTGGCACGTGGGTGAACTAACCCAATGCTATGTGATCTCACATACCTCTTAGGATTTAATCCTTGGCGAAATCCATGTCCAAAATACCAAGAACTTGATGAATCTTGAACCTTTCTTCTCCTTTCTCCTCTTTTCTCTTTTCTCCAAGCCCTAGCGTGTTTTGGTAAAAGCGTAAACTGATCTAATTCTGATTAAACCTCAATTAAACTTCTAAAACCTAAATTAATTAGTTGGGTATGGAAAAGACCAAAATACCCTTCCGAAATCCAGATTAACTTTCCTTATCTAAATAGCCCAACTTCAATTGGGCATATTCCCTCATACGAACTCCAAATCGTGCAAACTCAGTGGCGTTAAAAAGATAATTCAAAGATATTTCCTACGGTATCTTGTAGAACACTTAACTCATCCTGAGTTAGGAATTATGGCCGTTTAAAGTTGACCCAAAATTCAAACTTAACATAACTTAACCAATTTTCAAGATTTTTCATTCTTTCCAAAAATGACTTTCTATTTCTAGCTCTTTCTAGTTCTTTCATATAGCAAAGTGCTACAATATCTCCCCCTTGGGAACATTCGTCCTCGAATAAGATTACTCTTATTAGGCTAAGGGTGTAACATCTAACATTTAGCTCAAACACCCAACAAGTAAATATAACACATTAAGCATATCAATTTAAATAGTACTCAGAAGAGAATTAGTACCTTGATCTGGAATTTCTACGGGCTCAAAGAGATGTGATATCTCTTATTCATATCCTCCTCAGCTTCCCAAGTAGCTTCCTCATCAAATTAATTTCTCCAAATAACTTTGACTGATGCTACTTCCTTGGTCCTTAACTTACGAACCTGCTAGTCTAGAATCTGAACAGCGATCTCCTCATAAGACAAGCTATCCTTGATACCAATATCTTCAATTGGTATGATAAGTGAAGTATCTCCCATGCACTTCTTCAACATGGAAACATGAAATACCAGATGGACCGCTGGTATCTTTTGTGGTAGCTCCAGCTCATAAGCTACATTGCCAATCCTTTTGGATATTTTGTAAGGGCCAATATACCGGGGACTAAGCTTCCCCTTCTTACCATATCTCATAACAACTTTCATGGGTGAAACCTTCAAGTATACCCAATCATCTACTTCAAACTCTAACTCCCTTCTCCTAATATCACTATAGGATTTATGACGACTCTCCACTATTTTCAACCTCTCTTGAATGACTTTCACTTTCCATAGCTTGGTGAACTAAGTCTAGTCCTATCAACCCAGTTTCACCAATTTCAAACCATCCAATAGGAGATCTGCATCTTCTCCCATAAAGAGCTTCATACGGAGCCATCTGGATGCTAGAGTGGTAACTATTATTGTAAGCAAATTCAATTAGAGGTAGGTGCTCATCCCAATTACCGTTGAAATCAATCACAGAGGCCCTCAACATATCTTCTAAGGTCGGAATGGTGCACTCTGCTTGACCATCTGTCTGAGGATGAAAAGCAGTACTCAAGTTCACCTTTGTACCCAAACATTTCTGAAAAGATTTCCAGAATTGTGTAGTAAATTGTACTCATCTGTCTGAAACAATCGATATCGGAAACCCATGAAGTCTGACTACCTTTTGAATGTATAACTTAGCATAATCTTCTATTGAATGGGTAGTCTTTATCGGCAAAAAGTGAGCTGATTTTGTCATTCTATCAATAATCACCCAAATAGAATCATGATGCATGCAAGACCTTGGTAAACCTGTGATGAAATCCATATTAATCATCTCCCACTTCCATTTCGGAAGTTTTATATTATGAGCCATACCACCGGGCCTTTGGTGCTCTACTTTAACTTGTTGATAATTCGGACACTTAGCAACAAACTCTGCAGTGCCCTTCTTCATACTACTCTACCAATAAACTTCTCTCAAATCGCAATACATCTTTGTGGAACCTGGATGGATAGAATATCTAGAGCTATGAGCTTTCTCCATAATTCTCTCTTGGAGTTCATCCACCCTTGGTACATAGAACCTACCTTGATACCTCAATACGCCATCTCCCCTTGTTCAAAAGCCAACATTTTTTGCTTATGAACATTTGCCTTTAATTTGAGCAGAATGGGATCTTGGTCTTACTTCTTTTTTACTTATGACACTGATGATAATTCCTACTTCTGTGGAATCCATTAGTCGAACTCCTAATCGTGCAAGTTTGTGCACATCCTTTGCCAACTCTTTCTTATCTTTCTCAAAATGGGCAGTACTACCTATAGACAATCTACTCAAGGCATCGGCAACAACATTAGCCTTACCTAGGTGATAAAGAATACTCATGTCATAATCCTTGAGTAACTCTAACCACCTTCGATGTCTCATATTAAGCTCTTTCTGACTAAACACATACTGAAGACTCTTGTGGTCGGTGAACACATCCACATGAACACCATAAATATAATGACGCCATATTTTCAAAGAAAATCCTACGACAACCAACTCTAAATTATGGGATGGATAATTCTTCTCATGAACTTTCAACTGCCTGGAGGCATAAGCTATCACTTTGCCATTTTGCATTAACACACAACCCAAACCAACTCTAGTTGCATCACAATATATGATAAAACCTTGAGTACCTTCTGGTAAAGTCAACACTGGGGCAGTAGTCAACCTATTTTTCAATTCCTAAAAGCTTTTCTCACAAGCTTCAGACCATTGAAACTTCACTGTTTTTTTAGTCAACTTGGTCAAAAGGGATGAAATAGATGAGAACCCCTATACGAACCTTCTGAATATCTAGCCAACCCCAAGAAACTCCTAATATCAGTTGGAGATGTGGGTCTAGGACAATTATGCACTGCCTCTATCTTTTGGGTATCAACTCTAATTCCATCACCGAAAACAATGTGGCCTAAGAATGCCACAGACTCAAGCCAAAACTCACACTTAGAGAACTTGGCATACAACTCTCTATCCTTTAGAGTTTGGAGAACTATTCTAAGATGATTAGCATGATCTTCCTCATTTCTTGAATAGATTAGAATGTCATCAACGAACACAATGACAAACATATCTAAATAAGGCTTGAATACTCTATTCATAAGGTCCATGAATACTGCAGGTGCATTGGTCAAACCAAAGGACATAATTAGGAACTCATAATGACCATAACCGGTCCTGAATGCTATCTTTGAAATGTCACATTCCCTCACCCTTAACTGATGGTAGCCTGATCTAAGGTCTATCTTAGAGAAACAGGTAGCACCCTTAAGCTAATCGAAAAGATCATCAATTCTCATAAGAGGATACTTATTCTTGATGGTAAATTTTTTCAACTAACGGTAATCTATACACATCCTAAGGGAACCATCTTTCTTCCTTACAAATAAGAACGGAACGCCCTAAGGTGAGACACTTGGTCGAATAAAACCCTTAACAAGGAGATCTTTCAAATGTTCTTTTAGCTCTTTTAACCCTGCTGGAGCCATTCTATATGGCAAAATTGATATAGGACGAGTATCTGGAAGAAGGTCTATACCGAAGACTATCTCTCTCTCAGGAGGGACTCCAGGTAGATCATCAGGAAAGACTTTTGGAAACTCACTCACAACTGGAACTGACTCAATAGGAGGTGTCTCAACACTAGAGTCATTAACTCTGACTAAGTGATAGACACAACCCTTAGAAACTAACTTTCTTGCCTTAAGGCACGAAATAAAACAACCCTTAGGCACTGCTAAACTACTACTCCACTCTATAACTAGCTCATTAGGAAACTGGAACTTGACAACTCAAGTTCTATAATCAATGGAAGCATAACAGGCATGAAGCCAGTCCATACCCAGAATGACATCAAAATCAACTATCTATAACTCAACAAAGTCAGTTATGACGTTCTTGTGATTGACAAAAATGGTACAATCACAATAGACTCGCTTAGCTAGAATAAAATCCCCAACAGGTGTAGAAACACAAAAGGCTCACAAAGCTTCTTAGGATGGAAATCAAATTTCATCACAACGTAAGGAGTCACAAAAGATAAACTCGCTCCTGGGTCTATCAAAGCATAAACATTAAGAGTAAAGGCTTTGATCATACCAGTGACAAAGTCTGGAGAATTCTCTTGCTCTTGATGATTCGTGATAGCATATAGGTGGTTTGATCCTCCGCCTGCCCCTGAAGTAGCTTCTCTAGATGCAGCTCTGTCTGGTGGAGCAACAAATAAAGATTGGGCTCTATTGCCCTGATTCCCATTACCTTGCTGGTTTTTAGGGCACTCTTTCATGAAGTGAACCTCTTAACCACACTTGAAACAACCAGTGGAGCCATCACGACACTTACCTGGGTGGTTTCTACCACACTTAGCACATGCAGGAGCCCAATTACCTCTTTGGGCCACACTACCCTAAGATTGCGCAGGTTTAGCTCTAAAGTTCTGGGAATTCTGACCATTATACTCACCTTTGTTTCTGGGTGCAGGTGCACTAGCAGATGATGGAACAGGTCTCTTTTGCTTTTGCTGAAAGGAAGAACGGTTCACATTACTCCTTTCTCGCCCAGACTCATTCCTTGTCTTAGCTTTCTTGTTTCTAAACTCCTCCTTATCCCTTGGCTTATATTCCTCGACCTGCTGCACATATACCATCAACCTTGCTATATCCATGTCCCCTATTAGCATAGCTGCCTTGCCCTCTTTGCTTGACAGATGGGACAACCCAGCAACAAATAAACTCATCCTGCTCCTCATATCCACAACCATCTCCGAAGTATAGCAAGAAAGTTGGGTGGACCTCAAGTTGTACTCATGAACACTTAGTAAAACCTGCTTAAGGGTAAGGAATTCCCGTACCTTGGCTTCTCTCGGTTCGTGGGGGAAGAAACACAAAACCGGTGCATCATCAACCCTACTCTTCTTCCACTGGTCAAACTAAGTCCTAGCAATACACTTTAGTTGATATGCAGCTAGTTCCACTCGATCAGCATCGGCAACGTGCATAACCTGAAACACCTTATGCAGTTTCTCAACAAAATTTTTTGGATCCTCAGTAGTGCATAAACCAGTGAATCTTGGAGGATTTATCCTTAAGAACTCGCGGATCCTCAAAGTATCAGCCTTTTCTTGTCAAGCCCCTCTTTGTTACCTAACTTGGTTGGTCACCGCTTGACTTAGCATTCGGATTGCTTCCCAAAATTTAGCATTGGTGACCTCTCTTTCAGGTTGCATTTTAGGTGTGTTTGGTACCCGTTGATCCTTAACATTACACCTAGCAAGACGAACTCAGACATTTCTTCAGGGAGGCATGATCAATTGAAAGACAATCAAGCACGAGTTAGAAGGAAACTTCATAGAGATAAACTTTATCGCATAAAATAAATATGAGGAAGTGAAGGAATTTCCTAAATGTTGTAGCCTCCTAACTATAGATGTGGCACATTTCACACCGATAACTAGGACTCTACAAATATGGCTTCATAGACTCCTTAGGACTTTTGAACTTTGTGCTATGATACCAAGTTTTTCACGCCCCGAGCCTACACCCTGGGCGGGACTGGCACTCGAGAATCATTGCTGGCCCTAAGCAAACCCTTGGCCTGGTTTAACTCATAGCGAAAGACTTAAATCATTAATACAAGGATTCAAATGCACTTTAAAACAATTGTCTCAAATAAGCTTAGAACATTTAAGGATAAACATTCAAATTAGCCAAAGTGGCAACTCAAGTCTTATAGCAAAACATCTAAAACACAAGACTAAAGGACTCATATCTAGTGGTCTATGAAGCCTCTAAATACTAAGAGGGATGTTGGGACAAGACCTCTGATTATCCTAACAACTGACTAACAAAGCAATAAAAGGGAATCCTTCGAAAGAAAGGAGTCTAACTAACTAACTCTGAGTGCTCAACTGGATCAACGAGATGCTGGATGCTGATCATGGTTACATGTATCTTCATCATTAAAAGATGCAGGCCAAATGGCATCGGTATATTGAATGTACGAGCATGCGAGGGAAAAACTAAACATAACATAAGCTTGAAAGGAATCTGAAAAGAACACTTACCTTAGTTTTACTCATCTCATGAATACTTAACTCAAATGCAAAGTAAAACAAAAATAAAGGGTGCAGTTTATACAAAGCATTTTAAAACAATAGGTGATAACTCAATGTATTCAAGAAATACAATAACAACTCAGTTTACATATAAAGTAATATAATACTATGGGAGTTTCTCTAACCGACAACCATCACTATGAGCTAAAGTGATGATACAGCATCTCGACCACGCTGCCAGAACTGTGCTATACCTTGCCGTGATATAGAATGCCTCAATTAAGTGTATCCACTAGTCTATGCTAAAAAGCACTAAGGAATCATCTAAAAAGTATGACCCTTTCTACCCACGATGGCAACATGGTTTATGGAGACTTGAGTTATTATGAACTCATCCCCATATCGATGCTCAATAATATTCCCAAAATATACTCAGGTCATATGTTTTAAAAACAAAACTCTTTCTGTGATTTGAGGTAATTACTCAAAACTAGCTTAAAAGATCTGTTCGAAATCGGTGTTTCCTTTCTTGTTTAAATGTGAAAATATTTCAACTCTTTGGAATACTTAGTTCCCGTATAATCTTTTGAAGAAATGAACTTTACTCTTACTGTTACTCTTACTCTTACTCTTTACTCAACTCAAAACTCAAGCCTTAAAACAAAGTCAAAACATTTGTAAAAGACTTTGGAAGACTCTAAGAACTTATCTTGACTTGACTCTTAACTTTCCTTGAATTGAATTATGGATTCAAGGCTCATGATGTCATGTTTATGGATAATTTAATGGTGTTTAGACGTACCTTAGAGTGTAGAAATCAACTAGAAAATTGAGGTACATTGCTAGGGAACTCAAACAGAAAGAAGTGGGAAAAGGTATTAGGCCTGGCGACCCTGGCTCTCTAAGTGGCGCAGGGGCGCCAGCATTGGGACTTCAGAGTCTTGGTTGGGGCGCTTTGGCTGGAGCGGCGCCCCAGATCACAAACTTAAGAGTTCCCTTTTGGTCTCTCTGAGAGGAGAGGCACCCCAGCCCCCTCCCCAGAAAATCCCCGAATTTTCTTGCTCGTTTTTCAACTCCAAACCCTCTAAATTCAATTGGTTCTTTCCCCAAACACTTAGAATCAAATATATCACAAAAATATGTAAGAATATACATGAACTCACACCTAATCTGATAAATCAAACTCAAGAAACTTCTCAACAACTTCAACAACAAGAACCCACAAGAACTTAAACAGAGTTCATCAAGAACTCATAATCTTTTCTTTCAAAAACACAATTACGCTGAATTGAATCATGATTGGTGCGTGGGTTAACTAACCCAATGCTATGTGATCTCACATACCTCATAGGATTGAATCCTTGGGGAAATCTACTTCCAAAATCGCAAGAATTTGATGAATTTTGAACCTTTCTTCTCCTTTCTCCTCTTTTATCTTTTCTCCAAGCCCTAGCGTGTTTTGGTAAAAGCGTAAACTGATATAATTATGATTAGACCTCAATTAAACTTCTAAAAATGAAATTAATTTGGGTATGGAAAATACCAAAATACCCTTTCAAAATCCGGATTAGACTTTCCTTATCTAAATAGCCCAACTTCAAATGGACATATCTCCCTCATACGAACTCGAAATCGTGCAAACTCGGCGGCGTTGGAAAAATAATTCAAAGATATTTTGTACGGTATCTTGTAGCACACATAACTCCTCCTGAGCTAGGAGTTATGGTCATTTTAAGTTGACCCAAAACTCAAACTTAACATAAATTAACCAATTTTCCAGATTTTTCATTCTTTCCAACAATAACTTTCTATTTCTAGATCTTTCTAGTTCTTTCTAATACCGAGGTGTTACAGTTCTGGGTGGCCAACCTATGGGCTGTTGTTTGGCCTCCGTCAGATGCACCTAAAATTTTGAGAGTCTGCTTTTGGCTCTTTCTCGAATTCGGGGTGTTACAACAAGGCCACTCTAACCATCAACAACTTATAGGGCCCCACATGAATATTGATGAAACTCAATCATCACAGGAACTAATGCTTACCTTAATGCAAGAAACTCCATTCTTGGAAATGTAATGACGCATTAAATCTTAATTGTCCATTCCATAAGGTATGCTAAGGTCTAACGATTGTGAATTTCTATCGTATAATTTTGATAACTCAACATTTAGGACTCCGCTTGATACATTATGAGAATGTGGGAAAACAAAATAAATCCTAAAATCTAAGAACACTACATTAATAATAGAAGATAAACGCAAGAAAGAAAACCAATCGACAACAATAGAGATATTAAAGTTAAAACCCTCAATAAGAATACAAACAAGCACCAAACTTATAGGACTCACACAAGAGGAATTAAGTCCCAAAGCACAAAATCTATCACTTGATAAACCACAAGAGGAATGATCCTCAAGTGAACAATCTCGTGAACATTCAATAGCAACAAAGGCCATAACCTACTCTCACACGAGTATCACTCATCAAATTCATTTCATCAATATCATTCCCAGTCTAAAGAAGATAGTGTATACTATTTATAATCTAAGCTAGCTATTACATAAATACTTTTAATGAAACAAGGGTCTTCTTGAGCATGAGGACTTATTTTTTAGAATAGCAATTTTGCACACATACTCCTTTTCTTCTTTCTTCCTTATACTTCCTCTTTAATATGTATTTGAGCTTCAATCCTTCACTCCAAATTCCTTCCAAACCTCCAAACTATTGACTTGATGCAAACCTCTTGACCTTCATATCTTGGCTTGGTGTACATGCATCACTACTCTACAGCACAACCTTGAAGATGAAAGAATGGTAATCAATCCTAAATGTTTTGTAGGCTCCTATTTATGTCACGACCCAAACTACCCCTAGGCGCAACATGGCGAATAGGATCTCGAGAAACCCTAAACAAGACACTTGATATAAGCATGACACTAAATAAACACAAGAAATAAAATCAATCATAAAGCAGAATATAAGTTTCAAACTCCAAATCCTAAGAGATACCAAAATCATAGTACATGATTAAAATGCGGAATCTACTAAGTCTGACATAAGCCTCTACTACATAGGTATGACTAGGACAAACCATGGCTCAAGAAATAAGTCTAAAAATTGAAACTACTGAAAGAACATAAAACTGATATGTGGTCATGCCCTCGAACCATGAGGACTCATCAAACTGCTAAACAAACACTATCAATCCACTAGTCACGGTTGGATGGAGGAACGTCAGACCTTATATTATAAAATAATATAGGCATAAGAGATACATATGTGCCAGTACTTGGAATGTACTGAATATGGGGAATATACATAAACATAAACATGAATCATGGGAAAACATGATAATGAATGACCAAGTAAAACATGTAAAATCTTGGTAAGTTAAAGTCATAAATCGTAGAACAAGGTCTATGCAATATTTGAAAACCATAACATAAGCTTTATTCTTTTGAGGAAATCATAAACTCTTTGAGAAAACTATTAAATCTTTTGGGATGTTTACCTTTAACCAACATAAACCATGTGAGCTATTACATGGAATCTGGTGTACTACTCCCACACTGAAAAGAGAGTGTACTACTTGCCAAGGTAAGGACCATGTTCTTAAGCTTAAGTGAATCCACTAGCTATGTCCAATTGGGACAAAATCCTACGGAGCACGTAGTTATGGGACAAGGGAATTTATACTAAAAAAACTCCACCTCTACTAACGCGAGAGCCTCCATCCCAAAGTTCACTCTGTGCTAAGTAAACTTCCTACGAAAATAAGCATAATCATAATTATATTATTTGGAAGGGTAAGAATTTAGTAATACCAATCTAATCATAAACTTCATATCATATAATAACTCCTTTCAAAATCATGATTTCATAATATGTTCATAAAGACACTTATCTGAAGCAACAAAATCATGATCATATTTCATAATGAGAATACTTCAATTGGAAGCAACCCTTTCATAAAACATATAGATACTTTATCTAAAAGCATCCTTGATTCATAAAATTCTTCAATTCATGATGTACGCATAATCTCAAAATATAGTTCATAATCATAAAATAGGCATATTGTATGGGTTCATGTGAAAAACATTGAAAATATGTAGTTACGATCAAATCATGCATAATAATATCAAATAGAGAAAATGGTCTAAAACCCCCCCAACCTATACCCGAAATCCCAACTACACACTCTAACTTCACGGGTGTCCTGTCACCCCCCTAAACTATTTAAAACTAAATTATTTTAATAAAATTTCCACGTGTCAAACGCGTGCAGTTCCACGTGTCAAACGCGTGCATTTCACTTATCAACATAAAATGTGGTTGTGAATTTTTAGGTGTGTAATTATTTCAATTTTTAATAGTTTAGGGGGGTGATAATTTAGTTTTAAATAGTTTAGGGGGGTGATAGGACACCCGTGAAGTTAGAGTGTGTAGTTGGAATTTCGGGTATAGATTGGAGAGGTTTTAGACCATTTTCTCTATCAAATATAATGAATTTAATCATAAAAAATTCAACCCATAAGAAAATATGCAAAACCCTAGAATTTGGGTTGAAATCATAGAAGAGAAATAGAGAAATATTAGGACTCAATGGATGGAAGAGGTTCCATTGATGAATTTCACACATACATTGAAGAATCCTAGATTTTGAATTGGAGAAGAAAGCTTGAAGAACTCTAGAAGTTCTCTTGAATCCTTGGGAGAGAATTTGGAGAGAAAACCTTGAGAGGTTTTTTTTTTTTTGGGGAGGGGGGATGGAGGGGGGTTGAGTGAATGAGAGGGAATGGGAGAGTTTGAAGAGTAAATTCAGTTATTGGACTTAGAAATAGGCTAGAAACAATGTAGTTTAGGTGTCAAATTAATTAAAATGCACCTACGGTCCCATGTATGATCCGTACAAAAGGCAGCGGATCATCCTAATCATCCATAGTTCCATTTACTATTGACCGAATTATTGATATCAAACCATGAGCCCAAACCTACGGTCCATCGAACACTCTATGACTCGTAGGTCCCTTCCGTATAACCCAAGTTTAGAAATCCCTCCAAGTCTCAACATCATTCCAAGACCCATGGACTACGGTCTGTAAGCCTTATCAGCATAACCTGTGGTATCAAAATATCACCAAGTCTAGGAACACCCTACAACTCCTTCCTACGGGATATACACTCTCCTATGAATTGTCTTATTGGTCTATAGACCCTTGTCAAAGACTTGAAAATTTCAACTTCCAGGACTCATTTTCCACGACTATCTTCAAAGGACCGTAGGACCTTGTATGTTCTGTAGTTGGCTCCATAAAACATGCACCATCAAAATTTTTTTGCAAATTCCTTTCCAACTCAACTTAGCAATTTTCGAGGTGTAACAATTTATAAGTGTGATTCAAAACACACCTATAAACAAGACTTTACTAGACATAAGTTTTTGACACCCTAAGTTATGTCATTGCTCTGATACCAAGTTTATCATACTCTAAATCTAGAGAAGGGCCATTGGCACCCGATGCTTTACTTGACTGAGCAAACTACTGAAATTAAAAACACACTATTAAGGCCAAGCTATATAGAAATAAATGCAATGGAGAAACTTAAAATATAAGAGAAATACAATACAAGTCGCCCAGGCTACTATCTAAAAGCCAAAACTAACAAGAAGGCCAACATAGTCACAATCGGTTGCAAATCCCATAACAAACATATACAATCCTATAAGATAAAGCATTAATAATAACTAGTCAAGTAAAGGTCCCTACATAAGCATTAGTAACACAAGGCAAAGAGAATACTTTAGACTCAAACAATTGCATAAAGAATAGAGTGTATCAACCATAAACTTAACTCAACCACATACATGAGAATCCTTGTGAAACACATAACCTACATACATGAATGCAGCAACACCAAGCAATGAAAACATCTGTAAAATATAATGTAATATATATGTAGGGCAATAGAATCATATAATCAGCACGACCCAAAACATAAACCATAATACGATATATTTAGTGTCACGACCCAGACCGTCGTGATTGGCACCCACACTAACCCTCCGATGGGAGAACCACTACAACAACCCAACTAAACAACTTAACCAAAAACTAAGGTATTTAAAGATACGGAAGCATGTTTAAATGTCTAGGAAAACAAAAATAGGGAGTTTCCTTAAACTCCAACAAAAGTCTAACCAAACAAATGCAAAAATACTACCTAGAACATAAAAGTCAATGTACCAAAACATCTAAGGTTCAACCATAAGTATAAACAAGAAGGGGTACAACCCCATACTAAACATAAGAAAATCTAAAGAACTAGTCTAAGTTTAAAAGGTGGACATAAACTGAAAGAGAACTAATGGCAGCCCGGAAGAACTCGCTCACCCTTGAATTCAAAACGATCACTGATTTTTAAGCGAGGTCTGTCAATAGCCGCTTAAGATGCCTCAGACTAACAAAAAAGAGCGAGTGCAAGACGCGACACAACCACGCAATCGGTAGGATCATGCGGCTATCCCAATAAGTAAAACATACATAAGTCATTACAACACAATAATAACATGCATACACAGAACATATACAATATCAATATCATTTACGAACAACAAACAGTTTAACAATTTTCAAATATCACAATTATGTCAAATCGATGGTCCTCTCATAGAACCCACACCCAAACTGTTAGCGTACCGTTACATAGTACCCAATCCAATGTTTATGCAGGAACGTGGCAACCGATCCCATGTTTATTCCAGAATGTGGCAACCGATCCAAGTTAGTGTGTCGGAACTCAACACCCAATCCATTCAACAAGCCACAATCACAATCACAATCACAAAGTACATTCTCATAATCATATAATCACGTCATGATTCATGGCATTTATCATTCATCAATCCTTATTTACAATTAGTGTGATCAATAAAGCAATATTCGCATACATACGCGTATTATAATGAAGCAAGAACAACATACATCACACCACATGAAATCACAACCATCACCTACCTCGAAACAAGCTTTAAATCCCCTAAGAATCTTGATTCTTCCCTTTTCAAATTCGTTCTGCTAGTTCTTGGTCTACAAACAATTAAATATAACACGAAAATTAATAAACAATAACTAATTACTTGAATTACCAATAATCCTATCAACCCTAGATCAAACCCATGATCCGAATATCTAAATTAGGGCTTTTTCTACCATAATTTCCAGATCAAAACCCTCCCCCATCAATAATTACCCGCTAGATTACATTCTATGAATCAAAAAATAGGTTTGGGGAGTTAAAACCTTACCTTTAGCCTTAAGAATGGTGAAAAACATCAAGAAAGCACATGGGGTCGTCTCCTAGCTCTCAAAGTCGAAAAGTGGAGAATAAAACCTTTTTGGGGTTTATTTCTGACTTAAGTCGCGTCTGTCTCGCCACAGCGATACTCACCCCGCTACAGCGGCCCCGCCCTAGCGGCACAAATTCCCGCCATAGCAGCTTGCACGGAACAGTAAGAAAATTTAATAATTATAATATCCCCATTTCACAACACACCTTCAGCCAACGACACTTAGAAAGTACTCATTCATGCTAAGATCATTTTTGGGAGTTCTACTCACCTGAATTCAATTCCGTAAGGTCGTACGGGTTCCTTAACGTCTTAGCTATGTACTCATGTGATCAAATTCAAAATTATATCAACCAATTGTTACCAGATTTCCCTAGACCTTACCGACTCCAATTTCATCCAAATTTGGACTATGTTGGGAAATCCCAAGTTACTACGAAAAGGTTTTTCGGCTAAAAAATTTTCTCCGTTGGCTTTTCTATAACAATGGGAACCGGTCGTTACAATAGATACCAATTTACCCATCACTAGTCCCCGAGTGACAAACTTAGGAATAATAGGCTAAAGAAAGAATGGAGTAGTACCTGGATCGATGAACAATTGGGGATACTTGTCTCGCATGTCCTTCTCGATTTCCCAAGTAGCTTTCTCAACTGGACGATGCTTCCATTGTACCTTCACGGACTTAATCTCTTTGTTCCTCAGCTTATGCATATCACGATCAAGAATCACAATCGGTTCCTCCTCATACTAAAGGTCTTTGTCTAACACAATTGAGTCCAATTTAATGATGTAATCCCCATCACCATGATATCTCTTCAACATGGACACGTGAAATACCGGATGAACACCCAATAGGTTAGGAGGTAAATCCAATCTATAAGCCACTAGCCCTACAAATTCAAGAACCTCAAAGGGACCAATGTATCACTGACTTAGTTTGCCCTTCTTGCCAAATTTCATCACCCCTTTCATGGGTGATACCTTAAGAAGAACATTTTCACCAGTCTGAAATGCCACGTCTCTTACCTTATGGTCTATATACTTCTTATGTCTACTCTGGGCCGCTAAAAGCTTAGCTTGGATGCTTCTCACGTTATCTTAAGCATCCTTCACTAAATCAACTCCCAAAGGTTTCACATCTCCAGCCTCGAACTATCCTATGGGTGATCTACATCCCCTCCCATAAAGTACCTCAAATGGTGTCATATCAATGCTGGAGTGATAATTATTATTATAGAAGAACTCACACAAAGGTAAGAACTTATCCCAATGCCCTCCAAAATCAATCACACATGCCCTCAACATGTCTTCTAATACTTGAATAGTCCTCTCTGACTGCCCGTCTGTTTGTGGATGGAAAGCGAAACTAAAAGTGAGTTACGTGCCAAATTTATCATGTAACTTCCTCCAAAACTTGGATGTGAATTGGGTACCACAGTCTGAGATGATAGAAAGGGGCACCCCATGCAACTTCACTATCTCTTTCACATAAACCTTAGCCAATTGTTCAGCATTGTAATCTATTCTTACCGGAACAAAATGGGCTAATTTAGTCTACCCAAATAGAATCAAACTTCCCCAAAGTCTTGGGAAGACCAACCACGAAGTCAATAGCTATCATTTCCCACTTCCATTCCAGAATTGGCGTTCTTTAAAGCAAACCTGCAGGCCTTTGATGTTCATACTTTACTTGTTGGCAATTTTGACACTTAGCCACAAACTCTGCTATATCCTTCTTCATGCCTGGCTACCAATAAATTCGCTTCAAATCTTGGTACATCTTGGTCACACCCGGATGAATGGAATATCGCGAACCATGGGATTCTGTCAACAATTTCTGAGTCAAGTAATCTATTCTAGGAACACAAATCCTTCCTTTAAAACTGAGCACACCTTCCGCATCAAGAGTGGTCTCTTATGCCTTACCAATCACAGTCTTCTTCTTAAGTTCATTCAAATTTTCATCCTCAAACTGCTTGGCCTTATTCTCCTCAATAAATGTGGCCCTTACTTCAATGCTAGCTAACACCCCACCTCTTTCTAAGATGCCCAACTGCATGAACTTAGACTCCACGGTCTTAATTTCCTTAGCCAAAGGTCGCTTGGTTACACTCAAGCCAGCTAGACTACCCATACTCACCGCTTTTCGACTCAAAGCGTCTGCCACTATATTAGCCTTACCCGGAATAGTGACATCATAATCCTTAAGTAGATCCATCCACCTTCTCTTACTCAAATTCAGATCCTTCTTGGTGAACACATGTTGTAAACTATGATGATCAGTATACACCTCACACTTAACACCATAGAGATAATGCCGCCAGATCTTAAGAGCAAACACTACCGCTGCCAACTCCAAATCATGCGTTGGATAATTTCTCTCATGCACCTTCAACTGTCGCGATGCATAAGCTATAACATTCTTATCCAGCATTAACACAGCACCCAAAACTGAATGTGAAGCATCACAATAAACAATACAATCTTTACCTTCAACCGGAAGTGCTAGAATAGATACGGTGGTCAAGAGAGTCTTGAGCTTTTGAAAACTCTCCTCACATTTTTCAGTCCATTCAAACGGTATCTCCCTTTTGGTCAAATTTGTCAAGTGAGTGGCAATAGAATCAAAGTTCTTCACAAATCGACGATAGTAGCTAGCGAGCCCCACAAACTAAATTCTGTCACAGAGCTAGGCCAAACCCAATTCTTAACCGCCTCAATCTTTTAGGGATCTACCATTACCCCTTCTTTTGAAACTACATGCGCCAAAATGCAACCAAAGTCAACCAAAATTCACACTTAGAGAATTTCGCATATAACTTTTGTTTCCCAAGAACACCCAAAACAATACGAAGATGGTCGGCATGCTCTTCCTCACTTTTCAAATAGACCAAAATGTCATCAATGAAGACTATCACGAACGAATTGAGAAAGGGTTTGAACACCCCATTCATCAAACTCATGAAAGCTGCAGGCGCATTAGTCATACCAAAAGACATAACTAGGAACTCGTAGTGCCCATAACGGGTTCTAAACACCATCTTGGGCACATCCCTAGGCCTAATCTTTAATTGATGGTAACCAGACCTTAGATCAATCTTAGAGAAAACTGATGCACCTTGCAATTAGTCAAAAAGATCATCTATTCGAGGCAATGGGTACTTGTTTCGAATGGTGACCTTTTTCAATTGTCGGTAATCTATACACATCCTCATACTACCATCATTTTTTTTAATAAACAAAACTGGAGCACCCCACGGGGAAGATCTAGGACGAATGAATCCTTTATCAAGAATTTCTTGGATTTGAGCCTTAAGCTCTCTTAATTATGCAGGAGCCATGAGATATGGAGGGATGGAAATGGGACGAGTACCAGGTTTTAAATCAATGCGGAAATCTATATCTCTATCCAGAGGCATACCAGGCAAATCATTAGGAAACACTTCTCTAAATTCTGACACCACAGGAATAGACTCAATAGATGGAGACTCAACCTCCACATCCCGAATATGGGCCAAATAAGCTAAACAACCCTGCCCTACCAATTTCCTAGCCCAAATGGAGGATATGATCTTAGTTTGCTTAGGCTTGTACACCCCTTCCAACTCTAATCTTTCCCTTCCTGGAATTTCTAGAGTTACAGTCTTAGTATTACAATTAAGCACAGCATAATATGGGACAGCCAAGTCATGCCTGATATTATATCAAAGTCAGTCATATTCAAAATCACCAAATCATCCCAAGTCTGGAAACCCATAAACAAAATAGGACAAGCACGATAGACATGTGTGACTATGACAGACTCTCCAACTGGGGTAGAAACATGGATGGGGGCATCAAGTATATCACAATTCATATTAAATTTTAAGGCAAATTGCACGGACACATAAGAATAAGTAGAACCCAAATAAAATAACATATTAGCCATTTGGTCATAGACAAGAATAGTACATGTGATCACTGCGTCAGACGCCTCTGCTTTAGTCTTGCTCGAAAAGGCATAACACTGAGCCATATCATCGTGACGGGCGACCTCCATGACTGGCTGCATTATACCTCTTCCTGCGTTACCATTTCCCCTACCTACATGGCCTCGCTAATTTCCTCCTCGCCCACCTTGTGGACGCCCTCGACCATTATTACTATTTCCCGTGGGTACCACTGCTCAAGATTGTTGTTGCGTGGAATCCAACATGCGCGGGTGGGGACAATCTCTCCTTATATGCCTAGGTTCTCCACAGTTGAAACATGTACGATCAAAAGATGACATGCTGCCTGCTGAAGGTGCGGCTCCCTGGCTATCCTGAATCAAATTCTGAGGTGGAGTTCCGGAGTAGTTACCTGTAGAAGCGGGCATAGCAGACTGAATTGGTCGGGCTACAAGAGTCGACCTCCCTGAACCTCTGGAGTAAGATCCCTGAAAGTTGCCTGAATTTTTGGCTTTCTTAACCAATGCCTTAGCTTGACCGTCTCGCCTCAGCCCCTCCACTTTCTTCACAAAGTTTGTTACATCATTGAAGATTTTTCCTACAGAGGTTATATGAACAAACAATACTTGCAACTCAGAATTTAGTCCCTTAATAAATAAACGGATCCTCTCTTCCTCGTTAGTCACCAATTACGTAGCATATCTAGACAAGCCATGGAACTTAGCCTCATAAGCAGCCACAAACATACCACCTTGCTCCAAAGCCATAAACTCATCTTTCTTGCGATCTCTCAAAGTCGGAGGTACATACTTCTCCAAGAACAGAGCATGAAACTGGGTCTAAGTAATTGAGGTTAAAACTGAAGATCTACATTCCACATAAGCTCTCCACCACTGCTTACCCTCACCTTGAAGCTGAAAAGTCACAAACTCAACCCTATGCTGATGGACAATTCCCAACTTATGAAGCCTTTCATAGCAATCTATGGGAGGAATACTTGTAGTCTCAGCCTGCACCTCTTCCTCTTTTCCTACATTCTCCTCATTCTCAACCTCGATATTCTCCTCTACCTCTTCATGATGCACAGGAGGAGCCTCATTCCTAGGAGCATCTTCAACTGGTGCTCTATCCTTAGTAGGCGCCACCCTTCCTCGGCCTCTACCCCTAACTCTTCCTCTACCCCTGCCTCATCGTGACCTCTCGTTGCAGATACCTCAGCAGGAGCATTGACGGGAGCTACGGGCTTGACGCCGTTGAACCTAATGTTAACCATCTGCTGACAAAAAAGTGAATGAGGTTAGATAGCAATTTGAATCGCCAGATACCAATTTTAATCAAGTTATAGAACGAAAGGAAACAAGAGAAAACAGAGAGATTTTCTAAAGTCCAATAGCCTCTTGAAGAAAAGTACTGATGTTTCTGTACCATTCCGCAAGACTCTACTAGACTCGTTTTGGTACATCAAGGTCAACGTACCTACGCTCTGATACCAACTTTGTCATGATCCAGACCGTCGTGATTAGCACCCACACTAACCCTCCAGTGGGAGAACCACTACAACAACCCAACTAAACAACTTAACCAAAAACTAAGGCATTTAAAGATACAGAAGCAGGTTTAAATGTCTAAGAAAAGAAAATAGGGAGTTCCCATAAACTCCAACAAAAGTCTAACCAAACAAATGTGGAAATACTACCTAGAACCTGAATGTCAATGTACCAAAACATCTAAGGTTCAACCATAAGTCTAAACAAGAAGGGGTACAACCCCATACTAAACACAAAAAATCTAAAGAACTAGTCTAAGTCTGAAAGGTGGACATAAATTGAAAGAGAACTCATGGAAGCCTGGAAGAACTCGCTCACACTTGAATTCGAAACGAACATTGATCTTCTAAGCGAGGTCTGTCAATAGCCGTTTGAACATGCCCTGTACTCAACAAAGAAAGAGTAAGTGTAGTATCAGTACACAACCACAGTGTACTGGTAGGATCACGCAGCTATCCCAATAAGTGCAACATACATAAGTCATTACAACACAAAAATAACATGCATACACAAAACATATACAATATCAATATAACTTATGAACAACTAACAATTTCACAATTCTCAAATATCACAGTTATGTCAAATTGATGGTCCTCTCATGGAACCCACACCCAAACTGTTAGCGTATCGATACGTGGTACCCGATCCAATATTTATGCCAAAATGTGGCAACCAATCTCATGTTTATGCCAGAACGTGGCAACCGATCCAAGTTAGTGTATCGGAACGCAACACCCGATCCATTCAACAAGCCACAATCACAATCACAATCACAAAATACATTCTCATAATCATACTATCAAGTCAAGATTCATGGCATTCATCATTCATCTATCCTCATTTACAATTAGTGTGATTAATAAAGCAACATTCGCATACATACAGGTATTATAATGAAGCAAGAACAACATATATCACACCACATGAAATCACAACCATCACCTACCTCGAAACAAACTTGAATCCCCTAAGAAACTTGATTCTTCCCTTTCCGGATTCGTTCTAGTTGTTCTTGGTCTACAAACAATTAATATAACACAGAAATCAATAAACAATAACTAATTACCCGAATTACCAATAATCCTATCAACCCTAGATCAAACTCATGATCCCAATATCCAAATTAGGGTTTTTTCCACCATAATTCCCATATTGAAACCCTCCTCCATCGATAATTACCCACCAGATTATATTCTATGGATTGAAAAATGGGTTCAGGGGTTTAAGCCTTACCTTTAGCCTTAAGAATGGTGAAAACTGTCAAGAAAGCACCTGGGGTAGTCTCCTATCTCTCAAAGTCGAAAAGTGTAGAATAAAACATTTTTGGGGTTTATTTCCGACTTAAGTCGCGTCTGTCCTGCCACAGCGGTACTCACCCCACTACAGCGGCCCTGCCCTAGCGGCACAAATTCCCACCATAGAGGCTTGCACAGAACAGTGAGCAAATTTAATAATTCCAATATCCCCATTTCACAACACACCTTCAACCAACGACACTCAGAAACTACTCGTTCACGCTAAGATCAATTTCGAGAGTTCTACTCACCCAAATTCAATTCTGTAAAGTTGTATGGGTGCCTTAACGTCTTAGATATCTACTCATGTGATCAAATTCAAAATTAGATCACCCAATATTTACCAAATTTCCCTAGACCTTACCGACTCTGATTTCGTCCAAATCTGGACTAGGTTGGGAATTCCCAAGTTACTATGAAAAGTTTTCCGGCCTAAAATTTTTTCCCTTTGGCTTTTCTATAACGACGGAAACCAGTCGTTACATTTAGTCTACATGGAATCACAGTTCAAAAAAAAACCTCACTATATGCGCAGTTTGTATTCACTTCTCTTCCCTGACTCAAATCACAAAAATAACAAACAGTTCAACCGTTACACAATGACCTACCCGATCCATCATAAGTTTAACATGTAACAACCACAATCATATGATAATGAATGCAATGCAATACAATTATAATAGAACCAATTGCAACCACAAACAATCTTACATTTCCCTACATCAGAAGACCTAATCATAGCAACTACAACACGAATAACTTATTGTCGATAACTCACAGTCAAATCAACCATCTTCTTACTTATCTTATATTGCCATAATAGAGACCCCACACATAAGCCACAATTCACAACCACAATTTAAAGCCACAACGCAGAATTATATAAAATGCAAGGCAAAGCAATGCAATGCATCTGGTGTAGGCAAACACTCTGATCCTTGCCCAAAGACATAATATGCATGTGGTATAGGTGTACATTGTTATCCCTAGTCTCAAAGGCATAAATTGCATGTTGTATAAGTGAACATATCATTTCCAGCCATAAGTGTCACGACCCAAAATTCACAAGTCGTGATGGCACCTATGTTCCCAACCAATAGGTAAGCCAACCTAACAAATTTACCAATTTTAACTAACTAAAGAGATAAAAAGGTAAACAATGAGTAAAAAAATCCAACACTAAGTTCTTTATAAATATGAAATGCGGAAAGCTAAAATACTAGGTGTCATAAGTACAAGAGCCTCCAAATATGATGCAATTCTGAAACTAAACGACAAATCCAAACATAAGGGATATTATGTCTGAATACTAAAATAACAAAATAAATAGAAGGTAGAGGGAGGTGTGGGCCACGGAACAGCCAAGAAGCTCACCACAACTCCAAATACTTCAAGCTCAGACTCAAAAAGCTCCACGAGATATGCTCGTACTCGAAAATGAATCTGCACCACAAAAGAGTGCAACAAGTGTAGTATGAGTATGAAACCACGTGTACCCAGTATATCTCATAGATCGACAACGAAGGAGTAGTGACAGGAGTTTAAATAATGAAAAAAAATCTTTTACTTATACAAGTCTATAGTACGCTTACCAGTCAAGTTTCATCAAAACAAGGATAATCAAACTTCACATAATGTACAACCACCAATAAAGCACGTAATCAACAATAATGAATGATGCAATGAATGCAGTGCAATGTGACACCATGAAATAATAGGCCTCAAAATGCCAATTACTCTCTCAACCGTATATACATGATACTTCTCAGAAAAACATTGAGAGTTCATGACCAATGGGGGACTTGTGAGGTCCATATACCGACACGATCGATCTCCACGTGTCTGCGTGGACAATCTCAACGCACTATCATAAATCAAATAATTTCCGCACGGACGATCTCCACGTGCCCAAAATATAATCTTAACATCTCACCATCCCCAACATGGACAATCTCCACGTGCCCAACTTATACTCAATCTCATGTCAATGCATGTGCACAATATAATCTCAAATAAAGGGGATGATGATGCATCTCAATCAATCAAATATCAGCATAATACATAATCACCTCAACCATCACAAGTATACGGGTTCAAATAAGAACACAACCACACAAAATAATCAGTCAATAATATATCAGCTAATGCCCATATACTTTGGCATACTCGGATTTAAATCCACATTCTATAGTAATAAACCTTCCCTTTATAACACCGGTACTCGTACCAATGCCCGTCACATCATTGGTACAAGACCCCATCTTTCGCCCTTACCCATTGTCTATTCCATTTTTTTTTAATCTTTAAATTAGGAAAACGTCCTCCAACGAAGTCTAAAAGTCTTAACATGCCTTGAATGCCAAACACGTGCCACAAATCCTCAAGATTTTTCCTTCCCCTTTCGCAAAGCTTCAGAACGTTCCCAATCTACCAATTATGAAATATTTGTAAGCATGCCAATTCATAGAAACCCATATTATTATATGTCTATCCTAGACCCAAAACTCACTCATATCTCTAATCAAGCTCCTAATTTTGATATAATTTATATGTCAAAATATATCTGCTAAATTTCAAGCCTAGGATTAAGCCTCAACTCCTCCAAATATCGTGAATCTAATGATATTCATATACTATAATACCACAAAAATGTGTTATCTATATCCATCTATTAAAACTTCAAGAGTGATAACTATATAAAATAATTAAATGTTAAGCCAAATAATTACTCACCCCTGTAACCTCACCCACGAAACAAAATAAAATAATAACCAATGGAACTACACATATTCCATTATGCAGACATATTGTTTGCCAATGATTATCCATTTTCCAATGATTATACCCAATCATTGTTCAATGATTACCCTTAAAAATTAACATAAACAAATTTCTCTTCCTAATCTAGTTCAAAGAACGTTATCACCTTTCAAATTTTGTTCCACTTTCCATTTCTTTCAAACCAAACAAAATTTAACCACCTCACTGTATATTCACCCTAAGAGAAATCATCACATTAATTACTGCTAAGAAAAATTTTCTGTTCCTCCACCTATTCTGACCAACCCTTCCCAATAGCATTAATATAAAAGGAATCGGATCACTTTCTGTAATAAACGAATTTACCACAAGAGCATTGCACAATTTACATATACAAATTGAAGGAATTGAAGTGCTTACCAGAAACCACCGTAACCCCGTAGCCAACCGCTGCTCTCTACCCTTTTGTTATTATTTTTGTGTTATGACTAAGAAATTATTAACCCCTCTTTACTTAGCTTAATTTCATGGGCCAAATATAAAAGGGTACTAAATGAACTATTGACCTGGCCCACTAACTATTAACTATATTAATTATTTAATAAATTTTTCATCAACTAGATACTCGTAGTTACCGAATATTCCAAAGTTTTCGATTTAAATTTTACGGGAAGAGTCAAAATAGTCCTAGTTCTCAAAACGACCTAGCGGGTCGTTACAATAAGGGAATGAATGTGCATCATGCAGATGTATGTAGATAAATAATAAGTAAATCATTTCACCAGAACAATCTCAGTTAACTAAATAGTTCATAAAAATATATAAGTCGCCATGCGATTTGAGGCCACCAGGATATTTAACATATAACTATCACTATATGGACCGATAAGACCATCACGGTATTTAAATGTATGCAATCATTATGTAAATTGTCAAGGCTACCAAAGATATCTGAATAGTAATAAATGCATGAACATGTAACAAAAAAAATACTTCGAGCAACATACATATAAATATATTGTTGTTGGCCCACAACCAGCCATCAAATCGACATTACGGAACATCAAATCTCAATGGAAAGTAATCCAACTAAAAGATTTGTGAAAGGTGTGCCACAATTGTGCTACACTTTCCACCGTCTACAGCATAAAACAACAGAAATTATGAATGCTTGCAAATTAGTAACCTTGTATGTAAATCATATATAAACTTACCTTCTGCACACCATAATCATAACAGCACGATAAATTTGATCATTATAAGAATTCAATTATCACAATCTCTCTCTCTCTCTCTCTCTCTCTATATATATATATATATATATATATATATATATATATATATATATATATATATATATATATATATATATATATAGAAGAGGGAGTTGGAAAGGAAGCACACACGAGACCGTCAACATGTGCGCTTCCTGGGATTAAGTTTGAATTAAGGGGTATTTAGGTAAAAAAGTACATCATATGTAGTTTGTCTTTTCACATGTGGGTCCCACTAAAGTTAGCAACTGCGACATATATTTAAAAAAAAAAAGGTTTTGTTAGTTTCACCAAGAGTACCTTTTGATTTTCTCATTCATGGAAATTGTATTTTTGTTTGATTATTATCGTATGGTATAATTTAATATAATATATAATGTAAAAATGTCATAGATACTTAGAGTAAATGTTAAAATTTTAATTTTTTGCACGTACTGATGAATTTAACTTTAAAAAAATTATAGAACTATGATATCATGAATATCGTAATTATTTGTGTTCTTTTATCTCAATTTATATACCATCATTTTTTATTAGACTTAAGTTTAAGAAAGAAAAACACTTGAAATATTTGATTTAAAATTTTTCACGTATATATGTGCTATAAATCATCTCATTAAGGATAAGATGAGAATTTTAAAGTTAAAATTATTGTACATAGCAAAAGTAAAATTATTTTGGGTGTGAAATAAATATTTCTTGACTTGAAATAAAAGTACGTAGAGGTCATTAATGTTTTGTTTATTTTATCTATCAATTTGATTCAATATATCATTGAATAAACTATTTTGTTTAAATTTATCATAATATCTATATTTTATTAAAAAAAGGAAACTAATGAATTAAATTTGTCACTCACACTTTTTGATGAAAATGCAAGTTTAAAGTGAGACTTATTTTTTCACTGTATTTATGTTAGGTAGTTAAATAAGAAGGCAAAGAAATAGAAGAATAATAAAAATAAATTGGCAAAAGATAAAGAGAACATATTCAAAGAGTAAAAGAAGGGACAATAACAATTATATAACTAAGCAAGGAGCATTAAGGGGAAAAAGATAAAAGAAAATAATATGATAAAAAATTAGAGTTTAAAATATTAAAAATGAATAATATAATTGCAAATGGAAGTACAGATATTGGTATATTGATAGATGTTTCAAATGTTAAGTGTTGTACTTTAATTGATCTAAAAAAAATTAATAAACAGAAAATATTGGGCCGTGCTTTTTGTATATATATATATATATATATATATATATATATATATAGTATAATAATTTAATATATATTCATCATTACACATGTTAGGAAGGAGAAAAAAAGGTGATATCTAGAAGAGAGGTTAGATACATGTTGTGTTTGTTGTATCACAAATACTATTGATGCAATTGATTTGTATCAATGAATACAATTATATCAAAAACTATT
This sequence comes from Solanum pinnatisectum, assembly GCA_035578085.1. NCBI lineage: Eukaryota > Viridiplantae > Streptophyta > Magnoliopsida > Solanales > Solanaceae > Solanum > Solanum pinnatisectum. Next base: position 35,778,467 of record CM069083.1, read on the forward strand.
GTATTTAGACACATGTTAGGAGAAGAGAGGCGAGCGAGTTTGGGAGAGAAAGTAGAGGCGGGCACAATTTGGGAGAAAGAGAGGGGGGTGAATATATGTGATATTCATTGTATCGAGAATACAATTGATTTATATCATCAAATATAATTATATCAAGTGTATCAATGAATACAATTGTCAAATACAATTGGCAAAATACAAATTATCATAATATAATTGATATAGAATACAAATACAATTGTTAGAATATAAATTTCTCACCTATAGTTGAAAAAATACAATTGATATAGAATATATTTGAAAAAGGGTGAACACATGTTATATTTGTTGTATAAAGAATATAATTGATACGTTGATTTGCATTATTGAATATATTTGTATTATGTGTATTAACGATACAATTGGTAGAACACAAATTGTCATAATACAATTGATATCAAATACAAATATAGTTGATACAAATTACATGTTTGCCTTATTATGTGGAACATTCTTTGGGCGAGAGAGGCAAGCTATAGAGAGCAAAGGCAGAGAAGAGAGAAATTTGCTATGAAACACTAAATATAGCTACAAATTATAATTCTTTTAGGGTCGTTTGTTTTGAATACAAGTCATCATGGGATTAGTTATGATAAGATAAGTTATGCTAGAATAAGTTACACTGGGATTAGTTATGCTCAAATTATTTCTTATTGACTGTTGGTTTGCTATATTCAAAATAATATGCATCGGATAAATTATAAAAATAAGTTGTTTGTTTACAAAAATAGTCTTCACATTATTTAGTTTTTTATATTTACTTGTAAACTTTGTTTCACAACCCAATCACCAAATCAAAACCTCAAAGGAAGACGGGTACGATCAGCATAGCTCCGATGTCTACTTTGAGCTGCCCTGAGCCTATCATGAATCTCCCACGCCTAGTCCAAGGCCTCCTAAATCAAGTTAGTACCACGTGGCCTCAACTTTGCAGACTCAAACTAACCAACCCGAAGAGCGACAACGCCTACTATATAAGGCCTCGACCAGGGCCATTTGAATACTAGAGTGGTAGTTGTTGTACGCAAACTCCACCAAAGTCAAGAACTAGTCCCAATGACCTCAAAACTCCAAAAAATAGGACCGCAACATATCCTCAAGAACCTGGATAGTACGCTCTGACTGCCCATCAATCTTTGGGTGGAAAGTTGTGATAAGGTCAACACGAGTGCCCAACTCATCCTAAATACGATCCAACCTCTCGGCGTCGAATGAACACTAAATAGGGGGAAGTGTGTTGATTTGATCAATCGATCAATGATGACATAAATGTTGTCAACACCTCTAGAATTTCGAGGCAAACCCACAACAAAGCCTAGAGTGATGCGATCTCACTTCCACTTCGAAATGGGTAATCTCTTAAACTCGCCACCATGCCTCAAATGTTCGTCCTTCACCTGTTGGAAACACATGCAATGGGATACATAATCTTCAATATCTCTCCTCATGCTTCCCTACCAATAGTGCTGCCTCAAATTATAATACATCTTCGCGATGCCCGAATGAATTGTATCTAGAATCATAGGCCTCACGAAGGATCAACTAAATCAAATCCCCAACTCTTGGGACACAAATGCGGCCGACAAATCTCAAAACCTCATCTGAATCTAAGGTAGCCTAATCGGCATCACCCTTTAACATTCGATCTCGAAGAGCCACCAAAGTCTCAACCTCAAACTGGTGACCACGAATATGCTCAAGTAAGGAAGACTGGACTCCCACATAGGCCAATGCACGCCTAGAATCAGAAATATCCAACTGAATCATCCTATTGGATAAAGATTGAATGTCCAAAGCCATAGGTCGCTCCACGGTAGACAAGAAGGCTAGACTACCCATACTCGATGTCTTCCAGCTCAAGGCATCCGCTACTATATTCAACTTGCTTGGATGATAGAGAATAGAGAGGTCATAGTCCTTTAGAGAAGGAAATTTGTAGTCGACAGCATGCACTCCAAATCACGTTTTCAAAGCTTTTTCTTTCGGGGCAAGTTTGTGTCATTAGGAATTTTAGCTTTTGAGTTTTGTCCTAACTTTGACGTTAGTCAACATTCTTGGAAAACATGCCCAAATGAGAATTATGTCAGCACGGTTAGCTTTGAAATGTCGAGTTTGGTCTAGAACGACCCTTCGTGTGGATCTTAAGGCTCTCAAGATGATTCTGAGCCCCCTTCTAGATTTTGGACTAAAATGAAATTTGGGTGTGTGATCGGTGAGTGTCGAGAAGCATTATACGAGGTAAATACCTTATTTCCTGACTGCCTTGTGTGAGAATGTTGCATGTGTTGTTTTTGCTGTTTTGAGCCCTCAAATTATGTTCCAAGTGGTAACACAAGTTTAGGGGATAACTTAGGACCTTTCGATGGAGTCGTTTTCGAAATTCCCAGCATGGGTCCCATAATTCCCATTTTGACTCTAAAATGGATTTGTGTCCATTTTAAGTGAATTTGATTTCTAAATGAGCGTATTAACATTGTGATTCTTTTTTTGATAGTGTGGCGGCGTTTGGAGGTCACACAGAAAACATAAGCTCTAGAAATATGATTTGGAGCATGCAGTCGGTCTAAAGGTAGGCTACGACTTTTTTCCATTTAAATTGAGCTGGCCTATGTAAATTCATGTTGATTTGAGTGAACTGGGGGTCGATACCTAGTTGATCATGTTACCTTACTCAGAAATCATGTTTAGGCTTATTTTTGGGACTTTCGAGTTTAGAAGCATGCTAGTTGTGATTTTGATCATCCTTATTTTGTGGTTGGCTTTGTTTGTTGCTATTTGTTGATTGTATGAGCATGATTGGCCTTAGTATAGGCTTAGACTAGTGCTTGTCATAGACTTGCAATAGTTGGAGCCTTTTTGGCCTTATTTCTACTCCAACGTCGATTCACACAGTTTATCTCCTTGTAAACTAGTGTAGCAGACTAAAGTCTGATAGAATGAGCCTTAGATTAGGCATTGACTCAGTTTGACGACCTTCTATCCATTCTTCCTCCTTCAACAACCTTGTTTGCTACATTTCAGATTTCAGGCTTCGCCAAGCGACTTGGACTAGAGTTGGTTTGAATTTGGAGTGTCATACTAACCACTTGGGAGTGGATGTCGTTCCACGGTGATTCTATGATGATGGTTGGCATGATATCCTTCAGCAACCCTTATTTTTCGTAGATTCAAGGTTTGGTATTATCCTCTATGGAGTCGACACACTTTTGGCTATGGTCTAACGCCCCTGGGAGATTCACCTGCGGTTCGAGGTTTGGGCTCTATACTCTTTAGCTGGGCGGCTCTTGTTGGTTACTTGGACATTATTCACGATTAGAGGTCTAATTTATGCCTTCTCTAGATCTAGACTCACAGTATCTTATTCTTAGTAGTTTTAGCTATTTTGTGTACCTGCTGAGCTTATGGGGATCCATTTAGGTTTTTACTTAAATTTGCGCACGAATGTAACTTCTGGGCTTATGGGGTCCCAATTAGGTTTTGGTTTAGTTGTACTTTGTTCTTTTCTGTCTTGGTACGATCGTGTGTTTTTCTTTTAAATTTTTATTTGACTTTACTTGTGTCTAGATTCTATCATTTCATATTTGCTTTTACTTTTCATGCTTAGTCGTCCTATGATGCCTACCAAGTACATGTTGTTTTGGTACACATGCTACACTCTACATCTGTTTCGTGATGCAGGTCCAAGCACCAGCTACCACCACTGATTACTCGAGCCTATTGCAGCTTGGATCGAAAGCGAGGGTGAGCACTTAGCATCCTAGACTTACTTGTTTCCTTCAGTATTTTGGATAGCTAGTCTTTTGCATTTTGAGACAAGCTATGTATGTATGTCCACTTTTGGGACTTGTACTCTTTTATTTAGATGGTTATGTACTTGTGACTTCTAGGTTCTAGGAGGGATCTATCGTGTGTGTGTGTGTGTGTGTGTGTGTATATATATATGTATATATATAAAGAGAACCTTAAGGCCGCCTATGTGGCGCCACCACAAACCAGGATTTTCTTTTAATTCATTTCTTTCCAAAACTAGTCTTCCCCTTTCGTGAAAAGTTGTGACTTTTATGAAAAGTTGTGACTTTAATAAACAATTGCGACTTTTATGAAGAGTTATGACTTTTATTAAAGGTTTTAACATTTATGAAAGGTTGTGGCCTCTCCGAAGAGTTGTGACCTTTCCGATAAGGTACAATAAGCATTTGTTCACACTACCCTTTGTTGTCTATAAATAGATGGGTTTCCTCTCATTTTAAAACAACAAAAAATTCTGAACTTCTTTTTCTTCTGCACAATTAAATATTCGTGTACTTTGCTCCTGTTGAGTGGCTCACTGACACCATTATTTTTGTATCAATACACTGGTGAATAAAATCGTTCTATCCTAAAAGGATTTATTTCTTTAAACCTCGAGTACTAAAGGAGAATAATTTCTTTAAGAAGTGTATTCAATGGGCTCGATTTTTTCCTTTCTGTTTCATTCTATTGTTTCTTCTTCCTTGTTGCTTTGTCATTCAAGTATTTAGGAATCCCCCCTTCACTAAGAAGCAACTATGTGTCAGGTCACACAGATTACTTATCCATAATGTGGTTGCATCTGCAAAACAAATTACTTATAGTTGATAGAATTGTCAAATGAAATATGACTGTTGATCATTTATGTTTGTTATGCCGCAGCTTTCGACAATCAAGAAACCATCAGTTTTTTGTATTGCAATGTTGCACTATACTTATGGAAAACCATTTTTTTTTGTATTGCAAGGTAAACTGTTTTCCTTACGTAACTAGAGCAAAATATGAGACGAAGTATCCAGAATTTAAAAGAAAAATCCGAAAATGTTCAATTTGACTAAAAATTGTGAGGAGAAGCTTCCCGGGATAGTTTATATCTATTCTACAAGTGAATTGGACTGAGGTACTTTTTAATATTTTAGGTCGCTATAGAGTTTTACACAGGATAAGAATAAGCAATGTTTTGAAAAAATAATAACCACATATAAGTTCAATTCATTCCATGTTCAATGCAAGCATTACTCAATCATAAATTTAAACTCATAAAACAAGTGTTAGTAAAATACTTCTTTTCTTTTTACTATTTATTCATTATTTTGGAAGCCACTATGACTAATTGTATTGTATTACCTGTATCAACAAATTTGAAAATGGATGATAAGGAGAATTGTGGCTTTAATCGGTGTAAATATAATTTTTGTATGTTATGAAAAGAAAATGGCATTCATACTCAACTGTAGAGATTTAGTTAGGATTGCCTCTATATTTTACTTTATTGTCTTCTTTACTTTTTGATGTTTCTTCATTATCCTAAAAAAACTAACACAAAGGGTTCATATTATAACTTGAATGGTGCAAATTGATGAATGGACGAATATTATGATCAACAATTTTCAATCAAAACGATCATTTACTTATTATTTACCCAATTTTGTGTTATAACATGTCCAACTTATTTAAATTGTTCATTAATTTTCATAGTGGTATTTTTTGAAAACTTGTGAATTTCTTGAGAAAATATAAACTCTATGCCGTCGAATTGAATGTTGTAAACTTTATAAAAACGAAAATAGATAGAACAATGTTTGATTAATTCATGAAAGATCGTTTAGGAATAGAGAGCCATCGAGAAATGCATGTTTGTTTAAACGGAAAAAGGACCTAAAATACTCTTGAACTATTGGAAATGGTACAAAATTACCCTTCATCCACCAATTGGCTCCCAAACACCTCTGTCATACACCTATTGACTCTCAAATACCTCTGTCATCCATCTTTGGGTCCAATATTGACCACTTTTATAACGAATTCTCATTCAAATATTTTTTTAAATACGTGGTGACCAATTATTGGATACAATTTAATTACTTAAATTAAATTACAAACTCACTCATTATTAATTATACACGACCCAAATCAACCACATCCGACCCAAATTAATTAATTACACGTGCCCCAAATTATATTTACCCCATCGATTAAAACAAATACACCCTTCATTCCCAACATTTCACTTCATCTTTCAACCTTCTTCCCCAATAAATTCGCCTACAATCTCGAAAAATAATACCTAAATACACACATGTATCACCATAAGAAATCACCAAAAACTCATGAATTTTTGTGGTGATACACGAGTGTATTTAGGTAGTGTTTTTTGAGATTTAAGTGAATATATTGGGGAAGTAAGGTTGAAAGAGGAAGTGAAATGTTGGGAATGAAGGGTGTATTTGTTTTAATCGATGGGGTAAATGTAATTTGGGGCGGGTGTAGTTAATTAGGATCGGATATAATTATCTTGAGTCAAGTGTAGTCAATTTCGATAGGGTATAATGGATAAGTTTGTAAATTAATTTAAGTAATTAAATTGTAGTCAATAGATAGTTGTCAAGTATTTAAAAAAATTATTTAAATGGTAATCTGCTATAAAAGTGATTAATATTGGACCCAAAGGTGGATGGAAGGGTATTTGAGAGTCAATAGGTGGATGTCAGGGGTATTTGGGAGCCAATAGGTGGTTTTGTACCATTTCCAATAATTCAAGGGTATTTTAGGTCATTTTCCGTTGTTTAAATCATGAAAGATCATTCAAGAAGAGAAAGTCATCGAGAAATGCATGTTATAGTCGGATGACAATTTCAAATCTTCTAATTTATGACATCTTATTTAAAAATAAATGTATAGTTTAAATAATGATCAAGGAAAAAATCATTCATTATTTTAACAAGGTCATTCAACACCGCGCGAAGCGCTGGTATTTACCTAGTTGATATATAAAATACAAACTTTCAAGTGACTACAAAAATATATAATTAAAAATATGTAATTCTATAGTAGAGAAATCAAAATATAAATAAACATAAGAATTAGTCAAGTAAATTCATAAATAAAAATTATATATTTATATAGCAAAATTGTTTAATCGAAAAATATGAACAACTTTCATAAAAATAAGTAACAACTTTCATAAAAATAAGTAGTGAAGGTTGTGAATGCTATTATACATGATATTAAAAATAATGTGAATGAATATACATGTTATGAAAAGTAATGTATAAAAAGAGTATAAAAGGATACTTTTGTCATTTTATCTTCCATCCAAAGGTAGGGATAACTTATCCAAGCCTTTGCAACCAAACAAGGGATTAAAGGACTCAAAAATTACCTAAGATAAACTCTCCTTATCCATCAAACCAAACGACCCCTTAAACTATAGTTGTGTAGAGTAAATACATAAAATCCCACTCCCACTTTAATCGACCCCAGAGCAAAAGTTTTACCAACCACATACACACAGTAGGTAGCTAAGTCTTTGTTTGAACTGTTGTTACGTATTGTTTCACAATTTATCATATTATCTAACTTTCCCTTTATATAGATTAATGTCACCTACAATTATACCCAACCAAATACTAAAGTAATCCAAAAAAACTTTCTACGAAAAATATATTTCCGTGAACCTTTTTATCCAAACTAGACACTTAAATATAAATGAACTCGTGGACCAAAAAGGGATCTACCCTTAGAAGAAACATAAGCTACATGAACTCTTCCTTGTCTGGTCTTGTTCTTTCCAAACATTGTTCCGTACAATTCTCAGAAAAGCTTATGAGCTTTCAAAAATAATCAGAGTAGCATTTTGAGAACTTAATTGCAAGAGCAAACTGTTGTTTATTGCAGATGAAACCTTAGAATGCAGTTATCATTTTGCACTATGCACTAGATAGCAAGATTATCCTTGAGCAAACGAAGAAGTGAAATGCTGCCCTGAGTTCTGTTTTCGCCAGAAGCTCCTTTCTTTTCTGCCTTAACTCCCTGCAGTAAATTTTCGTCAAACATTACACGCATGGTTGTTAAAAAAAAAAAAAAAGAGCTAGACGTAGAAAATATAGTATCTCAAACCCAGGGAAAGGACAAAAATTGGCACACTAATTCGAACTGTTTTAAAATGGATACAGATAATGGTTAATAAAAGGAAAAGGAAAGAAATGACAACCACCAGAAATTCACCTTTGGTTTCTCATTCTCGTCCTTGAAGTTTATGCTGCCTATATCTTTTAATAAAATGGACGAAACTGGTAGAAGTCTCCTAGTCCTGGATAAAAATATTACAGTATCACTAGGAATAAACAAGCTGCATTAGTAGGAGCTGGCATAAGAAAGCAGAACATGTTACACACCTTTTTGGTTTATCTGCATTCTGAAATTTAGTGCCGGAATGATGTTTAGTAACCGCTTCAACTACATTGTTGTCACTATGGCCTACAACTTCCCCAGGCATTAACGTTGTTGATGGACCTAATAGTCTCTGAATTACATAAGAAAATAACCTATATTACCTATTTCTCAAGATATAAACAGTCAGATGAAACACATGATGCTGAGCCATGGGATGAAACAGTCATCAACTACAGAATTGAGTTTTCTTGTTCTACTAAATAATGATACATACTTGCATTCTTAGAGCATTTTAACAGACAATTTTTTCTTGTAGCAATAAAATAGAATTACATCTAACAACAATTAGCATTCAGAAAATATACATTTCTAATGGCTTAATACATAGTCAGTCTTTTCAACTTGTTAGAATATTCCATTAGACACCCGAACTAAGTCATGTTCCAATGGTACACCTCAACTCTTAATAAAGTGTTCCAATAAGACATTTTTGGTTTAAATTTTTCATTTTTTTTGTGTGTTCTCATTCATCTATTACGTGGTTAAGTTAACCATATAAAATATGTCATCTCCTTTAATTAGGCATATTCGCTTCAATAAATTGTAATACCGGGTGTTTTCTACTTGAGGTTGCTGCATAGATGACATATTTTATGTGGTTAACTTAATTATCAAATAGACAAATGGAAACACGTGTAAAAGTTTTTCTTTACCAAAATTTGAACCAAAAGTATCTAATTGAAACACTTGATTAGGAGTTGAGGTGTGCAAATGGGAACATGACTTTTGAGTGTCTAAATAGAATATCTTTCCCCGGAAAGTTTAAGGAGTTGGCTATGTATTAAGCCTTTTTTAATACAAACATGGGAAATATGAGCTACATCTTTATGGAAGTTCACCAAAACAAGGCAATGCTTAAACTACTAATAGCAACATCATTAGTTTCACATGAACTTTGGTAGGATGTCTGTAATCTGTTCCAGCGATTTAGCTTAAAATTTGAGTAATACTAGTAACAAAGAACATGTTGCAAAATAGAAATGAAGGGTGCCAACTATCAATAAGATGCAAATTCATTTAAATAACTAACCCCTAAACTAATGTGGAACTAACTTGACAAGGATAATTAGATATAACAGCAAAACTATTGCACCTTTCTACTGAATTAGTGGTTGTTACACAGCAAAAATACATCAAACCAAGAACATTAACTTAATGTACTGTTATTCTTGAAGACCATAAATAAAAGCTTGAGACATTGTATTGCTAGCACTAATGCATTTTAGGTTATACCTAAGCAGGAGTGATAAGAACCAAAGAGGATACAACATGTGAATTACTTGTGATACAGGAGTTTATAATTAAGGTGACTAATAGCATAACTGAACTAACCTTGTCCTCTCCATTTTGTGTTTGGTTCTTCCTCACCGGAAAAGAGCTCTTATTTTCAATGGAGAGAAATGAATTAGAAGAGCTGACTGTACATTCTGGAAATACTGAAATAGAAAGCATGTGGTCCTCTTCCAATAGGCAGTTCTCATCTCTGTTCATGGAAGTTGCTTGGGAAGTGCTAACTACAGAATCTCCACACAGAGAACAGAGATTGGTAATTAGTACACTTAAACATAAAGGAGGATGAGACAGACAAACAGAAGAATGTTAAGAGATATGATACAGCGCAAAGAGAGCAGAAATAGCATCAGAAAGATTTTTATACAAGTACTCTATTGAAGATGAATAGAATTCAGAATTTTACTCTTACCAGAACTTCCCTTTCCTTGCTCGTACTCTTGATCAATGCAAGAGCATACAGCAGCTGCTTTGCCCTTCCAATCTGCACTCTCTGCTTTCATTCCATTTGGATTCTTCAGATCTTCAACACCAGTAGCATCTCTAGTAGATTGTTCAAGCTGCTGAGCAGTCTATAACAGATTATGCTCAAAGTTGTAACTTCTAAAGAATATCATTCTGGGTTTTACATACCCAAATTTTCATTAAACTGATGGAAATATTTTTTGAGGTATTCAACTTCATTCCATGAATGACAACAAATACCTAATTATTTAGGATAGCTGGCAGTCAAAAGTGTTCTATACAGAAAAGACCACAAGAAAGGAAAACGTATGCCTTACAGTGGAGTCAAGCCCCTTCTCATTTCTTGTATGTGCAGACCCTTCCAAATGGCGAGAATAAACTTCTGATTTCACCTGAAACATTGATATAACCACAAAATAAGAAGCCTCCTTCCGACAAAAAGAAAGGGCATACCAGTCTTCAAGTGGAAAGTGATCTGAAAGTTGTAGAAGGATATAAAAAAGAGTAATGCATTTTATCATTGTATAATGCATATGGAAACATGCTTCAGTATCGAGCAGCTTTTCTACCTAACATTTCCAACAAAGATTTGAGGACTAATTATGCAGATTTATTATAGCATTAGAAAGAAGTATTCAAACAACTAGAACTTCTCTCCTTACAAATTGTCCACAAAATGCAACCAGGCACAATTCAGCAGTTATCTAGCTCTACAAAAAAACTTAGTCCTTGTGCTAGTTTTAATTCAGGAAAATTATCTTTTTTTTTCTTTAGCGTCTGTCGAACATGCTAGCACAGCTCCGTTTCAAATTATTCACTCTGATGTTTGGGGTCCGGCCCCAGTTCTTTCTTCTACAGATCATCGTCATTTTGTTCTATTTGTTGATGATATTACTCGATTTATATGGGTTTATCTTCTTAAAAGTAAAAGTGATGTTCATTCCATTTTCCATAATTTCGACAAAATGATAAAGGCAATTTCAAAAAAAAATAAAAGCTATTCTGATTGGGGAGGTACCAAAAATTGAACAAATACTTCGATCAAACTGGTATCATTCACCGCATTACATGTCCTTGCACACGTGAACAAAATGGCATTTCTGAAAGAAAAATTCGCACTTGTAGATACTTGTCTTACTTTATTGGTCATGCAAACATACCTCTTAAATATTGGAATTTTGCTATTGAGCACAGTGTCATTTTAATAGAAGTTCTTCCATCAAATGTCATTAAGCAAACGTCCCCATATCAAATTTTATTCAACAAAAACCCAAACTACCTTTCTTTTAAACCTTTTGGGTGTTTGGTTTTTCCATTGCTTCAGACTGACAATCATCATAAATTTTCATTTCGAACATCACCTTGTGTCTGTCTTGGTCAAAGTCCAAGTCATAGTGCATATAAGTGTCTTGATAAATCCACAGCTCGGGTATAACTAGACAGACAAGTCAAATTTCATCCACAAGAATTCCCATACAAAGAAAAATTAGGCCAATTCATCTAGCAAGGAACCAATAACTCATGGTTCCATGTTCATTCCAACCTCACTTAGACTGCATCACTATATGGTAAGATTTTTTCTCCGTCTCAACCTCCTAATTTTTCTCTTCCTAATATTTCTCATCCACCTAATTGTGTGTCCTTATCTTCTCCAAAAGAAGCCCATCTCAATCTAATCCCTTACATTTCTCTCCTTTATCTAACACACCTCCTGCATCCTTATGCCTAGGGCTGGGCATAATATGGTTAAAACCGAAAAAACCGACCGAACCAATTTTTTTTAAAATTTCGGTTTCGGTTTTGATTTTTAATATTTCAGTTTTTCGGTTCGGTTTTCGGTTTTTTAGCTTAAAAAATCGGTTAACCGAAAAAACGAAATTAGATATATATATTCTTGAATCTTGACTTTACCCATGCCAGCCCATTCCTTAAATAAAAATATAACTCTCAAGTCTCGGCCCAATAGCCCATGCACTGCCGAAGTCCAAATTCCAATTTGAATTTAGGCTTAGCAATCCCTAATTTGAGACCACCGACCAGGTGAGTGAGGCGACCAGTCGACTACCGTAGGGCGTAGAGCCGTAGACCGTAGTCCATAAGCTTCAACTCTCGTGTCGTCTCAGACTCCTAGTTACGCCGCGGCTCCGAGCTCGTCTCTCAACTCTCATCTCTCATCTCTCAGCTAGTTGTCTCAACTCTCAAGCCTGCCGCTGCTCCTGGTCCTGGCTCCTCGCTGACGCTAAGTGCTCGCCGGCGCCGCCCTCAGCTACTCCTCTTTAATCAGTAATCAATTACTCCTGAGTCCTGACCGCTTCTTGGAAGTCAGTGGTGCTGGTGCAGTTATTCATCCCCTTTCTTATCAACAGGTTTGCAAGATTCTGCCGCTAGTGTCGTACAATTTTTAATGTGTATTTAGCAACATTGGTTATCTGTTAATCCTTCTAAAATGAGTTCTAATCATGTACTCATTCCTTTGTCAAATGAACTTATAACCAGTCAGTAGGGAAGAATTGGTGTTAAGATGCTATGTTTTGTGACTTTTCCCCTATTTATCTTGCTAATAGGTTTGTTTGAGAAAGAAATTTAGCAGTCTGCTTCTAGTCATGTGAGATATTGTTGACCACGCCAATTGTTCATACTCAAATGTTCTCTTTCTGGAAGACAATGCGACTATATGTGTAGAACTGGAAAGTGGATTTTATCTGTTTCATCCATGCTTTTATGGTTGTCTTTAGTTTTGCTGCTTATATGAGCATAAAGATGTTTTCCCTGTACTTCAGTTTTAGTCATGTAGTTTGTATTTGCATAAAGAGGTTTTCCCTGTAATGTACTGCGTGATTATTGTTCTTCTGAGTTCTGAACCGCAACTGAACTGCGTGAGTTTAATCATTCAATACAAGTATGCAACTTTGTGATTATTTGTGTGATTTGTGAACTGTAATGTACTGCGTCTTTCTGATTGTTGTTATTCTTGTTTGTTTCACTTTTTTTACAGACTGAGATGACACAAATAGGAAGTAGGATAAGTGAAAGTGGAGCTTCAAATGACAGTATACCTAACACCTCATCTCCCAATGAGGTTGAAGTTGATGTTGATACTTCAAATAAAAGAAAAATCATGGAACCTAGAGCTGCTTGTTGGAAGCATTTTGACAAGTTCACTGATGAAAGTGGAGCTAAGAAAGCCAAATGCAAGTATGTGAGAAACCTTAATGCAGCTTCTACATCGAGTAATGGTATGTCATCAATGAATAATCATATGAGAATATGTCCTAAATTTCCTCATGACACCGTAGATAAAGGTCAAAATCTAATTAATTTTCTACCATCTTCAACGGGAGCAAAGGAAGGGGTGATTAGCACTTGGAAATTTGACCAAGCACAAAGTAGGAGAACTTTAGCCAAAATGATAATTGTTGACGAACTACCGTTTAGTTTTGTTGAGAAAGAGGGTTTTAAAAACTTCATGAGAGTTAAGTGCCACAATTTCATATTCCTTCTCGTAGAACCATGACGAGAGATTATTATGAACTATACCTTGAAGAAAGACAACTTTTGAAGAAGGTTTTCAAAGAAGCACGTCCAAGAGTTTGTCTTACGACAGATACTTAGACCTCTATACAAAAAATCAACTACATGTTTTTGACAGCCCACTTTATAGATAGAAATTGGACTTTGCATAAAAGAATAATAAATTTTTGTCCTATTTCTAGTCATAAGGGCGGGGATATGGCGGCTTGCATTACTTATTGTTTGCTTGAATGGGGTTTGAATAATGTGTTTACTATTACAGTTGATAATGCTAGTTCTAATGATGTTACTGTGAAAGAAATGTCTAAAAAATTGACTAATTGGGGAACTAACATTATGGATGGTGACCATCTTCATGTGAGGTGTATGGCACATATCCTTAATCTTATTGTGCAAGATGGGTTGAAGGAAATTGGTAAGTCTGTCAAGCTAGTGAGACACGCCTTGAAGTACATTAAACAATCTCCCGCAAGACTTAGAAAGTTCAAAGAATGTTGTGAATCTCAATTGATAACTTGTAAGAAATCATTGTGTTTAGATGTTCCTACTAGGTGGAACTCTACATATTCGATGCTTGATGTAGCACAACATTTTGAGCTTGCATTTGAAAGATATAGTTTTTATGATATTGGATACTTTAATCATCTTCGTACCTTTGGTTCTGTTTCTTCTGAAGATGAAGATAGAAGTCATAGAACTAGTGATGAAGATGGAACTAGTGCAAATATTCTTACAAGTGATATTCTTACAAGTGCTGACTGGAAAAATGTGAGGTCAATGGTGAAATTTCTTGAAACTTTTTATGTACTTACTTTGAAGGTCTCTAGTTCTAATTATGTCACTAGCAATACACACTTTGTTGAAATTGCTAAACTTAATCTTATTTTGAAAGAGATGATGGAAAATGAAGATGGTAATTTGAAAGAAATGGCAAAAAGTATGAATGAAAAGATCAAAAAGTATTGGGGTGAACCACATAAAATGAACAAGATTATCTTCATTTCATCCGTGTCGGATCCCCATAACAAGCTTGATTATGTTCCATTTGCAATTGTGGATATGTTTGGAAAAGAAGTAGGGGACAAGCTATGTTCAGAAGTGAAAAAATACATGAAAAAATTGTTTGATTATTATGTTAAGAAATCCTCAAAAAGCTCTTCACATGTACCGTCACCCACTTCATCTAACAACTCATCAAGTATATCTAATGTGAGTGGTTGTGACAACTTTGTAAATAGAGGAAGAATGAGAACGAAACAACAATTTGAGAAGCATAAAGAAGTTAGTGGAAGTTCAGGTAGTAAATCAGAATTGGAAAGATATCTTGCTGAAGATGTTGAGCCAGATAGTGATGAATTTGATATATTAATGTGGTGGAAAGTTCATGAGCCGAGATTTCCTATTCTTGCGGAGATGGTTCGTGATGTGTTAGCCATTCCCATTTCAAGTGTCACATCAGAATGTGCATTCAGCACAGGAGGTCGTGTTCTTGATCCCTATAGGAGTTCATTAACTCCTAAACTTGTGCAATCTCTTATTTGTGTTCAAGATTGGCTTAGAAGTGAGCCTTTTCCAATCAATATTGAGGAAGATTTAGAGTATCTTGAGCAACTTGAACTTGGTAAGAATTTGATATTTGTATTAATTATCTTGAAAATAATTTTCTTACTTATGTTTCTTAACAACTAACAAATTCTTTCATATTTTTTTAGATTTTGCTTGTAGTGGAACTGAATCTAGTATTATTGATATATAGTTGCAACTTGTAAGTTCAACTATCAACTAGTGATGCGTGGTAACGGGCAAGTAAAGAATTTATTTACTTAACTTGCTTGATAGTTTTATATATTTTATTATGAAATGTAGATCATTTGTCTAAAGAGTTCTATTTTCTCGCAGGCACATCAATGTTTTGTTATTTTCTTGGTTGCTATGTGTTGGAACTTGGAACTTGGGAGCTATTGCACTGGAGGTTGCACAACAATGTTTTGTTGGTTTTCTAAATCTTTTGGTTGCTGCAAATTGCAATGCTGCCTACTGGCAGCTGGACTTTAGTTTGTAACTAACTATATTTTAGGGCTGGGCACAAGTTTGTTGAATTGTGTAGTGTTGTTGTCTTGACTCTTGATAGTCTTTTAATTCTTATTCTCGACTAGTTTGTTAATATTGCTGCCTGCCGGACTGCTTGGACAAGAATTATCAGTTTTGGACAAGAAAATTAATTGGTGTTTTCAGGTGCTTTACTTGGCTTTGTACTTGGAAACTCCCTTTTTTGCCAATAGAAATGTTGGAATGGTCGTGTTTTGGCAATTCCACCTTTTCCTTTTAAAACTTAGTTTATATGTGATAGAAATAGAAAGAGGTGGAATTTACTTGTCTGCTGGTTTGTTAATTGTTGGAGACATGCTAATGAACATGAGGCTGCACCTGAAACTGTGTCTGTCACTGATGATAAGAAAAGAATCCCTCCACCAATTAAAGGATTAGCCCCTTTAGATTATCTGGATAGTTCTTGCATAATCAAGGAGAGGATGACACAGGCACTTCGATACTTCAAGGAATCAACGGGAGAATGTGTGTTTGCTTAGGTCTGGGCACCTGTTAAGAATGGCGGTCGTTATGTGCTTACAACTTCAGGGCAGCCCTTTGTTCTTGACCCGGACTGTAATGGGCTTCATGACTTGGAGTGGTTTCTTTTCTAGGTTTAATTTGAAGAAGGTGGTGGGATTAGTTATTAATTTGTATGGTAATTTTGTGATTGATGAAAGCTGTTTGGTAGAAAAATTATCCATATGCCAGACGCCAGTATGCCACAGCAGCCCACAGGCCACTGTTAGTTAAATTTGGTTAAACCGAAAACCAAACCGAAATAAATCGAACCGAAATTATAATAATCGAACCAAACCGAATTTATTTCAGTTTGGTTTGGTTTCACAGTTGGCCAAACCAAAAACCGAAAAATCGATCCGAAATTTACAAACCGTACCGAACCGACCGAACGCCCAGCCCTACTTATGCCCACTTAATTCCCTAGAACACAATTCAGAACCATCTCACACCCACTCCACGCAACTTCGCCCCACCACCATGCAAGAACCCCAAAACCATATAGCCTTAACCAAACCAAATTATCGATTGGAGGAACCTAAAAATATTTTGCAAAGCTAAGAAATTTCAAGAATGGTGTGACACTATGCAATACGAATTGGATGCACTACATCAAACTAAAACATGGAGTTTAGTGCCTCGACAAGCCCCCGGGGCACTCTTACTAGCTGGTCGGCTTACGCCCCTGGGAGTGGACTGGCTGGTTGAGCGGCCTAGATTGATTGTCACTCTTGCTAGCTAGGCTGGGAGTTGACTGGATATGGTGGTTACTTGGGCTGGGAGCCCGGCTTTCGATTCATGGTACTCTTTTCTCAGTAGACTTAGCTATTATGTGTACCTGTTGGGCTTATGAGGGTCTGTTCAGGTTTTATTTAAACTTCTGCACGAGTGTACCTTTGGGCTTATGGGTCTAGTTAGGTTTAGTTTAGTTAATCCTGCATTTACTTTTGGTATGCTCATGTCCTTTCTTTTCTTACTCGCTTTGACCTCTATGAGTGTATAGATTCTATCTTTTCAGAGTGTTTGTACATTTCTTGCTTAGTCGGCCTGTGATGCCTACTGAATACCTTTGTTTTGGTACTCATGTTATACTCTGCATCTTTTTCATGATGCAGGTCCTAGTACCAACTACCAACGGTGATCATTCGTGCCATCTTTTGCAGCTTGTGGATATCGGAGATGAGGGTGAGCACTTGGCGTCCTGGACCAGCCTATCTCCTTCTATATATATGTTAGCTAGTCTTTTGCCTCTGAGACGGCTTGTTGTGGTCCACTTTTGGGACTTGTATTTTTTCATGTTTAGACAGTTTTGTACTCGTGACTTTCAGGTTCTGAGAGGTTTACTTTTATATGTATAGCTTTTGGTTTGCTCCGCCTCTATCTCCTTCTTATTGATAGTGTTATTTTTGTTTAGTTCTACCCTTGTACTCATTACTTGTCGTTCTAGGTACAGGTTGACTTGCCTACTGGTGGGTTATAGTAGGTGTCATCATGACTCGGGAAGTCGAGTCGTGACACATATTGATTGATCTTTTGAGAATGACGAAATCTATTCAACAACTCCCTTTTGAAGTCTTCCCAAGTTAACATTGGTTGCCGAGATTCTATCCAATAATACTAATTTAAGGCTTTTCCTTCCAAACAAACACATGTTGCCTTTAATTTTTCCGCTTCAGAAATTTCATTTACTGCAAAATACTGTTCCACTCTAAAAATCCATCCTAAAGGATCCTCTCCTAAAACTGATAGTTGTAGCTTCCGAAATTTCCTCACACCTTTTTCTCCAACCAAGTTGACATTGCTTCCCTTTTCTCGATTCCTAATGGATCTGGTTTGAGAAAGGGATGCTTCTACCATCATGGTTCTCCCATGTTTCTCGCAAGAGACTCAATTCTTGAAACCAATCAACCATCCTTCCAGAAAATGTCAAATTAGACTTCACTTGTTCAACTTGTCCCTCAATTCTACTCACCATCTCTGAACGTTATTGCTCTAATACCAAATTGATAGACTTTACTACAGAAATAGTAAATAAAGGAATAAATAATGTTGTTTCACACTAGATATAGTGATACTACAAGAAGAAGTTCAAAAAGAACAATCACTAGGACACTGTCAACACCATAAATTACATCCTAAGACATGAATGATTACATATCACAAACTTTCTAGACATCCAAGAGGCTAGAACTCTCCCAGAATTCCCTTTCCTTTCTTTGAATGCCCTCTTCTAACTGCCTTGCCCCTTTTTCTACATAAACCACCCCGTAACTATCTCGTCACAATTACCAAGTTTCTTAATTGTTTATTTTGGCCTCCTAGAATAAGCTTTTATAACTTGAGGCACATCAATGCCCAATTAGACATTAAATTTTCTATGGAACAACCGCTAGGGTATGTTGATCCTTCCAAGCCTGATCATGTCTGTCAGCTTCATAGCGCTCTCTATTACTTTAAACAAGCTCCTCGAGCTTGGTTTCAATGCTTAACATATTTTTTGAGGGTCATGGTTTTCACTCCTCCAAGGCCGACATCATTGTTTGGTTTTATTCTAAGTCCATTAAAAATCTATATATTGATTTATGTTGATGACATAGTGATTACATGTTCAGATTCGTTTAAGCTGCCATGGTTTCTAACCAAAATTAAGGAAATCTTTCCTGTCCACGAAGGTGCCTTGAATTATTTCCTTGGGATTGAGAGTGAAAAGGGTATCAGACAGCCTATTGTTGACAAAAAATAAATATGCGGCTGATCTATTGAAAGAGACAACTATTAAAGAATCTAGGTCGTATATCACACTGATGGCAGTGGTTACAAATTTGAGTAAGACAATGGGTGAGCCGTTGTCAAATTCTGAGCAATATTGTCAAATTGTAAGTTCCCTGCAATACATGACCTTGACTCGTCTAGTGTAATCAAATGCAAAAAATACGAAAAATGTTTAAGGTTGTTAGGGATTTAAGTCCAATTATATTGTGGGCTTTAATGAAAAAGGCACAAAGGAAGAAAAAAATACAAATATATATGTCTAGTCCAGGACTAATGATTATAAGCAAAAATGACAAATATATTGAAAAAAAAATTAAGATAATGTGAAATATCAATTGCCTAGTGTCACCTCTTCAGAAGATGCTCATTGGCAAAGGGAAGTATGCCTTAGAACATTGATGACGACACAAAATTACAATAAGTGAGGCGCTCAACACATTTTGAGCCTCGCTTCAGGGCTTAAACATGCTTTAAGCATGCCTTTGACAACACTAGACTTGCCCAGACATTGTATTTAGTGTCAACAAACTAGCTCAATTTATGGATTGTGCAACTGAGGTTCTTTGGCAAGCCGTGAAGCGTCTACTGCACTATATTCATGCCACAACCAACATTGGTTTGTTTATTTTCCAAGAACTCTACCTTGAAACTTCACTGTTTTTCAGATAGTGATTAGGCTGGCTGCCCAGATGACCGGCGTTCTGCTAATGGATATCTTGTGTACCATGGCAGCAATCTGATCTCTTGGTTGTCAAAGAAACAGCCCACTGCTGCCCAAGCCTCAACAGAGAGTGAATACAAATCACTGACCAATGCCACAGCTGAAATCATGTGGGTAAGCTCTCTTTTTGCGAACTTGGTCTTCCACCTGTTGTCCCTGCTATCATGTGCTGTGATAACATCGGTGCAATTTATTTGAGTGTGAATCCTATATTACATCCCCGGACCAAGCACATTGAATTAGACTATCACTTTGTGTGAGAGCAAATCAAGTTAGGTAGGCTTTCAATTCGCTTCATTTCCAGAGCTGACCAAATCGTAGATATCATTACCAAACTGCTTGGACAACAGCTCGTCTCTATGTATTTTAGCAAACTTCGTCTCTGTTTTATATTGGCATCAGCTTGAAGGAGGTGTTAGAGTATGACTTTATCATTATCTACAGCTCATTAATTATATTTGTATTCTTTGTAATTATCTCTTGTACTTGTAATTATCCTCTGCCCTCTTAATTGTTATCCCCTGTAGCTATCCCTTTTACTTTGTACAACTTATATAAACTCATTAGCATATACGTCAGTAGAACAAAGGAGCTATAGGCTTCTTAAGTCTTCTTATCATTCTCATTATTTTATAGATGTCCCCGAATTAGGCTCTACCTGTCAAGTTATGCAAACCTCCCACGGCAATTTCCTACCATCAGTTTTCACAAGATTTCTAGCCCATTTTAAATGGTTTTTGAGCTCTGATTCTTCTTCAGTAGCCACCCAGCCACCACAGATGGAGAGGAACTCCAACCGCTTTAATCCATGTTCTTTCAACTGTAATGGAGTTCACTCATTCTGGTCTTTTTCTAGAACCATTGCCCTTGAATGATCTTCTCAGCCATGTATCTATTCGGAAATTTAAACAAGAACATCCCTCCATACATCTCATAGATGTTCCCCCCAAATACATTTTTCCAAGTTGCAGGTGACCATCTCCTTATATCAGCAAGGGTGGGTCTAACCTTAGTTTCTTCACCAAAGAAACCCACTAAACATCCTCCATGCACATGATGGTAAGGGGAAGCAAACTACTAGCTGTTACACAGAAGACATCAAAAATATCGAAAGTAATTTTATTGTGTTGTTTTTCTTAAAGAAGAAACACAATAGTAGCTTGAGAACATTATGTTGTTAGAAATTTAGAGCGATAATTAGCATAAGTATCCTTGTGAAATAAATAGAGATTAAACATGTGAATTACTTGTGAAATAGAAATTTATAACTAAGTGTGACTAATAGCATAACTGAACTGACCTTGTCCTCTTTGTTTTCTGTTTGGTCCTCTCCCACTAGAAAAGAGCTGTTATTTTCAAAGGACAGAGATGACTTAGAAGTGCTGACTGCACAACGTTCTGGAAGTACTGAATCAAAAGGCGAATGGTCTTCTTCCAACAGGGTATTCGTGTCTCTGTCTATGAAAGTCGCTTGAGAAGTGCTGACTATAGAATCTCCAAACATAGAACAGCTAATAGTAATTAGTGCACCTTAGTCAAACATCAAAAACATGTGACAAAAAGAAATGAAGTTAAGAGGTATGGTACAGATCATAGGGAGAAGTAGCGTCAAAAAGATTTTTATACAACTACTATTGAAGATGAATAGAAGATTCAGAATTTTATTATTACCAAAACTTTCCTCTTTTCGCCCGTACTCCTGATCAATGGAAGAGCATGACCCACTTAACACAGCAGTCTCTTTGCCATTCCAATGTGTATTCTCTGCTTTCAGTTCATTTGTGTTCTTCAGATCTTCAACAGCACTAGCATCTCCAATTGAACTTTCAAGCTGTTGAGCAGTCCATAACAAATTATACTTGTCAGGTTTGCTGATTGAATGCTCTCAAATGAATAGTTCTTCCATTAAATAGAAAGAATTCTGATTTATATGCCCAAAAATTTGTTGTTTACACCCCTAATATCTGTTATTCCTCATTGTTATATCTCTAAAAATATGCTACATTAATCCTTGATATCTCCTACATATGGAAAGCAATTGATATCATATGACACAAATATTTAGCTCTATTATACAGATATGTACAACTATTAGAATCTGTCCAACATGCTAACATTCCCCTCAAATTGATGTTGGTGGATCAAAAAGCATCAATTTGTCTGCCAAAAACTGATGACGTTGTTATTAGAATAGGAATAGATATATACAATCCTACTTAAATAGGAATAGGATTAGAACATAGTATCCTATTTGGTAAAGGATTGTATTGTAGTGTCTATAAATAGGGTCTCTATGCAGTGGCGGACCCAGAATTTTTGCTCAAGAGGTTCAAAGTACAAAAAAGAAGTCCAGGTGGTAATGCAAGTGCGCGATAAGCGTAGTAGCCCCTCGTCATGCTCTTTGTACAAGAACCATAGATATTTCATTGGTTCATAAAAGTAAAAACTAAGCTAATCAAAAATACCGAGGATAAAGATACATTTATAAGAATTTTAGTGGATCGATTGTATTACATAAGTTAATTCCTAAAACATGTGAAAACTAAATGATGAAAAAGGGAGCGAGACGAGAAAAAAGATATTTTCCTTATCATGCTAAATTTGACTTACTTTATCATACCGTATTAAGCATTTGTTTCTACTTTTCTGCTTTTATCGTGCTCCATTGAGCATTCTTAAAATTTCTTGTGCTTTTTATACTTTTATTTTGTAATTTTTTATTATATTTTTCACTTTTTAAAAATTTTAAATTAGTATTCATTCAATCACATATTACTATGAAAATCGTCAAGATTCTCTAAAAGTGTGTAAGATTAGAGTTACTAATATTATAATGTATATCCCGAAGATAAATAAATAACATTGTCAATTATTTTAGTTCTTATAGTTCAATTTACTAGGTTAGTCATAATTTGTAAAAAAGACAAATAACGAATAAATCAAATAATTTTAGTTTCCATCTCTCTAAAATAGAATTAAAAATATAAAAGAAATTTCATGAATTCTATTAAATTAATTTTTAAAAGGATGTTGACGATATTGAAGTTTCTTCATTCAATTACATCTAATTTATCTTTTTTTTTTAAAAATATATATTTCTATCTCAATTTCAAGTTTAATATAATTCATCATTTTTTAAAAGAGTTATTCAAGTTAGTATATGAAAAAAGAGTTGCGTTGAAACAAAATGAATAATAGTTATAAGAAGAATAAAAAATAAAAGTAAAAAGAATGTGTCTAATAAATATAAACAAAAACAAATTAGAAAGAAGAAACGGCATAAAAGGAAAAAATAATAGAAAAAATAATGAAAAAGAAGAAGGTCTAAGCCCAAGAGTTCTAATTTCCAAAGCATTAAAAAGAGGGGAAAAAAATGTTGCGCATGGGATTTGAACCCGTGACATAGGGGCATCTACTGAACCATTTATCCACTGAGCCAAGCCTGTCCCTTATTTTCAGGGGGGTTCATTTTAATATATATACGCATAAAATCAGAATTTGGCCTTATATATATTGTGTAATTTTTTTACGAGAGGGTTCGGGAGAAACAGTGGTGAGAAACTTACAGAAAGAAAATGGGTCAGCGTGAGTCAATTTCCACTGTCAGGTTGGTTTGGCTTTTTTTGTTTTATATGTGCTGTGCGGAAACCACCACCACCACCACCACCACCACGAGGTGCAAAACACTCAGGCGAGCAAACCCTAGTGAGCTCCTCTGAGTTTTGGTGAGTCACAGGCCGCCGGAAAACTCACATTTGTGTCACCATGCGCTTCACACGCCGGCGTATGGCTTTTCAGCAAAAAAATATATGGTGAGGGTGCCTCACCATTTTGAGGCTGACCATATATTTATTTTTTGATTCCAACCAGTTCCCAGCAGTCAAATCTTATTTCCGATGACTGAACCTTTTTTTTCAGATTCCGGCACCATTTTTCCAAAAATAAAAATTGTGAGAAAATTCTAAGGGGTAGCTTGGTAGCTAGATAAGCCCAAAGCTAATACATGAATAACTTAGTTATTCATGTATTAATTTTATACCATGTTTGGTTTGCAAATATGATAAAAAATATTCATGTATTATTTGAAACAATGTTTGGTTGGTACGTTTTCAAATGTTGTATAAAAATTATTCATGTATTATTTTATACTGTGTTTGGTTGCGTTTATTGTAATCCTACATAATTAATACTTACATAACTTATGATGGAATCTATGTATAACTTCTGCGAGATAGAAAATAGAATAAGTTATGTGGATATTAGTTATACATGTATTAAAATAGTAAATTACATATTCACCCCTATTAATTTACTTTTAAATGTATACTCCCTCTGTCCCAATTTATGTGGCACTTTTCGTTTTTTGAGAGTCAAACAGTTTAAGTTTGACCGGAAATTTGCTCATGGAATTTTCAATTTTTTTGAAATGAAATTGATATATTTGTAAACTACGTAAAAAGTACTATAAGTCACAATAATTGATAATTCAAAATATTTAAAAGATCTGTGAAAAATTTACGGTCAAAGTTAGACTTGTTTGAATCTCGAAATCCGTAAAGTGACACATAAAATGGGACGGAAGGAGTATTAATTTACAACAAATCAAATAATTAATACATGTAATCACTACCAAATTTTTTTCTTTAAATTTTGTCTTGTTAATTGCTTAATTACTTTTAATTTATTTGCTTAAATTCTTGTTAATTATTTTTGGAATTAAAAAAAAGATAACTCACTAATGTATTGTAATCTCTATATAACTAAACCTTGATAACTAATACCTACATAACTAATACATGTACAACTAAACTTTGCATAACTAATATATGTATAACTAATACCCACATTACTAATACCTGCATAACTCTATTCAGCTACCAAACGACCCCTAATTTCACAATGTCTTTCGAGATTGATATTTTTGACTCCAAAAATATAGGAAGCTCAAGCCCTATGATCACAACTATTAATAAGAAGCTCACACTATTTAGCTTGGGCTTTCTCGATTGAGTTGTGGTGCAAGGGTAAAGGTGTCAAAGACCACTTTGTGTGGTAGATAAAATGGCAAAGGCTAGTGAAGAAGATGCAAAAGCCAAAGCATAATGGAAGAAGGATGATGCTCAATTATGTAGTCACTTATGGCGATCTATTGATTCCAAGTTGATCCCCTTGTTTCCCCCATTCCAGACATGTTATTCAGTTTGGGAAAAGGCTCGTGCTTTATACACTCATGACATATCTAGATTATCTGATGTGATAATTCGAATGGCCAACTTAAAGAAACAAGAATCTAATATGTCTACTTACTTGGGATAGGTACAGGCAGTCATGGAGGAATTTAAACCTAAATGTCAACTACTACGAATGTGGAAAAACAACAAGAGCATAGGCAGACGTTATTTCTAGTTCTTACACTTGTTGGACTTCCTACTGACCATGATTTAGTGCGTGATCAGATATTAGCTAGTCCTGCAGTTCCTTACAATTGATGTATTTTTATCTCATCTACTTCGTGTTGCCTTGCCTCCCAATCACAGAGTAGTTTCATCACCCACCATTGACTCCTCTGTTCTCGCATCTTACACCATAGAAAATGAATATATCAATCTATGGAGAATCAGCGATTATGAGGTCGTTTTGGAAAATCTCGGTCCTGGTGTAGTTATTGTCATAAGCTTGGACACACTCATGACATATATTATATTTTGCATGGCCCACCACCTAGTTATGATACTATTGCTCTAAAGGAATATAATGAGTTCCTTCGAAATCACACAAGTAACCAGACATATCCACAAGTAGCATCTATTGATCATCCTAATCGACCATCAATAATGTGCATATTGCTCAGACAGAATGATGAGTTCCTTCGATATCAACCAAGTAAGCAAACGTCTCCACAAGTAGCTTCAGTTTCTCAACCTGATATTTCTGTTGCGAGTAATTCTTTTGCTTGTGTTTCCAGTCTAGCACTCTTGGATCATGGGTCATGGACTCAAGCACTCCTAATCACATTTTTGGTAACAAATCACTTTTGTCTGATATTGTTTATTCACAATCTCTTCCTGCTATTACTTTAGCTAATGGGATCCAAACAAAACCACCAGGGGTTGGAAAGGCGAAACCTCTTTCTTATGTCACCCTACCCGTCTGTTCTTTATGTCTCGGGTTCTTGCATTTGTTAGTTGTTTAACGCGTGCCCTACATTGTGGCATAACTTTTTTTGATGATTTTTTTCACATGCAAGACCGCAGTACGGGACAAATGATTAGCTCGGGACATGTATCACAAGGCCTTTATTATCTTACCTCTTCAAATTTCTTCACAACATGCTCTATTACAGATCCTCCAGACCTAATTCACAAACGTTTAGGACATTCGAGTCTATCCAAGCTGCGGAAGATGGCGCCTAGTTTGTCTAGTTTATTCAAAATAGATTGTGAGTCATGTCAATTTTGGAAACACACCTGTGTTACATTTTCACAAAATACTAAGGGTTGTTCAAAGACTATTATTTTCATTAGTTCATTCTAGTATTTAAGGTCCTAGTAGAATCAATTCAACCTTAGGATTTCGTTAGTTTCATTGATGATTATTCAAGATGCACTTTGGTTTTCTTAATGAAAGATCGTTCTAGGTTCTTTTCTATATTCAAAAGTTACTTTGTTGTAATACAAAATTAGTTTGGTGTTTCTATTCATACTTTTCGTAGTGTTTATGCCTTAGAATACTTATTCTCTAGTTTAGGAGTCTATGACTCACCAAGGAATTATTCACCAAACATCTTGTCCATACACATCAGCATAACGATGTAGCAGAAAGGCAGAATAGGCATCTCATTGAGACTACTAGCACTCTTCTGATTGAATCCCATGTTTTGGTTGTGTTTTTTAGGCAATGCAGTCCTTAAATCTTGTTATTTAATTAATAGAATGCCCTCATCTTCTATGAGATGTTCTACAAAGTAGGGTTGGCCTTCAAAGAAAGTAACATTAGCGGGCATAAAGTATCACTAGAGGTCAGACGAGAGATATCCCCTCTATACCTTTGAATAAAGAAAGACACATTCTTTTTATTAGGTGAGAAAGACACATTTTAGAGCACGAGGAGCCAATTTGTCATTTCCTAGAGTCATGATATAGACAAAACAGATGCTCCCAAAGACACGTGGTGGAAGAAAAAATAAGGTTGACTTAGGAAACAAAAAGGGTGCAGAACTTGATTTTGAATAGCAAAGAAAGCTCTTTGATTCTCTACCAGGATTGTAGAAGCTCTAATGTCATGAGAGAAATATAACAAAAAATATTATTATTGAATTTTTGAGTCTCTACATAATTACATTGAGACCTATTTATAGACATTACACTCCTTTTCCAAGTACGATTCTATATACTAATTCTTTTTAAATTAGGATTCTATTATGTACTATTCTAGTTCCTATTCCTATTCTAACTAAAGGTAAGTATTAAAGGATCTAAAACTTGTTCTCCAAGATGAATCTTGCTTATTTACCTGATTGTAGTCATTGGACTGATGATCCTCCAAATCTGAATAATTTTTTCTTTCAAATTCATCCACTTCTCTAGAGGAAACCTCACTTAAAATCCCTTTCCTACTGCTGCAGTTACTTTGCCAATCTCTCAATTCATCCTCTAGTTTAGAGCATCTTGTTTTCTTGTTGGTTATATGATCACTAGGAGTGCAAGTTTCATTTTCAGCCACCTGTTAAATGAAAATTACTATTCAGTATAAACAAATATAGTTCCTCAATGATAAAGCCCAAGAATGAACACATAAAGATTTTAGTTAGGAAAACCTTGAACAAAGAGTATATAGTTAAGAAATTCACTACCTATCTACTTCAGAATCTCATCTCAACGTGAAATAAAAGAGAAGATCCAAACTAAAATATATATGGTGGACAAGAAAAGGAAAGCATTAGCAATATAAAAATGATTTTGGCACATGTACCTCATAATCTAACGAGTTTTTTCCTTCCCTACAGCAGCAATTACTTTGCCAATCCCTCAGTTGATTCTCTAATTCAGCAGATCTAGATTTCTCACTAGTTAAGCTATTCCTAAGGGTGCAGATTTCATTTTCTGCCACCTGCTACATGAACACAACTACTCAGTATAACCAAATGTATGTAGTTCCTAATTGGTAAAGCCCAATAATGGAACCTTAAGTATATTAAAATCCAACATTAGCAAGTTATACAAAAGTAATTGTAAGTGCATTATACCTCAAGTTTTTTCTTGTATTCTTTCAAGACTTTCCACAAAGCTTTACCAAAATTTTGCAGAATGTGATGATTTCTCTCTTTCCTTTCCAATTCAACCTGATCAACTCTGAGAATATTCCCCACATTTGCTTCTATAGTGATGATTTCCTCAGATTGAACACGAACGTCTGTCAAGCTGACATCCTTCATTCCTTTCGCAGCCGCCTCTATCCAACAGAAGCAATCAATTTTAAACACAATCCTCTGCTGGAAATATTTTACAGTCCATTCTACAAAAAAAAAAAAAAAGGAAAAAAGGAAAAAGAGAGATGGAAGAATTGAACATTTTGATAACCTTTATTCAAAAGTTGAGGACATTCATCACTTCCTTGATTGATCTGCATGAAAATAACAGCAGACATGAATAAATAATAGCTATGAATTTTTTGAAAGCCGAAGGTGCTAGTGAGGAAAACCTACTCCTACAATGAGCAGAAGATTAGTTACCCCAAAGCTGTAGCTTGAATTTTTATGAACAGCTCATGATATAACTTTGGATACAGAGCACAAACATAGCCCAATACATCACACGTATATAAAACTTTGTTTGAGTCACTGTGTAGTTGATAATGTTGACAAGTTTGCATTCTCCTATAATGATAATATGTTATTTAATTTTGTTTCCTAGTCTGTAATCAACAGTATTAATTTTGTCTCCTCATTTTAGTTGATAGTATCCATGTATATAAAAATAATTATTTTCTTTTCCCATTTGTACAATGAGATCAATATTATTACAGATGTATCTCCATGTAATTTTAGGCTTTTATTTAACTTTTCAGTTTTCAACATATTCACAGATAATTTTGATTTTTAGTTCACTACACCTCCTGGTGTTGTGATTGTATTGTTTCTATTTTTTAAATAATATTCTGTTTAACCATAATAGGTGAATGAACAATAAATGGACAATTTTGAAAGAAAATTGCAAAGGAAACATATGAAAATCATCTTAATGAAAGAGCGCTGGATCAAAATATTGACTATTTTTTATAACAAAGAAATCCTGGAGGGTCAATACCACAAAATTATGAATTCAGTGTATAATAGGCCAATCCCTCTAACCCTTCTCCACTTAAATACTAAGCTTTTGTCTCTAGAAAGGTTTGAACCTGTGATAGCCCAACCCACACATCACGTGTCACACTCCTCCCACTTGACCAAAACCCTGGAGGTAGAACAAGATATTATTTCTAAGCAGTATGAATGTTTAGTTAACTTGGTTATTTAAAGTTGAGACCCAAGACATTGTCAAAAGATGCTTTCTTACAAGAGTCGCTTTAAAGCACAAAAAGATCAGAATGGTTTTTCTTTCTATGTTGAAGGTTCAAGATAATCTTAAGAGACTAACTGAAACTGGTAATTCAATAAGCAATCACCTCACACAAAAAACTGGATTAGACAATCACCTCGCGCCAAGCCTCTGGTGAAACATGTACTTAAGCATAAAGCCTAGGGTGCAGGATTTCAAATAGAAAAATGGGACAAATAAGATATACCTCAGAATCTTCACTTTTGCTCAACTTCATTCTTTTAAGCTGCACATAGCTAGGTGTTCTTTGCACAGGCCTCTTATTGTGGTTTAAAATTCCATGTTCTTCAATGGTATCAAACCTGCATCAACAGTTCCTTGTTCAAGAATTACTTCTAAATAATTGAAAAGGTCAATGCTATAGCAATTGTTACAACAGCCGTCATACTTGATTTTTGTATATGGTGAAGCCTGCCTTAGCAGAAAAGAAGTATCAAGGTAGTCTTCTTCCCCCGGTCTTACAGTTAGAAGCTGCAGCATGGACATAGAAAGCCACAAAGGACAATGTTAAGAAAATTGTGGAGCAGAAAAAATTGATGGACTTCCAATACTTTTAGCAGTTCATGACAGTTTTCAAATATCTAAACTGATTTCAGCAGGAGTAAATGCATACCAATGCCATCCGCTTCTTGCCTTCCAAATAATCTCGCAAGTATCTGGTCAACTATGAAAAAGAAGAACCCAGAAAATTACTAAGGAAAGTAAGATGAAGGATATTCTATCTGAGAGAAAAATAGCTACCCAGAGCTGAGTATACAATATCACCTATCCAACGAATAAAACCATTTTACAAACAGCCTCAACATTGACTTGGGGGCTGGGAATCAAAGATTCGAAGGAAGAAAATATAGCAGTACAGAACATATCTACCTTGAATATTTAGTTAACTGTGCAGTGACCTCGACACCAAATCTAGCACTATAATCACATTTTTGTTCAAGCTATTTCTTAACATAAACTTGTCTGAAATATGACTTGACACAAGATATTACTCTAATAGATCTACTGTGTGAAACATTTATTACACCTTCCTATGCATTTTATAGGGAACTGTGTTAGATAACATTGGATAGAAGCAAAATGATTTATTTCGACAAATAGAAGCAAATATAAAAGAAACAAGCAGTAACTAGAGACCAATAAAATTTCCTGGAAAGTGACGGAGAAGGATAAGAAAGTAAAACATTACCAAAGAGTTTTGAAAGTGCTTCTGCATAGGTTTCCTGGGGTTCTTCTGATGCTCCAGTAATGACTGCACAGAACTTCCAGTAGATGAATAAAAAAGAAGAGTTGCATACCTCGATATTCATGAAACGGAAGTCAGAAAACCAGATTGATGCTACATACCCTTAAGCATAGGCCAAACACCATTGATGTGTTGTTGATAAAATTACTTTCGAGCAGTCTAATCCCCTAGACATGAGTAATATTATCAGTGAGATGTTGCAAGCCAGAGAAATATATTAATCGCCAAACTTGCAACGTAATATCTTAGATCTAAGAAAGACTGAAGAGTCACAATCTTCTTCAGGTGGTCTGAAGATCGAGGTCTAACCTAGTCTCGACAGTAAAATCAAAGATACAAACAGAAAGGGATCTTTTAAAATTCAATAAAACAGCTTTTGTGTAATGATATGATTCTGTGGCAAAAGACAATCTGTACCTGATTTCCAGTCTTCTTTTCCCTCTCAGCTCCAGCAAGGTCAACTATGGTCAGGACAGCACTGTTTGAGTTATCACCAACTTTTCCATTTGCCTCCTTATATTCACAGCGGATGTTTATGATGCACTGTGAACGACTGCAATGATGTTAAAACTTTCATCATGATAAATACAATTGGAACATGACTGTGTAAACCTAACCTGTCCATCATGTACGTAAACTAGAGAATAATTCAAAACAAGATTTCGGTTTTCCGTCTTCTATTAATTCTTTATTCAAATTAAATACCTACTATTTTAATTCTCGAGTTGTCCACTTCCCTTTGTGATAAATCCCAAATTGGGTTTATTAAAAGAAAGGGAGTCTCAGTAATTCTTTTTTTTTTTTATGACAAGGAAACCCGCAGCCGCTACCCTTTGGGTGCGCACAAGGTAAAACCCCCGCTCCTATGCAATAGCTCGCAAACCACATTGCGTATATAAATATGTAATTCGCCTCCAAAGATTAATGACGAAAGGTTGGTTTTCGCAATTGAAAAGATCATTGTCGTGAATGATTCCATCAATCATTTCAAGTTTAAGAAGTACAAGAAGCACAGCTTTGTATCAAAGAAAAGTCACTTAAGCAAGAAATCCAACCTTTGAAGAAAATAACACATATGTTTCAGGATATAATTAGGGAGAGACACTAGCAACAGTGTCTCAAATATCACAAACCAGAGCATAAAGCAAAACAACAGCCACAGACCAACATAAGTATTTACATCCAAAACTTACCTAGATTGATTGTTTGAATTTGTCATAGCTGTAGCACGCTTCAAAAGTCCAGATGCGATTAGAGATTCAGCTTGTTGAGGATCATAAAGTATAGCCTGTTCAGAAGCGCCAGAGCGCACACAATTATTTGATCTCTTTGAACCGCAGGAGTTATAGACTGGGAAAAAAAATGCAACAAAGAGAAGCTATACAGCAATTCAAAGGACAACCTCTTGCATGCCTTTAATCGATGGTTGTTGGATAAACAAATCAGCCCCATCTTTAAGTAAATCAAATATCTTTTCAGATTTTCCTTTCTCAGAAGAGATCTCAAACATGGATAGATAAAATATCCTGCACGTGATAAATCATGGACAAAAAAAGCAGTTATTGAATGCAAGCATTAGGACATACATAGAATTGCAACTTTTTATCCCACAATTAAGAATGCAATGACAGTTTTAAGAAAGTTCAAACCTCACGGACTAGGAAACTGCTAAAATATATTGAAAATCCTTTAAAACATATATTAGAAATGAAAGCACCTCTGTGACTGCATCTTGTTGCCTTCTTCTTGTGATAAAATTCGACTAAGAGCCAAAGGCACCATACCAGGGTCCCTTCCACACCCAAAGATGGTATGAGTTTTCCCAGAACCACTTGGTCCCAATGCAGCCAACATGCCACTCCTACCCTTCAGAAAATCCTCAACTAAAGGATTCACCATTTTTTCATACACTTCCCTCTGCAACACAAATCGCAATATCTCAACCTCAAACTAGAGAATCTTGGATATATTTCAATTTAATACAAAAAGTAATTTAACATAAATGTAATTTCTGGTTTTCTGAAAATATAAGCAAATAACCTGAGATGCTTCTGATGAGAAGACTTGTGAAAAACCTTGATAAACTTCTGATTTAATACGTTTGCCATCTTGTAAGCTCTGCGGAGGCGATACAGTTACAGAATGTGCATCGTTCACTGTCACACAAACTTCATTGCTATTTTTGAGCTTCTTAGGCAACGCATGGGTGGACTTAGGGTTTTTAGGCCAAGCATTTTTTGTCTTCTTCATTTCCGCGACTTTTTTCAGTGTTTCTCGTTGAATGTTTAATGTTCGGATTCTTATAAATACCTTGAGATTCTCCGATGATGCCTCCGTAAGTTTTTTTTCAGGGACTTCCATGGCCAGAATGTCTTCGATAGGGAATGAAGAGATGTTTTGCGGCGGTGATGACGAAGGTTGGAGAAGCGAAACAGGCGCGGTGGAGGACGGTGTTGCTCTTGCTTTCCGGTGAGGGTTCCGTCGAACGGTGGCCGTGTACGGACATGGCGAAGACCCTTTAGTCTCCATTTCTTCTTCGGTATAGTTAACAGTTCACTATTATTATGCTAATACATCAAAATAGGGCGGAAATATTTGAATCAGATGAGCGGGTATCACTTGAGTTTGGAGAGTTTTTGGCCAAAAACATCAATTTAATTATACTCTAAACTTAAACTATATCCTTAAAAGTATCATTCTTAGCAGAAAATATCTTTCGAGTATTTAAAAGTGAACAATTTTCATTCTTATATCGTCAAAAAGCTAAGGGATTCTAAAAAAACATGAGCAGTTCACGTGACTATCAACAAAAGTTTTCATGCATAATTTCATTACTTGCTATAAAAAGTTCTCGAAAAAAAATATTAAAAATCTCAGACATTATTGCTTATGGAAACAAAAAATCGTTTGGAAGTTGTGAGAGTACATACATGATCTGCTCCTTTTCTCATTTAGTAACGGAAAGAAGCTGGAGCTTAATTATCTTTACATTTTTCATTCCAAACTATATTTTAGATCAATAAATTTTGGGTCGATCTGATATTGAAGTAATCAAAATATTGATTATGTCTCGCATTTGAGTTTTATTCTACATTATTAGAAGTGGAAGTCTCAAACAAACATCGCTTCTAGCATATTCAATTGAGAAGAAAAATATTTCAACTAATAATATTTTTAATATCAAACTACATGAAAAATAAATGAAAAAGCTGTCAAATTAAAAGATTTTGCATAATGCTAAACTCAATTACCGAAAAAGTTCACGATAGTATTTTTGGCTAAGAATAATAATTAGGAAGGAATGACTTTATTTTTGTGGATTTGTTAGAATTATTTTTGGCTAAGAATTATTTCTAGTTTTCTGATAAATTAAAGTAGAAGGATGAAAATTGTTCACTTTTAAATACTTGAAGGATGTTTTCTGCAAAGAATGATACTTTAAGGATATAGTTTAGGTTTAGGGTATAGTTTAAGCATGATTTTGGTCAAAAACTCTGAGTTTGGACCTTAAAGTCAAAAGAGCCATGGTCTTGAATTGGTTTTTTAAAAACTTATAAGCAAGAGCCGAGAATTAAGGCCTCATTTGTTTACCTACTAGTCACGGTAGCCTGTGCTTTGCACAGGCACAATAATATTAATTTTTATATCTGATTAATTATATTTTTTCTATTTTATATTAACTGAAATTTTTTCCTCTATTTCATATTAACTGAATTTTGTGGGTTATTTTTTCATTGTTCTAAATTTAAGATGGATGTTTGAATTTTTTTCATATTTATTGTTTCCTTTAATCAAGTTTTATATTTTCTAGAAGATAAATTACACTACTTACAAAATTATATTTATGGTTTATCAAAGGACAATAGCGAAAAGTAGAATTTAATTATGGTCTTTTTATACCACATATTCATATTTAAATGCATTGCTATTTTAAGGTGAGCTAGAAAATAAGTTATGAGTTATAATTCAAAATTGAAACAAAACTTCTAATTAAATTTGAAATTTTCATAGTTAAACACTAAATTTAAAAATAAAGTAAAATTTATTTTGCTAAAGTGTGAATCGTAATTTTTATATCCAAACAGATAATTTAAAAGTGAAAAGAAATGAGCAACGGCAAAAACAATTTTTTTGTCTTGTTCATGTCAACAAAAAGAACACGCAATTGCTACAGTATGAAAAAATAGTAGAAAGCTGTCAAATATTTCATGCGTTCACTTTTATTTGTCTACTATATAGTAATATCTTTTTACTTTTACTTTTCACTTTTAATGTATCCATTTTTTTTCATATTTTATTCTCAATATTAATTACTTATTTTTTAAATTACTTTTCAAAATCTAAGACAAAATTATAATAATATACTTTATATTAATCATTAATTTAGTAATGATTTATAGTGATTAATTTCACAATGTTTTTTAATAAAAATTAAATTTTGAACGAGAAAATAGAATTAAATTTGATGAATATGTGGATTTTTTTTGTTATAATTAAAGAAGGATGTAAAACATTGTTAAAGCCCAAAATTCATGTAGTATTATGTCATTTGGCAACACTAAATTAGCTTTTACATGTGACACGACACATGTAAGAATAAATTTGAGACAACCCAATCTTAGGTGGAAGGATAAAATAGGAAAGATCGAAATATAAGCATAAAAAAGTTATAGCTAGATTTCTTTCTATCCAATCAAAATTTTCATTACAAGTTAAATGAAAGAAATGCCCTTATAGACCTAAGCAGGCATGTTGACGGAGTGGTGCATGCTTAGGCCTATTCGCATTTCTTATATAGTTATCGACGGAGAACTAAAAGTCAAAGCTAAAAAGGATTTTATAATTTCGAAAAAATTATACAATAATTAAATTAAAGTAGAACAAAAGAAATGAATTTTTGAATTTTTTTCCAAAACACGCTGAAGCAGGCACGCCAATTTTAAAAGTCTTAGCTAAAAAGGATTTCATAATTTCTAAAAAATTATACACTAATTAAATTAAAGTAGAACAAAAGAAATAGATTTTTCTTAAAAAAAAATCTGAAACACGCTGAAGGAGGCACGTCGATTTTAAAAGTCATAGCTAAAAAGAATTTCATAGTTTCAAAAAAATTATACACTGATTAAATTAAAGTAGAACAAAAAAAATTGATTTTTTTTCAGAAACATGCTGAAGCAGGCACGTCGACGGAGAACTAAAAGTCAAAGCTAAAAAGGATTCTATAATTTTGAAAAAATTATACACTCATCAAATTAAAGTAGAATAAAAGAAATAAATTTTTGAATTTTTTTCCGAAACATGCTGAAGCAGACACGTCAATTTTAAAAGTCTTAGCTAAAAAGGATTCTATAATTTCGAAAAAAATATACACTAATTAAATTAAAATAGAACAAAAGAAATAATTTTAATTTTTTTTTTCAGAAGACACTAAAGTAGGCACGTCGACGGATAATGTTTGGTATTTTTCTATAAAATATTTTATGAGAAAACAAGTGGATTTTAATTTATTTTCTCACGGTTGGTTGGTGAAAGAAAAAACATTTTCTAAAAATATCTTTTAGTTTTTGCTTCAGACTAGAAAATACTCTTTAGAAAAATAATTTCTGACCAGAAAATCAACCTCAATAATTGATCTGGGACCCGATCCTGACACTCAAATTAGGATACGACCTCGACAACCGTTCCAAAATCCTACTCTGAGATATGACCCAGAACCTGACCTAGACTTTCGATTCTAAATTTTTTTTCAAAAATTGACAGGGGAAGGGGAAAAGGGGTGGCTGGGGTAGGAGTGGCATAAAAAAAAATAAAAAGATTTGAAATATTTTTCTAAAACAATTTTTTTAAAAAAATTGATGGGGTGGCCCGGGGGTGGTTGGGTGGCGTAAAAATGAAATTTTTTAAATTTGAAATATTTATCAAAAACAATTTTTTTTAAAAAATTGACGGAAGTGGCCTGGGTGGGGGAGTAGGGGTGATGGGTAGCGTAAAAATGAAAATTTTTTAATTTAAAATATTTATCAAAAACATTTTTTTTTAAAAAAAAAAAAAATTGTATGGGTGGCCTGGGTGGGGGAGTAGGGGTGGTAGGTGGCATAAAAAGGAATTTTTTTTTAAAAAAAAAACTTGACGAGAGGGGGGCTGGGGGTCGTAGGTTTAGGGTATGGGATGAGGTAAAAATGAAATTTTAAAAATTTAAAATATTTTTTCAAAACATTTTTCTTGTGGGAGGTATGGTATGGAGGGTAGGGGTTGGATGAGGTCAAACTAATTTTAAAATTTGAAATTATATTTTAAAATAATTTTTTTTTTTTTGGGGGGGGGGGACTGGGTGGGGGTAGGGGTAAAAAAAATATTTGAAATTTAAAAAATAAGAATTTTTTTTTTTAGAATTAAATTTTTTTGGATTGGGAGTACGGGATAGGGTAAGAAAACAAATATTATAATTTAAGTATGAAATAAAGTTTTAGAAAATGTCTTCCTTAATTTTTTTTTTAAGGGAAGTCATTTTCCTTAAATTTGAGGAAAACAAGTTGATTTGAAAAATATTTTTCAGAACATTTAAGTCAACCTAACATGGGAAAAATGAAAAACATGTTCCACCAAACACACCCTTAGGCCTCATTTGTTTTCATTAAGATCAAAAGATCTGAATTTGTATGCGCATCTGAATATATGAGATTTTGTCTATAGATCTAAATACTGAATTATTAATACTATTTGTTTTTAAAAATATGAATATATATATATATATATATATGTTGACACCCAAGTTTGACCGACCTATAACCTTTTCAAGAGTGCTATTCGATTAAATACGTATTTTTAAAGTATATTTCGAGTTTAAATTTTAATCGATTTTGTCTAAAAAGTATATAATTTATTATGCATGATTTATAAAAAATTATGGTAATTATAATTAAATTATTTTATTATTATATTTATCGATAGTTAAACTCAAAATAATTACTTTATTTAAATGTTTTAAAAAACTTAGATGTGTATAATTTATATGAAAATATTTTAATATGTATAGCATTTTATTAATAGAATAGCATTTCCTTAATTTTCCTCGAAATCATTTAAATTTTAGTCATTCTGTTCTAACTCCTTTCAATTCTAGCCTATTCAATTCCAATTTTATTTCAATAGCAACCACCCTTTCATTTCAATTCTAGCCAACTTTATTTCAATTTTGGCCATTTCAAATCCGATCCAATCTGATTTAAAACCCCATCTTTTAATTCTAACCATCGATCTCGTTCTATTCAATCTCAACCGCTCATCTCAGTTTCATCTAACGGATGAGATTAAGCTAAAACCTTCCATATTTGACCTAAAAATGATCCCAAAACCTAAAGTTTTTCACTCTCCTCTCCTCTCTTTACTCGGCAAGACCACCGAAACTGAAGCAATGACACCGGCGAGCTAACAATACCAATGAGAAAGAACCGGGCAAGCCGCTCTCTCTTCTCCCTCGCCTCGCGAACCAGGCAATCGGTGAAATCCATCGGAAACCAGCAGCAGCTCCGAGAACAGCAGCCCCAGCGCCTCCCTACGCCTCTTTCTTTTCCGGTGAAGACAAAGAAACATCAACTCCAGCGACCGGCGAGAATCCGACC
Source organism: Solanum pinnatisectum (assembly GCA_035578085.1). NCBI lineage: Eukaryota > Viridiplantae > Streptophyta > Magnoliopsida > Solanales > Solanaceae > Solanum > Solanum pinnatisectum. Next base: position 35,816,600 of record CM069083.1, read on the forward strand.
AAACAAGCTACAGCAAAGTCCAAGCTTTAGGTCGTTATCGAGATCCGTCTTTGATAATTTTAAATAAATAAACTTCGTCTATTCAACCCTATGTTGTCACTACTTGATTATAATTTTTGTGATTGCTTTATATCAGTTGATGCTCGAATGATAGGCATTTGTTCATGATTACACATAAATTTCTGAAATTGATAGCCTATTGAACCTGCACCTGTTTCAACCGGATTTTGTTTGGAGGTTTACTAATTTATTTCATAAGTGTTTTCAAAATCTGTCTGTTATAAGCTGATTTTACTTGCTCACTGATCTCTATATATTCACAGTATTTTCAGGCCCTAATTGATCTTTACATTTTATTGAAATTAGAATTAAAATAAATTTTTCTTAATTATGGTACTGACTGCTTGATAATTGATTGATTGAAGCTTATTTATGGCAAGGTTCAATACATTTAATTCCTTCTGATTTTTGAATAACTGCTAGTATATTATTATTTATGGTACTGATTTGTCTTCCATGTGTATTTTAGTGTTCTTCCCGTATTTAAGTGTAGGACAGATCTTTAATTGCTCCGGTTATATGGTTAACTCATTGATACAGGGATGTTGATATTTGACTATAAGAGGTAATTATTTTCTTTCTTTTAAACACTTATTATTAGTCTTACTTGATATTTTGCATATTATTTGTCTATAAACTGATCATAGTTGCCTTAATTAAAATTGGAAGATTCTTGCCTAAATCTATTTTGGGTAAAAGGGGTCGATTGATTGCTTTATTGATTAATTAACTGAGTCGCTTTACTTTAGTTAAGTTTGAATAGATTTCTTAATTGCTCTATTTTTGGTAAAATGCTAGCCGATCTCATGCCTTAATAAATTATTGTTTTTTTTAGTCTATTTGGGTAAATAAATTTTATTTGTTTCCTTTCTTGGACCGATTATTGCTTCATGATTAATAAGGAAAATTTTGATTGAATCAATTAACTCCTTGTCCTTATTTGCTCGTCTTTAGTGGCTATAAAAAGGACCCCTCCCTTCATTATTTATTCATGCTTACATTATTCACTCTGTGGAATACTTTAAGAAAGATATTACTCTCTAAAAAAACCAAAATAAAGAACTCTCGGGCTAGGGGTCTATTCCCTTGACCTGTACTGATGAGAATTTGACTCCACTAGAAATTGAACAAAAGGCTGTTGAATTAGCCTATTTCTTGCGTGTACCAATTGAAGTATTTTGATAAATTGGATCGATTATTGAATTTAGAGTGTCTTCATTGTTGTTTTCTTTAACTGCTTAATCGGTCACTTAATCGGTCAGTGACTTTCATATATATTTAATTTTCTATTCTGCATCATTATTTATTTATGGGAAAAAGGTCAAATATACCCTTGAATTTTCAAAAATTGTATGTATATACCCTCCGTTATACTTTAAGGTCGTATATATCCTTACCGTCATACTTTTAGGTCATATATATCCTTAGATCAAACGGAAAGACACGTGGCATGATCTTAAATATTTGCCCTATTTATTTTATTTTTATCCAAAATTAATTATTTTTAATCAATTTTTTTTAATCCATTCACTGCCCTTGCTGCCTTAGCTTCAAAGAGAAGTCCACTTCAACATCCAATTCTCTCCATTGTTGACCTCAAAGCTTCCAATTATCTCCATTGATCAACAAATCAAGCTCCTTTGTATATCCTTCGAGTTCTCTCCATCCGATTTCAAGTTCTCTCGAAGAAACCCTAAATTTTACGTATTTAGATCTGTAACCACTATTGGAACAAAAATAGTTCAAAATATTTAGTTGATTTGATTCGAATTTCATCACAATAAATAATTTCTAGATCTCCGATCAATGACGAAATAATTTAACGCCCCATCGATAAATTTTTTTGTCCGGTGAAACTCCAGATCCACGGCAACATCTGCTTCCAACGGCGTAATTTCAACCACCGAAGTTGTAGAACCCTAAGATACCTTTCATGTCCTTCGATGTAGGATCTGTTGTTGCTTTCACTCTGCAATTCGCGTCCACCACCATTGGCAGCAGTGGCTCACCGGATTTTGAAGGCGAGCTATCATTGCTGGAGGAGCTTGGGATTAACACAAAACAAATCTACCAAAAGATGTAATCGATTGTGAACTTGCTCGCGTAAAAGCATATTTCATCTTCTATATGGCATACTGTCGGGTTATTCATCTTCTTCATGGCATACCCGGAAAGCTTAATTTTGAAGGGATGAATAATTGGGATTAAAAAAATTATTTTAGGGTAAAAATAAAATAGGATAAATGTGTGAGATGACGCCACGTGTAGTTCCGTTTGGTGTAGGGGCATATATGGCCAAAAAGTATGACGATAAGGGTATATACAACTGTAAAGTATAACGAAGGGTATAAACCTATCATTTTTAAAAGTTCGGGGGTATATTTGTCATTTTTCCCTTTATTTATTGTTATGCATAAGTCCAAAAAATGGATATTGATAAATAAAAGGAAGCATCCGGGTCAGTTTTCTTTACCTTCTCTATATGTGTGATTGTATGTGTAATTTGTTGCTAAAATAAGTGTATGTATGTCTTATTCTGTCTAGGTCTATAAAATAGATAATATTATGTGTGTTTTGTATTATATTGCTTTCTTTTAGCAGGAGTTTGAACATTAAGTTCAAGACATGAAGAGTCGCCTAGGATGGAATGCCGGATAAATTTAGTTTCTATTTAAATGTTCTTGCGGATTTATTAAGTCATTTTATTTTATTTTTTGTTTCAGTTTGTAAGCTATTGTATACACTCTAACTCTGCTCTATATATAATATGTATTTGGGGGGATCGCCTAAGGGAGGAGGGGAATATGTGCTAATTGTTTAATTTTTTTTGTTTATTTTATTACTTGTGATTGTTAAATATAATCTGTCTATATTAATAAATCATAAAACCGGATAAATAAGATATACTGTCTCCTAAATAATCAATCTAAAATCAAGCACTGATTTGTTTTTAACTTCATCCTATTCCAATCTGAAGTCAATCAGCATGTTATCAAATAACCCAATGCTTAAAATCTAGAAGCATGTTTATTTGATATTATTAATATTTTTTTTTGTGTAGAGAGTTGTCTAATATTTTTAGCATGTTAAGAACTGAAGTAATTTTTGTTTAGCATATTTTCTGTCCACTGTTACAAGTTCTGCAATGAAGTTATTTTCTGCAACTTAAAACAGACCAATAACTATTGACTACATGTTATAATTAAATAAAATTAATGCATGACTATTTTTTGCGCTTAAATATTTCTTGCATGTTTAAGAGTTTAAGCAAGTATGGTAATAATTTAACTAAAATCTGAACTGTTTTAAATGCTTGCTTGCTTATGTTAATTAATTAGTCCAAGTAAATCAACATGTTTTAATAACTTGATCCTATCAGTTAAATAATCAAGTTCTAATAAATTTGCAGCATATTAATCATTTAGAAACCATGCCTATAGGTTTTCTGAATATTACTAATTTTTAGCATGTTCGCGTTTAGAAATCATTCCTAAAGATTAAATTTATTTAATATGTCATTTGGGGTTAGAATATCATGCCTATATGTGCTATGCAATGTTTTGATTTCTCAATCACCTAGAAATCATGTTCATAGGTATTATTAATCTCCAGCATGCTAAACTGTTTAAAATAATCTGTCCTGTTTTTATTTGCCTTTTTGATATTAATTACCAATTGAATTTGCAACTATTTTTGAACATCTTTGTCTGCATTTGTGCCCACTTAAACTGATTCACCCTGAGTAATCTGACTAATAATAAATATTGCATTCTGAATAATTCTGGTCACTTAAAATCAGTCTAATAAGCTTTTTCTGCTCTTGTAACGACTTTCTGCCCTTTTAAATTTAATTTAATTTTGTTATATTGAATGTTTGCCTATTTATGCACTTACACTTAAAGCATGAAACCTTTCACTAATTATTTGTGTTTGCGAGCATGCTAATTAAAATTTAGAGGCCACTATGAGATTTTATGTGCTAAATGCTCGTCCAATGTGTTTTGTTTGGTGTTTAGAGGGCCTAATTAGGAGCATATATTTTCTTTTAGTCTAAAACCTCCCTAAATAGTAGTTCAATGCCTCTTGAACATTAAGCGGTAACGGTATGCACCTTTTAGGACATAATGCATGCAGAAGGTGGGGTGGGGACAGTTAGGCCCTTTACGGAGATGATGATAACCGACTCAAGCTTAAAATGACAAACATTGGTTTTGTGTGTTCGAATATTAAGCAGACTGAATAATTAATAAATCGAGCACTGATCTATAAAGTGTGTTAATCTAGATTCCATGGTCTCTCTTCCCTTTTTCCTTTTTATTTGTTTTACAACTATAAAAGTTGGGGTAGTTTAACAAAATAAAATCGTTTCGCCTATCTATTTGTGCATCTTCTGTCTCCTTGCTTATCTCTTATTTTATATTAATATTTATTTAGTTTTATTACCTAATAAGCATGCTTAATTAAATATTAAATAAATGAGACCTTAATTGCTACTTGTAACCCCAGATAAATTGTATGAGACACGGTCAGGACCCACATTTGTGGACCTCGAGGGATGCTTAAAACCTTCCCCTCGCGGTAATTTGAACCCTTATCTGATCTCTGGTTCGTTGACCTTAAGGTAGATCTAGTTAGGTTAGATAGGTGTCCTAACACGCCTTAATTCGTTAGGTTGCGACTCTTCAATCCAAACAAAATCCAAAAGAGTTGTTAGGTCATGCATCGAAACTCGTTTTGCGAAAAAAGGGGCGTGATAGAATGGTGACTCAGCCGGGGATCTTAGGTTCTAACCATTACGTGTTCCATTTGATTTATGTGGGTTTTACTTTATTTGCTTATTTCGTTGCTTGTTTGATTATTACCATGTCTAATTGCTATTTATTTTCCTGGCTTATTTGCTTTCCTTATTTATTGTATATTTCCATGTTCCACCCCTTTCCCTTTTCCTTATTGGTTTATTTCTATGTTTCGCCCTTTCCCTTTTTTCCTTATGTGAATATTTCTATGTTTAATCCCATATCCCTTCCTTATTTGTTGGATTTCTTACATGCTTATATGTTTCTTTCTTTTATTTATGTATTTACTGTTTTCCTTAACATCGCATATATGTTACTGCTTTCCATCTACATGCTAAGTGTTTACTGCTTTGATAAACTGGCATTCCGCTCATAGTTCCCCCAATTAGGACTCTATTCCTTTCTTTTTATATTTTTTCTAGTGTTGGTGTGTGACTTTGCACATCTCACAAAATGCTCCTATTCTCTTCAAACACCCTATATTAGAGAGATGGTTGAGGCATGTCAGATGAGGATAGTTAACTACCGTGGAACCATGTGCCTTCTCGCATAGAACCTCTTCAAGTCCGTATCTACCCAACTCTTAGAAATCTTAATTAGGTCATACATGCTGCATAAACCTTAGATGGTTTGACCCTTGGTGTCAATTCACACTCTTAGTAGCCACCCTATCGTCTAAAGTAGGGCTGGGCATAATATGGTTAAAACCGAAAAAATCGATCGAATCCATTTTTTTTAAATTTTGATTTCGATTTTTTGGTTAATTCGGTTGATTTCGATTTTGATTTTCAATATTTCAGTTTTTCGATTCGATTTTTGGTTTTTAGCTTAAAAAATTTGGTTAACCGATAAATCAAAATTATTTGTATATATTCTTTACCCCCCTTAAATCTTAATTAACTTCAGGCTTCAGCCTATGCCCAACCCAGCCGACCCAATCATAGCTGATAGCCCACAACCTTAACATCAAATTACAATCAAAATTCAGCCCATGCCCAGCCCAAATTCCGATCAATATTCAAAAATCCCTAAACTGATTTCCCTAACATCAGTCGTCTCTCATCTCTCAAAATACGCCGCAACTCTCATCTCTCAACTCTCGTCACTTGTCGTAAGTCGTCTCTCATCTCTCAACAATTAACTTTCATATCTCAACTCTCGTCTCAGTTACGACTTACGTCGCAGGCTCGCAGCTCGTTTCTTAACTCTCATCCCTCATCTCTCAGTCTCAGCTCGTCGTTCGTTGCTACTGGCTCCTCGCTGAGTGTTCGGCTGCTCGCAAGTCGCATAGTCGCAGGTGCAACCCGCTACTGCTCAGTGCACCGCTCGCGACTCGAAAGTCGAAGGTATGTTGATATATCTTGCTTTAAGTCTGAACTTCATCTAGAAATCTTTATATATGTTATATTCAATTTCAAATACGAGATGAGTTAGGACTGATCATAGAAGTATTTCTGATCCTTTACCATAGAAGTTCTGCTTCTGTCTATTCTGTTTAAGTGTGTGTTAGTTGGGGACTGATCAGTGAGTCAGTTAGCATAATTAGTTAAAATACACAAGATGTTTTTAGACATAGGAATTAGGATGTGTTGGTACATGTATGATTTGTGAATTATATTGCTGTAAATTATGAATCCTCTATTGTTTTTTTAATCATTGAATGCAACTATGCAAGTATGCAGTAATGCAACTATGTGATAATTTGTGTGATTTGTGAACTGTAATGTATTATGTGTCTGTGTCTTTCTGAATTCTGATTGTTGTTCTTCTTGTTTGTTTCACTTTTTTTTTTACAGATGACACAAATTGGAAGTAGGGTAAGTGAAAGTGGAGCTTCAAATGAGAGCACACCTAACACCTCATCTCCCAATGAGGTTGAAGTTGATGTTGATACTTCAAAGAAAAGAAAACTCATGGAACCTAGAGCTACTTATTGGAATCATTTTGACAAGTTCACTGATGAAAGTGGAGCTAAGAAAGCCAAATGCAAGTATTGTGAGAAATCTTATGCAACTTCTACATCAAGTAATGGTACATCGTTAATGAATACTCATATGAGAACATGTCCTAAATTTCCCCGTAACACAGCACATAAAGGTCAAAATCTAATTAATTTTCTACCATCTTCAATGGGAGCAAAGGAAGGGGTGATTAGCACTTGAAAATTTGACTAAGCACAAAGTAGGAGAGCTTTAGCCAAAATGATAATTGTTGACAAGCTACCGTTTAGTTTTGTTGAGAAAGAGGGTTTTAAAAACTTCGTGAGAGTTACAGTGCCACAATTTCATATTCCTTCTCGTAGAACCGCGACGAGAGATTGTTATGAACTATACCTTGAAGAAAGACAACTTTTGAAGAAGGTTTTCAAAGAAGCACGTCCAAGAGTTTGTCTTACGACAGATACTTGGACCTCTATACAAAAAATCAACTACATGTGTCTGACAGCCCACTTTATAGATAGAAATTGGACTTTGCATAAAAGAATAAATTTTTGTCCTATTTCTAGTCACAAGATATTTTTATGCATATATTGTCCTCGTGCAAGTAAATAATGATAATAAAAAATATTATCAACGTCCGAGTACCCAAACTAGTTGGGTTCATGCTTCATACGATCATTCCAAACAAGTAGGAAATGTAACATATTACAAAACTTGGGCTTACACACCCCAAATAAACCAAACATGTAGCCATACTTAGATTACAACCCATGGACATGATACGAATAGCCCTCAAAATTTCATGCAAATATACATCACATAAATCGTGTATAAGTACCAAAATTTATACAAAATATAGATGCCTATATGTAAATGTGATCTTCTTAAAAGTTCTCAAAATTTCCATCTCCCATGGCCATCTTCATGCCTCATCTGGATCAGCCCCTACGATAGAAACAACTATCGCTAAGAATATAGCTTAGTGGTGTAAAAACTATAGGTTCGGAGTCCTCAAGATTCACCAAACTACCTTTTTCATGTCAATGAGCAGATAGTTGAAACATAATAAATAAATCAAGTAACAATATATAACGAGTATCAAGTTCGATATTCAAAGATACAAATGTCAAGAACTCTCATAGCATAATTTTCCAAGAGATTCAATAACAAGGATCACCCCATATATACCTCATGTCGTCACACCCGACACAAGCAAGTATCAAGAAGGGCCAACGCCCTGTATCAAGAAGGGTCATAGCCCAAAAATCAAGAGAACCAAGAACCATATTAAAAAATGGCTTTCTAGTTCATACTTAAAATGGACAACTTCCATTCTTAAGACGGACTACAAATCCAGAATTAAGATGGCAAATGATCCGAATCAAGAGGCATGCCAAGAGTGACTAAGCCACAGCCACAAGAAGGACAAGGTCCCAACAAGAGTACCAAGTGATCAAACAATCCGCACAAGTGGGCGAGTTACACAAGTGTCATACCAACACGACAATGCAAAGTGACAAGAGGTAACCAAGGTATCGAGATCAACTTTCAAATATACAGCAGTTAAAAGAGTGCAAGTATAAGTTTATATACAAACCTCAATACTTTAGTGTAGCAACAAATTAACAAAATCACATGAGCTCAAACTGTAGACCAACCAGCGTATCAAGGCCCTCAACTTGTTCACAAGTATATACAACCTTAAAAATATAATTAAATAACTTCTTTAATTCCTAATATCTCAATAATGTCGAAATAAAACAAGATTTTCATCACAAGTAAGCTCAGCCTGCACAGATACAACTAGGTTCCCAAAACAGTGATTCTGGCCAGTCTAGTACCCCATGTTGCAACTTAAATTTGAAAATGGAAACAATAAAAATAGACTTTATAATCTTTATGAAAGATATAGATACATCTCTTAAGATTGCAACGCAACAAGAATCATCAAAAAATACATTTTTTACAAAACGATATCATCGATGCACTAACAGTGGTTCATACAAGATTTCCAATTCCGAAATCTGGACAAAACTTGTCCTGTGTTGCGTCCCATATTTCAAATCCATAACAGCTAAATTAGACTTTCATATAAACATAAGAGTTGTAGATATATGAATTATCTTTCCAAATCATATTTATTCACCCAAAACGGAGTTCTAGAGAACGAGATATTCTCAACATAATACACACTACGCAGCTACAAAAACAGAGAAATCTGGACAGAACTTGTCCTGTGTTGCGTCCCATATTTCGAATCTATAACAGCTAAATTAGAGTTTCACACAAACATAAGAGTTATAGGTATATGAATTATCTTTCCAAAACATATTTATTCACAGTAAACTAAGCTCTAGAGAACAATATATACACAAATTACCAACCACTACCCATCTCAGAAACAGATTTCAGCACTTACCAAAAAGCAGTGGGTGTATCGAATTCCAGCCAAAAGAACCAAGTTTTTCTCTTGTGATTTTGATAAAAAAAAGGTTAATAAAGGTTGTAAGGTTCCAAGTCTTCAAGAGCCAAGAAATTCACTAGAGAAGTGTTAAAATATATAGCCACACAAAGTGATATTTATCACTTGGACAGCTGTCCTTCAAGCTGCCCAAATAGTGTAGTGGGCTGCCCAAAAAGCATACATATACACCTATATCTATATATCTTTCACCTCCTTTTAAAGGTATACATAATTTTAATTAGATTATTACATAAATACCCCAATACAATCCCATAAATTACGATCCAATCTATGCTAAACAAGCTAGCAATTATCCTAAAAATTTCAACTTCCCAAAATGAAAATAAAACATATTGAAGTAGTTTAACGACGGTAAATCGATATACGACTCTTGTTAGCATTTAGGGGTGTTACAGATAATGCTAGTTCTAATGATGTTACTGTGAAAGAAATGTCTAAACAATTGAGTAATTGGGGAACTAACATTATGGATGGTGACCATCTTCATGTGAGGTGTATGGCACATATCCTTAATCTTATTGTGCAAGATGGGTTGAAGGAAATTGGTAAGTCTGTCAATCTAGTGAGACAAGCCGTGAAATACATTAAACAATCTCCCGCAAGAATTCGAAAGTTCAAAGAATGTTGTGAATCTCAATTGATAACTTGTAAGAAATCATTATGTTTAAATGTTTCTACTAGGTGGAACTCTACATATTTGTACTTGATGTAGCACAACATTTTGAGCTTGCATTTGAAAGATATAGTTTTTATGATATTGGATTCTTGAATCATTTTTCTACCTTTGGTTCTGATTCTTCTGAAGGGGAAGATGGAACTAGTGCAAAAGATGGAACTAGTGCAGATATTCTTACTAAGTGTTGACTGGAAAAATGTGAGGTCAATGGTGAAATTTCTTGAAACTTTTTATGTACTTACTTTGGAGGTCTTTTGTTCTAATTATGTCACTAGCAATACACACTTTGTTGAAATTGCTGAACTTAATCTTATTTTGAAAGAGATGATGGAAAATGAAGATGGTAATTTGAAAGAAATGGCAAAAAGTATGAAGGAAAAGTTCAAAAAGTATTGGGGTGAACCACATAAAATGAACAAGATGATCTTTATTTTATATGTGTTGGATCCCCATAACAAGCTTGATTATGTTCCATTTGCAATTGTGGATATGTTTGGAAAAAAAGTTGGGGGCAAGCTATGTTCAGAAGTAAAAAAATACATGAACAAATTGTTTGATGATTATGTTGAGAAATCCTCAAAAAGCTCTTTACGTGTACCATCTTCACCCACTTCATCTGACAACTCATCAAGTATATCTAGTGCGAGTGGTTCTGGCAACTTTGTATATAGAGGAAGAATGAGAATGAAACAACAATTTGAGAAGCATAAAGAAGTTAGTGGAAGTTCAGGTAGTAAATCAGAATTGGAAAGATATCTTGCTGAAAAAATAGAGCTAGATAGTGATGAATTTGATATATTAATGTGGTGGAAAGTAAATGAGCCGAGATTTTCTATTCTCGCGTAGATGGTTCGTTATGTGTTAGCCATTCCCATTTCAAGTGTCGCATCAGAATGTGCATTCAACACAAGAGGTCGTGTTCTTGATCCCTTTAGGAGTTCATTAACTCCTAAACTTGTGCAATCTCTTATTTGTGTTCAAGATTGGCTTAGAAGTGAGCCTTTTCCAATCAATATTGAGGAAGATTTTGAGTATCTTGAGCAACTTGAACTTGATAAGATTTTGGTATTTGTATTAATTATATTGAAAATAATTTTCTTACTTATGTTTCTTAACAACTAACAAATTCTTTCATATTTTTTTAGATTTTGCTTGTAGTGGGACTGAATCTAGTATTATTGATATATAGTTGCATAGTGATGCGTGGTAACGGGTAAGTAAAGAACTTATTTACATAACTTGCTTGATAGTTTTATATATTTTATTATGAAATGTCGATCATTTGTCTAAAGAGTTCTATTTTCTCGCACACATATCAATGTTTTGTTATTTTCTTGATTGCTATCTGTTGGAACTTGGGAGCTATTGCACTGGAGTCTGGAGGTTGCAAGTTGCAACAATGTTTTGTTGGTTTTTTAATGTTTTGGTTGCTGGCTTGCTGCAAATTGCAATGATGTCTACTGACAGCTGGACTTTTCACTTTAGCTTGTAACTAACTCTGTTTTAGGGTTGGGCACAAGTTTGTTGAATTTTCTAGTGTTGTACTGTTGTTGGCTTGACTCTTGATAGTCTTTTTATTCTTATTCTCGACTAGTTTGTTAATGTTGCTGCCTGCTGGACAAGAATTATTTGTTTTGTTTAGATATTTTAGTCAATGATATGGTAAGTTTCAAGTAAAAGACTTGTGAGTTGTGACGTGCTTATAAAGAAGGGTGTCCACTGTCATGCACTTGTTGATTTATGGGTCTTGACTCTTGAATATGGTATCCTGTGGGAGCTCATTGCATTTGTTTAACTACCAAGAAACAACTTGAATGGTTGAAAGTTGAGACTTGGTGAAACAAATTAAGGCTAAGAAAGTCAAATTTTGATCAGTTTATAATCAAGGCAGCAGAAAATAATCCAGATGCCACAGCCCACAAGCCGCGTTAATTAAATTTGGTTAAACCGAAAATCAAACCGAACAGAAATTGTAATAACCGAACCAAATCGAATTTATTTCAATTTGGTTTGGTTTCATATTTTGCCAAATCGAAAACCAAAAAAACCGAACCAAAATTTACAAACCGATCACTACAAGAAAATGTACCTATGTCGACATTAATTTGGTGACATTTTAAACAAATGTTGGAAAACAAAGTATTTTATGATATTTAGGAACAAAATGTCATAAAACAATGACATGTGATGTCAAATGTCGTAAAAATAATGACATTTGGTATTAAATATCATAAAAAATAATGACATTTGGTTCAAAATGTCACTATGATAATGACATTTATTTCAAAATGTCATTGTTTTAGCGACATTTAGCGAAAATGTCATTTAAATGAAGACATTTGCTACAAATGTTGAATATAATATGACATTTACTACAAAATGTCATTGGTTTTAGTGACATTTAGAAAACATATCGCTTAAATAGTGACATTTAATATATATGTCGAATATATTATGACATTTACTGACAAATGTCATTGATTTTAGTGACATTTAGAAAAAATGTCACTAAAATAGTGACATTTGTTGTAAAATGTCATTGATTTTAGCGACTTTTAGCAAAACTGTTGCTAAAATAGCGACATTTCATACAAATGTCAAATACATTATGACATTTATTGCAAAATTTCGTTGATTCGATCGACATATAGTGACAATGTCGCTAAAATAATGACATTTTTATACAAATATCGAATATATTATGTCATATGTTGAAAAATGTCATTGATTTTTATGACATATGATGAAAAGTACTATTAAACGACTACAACATTTTATGTCTACAACCACCCTAGAAAAGTGTGGCCTAAGCTAATCAAAGGCCACACTCTTTGACTTTAAGCCACGTTTTTCCAGGGGTGGCCGAAAGAAGCGTAACCCTAGAGTTTAGGCGACACTTTTCAAGTGTTGCCTTATCAGCTACGCTTAAAAGGGAAGCCTAAAAGGCAAAAAGGCCATGCTTTGCAGTACTTCATATAGCAACATTTCTATCTCATACAACTATAATTCCAAGCGTGGCCTTTGCTTTCTTATTTCCCACAATTTTAAAGTGTTGACACTTTGAAGTGTAGTCCTTGCCCATGTGCATACCGCAATTTACAGTCCTTTGGTTACACTTTTAAGTGTGGTAATATTATTTTGGCTATAAAATATTTCTATGCCACAATTTCTAATTTAAAAACACCAATGTTGTTTTGCAATAAATAATCTCAACCATTAAATTAGCTAATAAGTAATTCAAATATATAGATTTGCAATAAACTTCAAAAAATAGTATATCCCGTGTACATACACATACTTATAAAGCAATATTCTAAACATGTGTACACAATAGTTCAAAAAGTACTCTTACAATAGTTCAATATATTCTAGCAATGAATATATTTCACAAAATCAAATAGAATGTATTCAAATTTTTACAATAGTTCAAAAACTCTTCATTATCCACTTCCACTTCAATGAGATCAAATTGAATTGTGGCGACCCTTCAAATTTGATCACCTCCATTTCCCTACACATTTAAAAAGAAATTAACATTCAAAACAAATCATGTACAACAAATCAGATTGCAGCAATTATAGAAGTTCTGTTGGAGTGAAGCGTCTTGTATAATAAAAGTATAAAGTTACCATAACCCACTTCATGTCTCTTTTTTGCTTTTTCTCCCTCCATCTTCCTAAAGGAAAAAGTGTGGAGTGCCACACACATCTTAAGACTCAGTTTACCAGCACAGTTACTTAACATCGTAAAAGATATTTATACAATCAAGTCACTTCGATCACAAATAAATCACTATAATAAAATTATTTGGTTACCTAGTACGGGCAAGTGGAAGTTGAGAGAGTGGTAATATGAAAGGGAAGCAATATTGCAGTCTTCTCTAAAACAAGTGAGAAGGGTATCTTCATTAGTATAGTGTATATGAGTTGCTGCCAAGTCTAAGATTAAATGTAATTGTTATGTTATTTTCTTTCCAGATGAGCTGAAATTACTGATGATTGACCTCCAAATGATTAAATACTCATAACTAGAAATCTTTATCTTACTACATAGGAAAATGCATAGCTATTTCACATTTTATTTCAGCAGACACTTCTACTAGGACTAATCTCACAGCTTGATCCTGAGATAATGCAGTGCAAGTACTCGAGTCCTAAAAGAGTGTCCCACTTTACAACTAAGGAGTGTTAAATTCTACATCCCCCAATAAATCGACGTAGCAGTAGACACCATTGTAATTGATAAGACATCTGTAAATTGCAATATAAGATGATAGAAAAAGAGGAAACTCAACTCCAACAACACCAAGACACTCTACTGCAAACACCAAGACAAAGGAAAACAAGTTGTTGTTAGTGACAGACCTCAGCAACATCTTAGATGACTTAGCTTTTATTTTTTAAAATTACATCTTTGGAGCTATTAACCATGATAGTATTCAGTCATAATTACATCTTGTACTTTTGTTAAAAACAAAACTTCAACAGAGCAAATATTAAAGAAGTTGAATCCCAAAAAGAGAACAACAATGACAAGCATAAAATCGAAGAGACCACGCAAAATCCAGGTATGACTGCTGAAACTTTTTCTGATAATCAGAGTTTGCTTCAGCAAAAAGAGATGCATATGGATATGAACTGCAAAAAAGATCTAGAGGCCTTAACTAGTGAAATAGAAGAGGGCTGAAACATGTGGAAAAGAAGAAAGGAAAAAGGAAAAACAATGGGAAGGAGACTAACCAGGTGAAACAACAACTAAACAAGATGAAGGAAAAAAAAAACATTTGGACGTTAACAGTAGCAAACATGAGAACAACAACATGTTCAATCACCTTGCTGTACAGGAGATGAGGACTTAAACATTGAAAATAATGACATGAATGAGAACAAGGATCACAAGCAATAAAGCGAACAAAACACATTGTTTCCTAACAGAAGTACAAGATGGGACAAAGACCGACAAAGATGTGTTATCAACTCTTTCAAGAATTTACATCACTAGATTATAGTAGATTGCAGCAGCTATATAAACACAGGTCATTATTTGCAGATTTTACAAGTCAGGCTCATACATTTGACAAGTACCATGGAATTAATAAATGGATAGAATAATGTGGGAGATCATTGACACTGACTGGACCAAAAACAATTCATTCTACTATTAAAACCGGCATACCAACAAGAAGGATCTTCTGTGAAAATTCAAACTAATTATCGTTCAGGAAAATGGACAGGTACCATATGAAAAGAAAAAACCAGAAACCAATAACTGACAAACTTGATTGATATTCCTCTATTATAGATGACAAACACTAGGGAAATTATAAATTGACTAAACAAAAAATGAAATCAATAAGCTTAAGACTCGTCCTACTCTTCAAAATATGCATCAGCATAACATATAGACAGAGGCATGCACTACAACAATCATTGATCTCGTTTTACCAGCAAAACTATATGAATGTTTCAGATAACCCTCCCCCCCAACCTTGACCTCTATGAATGTTGTCACTACCCAACTATTTTCAGAAAAATATAGCTGATGTATCATTACATGTTCTACTGACCAAAAGAACTTGTTTCTAAAATGCACCTGTAATGTCCTCTTTCAACTTTGTCCATATTGCACAAAAAATCAGTTTGACTGAAAATCAAAAGGTGGAAACAACACTACCTGATCTCACTACAAATAGCAGGGAAAAGATAAACACCAATGCCGTAACTGGAGTTGGTTCTGGATGGATAACAAATAGCAAGCCCATACTTCATAATACTCGTAATCCTTCCTTTTGAAGAAGGATGCCAAGCATAACTAAGAAGGAAGCCATGCAGCTCATCGCAATAAGCAAAGACTTCTAGGAAAAAGCACTTGCCTGCTTCATCAATCCATGCAATAGGTTGATGCGTACCTGACTTCAGGTCCAATAGCATCATATGGAAGAAATCTAGCACATAGTTATTACCATTGAACATCACCTCCGTCGCAGATCTCTTTATCCTAAGATCTTTCTTAGCCATTGACACAATGTTCTCAGGGAAATCAGTCCATTGACTGTTCTCATAGTACATCAAACGTAAATATTGTGAAGCAAAGATTAGCTAAGAGGTACATACACTTCATCACAATGCATACGTAATCATTGAAAAAAGCAATATAGTTTGGCATACTAAATATCAAGTTATTAACCTACAAGTGAAGGACAAGCTCATTGTAGAAGTGTCACTAAGATACGCATATTAATACGACTGCATGGTTATACACGATAAATCAAGACGAGTACATTTGAAAATACACAAGGGCTCGAGATCCTCTAGGGAAACATACGAATAAGCTGCATGTGAAATGAATAGCTATAAACCCAAAGTCTAAGGTATTAACAATCATACTAATTCGACTAGGCAGAAAATCTCTTGTATCTCAAAAAGCTTTTGCACCCTTGACTTTGTTCTTTCTCTTTTATGTAATACATGATATGTTAGAAACTGATACATTAGAAATAGGGAGTACATGGTGTGTGAAGAGGTAGAAAAAAGATCTGTAACATTAGAAGGCACACCTTGTAAGTTCTGACCATCAGATGCAACACACATTAGAGTTTCAACCAGAAGGCCTGTTGTCCGACACAACTTTCATGATATATGTCCAGTTCAAGCGTACCATGATTGAGAAAATCATATCAACAGAACTAGTTGGTAGATTTTACTCAGAATATCTTAATAAGAACTGCCGCACTAGTCGTTTAAGCTGAGAAAACAAAATAAGTACAAACTAACAACAAACAATCCAAGGAATCTGCATGGTCATACATCAAACAGTGAGATAATTAGTCATTCCCCACAAATTTCCCATGTAAAATTTAAAAATTCACGGACAATTGTTTCATTTCTGAGAAAGACAGAGATTTAAAAACAATAAGAAGACAGTAGTAAGCAACATCGTCGTAGTAGCATATAACAAGATGATATTACAAAGGACAATATCGTAGCAATGTAGAAGTCATCTAAGCTAAACTAAATTCTGGACCCAAGTTAACAAATCGTGATTATGATAGAATTTCAAGAAAGAAATCAATACAATAGTCTAGTTATGGATAAAGTGTAAGACTATGAAAGAAATACCACAACATGCTTATAGGGCAGAGCATTCAGAGGCATGAGGCACTAACCCTTCTTGATATATACAGTTGATCTTCCTAATGTTTTTAGCAGCTCATTGCCGTGAATACTGAAATTGAAAGCAGAAACTCGAGAAACACTAGAATGCCATAACCTCAGACCCTGAATAACTCGATGAAAAAAATTCAAAAAATGTCCTAGAGTACTAACTGTTGAAACTAATATTCTTTCACTGAGATCTTCTCAAGTGTTATGACGCAGCGTACCTCTCAAAGAAAACTAAGACAACATTCTCTAGGTCCTCCACAGTTTACTTGATATAGTTTTCTGGATGCCTTCTACTTTCTATATGGCTCCTAAACCATCCAAGAAAAGATCTATAAATAGGAATAAACTTTTCGGATATGGAAATGTGTAGCTCATCCCTGATCTGTGTATCTTGTATCAACCATGTGGACTGAGTCATGTGCACCTCTTTAAATAAGGCGTTGGACGTCTTGAAACAGGCTTTTATCTAAATATGGTTTTTCAATCAAACTAATCTGATAAGTAAGATGTCATTTCCTTGCTAGTATTTTGGATGAGAACTTTTCTAAGTCTTTCAAACAAGAAGCTAAATTTTAAGTTTCAACTAAAAAATATAAGAACTTTCGCATATTATACAACTTAAAGGAACAAAGTTTTGACATTACAACCACAACAATTGAAAAGAACATATCAACATGAGCAAAGATGGTGTCCCAAATGGTAGGAGTCCTAAATATCGAAGTGTTGTGTCTCTTTATAAATCTCAATCAAGTTCATGAAATAACACGATAGAAGAAAATCAGGCTAATAACAATGCAAAATTTTAATAAAAACTAGATAAAGACATAAAATTCTGCAGAACCAAAGCTATTCACAACCTATTGCAGGGAAATGGTCATGAAATAGATAATGAACAGTTACAACACACACTGAAACTGGACTTCGAAACCTTTCTAGTTAATCTCAGTACCACTATTTGTTTTCACACTCAGAAGTTCACTTAAAAAAGGAACTTGCAATCTAAAATATTCATATCAATACTTAGTTATAGCAGCAACACAATACAGTTTTATGACAACAACTTCTTAATTAGATCCATCTAGAATTAATAAAGAAACAACATTCCTTTGCAAAATTCTCTTTTGGATTTAGATTGTATAACGACAATGACAAGAAGTCAGCTCAAGAATTCAAAATTGTGAATTGTATCAGAACTTCAAGCAACATGACAAATCATAGTTATAGTTCAGAAACAAACCTTGAATTCCGTCGAATCATCAGATAAATAACCTGTTATAATCAATCAACACCCTTTCAAACTATATACTCAATTGAAATCCTCACATGGGTAGCAAACATGTTTATAGATATGATTGCACATGTGTAACAATAATTTGAATTCCTTAGTGATATTTCCTCATATCAAACAAATCATACTAATTACTCCGAAAACACGAAAAAGAAGAAATTATCAAACCATTGAAAGACAAAGTGACAAAGCTCCTACAGGAAGGTTCATAAGTAGGAAAATACAAACTCTATTACACTACATAAAACGAGCAGACCTAAGATTAAAACTATTGCTTCTTAATTTAAGTTTCAATTCTACAATTATAGAAACAAGTCGAAACATAAATTACTAAAAAAATCATATATAAATTTATCAAAATACATCAAAAATTTTGAAGAAATTTAACTCGATACTTAAATTCCCCAAAGAAATTCACACAAAGAACAACTCCTCTTTCACACACATATTATCACAAAAGGTTGTGAAGGAGAAAAACTTTCAGAAATTGCCCAAATTTGTGAGAAATATCGAAGCCCTACCTGAAACAGAGTCAACGATGCCAGATGTTCTTCCTCCGAAGCAAAGTAGTGATGGGTGACCCACTTCTCGGCGGACTCATCGCTCCTGACCTACCTGACGATAACCCGCACCACCTTTTCCTCAAAGGCTGAGAAGAAACCTTGTTTTATCTCCATTTCCCAAAAAACATCAAAAGTCCCAACACTTTTTTCCACCAAACAAGGAGACTTCAGGTTACCATGGACGAAATTTCTAAGTCATAAATCAGATAAACGCATAAGAATGGAGAATTGAGAATAGGCGACTTAGCTAAACTGATTGAGCAGAAACCTTTGAATGAAATTTAGGGCTCTTGTTTTTTTTGAAATTGAGGGGAGCTTATTATTTTAGCCAAAAATATGGTAGTACTCTTATTTTCTGAAATTTGGGCAAAAAGTTATTGGAGGGAACTCGATATTTTAGCTTATTTTTTAATGAGTATTTATAGGGCAAGCTTATAAATATTTGGTGAAAACTTTGGCCATAGATTTCTCAAGTAATATTTGGGGAAAAATTTAGCAAATAGTATTTGTTCATATAATTTATCATTATTTGGTAAATATTTTTGGCAAATATCCCAAATTCCCAAATATTAGTTTTTTCTAGTATTTGGGCCAAATCTCATTATTTGGGATGACACCAAACTTTTATCTTCTACAAAAATACTCTCTATAGTAGTTGTTTGCGCTGTATTACATAATTTTTTACGTGAACACCAAACTAATATTCATTGTATAATTTTTGAGGATAAGTTGTTTGTTTACAAAATACCCTCACCCTATTTAAACTATTTTTTTTTTACATTTTCTTTGCAAGCATTAGTTATTCATTCTTAAAAATAACATTTTCATCTTATTTAGCTTAAATATTTTTGTGTGTGCATTTCCATGATTGTGCCGTATGTTTTAAAAATTAAACTTTCATCTTATATAACTTAAAAATTAAACTTTCATCTTATTTAACTTAAAAATAAAATGTTCATCTTATTTAGCTTAAAAATAAGATTTCCATCTTATTTATTCTTAAAAAAAATAGAACTTTCATTTTATTTAGTTTAAAAATAAAACTTTCATCTTATTTAGTTTAAAAATAAAACTTTCATCTTATTTAG
This sequence comes from Solanum pinnatisectum, assembly GCA_035578085.1. NCBI lineage: Eukaryota > Viridiplantae > Streptophyta > Magnoliopsida > Solanales > Solanaceae > Solanum > Solanum pinnatisectum. Next base: position 35,836,659 of record CM069083.1, read on the forward strand.
GTTAAAAATAAAACTTTCATTTTAAGTTTATTAAAGTAAAAGAAAATTTATTATTAAAGTTATCCACATTTTAATTATAGATAAAATATAATTATTAAGTGAGTAATAAACAATTTAATGAAAAATATGTAATTTAGTAGTGAAGTGAACATTTTAAGAGAAATCCACATATAAATAAACATAATAATTACGCAAATAAATTCAACTTATAATATAATCATAAATAAAAAAAATGTATTTATAAAATGTAAATTTTTAATAGAAAAATATATTTATCATAAAAACAACAAATAATTAAGGTTGTACAGGCGAGTCCCAATTATAGAATCTTTTAATGGGTAAAGACAACAAACGGGTTAAGACCCAACCCAATTCAAATTTGTTTGAGTTATAGAACGGGTCAAAACTCAATCCAACCCAAATTTTACTATGTTTTACTTATTTTATTGTTCTTTTTACAATATTTTAGTTCCTAATAAAATTATTTTTTTCTTTATAATGGCTATATATAACATATCAAATTTTTAAAAAAGTTCTTTAAGAATATTTTGACAAGATTTCGGTTGATTCAATATTTGTTACATATCACCTAAATTTTAATGGATTGAAATGAGTTAACCTAATAAATAAGCAGATCAATAACCCATCCAAACTTAAATGGATTGGGCGAATGAGTTTAATTTTGCCAATCCTAACTTTTGGCAAGCTATATTGTATAATCAGTGTTAGGGTGGATGTTCGAGATTTCTAAATTTCGGATGTATTCAATAACTCGATATTGGTAGTTAAAAGTAGATACCAAATGTCAAATTTTAAATTTTGATTAGGTATTTGGTATTTCGTAAATCAACCTTCGGTTTGTTATGGTATTCGGTAATAAATAATTTGTTGCTGATTGTTAATATTATCACTCAAATTATTTCTATTTTTCTATGTGGATGCACGATATAATAAAAGATAAACAAGTAAGAAGACATCAAAAAAATTAAAATTGATACAACTAAAAGACATATATATTTGAGTTGCTTATGTAGTATTTAACTTTCTCTTTTGTACTAATGAGTTATGAGCCTATTGATATATGACATTCATTAAGTAAATAATTCTGTATTCGAAAAATATTGAATACCAGTGTCTCATACCAAACCCAAATAGCGTAATTCTAAAACTTTACTTCCGAATACCATCCCAAATATGAAAATACCAAAAAATTATGTTCAGTTCAGTAATTTTATTTTCAGTATTTTATGCCTAGTTTTAATTGGTATATACTTTCTATAACCTTTAGCTATTTTTTTTTTATATAAATAAAAATATGATTATATCTATGGTACTAATTATTTGTTAAGTAAAATAACGCTTTATATATAAAAAAAAAACTATTTTTGAGCAAAATTCCCAAAATGAGGATTCATTTCACACACATATCTTCTTCCTTCACTTCCATCATCTCTCTACAGGCTTCAGATTTTTTGCGATCGTGAAGAACAACACCGTCGGGATGTCGAAACGAGGACGAGGAGGTTCCGCTAGGAACAAGTTCAGAATGTCACTGGGTCTGCCGGTGGCGGCGATGGTGAACTGCGCCAATAACACAGGTGAACTGCCGATGGCGGCGACGGTCACTCTGTCATTCCTCCGCCATTTCTCAGCCATTTCTACAACTTTGCAAGCAATAGCTAGCTCACTAGATTCGCAATTGGTATATCCATTTTAAGGTAAACAAAAAATTCACTTCTCTCACTTTTTTGGATTTCCTAATCTCAATCTTCATAGATCGAAAAGTTTTGTACAAATTTTTGATTGTGTTCACTAGGTAAGTTTAGTTTGCTATTTGTATAGATGAATGGAGGTAGAATTAGGTTAATTTGATTCTTCTTTTTGTGGATGAAAAATTCGAAATTATCAAATTTGCTAAATAATCAACTGCATTAGTCTACCCTTTTCGTGTATTTTGTTGTAGAATTAGGCGAATTTAATTGTACTTTGCATGGATTAGTTGTCTATCCTGGTATTTGCCAAATAATGAACTGAATTAGCTTACTCCGAGTATTTCTGTCAAAAGTCTGGAGTATGGTTTGAAATCTGCAACATTTTTTGATGGAGTAAAATAAATTGTACTATAGTTTAACATCTAGAGAATTCAATTGGAGATTAGATCGTTGTGATTTAACTTTGTTCAAATTAGTGGCTTCAATAGAAACTATATCACTTGAATCATCAACGGATTGAGAATCGTAGTTGTGTGCCATGAATCGTAACTCAACTAGGAAAACATGTTACTACTACCTTGCCCTTCATAATGTTAATAATAGAACATAAATGGAGAAGTTTGATGTAGCATGCTTTGTCCTGTTGGCATTTTTTTCTTTGGGAAAGCATGTTGATGCCTTTTTTTTTTAATTTTATAGCTGGTTTTAGATGAATTATTATCTAAGGTCTGATCAACAAGTCAAACTTCCTGAAGTTCCAGGGATTTAGTCTAGTGGAAACTGTGAAAAGAGCGCAACACGTGATGTGTGGGTTACGCTTGTAGGACTCGAGTACTTGCACTGAATTATCTCATGATCAAGCAGTGAGATTCGTACTAGTAGAAGTGTTTGCTGAAATAAAATGTGAAATAGTGCATTTTCCTATGTAGTAATATAAAGATTTCTAGTTATGAGTATTTAATCATTTGGAGGTCAATCATTAGTAATTTCAGCTCATTTGGAAAGAAAATAACATAACAATTACATTTAATCTTAGGCTTGGCAGCAACTCATATACACTATACCTGTGAAGATACTCTTCTCACTTGTTTTAGAGAAGACTGCAATATTGCTTCCCTTTCATATTACCACCACTCTCTCAACTTCCACTTGCACCGAAGAAGAAAGATAAATTTTCTACTGAGAGAATATATATCGTAGGCTTATATTTTAGAAAATAAAAACAGAGTAGGTTTATTGTCAAGGAAATGTCCCTTAATTTTTTTTTTGAGAAGGTAACATTCTTGTATTATATTTCAAAAAATCAAACCTGCCACAACTTGTTACAGGAAATGTCCCTTAACTAAGAAGGCCTTTTATACTTCTTTTAGGATTGTATTAGATGTATATCTCAACATCTACTTTCTGTTGCCCTTATCATATCTTTAAATTTTCCTTTGTCCATAGGAACCTCCACTTTGTCCAGAATGTTAACTTTAAAAATTACTTTTATTGCTATTTTACCAAACATACTAATATGAAATTATATCCTTTAGTTTCCTAGTGTGTGTAATGTTGCACTATTGATTAGTTCCTTCTCCTGATTCTTTTTACCAGAAACATAAGGTGGAATAAGCTGCAATATTTCATTCCACCTGAAATAGGTGAACTAAAGCAGTTAACACATCTGTGAGTGCTTTTTCAGCTTCTCTAGCTGTACTTTTTATTCATAGATCTATTTTGCTGTTATAGACTAATAAGGGTGATCAACTAATAACTGATAGGTATATTTTTCAGCTACCTAAGTTTTAATAATTTGAAAGGTGAAATACCTAAGGAGCTTGCTAATCTTCATGAACTTCGTTATCTCCATCTGCATGAAAATCATTTTACTGGACAAATATTAGCGACATATGTACTATAGCCGCTGAAAGATACTTTTAGGGGTCATTTGGTTTGAATACTAGTTATGCTGGGATTAGTTATGCTGGGATAAGTTATACTGAGATAAGTTATGCTGGGATAAGTTATGCTGGGATTAGTTTTTATTGCTTGTTTGGTTTGTTATATTCAAATTAATATTCATTGTATAATTTTTGAGGTTAAGTTGTTTGTCTACAAAATACCCTCACCCTATTTAAATTATTTTTTTTACAGTTTCTTTGCAAGCATTAGTTATTCATTCTTAAAAATAAAATTTCCATCTTATTTAGCTCAAATATTTTTGTGTGTGCATTTTCATGATTGTGCCGTATGTTTTAAAAATTAAATTTCATCTTATTTAGCTTAAAAATAAAATATTCATCTTATTTAGCTTAAAAATAAAATATTCATCTTATTTATGCTTAAAAATAAAACTTTCATTTTATTTAGTTTAAAAATAAAACTTTCATCATATTTAGCTTAAAAATAAAACTTTCATTTTAAGTTTATTAAAGTAAAAGAAAATTTATTAACTTTTCTTTCTAATTTTTCATGCGATTAACTTTTCCCTCTAAAAAAAACCCTACTCCTACTTAAGTCTAGAGTTATTTGTATATCGCCTCAGGCCCTCAACAAATCGCTCAAGCAAAGAAATTCATGGTAGCCATCTCCATCCACAGGTAAACCTAAGGTTTTTATTTCATACAAAATCATGATCTTACTGAAACAAACCTTTGATCACATAGTCACTGGTAGGATTTTGGGGTCAAGTTCTGTTAACTAATTGAAAAAGTATTGATTTTCGGAACCATGTGAAGTTTCAAGGTTTCAAAATTTAGTTCTTAATTTATATTTTGTTGTAGGTTTTACTGGATTCATCTCATCCTACAAATATTTTGATTCACAGGTATTCAAACATTGTGACGATTTGTGATTTTATGGAAGTATTTTTTTCTGTATTTACCAAGTGTGTTTATGCCTGCTATTGATTTGAGGGAATTGATTAAATTGATTAGTCTATTTGCTAATGTTACTTTAATTGATGAATATCAATTTCTTTACTTGAATAGACTACATTAGGACCCCTGTTTGTATTGTTTTTGCTATTCTTCTTTTTTTGAGTTTGCCACTGTTCTCTGCTGATTGGGCTCTTCTTCTTGGTAATGATGCTGCCTTGAATCTATTTGTGATGTTGTATTATTTTTCCTGTCAGTCGACTGCATATTCTATTGTTCAGTTCTTAGTTGATCACCCTTATTAGGTCTTACACGACATGATTATGATTTTTAGGCAGTCATAGGATCGGGAGACTATGGTTTAGCCCAAAAAAGGATTATTATTACTTGTTAGATGATATGTCACTAGTCTGAAAGAAAGTCCAGAGGACTAAACGTCTTGGCTCTTAATTAATATTCATATAGTTACGTAGGAATACATGATGTCGAATTATTAAAGGGGCAATAGAAACTTGATGAACACTCCAAGATGCAAAAACGATCACCACATGGCTATTGGCTACAGTTTAAACAGAACAATAGTTGAATCTAAATATCCTTCTATTAGTATGTTAAGCATGACAATGGCACCTACCGCAATTCCCGCAAGCTCTCCTACCTATAGTTTGGCCTATGTTTTCCCAGTCAGTGCCTTGTCTTCATGATGATTTTTGCCTGTACATGGACTATTGGACTAATCTGGTTCAACAAGATCAATACAAGAGTTGTGAGTAATAATATTTTTACCTGTATGACTGTGACTTTTCTGGGAATCTGCCTGATCCATTTGTTCTTGAGATGTCTTAGGTCTCTCCTCATTGTTTGTATTGTTTTTGTTATTCTTCTTTTTTGAGTTTGCCACTGTTCTTCCTGCTGATTTGGCTCTTCTTCTTGGTTATGATGCTACCTGCCCCTCTCCAGACCCAACTTATGAGATTGCACCGAATATGTTTTTGTTGTTGTAATAAATAAACAAACCACTATATAATAAGGATATAGTTACAAATTAAATAGGGGTGTGTGATTTGTTTTCCAGTTAACAAGTAGCCATGTAGAAGTAGAGTAAATGCTTACAGCTCTAGTAAGAGTATTAAATTTTATTGTATACCTCTATGCAAGATGTTATGCGCATATTGAGCTGTGCTTAGGCTTTCAAATTCTTTTAGTTAGATTCTGGATGAATATATGCAACAATGCCTCATCCAGTTACTCTATGTTCTGGATTTCACCAAATAGTTTGGATCTGAGATGTAGTAGTTGATTGGATGATCTTGACATAACTGTGCTAGTAATTCTAGTTGGGTAGTTATAGCTTCTGTCACAACCCTGACACTAGAGAGTATCTGAGTTTGTTATTGCGGAGTCGGTGTTTGTAAGCTAAATCTCTCTTCTGGCATATTCTATATTAGACTTCAGCAAACCTAGGAAGAATGTGAAATTTTTAGTTTGATAGTCATATGGACAGTTTATTGTATGAACAACAAACCTATAATTGCAGGTAAGTATTGTACTCCCAACAAACCTAGGAAAAATGATACCTAGTTATGGTATGACATTATTTGTTTCATTTCAATTTTTAAAAGCTATGTCGTTTATATATTGAAACAACAAGAACCAAGTAAATTCCGACATATAATGCAAGACGTCTTATTTGTTAAGTCAGCTTGGTCACTTTGCCTAATTGACTTCTTTTATTGAGCAATTTAGATGCATCATGCACAAGTCTTGGAGAAGCACCTCTAATGATGTACTATTACCTTTGTCTTCATTGTTCCGTTAGCTTGTTAATTTCCAAAACTTTGCTTCAGGCAATGCAGATGCACCATCTACAACAGATACATCCTTAACCTCGTACTCTCTCCTCATACACCAGTCCTTTCACCTCCGTTTACTAAGATGCAACAACATTTTGTTGGATAATTTTGACATTAGTGGGAACGGAAGACAAGTGAAATTATGAAACTTACTGCGAATATAAAAGAATAAGCACCCTTTTTCTAGAAAGTCTCTTCCAGATACCTCAAAAACTCTATTCTTGTCTTCAACAGAATTTCTGAGCAGACAAACCATGCATTGATTCCCACATATCCTTTTCAGAGAGTCACCGACATAGACTAATCGCTTTCCTCTCAAAAGCTCCAACATTTCTTTGGCATTCAACCTGAAAAGTGAAGTAATACTATTTTACAAAAAGAAAATTACCAAAATTAAGCCTAGCAAATAGATTATTGTCCATAAAAAAAGCTTAACTAGCCGCCAAGGAAAACCTAATCTTTGCCTAGTTAATCGGAAAATATGGCCACGCCGGCCACTGGCCAACCTCTTATAATGGAGGTAGGGCCAGCGACAATCATCCTTGAACCAAACAAACGATCCTATGCTAATGTCATAAAGCCACCACAATCACAATTTAAAAATCACTACCGTTGAAGCAAATTGCCTATCTACATAGGGAACCACGTATAATATGGGAGGAGGAAGAAGTAGATCAGATGATCATTAATGAGGAATTACAATATGTAGTGATTGTAAATTTTCATACGGCTGGCCGGACATACAAGATCTAAGGAAGCTAATTCCTAAACAATGTGACTTGAAGAGGGAAGTGAATATAGGATTACTGAGTAATAGATATATTTTGATCAGGGCTACTTTATTGGAAGATTACGTTAGCCTTTTATCGAAGCCGCAATTCTATATTACACATAAAAATTGGTCCTACCTTATGCGAACTCTCAAGTGGGATCCATTATTTAATCTAGAGGAGGAAACATCGATTGCTATAGCATGTATATCTTTTCCATCGCTACCACCAAACTTTTTTGGAAAGGAAGCAATGTTCTCATTAGCTGCTGTAGTGGGGAAACCTCTACAGGTGGATATGGCAACTCAAAACAAGACGAGACCTAGTTGTGCTAGGGTCAAGGTGTAGGTGGATCTGATAGGGGAATTTCCGAAAAGAATTAATATAGGAATGAGGAAGAAGACGGGGGAAATTAATGAAAAATGGATCACAATTAAATATGATTATGTTCCGAAGTATTGTAAAACTTGCAGGCTACAAGGACACAATGAAAAAGAATGTTTCATTATACATCCCGAATTATATCCCAAGGAGGAAGATGAAGAAGCAAACAAAAGAGAAAATAAGAATATTCAAGGGGAGATGCAGCAGGAGGAAGAGGACACAGAAAGGTCAAGAAAAGAAAAAGGAAAAATAGGAGAATCTAATGCTTTTCAAGAACAAAGGAGGAAAAATGGATACAGAAAGGGTGGATTTTTTCTGCGTGGTAGAGTGGAGCAAGTTTGGAATCCAAAACAACAACAAAATGATCAAGTCATCATCACCAATAAGTTTGAAGCTTTGGGGGACACAGAATCAATACCAAAGGAAGGAGAGAATAAGAATGGAGAAGAATTGCCTACCAAGGAAGACATAACACGTGAGAATATGGGCCAGGAAGAGACACCAGTAGCAAACAATGAAAATACCAAAACTCTTGTGATTTCTAAATCAAAAGACAGTCATGCAGATGCTTATAGTGGAGTGAAAGATTCAGCTAATAGAGATATTAGAGCACTGAGCTTAGTGCCATCTTCTGTGCAGATTTTAGAAAACGAAGGGGCAATAAATCAAAGGTCTGAGGAGAGGAAGAAAAATGACGATGATGGGCCACACACGGGACAAGAGGAGGGACACAGTCAGACAGGGGAGTCAGATACACACAATCTAGTACAGGAGATATTAAAAGCACCAATTATAGATAAGTTGACAGAACAAGAATAGACGAAGAAAAAGGACACAGAAGAGGATGAATGCATGGAAAGGAACATCAAAAGTATAGGTCGAGAAGGGGACTTGTCACCAAGGCAAATTAATCAACTACAGGGGAAGAACAAGAAAGGGGAGAAACTACAAACACAATCACAAATTAATACAAGGAGCAAGAAAGGGTCCACATCCACCATTAACCAATGATTAATAAAGTACTTTTCTGGAATATTAGATCGGTAAGAACTCAAAAATCTTTTGAGAGACTTATTGACTTACATAGGAGGAATCACTACTATTACATTGCTCTGTTAGAGCCGTTTCAAAATCCAGCACATCTCGAGAGGTATAGAATCAAATTGGGAATGTCCAAAGCAAAGGTGAGCAGCTCAGCGAAAATATGGATCTTCTGGGAGAATGATTGGGAAGAACAAGATTATAATGATACTGGTCAACAACTCACGGTCAATTTTAAAAAAAAGGGGAACCAACAATATTTTCAGTGTTACAGCAGTATATGCAAGGTGCAACGCATTAGAAAGATTGGAATTGTGGGAATCACTAGAGGATATAGCAGGCAGCATGCAGAAACCATGGTTGGTTGGGGGAGATTTCAACACAGTTAGAAATGACTTAGAAAAATTAGGTGGATTACCAGTAACTCAGATGGAAACCATAGACTTCAACCAATGTATCAGCTCATGTGCTTTAAATGAACTTGGTTTCAAAGGAAGTTCATATACTTGGTGGAATGGAAGAGTAGAGGCAGAATGCATTTTTGAGAGACTAGACAGGGCATTTGGGAATGAGGAGTTCATGAGTCTACTACCTAACAGTGAAGTTCAATATTTGATTAGACAAGGATCAGATCATGCACCACTACATGTAGTATGCAACACTTCACAGGAACATGTTATGAAACCTTTTAGGTTTCTAAACTTTTGGACAAAGCATGAAAATTTTAAAAAGATAATTGCTGATGTATGGCAGGAGGGAGAAATTACTGGCAATCCTTTTACATTGGTGCACAGTAAGATGAAAAAAGTAAAAATGGAGTTAGCTAAATGGAGTAAGAAAACATTTGGGAATGTTTTTCAGCAAGTAGCTACTTTAGAAGATGTGATCAAAATGAAGGAGATTCAATTGGAGATGGCACCTACAGAGAGCAACAGGGCAGAACTTCACAAGGCAGAGGCAGACATTAAAAGATATAAGCATATAGAAGAAGAATATTGGAAACAAAAAGCAGGAATGCAATGGTTCAAGGATGGGGATAGAAATACAAAGTTCTTTCATGCTTCTATCAAGGGAAGAAGAAGAAAGCTGCAAATAAATGCAGATTAGACAAGGGAAGGAGACATGATTACAACAACTCAAAATATTGGGGAAGAAGCTGTCAATGTTTACAAGAAACAGTTCATGGAGGATCAAGAGGTCAGAGATTACAGTATGCTAACACATATTCCTTCTATTATTACAGAGGCGCAAAATGAAATTATGGTGAGAATACCCACTAATGAAGAAGTCAAAAAAGTGGTATTTGCTTTGAATGGAGATAGTGCTAGTGGTCCAGATGGTTTCTCAGGTATGTTTTTTCAGAGCTGCTGGGATATTGTAGGGGAGGATGTGACTAATATGGTAAAGGCATTTTTTTGTGGGCAAGAACTGCCCAGGTATATCACACACACCAACCTGGTTCTCATTCCTAAAAAGGAGTTGGTAAGCACTTTTACAGATCTCAGGGCTATAAGTCTTAGCACCTTTGCAAATAAGATCATTTCAAGAGTTGTACATGAAAGAATAGTCACAGTATTACCTAGTTTGACATCCAAAAATCAGACAGGTTTTGTCAAAGGGAGAAACATTACTGAGAATGTACTGTTGGCACAGGAGATAATTAGAGACATCAATAGAAGAAACAAATATCATAATGTTGTGGTGAAGTTGGATATGGCCAAGGCCTATGACAGGGTTTCATGGAAATTTTTGGTGAGAGTAATGAGAAGCTTTGGTTTTGCAGAAAAAATCATAGACATGATAGTGAGGCTCATTAGCAATAACTGGTACTCAGTATTGATGAATGGACAATCTTTTGGTTTCTTTCAATCTACTAGAGGACTAAAGCAGGGAGACCCCTTATCACCTACACTTTTCATTATTGCAGTAGAGGTTTTGTCAAGGGGTTTAAACAGTCTGTTTGAAGATCTTGATTATCTAGGATATGGGATGCCTAAATGAAGTCCATCAATAAATCATCTATCATATGCAGATGATACCATCCTATTTTGCTCAAGACAAACTGTATTTATGAGGAAAATGATCAACATTCTTAGAGGGTATGAAAAGGTGTCAGGGCAAATGATTAACTTGGACAAGAGAATGATATATTTACATGAGCAAGTGCCTAACAGAGTGTGTAATCTGGTAAAGAGGATAACATGCATCAGGTAAGGATCTTTACCATTTACATATTTGGGTTGTCCAATTTTTTATGGAAGAAAGAATAAAGGTCATTTTGAGAACTTGTTGAAGAAAGTTTCAAACAGAATGAACGCTTGGCAAAATAAGCTCATGTCTTTTGGAGGAAGGTATATTCTAATTGCTCATGTTTTACAGTCAATACCAGTCTATTTGCTAGCTGCTATGAACCCTCCTAAAAGCATAATAGACCAGTTGCATAAGTTATTTGGAAAGTTCTTTTGGAGTAATTCAACAGGAGCTAGGAATAAGCACTGGGTGGCATGAGGTAAGATGTGTTATCCAAAAGTGGAGGGAGGACTAGGCTTCAGGTCATTACATGATGTCTTAAAAGATTTTTTTGCAAAGCTTTGGTGGAACTTCAGAACTGCTACATTATCTTTATGGGCATCATTCATGTGGAACAAGTTTTGTAAGAAAATGCATCCTATAGTGGCTAGAGGGCAAGGTGTTTATCATGTTTGGAGAAAAATGATCACAATAAGAGAAGAGGTAGAACATAACATCTGGTGGCAAATAAAAGCAGGCAACTCAAGCTTTTGGTTTGATAATTGGACTAAACAAGGGGCACTATGGTATGCGGAGGACAACAATGCAGTGGAAGAAGAAATGGAGGTCAAATATTTCACTCATCAAAGGGCTTGGGATAGGGAGAAACTTCTTAATAAGTTATCAGAAGAGATGACTGATTACATCATGGAGTCCATTATGCCTCCATTGGAGGAATATATCAATGATGTAGTATGGTGATGGGGAGTACGCAAGGCATTTTCACAGTTAAATCAGCTTGGAAACTAATGAGACATAAACAAGAAAGAAGGGAAGATTATCAACTGATATGGACTAAAGAGGTGCCTTTTAAGATGAATTTTTTCTTATGGAGACTCTGGAAAAGAAGAATTGCAACTGATGACAATCTGAAGAGGATGAAAATTCATATAGTGTCTAGATGTTGGTGCTGTTCTGAAACAGAAGAGGAGACAATGACACATGTTTTTCTAACAGCCCCCATAGCCAATAGGCTATAGAGGCAGTTTTCTAATTTTGTAGGTATAAGCAAGTCAACACAACATTATAAACATGCAAATATTGAACATGTACAATATCATCAACATTTACGCACAACGAAGAGTTTCACAATTCTCAAATTTCACAGTTATATCAAGTCATTGGTCCTCTTATGGAACCCAAACCCAAATTGTTCATGCTTATGCCAGAGCGTGGCAACCGATCCCATAATTAGGCCGGAATGTGGCAACTGATCAAAGTTAGTGTGTCGGAACGCAACACCCGATCCATTCAACAAGCCACAATCACAATCACAAAGTACATTCTCATAATCATACAATTAATCATGATTCATGACATTCATCATTCATATATCCTCATTTACAATTTATGTGATCAATAATGCAACATTCGCATACATACATGTATCATAATGAAGCTAGAACAAACATATGTCACACAATCATAGAATCACAACCATCACCTATCTCAAACAATGCTTGAATCCCCTAAGAAACTTGATTATTCCCTTTTCGGATTTGTTCCGCTTGTTCTTGGTCTACAAACAATCAATATAATATGAGAATCAATATACGAAAACTAATTACCCAAATTACTAACAATCCCATCAAACCCTAGATCAAACCCTAGATCAAACCCTTGATCTCAATATCCCAATTAGGGTGGTTTCCACCATAAATTCTAGATCAAAACCCTTCCCCATCAATAATTACCCATTAGATTACGTTCTACAGATTGAAAAACAGATTTGGGGAGTTAAAACATTACCTTTAGCCTTAAGAATGGTGGAAAATGGTCAAGAAGTAATCTGGGTTTGTTCCTTAGCTCTCAAGTTCAAAAATTGTAGAATAAAATATTTTTGGGGTTTATTTCTGACTTTAGTCGCGTCTGCCCTGCCATGGCAGCATTATCCCGCTACAGCGGCCCTGCCTTGGCGGTAGAAATCCTCGCCAAAGCGGCTTGCACAAAACACTGGGCAAAATAATAGTTCCAAAACCCCCATTTCACAACACACCTTCAACCAACAATACTCAAAAAATACTTGTTCACGCTAAGGTCAGTTTCGGGAGTTTTTACTCACCCAAATTCAATTCCGTAAAGTCGTACGGATTCCTTAATGTCTTAGATATCTACTCATGTAATCAAAATCATAGTCAAATCACCCAATTGCTACCATATTTACCTAGACCTTACTGACTCTGATTTCGTCCAAATCTGGACTAGGTTGGGAAATTCCAAGTTACTACAAAAAAGTTTTTCAACCCAAAATCTTTCCCCATTGGCTTTTCTATAATGACGGAACCAGTCATTATAGTTTCGGGTCAATTTGGGATAGAGTTTATCTTCATTGCTGATAAATATTTCTACTTGATTGGTTAGTGCTTTCCTCATAATTTAAATTTCATTTTGCATCATCTATTATGAATATTGTTTTACATTTGAAACAAATAAAAATGAAGCATACAGGTCAGTCTTCTTCTCCTCTGGATATGTGATGTTATGTTTATTGCTCCCATCAATTGTTTGAGTTTGATATGCGTAATTTTGCTTATAATGTGTTGTATGTTATACTTTGGTTTAGACATGATAATCATATAATCTGTAAGATTTATGTAGTATTGTACCTATTGTTTGTTTAGCAGGTTATATAAGTTTGGGAGTTCGAAGAGTCACCATGGGAAGAGATGTCGGATTGAAGCTTTTCCTTATTTTGTTTTAATATTCGTATTTTTGATTATTTAATCGGTTTTGTAATAATTTGTATGAACTTAACTCTCTCTCTATATGAAATATATTTGGAGGGATTGTCTAAAGGGGGAGGGGATTTTCGTGTTAATTGTTTATTTTTCTTATTTTATTTTATTATGTGTGATAGTTAAAGATAATTTGCCTATTTCTAAAATCACAAAATCAGGTAAGCATAATTTTCTTAAAATCAACCCTTAATTGTTGAGTTATCTTGTAATTGGTAGTCAAATGAGCATGTGTTAAAATCAATTCTAAAATAGTGAACTGATCTTGTATAGTAATTGTGTCGAAATCCATAATTTGTTCATCGTATATATTTTTAGTATTAGATAGCATGCTCATGAGTTAAATTTGATTTCAGCATGTTCACACTTAGTACCATGCCTATAGGACTCAAAAGAATAAAATCAATATTAATTAATCATATTTGAATAAATCTAGCATGTCAAAATTTTATTCTAGTTACTTGCATGTTAATTATTGGTTTATGACTATAGGTCTCTGCTTAATTTCTAGAATGTTAAATAAATAATTTGTGTGTATAATTATTGTATAAAATTGCTGATTGTTCAATTGATTAGATACCATGCCTAAGTTTTAAACTAGTTAATTTTCAGAATGTAAAAATAAATATAAAGAATTAAGTTGATCTGCTTTGACTAAATCACTGCTAACCTATCCATAAATTATTTCCCTATATGTTAAGAGTTAAAATAAGCATAGTAATATTCTCTGTATTTTAATCTGAACTGTCTTAAAATAAATCTATTGCCTGATTAAAATATGTCGGAAATATTTAGTTTCTGCATTTAATAAACAGCCATGCCACTTAAAATAAGCTACTAAATCATTTTCCGCATCTGCTACTTGCTTGGGAAGTGGGGAGCGGCCATGATTGCAAACAAACTACAAACAAATTCTAAACTCCATTTTGACATATATTAGGCTTGATTTAGTTATTATGATCACATTGACACATAATATGCAATTTGTCTAAAGGGTGCTGGGCCCTTTAGACTAGGGCTGGGCGTTTGGTCGGTTCGATTAATTCTCTGTAGCATTCTTGGACTCTCCAGTAACCTTAATCTCATCATCATCTTTCTCAACCACAATTTCAACCTCAGACGACATAGGTGGATCAATGGTTTGTTTACCCCCTCGAGTAGTGACTATCATACAATGCCCATCATTCTTCAGATTCTGGATGGTGTTGCTAGGAAGTGTGCCAGGCTGACGTGGGTAAACTATAGTGGACAAGTGATTCATCTGCTGCTCAAGTTGCTTGATCAACACTGCATGGACATCAACTTTTTGACCAATTCTCGATAAGTCATTTCGCATCTCCTTCACATTCTCATCAGTCGTATCAAACCTTTTCATCATCTTCTACATTATATCCTCAATACGTGACATGCTACCCCCAACTTCTGTATTGCCAGATTCCCAATTTGTAGGAGGAACATAAGCCCCACTTCTCTCGTTTCCGTTGCCATAGTTGTTCTTGTTGTATTTGTTGTCGCGATTGTAGTTCCTATCCCGAACATAGTTACCCTCTCGATTATAGTTACCATAGTTCCGACCTTGGTTTCCTTGACCTTGGCGTCAAATATCCGAGTTAGAAACTTGGGCGATGGCTCAAAAACCGTATGATCATTCACCATATAAGCATCCTCCTCATAGTAGCATCCTCAAATTTACCTTTGAAATGCAAATGGATTTCCAAGTGCTCCATGCTTTATGGTTTTAGGAAATCTTCTCCACTTTCTCAACGATCTCCTCAAAAGTGCACTCACCATATGATCCTCTAGTGATAGTATCAAGCACAACCTTGCCATTGTCATCCTGACCTCTGTAGAAATGCTCCTTCAGTGACTCATCATCAATGTGGTGGTTCGGGACACTTCTTATGAACGC
This sequence comes from Solanum pinnatisectum, assembly GCA_035578085.1. NCBI lineage: Eukaryota > Viridiplantae > Streptophyta > Magnoliopsida > Solanales > Solanaceae > Solanum > Solanum pinnatisectum. The sequence goes on from CM069083.1 coordinate 35,852,210, forward strand.
GGTGAACCTGTCCCACGAACTACTCACAGACTCTCCCGATAGTTTCATGAAGTTGTTGAGTTTATCTTTGTGGTTCAGCTTCTTAGACATTGGAAAGTACTTTGCCATGAACACCTTGTGTAGTTGGTCCCATGTGTGAATCGAGTTGTACGGAAGCTCAGAAAACCATAACACAACATCACCGGTCAATGATAGAGGGAAGTCTCTCAACCTTATGACATTCATGTCCAACTCTGGTCGACCCACACAATCTTGCATACACTCCTCAACTTGACCATGTGCCCATATGGATCTTCCAAAGCCATACTAGAAAACAAACCCCTCACTGTAAGCATCTACATCAAACTGCTAGTCACCACGAATGTATGCCATGGAGGTAGAGGAGTGAGAACAATGGGTCCTCCAGATTCGACAGTGTTGAATTCAACCCTGTAATTATCACGCAGTCTTGGTTCAGGTGGGTTGTGCACCCTCAATGCATCTACAAGTAGATTATCTTCTTGAACCTGAGTATTCTCATTATTCACTTGTTCCTCAGGCTCCTTTATGACTAGATTATCACGGACCCCTTGATTATTCATCTTTCTCAAAGTTTTGCTCAACTCTACATCGTATGGGGACAATGGTTAGCCTCGACTCCGTGTACTTAGCATACACTAAAGCAGAAATCTAAGGAAAACAAAAACAAAAGGAAACGTAAAATTAGGAAATAATTGACTAAAGTTCAATAATGTAGTTAAACTTAATCTAAAAGCCACATTCCCCGACAGTGGAGCCGAAATTTGATACGCTCAAATTACACCTCCCTAAAGAAGCATAAGCGATCGTTATTAAGTAAAGAACCCAACTTGTAGGTTAGGGTCGATCCCACGAGAAATATGGTTTAGACTTAAACTTAACTCATGATTATATTCGTTTAGTCAACTTATTTTTGAGACAAGTAATTAAAGGGGGGGATTTGTGAAACAAATAACCGATTGTTGTTTAAGTAATAAGTGAGCAAGATTCGAATTTTGTTGTTATCAATGAGAGAGAGAAACTAGGGCGTATGTGTTCCCCACAAGCTCTTAATCTGGTAATCCTAATAATAGTAATCCTTTCCTAGTGGTTTACATGCAAAGTTGGTAAGATAGGTATCCCTAAGTGATTGGTCCTCCAAATAGGGAATGTCACCCTGCACCTTAGTTTGGCTACGTGTGTATAGTTTACTAACCTTTACCTTTACCTCTGATTATACATCACATCAATGTATGACTTAGTTTTCACCCTCGCACCAATTGACATTAGAATATTAGATAGTATCACACTAAGTCTTTGTTGATAATTCTTTTCTTATTAACTACCTCCTTGGTCCGGCAAATAGCAACAAGGCAAGTTCTAACGCGTGCACTCGATAAAAAGACTTCTAAGCGAAAGAATTACCAATACATGCATCAACACTATTCAAGAATTACTTACTTATTATTCATACGTTGTTAATTGCTCATGGTTCCCACAACCCTAGTTGTGGATTTAGCTACTCATGCTTGAAAGAACACAATTCATATTTTTAGAAGAAGAATTCATGAACTTACGTATTGAGTAGAAGAAACCCGTAATCTCCAATTGAAATTCAAAGCAAAAATCTTATAAACTGAAATTAGGAAATCAAATTGCCAAAGCTTGCAAGTTAATTTCCAAGAAAATACCAAAAACTAACAGTATACAATGGTGTCTATTCCCCAAAAAATGAGGTTTACATACCCTATTTATAGAAAAACATGTCCTAAACAAAAATAAAATGAAATAAGGAAATAAACTTTCTGGACGCAACTTCAATCGATGACTAGATACTTAGAACTTTTTCACAGATGACTAGAACCTTCAACTCCTACTTACAAATGACGGACTTGCAGAACGGACTGTGGGTCGATCCACGGTCCGTGGGTCCTCTTTTGTGGCTCTACACTTAGAACTTTTCATCAAGTACTGAACTTCAACTCCCAGTGATCATTGACGAATGTGCAGGATGGCTCGTGGGTCGACCTTCACTCCGTCACTTACCTCCGTAGTTCCATACTTGGTCAAGACTTTCTTGATGCTCCATCTATGCCACCCATATACGGACCATGACTGGACCTACGATCCATAGGTCACGTCCGTGGGTGGCTCCTTCTGCAGATTTTCAGCTGTCGTCTCACAATTTCATTTCCAAGCCTATTTCCTGCAAATATACACAAAAACATTAATCCCTAGTACAATATGACCCTAGACACACACAACTCTTAAGTGAAATGAATTAAAAATACCATAAGCTCATGGTATATCAGTAATGTAGGCAAGGTTAACATGCAACTAGGTAGGGAAGTCGCTCGACATGATGATAGGGCTCAGTGTTATGCCTTTCCGGGCAAAAATGAGGCAAAGGCGTTAGACGCAGTGATCACATGTACTATTCTTGTCTGTGACCGGATGGCTAATGTGTTATTTGATTCGATTTCTACTTATTCTTTGTATCCGTGCCATTTGCCTCAAAATTTGATATGATTTGTGATATACTTGATGCCTCTATCCATATTTCTACCCTAGTTGGAGAGTTTGTCATAGTCACCCATGTCTATCGTGCTTGTCTTATTTTGTTTATGGGTTTTCAGACTTGGGCTGATTTGGTGATTTTAGATATGACTGACTTTGATATTATCTTAGGCATGACTTGGTTTTCCCCCTATTATGCTGTGTTAAATTGTAATACTAAGTTTGTAACTTTAGAAATTCTGGGAAGGGAAAAATTAGAGTGAATGGGGTGTACAAGCCTAAGCAAGCTAAGATCATATCCTCTATTTGGGCTAGGAAACTGGTAGAGCAGAGTTGTTTAGCTTATTTGGCTCATATTCGGGATGTTGAGGTTGAGTCTCCATCTATTGAGTCTATTCCTATGGTATCAGAATTTAGAGAAGTGTTTCTTACCGATTTGCTTGGTATGCCTCCGAATAGAGATATATATTTTTGTATTGATTTGGAACCTGGTACTCGTCCCATTTCTATTCCTCCATATCGCATGGGCTCCGGGGAAATTAAGAGAGCTTAAGACTCGAATCCAAAAGCTTCTTGATAGGGATTTATTCGTCCTAGTGCTTCCCCGTGGGTTGCCCCAATTTTGTTTGTTGAGAAAAAGGATGGTAGTATGAGGATGTGTATAGACCGATACCGCTTTTGTCAAGTCCCATTAAGACGAACAGGCACCCGATGTCCTAAAGGCCCGAGAGAACCATCCTCTAACCTATGCTTACTATGCATATAAATATGACAATCTTAAGGTTGTGACAAGTTCAACTAGGATGCAGCGTTACGAACTAACATAAGTAGACCCAAAACTTATATACAAGACTTGGCCGTTAAGGCAACAACTTGTTAAGAGACAAGACGCAACTGTAGATACATTAGTCTACAAAGCCTCTAAAAGATAGAAACCTTAGTTTAGGGCGGGACAAGGCCCTGCCTTACCCTTAATTATCATACAACAACAAAATAGGTGGCAAAGACTCGGTAAGCCCCGAATCAACCTGGAGCTTCACCAATAGCAGCTGAGTACCTGTGCCTGCAACATGAAATGCAGTGTCCCCATAAGGGATGTCAGTACGAACAAATGTAATGAATATGTAAGGCAATATTATGTAAAACAAGGTTTAAATGACATCAAGTATCAGTATGTAAGTGCATAGATCAGAATACGACCACCTTTGTTACTCTTGTGGGATCATGTATGTTGCATTCATTTCTTTACTTTTCTGTGTGTTATGATCTTTATAAGGCATGTGATACGAATGACCAGCTGATAAGTGGTAGAATAGGATGACCCATGCTAGACATTTTAACCCTTGGGATGCTGTCCTCATAATTATAAAAATTGGGATTGGCTCATGCTTGGCTTTCGCCCCTGAGCTGCCACTCTTCTATACCAATTGGATCGGCCTATGCTAGGCTTTCGCCCCTGTGATGCCACCCATAATTTATCATATCAAGGACATTGTTCAATTACTTCTCCTCAAATTACATCCACATACCAACGTGGAGTGAGTAGTAAGCCTACACAACATTCAGTTTGGTGGTGTATCACCACACCGTCCTATATTTACATATAAAATATTCACACCTTTCCCTAACATCAACCCTGCATTCCCCACATATACACATAAAACAACCCAAAATGTTCCTTATCATAGTAACCAAATACTGAACTCACCACCCCTTGAGTTCTTAATAACAACACACATATAATTCCTTACCCAAACTCATGCATAAGGAGGACAAAAAAGGAGCAATCAGCTTACCTTAATTTATGCAACTTTCCCTTTTAAATTGGAATCTTAAAGAACTTCAACTTCCCTTCACACTTAAACCAACGAAGAAGAGAAAAGTATCTTAATAACCAAGGAAGTGAGCAGTAGCTTCTAGAAATATTATGCCTTTATACTTATACTTGAGCATGAATAACATGTTTTCCTAATCATCCATGGGAGAATTAAGCTAAATCCATAAGTGTTTTCACTTACCTTGTCTTGCAGAGATGAGGGTTTCTTCAAGAACCCAAGAAGAACTTTAAGGTTGTTGTTTTAATCCTTAAGAGAAAAGAGAGAGAGAGCTGGAGTTAATTCTCAATATTGTGTGTTAAAAATGAGTGAGAATAACAACTAATATATCTTATATTGAGCTTTGTTCACCTTTAAGAATCTCCTCTAGAACTTCCTTCTTTTTAGCTTCATTTTCAGCCACTAATTGGTCAAGTAGGTGATGCACCTGCTTTTGTACATCAAGCTGCTCAAAAGTTCAAAGTAGGTGATTCACCTAGTTTCCCTTTTCTGTAGTGGGATTTAACTTACATTGGGCCTTGGTAGATTTGGCTGCTGGGTTTTAATTTCATTTTTCCTTTTATTTAACTTAGTTTGGGCCTCAAGAGAGTTCATTTGCATAGGCCCAACTCTGATCCATAATCCTTGGCCTTTTTAACTAGATCCATATAGCTCAAGTAGGTGATGCACCTACTTGGTCCTTTGGACTGGTCAATAAGTCAAAGTAGGTGATGAACCTACTTGTCACCTACTAGCTTAGTTAAGTCAAGCAAGCAACTCACTTATTTTATTCCATTTTCTAAATATCAATATGTTTTTCTTTAACTTAGCACTTAACTTTCAACTTTAAGATCAATTACCACCTTACTGTTTCGAGTTTAAATACTTCCGTTGGAGTTATAACTTGTAGTACACATGCTGAAACGTGCAAGGCATCACATCACCTTCCAAGATAGTTTAAACCAACACTAATCATAGAAGAAACATGGTACCTCACCTATACTATAAGGCTATGTCAAGTATCACAAGAATAGAACAATTATATGCGTAATACGGGCTGTTACATCCTTCCTCCCCCTTAAAACATTCGTCCTCAAATTTTAGCATGGTTATCCAGCCCAAACAGGTTCAAGCCTAAGTTAGCACTACTATTAATCACATAATACATATAAACTTATACTTACTTGTCAACATCTCAACTACGTATTTTCATCCTTCTCATCGATCTGAAAGAGATGAGGATACTTCAATTTCATTGCTTTTTTCGCTTCCTATGTAACTTCTTCTATTTGTTGGTTCCTCCATAATACTTTTACAGAAGCTACCTCTTTATTCCTTAAGCTCTTAACTTGTCGATCCAGAATAGCAATGGGTACTTCTTCATAAGTGAGATCTCCTGTAACTTGTACATCTTTAGTAGGAGTAATACGAGATGGGTCACCTATACACTTCCGAAGCATTGAGACGTGAAACACCAGATGAACTGACGAAAGCTCTTGTGGTAGCTCTAACTCATAGGCTATTTGGCCAACTCTTCGAATAATCTTATATGGCCCTATATAACAGGGACTCAACTTTCCTTTTTTACCAAACCTCATTACCCCTTTCATTGGAGACACCTTCAAGAACACCCAATCCCTTATAGAAAATTCTACTCCTCTCCTTCTAACATCCACATATGATTTATGTCGACTTTGAGCTGTTTCTAGTCGCTGCTGTATCACTTTGACTTTTTCCATAGCTTGATGAACAAGATCTAGCCCAAATAAGGCAGTTCCACCTGTTTCGAACCAGCCAATTGGGAATCTACACTTTCTCCCATATAAAGCTTTATAAGGTGCCATTTGGATTCTTGAATGGTAGCTATTGTTATAAGAGAATTCAATAAGTGGTAGATGATCATCTCAGCTACCCTTGAAGTCTAATATACAGGCTTGCAGCATATCCTCAAGTGTTTGAATTGTACGTTCTGCCTGACCATCCGTTTGAGAGTGAAAGGCTGTACTTGATGACTTCCAAAAAATTTACAGTGAATTGAGCCCCTCTATCAGATATTATAGAGATTGGCACTCCATGTAGTTGAACTATCTCTTTAATATACAACCTTGCATACTCTTTGGCTGTATAAGTAGTCTTCACTAGCAAAAAGTGCGCTGATTTAGTGAGTCTGTCAACTATTACCCATATGGAATCAAACTTCCAAAATTAACGAGGCAAACCAATGACAAAATCCATGTTGATTATGTCCCACTTCCAAATTAGAAGTTCTATACACTGCATATAACCTCTAAGCTTTTGGTGCTCTACTTTTACTTGTTGACCATTTGGACATTGAGCTACAAATTCCGCAATGTTCTTCTTCATGGCACCCCACCAATACATTTCTTTCAATTTATGAAACATTTTAGTTGACCCCGGATGAACATAATATCTTGAATAATCTGCTTCCATCATGATCCTCTTTCTCAGTTCATCTACATTAGGTACACACAATCTGTTTTGACATCGAAGTACTCCCTCTTGCTTAAGTTCAAATGCCTTTGTCATACTATGTTGTACATTCTCCTTAATCTATAATAGAATAGGATCAGTGTACTACTTCTCTTTCACTTCCATTACTAATGAGGATTCTGCCGCATTTTGCACAATAACCCCTTCGTCTGGAGATTCAAGAAGGCGAACCCCCAAGCTAGCTAGTTGATCCTTAGTTATTCCTTGTCTTTCCACATACTGCCCATAAGTGTTTGCCATTATTTTATGACTTAAAGCATCAGCTACTACATTTGCTTTTCCGGGATGATACAAGATATCAATATCATAATCTTTTAATAGCTCCAGCCATCTTTGCTGCCTCAGATTTAGGTCCTTTTGCTTAAAGATATATTGCAAACTCTTGTGATCAGTGTATATGTCAACATGAACTCCATACAAGTAGTGGCTCCATATCTTCAAAGCAAATACAACTACTGCTAGCTCTAGATCATGAGTTGGATAATTTTTCTCATGTGGCCACAACTGCCTTGAGCCATAAGCTATTACTTTGCCATGCTGCATCAATAAACATCCTAGGCCCACTCTTGAAGCATCACAATACACTGCATACCCTTTCGTTCCTTTTGGAAGCACCAATACAGGTGTAGAAGTTAATTTATTCTTCAGCTCTTAGAAGCTTTTTTCACATGCATCACTCCATTAAAACTTGGTTTCTTTGTGTGTTAGCTTTGTTAAGGGTGAAGCAATGGAAGAGAATCCTTCAACGAACCTTCTTAATAACCTGCCTATCCAAGAAAATTAAGAATCTCCATAGGCGTTGTAGGTCTTGGCCAGTTTTTTATGGCTTCTATTCTTTGAGCATCAACCTTTATTCCTTTGTCAGATACAATATGACCTAAGAATGACACAGATTTCAACCAAAACTCACATTTAGAGAACTTCGCATACAACTTACGATCACGAAGAATTTGTAAAACCTGTCACAAGTGATTAACATGGTCATCTTCTGATCGTGAATACACCAAAATGCCATCTATGAATACTATCACGAACACATCTAAAAATGGCTTGAACACCCTATTCATCAAATCCCTAAAAGCTTCTGGTGCATTTGTTAGCCCGAATGACATGACTAAAAACTCAAAATGACCATACAGTGTCTAGAAAGCTGTCTTGGGAATATCTTTGTCTTTGACTCTCACTTGGTGATAACCCAACCTCAAGTCGATCTCTGAAAAACACTTAGAACCTTGTAACTGATCAAACAAATCATCAATTCTAGGGAGCAGATATTTGTTCTTAATTATTACTTTATTCAACTGTCGGTAATCAATGCACATTCTCAACGAGCCATCTTTTGTGGTTTAAGGATTACATGTTGTGGTTCCTTAGAAATTATTTAGGTGTATGCTACATATGTCCTGAATTATCAATCTATGAGATACATGTCGTTTATATGTTGTATGTACCAATGAGCTTTAATGAGATGTTAAATCCTTTATGGATTGATTTTTCACTTACGGTATGCCTCGTGACTTACATATTTATACAACATAGAGTACAAATGTATATATCTAGGTACCACTTGTTAATGAGTCAATATTTAAATTAAAGGGAGATTTCATGTTTATTTTTTTTAAATCTCATTCTATATACCGTTCTTAGACATGCATTCTTATAGCTATAAAGCTTGATTAACTAAGAATTTTGTGTACACCTTCCTGCGCTCACTGGTATGCATGCTCCATTTCCTATCGCGAAAAAAATTGCTTATGATTTATCGAAGTATTAGTCACTTCTTTGTGTGATTTCAAAATAACGTATGGTAAAATATTATGCTAATAGTATAGTGGTAACACATCGAGAGATGATATATCTTACCCAGTACACAAAGATTTTCTTATTAAACTCACATGTTCGTACTTTATATAACTGTATTCCCATTCATTCTTAATGACAAATCTATTCATACATGATATGCTATGAGCTTATTACTGGAAATAGATAAGGAAAGGAAGGTTTCCTTTGTTGAGTAGCATGATGCAATATGAGATAATTTGATAACATTTTTTTCCTAGACGTTGTTTTGTTGATATGATGTATATCATATCTCCCTATGAATTTTAGGTTTGGAATAGTCCCATATATAGCTGAAATTTTGCCAAGTTATGAAGGTGTTCTAAGTTTTACACCTGCATGTATTTATTCTCATTCGAGGACGAATGTTTCTAAGTGGGGAAGGATGTAACACCTCAGGTATTTATGGGTTATCCATCGTTCTGTGTTGAAGTCTTACAAGCCTAAATTTGAGAAGTTTTATCGTAGCACTACACGTAATTTTGTAATATCGTATTTAAATTAGAATTTGATAAACAGATATTTTTATTGTCTTCAAAAAAAATGTCTTGAATATTTGTAAAAAAAAAGACATAAAAAAAATCATTTAGTTACGATATATTTGGATATGTATTTATTTTTATTATTAATTATTGATATTTTATCGGATATAGTGAATTACGTTATGTTTAAAGAATTATTATTACATGAGATAGGTTTTTAATATTATTTTATTCTGTGATATTAAATTTTCACGCGAGGTGCAAATAATTTTACTAGTTGCTATATATATAACAAAATACCTACAGATACGTGATTAAACAAAATTGAATATAGGGTTGTCATCTCCACTTCCACGTGGAAGTGGAGGATCTGGACAACAACAATCAAGGTGATGGGTACCATCTTTTGAATTAATAATATATATATATACCCCTTATTATATTTAATATAAATTATATAGTTAGTGTGTAGCTATAGTCGGTTAAGAGTAACCCCACCTCTTTACTTATATATATATATATATATATATATATACACACACACACACACCCACACCCACACCCACACCCACACACACCTTTACTACAACAGATTTTCCTCCATTCTATTTCTTGGTGATTTATAAAAAGTAGCTAAACCCTTTAGTTTTACCATCTGTACATGCACTTGACCGTTGAACTCAGTTGATGGAAAAAATGTATATATTTTTTGATGTTATAAACAATTTTGGAAGAACTTGACTATCTATGTCAAGTTATTCAAGTTCAAATTCAAGGTATGTTAAGGAAAAACTTTCTTTTTCATATCGCACGAAATCTAAAAAGTTATAAATCATCGAATGAGTTGTTTTTACTATTCTATTGCTAGAAAGACCCTCTGTGTAGGGCATTGGTAAGTCAGCTTATGTTAAGCTTTGCTTTTATCGTATTGTTCTCATACTTGTTTCATTCTGAAGTGTGTTTCTAGTAAATTTATCCTCTGTCAAGTTTCTTATTTCTTATGTCTATTCGCGAGCTATATATTATCCTAAGATTAGGGCTGAAATATCAGAGAATTATCATGTTATACCCAAAGGAGTTGTTAAGTCATTCTTCTTGCCAAAACATTTTACAAAAACTGTTATTTGAAAAGCGATACTAATATTAAATCTCTAACTATATTCTTTTTGTTATATACTTGTCAAGCAACATATTTCTAAAATGGACCATACTATTATCAATTCGGAGTCTATTCTTATAAATCAAGTTAAGCATGCTAGTCTCCTTTTAAGTTCCTAGATGACTAATTTTCTAACTTGAAGTCGAGTCAAGATCTTTGAATCTGTTATGAGTTTGTAGACCTAGATGGTTGTACGAAAGTTAAAAGTTTATGAGAAGATTCTTTAAGCACCTTGAGTTCTTTTTGAATATTCTCAGGTTTAAGTTACCTTTATGAAATCGAGTTAGGTATGTAGGTCTATCTAGAAGTATATGAGGTTCTATGAGGCATGTACATGTCATATGAAAGTGAATACGAAATTATGAAAACATGAGTTCCAACGGACCAAGGTTGGAAACATGAGTATGGTAACATATACACATTACAAATACATGACAAGACATGCTATGCATTCTACTCTCGAGCTATAATCGGGAGGTATAAGGCCTATTGCCTATATTTATACATATGAGACACAGATGGCCATAAGTTGGTATATATGATGCCGGTTCGCTACTGTAGGGCACCACTATTGCTAGCATTTGGTTGGGTATGTCATGCATTTGCATATATATATATATATATATATATACATACTTACGACATACGATTGAACAAGCATATCATGCATATTTGATTACTAGGAGGTCAGATGTCCGCCATGTAGGCTATCAGAGTTTCAGTTTCAGGTGGTATCTCTATTACCCTTTCTATCACAAGTATTTATGACATCATGTTCTGCCTTACATACCAGTACATTTTCATTTGTACTGACATCCCATTGCCTGGGGATGCTGCATGTCGTGCTGCAGGTTTGAACGAATGTCTTGATCGGCCTTTGCCATAGGGGTGTTGTCTCAGCTGAGGATTGATAAGCTCCATTCTTCCTGGAGCTATTGGTTGTCTATAGATTTTGCATAATTGAGTTTTGTATATAGTTGTTGGCATCGTTGGGGACTTATCCCAACCAGTTGGGTTGTAGCATTCATAGAGACTTGTGGACATATTTGGTTGGGTCTTCTTAGCTTTCATTTATAGCCTTGTTAGCTTATTGTATTTATGGTTTCAGATGATGCCTCGTCTACATGCTAGTTCTTTAAAGTAAAGTTGGCCTTGCCGACCTATTTTATGTATTTCATGTTGTTGTGACCTCGCCGATATAGTTATCATGTTTCAACAGGTTATTGTGGCGACCTTGTTGGCCTTAATTATTTCACTTCATTTATGTGTTAGTTGGTTCTCTCAGTCAAGTGAGGCACCATGTGCCTATTGCGCCTCCACTAAATTAGGGCATGACAAACTTTTCACGCCTTAAGCCTGGGTGAGACGGACCGGCACTTGGTGCCTTAACTTGATACCTCACATGACCGAGCGGACCACTTAACTAAACATACCAACAAGGGACAGAAGCAAAATATATTAAGTAATGCATTGATCATCAACTAGAATGAGAAGCTATTATTTTATATACATATAAAGTTCATTAGTGCATATGCTATCTTAGTGTACCCATAAGGCAGTATGGAAAACATAACTCTAACTATATGAACCTGATTTGCAGATAGTCTATGAAGCCTCTAACATATGACATGATGCATAAATATGTTGAGACAAGGCCCCGATGTACCTTAAGCCATCTATGTAAATCATATGAAAAAGATAAGGCCCTTAGTGGAATTGAGTATCACTGACTATAGATGAAAATCTACAAGGGGTAAGAAACTTCCCATCTAAAACGTGTGTACCTGTGTGAGTGCAGCACCCCCGACATAATATAAAAGGATGTGAGTAGATATAAATTTTGTACTCGTATGTAAGGAGAATTGAAAATACTATAGTTACTGAAAATCGTATAAGAGAACACGACATATTAGGGTAGCAACACTTGGAAACTGCAAACATATTATAGATTTATTGCAAAAATTTATGATCATTTAAGTTGACGCACCTCCTCTTGCCCAAGAGGATAACACATATACATGTATCAAAACCCATATGAATTGGCATAAAATGAGACATAATTAAATTCCTTTTTTTATCTCTATTTCATCATGATACTTTATTATAACATATGTATCACTTAAGCAAGTAAGCAATGAGGGGAAAATAGCAAAAGAATTGATAAACCACATGGAGTTTATAATATACAAGTGGAGGAGAACAAAATGGGATTTAACATACGGACAAGTAAGTTATGGGAACATGTGACGCGTGAATAAGTGAGTTGTGAAGACATGTAGCATTTGATCAAGTGATTTATAAGACATGTAGCCACATAAGCAAGTGGATTATAAGGCAACCATATAAGCAAGTGAACGAGATACATGTAGTTATATAAGCAAGTGGACTAGGTGACACGCACGTAAGCGAGTGAGCTGTAAGAATGTAATAAAAAACAATTGAGCCATCAAGGGCATTAATACATTAACAAGAAGGCAATGGCATGTGAGTTATGAGATTATGTGACACTCAAACAGATAACTATGAGAATAGGTGACATATGAAAAGGTGAATTATGAGAACAGATGACACGTCAAAGTAACTATGTGAACATATGACACACAAACAAGTGAACTATTAGAATGGATAACATGTGAACAAGTGAAATATTAGAACATATAAACACATGAGGAACCGGGGCATCTGGAAACTAGGAACAACCTATAGGATCATAATGCCATGTTTTACCCTCCTCAACACGTTAATCAATTTTCTGTGGATCTGACTATTAGCACTTGGGCACATGATATATTACTATACTTGAATCACTATACATTACATTCTTTTTATAGTCTTTTTTGCTTCATAATCTTTGTAAGACATGTAATACAAGTGACCAACTGATCAGTGGTAGAAGAGGATGACCCATGCTAGAAATTTAACCCCTGGGATGCTGTCCTCATAAATATACAAATCGGGATTGACCCATGCTAGGCTTTTGCCCCTGGGCTATCATCCATAATTATATAGATTGAGATTGGCCCATGCTAGGTATTTCAACCCCTGAGCTGCCACCCATAATTTTATAGATTGAGATCGGCCCATGCTAGGTATTTCAACCCCTGAGCTGCCACCCATAATTATATAGATTATTGACTTTACCTTGTATATTTGATCTTTGAGATTGTTCTTTTGGTGGTCATAATTCTTTTGAGATTTAGGACTATATACCAATGGTGTAGACATGTGAATAAAATACTTGAGGCAGCAAAAATGATATTGGAAGCAAAATGTAACTTCGATGTATTATTTAGGAACTTATGACTCAATGAGATTCATCAGGTACAAAGAATATATACAAACAATCTATGAAGGTTTTCGGAAAGTCGGGACAATAGGACATGTTGCATGATTCATTTAAAACATGTTTCAACTTTTCAAATGGGGGCATACATGCATTTCAAATGTCATGATAGCTTAACACTTAGTTGTCTATGTCAAATGAAAGGGTGTATAGATATGTGAACTAATGATGCACATAGACAAATCCGAAATAAGAGATAAGTGTACATTCCATGTAAGGACTTATAAATTGGACATAATATATCTGGCCTATGAAAACTCATAACAAGTGTAATGTAGGATCTTATTGACTCAATGACTCCTCATTTGATTTAGAGGATAACTCATGAAACTTACTATTTAGAGTACTTTTATCATACTCGTACTTGAAAGTACTACAACATCGATACAGGATAATGAACACCTATTGGAGTAGTTTGACACATATGTGAAACCATGACAGTAAAAGGATATTAAATAAATTAGAGATTATACACCATCACAACATATCTTTAACCACAAGGATTATTTAGAAAGCTTGCTTTGTTGGTACCCAAAATATAGGACTTCATGCCAAAGAATATTAAATTGAATAGCCTTACATACCTTGTCTCCCGGACAGTACTATGTAGTACCATGATTTATACTTTCCTTTAAAGTGTTAATCTACAATAATGGCAAGTAATAGAGCTAATATTAGCAGCTAACCAACAAGCTTGGATCACTTCAACTTACCCAAACAATAGGCAGGCAACATGCTCGTAACCCCTCTACTATTGGGTGTTCCTTTCACACATTCCCTTCTCACATGTTTACACAACTTATGACTTTCTCATGAAGTCTCCTGGCACTGCCCGAGCTTCAAAACACCCAGACAAATAAATAGACACATAATGGATAGCAAGCCTACACAACCCTCAATTTAAATGGTACTTTACTACACCCTTCATTTCTTCCCTGAAAACACTTCACATGACTTTCTAATAAAGCCAGCCAACACTATATATTATAATATAAATATACAGATTGATTACATTACAATAGAGTCAATACGTCAAGAAATAGACCAGTAAGATATTATGTCGAACACCTAGCGGGCATAAAGCTCCACAATTTTCAAAACTGGTGTTTCAACACCGAACTATCTCATACTTACAAACAACACTTTTACTACCATACATAGGTATAAAACAGTGTCCTCCACCACCTCTTTTTTTCTCTTTATTTTGGGCCACAAAAATGGCTTAGTAGGTGATCCACCTACTTGGACCTTTGAGCTGGTCAAGGAGTCCAAGTAGGTGATGCACCTACTTGGTCCTTTTGGCTGGTCATTAAGGCTTATTAGGTGAAGCACATAGGTGAAGCAAGTAGGTGAAACACTTTAGCTGATTTACTTGATTCAAATTTTCATTTCTGCCCAAATCATTCATTTTAACCTTATCTTAGCTAATCGTATATATACTTGAACCCTTGGTCTTGAGGCTTTGATTACAACCTCATTCTCCTAAATAATAATATGTTTGTCGATGTGAACTTAGTCGTACAAACGACCAGGACATGGGGTGTTACATCATCCTCCCTTTGGCTCATTCATCATATGAGGCAACCTTTAACAAGCACAACTTACCTCACTTTTGTCACTTAAATTACATTTTCAGTAACTATACTCAACTCTTCTCCTTTAACAAGGAACATTATCATATTGCAACATTTGACCTATGACACCCAAACACTACTCTTATCTACTTAGTATCTAACATAATTCTCCCAATTAAAACTATCTAGCATAGTGCCTTTGTCATAGCTTATGTCTAACCAATCAATCATCATCCGACCTTAATTCTCCTTAGCTTTGGGGATTAGTCATATTAGAGTGTATAAGCCTTTTCCTTTCTAGCCCATTATTTTCATCTGTCTCGTATTAACTTTATAGGCTAACTGACTTGAACCTCTAAGGTCATTCTTACCTCTTTTTGAATATTTTGCTAACATTTGGTTAATAGCTTGAGTTCATAATTACCTCATCGTTTGTAATACCTACTCTAATTCTCCCTCATTTCCTTCTTGAGTCTCATATCCTTAAGAGCAACTAAAACTTTTATCATCTTTCTCTCGGTAGGTGAATAAAACTTGAGCCTTAAGATTCTAATTCATGGATCGCATTCTTAGCATATGCATGACTTGATCAGATAATATTCACTTACCACTCTAGGCTCAATCACACATAGCATAATGAACTAGCACGCAGACGAGGCATCATCTGAAACCATAAATACAATAAGTCGACAAGGCTATAAATGAAAGTTGAGAAGACCCAACCAAATATGTCCACAAGTCTCTACAAATACTATAACCAAACTGGTTGGGATAAGTCCCTAACAATGCCAACAACTATATAAAAACTCAAGTATGCAATAGACAACCAAAAGCTGCAGGAAGAATGGAGCGTATCAATCCTCAGCTGAGAGAACACCCCTATGGCAAAGGCCGATCAAGACATTCGTTCAAACCTACAGCACGACATGCAGCATCCCCAGGCAATGGGATGTCAGTACGAATGAAAATGTACTGGTATGTAAGGCAGAACATGATGTCATAAATAGTTGTGATAGAAAGGGTAATAGAACTTCACCCATTTGAAATGCTTAAACTATCCCATACCTTGTGGATAAGCCTATGAGTGTACAACATGCTAAGAATAGTGTGTTATGAGGTATTATAATAGCACAAGGTCATATGTTAAGTTTTGAAGTCAAGAAAATTAGTGAAACTAAGGTCGGTAAAAGTTATCGAAGTTTCTCTAATAATATTTTCTTAACTTTGGGTCAAATGTCTTGGATGTTTTCTCCCAATATATAGAGAGTTAGAAGGCCTATCACCCATTAAATCGAAGGCCTACGAGTCTAATTTGCAACGCACAAAATCCCATATCCAACCGACATTGGAGAAAAGAGTTATGAGGGTTTTACTACAGACTGTCGGGGCAGAATTTGGGTCGCGATCCTAGTCGGGTAAAAAATGTGGTATGTCGACTTACTCAACGTTTTAAGCCATGAAAACATTTATTTTCACTTTATAACTAGAAAAAAAGCTTAAGAGAGTGTTCCTATGGAGTTCTTGCATGATGAAGGTTAGTTTTTGACAATTTCTACCATTAAAGGTTGCCACTGTGCCTTGTAATGTGATCTCTACACGTGGCACTCGTTTTCCCTTTCTATTAGCTGCGTTTGGAGCTAGTTTTTGAAGATATAAAATTGTAGTTATTGGTGTTTCTTCAAGGTTTACACTTGGTTAACTAAGGTAATCATCTCGGGACTCTTTTATGATTGTTTTTTTAAAGTCTACGGACATTTCGTCAAGTTGAGGCCATTTGGCACATATGCCGATTTAAGATCAATTATGAACAATTTATAGGTGCATACCAGCTATATATATATAGTCTTTTCCAAGCTTAGGACATAAGGAACAACTTTCGTGAAGAAACTACGGCCATTCGAGCATTCATTGGAAAGGTATGTTAAGGCTAAGCTCCATCCCTCATTTTAGCACCTTTCCTGGGAAGTTCCTAAAATGCCGAATATGATATTTTTCTATTCTCTTCCTAGAAAGACCTTCAGATAAAGGCATTGGGATCTCGGCTGAATTATTTTGGGGATTCTATTATTTTGATATTCCACTCGTTAGGATAAATAGAGTAATCCACATCTACATGTCATTTTATCGGTTTCCTTGACTATATGTCCGCATGTATGAATTCTTATTCTTCTTTGGGTGATGTGACTTAAAATATCTCGGGAGACCCTTATTACTTGTAACCAGCCCTCTTTCCCCACTAAAGTTATTATGAACAATCTTTAAAGTAACTCACGATCTTCAAAACTCTCAAATATAATTTAAATGTAAACTATTAGAACACTTGGTTTTTGAAATACTTCTCTTATAAATTATATAGGAACCAAGTTAGGAACTAAGTAAGTCACCTTAAACTTGTTATGAATATCAACAAGGTTAGGTTATGTTTCTAAAATTCGAGTTAACTTTTCAAGCTTATTTGGAAGAACATATGAGGTTCCATGAGCTTGTTATATGTTATACGAAAGTTATTATGGGGTTATGAGAACAAGACTACAAACGGTCTAGGATTGGCAACATGAAAATGGTAACATATAGGTTTTATAAATCCATGACACTACATGCTATGTATTTTAGTTCCGAGCTATAATCTAGAGGTATGGGGCCTATTGCCTATATTTATACGTATGAGACACCGATGGCCACATGTTGGCGTATATATCGTCAATTGAATAGGGTCACCATTCGGAACAAGTATCCACTGCCTCGAATAGATGACCAATTGCAAGGTTCATCAGTCAATTGATCTGGTCTGGTTACCATCAATTAAAAATTAGGCCTGAGGATGTGCCTGAGACGATGTTTAGAACCCGCTCTGGGCACTATGAGTTCCTAGTTATGTCTTTGGTTTGACTAATGCGCCTGGAACTTTCATGAGTTTGATCAATGGGGTGTTCAAACCATTTCTTGATTCATTTGTTATAGTCCTTATTGATGACATTTTGGTCTATTCGAAAAGTGAGGAAGAGCATGCCGACCATCTTCATATTGTTCTGGGTGTTCTTGGGAAACAAAGGCTGTATGCTAAATTTTTTAAGTGTGAATTTTGGTTGACTTTGGTTGCCTTTTTGGGGCATGTAGTTTCAAAGGAAGGGGTAATGGTAGATCCCCAAAAGATTGAAGCAGTTAGAAATTAGGTTCTACCAAGTTCTGTGACTGAAATTAGGACTTTTGTGGGGTTTGCCAGCTATTATCGTTGATTTGTGAAGAATTTTGATTCCATTACCACTTACTTGACAAATTTGAACAAAAAGGAGATACCATTTGAATAGACTAAAAAATGTGAAGAGAGATTTTAAAAGCTCAAGACTCTCTTGACCACCGCACCTATTCTAGCATTACCGGTAGAAGGTAAAGACTTTATAGTTATTATGATGCTTCATATTCTGGTTTGGGTGCTATGTTGATGTAGGATAAGAATGTTATAGCGTATGCATCGCGTTAATTGAAGGTACATGAGAGGAATTATCCAACGCATGATTTGGAGTTGGAAGCAGTGGTATTTGCTCTTAAGATCTGGCGGGACTACCTCTATGGTGTTAAGTGTGACGTGTTTACTGATCATCGTAGTTTCTAGCATGTGTTCACTCAAAGGGATCTGAATTTGAGACAATGAAGGTGGATGGAGTTACTAAAGGATTATGATGTGCCCATTCAATACCATCCGGGTAAGGCTAATGTTGTGGAAGATGCTTTGAGTTGAAAAGTGGTGAGTATGGGTAGTCTAGCTTGCTTGAGTGTAACCAAGCGACCTTTGGCAAAGGAAATTCAAACCTTGGAGTCTAAATTCATGCAATTGGGCATTTCAGAAAGAGGTGAGGTGTTAGATAACATTGAAGTTAGGGCCACGTTCACTGAGGAGTCAAGGCCAAACAATTTGAGGATGAAAATTTGAATGATCTTAAAAAGAAGATTGCAATTGGTAAGGCACAAGAGACCACTCTTGATGTGGAAGGTGTGCTCAGTTTTAAAGGAAGGATTTGTGTTCCTCGAGATGATGACTTGATTAAGAAATTATTGATAGAATCTCATGGTTCGCGATATTCCATTCATCCAGGTGTGACCAAGATGTACCGAGATTTGAAGCGAATTTATTGGTGGCTGGGGATGAAGAAAGACATAGCGGAATTTGTGGCTAAGTGTCAAAATTGCCAACAAGTAAATTATGAACATCAAAGGCCGACGAGTTTGCTTCAAAGAATGCCAATTCTGAAGTGGGAAAGGATAGCCATGGATTTTGTGGTTGGTCTTTCCAAGACTTTGGGGAAGTTTTATTCTATTTGGGTAGTTCTTGACATATTGACTATGTCAGCCCATTTTATTCCGGTAAGAATGGATTATAATGCTGAACAATTGGCTAAAGTTTATGTGGAAGAGATAGTGAGGTTGCATGGAGTGACCCTTTCTATTATCTCAGACCGTGGTACCCAATTCACATCCAAGTTTTAGTGGAAGCTAAATGATTAATTGGGCACACAACTCACTTTTAGTACAACATTCCATCCACAGACAAACGGGCAGTCAGAGAGGACTGTTCAAGTGTTAGAAGACATGTTGAGGGCATGTGTGATTGATTTTGGAGGGCATTGGGATAAATTCATACCTTTGTGTGAGTTCTCCTATAATAATAGTTATCACTCCAGCATTGATATGGCACCATTTGAGGCACTTTATGGGAGGGGATGTAGATCACCCATAGGATGGTTCGTGGCTGGAGATGTAAAACCTTTGGGGGTTGATTTAGTGAAGGATGCTCAAAATAAGGTAAGGAGTATTTAAGCTAAGCTCTTAGATGCCCAAAGTAGACAGAAGAAGTATGCAGACTATAAGGTAAGAGATATGGCATTTCAGACAAGTGAGAATGTTCTTCATAAGGTATCACCCATTAAAGGGGTGATGAAATTTGGCAAGAAAGGCAAGTTAAGTCCGCGATACATTGGTCCCTTTGAGGTTCTTGAAAGTGTAGGGCCCGTAGCCTATAGATTCATCAAGTATTTCATGTGTCCATGTTGAAGAGATATCATGGTGACGGAGATTACATCATTAAGTGGGACTCAATTGTGTCAAACAAAGACCTACAATATGAGGAGGAACCGATTGCAATTCTTGATCGTGATGTACGTAAGTTGAGAACCAAGGAGATTAAGTCTGTTAAAGTTCAATGGAAGCATCGTCCAGTTGAGGAAGCTACTTGGGAAACCAAGAAGGACATGCGAGACAAGTATCCTCAATTGTTTGTCGATTCAGGTACTATTCCATTCTTTCATTAGCCTATTTTTCCTAAGTTTGTCACTTGGGGACGAGTGATGGGTAAATTGACATCTATTGTAATGACCGGTTCACGTCGTTATAGAAAAGCCAACAGGAAAAAATTTTGTGTCAGAAAACTTTTTCGTAGTAACTTGGGATTTCCCAACCTAGTCCTGATTTGGATGAAATCGGAGTCAGTAAGGTCTAGGGAAATCTGGTAGCAATTGGATGATTTTGAATATGATTTTTATTACATGAGTAGATAGCTAAGGCATTAAGGAATCCATACGACTTTATGAAATTGAATTCGGGCGAGTAGAATTCTCGAAACTGACCTTGGCGTGAAAGGGTATTTTTTTAGTGTCGTTGGTTGTAGGTGTGTTGTGAAATGGGGGTTTTGGAATTATTATTTTGCTCACTGTTTTATGCAAGCCGCTTTGGCGGGGATTTCTTCCACTAGGGCGGGGCCGCTGTAGCGGGCAAGTGTCGCCATAGCGGGGCAGATGTGACTTAAAGTTAGAAATAAACTCCAAAAATGTTTTATTCTGCAATTCTCAAACTTGAGAGCTAAGAAATGAACACAGGAGACTTCTTGACCATTTTCCACCATTTTTTAGGCTAACGGTAAGGTTTTAATTCCCCGAATCTATTTTTTGATCCGTAAAACGTAATCCAATGGGTAATTATTAATGGGGAAGGGTTTTGATCTGGAATTTATGGTGGAAACAACCCTAATTGGGATATTGGAATCAAGGGTTTGATATAGGGTTTGATGGGATTATTAGTAATTCGGGTAATTAGTTTTCGTTTATTGATTCCCGTATTATATTGATTGTTTGTAGACCAAGAACAAGTGGAACGAATCTTGAAAGGGAAGAATCAAGTTTCTTAGGGGATTCAAGCTTTGTTTGAGGTAGGTGATGGTTGTGATTCTATGATTGTGTGATATATGTTTGTTCTTGCTTCATTATGATACATGTATGTATGGGAATGTTGCATTATTGATTACATAAATTGTAAATGAGGATATATGAATGATGAATGGCATGAATCATGACTTGATTGTATGATTATGAGAATGTACTTTGTGATTGTGATTGTGGCTTGTTGAATAGATCGGCTGTTGCGTTCCGACACACTAATTTGGATCAGTTGCCACGTTCCGACATAATTATAGGATCGATTGCCACGTTTCGGCATAAACATGGGATCGGATACCAAGTTTTGGTATGCTAACAGTTTGGGTTTGGGTTCCATGAGAGGACCAATGACTTGATATAACTGTGATATTTGAGAATTGTGAAATTGTTTGCTGTGTGTAAATGTTGATGATATTGTACATGTTCGGCATAATGTTGTATTGACTTGCTTATGTTGCACTTAGTGGGATAGTTGCGTGATCCTACCAGTACACTGTGGTTGTGTACTAATACTGCACTTGCTCTTATTTTTGTTGAGTACAGGGCATCTTCAGGCGGCTATTGACAGTCAGTGATCGCCGATCGAATTCAAGGGTGAGCCAATTCTTTCGGGCTACCATGAGTTCTCTTTCTGTTTATGTCCACATTTCAGACTTAGACTTTTCTAGTTAGTTGTTAGTACGATAGTTTGGGTTGTACCCACCTGCTTGTTTAGACTTATGGATCTTGTTAGAGTTTTGGTATATTGACTTCCAGGTTCTAGGTAATATTTTCGCATTTGTTTTAAGTTGTTAGACTTTCGTTTGGAGTTTATGGGAACTCTAATTTTCTTTCCTTAGAATTTGACTTGCTTCCGTAACTTAAATGCCTTAGTGTTTTGATTAAAGTTGGTTAGCTAATTAGTATTAATGGTTCTCTCACCAGAGGATTAGTGTGGATGCCAATCACGACGGTCTGGGTCGTGACAAGAACACAGCAAAACAAAGAGGAGAAGTACTTCTGAGAATAATCACCGGGATTTCTAGTTTTTAAAATAGAGAGCATTTTCAAGACA
This sequence comes from Solanum pinnatisectum, assembly GCA_035578085.1. Lineage (NCBI taxonomy): Eukaryota > Viridiplantae > Streptophyta > Magnoliopsida > Solanales > Solanaceae > Solanum > Solanum pinnatisectum. Next base: position 35,874,706 of record CM069083.1, read on the forward strand.
AAATTCAAACATGTACCAAGGATCCAGAATGAATTCGCAGATGCCTTAGCCACTCTGTCTTCTATGATTCAACATCCTGATCATAATTACATTGATCCCATTCACATTCATATATATGAGCAGCAAGCATACTGTTTTCATGTTGAGGAAGAGCCTAATGGAAAGCCTTGGTACAATGACATTCGAGGATATTGAAGAACGGTGAGTATACAGAAGATGCAACAAGTGTACAAAAGCGCACAATTTAGAGGTTAGCGAATCAATTCTTTCTAAGTGGAGAAATACTTTTTAGGAGACTCCCGACTTGGGTTTGCTAAGGTGCGTCGAAGCTGGAGAAGCTAGCAGGTTGAATGAAAAGATACATACAGAAACATGTGGTCCTCACATGAACGGTTTTACATTAGCAAAGAAGATTCTGGGATCGGGATATTTTTTTCAATGCGGTCATAATAACTAAATCAAGCCTAATATATGCCAAAATGGAGTTTAGAATTTGTTTGTTGTTTGTTTGCAGTCATGGCCTCTCCCAACTTCCCAAACACGCAAATGGTTGTAAAAGTGAATGATCTTTTGAAAACATGGAGGGTGAGTATCAAGAGAGACCATGAGTTGGAAATCCGCAAACTACTGGGTGGATTGACCTTTCTCTTATTTGTTGCACCTGATCGCTACATGATTATGGCCTTGCTGAAATTCTGGGATCCCGCAAGATTGGTCTTAAAATTTAGGGATTTTGAGCTAACTCCAACACTCGAGGAAATTAGTGGGTTTGTAAACCTTCCCTGTCATGGGCGTCAAATGATCGTGCTGCACAAGCAATCACCGAAATAGTTCTTGACGAGTCTAGGGCTGAAGTGCAATCTGGAGATAGATTGTTTAGATTATGGATGGATTTCATTTGAATTTCTGTACTCACATTTTTATGATAGGAACGGTCATAAACATTTCAACAAAGAGTTTGGTTGATCTGCTAGACAATGGAAAAAATATCGTCTGAGTGATTTCGCCAACGCACTACTGGGTTCCTTAGTCTTTCCTATAAAGGAAGGAAAAATTAGCACTACCTTGGGTTATGTGGCTTGCATGTTAGCTCAAGGAGGACCAAATCCTACAAAGACTATAGTGCCCATGATACTTGTAGAAATGATAAGGGCATTATCCACATGCGCCAATGGTAAGAGATATTTTGAGGGTTGCAATCTTTTGTTACAACAGTGGGCAACCGAACACTTTTACAAGAGGTGTAACATGGTAGACATCTTAGATGGCATGGGAAACAAAATCTTTAGTCACCCCACAAGGATGTTGCATTTCTCCGCCCAAGTAGGAACGGAAGACTGGTTTATGTATCTAAGAGAGCGGTCTGGTAATCATATCCAATGGAAATATCAGTGGTTAGGGTCTCGTTGCGCCATGGTTAGAGGACATGAGCTCTATTTCATTGAGCTTATTGTCCTAAATGGGGTTCAGCCATATGCACCACTCCGAGTCCTCCGCCAATTTGGACAAGTCCAAATGATACCTTTACGATCTCATATAGGCCACTATGGGTATAACTTTGGGCCAGAAACTCTACAAGTTGACACCATACTACAAATGTGGGAAGGAGTGATGACTATCGACATTCGAGAGTATCGACCCTACTTGTCACGCCCCGAGCCTACACCGTGGGTGGGACTGGCACTCGATAACCATTGCTGGCCCTAAGCGAACCCTTGGCATGGTTTACTTACTTAGCGGAAGACTTAACTCAACAAAGATAAATCTATATAATAAACTAGAATGTTATAAAGGAACATTCAACTAGCCATTAAGGCAAACTCAAGTCTCAACATAAGATAATGACAATGAAAAGACTAAAGAACTAATATCTGTCTATGAAGCCTCTAAAACAATTGAGATGGATGTCGAGACAAGACCCACGACATTCTAATGAACTAAAGCTACTAAAAACAATAAAAGGGGTCCTCCGAAAGCAAAGAGGCTCACTAACAACTCTAGAGCTCAACGAGAATCAACGATGCGCTTGATATTGATCCTGGTTACCTGTGTTTGCATTATAAGAAGATGCAGGCCAAATGGCATCAGTACATTGAATGTACGAGTATGCGAGTGGAACGCTAAACAAGACATAAGTTTGAAAGAAACTAAAGAACTTACCTGGCTCAACTCAACTCAACTTAACTGAACTCATTTCAATAGAAAGCAGTATAAACAAGTGCAGTATAAAGAAAAGCTATTTAAAAACATGGATGTCAAATTTGTGTATTTGGAAATATAATGATACTCTGTGTGTATGCAAAGATACAATATAACTCTGAAATGTATGTAAAAATATAATTAAACTGTGTATATAAGAATACAAATACTTCTGTGGGAGTTTATCTAACTGACAACCATCACTTAAAAGCTATTTTGATGATACAACATTTTGTCTCACGCTGCCAGGGTCATCCTATACCTTGCCTAGGGTATAGAACCTGAACTACTAAGTGGATCCACTAGTCTATGCTAAAAAGCACTAAAGGAATCATCTAAAAAGTATGACCCTTTTCTACCCATGATGGCTACATGGTTTATGGGGGCTGTGAGTTGTCTGAACTCTCCCCCATATCGGTGCTCAATACTACTCCCAAAATATGATACTAGCTCTTATGTTTAAAAACATACTTCTTTTTGTGATTTGAGATAATTGCTCAAAACTTAGTTGAAAGGCTATCTTGAAAATCAAAGTTTCCTCTCTTGCTTAATTGTGAAAGTGTTTACTCTTTTCTGAAAACTAGCTCAAAGGCTCTTTGGAAATCAAAGTTTCCTTTTCTTGTTTAAATGTGAAAACATTTTAAACTCTTTGGGAATACATAGTCCCCATATACTTTTGAAGAAATGAACTTTAACATTTACTCTTTACTCTTTACTCTTTACTCAACTTGAACTTTAAGTCTTAAAACAAAGTTAAAACATTTGGAAAACTCTAAGAACTTCTCTTGACTTGAATCTTACTTCTCTTGACTTTGATCTTAACTTTCCTTGTATTGGATTATGAATTCAAGGTTCATGATCTCATGTTTATGGATGATATAATGATGTTTAGATGTACCTTAGAGTGTTGGAATCAACTAGAAAACATAGTTACGTTGCTAAGGAACTGGTACGGAAAGATGGGGAAGAAATGGGATGAGATAGTGTCCCTGGCGCTCTGAGAGGCGCGGGGTGCCAAAGCACAAAGTTCAAAGAACCCTACTTGGGTCTCTGAGAGGGTGATGCCCCAGATCCAAAAGTTCAGAGAGTTCTTCTTGGGGCTTTGAGAGAGGTGACGCCCCAGGCCCTTGCCATGTGCCTCCGACTTTTCTTCTTTGTTTTTCAACTCTAATCCCCCTATTTCGACTTGGTTCTTTCCCCAAACACTTAGAATCAACTATACCATCAATATATGAAAGATTCTAATCGAATTCACACCTAAAATCATGGATTTAGATCAAACAACTCCTCAACAATTTCAACGAATCAAGAATTCAAAGGAACTTCAACAAACCCATAAAGAACTCAATTTCTAAGCTTTTAAGAACTTAAATTTGCTGAAATAAATCATGATTGACGCGTGAGTGAACTAAATCAACTCTATGTGATCTCACATACCTCGTAGGGATCACCCCTTGATGAAGTCCACAAGCGACTCTTGAAGATCTTAACGATTCGTGCTTCTTCTCCTCTTTTCTCCTCTTCTTTTCTCTTTTCTCAAAACCCTAACTCTTTTTCCAAAAGCGTAAACTGACTAAGATCAGTTTAGACCCCAACTAATTACCAAAAAATGAAATAAAATAATAGGGTAAGGAAAAGACCAAACTACCCTTCTAAAATCAGGATTGGACTTTCCTTAACTAGACAACCCAACTTCCAATGGACATATCTCACTCATACGAACTCGAAATTGAGTTAACTTTGCAGATTTGGAAATATTATTCCAAGATCTTTCCTACGATATATGGCAACAGACCTAACTCATCCTGATTTAGGAGTTATGTTCATTTGAAGTTGACCAAAAACTCAATTTACTTAACAAATTTTCCAGATTTTTTATATTCTTTCCAAAAATGACTATTTCCAATTCTTAACTTCTTCCTAGTTATTTCAATTTGCGAGATGTTACAATATCTCCCCCTTGGGAACATTCGTCCTCTAATGAGATGCCTCTTAGTAGGCTAAGGGTGTAACATGTAACATTCAGCTCAAATCCTATAATCTGTTATGTTTATTGCTCCCATCAATTGTTTGAGTTCGATATGCATAATTTTGCTTATAATGTGTTATATGTTGTACTTTAGTTTAGAAATGATAATCATATAATATGCAAATATTATGTAGTATTGTACCTATTGTTTGTTTAGCAGGTTATATAAGTTTGGGAGTTCAAAGAGTCGCCATGGGAGCCTTTGCACTACAACTGGCATTTGGATGGTAGCAGTCATTGCTTTTTCTGGCTGGAGGACCCAAATTGATTCCTCCCAATCCAAGGTATCACCAGCTTCTACCATGTTGACCTGGCGGTTAGGAAGAGGGTTGTTTGCAATATTTGGTACAGGATCCTTGAGCTGGATGGCCTTTATATCAATCAACATTTGAACCTTGCCTTCAAAGCTCTGCAATCTTCAGTAGTATGACCCTTCATCCCAGAATGATACGCACAAACCTTGTTAGGGTCGTACCATTTTGAGCGGACATCTATAGGCAATGCAGGGATTGGGGTAATATAGTCAGCCTCTTTCAACCTCTCATAATGCTGGGCAATGGGTTCGGCCAGTGGAGTATACTTTTTTGCGGGTCTTCTTTCATATAGAGGTCTGTTTTGGTAATTTGGTGTTTGAGTGGGTGGTGGAGTTTGTAAGTATGTTGGCTGGGCAGTATAGACAGGATATAAAACTTGTTGATATTGAGGAGGAGCATTTTGATAGTATACTGGCATGGGATGGGGAGATATAGGTTGTGGAGCTGGTCGGAAACATTGAAGTGCAACCGTGGTTTAGCCAGAATATCATAGACATGATGGCCTAGTTTGGTTTCGAGCTTGGGAAAGGTTTGGAAGCTAGATTATAATGGATAGTTGAACTCATGCAACAAGTTCGTCATTCAACCACTTTTGGCCTGGGATATAAATATACTACTGAGGAATGGCTTGATTGGCAATCACCTATAGATGGGTACTACTAAAAATTGAGGCAGTCTGTACCACCGTTGCACCAATCATTCTGATCAGTAGGGTTCATGGGGGGCATCACTGATGAGATTCTGGAAGATATGAAGGGTTTGTCTCTGATCAAGGAGGAAGGAAAGGGTTGCAATGTCGTGATCAACGAGGAGGAGAAAGGGGACCCTAGAGGAAGCAAAGAAGCAAAGATCAACATCAGCAACTGGACCTCAACTCCATCCATACCTCATCGGGCATCTGGGTAGCTTTGGAAGATGTATTTCTATCAAGTTTTAAAAAGTTTTCAATAAATAATTTTCAATTCTAGTGTTCTGTTATTATTTTGAAATGCTAGTATTATGAAACTCTTGAGTTTTAGCAATAAAGTTTTTTTCCCACCTATTTAATATCCTATATTTATTTGTACGTATTTCTTTCTTCTAGCAAAATCTGTTATAAAAATGTTGAATCTAAGACTATGGCATATAATGAGACTACGCAACTTAACATTAATGATTTGAAAGAGGTTGAGGAAAGTGAAATCCCCGAAGAGTTAATCAGAAAGCTTAAGGAATTTGAGGAAAAACCCAATCCAAACTTAGTGGAAATAGAGATGGTAAATCTGGGAAATTCAGAGGTAACACAAGAGACCCGAGTAAGCATCCATATGATGGAAGATGACAAAAAGGAGTATATCGAGTGTCTCATAGAGAATAAGGATATTTTTGTATGGTCCTAGACAGACATGACAGGGCTAAGCACTTCAATCATAGCTCATCAGTTACCCATTGATCCAACCTGCCCTCCAGTGAAGCAGAAGCTCCGAAAATACAAGCCTGAGTTGAGTTTGAAAATCAAGGAAGAAATATAAAAGCAATTAGATGATGGAATCCTTCAAGTGATGGAGTATCCAACATGGCTTGAAAATGTCGTTCTAGTGCCTAAGAAAGACGAAAAGGTCAGAGTTTATGTGGATTATCGGGATCTCAACAAGGCTAGTCCCAAGGATAATTTTCCATTAATCAACATACACATCTTGATTGACAACTGTTCTAAGCATGAAATACAATCATTCATGGATTGCTTTGCCGGTTATCATCAAATTGAAATGCGCAAGGATGATGTTGAGAAAACTTCTTTCATCACACCGTGGGGTGTCTACAACTACAAGGTAATGCCTTTTGGGTTAAAGAATATTTGGGATACATACATGAGGGCAATGACTACTCTGTTTCACGCATGATCCACAAGGAAATTGAATTTTATGTGGATGATGTCATCATCAAGTCGAAGAAGGGTTCTAATCATTTAGAGGATTTTCGAAAGTTCTTTGCCAGACTGTGCAAGTATAATCTAAAGCTCAATCCTGTAAAATGTGTCTTTGGAGTTCTTGCTGGAAAGCTTCTAGGTTTCATTTTCAGTCGTTGAGGCATAGAATTGGATCCATTTAAAATCAAAGTCATTCGTGATCTTCCTCCACTGAAAAGTAAGAATGAGGTAATGAGTTTCTTTGGACGACTCAACTATGTCAGTTTTTTCATAAACCAGCCTACTGTTATCTGTGAGCCTATTTTCAAGTTGTTGAAGAACGATACTACAGTGAAATTGACAGACGTGTGTCAACAAGCATTTGACAAGATCAAAGATTACTTGTCCAATCCTCCTATGTTGGTTCCACTAGAATTTGGTAGGCCATTGTTGTTATACATATCGGTATTGGATAATTCTTTCAGCTGCATTTTGGGGCAACATGACGAAACAGGAAAGAAGGAGTAGGCGATATATTACATGAGCAAGAAGTTTACATCATATGAAGCGTGATACTCTCTATTGGAGCGTACATGTTGTTCTCTAACTTGGGTCACCCAGAAGCTGCGACACTACCTCTCCTCGCACACTACTTATCTGATTTCAAGAATGGATCATCTGAAGTATATCTTTCAAAAGTCCATGCCTACAGGTAAACTGGCTAAATGGCAGATACTATTGAGAGAGTTTGACATAGTGTATGTTGCACAAAAAGCAGTGAAGGCACATGCATTAACGGATCATATGGCGGAGAACCCTATAGATGATGATTATATACCGTTGAAGACTTACTTTCCAGATGAGGAAGTAACTTTCGTGGGGGAAGACATTTATGAGGAATATGATAGTTGGAGGATGTTCTTTGATGGAGTTAAGAATTTGAGCGGATCTGACATCGAAGCTATTTTGATCTCACCAACTGGGCAGCATTATCCAATATCGGCGAAACTCAGATTCCTTTGCTCAAATAACATGGCCAAATATGAAGCTTTCATATTAGGACTCCGATGGGTGATTAACTTGGATGTCCAAGAAATACTGATAATAGGAGATTCAGACTTACTGATTCATCAAGTTCGAGGCGAGTGGGCAACCAAGAATTGGAAGTTATTACCATACTTGGAGTGCGTGCATAGGTTATGGAAAAGGTTCATAAAGATAGAATTCAAACATGTACCAAGGATCCAGAATGAATTCATAGATACTTAGCCACTTTGTCTTCTATGAATCAACATCCTGATCATAATTACATTGATCCCATTCACATTCATATATATGAGCAGCCAACATACTATTTTCATGTTGAGGAAGAGCCTGATGGAAAGCCTTAGTACAATGACATTTGAGGATATTTGAAGAATGGTGAGTAGACAAAAGATGCAACAGGTGTACAAAAACGCACAATTCAGAGGTTAGCGAATTAATTCTTTCTAAGTGGAGAAATCCTTTATAGGAGGACTCCCGACTTGGGTTTGCTAAGATGCGTCGAAGTTGGAGAAGCTAGCAGGTTGATTGAAAAGATACATTCAGGAACATGTGGTCCTCACATGAACGGTTTTACATTGGCAAAAAAGATTCTGAGATCGGGATATTTTTGGCTAACTATGGAGACAGATTGTATTCGCTATGTTAAAAAATGTCATCAATGCCAGACTCATGCATATATGATTTGAGTTCCTCCCAATGAACTCCATGTTACTAATTCACCTTGGCCATTTGCAGTTTGGGGCATGGACGTCATTGGTCCAATCGAGTCAGCAGCATCCAATAGACACAAATTTATTCTTGTCGCAATTGACTATTTCACCAAATGGGTCGAAGCTAGCTCCCACAAGTCGGTGACGAAGATAGTTGTAGATGACTTTGTCAAAATAACATTATTTGTAGGTTCGGGATTCCTGAGTCAATCATCACTGATAACGGAACCAACCAAAATAGTGATTTGATGAGATCATTGTGTGAGAAATTCAAGATCAGTCATCGGAATTCTACAACATATAGGCCACAAATGAATGGGGCAGTCGAGGCTGCAAACAAGAACATCAAGAGGATATTGCGCAAGATGATCGACAATCACAAGCATTGGCATGAAAAGCTACCATTTGCATTGATGGGATATCGTACTACCATCAGAACTTCTACTGGGGCTACACCTTATTTTCTAGTATATGGTGATTAATTTATGATACCTGTTGAAGTAGAGATACCATCTCTGAGGATTATTCAGGAAGCGAGACTGAGTGATGCTAAATGGATAAAAGTTCGATCGGAGAATCTGGCATTAATAGAAGGAAGAAGGATTAATGCTGTCTGTCATGGTCAACTCTATCAAAATAGAATGGCCAGAGCTTTCAACAAAAAGGTTAGACCCAGACATTTCTCACCCGAGCAACTGGTTTTGAAGCGAATTTTCCCAAATCAAGATGAAGCAAAGGGTAAATTCCCACCAAACTGGCAAGGACCATACATAGTCTCTCGGGTGTTGACAGGCAAAGCACTCATACTTGCACAAATGGATGGAGAAGTTTGGCCCAAACCTATAACTCAGATGATGTGAAGAGATATTACATTTAAATTTGTTTCATGCTCTTTTACTTTGTATTGGAACTACGTCAGACCTGATTCCCATTTAAGAGGGTATATGTATGAGCTCCTATGGAGTTTGGTCTTATCATAATAAAAATTTCATAGAATTTTTGAGAGCCCCCTCAAAAATTCCATCAGAAGGACATTTTCTTGCAAGTCACGATATTGGAGCAGAATTTTTGAGAGAAACTCAAAATTCCATCAAAAGCATTTCCTCTTGCAAATCAGTAATTGGGAAAGAATTTTTTAGAGGGTCTCAAAAATTCCTTCAAAGAATATTTTCCACACAAATCAGGACTGGGGTAGAATTTTTTAGACTAAAAAATTCATGGCAATCAAGCTACAATCTGCAACGAAGATCAAAATAACAAAAGTTCTCCTGGGGCAGAAAGTGTTGAAGCGTATCAGATTCGAAAGGACCTTTCTCAATCAGGATGATTTTAAAGTCTCAAACTATGCCATAGTAAAAAATTCAACAATACTTTTTACAAATTAATATTTTCAAAAGCTTTTTTCAAAACTCTCTCTCCCCCTCTATCTACGTTTTCCTCAAAGAAAATGGCGAGAAAGGTCTGGGTGGCAAGTCAAAAGGAGCACGCCGGTCCAAGCAGATCAACCGCCTCATTTATAAACTCACAATTTTTATTTGAATACAAGAAAGAAAGGTACATATACAAAAGCAGCTTCAACAACACTTCAAGGATCGATATACTACTATATTAAGCCCGACAATCGCCAGTCAATGACACCATATCCTTCCAATAGCAAAGGGATCAAGCTACATAATGTTGAGCTCAAAAATTACCAGAAAATGGCACAATATCCTTCCGACAAGAGGAAAATCCCAGTTAGTTACTAGACCTTTCCGACAGGCGAAGGTCTAAGATGCTTCATGCTCTCAACTATTACATTGTGCCCGATATTGCATGTGCCCGATACTGCATGTGCCTGATGTTGCATGTGCACGAAATTGCATTGTGCCCGAGATTGCATGTGCCCAAGATCGAATTGTGCCTGAGATTGCATGTGCCCAAGATTGCATTGTGCCTGAGAATAACATCGTACCCGAGATTTCATATGCTGGAGATTGCATTGTGCTCGAGAATTGCATTAAGCTCGAGAATGCATTGTACCCGATATTACATGCTCCAGATATTGCATTGTGCCCAGATATCGCATGTGTCCTAATTACATTGTGCCCAAAGATTGAATGTGTCTGATACTGCCTGAGCTCGAGTTCGTATTGTGACTGAGGACTGCATGTGCCTGAATACATCTGTACAGAGTTACTATTGAATCAAGCCATAAGATGCTCGAATTACATCAAAACAAATACACTCTCTTTACTCATCATTTATATTCCAAAGGCGTCATAGTCCAAAGGCATCATCTTTCATGGCGTGCGGACATCATTTCATGGCCTATGAATTTAATTTCTGTCTATCATGATCCGAAGGTGTCATAGTCTAAGGGCATCATTTTCATGGCCCACAGACAACATTTTCATGACATGAGGATATAATTTTATGTATTATGGCCCTAGACATCATGTCCAAAGACATCATCTTCATAGTCTTAAGGCAAATATCATGGTCGATATGGGAAATTGCATCATGTTTACATTTACCGTTCAGTTGATATATTTGCGCTAATCACTTTATTTAGTCGTATCACAAGCTACAGATTTGCAGAGACTAATGTATTGCAGACAAGATCAATTGCCCTCTCAGACACGATTATCATGCCCATATCCATCGTAACAAAGGCCCTTTCAATTCTTTGCTACTCGAATTACCGCTTTTCATCTGATCCTTTGCTTAAAATGGAAATCGCTCTGTCATGCTCTTCTCTCTACTCTAATCTTATCCATTCAAGCCAATATTGTTCCCGTTTGAATATCATACCGCTTTTTAAATTTTAGGATCTTCGTTTGTTCTTAAATCTAGAACTACACACGACCTAATTCTCCTATAACCAGAGATATGTAGGCAACTTAATACCAAAGTCTCGGTCGTACCCCTTTCCAACCTTATATTATTTGAATTGATCCCACTGGCATCTCTCGTCGGTCGGACAAAATCGGCTACTAAGTCAACGTTGGTTGCCCGACAATTCATTCTTCATTCTCAAGCAACCATGGGACAACTGTTGACACCTAATTTTGACCGACCTATAGCCTTTTTGATAGTGCTATTCAATTAAATACATATTTTTAAAACATATTTCGAGTTTAAAATTTTAATCAATTTTGTCTAAATAGCACATATTTTAGTATGCATGATTTATAAAAAAATTATGGTAATTATTATTAAATTATTTTATTATTATATTTATCAATAGTTAAACTCGAAATAATTACATTATTTAAATGTTTTAAAAAACTTAGATGTGTATAATTTATATAAAAATATTTTAATACGTGTAGTGTTTTATTAATTGAATGGCATTTCCTTAATTTTCCTCCAAATAAATTAAATTTTAGCCATTTTTGTTCTAACTCCTTTCAATTCAAGCCTATTCAATTCCAATTTTATTTCAATAGTAATCACCCTTTCATTTCAATTCTAGCCAATTATATTTTAATTTTGGCCATTCCAAATCCAATCCAATCCAATTTAAAACCCCATATTTTAATCCTAACCATCGATCTCGTTCTATTCAATCTCAAACTCATCTCAATCTAATCTAATGGATGAGATTAAGCCTCTTTTACTTTCCATATTTGACCTAAAAAAGATCCCAAAACCTAAAATTTTTCATTCTCTCCTCTCCTCTTTGAAATCAACCACACCCCCCTCTTCTCTCTTTTCTCGGCGAGGCCACCGAAACCAGAAGCAGTCGGTGACACCGGACAAGGCAACAGTAGCCTATTGAACCTGCACCTGTTTCAACCGGATTTTGTTTGGAGGTTTACTAATTTATTTCATAAGTGTTTTCAAAATCTGTCCGTTATTAGCTGATTTTACTTGCTCACTGATCTCTGTATATTCTCAGTATTTTCAAGCCCTAATTGATCTTTACATTTTATTTAAATTATAATTAAAATAAATTCTAGCTTAATTATGGTACATACTGCTTGATAATTGATTGATTGAAGCTTATTTATGGCAAGGTTTGATACATTTGATTCCTTGTGATTTCTGAATAACTACTAGTATATTATTATTTATGGTACTGATTTGTCTTCCATGTGTATTTTAGTGTTCTTCCTGTATTTAAGTGCAGGACAGATCTTTAATTACCTGGTTATATGGTAAACTCATTGATACATGGATGTTGATATTTGACTGTAAGAGGTAATTATTTTCTTTCCTTTAAATACTTATTATTTGTCTTACGTGATTTTTTGCATATTATTTGTCTGTAAACTGATCGTAGTTGCCTTAATTAAAATAGGGAGATTCTTACCTAAATCTATTTTGGGTAAAAGTGGTCGATTGATTGCTTTATTGATTAATTAATTGAGTCACTTTACTTTAGTTAAGTTTGAACAGATTTCTTAATTGCTCTATTTTTTTGTAAAATGCTAGCCGATCACATGCTTTAATAAATTGTTATTTTTTTAGTCTTTTTGAGTAAATAAATTTTATTTGTTTCCTTTCTTGGACCAATTATTGCTGCCTGATTAATAAGGAAAATTTGACTAAACCAATAAATTCCTTGTCCTTATTTGCTCGTCTTTAGTGACTATAAAAAGGACCCCTCCCTTCATTATTTATTCATGCTTACATTATTCACTCAGGAATACTTTAAGAAAGATATTACTCTCTAAAAAAAAGCAAAATAAAGAACTCTCGGAAACTTTGAGCATTCTCCCTTGCTGTTTTGCTGTGTTCAGATTGATTATTAGATTTAGAGTGTGTCTTCATTGCTCTTTTCTTAACTTCTTAACCGGTCAGTGACTTTCATATATATTTAATTTTTTGTTCTGCATCGTTATTTATTTATTGTTATGCATAAGTCCAAAAAATGGATAATGATAAATAAAAGGAATCATCCGAGTCAGTTTTCTTCTCCTTCTCTATATGTGTGATTGTATATGTGTAACTTGTTGCTAAAATAAGTGTATATATGTCTTGTTCTATCTAGGTACATAAAATAGATATTATTATGTGTGCTTTGTATTATATTGCTTTCTTTTAGCAGGGGTTTGAGCATTAAGTTCAAGACATGAAGAGTCGCCTAGGATGGAATGTCAGATAGATAGTTTCTATTTAAATGTTTCTGCGGATGTATTAAGTCATTTTATTTCTTCTTTATTTCAATTTGTAAGCTATTGTATACACTCTAACTCTGCTCTATATATAATATATATTTGGGGGGATCGCCTAAGGGGGGAGGGGAATATATGCTAATTGTTTACTTTTCTTTTGTTTATTTTATTACTTGTGATTGTTGAATATAATCTCTCTATATTAATTAATCATAAAATCGGATGAATAAGATATACAATCTCCTAAATAATCGATCTAAAATCAAGCACTGGTTTGTTTATAACTTCATCCTATCCGAATCTGAAGTCAATCAGCGTGTAATCAAATAACCCAATGCTTAAAATCTGGAAGCGTGTTTATTCGATAATATTAATGTTTTTTTTTTCTGTGTAGAGAGTTGTCTAATATTTTTAGCATGTTAAGAACTGAAGCAATTTTTGTTTGGCATATTTTCTATCAATTGTTACAAGTTCTGCAATGAAATTATTTTCTACAACTTAATACAGGCCAATAATTATTGTATGCATGTTATAATTAAATAAAATTAATGCATGACTGTTTTTTGCTCTGTTAATGCTTAAATATTTCTTGCATGTTTAAGAGTTAAAGCAATATGGTAATAATTTAACCAAAATCTAAATTGTTTTAAATGCTTGATTTCTTATGTTAATTAATTAGTCAAAGTAAATCAGCATGTTTTAATAACTTGATCATGTCAGTTCACTAATCAAGTTCTAATAAATTTGCAGCATGTTAATCATTTAGAAACCATGCTTATAGGTTTCTGAATATTACTAATTTTCAACATGATCGCACTTAAAAATCATGCCTAAAGATTAAATTTATTTTATATATCATTTGGGGTTAGAAAATCATGCCTATAGGTGCTATGCAATGTTTTGATTTCTCAATCACCTAGAAATAATGTTCATAGGTATTATTAATTTCCAGTATGCTAAACTGTTTAAAACAATTGGATCTACAACTATTCTTGAACATCTTTGCCCGTACTTGTGCCCACTTAAACTGACCCACCCTGAGTAATCTGACTAATAATAAATATTGCATTCTGAATAACTTTGGCCACTCAAAATCAGTCTAATAAACTTTTTTCTGCACTTGTAACGACTTTTTGCCCTTTTAAAATTAATTCAATTTTGTTATATTGAATGTTTACCTTTTTATGCGCACACACGTAAGCATGATACCTTTCACTAATTATTTGTGTTTGCGAGCATGCTAATTAAAATTTGGAGGCCACTATAAGATTTTATGTGCCAAATGCTCGTCCAACGTATTTTGTTTGGTGTGTAGAGGGCCTAATTAGGAGCATATTTTTTCTTTTAGTCTAAAACCTCCCTAAATAGCAGTTCAATTCCTCTTGGACAAGCGGGAACGCTAGGCACCTTTCAGGACGTAATGCATGCGGAAGGTGGGGTAGGGATAGTTAGGCCCTTTATGGAGATGATGACAATTGACTCAGGCTTAAAACGACAAATATTGGTTTTGTCTTTCAGAACATTAAGCCGACCGAATAATAAGCCGATCGTTGATCCGTAAAGTGTGTTAATCTAGATTCCATGGTCTCCCTTCCCTTTTCCCTTTTTATTTGTTTTATAATTATAAATGTTTGGGGTAGTTTAATAAAATAAAATTGTTTTGCCTATCTATTTGTGCATCTTCTGTCTCCTTGCTTGTCTCTTATTTTATATTAATGTTTATTTATTTTTATCACCTAGTAAGCATGCTTAATTAAATATTAAATAAATGATACCGTAATTGCTACTTATAACCCCCACATAAATTGTATGAGATACCGCTGGGACCCACAGTTTTAGGCCTCGAGCGATGATTAACACCTTCCCCTCGAGGTAATTTGAACCCTTACCCGATCTCTAGTTCGTTGACCTTAAGGTAGAGCTAGTTAGGTTAGATAGGTGCTCTAACACTCCTTAATTCGTTAGGTGGCAGCTCTTCAATCCAAACAAAATCCAAAAGAGTTGTTAGGTCGTGCACCGTAACTCGTTTTGCAAAAAATGAGGCGCGGAAGAATGACGACTCTGCTGGGGATTTTAGGTTCTAACCATTACGTGTTTCATTTAATTTAGTGGGGTTTACTTTATTTGCTTATTTCGTTGCTTGTTTGTTATTACCATGTCTAATTGCTATTTATTTTCCTTGCTTATTTACTTTCCTTATTTATTGTATATTTCCATATTCCACCCCTTCCCCCTTGCTTATTTGTTTACTTTCATGTTTCGCCCTTTCCCTTTTTCCCTTATGTGAATATTTCTATGTTTAATCCCATATCCCTTCCTTATTTGTTGGATTTCGTACATGCTTATATGTTTTTTTTATTTATGTATTTATTTATTTAATGCTTTTCTTAAAATCGCTTATATGTTACTGATTTCCATCTACATGCTAAGTGTTTAGTACTTTGATAAACTTGCATTCTGCTTATACTTCCCCCAATTGGGACCCTCTTCATTTTTGTATATATATTTTCTAGTGATGGTGTGTGACTTTGAACATCTCACAAAATACTCCTATTCTCTTCAAACACCCTATATTAGAGAGATGGCTGAGGCATAACAGATGCGGATAGTTTTACTACCGTGGAACCATGTGCCTTTTCGCATAGAACCTCTTCAAGTCTGTGTCTACCCAACTCTTATAAATTTTAATTAGGTCATACATGCTGCATAAACCTTAGGTGATTTGACCCTTGGTGTCAATTCACACTCTCAGTAGCCACCCTTGTAACACCCTGTAACTAGAAAGAGCTAGAAATAAGTTAAAAAGTGGAAATAGTCATTTTTGGAAATAATATAAAATCTGGAAAATTTTAATTAGTATGTTAAGTTGGGTTTTTGGTCAACTTCAAATGACCATAACTTCTAACTCATAATGATTTAGGTGTGTTTCTAGATATCTGAGGAAAGATCTTGGAATAATCTTTCCAATGTCGCCGAGTTTGCACTATTTCGAGATCGTATAAGTGAGATATGCCCATTCGAAGTTGGGTTGTTCAAATAAGGAAAGTCCAATCCGGATTTTAAAAGGATAGTTTGGTCTTTTCCTTACCCAATTAATTTAATTCGTTTTAGTGAATTAATTAAGGGTCATAACTGAATTTGGTCAGTTTAGAAAATTATAGATCTACGCTAGGGCTTGGAGAAAGGAGAAAGAAGGAGAAAAGGCAAGATTCACCAAGAACGTTCAAGTTTGATTGTGGATTTCGCCAAGGATTCAATCCTACGAGGTATATGAGTTCACACAGCGTTGGTTTCGTTCACCCACGCGCCAAACATGTTTAATTCAGCATGAATTCGTCCTAAAAGTTGAAAGTTTGAATATTCTTGATGTGTGTTCTTGAATTTACTTTCGTTCTTGAATTTGGGATGTGGTTGAGGAGTTCTTGAGAGTTTAAGGTCGATTTTAGAGTTGTGTTTGATTAGATTTTTGTGTATATATGTTGGGTATCTGAATCTAAAGAGAATTGGAGAAAAAGAATCAAATTTAGGCAATTTGGGGTTAGAAAATAAAAAAGGAACAAGTGGGCAGAATCTGGGTAGCAGGCCCGCTTCGCGGACCTATTTCGTAGAATTGAAAAATTTTCCTCGCGGAGCGGAGCGGTCACGGACAGTTCTGCCTCAAGATTTATTTTGCAACCAAAAGTTTAAATGCATCTCCGCATCGCGAACTTGCTTCTAGACAGTTATTTCATGATCTTTTCTCATGTTTAACTATCTAAAAACACTCCTAAACATCATGTGATATTTCCTATCACAAATCTCAATCCTTGAATCCATAATTCAATTCAAGGATCAGTTAAGAGTCAAGTCAAGAGAAGTTAAGAGCCAAGTCAAGAGAAGTTCATAGAGTCTTCCAAGAGTCTTCTACAAATGATTTAACTTTGTTTTAAGACTTGAGTTTTGAGTTTAGTAAAGAGTAAAGTTGAAGTTCATTTCTTCAAAAGTATATGGGGACTATGCATTCCCAAAGAGTTTAAAATGTTTTCACATTTAAACAAGTAAAGAAACTTTGATTTCCAAAGAGCCTTTGAGCTAGTTTTCAGAAAAGAGCAAATGCTTTCACAATTAAGCAATAAGGGAAACTTTGATTTCCAAGATAACCTATGAACTAAGTTTTGAGAAATTATCTCAAACCACAGAAAGAAGTATGTTTTTAAACATAAGAGCTAGTATTATATTTTGGGAGTAGTATTGAGCACCGATATGGGGGGGAGTTCAGACAACTCACAGCCCCCATAAACCATGTAGCCATCATGGGTAGAAAAGGGTCATACTTTTTAGATGATTCCTTTAGTGCTTTTTAGCATAGACTAGTGGATCCACTTACCCTCAGCAAGGTATAGGAGGGTCTGGAAGCGTGAGACAAAATGCTTTATCATCACAATAGCTCTTAAGTGATGGTTATCGGTTAGAGAAACTCCCACAAAAGAAATTGTATTCTTATATACACAGTTTATTTGTATTTTTACATACATTCCAGAGTTATATGTATCTTTGCATACACCCAGAGTTGACATTATGTTTTTAAATAACTTTTCTTTATATTGCACTTATTTTAAACTACTTTATATTGAAATGAGTTCAGTTATGTTGAGTTGAGCCAGGTAAGTTCTTATATTCCTTTCAAGCTTATCTCTTGTTTAGCATTCCAACTCGCATACTCGTACATTCAATGTACTAATGCCAGTTGGCCTACATCTTCTTATGATGCAGACACAAGTAACCGGGATTATCATCCTGTGCTTCGTTGATCCAGTTGAGCATTCAGAGTCAGTTGGTAAGCCTCCTTGCTTTCCGGAGGGCTCCTTTGTTATCATTTGCTTTTTAGTATTTCATTTATTAGGTTGATCAGGGGTCTTGTCCCGACATCCATATCAGTTGTTTTAGAGGCTTTATAGATAGTTAGATGTTAGTTCTTTAGTCTTTTCATTTTCATTATCTTATGCTGAGACTTGAGTTTGCCTTATTGGCTAGTTGAATGTTTTCTTTATAACATTCTAAGTTTTATCTGAGTTATCTTTGATAAGTTAAGTCTTCTGCTGAGTAAGTAAGTCAGGCCAAGGGTTCTCTTGGGGCCAGCAGTGGTTCTCGAGTGCCAATCCCGACCAGGGTGTAGGCTCAGGGCGTGACAACCCTATCGTCTAATAGGCCCAAACACCCTTTAGACAAATTGCATATTATGTGTCAATGCTGTCATAATAACTAAATCATGCCTAGTATATGCCAAAATGGAGTTTAGAATTTGTTTGTTGTTTGTTTGCAGCCATGGCTGCTCCCAACTTTCCAAACACACAAATGGTTGTAAGAGTGAATGATCTTCTAAAAAGATAGTGGGTGAGTATCAAGAAAGAACATGAGTTGGAAATCCGCAAACTATTGAGTGGATTGACCTTTCTTTTATTTGTTGCTCCTGATCGCTACATGATTATGGCTTTGCTGAAATTTTGGGATCCCACAAGATTGGACTTCAAATTTAGGGATTTTGAGCTAACTCCAACACTCGAGGAAATTAGTGTCTTGTAAACCTTCCTTGTCACGGGCGTCAAATGATCGTGCCACACAAGCAATCACTGAAGAAATTCTTGAAGAGTCTAGGGCTGAAGCACAATCTGGAGAACACTATTCAGAATGCAGAAATTACTTAATTATTGGCTCATTTTAAGGGGGCAGAAAACACTAACTTATTAGCTGATTTTAAGTGGGCAGAACACTATTCAGAATACAGAAATTACTTAATTATTGGCCAGGTTAATTAAGACAAATTAGTTAAATAGGAGCATTTGGGCAGAAATATTTAAAAGCAGTAGCAGATTATTAATGCTAAATGTTTATTCTAATTGGCAGTAGTTTAGTAGATGTATAAATTATCAAATTATTAGCAAGATTTAATCAGGGCGAGCAAGTAGCAGATGCGGAAAATGATTTAGTCGCTGATTTTAAGTGGCATGGTTGTTTATTAAATGCAGAAACTAAATATTTCAGGAAGATTTTAATCACACTACAACTATTAGAAATCTCAATTAGGTCATATATGTTGCATAAACCTTAGGTGGTTTGACCCTTGGTGTCATTTCACACTCTTAGTAGACACACTATCGTCTAAAGGGCCCCAACACCCTTTAGACAAATTGCATATTATGTGTCAATGTGGTCATAATAACTAAATCAAGCCTAATATATGTCAAAATGGAGTTTAGAATTTATTTGTTGTTTGTTTACAACCATGGCTGCTTCCAACTTTCCAAACACGCAAATGGTAGTAAAAGTGAATGATCTTATGAAAAGATGGTGGATGAGTATCAAGACAGACCATGAGTTTGAAATTCGCAAATTACTGGGTAGATTGACCTTTCTCTTATTTGTTGCTCCTGATCGCTACATAATTATGGCCTTGCTGAAATTCTAGGATCCCACAAGATTGGTCTTCAAATTTAGGGATTTTGAGCTAACTCCAACACTCGAGGAAATTAGTGGGTTTGTAAACCTTCCCTGTCACGGGCATCAAATGATTGTGCCGCACAAGCAATCACCGAAGAAGTTCTTGAAGAGTCTAGGGCTGAAGCGTAATCTGGAGAGAGATTTTTTAGATTCTGGATGGATTTCATTTGAATTTTTGTACTCGCATTTTTGTGACAGGAACGATCATAAACATCAATAAAGAGTTTGGTTGCTCTGCTAGATAATGGTAAAAATATCATCTCAAAGCTTTCGCCATCACACCTAGCTTAAGGCCAAAGTCGTGGACTACATCCCCATGAGAGCCCTCTATTTGACTAACATACTCCCTCACTACATCGCATTTGCCGGGGCTGAATCCCCTTTCTTGAGTGATCGCCTTCACTCGTTAGCAGAACGCCTTGATGTGTGCGTCTAGTTTGTTGGGTTCCTTAGCCTTTCCTATGAAGGGAGTGAAAATTAGCATTACCTTGGGTTATGTGATTCACATGTTAGCTCAAGGAGGACCAAATCCTACAAAGACTATAGTGCCCAAGATACTTGCAGAAATGATAAGGGCATTATCCACATGCACCAATGGTAAGAGATATTTTTAAGGTTGCAATCTTTTGTTACAACTGTGGGCTACCGAACACTTTTACAAAAGGCGTGATATGGTAAACATCTTGGATGGCATCGAAAACAAAATCTTTAGTCACCCCACAAGGATGTTGCGTTTTTCTGCCCCAGTAGGAACGGAAGACTAGTTTATGTACCTAAGAGAGCGGTCTGGTAATCAAATCCAATGGAAATATCAATGGTTAGGGTCTCGTCGTGCCATGGTTAGAGGACATGAGCTCTATTTCATCGAGCTTATTGGCCTAAATAGGGTTCAGCCATATGCACCACTCCGAGTCCTCCACCAATTCAAAAAAGTCCAAATGATACCTTTACGATCTCATATGAGCCACTATGGGTTAACTTTGGGCCAGAAACGCCACAAGTTGACACCATACTACAAAGGTGGGAAAAAGTGATGACTATCAACATCCGAGAGCATCTACCCTAGTGCACACCCGAGTATTACAAATGGATATTGGAGGATGCTAAGCATAAGGATTTAAGCGAATGAGGCCTTCCTGGTTTTGGTGATGAAATGGAAAGAATGTGCGCACACAATCTTGTGAACAATGATTATGACATGACCCCGGCAATGAGAGAGCAGATTGCACCTAACATTGGAGACCAACATTTTTGAAGTTCTTTTTTTTAGGATTTTATTTCCCCATGTTATCCCTAGATCTTTAGGTTACTTCTAGTTTTGCTTTAGTCTATGATGTAATAAATTGAATTTATTCAATATATATAAAGATCATTTTCCCTTTATTTCTCTAACTCTAAGCTCCAAGTTGACAACTAAGGCTTGAATTAATTATTGTGCATCACTTATATGTCGTCTTAGGCCTATCTCTGGCTCAATGAGGTCCCTTCCATTTAGGGCGTTTATTTAAAACAATGTGCTATTACTATAATTTTGCTCTAATCCCTTAAATCCTTTTTCTGTTGATTATGTTGTTTTCCCATTCCTTAAGTTTGATCTGTCTTCCACTCTAGCCCATACAAGATCTGAAGGGACCCCCCCTTCTCCTCCTCTTCAAAGGGCAAGCTACAAGGACAAGGGTAAAATGGTTGACAACATGCAACAACACCAATGAAAGGGTTGAGACTTCTGAAGGAAGACAACTTTCAAATGATCTTGTCCTAAGACTTGAGCGCAAAATCCTGGAACTAGAGGAAGAAGTGGCCAGCATGCGCGAGTTGGCTAAGTTTTCCATTTCTCTCGGAACCCCCTATTGGGGAAAATATAGACAACCTCCCTCTCATTAACCAAATGACTTTACCAAACAATCCTCCACTCAATACAACCCGACCTAATCTCACTCAGCCCAATATTTTCCCACCACTTCATAAGTAAAATACCCAAGTCCCACTTTATCAATACAACCACCAAAATAAGCCAAGCGTTCTAGAACCAATTCCAAACAATAATGCAAACCCTTCATACACACCTGTAAATCACAATCTTAACCCCATATATGTGGAAATCGCTCCAGTGACCCATGGCTACCACAAATCAGAGTCCTCCCAAAAGGACCTTTTGATAAAAGTCCTGACCGAGAGATTGGATAATTTGGCCAACAAAGTGCAACATGTAGAAGGGATCAAGAGGTTAAGAGGACTGATCTATGAGGATTTATGCATGCACCCCGACGTAGAACTACCTGAAGGATAGAAGCTTCCAAAGTTTGAAATGTTCAATGACATTGGAGATCCCAAAGCCCACCTGCGAATGTATTTTGACAATCTTGTAGGGGTGGGAAGAGATGAGAGGATACACATGAAGTTGTTTATAAGGAGTCTCACCGGGGAGGCTCTATCATGGTATATTGAACAAGACCCTCGGAAATGGGTTGAGTGGGTGGACATGGCCACAGACTTCATGAACATGTTTGGATTTAATATAGAGAATGCACCCGACTAGTTCAACATCCAAAACCTGAAGAAAAAGCCCAATGAATCCCTTAGGGACTACGCCATAAGATGGAGGTCTAAGGAGGCTAGGGTTAGATCTCCTATGGAGGAATCTCATATGAAAGATTATATCATCCGCATCAAAGAGCCACAATATTATGACAAGATGATGCTCGTGGCCGAGAAGAGTTTTGCTGATATCATCAAACTAGGTGAAAGAATTGAAGAGGGCATCAAAAATGGGACTATCATCAATCTGGAGGCCTTACAAGCTACCAACAAAGCTCTGTAATGCGGTGGGATAGCAGAAAACCAAAAAAAAAAGGTTCGGTAATGATGGCTCAGGGAACCAAAACCCTTTATAGGTACCAAGCTTCATACCCTCAATCTCCATCTCCATATTCCCCAGCAGAATCACCATTCTATCACGCCTCATTTTTTACAAAAAGGGGTTTCGTTGCACGACCTAACTGTTGGATTGAAGAGTTGCCACCTAACGAATTAAGGCACCTATCTAACCTAAATAATTATAACTAAAGGTCAACGAATCAGATATTGGGTAAGGGTTTAAATTACCTTGAGGGATGCTTAACACCTTCCCCTCAACAATTGAAATAAAATTTCAGAAGTTGCAGGTGCATGATACGCTCAAATTACACCTCCCTAAAAAAGTGTAAGCGATCGTTATCAAGTAAAGAACCCAACTTGTAGGTTGGGGTCGATCCCACGAGGAATATGGTCTAGACTTAAATTCAACTTACGATTATATTCATTTAGTCAACGTATTTCCAAAACAAGTAATTAAAAGGGGGGGGGGGGTTTTGAAACAAATTCTGGAAATTACGTGAATAATTAGTGAGCAAGATTCAAACTTTAGTTATTATCAAGATGGGAGAGAAACTCGGGTGTACGTGTTCCCCATAAGCTCATAACGCAGTACTCCTAGTAATAGCAATCCTTTCCTAGTGTATTACATGCAAAGTGGTAAGTTGTGTATCCCTAGATCCTTGGTCCGGCAAATAGGGAATCTCACCCCACACCTTGGTCCGGCTACGTGTGTATAATTTACTAACCCTTACCTTTACCTCATATTAGACATTACATCAATGTATGACTTAGTTTCCACCCTCGCACCAATTGACATTAGACTATTAGATAGTATCACACTAAATCTATGTTGATAATTTTTTTCTTATTATCTACCCCCTTGGTCCGACAAGTAGCAACAAGGCGAGTTCTAATGTTGGCCACCGTTAAAAAGACTTCTAAACGAAAGAATTATCAATGCATGCAATAACACTATTCAACAATTACTTAGTTACTATTCATACGTTGTTTATCGCTCATGGTTCCCACAATCCTAGTTGTGGATTTAGTTACTCATAGTAGCAAGAACACAATTCATATTTTTAAATGAAGAAATCATGAATGTACATAATGAGAAGAATAAACCCAAAATCTCTACTTGAATTTCAAACTCAAAATCTTCAAAACGAACTTAAGAAATCAAGAATTGCTAAAGTTGCAAAATAATCTCCAAAGCCAAAAATTAGAACAAAAGTAATAAGGTCCAATCCCTAAAAACGAGGTTTACATGCCCTATATATAGAAAAACATGTCCCAAATAAAAAGGAAACGAAATAAGAAAATAAAGTTTCTTGACGCGGTTGTCATTGACGAGACTGACCTATGGACCGTGGTCTGACATATGGTCCGTAGGTCCCTTTCGTGGTTTGGGACTTGGGAAAATTTTCAGAAGCTCGGAACTCCACTTTTCAGTTGCGAATGACGACTCAACAGCATGGACCGTGACTCGATCCACGGTCCATTGATACCCTTCCGTAGTCTCATACTTAGCTTCTTAAAATCAGGTAATGGAAAACCTTTTTTGAATCAGATGACGGACCTATAGGATGGCCCGTAGGTCGACCTACAGTCCGTCAATCATAGTCGTGGCTCCACACTTGGTCAAGAATTCCCTAATTTTTCCTTCTAGCCTTACCCATCGATCTATGCCCTTCACCTACAGACCGTGACTAGACCTACGGTCCATAAGTCACGTCCGTAGGTGGCCTTTTCTGCAACATTTCTTCAGCTGTCTCACTAAGTCCCACGTCCGAACTTATTTCCTGCAAACAAGGTAAAAACACATTAATACTAATACAAAATGGCTCTAGACACATAAAACTCATAAGTGAAATGTATTAAAAATACCGTAAATTCATGGTATATCAACACCCTCAACTTAAATTCATTGTTTGTCCTCAAGCGACTCACTAAGACTCTAGATGACATTTGTGTAGAAGCATACATTCAAGCTCAAGCAATCACATGGCTTTCTAACCCAACTCTCTTTTCTAGTGCAAATCGTTTCTCTTAGACTCAACAAGCTAACTCATGCGGATCAAAATATGACAAAGATCGACCAATAGATACACAACATACACTTTATTCACAATCACAAAGGTACCAAATTTCCGACAATGTAACTAGTGCCCTTATTTCAAACAAAATCCTTTGTCACACAATGAATATGATTTTGAGTACAACGATTCATTCAACACTCACGCTCAGAAGTAACTTCAAGTACAGTTAGTTCTCAATACCATAGGCTTGCCCTTATTTTCACTGCTTAGACTCTCCAAACTAGTTGCTAGGATCACTATAGGACTTTCTTAGCTTGTAACGTAGGCTCAGGGTCAGGTTAGGTACATTTAGGTACCTTTTTAGTGACTTTCTGCCCTCCTTGACATTACATTGGCTTTTTACCTCTTCCTTGACATATTTTTGGCATCCTTCCCACAGCCAGCTGGATCAACTTGGGGAACGCCATCAGTAACACTCCCATCTACCATCGTATCACCATCAGTAGTGCTCACATCCTCTCTCATAGTAGCAACAACCTCAGTAGCGGGCATAGAACTCGAAGCCCCAAGAGCACCTTCACGAACCCTCTACTGGCGCAACTCTTCGTCCACCATAAATGCTCTCCTAGCATACCTAGTCTGCTAGCGCTCCCTCTTCTTTGCCCTTGCATCCTCAGTGGCATCAGAAGTGTATCTAGAATGGTGCCTCTTCCCTCGGGCACGGATGGGCTCGGACTTTGGTATGTCCTCGTTAAAAAGAACCTCTAACACCGTATCATCAGCCAGTGCAGTAGGTGCAGATTCTAGCGCATCCATGGATTGAGCTGAGATGGCATCAAGATCGGCTCGAAGACTAGCCACCTCGGTCCGGAGGGATGAGATATCTATGGTAGGGGCTGGTCTCTCTAGGACCCTCAATTCGAAGGCGTCTAGGCACTTATGAATAGCCTGGACCTTTCGGTCCATCATACTCTCCATCTTGGCCTCGGATGCTGAGATAGACTACTACTTCTAAGGCTTGACATGTTGTAGGAGGGTGGCCATCTGTGCCTCTAACTTAAGAACATGGGCAATGGGCACGACGGTGGATCATGATGAAGGGGTGGCTCTGGATGAGCTCGGGGCCCGACTAGCAGCTTGAGATGGGGAGACCGAGGCATCATTAGTGTGGACTGGAGGGGCAGGGTCCTCACCCTGTATCTGCTCCACATCAGCTACTAAATTTGCACCTAAAAGGGGCACCTTAATCTGTGGTCCACATCGTGGGGCAACTACATTGGCCTCATCCTGAATAAGGCCGATGTCAAGGGTCCCGGTCGCCTGTACTAATTTGTCATAATGCCAGATAGGCACCCCAAAATCCCTGCACAACTGAAAGATCATACACGAAAAGGGTCGAGTAGTGGTAGACCATAACGCCCTCTCATAAATCTCTGCCAACAACATGCGGGCAAAGTTGATCTCGAACCCAGCTACCAAAGTTGCAACCATCACCGCTCTATCCAAAGTAAGCACATTATCGGCCTGAGTGGGTGACACCCTGTTCCAAAAGCCAGAAGAACTTGGCCACCAAATTTAGGGTGGCCTTCCTAATACCCAAGTGCGGTGTACTGACCCACTCCACGCGCTCTCCGTCCACAGTTATATACCTAGCCAGCTAAAGTAATACAGCCTTCCTCTACTCTGCATTCCGCTGGAATGCTCCACTCCTCACAATGTCCCACCGATAGTCAAATTCTGCAGTGTTGAGTGCCCAAGTGGTGCCCGGACAATAAAGGAATCGGTTGATGGTGGTCTGCAATATGTCCACCGAATAACCCTGGACTAGAGTGGAAGTGATGGATCTTGTGCTCTAGGGTTAGCCCTTTTGTTGATAGAACCTTAGAGTGTGGCAGCATAGGAAAGATAGAACTCCCTCACAATCTCCTTGCTATAAGTTCCATGGCTCCGATCCATCCACTCGCATTTGTGTTTCTGAAAGAGCCGGTGGATGTCGGGTATGGTGTTTAGGCTCCCCGTGAGAATTCTGTGTTCCTCTGTGAAAAGCCGGGCCATCTTCTCTTTTTCGTTTAATATCTTGGCATTCCTGTAGATTTTCCATTGACCCTCAACGCACCATCTATTAGGAACTTCAGTAACTGGAGCAGGGTTGGTATTTGGTGGAACTAGAACAGCCTCCGAACTAGTAGCCTCATCAGACGAGGCAGTCCTACCATGTGAACTCGAGCCGGAGGCAGAGCCAGAAGTAGAGACAGACTCAGAGTCGGAAACAGACCCAACTAGTGACTCGATCAGTGTATCCTCCTCATCAGACTGGGAGGTAGTAACTACGTCGGGGACCACCTACTTGGATTGATATCGAGTAGTCCGGGGTTCTGTGGGGCAAGTCCTTGTGGCCAATGGAACATATGTGGGATCATTCTCCGCATCAGTGTCATTCTCGATCATCTGGTCACTTGGTGTGACTGATTTGGTTTTCCCCCATGGTGCGAAGGTTGGAAATTTCTTGGGCGCCATTGTACCTGTGGAGGCATAATTAGTTCCAAAATAATCATAAACCATGTTCGGAAAAAATTTAGAACAAGAAACCAAGAAAAACAAAAATTAAAAAAATCTAGGCAGTAGCCTATCTGTCGACCCACAATGGGTTCCTATGGTCCGTGGAATGATCCACGGTCTGTTGGTCCCCTCTGTGGATCAGAGTACCCAAAAATGGATCTCTGACGTGAACCACGAAGATGCAGGACGATCCGTAGATCGATCTACGGACCATGATCCACCTCCATGGTTCCACACTTGGCACTGAATGATTAGGTACAGACCCATGTACCCAACCTACGGACCTTAGGTTGACCTATGGTCCGTGGACGGGTTCTCGTGGTCGAGACAGCGCTAGGTTTGTGGATAATTTCAAATTCAAAACCAATTTTATCCATCAAGTAATTCAATCCTAGGTCTATTCATGCATTTCAACATAAAACAAGATATTTCATCATCCCTAGGGGTTTCGAATACATGCAATTTAACTCATTATTCAACCGACATAGGAAACCCTAAGTCAGAACATTTACTTTAGGCCACTTAACATGCTTTGTTCATCAATTAACATTAACACACATTCACATTCTATCGTCCCAAGGGTGTTTCTAACAACAAGTGATCATGCAATTTAATGCAATAACAACCCAAGGTCTCACTTCATGACTTTCAATGACAACAATGAACCGTAATTCAAGATGAAGGGGAAGTCGATTACCTTACAAGCAAATGAAGTGGGTGAGTGTGTGATATGATTAGACTCCAATAACTTTTTAGAAGCCTTTGACACTGAACCCGTACACCGAAATCTCTAGAAAATGGGGGAAAAGGGATTTGGGAATATGAGGGAGATGGAAAGGGAGTGATTAGTGGGATATGGTAGTAATATGGAGGGATTTTAGGAGATGAGAAGTTTAAAAATGGTTGGGGGGAGTTTTGGTAGTGGAAAAGGTGTTTTAAAATGAAGGATTTTTTTATTAATAGGGTTTCGGGTCGGGTCAGGCATATTTTAGGGTTTGGACCCACGAAACCTGTCTACGGTCCATGGGTCGACCTATGGACTGTAGATCGGGTCCGTAGGTCACTCTATACTTAGCAAAAAATTCAGTCTTACTTGGGATCTATGGACACCATTCACGGTCCATGGATTGAACCACGGACCGTCGATGGGGTCCGTAGACCACTACACTAGTCCCTTTTCTGCAGATTTTTCTTTTTTATCCTGCACATGTAGCAACCATTAGGCCTTTCTTTTTACATTTTCTGGACACTTTTTAGACACAGACCCTATGATACATCTAGCCAACACTAAAATAAAAATAAAGCACCTATCTAAAGGAATACAGAAAAGTAAATAAACGAAGAAAACTACTAAGCCGAAAAGAAAAACCTATAGTTGGCTAGATTGTACATCTTGGGTTGCCTCCCAAGAAGCGCTTTATTTAACGTCGAGGCACGACGCAGGCCTCTTGATTACTCAGACTTCATCAAGATAGTAGGCCTCAACCACCTTTTGCACATTCTCCTCTTTGCCCATATAGACCTTGATCCTTTGCCCGTTCACCTTGAACCTTGTTCCCTTATTGTTCTCGTGCTCAACCGCTCCATGTGGGAACACTTGAGTAAATAAGAATGGCCCAGTCCACTTGGACTTGAGCTTGCCAGGAAACAAGCGCAACCTAGAGTTGAAGAGAAGCACCAGATCACCCACGACAAATTCATGCTTTTCAATCTTTTGATCATGATACTTCTTCATCTTCTCTTTGTACAAGGCTGAACATTCATAAGCTCTTAGACGAAACTCATCAAGCTCATTCAAGTCACTCACTCTCTGATTCAATGCGGCGCCCCAATCCAAATTCAACTTCTTTAGCGCCCATATAGCCTTATGCTCTAGCTCTATCAGCAAGTAGCAAGACTTTCCATATACAAGTTTGTAGGGGGACATACCTATGGGTGTCTTGAATGTGGTGCGATAAGCCCATAGAGCATCATCAAGCCTCCTTGACCAATCAGTTCTATTAGTATTCACAGTCTTAGCAAGAATTCGCTTGATTTCTCTGTTGGACACTTCAACTTGCCCACTAGACTGTGGATGGTAACGAGTAGCAACATTGTGGTGGATGCCATAATTTTCAAGTAGCACCTTGAACAATCTATTACAAAAGTGGGAACCTCCATCGTTGATAATCGCCTTAGGTGTACCAAATTTGGAGAAGATATTCTTTTCTAGGAATGCGGTGACACTTTTACCTTCATTGTTGGAAAGTGCAATTGCTTCCACCCACTTCGACACATAATCGACCGCGACAAAAATATACTTCATCCCATGTGAGCTCACAAATGGACCCATAAAATCAATGGCCCATACATCGAACAACTCTATCACTAATATCGGATTCATAGGAAGCTCTTGCCTCTTTGAAATTCCTCCTTCTCTTTGGCAATGGTCACAAGACTTGGCGAAATCATGAGCATCTTGGTGGATGGTAGGCTAATAATACCCATACTGCAAAATCTTATGCATTATGAATACCACTATGATGCCCACCATTAGGCGATGAATGACACACCTCTAGTATACTCAACATTTCAACCTCGAGCACACAACAATGAATAATTCCATCAGCACAAATGCGAAACAAATAAGGCTTATCCCAAAAGAACATTTTCACATCATGCATAAACTTCTTCCTTTGGTGAAAAGACAAATCCAATGGAACCATATCACTTGCCAAAGAGTTAGCAAAGTTTGCGAACCAAGGAATCAAATCATAAGAAGCAGTCAATACATGTTCGTCTGGAAAAGCATCATCAATTTCAGCCCCATCTCCTAGCTTGAGCATTGCCTCTTCCTTAAATCTGGACAAGTGATCGGCAACCTGATTTTCTATACCCTTTCTGTCTTTCACCTCAAAATCGAACTCTTGCAGCAACAATACCCATCTAATCAATCTTGGCTTTGCATCCCTTTTGGCCATTAAATACCTCAATGTAGAATGGTCAATATGCACTATGACCTTAGTACCAAGCAAGTACGATCGAAATTTCTCGAATGCAAAAAGAAGCTCCTATTCAGTCACTGTATAGTTCTTTTGAGCCACATTAGGAGCTTTACAGGCATAGTAAATAAGATGAAGAATCTTCTCTCGCCTTTGTTCCAATACCACATCAAGAGCCACTCCACTCACACCACACATTACCTCAAACAGTTGCCCCCAATCCGGTGAAATAATGATAGGTACGGAAACTAGCTTCTCCTTCAACTCCCCAAATTCTCTCAGAAAAGCATCATCAAACTCAAACCTACACTTCTTTTAGAGCAATTTGCACAATCGATGTGCAATTTTGGAAAAATCCTTGATGAACCTCCTATAGAAACCTGCATGCCCAAGAAAACGTCTAATACCTTTAACACAGATAGGTGGTGGAAGCTTTTCTATTACCTGGACTTTCGCTCTATCAACCTCAATACCCTTCTCAGAATTTCGATGACCCAGAACTATCCCCTCTTTCACCATGAAGTGGCACTTTTCCTAATTGAGCACAAGATTGTACTCTTCACACCGTTTTAGTACTTCAGCCAAATGGTCTAAACAACGATAAAAAGACTCACCTACCACAGAGAAATCATCCATAAATACCTTAATAGTGTCCTCCACCATGTCAAAAAATATCGACAGCATACAATGCTGGAAGGTCGCTGGAGCATTACAAACCCAAATGGCATTCGTTTGAAGGCGAAAGTCTCATAAGGGCAAGTGAAGGTGGTCTTCTCTTGGTCTTCCGGATCTATAGAAATCTGATTGTAGCTTGAATAACCATCAAGAAAACAATACCAACCCTTACCCACAAGTCGGTCCAACATCTGATCCATGAACGGCATAGGGAAGTGGTCCTTCTCTGTCCAAGCATTTAATTTTTGATAGTCCGTGTAGACTCTCCATCCAATCACGGGCCGCATCGGAACAAGCTCATTTTTCACATTTAGAACCACAGTCATCCCACCTTTCTTGGCACACACTGAACAGGATAAACCCAACTACTATCTGCAATGGGATAAATAACTCCAGCATCATCCAACCACTAGATGATTTCCTTTTTCACTACCTCTTACATAGCCGTATTTAGTCTTCTATGGTGCTCAATACTAGGCTTGTGATCCGGCATGAGTTGGATTTTATGAGAACAAATGCCAGGAGGGATCCCAATAATGTCTGCAATAGTCCAACCAATATCCTCAACTTGTGTCACATTCAAATCTGCCGCAATGATAACTGATAAAGTACTATCTCTCCCCAAGAATACATACCTCAAATGTGATGGTAGAGCCTTAAGCTCCAATTTTGGAGCCTCTTCAACAGATAGTCTTGTGGGTGGAGAGTCTCGATTCTTCATGTCTAACTCCAATCTCTTCGGTTTTGAACGAAATTAGAACCTATCAAGTGCGAAGACCAATTCATCATAGTCTTCAATACCATCACCCTCAAAATTCATTATTACCGCTGCTAATGCATCAACACCCAACTTCTCTTCAATAAAAACCTCAGAACCACTCTCTACCATATGATTCACCACTGATACCGACTTGAGATCGCTTTCCTGCTTTATGGACCTACAGATATTAAAAGTTACCTCTTTATTGTTCAATCAAAAATTCATCTGACCTTTCTCCATATCAACCAACGCATGCCCACTAGCAAGGATTGGTCTCCCAAGGATGATGGGAACCTCAAAATCAACCTCACAGTCAAGTATCACAAAATCTGCCGAAAAAATAAAAGACTCCACTTTTACAAGTACATCTTGGAGAACACCAATAGGCTTCTTCATAGTTCTATAGGCCATGAGTAGTCGCATCGCATTCGGTTTTAGAGCTCCCATACCCAACTTCTTATAAATAGACAATGACATCAGATTAATGCTGGCACCCAAATCACACAACGCCTTCGCAAAATGCAACAGTCTAATGGTACAAGGGATAGTGAAAGCACCAGGATCCTCTTTCTTCTGCACAAGCGACCGAGTAGTAATAACACTATAATGTTGCAACCTATCATCATCTTCAAAACTGATGGCCCTCTTCTTAGTCACCAAATCTTTCATAAACTTCACATACCCAGGCATTTGCTCCAAAGCTTCTATCAATGGAACATTGATGGAAAGTTGTTTCAACATAGCAATAAATCTGCGGTATTTCCCTTCTTCATTCTTCTTCACTAACCTCTTGGGAATGGAGGTGGAGGTCTAGGCATGGGGACAACTTTCTGGGTTATCTCTGTTTCCTTCTCTGTAGCATCCTCGGACTCTCCAGTAATCTCAATCTCATCATTATCTTTCTCAATAGCAATTTCGACCTCAGACGGCATAGATGGATCAATGGTCTGCTTACACCCTTGAGTAGTGACTGCCATACAATGCCCATCATTCTTTGGATTTTAGATGGTGTTGCTAGAAAATGTTCCAGGCTGATGTGGGTTGACCATAGTGGACAACTGATTCATCTGCTTCTCAAGTTGTTTGATCGACACTGCATGGGCATCAACTTTTTGACCAAGTCCAGAAAAGTCGTTTCGCATCTCCTTCACATTCTCATCAGTTGAGTCAAACCTCTTCATCATCTTCTGCATCATATCCTTAATCCGTGACATACTACCCCCAACTTCCCTATTTGCGGCGCCAAAATTTGATACACTCAAATTACACCTCCCTAAAGAAGCGTAAGCGATCATTATCAAGTAAAGAAACCAACTTGTAGGTTGGGGTCGATCCCATGAGGAATATGGTCTAGACTTAACAAGTTACCATTATATTTGTTTAGTCAACATATTTCCGAAACAAGTAATTAAAAAGGGGGGGGGGGGTTTGTGAAAAAAATTCTAGAAATTATGTGAATAATTAGTGAGCAAGATTCAAACTTTAGTTATTATCAAGATGAGAGAGAAACTAGGGTGTACGTGTTCCCCATAAGCTCATAACGCAGTACTCCTAGTAATAGCAATCCTTTCCTAGTGTATTACATGCAAAGTGGTAAGTTGTGTATCCCTAGATCCTTGGTCCGGCAAATAGGGAATTTCACCCCGCACCTTGGTCTGGCTATATGTGTATAATTTACTAACCCTTACATTTACCTCATATTAGACATCACATCAATGTATGACTTAGTTTTCACCCTCGCACCAATTGACATTAGACTATTAGATAGTATCACACTAAATCTATGTTGATAATTCTTTTCTTATTATCTACCTCCTTAGTCCAGCAAGTAGCAACAAGGCGAGTTCTAACGTTGGCCACCGTTAAAAAGACTTCTAAATGAAAGAATTATCAATGCATGCAATAACACTATTCAAGAATTACTTAGTTACTATTCGTATGTTGTTAATTGCTCATGGTTCCCACAATCCTAGTTGTGAATTTAGTTACTCATAGTAGCAAGAACACAATTCATATTTTTATATGAAGAAATCATGAACTTACATAATGAGAAGAAGAAACGCAGAATCTCAACTTGAATTTCAAAGTCAAAATCTTCAAAACGAACTTAGGAAATCAAGAATTGCTAAAGTTGCAAAATAATCTCCAAAGCCAAAAACTAGAACAAAAGTGGTAAGGTCTAACCCCCAAAAATGAGGTTTACGTGCCATATATATAGAAAAACATGTCCCAAATAAAAAGGAAACAAAATAAGGAAATAAAGTTTCTGGATGCGGTTGTCATTGACGAGACTGACCTATGGACCGTGGTCTAACCTACGGTCCGTAGGTCCCTTCTATAGTTTGGGACTTGGGAAAATTTTTAGAAGCTCAAAACTCCACTTTTCAGTTGTGAATGACGGCTCAACAACATGGATCGTGACTCGATCCACGGTCCGTTGATACCCCTCTATAGTCTCATACTTAGCTTCTTAAAATCTGGTACTGGAATACCTTTTTTGAATCAAATGACGGACCTGCAAGACGGCCCGTAGGTCGACCTACGATCCGTCAATCATAGTCGTGGTTCTACATTTGGTCAAGAATTCCCTGAATTTTCCTTCCAGCCTTGCCGATCGATCTACGCCCTTCACCTAGGGACCGTGACTGGACCTATGGTCCGTAAGTCATATCTGTAGGTGGCCTTTTCTGCAATATTTCTTCAGTTGTCTCACTAACTCCCACATTCGAACTTATTTCCTGCAAACAAGTTAAAAATACATTAATACTAATACAAAATGGCTCTAGACACACACAACTTATAAGTGAAATGTATTAAAAATATCGTAAATTCATGGTATATTAGTGCAACCCATGCCGGCCACCCACAACCTGTGGAAGGGATCATAGACCGTAGGTATGGTCCGTGGATAGGCTCCCTTTGACAGACTAGAAAGGCCAAAACCACAGCCTGACTAACGGACTGTTGGAAAAACCACGGTCCATGGTTAGGGCCCGTGGTTCAATGGCACAAATCCCAGCTTTCTCACAACCAATGACGGTCCACCAAGACGGCCGTCAGATCACTCACGATGTCGACTAGTGGTCCGCTGGTGGTCACCGACGCTTATTTTCGAGGCGCTGGTCTTTTCCTAATTAATTAGTTCCTATACTATGTCGTTTTACCCTTCACTAAGACCCCTATATAAGTATTTTCAACCCCCAAATTAGCCCATTCACTTTATTCTTCCAAATTAACAAAAGAAGATCAATTATCCTCTCCAAAATATTTCTCTCTCTAGAAACTTGAAGAAGAAGAAGGATTCAACCTAGGGTTTCAAGTCAAGGTCTCAATTCCTCTATTGAAGGCTATTATTTAGATTCAAGGTATGATAGTTTTCATCCATGGATTCCTTCCATTCATGGAGTTCCCAAATTCCTCTATTTCTTAAGGTAGATTTCCTCAATTGAGTTAGGGGTTTCTTCAATTATCATGGGTTCTGTAACTCCCTAGAAATTAGTAGACTAAACTAGAGCCAAAAGCTAGGGTTCTAGAGTGTGATGTTGGGAATTAGAGTCGTAGATGAGACTTTACGTGCGTGGAATGGGGGGTTTAGTAGTTGAACGTCAAGGTACGTGTTATACCTTATAGCTTAGAAGACTATTTAGAGTTTGGTTGAGCATGGGAAGGGCAAATTCCAAGGCAAAAGGGCAAGCCTAAGCCAAGGGGCACAAGGCTACCAACCTTGGCAATCTACCTAAGGGGTTCACAACTAGTGGTCATGACCACGGTCCGTGAAGACCCCTTAGACTTGTGGGAGGTCATGCCTTGAGGAAAGGCTACTGCCTAAGGGGACACGACCATCACCACGACCCATTGGCTTGACCACGGACCGTGGGAGGTCTCGTGGACTTTCCTTAGCCTCAAAGAAGGTTGCCAAGCTAGGAAGGGTCACTGGTCAAGGGAACACGGTCACCACCACGAGCCGTGGTGCCCTTGACGGTCTATGTAAGTGGGCCTGACACCTGGACGTGGCTGCCTAGTTGAGGGGTTTTGAAGTAAACTCCAATTCGTTTAGCTAATTAGTGAGGTCGTTTTATTTGGGTTTTATACACCTATATACATTACTTTAAGTCATTATCCCCCAAATTTAAGTCATTTTACACAAGGCCCAAATCAAAACCCCAAATCACTCCTCTCTAAAATATTTCTCTAACTAGAAAACCCCATTGAAGAAGAAGCTAGAGGTTGAAGCTAAGGTCAAAATCAAAGGTTCCATTGCTAAAGGCTTGTGATAGGGCATTGATTAAGGTATGTTTAGATTTTCATCCATGGTTTCTTCTACCCATAGAGTCCCTTAGAATTCCCCAAGATTTGTGAGAAGAACCCCAATCTAAGCTAGGGTTACTTCCAATGGATGGGTTTAGATGGGTATGATTCCAAATGGTTTGATAATACTTATATATGATTAATTTAGTGTTAATTAATGATATTATGAAGAATTTATGTGAATTCCATGATTAACCCTAGAAATCAAAGTATGTGGATTTATGTCTTTTGATGAGAAATTGATGATTCTTGATAGATTCTCTAGAATTGTTATCATGTATGGAACTTAGATAAGAATATGAATATGAAATCATGAATTGAACTAGAATTTTGAATGTATGATAGGCCATGAATGGTAATGATAGAAATTGGGACTTTATGATGAATTATGCATAGAATTGCCTATGATTAAGGCTTGTGGCTAATATGTTTTGTGATCTAGTCTAGTATAATGATTGTTGAGTAAAGCTTGAAGATAGGGCTTGAATTCATAATGTTGATCACTAGGGCTTATAGAGTAAGTCTAATATGATGAGTAGCTTGCATATGAATGATACACTAGAGGTTAGAGTTGTTGTGGAAGGCTTTTACCCACATGACATATCTTGTACTAAATGAATGCATGTATGTAGAATATGAAAAGTCTTCTCACATAGAATGATTCTAGAATGAAAGATTAATCACCTAAAACGAATCAAAACATGTTAGGAAGAATAGCTTGAAGTTGTGATGTATGGTCCCTTCATGGATAGCTTGTTATGTAGCATGAGTTAGAAGTTCTCATGTTAGCTTGGGATTGAGGAATCATACTCTCCTAAGAATAGCTTGAGTTAGCATTTCAAGGATGTTTTTCATGGTAGCTTGAATTAGCATATTTGGGATGCTATTCATGGTAGCTTGCACTATAGTAGGCATGGTAGCCTATGATTGAGGACTTATACTCTCCTAAGGGTAGCTTGAACTAGCATTACAAGGATGCATTTCATGGTAGCTTGATTTGGTTAGGCAAAGATCATTTCATGGTAGCTTGATTTGGTTAGGCAAAGATCATTTCATGGTAGCTTAGGATTGGGGATTCATACTCTCCTAAGGATAACTTAGGTTTGAGGATTCATACTCCCCTAAGGGTAGCTTGCATCATAGTGTATGTTTGCATGGTAGCTAGGTTGGAATACTTGTATTCTTCCTTGGTTAGCTTGGATTGCATGATAGTATGTTTTCCATGGTATTTAGGTCTAGCCTAGTAGTGTGCTATTCTTTGATAGTCTTTTATGACAAATAGTAAGCATTGAGTAAGCTAGCCTAAAGAAGTACTTAGTATGGGTGGTAGTATGGAATGCCATCCATACATGGCACAAGTATGACTTGAAGCTACTTATGAAGTGTCCTCTTATGTGATGTATGCTTAGCTTGGATTTCTATAATCTTCATCCATGATATGATTGACTTAAGATAGTAGTTCCTTGTCTTTATGAAGTAGTTCAAGAATGACATCTATGAATTAATAGTAAGCATGAATAGAGTGACTTCAAGATATGCTTAGTATGAGTGGTATTATGGGATGCCCCTCATGCATTGCACAAGTGTGCTTGGAGGTTACTTAGGAGTATAAGTGCTCTTATGATATGAAAACCTAGGTCTTGACTATGAAGGTGAACTATGCCCAAGAATGACTAAAAAGAGGTACTTAGCTTGGATGGTATTATGGGATGCTATCTTTGCCTTGCATAAGTATGCTTTGAGGTGGCTTGTGAAGTAGTTCTCTTGTAATATGAAAGACAAAGGTTGAAGTATGTAAATATGAAAGTCTAAGTAAAGACTATGCTATGAACATGATGTATCACCTATGCTCATTTATTATGTCTTATGTTGACTTATGATTATATGATGCTTATGTTGGAGATTATGCTATGATTATATGATTATCTCTTATGCTTATGTCTTATGTTGACTAACCATTTTGAGATGCTCTTATGATGTTGTGCTAGCTTTCATACTTGGTACATTTTGTACTAATGCATATTGCCTACATTCTAACCAAATGTAAGGTTTCGGAGATTGAGTTGCTTTGGAGGCTAGGTTGCTAAGGTGCAAGAAGAGTTGAAGAATTGGTGAGTCTTCATAGCTTCGAGGACCAACCCCTTATGTTTCCTTTATGTCATTTCTTTATGTTTTAGACATTTATGTGGGTTGTGTCCCAAGTCTTTTATTCAAGAGTTTTTAATAGATGGTTTGAGACAAAGTTGTAGTAAAGACTTCCGCATTGCTTATGAAAAATGTTTCGATAGTATGGTTTAAAGAAGTTTTAAATTTTCCCGTACTTTCTATGGTCTTATGTTATGATTATGCTAAGGTCTTGTATGTGACCCCTTCGGGATCAAGTACGCCATGTTACGTCTAGGGGATACCCCTGGGTCGTGACAGGTTCTTTGTATTATTAATTTAAGTGATTGAATTATGATCTCTTGTGCATGAATTTATGAAATTTGATGATTTTATGATGAATTCCCCATGAACCCATGTAACTCCCATGTTTTCAAGTTATGAATCATATGATGTGGGATTTTGATCTTCAAGGAAGAGTTTTATGAAATTATGAATGTATTGCAAGCTTTACATGAATTTATGATGAAATCCATATCTAACCCATGTCTTCTAAGTATTGATAATTGAAAGTGGGTTTTGAACCTCAAGAGGTAAATTATGGATTTATGCATTTTCTTATGAATTCTATGCAAATGTTTTAAGGGTGCTTTGAGAGTAAAGTATTACCAATGATCATGATGTGTTATTGAAAGGATTTTCTCATATACACATAAGAGCAAGACGTGGAAGGTTTTCTCACATAGAAAGGATTCTTAGGTTAAAAGACTTTCTCACCTAATTGAATCAAAGAGTAAGAGCTATCCTAATGAAACTAGCTTGGATCGGTTATCCTAGGATGCCTTTCCATGGACAATAAGGTCAAGTAAGAAATAACTATTCCATGGAATTTATACTTAGCACCGATAGGATATTGAGATGGAGGCTTTCCCGTTAGTGGAGGTCGGGTTTCTAGAAGCAATCTCCTTATCCCTTACCTATGTGCCCCCATATGATGATTGTCTCAAGAGACATTAGCTAGTGGATCCACTTAAGCTAGAAGTTCATGGTTCTACCTTGGCAAGTAGGACAACCCCTTTTCAGTGTGGAAGACACCGGGGATCATGTTATAGCTCACATGGTCTCTATGTTCGTTAAGTCTAATTCCCCACATTAATAATAAACTAAGGTTACTTCAAGAAGTATCGCATATGCGTTCAAAGGCTTTAAAGATGATGTTAGCTTGCATTTGACCTTGATTTATGACTTATGTTTTCTAACTCTCTTATATCATGTTTTAGCGTGGTCAATTACATGTCATGAAATGAAATGTCCATTTTAAGCATATTTCTCTTTTGAACATGATGTATGGGCAAGGCCCAATTTCATTCTATTGTATTAGATGGCTATGATGAGACAAGTGTTTTAGACTTCCGCTTTTGTTTATAAAATGTTTTGGACTTGGACTATAGTTTTACTCTTATTGTTCTATTTCTTATGTTATGAAAGCTAAGTGGCTTGTATGGAGTCATTCAGTGTCCTATACATCATGTTACATCTTGGAGGTACCTTTGGATCGTGACAAACCCATCACACCTTTAGAATGTAGGGGCGTTGTTCCTCATCGATACACTCATCTATTAGTTCAAATGACTCAAGTTTCATGTCATCATCTAAGCATAATGTAGAAAAATATTTTGAATGAGGTCTAATATGCCTCAACTCCAAAGAAACATTATTCATTCTCATTTCTGCACTCCTCAATATCGACTCTAAGGAATAAGGTATAGTTGAATGGTTGAAATTTCTCTTTCTGCTCCACTAGTTGATCATCATCCATGATAATTGGTGATTGGGCATCAGATGCCTCAACCTTTTTGTTCAAGTGAGCCTCTAAGTCATGAATATCTAAGCCAAATTGATCTATTTCTTGTGTGAGCTCTAGTCTTCCTTCAAGCAGTTGGGTTATAATGTATGTCAGAACATCACAACTAGACTCTTGAAACTTTAAAAGTTGAATTTGTTCTTATATCCAAGATTGGCTCCCTATTTCTGCTTCTTCATAAATTTCTCCTTGTTGAGATTCAATATTTTCCGCTAATTGAGTATTAGCTAGGCCTGTAACTTGCAATTGATCAGCGTCAACTTTAGCTTGCAGTTCCATGATTATTGCCTGTAGTTTCATGTCCTTTTCTCGATGTTCCATCACCATTGATTCCAATTCCATGAGCTTTGATTGCAGTTCCCTTTGTGCTAAATTACTTTTGTCCAGCATGTCCATAAATTGCTTCAAAAACATATTGCGCACCTCTTGAATTTACAAAGATGACTTGTGCCCATTCTATTCATACTCCTCTTGCTACAAAACATGAGTTTCGTGATACCATAGGTCCTCTTGTTGACACCTCTAAGTTTCGAAGTATAGTTTGTCCTCTGCAATACTTAACTCTCACTTGCCCTGAACTTTCCCATGCATTTAATATCCTCTGCCAATTTATGAAACACCTATGTTCCATTCATTGGATTGGTGTCAAGCGAGTACTTCGCTACTTAGCAAAAACTATACAGCTTGGCCTTTGCTCACTGCAAAATCCTCTCTCAATCTAGTTGGTTTTTCTGGCGCAGATTGGGGTGGTTGTCTGATAAATGCTCAAACTACACCTTATCCAGTATTAGGTGTAAGCAATCATTATCTAGTATAAACCCAACGAAGAGTTGGGGTCGAACCCACAGGGAGTGGTACAGTACGAAATTCAATTAAGAAGTAGAAGTTGTGATTCTAATCGATTATAGAAGTAGACATTGTCGAAATCAAACAAAGTAAGTTAAAGGTTTGACAATGAATGTCAGATGGGGGGTT
This sequence comes from Solanum pinnatisectum, assembly GCA_035578085.1. Taxonomy (NCBI): domain Eukaryota; kingdom Viridiplantae; phylum Streptophyta; class Magnoliopsida; order Solanales; family Solanaceae; genus Solanum; species Solanum pinnatisectum. Next base: position 35,915,592 of record CM069083.1, read on the forward strand.
TGAAAGTGTCAATTAACAACTACGATAATCACGAAAACAGGGGAGTATACAAATAGAGGGAGAATTCTCGGGGACATGATTGATTATAGTTCAAGTTCACTATATGGATAATTGAAGTTTATTAATAAATTGTTGGATCTCAGTGGGTAGGCTAGGCTATAGATGCAATAGTTTTCTCTCGAACAACTATTACGATTCAAGCGAGTTATCTCAAACCTCGACAAGCTTAACACAATAAACAGCCCAAAACCTTAATTTATCTACTCTTTTGAGCCAGATAGATAGGAATGAGTTAAGATTCACTCTCACGAGCTGAACCCACAACAACCCTCACACTACAATCATCAATCGATAACCTTGGTTTTAGAACCTCTCTCTTAAGCAAGCCTAAAACACTACGCTAAAATTGCATTTGCAACTACAATTCATAAATTAACATATAACTATCAATTAAATCCACTTTAAAACAACATTTAAATCATTAAACAACAGTACCCATAAGTTAATTAGACAAATAATCACATGATCACACCTCAAGAATTGGAGTTTTAGCCACACATCATAAAATGGAAGAATTCAATACCAATTACGTTCTCCATAATCTGGGTATTGCAATCCAAGTCTTTACAATGGTCTAAAATGCTCAAAATAAAAAACTCAACTCTAAATCTATTTGAAAACTCCTTCAACAAGGTTCTACAATAGAAAACTCAAGAAACCTAGATTCCTAAAAGATTTGATTGCCTTTCCTGCCTTTCAATTTATAGTTTCCCAAATTTTGGCTTTTAGGACAGTTAGGCGAAGTAAGTCGAGTGTTGCTAACCCAATTGGCGATGCGCCCTTTGGTCCATTCCATCACCTGTTTGTCTTAGCTCTTTATTCTCAGAGTTCTGTAACTTTAGACGATTAGGATTGAGGTCACTGATTCATTCGGCGGTCCGCCGACTGTCAATTTCCATCGCCAAGTAGGTTTCTTCCAAGGGCTGGCAGTTTGAAACTTTAGGCGAGCTAAAGCGATGAGTCGCCGAGTGGCTTTGGCGATTCTCAGCTTTTGCTATCTTCAACCATTTTCATCTTTTTCGCTTCTTTTTACCCGATAATGTTCTTGCCTTGCTCTTTCGCCTTCATTGCTGCAAATCAACACTTTAACATCAGTTTAGAGCAAAAAATTAGGCATTTGAGGACAATAAACTATGAAAACCAAGCCCTAAATCAACAACATGTTTGTGTATATTTCTAAGTTCAAATTGCATCTTGTGGGCTTTTAAGAAACAAATGATTGTGCAAAATCTAGCGTTGAAGCAGCATATAGGTCATTGGCCTCCTTGGCTGCTGAGCTAACATGGATCACATATATTCTTAGAGACATTGGCATTTCCTTACTCAGTCCTCCTCTTCTTTACATTAATAATATTCTGCAATGCACTTGACCAAGAGTCTTGTTCTCCATGCTCGTACAAAACACATTGAGCTTGATTACCACTTCACGAGGGAAAAGGTTCTACAAGGTGCCATGGCCACAAAGTTTGTTCTTTCACAGCTCCAAGTCGCTGATGTGTTCACCAAACCACTGACAAAGGCTCTTTTTCTATTCTTTCAGATCAAGCTTGGCAAGACTAAGCTAGTTAGGACTCTAGGAGGGCTATGGTTGTGTATATATACACTATTCTGTACAACGTAAGATAATAAGAAAATCAGCCACATATTCTTATATTTTGTTTCTTCAATACTTCTTTAGTTAATACCTTTTGTTTGGAAAAGAAGAAAGTGCATTATTCATGAAAGTGGAATTGTTTAATTTTATATTTATACTATATAATAAATGACTCAATAATATTAATTGATGGTCCATAAATTATTTTTATTTTCTTATATTTTTTTAATTATCTATGTCGTATATACACATAAAATTAATCATATACAAAATGATATGATACTTTTCTATAACAAACATTCATAATTATTATTTTTTTTCTCATTTTCTTTTGACATTTTTACTATTGTTTTCATTTAATTATTTTGAAGAATCTAATATCCATTATTAATAAGAAAAAATCAGCTACAGAATAAAAAATTTGATGTAACACCTCTCCATGATTTTTTTTTTTTTTAATCTTTTCTTCTTATACTTGTGTTAAAAAGTATTGAAGAAGATAAAGGAAAAAATATTGTTCAGTATATTAGGGGAAGCTATGTATATCAATAACTATAACATATAAATATAAGAATTAAAAGAGAAATATATAATTGTTTAAGAAGAAAAACAAGTCTTAGCTCTAATGAAAATAAAATTGTCTCTTTATTTGTAATTAATTTAGGGAAAAGGGACAAATATACCACCCCCCACCCCAACTTTGAAAAATGGTACGTTTATACCCTCTGTTATACTTTTCGTCCATCTCAGTCCTTGCCGTTCAATAATCGGTGCACATTTGCCCCTCCCACTAATGGCACCCTCTTTGTGTACACGTGGCTAAATCCTAAGTCACTACCCGATTGACCATTTCTTTTAATCCAAATCCTAAGAACCCGCCCCATAACCCAATAAACCCACCCGATTTGTGGATAAAATATACTCTCTATAACTAATGAAAACAAATCCCTCTATTTTTAGTCTTGTAAGATGAACAAAGTAACGAGTGACTTAGGATTTGGGTCTTTTCTTTAGATTTTAGAGAGTATATTTTACCCACATATTGGGTGGGTTTATTGGGTTATGGGGGCAGGTTCTTAGGATTTGGGTTAAAAGAAGTGGTCAATCGGGAAGTAGCTTAGGATTTAGCCACGTGTACGCAAAGAGGATGTCGTTAATGGGAGGGGCAAATGTGCACCAATATTGGACAGCAAAGACTGAGATGGACAAAAAGTATACCGAAGAATATAGACGTACCATTTTTCAAAGTTCGGGGGTAATATTTGTCATTTTTCCCATTAATTTATGAAGTTTTCATTCTCTTCTAAATTATTGACAAGTTTCCTAGTGATAAACAAAAGGTTTGTTTATTGAATGAGGAAGAGGTGACAAGGGGCGAAAGGGTAAATTGAGCAATACAATAAGGACTAAGCAGTAATAAACTGTGGAGGCGAAACCCTAGTGATAAATAGATAGATATATTATATAATATAAAAGTAAACTAGTACACTAAAAATCAACTCTCATCCTCCTTGAAGAAAATCAAAGCTGCGGGCGGCTACGTGTTGTTCTTCATCAAATCAAAAGTATGGCGTATGCAGCAATGAAGCCGACAAAACCAGGGCTAGAGGAGCCCCAGGAGCAGGTTCACAAGATTAGGATCACTCTTTCTTCCAAAAACGTTAAGAATCTTGAGAAAGGTTTCTCTCTTTTAACTCCCACGTCCTTTTCAGGGTTTAGGATCGACTATTTAGGATTATGGTTCTCGGAACTCAAGATCTTGTTGTTTCAGAAATGTTTAATGCAGTTTCCAGCTCATGTTTTAATGCTTTTGGTTTTCTCTGGGAATGTCTCTTGTCTATTGAGTAAAGTAGAGCAGAGTATGCCTTCGTCTTTCAACCTTATAATAGTGAAAATCAATGGCTGGTTTGACATTAAAGGCAGAATTTTGAATGTTAGAGATGGGGATTTTAACCCATATCGGAATTGGCAATCTTTTAGTAAATGATTTATGCTTGGGTGGGTGACCTCCATATTGCGAATACTTGAATATTGTAAATATTCTAGGAAAACTGTAGGATGATTTTTACAAGGTAGTAGAAATTTGAGGCAGACACAGCGAGAGCAATGAAGATATTTCGTTTATAGTGTCAAAAAGTATGCAGGAAGATTTTTGACGACTTTAGGTGTTACATGACTGGGGCTTTTTATGGGTTTTTAGAGTATAGTCATATAGGCTATCTAGTTGAGACAGAAGCTTAATAATGTGGTCATTTGTGATTTTTATAACACTGTTAGTGAGTGGATTTTATTCGTAATTTACATCAATAACTGACTTGGTACTGTTTTTGTATGTCTCGACTTATAAATGTAGTGTGTGCGGATTTGGTCCGTGGTGCTAAGGACAAGAGGCTCAAGGTAAAGGGACCTGTGCGAATGCCCACAAAGGTTCTTGACATTACCACTAGGAAGTCTCCCTGTGGAGAAGGTACTATTGCTTTTTATCTATTCTGAGCTTGTTTTTGTGATTGCATGATATGTCTATGCTCAAGTATTTCATTTTTTTGTTTGAATTGCTTGGTGTTTTGGCTTAATTTGTTCTTAGTCCATTTTTTGAAGCTTAACATGGTTGTACTTCTTTGAACCTCTTTTGCGTGTTTAATGGTTTGCTATACTCTTTTTGAATGAATTACCGTCAGTAATGTACCCCTTTGTTTAATTCAGAGCATTAATTAATTCGAAAGAGCCTTTGTGGATGACCATTAAGGTTCCTCACATTACCACTGCCAAGTCTCCCTGTACAGAAGTACTATCACGTGTATTTTTTTCATGTGTGATTGCTCCGGTGTTTTCTTGGGGGTTAATTGATTCTTGGTCCAAATTTCTGAAGCTTACTATGTTGAAGTTGGTTTCACACAAACATAGTATTGTGTGTGCCAATGTATTAACATAGATACTTTAAAATTAGAGCATGATTAGTTGGAAGGACATTGTCTCAATTGAACCTATTGGTGGAGATGTATGTGAATCCAAGTGACTTCTTATGTTCATCTTCTTTGTTGAGTTACAAAATATTTCCTTGCTGATATTTTTGTTGAGTCCTGTTTGGTCAAACAGCAAGAATTCTCTAATTGGAACAGTTATAAATCTGATGCAAACTTTCTTAGATGTCACTTGGCTCAGCTTGTTGTCTACGGCAGTAGTACTAACTATTTCATCTTTATTGACAGGCACTAATACATGGGACAGGTTTGAGCTGCGGGTTCACAAGCGTGTGATTGACCTTTTTAGCTCCCCAGATGTTGTCAAGCAGATCACCTCAATCACTATCGAACCTGGTGTTGAGGTCGAGGTCACCATTGCTGATTCTTAGAATCTTAATTGTTTTCATTAGGTTGTTGAATTACCCGTTTATCTGTTTAAGTACATTAGTTGTTTGGAATTTCTTTTGTGGTCATCTTAATTTTGGGGTTGATGTTTGCAGACGAAGTGTGTTGGAGGTTTTCTTTTGTTCCAACTACAGTTTTGCAGTTAAAAGCTGATACTTATTGATAATCAGAAGAGAATGTGCGCTTGTTAATTGACAATTGACCGCAAGTATTTATTGTTTTTCTAGACCAAATATTTGCTGAGATAAACCAAAAACAATAAATCGGTACACTATTGAGTAAATCATTTCTATTTTACCCTTCAAAATAGAGAACAATATTCTCCATTTATAGAGATTTGAATAATAGTTCTCCTCTAATTCACTTTTTAATTAAATCAATATTATTTTTATTATATTGTTATTTAAGTTTTTTATTATTTGTAATTGTTTTTTAATGTAATATAACATCTTAAAAAAATACATTACTGACAAGTTACTACTTCCACTCGAATTAATAATTTTTTCTATTTTTTTAAATTGTCACCCCGAATATGTAGTTTAAAATTATTTTAATATCATTTATATTATACTATAAGACTATTAGTTAATTCTTTAATATTTGTAATTATTTGATAAGTAATATAACATTTAAACACATATTATTGATAATGGGTAAGTATACTACTTTCATTCCGCATCATCAATTTTTCTAAATAATTTTTTAAAATATTGTCACCTTAAATATGTATTTTAAAATTATAATTGTTTCTCATTATGATGAATGGACAAAATTGGTATGATAATTCAAACTATCTACTTTATGTTATACTGATAAATTGTTTTACAATTTTTAACGAGCATGAAAATACTTGATGCAATAGTTCAAAATGGAATAGGAGAAGTACTACTACACGAAATAATTAGATACAAGATAAAATTGTTAATTTAAATAATTTTTCGCTACACATAAAAAAATAAGGACAAAAAATTGCTCATTTTGAACTTCGTAATGCATTAATAAATCATTTATGGAAGCAACATGATAGTATTGAAAGTTGAATATTTATGAAAATCTTAAAATGAATATTTTGATAATTCAATATTTATAATGTAATTATATTTCTCAATGATTTCACTTTTATTTGAATTGTTCGTTAATATGTATTAAATATAATATTTGTTGCAATTTATGTTATTTAGAAATTTAGAATAAAATATAATTTTATATTAAATGAATAATTTGAAAAGAATAAAATTTTATAAATATATGGAGATTATACATTATTAGTGTGCTGCATGTGAATATCAAACCATGCAATATACTATTTTAAAAATAATGTCAATATTATTAAATAAAAAAATTAAAAATAGAATGATAAAGTATAAGTTCCTTTGAATAGTAATGTAAACTTTCTTTTGATTACTACTGAAAGTTGTCAAATCAATATCCGAAAAATATCATAATTATTTATAATATAAAACTAGATATACATAAAGTGATTTGACACTTCTCTATGGCGCCAATTAAATTTATCTTTTTCCTTTTTTTATTTGAGTTTTTTCTTATTTTAAAATTAATTGTAATCTGTAAAAATTTAAAAAGTCACTCTTAAGATCTCTTAGTTATATCTCTTAAATATACTTTTTCTTCCCTCCCCTATAGTGCATTACTTAGTTATTATTGTATTGTTGGAGTTCTTACTTTTACTATAATATAAATAAATATTCATATAAAATATAGAAGATATATTAAAATGAATATTTTTTGCTGGAATATTATATTAATTTAACATTCATGTTAGGGAGTGTCTAATTCCATTGAACTTTGAGATTCTCAATGTGTGTAAATCACATTTGAGTTTGAAAGAATTTAAACAACATTTGGTACAAGATTTGTGTATCTTTGATTGTTGCAGCAGAATGAAATTCACGAACTGAATGATTTACTCCAAATCCTTCTTTGAATCACTAGGAAACAAAGATAGTGTTTCACAAACTAAATGTTCTTTATGTTGTGTATCTTTAATCTAAGAAGATTATCTTATTCTCTTTTGAGTTTTTGTTGTTCTTTCTTTTTCTGTTAAGAGCGTAAAACATTTGTTTAAAATAAGGATTTGTTTATGTTGGAACAGTTACATTAACTATTCCTTCTCTTATTTCAAATTAATACTTACCCTTTTACAGACAACAAGTTTGGATCGGGTCGGTCCACAAGGGCGATCCACGACCCAAAACTTACATCTTCCACTTCGCACATTGTGGACAAGACCCAAGCTAATACAACATCAACTAGACACACAATTCATATGATAAATAGTTTGTGCGACCTATGTGCATCAAGAGCTTACCCTTAAGGTTTTACAAGCCCCACATAGGAATCCAATCACATGTAGAAGGAATTCACTACTTATATGAGAATACTATTACTCACAATACCCTAGACTTCATTCACTACTTCAGTAGTTACTTATTCGATCCCTCATCCTTGTAAAGAGGTTAACTCGAGTTCATGTTTAACTTTATACACACAATTACACTCAATATCAAGATGGTTAGTGCAGTAGCCACTTGTGTATATAAGTTTATTATTCAATTAATTGTATTTCCTTTCTACTCGAATCTATCTATTCCTATTCTACTGCTTTTCTAGACATGCGCTCCATTGCGGAATCGTTCATGCCTATTAGTAACATGCTAAAGTAGCAACATCGATTGAACATTAATAAACAACAAAAGGGCAAAAGGTATTTCATTGAAAAGTCATTTTAACTTTTGGGGTCTCACACAATGAAGAAGCCGGGAACATTCTTTCATTGACCCATTAATCGCTTGACACACGTGGCATGAAACACGTGCTATGATGTTTTCACCTTATATGGTGTATGTGTCTCATTCTTCTGATTATCTAACATCGTACAGACTTTGGTCTAAACACCTCCAAGTGTTTAACCCTAATTTCTCTTATCAATGATCCTCAAATTCATTTTCTTAGAGAAACTTTTGCCTGGCTCATAAAACAAGTCATAACATGGTGGTGAAACTCATTTCTTCACGTTCCCCAATGTAAGAGGTGTTTGCTCATGTGAGAAAGCCAATCTCGCGACTTGTTCGACACACTTTATTTCTTATAAATTATCACATGCATGTTATATTTGAATATAAATCCAATAGTACTGAAATATCATCTATGCTACGCAAACCTAGAACCTTAACATGTTTTTCAAACAAGTCTCTAGAGATGGCCTTCGTAAAAGGATCAACTATCATTTCACGTGTAGGAATGTATTGCAAAGTTATTTCTGCACTTGCCACTACGTCTCTCACAAAGTTATACTTGATGTCAATGTGTTTGGTCTTGGTGTGATATTTAGGATCCTTCATATATGCGATAGCCGCTTGACTATCACAATATAGAATCAAGGGACCCTTAGAATTATTTGCAATATTCAAATGCTCAAAGAATCTCTTTAACCAAACAACTTCTTGTACTGCAGACGCACATGCCACGAATTTAGATTCCATGGTCGAAAGAGCTGTGCAGGTTTGCTTCTTATTTTTCCATGAAATAACACCACTATTTAGTAAGAATACATAATTGAATGTTGATTTTCTATCATTCCGGTCACTAGTCCAATCAGCATATGTATAACCTCTTATGAATAAATCAGATCCACTATAACAAAGTGTATGATCTGCAGTTCCCTTCAAGTATCGGAATATTCTCTTTACTGCTTTCTAATGGTCCTTTCAGGATTGGATTGATACCTGCTAACTAGACTCACAACATAACAAATATCGAGGCAAGTACACATCAAAGTCCCAACAACACTAGAATAAGGAACTTGAGACATGTCTTCCTATTCTTTTTCAGTCTTTGGACACATTTCTTGGAATGATCTCCTTGGATCTTAACACCCAATATATAGTCTGCTTCACTCATATCTTTCATATCAAATGATTTTGAAAGCCATGATGTGACAATTTTCACATACTCCAAATTATTTCCAGCTAATAAAATAGCATCTACATAAAGAGAAAGAATTACAAAATTTCCATTGAACTTTTTCACATAGATACAATGGTCTTTATCGATCATGGTGAAATCAAATGACATCACCTCCTTATGAAATCTTAGGTACCACTGCCTTGAAGATTGCTTTAGGCCATAAATTGATCTTTTCAATTTACAAACTTTCTTTTCTTAATCTTTAACAATGAAACCTACTGGTTGTTCCATGTAGATTTCTTCGTTTAATTCTCCATTGAGAAAAGCGGTCTTCACATTTTTGGTATAATTCTAGATCAAAACGTGCAACAAAAGGCTAAAATTAATCGTATGGAGGTAAACTTCACAACTGGTGAAAAAGTTTCCTTATAGTCTATTCCAACTTCTTAAGTAAAACCTTTTGCCACCACTCATGCTTTGTGTCTTTCTATCGACCATCCAATTTGCGTTTAACTTTTCATTTATTCCTAATAGCTTTACGTTTCTTAGAAAGGTCAATTAGATCCCACACTTTATTGATTTTCATGGACTCTAATTCTTCTTTCATCGTTTTTAACCATTCATCTCTTTTAGGGCTCGATAAAGCCTCAGTCACAGAATTAGGTTCATCCAATTTTGTAGGAGATACTAAGAAAACATAATCCTCAATCTCATAAGATCGTTTAGGTAAACCTTTTATTGTACTCTTACGTATTTGAAGTTAAGATTCCTCTATAGGATTTTGGGATTCATAACTCCCACTTGGACCAAGAATCATTTCTTGATCCACGAATTATCAAGTATGTCTGGCAATATTACCTGGTCGTCTGAATTCAATATTTTGTAGAAAGGCTCAACTTCATCTATTTCACCCTTTTTGGAAAAATCATTTTTCAAAAATCTGACATCTCATGATACAATTTCAGTAATACTTCCATCCTCCAGTTCATCGATGAACACATACCCTTTAGAGCGTTCAGAGTACCTTATAAAGATACATTTCTTTCCTTTTGGACTTAGTTTACCAAACTCACCAAAACGATTTTTAATGTATGCTGCACAACTCTACGGTAGTAGATCTTTCAGGTTCGTTTTATGACCAGTCCAAAGTTCATAAGGAGTGGAAGACTAATAAGAAACGCTATCAAAGATATTTCATACAATACTAAGCATTAGCGATCGTTCAATATTAATACAACCCAACTAGTGAGTTGGGGTCGAGTCCCAAGGGAGTGGTTCGTACTCAAGAATCAATAGAAAAGCATAAACATGCTCAAGTCAATTATAGCTAAAAACATTTATGAAGAAAAACATGATAAATTAAAGGTTGACACAAGTGTCAATTATCAAGGAAGGGGGTTTGTAGTCAATTAGCAATTTAAAAACAGCAAGTAATATGAAAATACAAATATGGAGACGGGATTCTTGGGATGTGATAGGATTATGGGCTAATCTAATAACCAGGTAATTGCAATTGATAGTAAACAACTGTGAATAGGTGAATAAGCTAGATTTTAGTGGGGGTAAACTTTCTCTCGAACAATTTACCCGAATCAAATTGGTTTCTCTCGAACACCAATAAGAAGCAATGAAGCACAACTTTCGCTTTAGTTCATTCACTCTCTCGAGCTGAATGTGTGGAAAAGGGTTTAGGACTCACTCTCTCGAGCTGAACCCATGACAACCCAATACCCACAAACCATCGATTCAGTAATCTTGGTTTTAAAATCTCTCTCTTGAGCAAGCCAAAAATACGAAGCTGAAATTGTATTTGCAACTACAACCCCAATAAATTCAACCACAATTACCAAACGAAATCACCTTTAAACAGCAAATAAACTATCAAATAACAATATCCAACAGTTAAATCAACCCATAATCATATAATCACACCTAGACATAGTAAAAAGATAAGAATCTGCAATCTGGTACTCCTGATGCTCGCCCTCACTCTCAGAAGTGGTAAGGTAAGTGTCATAGATGCTATCACTGTCAGATCATGCTTCTGGTGACGCAGGTGCTTTGTCTTTACCCTTTCCTTTCCCACTAGTTGTGGTGAGTTTTGTGGCCTTTCCCTTAGATGCAGCTACATCCTCATTGAGTGTAGTCCCTTTTACTTTCCCTCGGGGTGGCATGTTTCTTCCTGCAACTTTAGGTCTAGCCATATTTGCAAAACATCGAGAAAAAGTTAGAAACTATCAAATCAAAGTATAGAAAATCAGTTACAGATAGACTTGCCGAATCTCTTTGGCGAGCTAGATCAAGCTTGTCGAAGTGATTGGCTCAAAAATCTCAGTTAGTCGGCGATGGGAGGGCCCTTTCGGTGAATCGTCGACCACTTTCGGAGAGAAAGGGTTAGCCCGCCAAAAGTTATAATGTAAAATCGACTCAGGGGTGCTGATAAAGGGCGATTAAGAAGACTTTTGGTGAGTGATCGAGTGCTTTCAGAGACCTCGGGCTTCTCACCAAAAGTTACATAACCCAACAACACATATAGCATGAAATTAAAGGTGAGATGAGGATTTTCGGAGAACCGCCGAGTGGTTCGGCGAGCTCAACCCAGCTCGCCAAACGACCCAACGTGCCTACTTTCAACCCAGCTTCTCAAATTCAACCTCGAAACCCCCAAAAACAAAATCAAAGCCTGCACTAGTCAAATTAAAGCAAGACCCATAACACCCATTACCCCGAAATACTCAAATTTCTCCCAATTTTTGCCAAATTTGGCCAATTAATGACTTTTGCCCTTAAGAAGGACGTTGCCAGCTCTATCATTGAGCAAATTCCGTCATTTGGCATAAATACGGGATGCTCAGACTTCACCCAATCAAACTAAACGATATGCAAGCACAACCCCACAAATTTAATTCATTTTAAGGCACAAATTTATGGGAATTTAACAATCAAAACATTACGGGCGAGATTATCAAATTAAATCAGGCTTTTAAGCATTCTAATCCTATTAGAGAGGCCCAGCACATGACAATGCGATAAGATCATTTGCATAAGAGTACAAATTACTAAAAACAAATTTGGGGTTCGGAAAACCAACCTTAGTTGTTGATTAATAAAGACTGAAAAGCTAGGCTGCAATGTAATCCATTCCAAACACAACTTTGACGACTAAAATACTCTTAAAAATGCGAAAATATATAGACTAGAGTGCGGGTGTGAGTTTGGAAAGATAAAAAGTGAGAAAAAGTGAACAAATTTGAATATTTAAACCTTTGGCCATAAAAACTGTCCAGTTTTCACCCATTCGGCGACATTAGTCGTGCTCGTCTAGCTACTCAGCGATACGCCTAGTGGTCATTTACCTCGCCGAGTTTTAAAGGACCTCCAGTTATTGTGGGGGTCCAAATGGCGGTCTACGTTGGGATCGCCGACCTGGTCAGCGATTGGCCAATAATTTCATAGGCTTGCCAAGTTTTACAGACTCCAATGTAAAATTGCCTTGAGTCTAACGGCGGTCTGGGTCGGGGTCGCCGACTTCTTCGGCGATGCGCCGACTGGACCCTTTGCTCGCCAACTTGTGCTTTTCAAACTCTTTCCACGCTTTAACCTACAAAGACAACACACAATTATTTCACTAAAACAAAAATAAAGCAATAAGGGGTCTTGGGTTGCCTCCCAAGCAGCGCCTTAGTTAACATCGCGGCATGACGCAAGTCCACCTTCAAACCTCGTTCTTGTGGTTGACCATAGTATGACTAGGCAACCCCTTTTTCTGTCTCGAGTTTAGATGAGATGAGATATGACCCTTTTGGGTCTCCAACTACTTGATTGATAATGAATGGGAGGTGACGGTCTGACTAAGGGTTGACATATCTTCTTTCATTTCCTTTAGGATCTTGTCAGACCCCTTAACTTTGTTGAGGATATGAGCAAGCATATCCTCAGACCGACCATCCTTCAAATCCTTTGGCTTTTAGTGCTCGTGGGGAGGCACATACCTATCCTTCTCCCCATCCTTCCAATTTGGATTTCGATCCCTCCATTCACGATCTCGATCTTTCCAACCTTCATCCCTAGTCCAACCTTGGTTACCACCCTGCCTTGGGTAGTTTGAACGATAACCACCACCTTGGTTGGCCAGGAAGTTCACCTCCTCACTGTACAAAGCCTCAAACTTTGCTTCCTCAGGATTAGCACACCCGACACCCACATCATTGACACTTCGAGCACCAGCTCCCATGACATTTTTGGACAAAATGTCAAGTTGTGTCATGATCTTGGCCATGTTTTGGTCCCTCTCTTAATCTTTTTCCATCTGCTCCTTGGTTAATTTGAATGTAAGAGGGGACTCTTGGTCTTCACGAGTGTACCAAGCCCGATTTACCGTGGTCATACCATCCAATAGCTGAGCTGCTACCACATAAGGTTGTTGCATCAAACCTTCTGAAGAAAGTTGGTCAGTAACACCCTTGTTTATCGAGTCAAGACTCCGGTAAAAATAATGCAGCAATATGTTGTCAGGCAAGCCACGAGTTGGGCATTGGAGCACCAACTTCTTGAATCGTAGCCAAGTCTCATGAATTGGCTCACCCTGCAAACGCTTAAAGTCTTGGATACTATCCCGAAGAGTCATCATCTTCGAATGAGGGAAAAATCACATATTAAATGCGGTGACCAACTCCTCCCACGAAGTGATTGATTCGCGTGGCAATTCAGCTAGCCATTTGCATGCTTCTCCCATCAAAGAAAATGGGAACAACCTCAGACGAACCGAATTTTAGGATATATTCTTGAAGGAGAATGGTATGCAAACATCCACGAAATTCCAAATGTGCTCATGAGGATCTTCATGAGCCAAACCACTAAAAAGCCCCTTTAGTTGCAAGAATTGCAACATAGTACTCGTGATGTGAAATACCGCATTCCCTTTGGCCGGAGGCAAGCGTATGGCACCATTACCGCCCATGAGATCGGGGTCATTAGCATGAGGTTCATTGACATCGTTGAGGTTTCTGATGTCATCTTGATGGCCTACTTGGCTACCATTGCTGCCATTCACACTCATACTTCCTGTTTCAATCCACGAACAAGCAAAACAAAACTAAAAATTAAGTTAGTAGAACTATATAACTAACAAGAGCGAAATTCGACTTAACTAAAAATTCTCAAGTAATACCACTCCCCGACAGCGGTGCCATTTTGATAAGAAACGTTATCAAAGATACTTCTTCCAATACTAAGCATCAGCGATTGTTCAATAGTAATATAATCCAACTAGTGAGTTGGGGTCGAGTCCCAATAGAGTGGTTCATACTCAAGAATCAATAGAAAAACATGAATATGCTAAAGTTAATCATAACTAAAAATATTTACGAAGAAAAGCATGATAAACTAAAGGTTGACACGAGTGTCAATTATCAAAAGAGGGGGATTTGTAGTCAATTAGCAGCTAAAAACAGTAAGTAATATGAAAATACAAATATGGAGACGGGATTCTTGGGATGTGATAGGATTATAGGCAAAGGTAAACAACCGGGTAATTGCAATTAATAGTAAACCACTGCAAATTAGTGAATAAGCTAGACTTTAGTAGGGGTAAACTTTCTCTCGAACAATTTACCCCGAATCGAATTGGTTTCTCTCAAACACCAATAAGCCGCAATAAAGCTCAGCCTTTGCTTTAGTCCATTCACTCTCTCAAGCTGAATGTGTGGAAAAGGGTTTAGGGTTCACTCTCTCGAGCTAAACCATGACAACCCAATACCCACAGACCATCAAATCAATAATTTTGATTTTAAAACCTCTCTCTCGAGCAAGCCAAAAACCCGAATTTAGGATTGTATTTGCAACTACAACCCATTAGATTCAACTACAGTTATTGAACGAAATCACTTTTAAACAACGAACAGACTATCAATTAGTAATACCCAACAGTTAATTCAACCCATAATCACATAATCACACCCCAAGAATTGGGGTTTTAGCTAGACATAGTAAAAAGATAGGAATCGATATCAAAATGTGTTTCCATCAATTGGGTATGATTAATATGGTCTTTACAAACTTCTAAGATGAAGAATCTTCAATACCCACTTCCAATTTCTTCGAAATAGGAATCTTCAAATCTTCAAAGCTATGGAAAATTGTCTCCAAAAACCAAGCTCTAAAACTGAATAACTCTAAAAATGGTTTCTGAATTGTAAAATTGATACTAAACTAAATATTTAAACAAGTATTTATAGTTGTCAAACATAATAAGTCGGGATGCCCATCTTCACTCGGGCGGCCCGTCATTCCTATTCGCCTCGCTCTGGGCTTGGCATCTCATCAAGCTCGAAACTTTGGGCGATTAGTCCATTCTATCGCCGACTTGATTTTTTCCTTCAGGGCTTGGGACACTGGAACATTGAGCAAGATCAAGACCATTCAGCGACTCACCCAATGGGTTAGGCGATCCTCAGGCCTTCTTTTCTTTGTTCTTTAAGCTGCTTTGTTCCTTTTTTATCTTTAGTGTCCATGCTTCGTGCCTAAATCCAAATACGTGAAACTAAAGGATTTACATCGGTTATTGGCACAAAATATGCATTTGAGGACAATAAATCTATTAAAATCAAGCCCTAAATGAGTCCAAATCGTGGACTCATCAAAGACACTGATTTAGAAGGCACTTTGTTAAATATGTAAGTTGCAGTCAATAATGCATCTCCCCAGAAAGAGATAGACAAATTTGCTTGCGCCATCATTGATTTTGTCATGTCTAATACTCCCTCCACTTAAAAAAGAATAACCTCTTTCTTTTTTTGGTAACATTTTAATTTCAACTTTCCACGTGGCATGTTTAAGACCACAAGATTAAAGGACAATTTTATACATTTGACATAACTTTAATTTAGGACCACAAGATTCAAAAGTCTTCTTTATTTTCTTAAACTCCGTGCCAAGTCAAACTAGGTCATTCTTTGTGAAACGGAGGGAGTAATGCTTTATTCCTTCTTTTAGCTACGCCATTTTGTTGAGGTGTATAAGGAGTGATTGACTGTCTGAATATACCCTTTTCAATACATAATTTTTCAAATTATTTTGACAAATATTCACGTCCTCGGTCGGTTCTTAAAGTCTTTATGCTTTTATCTAATTGATTTTCAACTTCATTCATATATCTTTTAAAGCACTCAAGTGCTTCAGATTTATGAGAAATCAAATAGACATAACCAAAGCACATGAAATCATCAATAAATGTAATGAAATATGTAGCACCAAACCTTGCCCTCACATTCAATGGACCACAGATATGAGAATGAATCAATTGAAGTGGGAACTCAGCTCTCTTAGCCTTCCCAAATAGTTTACGCATAATCTTTCTAGTAAGACAATTTTCACAAGTTGGCATATCAATTTTGGTGAAAGAACCTAAAGGTCCTTCTTTTGCCAACCTATTCATTCTATCTTGTCCTATGTGTCCTAATCTTGCATGTCATGTAATAACATCAATATCATTGTTACTTGAATAACATGCCATTACACAATGGTCAACATAATAGTCATAAGTTGAAGAATTACAATCTAAAATGATAAAACAGTCATAACGAAGTCCAAAACAATATAAAATACTATCTAGAGTTATTTTAACACAATTACAACTAAAAAGTAAATCAAAACCAACATCTAATAGAACAGACACAGATACTAAGTTTCATCGAATATCTGGAGCATATAGGACGTCATGCAACATCAATGAACGACCACCACGCAAGTCCACTTTGCAAGTGTCTATCCCTTTGACTTCTCATTTCGCATTATTTCCCACGTAAATCCACCTTGATTTAGATGAAACTCGATGAAACTCCACAGATGCTTCTCGATCTCGACTCATGTGGTCGGTTGATCCTGAGTCTACAATCCACATAGGATAAGATTTAGTTAGTAAAGAAGTGCTAGAAACATATGTAGCAATAGACGCGTTTAGAAATGCTACCTTATACGACTCAGTACACTCACGAGCAAAATGCCCTAGCACTTGGCAATTGTAGCACTTCATTTTGCTCTTGTCTCTCTTCTTAAAAAACCACTTTCCTTTATTGGAATTTGACTTCTTCTTTTTCTTAGAGGGTCCTTCTCTAGTCTCTTTGTCTTTCCCATTCCTTTTCCAATTCTTCTTGCTTTTGTATCACTTGACTCTGCCATAAAGGCATTAGAAGTAGGTTTAGCAGCACCAAGGTGCTCATCTTCAAGTTCAACATGACATGCAACATCAGAAAATTTTTTGATGCTATCATTATGGGTCAAGTTAACCTTCAAATGTTCTCAATTATTGGGAAGAGATCGAATCACTGTCTGGACTTGTTGCTCATCTGAAAGAACATGACCAAAACTATTGAGTTGAACTATCATGTTTAACATCACCCTAAGGTGTTATTTGATATTCTGATCATGACGCTTTTTGTAAGTATCAAATTTGATAGTCAAGATGTGCCCACATAGAATGAGTAGTAGGAAATTCCTCACATTCATGTATGAGGTCATCAACCACATAACTACCTATTATTCCACGTGCAGTGGAATTAATTTTTTTCCAAGCTTTGTAAGCTTCAAGATCCTGTCTGTGTTGTGCAGAATTACCCTCTTATGGTTGATTCAAAACATGATTTATACCTTTCAGAGCATTTTTCTCTTCTAGTACGTACCATATTTTACGACTCCAGATGTCGTAATTGTCACAGTTAAATTTTTCACCTTTGTTTAAGTCAGCAATAATACTTTTTGATGTCATATCCGTTATTGAGATATAATAAGACAAGAATTTTAATCAATTATGCATGCGACATACACATTTAAGCAAATCAATTCTCATAAAAATTTCACATTTAATGTAAAATCAAAAAGACACGTATGCATTCAATCATCATCTACAAATTAAATATTTAACCAAAATTCAAATTTAATTTCTTAATGTGTATAATTAATATATTGAAGACTTTCATAATAAGGATTTTTAAGTCTAATAACATAAATTGAGAAAAAACAAACTACATAATTCATATCTTGAAAAATAAATAAACAATAATAAATTACAAGTAATTCAAAAACTAAATCCTCTCACAAGTCTTCAAAACAACAAATATACACCCTAAAAGGTTGTCTGAGCCAACTGTCATGATAAACATCGGTCCATCTACTACCCCAAAGTTCACGGAGAGCGTCTGTTAAATAAGCTAAGGCTCTCCAAACTGAAATTTCCTTATAATCAGCCAGTTCAACCTAATTTAGTTAAAAAGGTGAATAAAATCACATGCTGAAATATTATGGGACATCTTCAAAGATTTAAACTCTTTAAATTTTTTCTCTTTTCCCTTCGAATGGCCATTTGATTCCTTGACAGATTTTGTGTCGCTCGTGGGACATCAATTTGTATTATTTCACGCCCTCGGAAATATGTCTTACGGTGACTTGCTCTTCTACCTTGTCTCTTTGCTCGACTTTGAGAAATTCCACTTGGAGTAATTTGAGCATGTTTACGTTCAGTCATATTTGAAATGAAAACAAAACGAAAATATGATTAATACAATTTAATGCGACAACATATGTCACAAATTTCTCGTAGGAGACAAGGAATTGTTTAAGGAACATAAGGGCTAAGCGAATTTATCAAGACCAATTTTAATACACATAATTAAAATCATAATATAGTCAAAAGGAATTGGTCATTTTTCTTTATAAAATAAAGAAGATAATACAAAGTCTATATCCCAAAAGGGTTTGACTAGATCCCAAAAAGAAAAAAGATTATTACATAAATTTCACATGTTTTGAATAAGAAACCTTTTTATTGTTTAATTCCTATCCATTGTACAAATACAATATTTACTACCTTAAGTAAATAGGAATATATGTCACATCAGATAACAAAAGAATATTTTTAAATGACTATAAATATCTAGCAAAAAAGAAGGCAACTAACGTTTTCTTAAAAAAAATAAGTCTTCCATAGTACTATAATAAATACATGTGTACCAGTCTCCTTATTCTAAAAGCACATTGTATTTAACGTTTTTTTTTTACTTTTTATTTGACCTCTTCCAACAAAGAAAGTACAAAAACTAAAAAAATAGTTCAAGATCATTTAAAATCCATAACACTCCTTTTCCTTTACAACTCTAATCTTATTCAACTTTTCATCTTATATTTAGATTTAAAAAAACTTCAAAAGAACAAACAGAAGAAAAAAATGTTTCATCCACGATAGAGAAAAAAAAACTTTATTCTCTATCAAAAACAAAAAGAACTGATCATCTTTGATTGTTTTCCCAACAAAAAAAAACAAACACTTCATCATCAGAACACTTAGTTGAAGAATCAAAGGTTTGTTCTCAGATTTACAATCAAATTCATTTTGTTCTTCTAACATATGAGTTCGAATTAACCATAGTTTCAAAAAAAAATATACTGATCTTCTTATAAATATTCTTGACACAAGATTTTTTTATAACACACAATCAATCAGTACATAATTTCAATGAATACTACATAATCATTGAACAATTAACGATGACTCTAATACCAATGAAAGAATTTAAACAAGATTTGTGTAACTTTGATTGTTGTAGCGGAATGAAATTCACGAACTGAATAATTTGCTTCAAATTCTTCTTTGAATCACTAGGAAACAAAGATAGTGTGTCACAAACTAAATGTTCTTTATGTTGTGTGTCTTTAATCTAGGAAGATTTTCTTATTCTCTTTTGAGTTTTTGTTGTTCTTCTTTCTTTTTTTTGTTAAGAGTGTAAAGCATCCATTTAAAATAAGGATTTGTTTACGTTGGAACAGTTATATTAATTGTTCCCTCCCTTATATTTATCCCTTTTACAAACAACAAGTTCGGGTCGGGTCGGTCCACATGGACAATCCACAACTCAAAACTTATAGAATTTTTAAAAAGAGAAGAATAGAAAATAGGAAAAAGTTGTAGTTTAAAAATGTGAGAAACTCCTTCATTTAAAATTTAAAAAGAGTAGTATTAACATGTGCTTATTGTACCTTATCATAAAAGTCACAATCCTTCGAAAAGGTCACAATTCTTTGAAAAAATCATAAGCATTTAATGTGAAGAAGCCTTCTTTTAATATAATATAAATAAATAAATATAATATACAGTATAGAAGATATACTAAATTGAGTGTTTTAAGAAGAAGAAGAACAATAGAAAACTTTAAAAAATTGTAGTTTTAAAATATGAGGAAACCCCTCTTTTTATAGCCAACAAAGGGTAGTGCATGAAAAAATATGTTTATTTTGCCTTATCAATAAAAGTCACAACCCTTCAAAAAGGTCACAACTCATCGGAAAAGTTATAACTCTTTGTTAGAGTCACAACCCTTCGAAAAAGTCACAACTCTTCGAAAAATCACAACCTTTTAAAAAAGTCACAACCCGTCAAAAATGTCACAACCAATCAAAAAAGTTATAACTCTTTGGAAATGCCACAAATGTTGCCTCTCTTCAATGTGAAAAAGTATCTATTTTTAATATAATATAAATATAATATAGAAGATATACTAAATTTGGTGTTTTACGTTTGGGATTGGGTGGGGGGGGGGGGGGGATTCATAATAATTTAACATTTAAGTTAAGTAGTTCATACTTTTAAGGTAGTATAGATAAAAAGATAGATATAAATTTATTTAATTTTGATTTGATATGAAATTTTGGAAAATAAACAAGACTTTTAATTTAAGGATATGTTGAATATATAAAAATATCTTTTAACTTTGTGGTCTTAAACATCCCCCCCCCCCCAACCCCCCTAAAAAATATTTTATATTAAACTGAATAAAAATAAAAGTACAACAAATAAATTGTAAACATAGGAATACTTATTAAATCTAGTTTGACTCTTCAAACAAGTTTTTTATCAAATCCTTTTTTTCCAATAGTTTGAGGCTTTTCACAACTTAAACACCAAGTTATAGTTTGTGCAACATAAAATCATTGAACTTCTTGTCAAGTAGAATTTGCTGTAAAAGTATATTTATGTCAATGAAAATGAGCACATATGAATTATCTAGATAGTTTTCTTGATTGAAGTTGAGTTATTCCATTCTCATTATTGCATCGGTTTTTTTTTAATCAACCCACAAAAAATATTGTAATTGCATAATTGAACAATTCTCACAATCTTGCTTGTTTTAAGAATAAGAAAAATTAGAAAACTTACAAAATTCGTAGATTAAAATGTGAGAAAACCCCTCTATTTATAAACAACAAATGATAGTATAAAAAGATGCATATTGTGTCTTATCATATAAGTCACAACCCTCAGAAAAATCACAACCATTCGGAAGTGTCATATAACTCATCGAAAAATTTACAACTCTTTAAAAAAGTCAACTTTTAATATTACATAAAACAAACAAATAAATATAATATAATATAAAATATAGAATATATACTAAATTGAGTGTTTTAAGTTGAAGGTATTACAATAATTTATCATTCAAGTTAGAAAGTTCATACTTTTAAAATAGTATCGAAGATAAATAGGATGATTATTTGTAAAAAAAAAAGGAAGAGAAGAGAATTTATATCATGAAATAAAAAATATAATATTAAAGAAAAAGAATTCTTTTTAGAAAATTAAATTGAATTGATTGTCTAAAATACTAAAGAAGCCTGAGTAGCCTAATAAATTAAAAGAAGCTAAAAGATACTTCTAGACCAAGTTGACAAGGACCAAGTCCTTCCTTTCTTGAAATCATCAATTTTGGTGCTATGCCTAGCATTTAAATTTTTATTATACTCCTTTATTTAATAATAATTGTCAATTATTAATTTGACACGCCTCTTAAGAAATAATAAATAATATGAATAATATTATTATTTTATTTTTAATAGTTATTAAATCTAGCTAGTACACTTACCACGCGATGCGTGAATAATGTTAAAAATATTATTTATGAGTATATATATTCGCGCGGTACATGGATAATATTAAAATATTATTTCTAAGCATTTTAGATTAAAATGTCTTCAAATCTATTAAACAATATTACGTTAAAAAGTTCAATTATGTGTTCTCAGTATGTAGTGGAAACTTTCAGGATATCTCCATCTTTGATTTTCATATTGTTCCTCAATGATCTATACTTTATCTCCTCCTACCCCATTATTCACCTCACCCCAACCTCAATCTCCCGTGATCAAATCTATATGAATGGAAATAACAAATTTTGTTTTCAATTGTTAATATTGATTTTTATTAGCTTATCACTTGACTTCATATATAATTATCAATAGATAACAAAGAAGAAAACTTTTATGAACATTATTATTGTGAAAATGCTCAATCCCCTGTTTTCATCTAAAATTTGCGACATCAAATTGAATAAATAGATCATCACAAAAAAATGAGCATTTATTTTAATAAAATGATAACAACAGATAGCATTCAACAAGATAAAATTTTCAATGAAAGGTGTTTTTTTTCTATATGCGTAATCAAATGTATTTATGTTTATTAAAAAATAAACAAACAAAATTATAATAAAAAAAACCACTTACACTAATTCCAACCTAAGCAAAAGCATTGACCAGAAATACAAATATCACTCATCTGCATATAAAAAGGGAAACATTAGAAGAGTATACTATTTAAGACCTTAATTAACAATATATGTATATATTTTTTTTTAATTTACAAAACTAGATTTTTAATTACAAACATGACAAAATATTAATTTTTTTATTTTCCTTTTTGTGGGGAGGTTTATGTTCTAAATTTATGGGATTCAATTTAAACTATACATTTTTATAGCTATTTTCTTGGAT
Source organism: Solanum pinnatisectum (assembly GCA_035578085.1). Classification (NCBI taxonomy): domain Eukaryota; kingdom Viridiplantae; phylum Streptophyta; class Magnoliopsida; order Solanales; family Solanaceae; genus Solanum; species Solanum pinnatisectum. The sequence goes on from CM069083.1 coordinate 35,938,356, forward strand.
TAGTATGCTAATGGGACTCAATTTATTTTGTTTACCTTTTGAATTATTAATCAAGTTATAGTTGGATACTATTTTTATTAAAGATTTTTTTTCCTCTTTCTCTATTTTCCTTTTCAAGAAAAACCATTTAATTGGTATCGATAGTTCATAGGATGAAAAACGTATTCTTTCATAATTTCTTGTCAACAAATCTTAGTTTGTTTCATTCTTAATTATTTTTTTTCAAAATCATCTCTAATCAGAGAAAGAATTTATATTTGTTTCTTGGTGTAATTGGTCATGAGTAGAAAAATTCATATAGATTATACTCCTAGAAAGAGTCCTTGCTTAAGGCAATCTACTACCGACGTCAACAATTTCATTGTTTGTTCAAGATCAAGCTTGAAATTGATTGTTTTTTTTTTTTGTCTCCCACCAGTAAATCTGAAAGAGGTCAACCATCTTGTTGTGAAATTTCTTAAGTTGTTACCAATAATACGTCAAAAAAAAAGAATATAGAAAACAACATTGGTGTAAACTTTATCATTGTCACACCCAAATCGTCAAAAAGAAAGAGGTTGCAATTGTGGAATATCATTTTGATAATGATTTTGAAGATGAGATTTCAATTCAAAAAGAATCTGATTGAATAAGGTGTCCAAAAAAATCTAAAGGAATAGTTCGTCCGGCTATATAAAATGTGTTTTTGAATATGTTTTGGATATATAGTTGGATGACTATTTAATTTGGTATTTGATACCTTTTCTTGTAATTTTGTGCTTTATTGATACAAGTTTGACAAAATATTGTGTTTTGATGTGGTATACCATTATCATTGTAGAAGTTAAATATTTTAGGTACTTGATTTCTGTTAGTATTATACAATTGTGCTTCATAGTGATCCTCTTAGTGAAGGACTAAAGTAGACTACACTATATGTTAACCATACAAACAAAATCAACATATACCATGTATTCTATCGATCGATTATATACTATATAATATATCCACTTATATCACATATCGTATCAATGCGGAATTCGGGCTATGTTTGAGTTTGTCATAGTCTTTTTTCAATTAAATGCTTTTTTGTAAAATTCATCTTCTTTTTCTTTTTTATGTAGAATTATTTGGGCTCCTTCTATTAACATTTTTAAGTATTGTATGTCTTGTGTTTTAAGGTACTCTTCTAAATATGTTTTTATAATATTTTCTCATGAATTTATTTCAGTTATAACTTCTTTCCAGAGTTGGAAGTATTCTTCGTTTATCATATTTTAGTCACTATTATAATCACTATCATAGTTTGGGTGGTACATATCTATGTAATCTATACTTTCGTATAATTCTTGCATTATTCTTCTTATGTTATCAAGCCAATCTTGTTTAAGTAGTTTATTTATCTCTTCTTCTTCGGCTTTAATTAATTTTTCCCAAATTAATTTTCTTATGCTAGGTTCTATTATTTTTTCTAATATTTTAAAAATAAGTATCTTATGATTATATTCAAAGTAACTATTATCAATTTCTGCAGTAGGTATATTAGCAATATTCATTAAAGTTAATATTTTTATTTTATGAAGTTTATCAGTTTATTATTTTATTCCCGTCTTCCATGTCTACCATATGGTAATCTTATGATAGCTTATTATGACTTAGAGTATTCGGTTTTTATCATCCGGTCACTACTAGCATGATACCTTTTTCAGATACTACCTTCCTAAACAGCGCATCAACACTGAGGTACTCCCCTAACATGGCTTCTCTCGCCTTCAACGGTTTCCCATTTTTGGATGCATAGTTCTAGAAGTCTTCTCCTACTTTTCTCTATGCTAGCAAACTAGATAATAAATATTGAATAATTCTAATTCATAATAACAATCATAAGCATATCACATAATATATGGTTGACAGGAATTAATTACTTTAGCTAAACATGATCATTAATTCATATAGTTCATAATAATAATTCATAATATAGATCATGACTAATATAAACTAAGTATGGATCATAAAAGGTATATAGTCATACCTCAGTAGTTTTTGCTAAGTCTTTCTCCATCTGGGGAATTTAAGTAATTTTTATTGAATATATGTTTTTACAAAGCTGGAAATATTGAGAGGATAAGGGGTTAAGGATGTGAGGATCTGATGTGTTTACAAGTGAGAATGATTACCTATTTATACAAACTATCTAAGGACTAAGGCTGCAAAATAAAAAACTAATTTACAAGGTAAGTCTTTAACTATTTACATTATAGTCCCCGACATAAGTCACTTTCTTCTTTATCTTCTTTGTCTTCTTCTTATCCTTTTATCTTGACTTTCACATGTTTTTGTCTAAAAGTTGATTCCTTCAATAATTGCTGCTTCCTTTAAGTTTCATCCGTCCACTTGGCTTTGTCTTCTTGTAATTATTTCCTCTTTATCTCTTCTTTGCCCATTTGTTTTTGTCCTTTAGTCTATATTAACATCTGGTATGTAATTATTGATTCCACTGCACCTGCTGCATACGTGTTCGGTATATTTTGTTCCAATAAGTTTGCAATATTGTTCTAAGCTGTCTTCCGAAATAAATCCTTTTCTTATAGCTTTTGTGATTGGTTCTTGTTCTGGCTTAAGTAATGATAAGGCCCAATTTTTTACTTCTAATTTGTCCATAGGCCGTAACTCTTTTGCGGTTGAATAAATCAATAAATGATTCCGTGAATGATATTTTCATATATAATTTGTCTCATCATAGACGTTAGCTAATTCTGTTAATATTGTACTCAGTCCAATAATTCTTTTGTTTGCATAGAAATCTGGTATCTCCATCTTTGGTATAACTCGTTGTTCAATAATTTCTTCCGGTATAATGTAGTCTTTGGTCATCCCTATCTTGATCACTGTAATAACTGGTTTTATTTCATCAAATAGTATTTCCGCTGGTGCTGAGTAAAATCTTATATAGAATAATTGTCCTTTCGTAATTCGTTTATAATTCATAAATGCCTGATATAATTCAGGTATCATACTAAGTTCATCTCCTGTAATTGTATATGCTGTCGAAATAAGTCCATAAGAGTAACATGTAGCTACTAAGTTTGGTTTTGTTCCTGGCAAGGCAATTAGTTTATTATAATTTTGTAATTTTTGGGTTATATATCCTTGATGGTTTTTTAATTTTTCTGGATTTTCGATTGGTTGGGTATTTAACAAAGTTTGGATTTTTTCAATATTTTCAATATAGGTGCGGGTTATATGGTTATATGTCTTTTTGGTTTGGTTAAGTGAGGTTGCGTATGTATGTACTTGAGGTGGTACGAATAATTCATTCTTTGGTATGTGAGGTGGGGCATAAGGCTTATCAAATACCTTATTCAAATTAAAGTTTTTCTTTTTTGTAACTGTGGTAAATAATTTCTCCCTTGTACTGGTACCTGCAATACCTGCACTAATATCTTTGTTAGTCATTTGGGTTTTTAGGTGTTTCCCAACGTCACCTTCTAGGTCTGGTTGTTTAAAGTGCTCCGACTGCACTATTAGATCTGGTTTTTTACCGTGGTCCTTCTCCACATATGTTGTTTCCATAAGCGATACTCTGCTGTTGAGCATCTTAATTTGTTCTAATAATTCCTTCATAAGTACTGCATTTGTTATTTCTTCCTCAAAGTCCGTTTGTACGGCTTTGTCTTGATAAGTAGTCTGCAATAACATTCTTGTCAGTCTTAATTACTTCAATAGTAAAAGAGAAATTTAAAATATTTAATACCAATCTTCTAATTTCTTTTGTAGTAACTGAATCTTGTACCTTTCGTGTTAACCACCATTTTACTTGTGTATTATCTGTTCTAACAATAAATTTGTTATATACAATATATGGTTCAAATGCTAATAAACATTTATATAATGCAAACAATTCTTTTCTATTAATTTCCCATTTACCTTCCGTTTCCGTAAATGTTCCTGAGTAATATCTGCAATGATATTCTATTTTCTCATTTTTATATTTGTATTTTAATACTCCTCCATAATTATTTTCACTTGCATCAGATTCTACTATATAATTAAATTTTTTATTCTCATCTGGAAAACATAATTTTGGTAATTTTTTACATTGTTCTTTTATCTTTTGTACTTGTTTTTTGTCTTCTTTATCATAATTATATTCTATATCTTTTTTCAATTTCTTTTGTAACGGTTTTAAATATTTTGCTAATTTAGGGATATATTCTCACTTGATTTACTAATCCTAAAAAGGATTGTAATTTCTTTTTTGTGTCTAATATTTCTTCTGAATTTATAATTTTTTGTACTATATGTTGTTGCATTTTTATTCCATTTTTATCTATTTGTATTCCTAAAAATTCTATCTGGTTTTTCATAATTTCTGCTTTATTTTTACTCAAACTTATTCCAGATTCTTCTACTATGTTTATAAATTTTTCTAATAATATTATATGTTCATCATATGTCCTTGAGTATAAGAGTATATCATCGATATATACTATACAATTTTCTAGTTTTGTGAAATATATATCCATAAAATGTTGAAATCTACCTGGTGCATTTTTATATCCAAATGGTAATATATTTCATTCATAAAATTCTTGTGGTACAGTAAATGCTGTCAATTTCTTAGATTCTTCTTCTAATTTTAAGTGATAAAATCCTGATTTACAATCAAATTTACTAAAATAATTATATCCTTGTATTTGTCTTATTTTTAATATTTTATTTGGAATTGGATAATTATAAGTTTTAGTTTTTGCATTTAAATTTCTATAATCTATAACCATCCTACTTTTTCCTCTTTTTTGTTCACTATGTTTATTAACTATAAATGCTGGGCTTGTATGTTTACTATTACTTTCTTGTATGTATCATTTTCCTAATAACTCTGTTATATGCATTGTAAATTCTTTTAAGTCATCAAAATTATATTTTAAAGGTTTCTGAGTTATTATACTATTTTCGTCTATTAATTCTATTTTTACAGTAATTTTATGTTTATTCCATCCCTTTAATGGATCTTCACTATATAATTGTTCTAGTCTAGTTTTTATAGGGCTTAATTTATCTATTGTGAATACTATGTATTCTATATTATTGTTATTAATTGGCATATTTTCTAGTTTTTGTGTAATATTTTCACTTCCTTTTATCCATTCTGTATCCTTTCTTATTTTATTTCCTACTCTTTTAGCTCCTATTTTGTGATTACATGGTGTTGTCAACCACCAGTGAGTTTTAGTTATTACATGCGGATAATATTTTTCTAGAAATGGTATTCCTAAGATTATATCTTTTGTAAGTAAATCATAATTATATATTTCATCTATTTTAAGTATCTTATCCCATATTTGTATTTTTATGTCCTTTGCTTTAAAGTGTATTAAACTTCCTTCATTATTAAATCCTTTTACTACTATTGGTGTTTTTAATTTTATCCACTTATCTTTTGGTAAACAGTTATATTTACATATGTTAACTTCTGCTCCTGTATCTATCATTGGTGTATAATATCTATTATAGTATCCTTCTATTATTATTTTCGTGTATTTTCATAATATTATTGTTTTTATTATTATCATCTTATTATTGTGGGTAATAGTTATGTAAGTAGGTTCTACTTTATAAGGTTTCATTTCTTCTAACCATTTTAATCCTAATATTATATCTGCTTGTTGTTCTTCCTTAATTTCTAATTTTATTTTCATAGGTATATCTGCTATTATTATTTCTTTTTCTATTTCTAATTGAGCTACTATTAATGCTGGTAAATCTGAGCATTTTTGTTTTGTCATCTTATTTATTTCCATTTCGTCTTTATTTAATAATTTATCTATTATGTAATTATCTTCTTGTTTTGTGTCTATTAATATTAAATGTTCTTTTTCTTCTATTATTCCTATTATGTAGTACTTGTTAGGGATTATATCATATGCTATCTTTTTTGTATACTCTCTTTGTAGATTATTTTTAATTTTTCTAGTTCTTCCTATTCTCTCTTCTATTATTTCTAAGTTTTCATTAGTGTCTATTTCTTGGTATGAGTAGTTATTATTATCTATTATTTTAACAAATTGTTCAAATGGCGTTTCTATTTCTATTCCTTTTATTTTACTTTTTGCAGTTATCTTGTGTTTTGTAGTTAATACATATAAATTTTTACATCTGGCTGTACATATTTTACTTCCTGGGGTTAATGTTATTCCATTTATTTTCCAATATAGTACTAAGGCTTTATCTATGTTTTGATCTGTTAATGCTACTGAATAATTAGTATTAACTGTAAATTTAAATTTTTGGTAGATTAGGTTTCCTCTTACTGCTGTTATTACGCTTTTCTCTATAGGTTCTATTATTCTATCATCTGCTAAATATATTTCTATTGGGGTATCTATTCCTTCCTTAAAACAGGCTTTTATAAGTATTTCTATACCTCCTAAATGTATGTATTTAATTTGTTCTTTACTTTTTATTTTCTGTACTTCTTTATTTAATTCTCTTTTATTTATTATTGGTATTTCAGCTTTTCCTTGAGCATATTTGCAATCTATAATATGTTCTTTTTGGCTAATTATATAAAATTCTTCTTTATTTCTTTTAAATGGATTTTTTATTAATGGCATACTGAATATTTTTTCTACGCTTAAATCAATTTCTTTTCCTTTTACTTTTTCAAATATATTATTATCAAAAATTATTTTTTGTTCAGAATAATCATCTATTGTATATTCTTCTCTTATTATTTCTATATTTTCTTCAGTCATCTAATTGTTCTATTTCATTATCTGTTTGATATTCTTCTTCATTTTCAGATATTTCATAAATACTATCATTACTTTCTAATTCATAATCTAAATATTCTAATTGTAAGCAAACTTCTTCTTCTATAATTAGTTCTGATATTTGTTTTTTATTAGGATTTTTTGGTACTTTACAGTCTTTTGCAATATGTCCTAATTTTCCGCAATTATAAAATTTACATTCACTTATACTTTTCTTTCTTTTATATGGTCTTTTAGATTTTGAAAAATATCTTTTTCTTGGATTTCTATATTTATGTGTTGTTTTCTTATAATTTTTAAACCTTTTCTTTTTATGTTTTTTATAGTATTTATCATCACAACCAAATTGTGGTGCTATCTTATCTTTACAACATGCTAAATTTTTTATTATTGTTTTTTCCATTTTTATATTTTCTCTATATTGTTCACATGTATTTGCATACCACTGTTTTACAAATTTTATTCTAGCTCCTAATGTATCATGTAATTTTGCTTCTTCCCATGCTTTTATTATTTTTGAACTAAATGGTTCTGGTAATTTTGTAAAATATAAATGTCTTATTCCTGGACTTTCTTGTGTATTATAAACTCCTTTATAATAATATTCTTTATATGCACAAGTGTATTCATCTAAATAGCACATGTTACATATTCCTAATTTATACATTAAATTTTTGTTTATAATTTTATCTTTATTTCATTCTTCTTCCTCTGTTGTCATACTACTAAATTCATTTCTTATAGCTGTTTCATATTTATAAAGTATATTCATTACTGATGTTGTTTCTCTAGCTTGTATATCTTTACTTGATCTTAATGTCTTTTTACTTTCTTCTTCTAAATTTAAGAACCATAATTTAACTTCTCCTATAAATGTTCTTTCTATATATCCTGGTACTTCTATTATATTAATTTTATTGTCTATTATTTGTTTTGCTATGTAACCTATCCATAATTGCATGGTTTGATTTATATCTGTTACACAATCTAAATTTAAATATTCAGGTTGTAAATTTATTTGTTTAGGACTCCATTTTTTTATATTTAATCTTTTATTCCATAACGTTTCATATCTATCTGAACTTGTATAATCTCGTGTATATACCTGTGGTTTTTCATGTTTTGGATATGTTCTTCTTGTACTGGGTTCTCCTGTTTCTTTCATTTTTTCATCATAATTTATTTCTACTTCCGTATTTTCTATTAATTTTTTATTTTCTATATTTCCCATAATTTCTGTATATGTTTCACTCATTTCTGAAGTTTGGTCTACTTCCATATCTTCTTCTATAGTTTCTATGTGTACTTCATTTTTATTTTGATTTTCTACTTCTGTTTACGTAATTTTTCTTTATATTTTTGTATTTCTGTTAATAATTTATTTTCTTCTTCTTGTTCTTGCTGTTTTTCATATATTTCTTTTAACATTTGTAATTCTTTCTCTAATTCTTTTATTCTATTATTTTTTGTATTTGTCATTTGTTGTATTTTTTCTTCATTTTCAATCTTTATTTTTTCTATTTCTTTTTGTCTATCTATTTCTTCATTTTCTCTTGCTATTCTTATCATAGCTGTTAAACTATCTTCTAGTTTTAATTCTTCTTTTTCTAACATTAAGTATAATTGATCTCCTATTTTTTTATATCTTCTTCCTAAGTTTGAGAAAATTATCTTTATTTTTAATCCGTCATAATTTTCATATGTTTTTTCACTTACTGCAAATTCTTCTTTGTTCATTTTATGTATATGTTAATCTTTGTTTTAGCTTAGTTATAAACTTATATTCTAATATTGATACCTGTGTAATTAGTTTATCTAATCTATGGATGTCTTCAGTAGTTTTGTTAATTTGTTTATTCAATCTTTTATATTCTACATATAAATTTTTTAAGTCATGTTTTATCTGTTTATATGTCTGAGTATTTTTATAAGGTCTTCTCATTATTTTCTAATTTTATTAGTCCTATGCTCTGATACCATTTTGGGGGGGTAAGTGCGGAATTCGGGCTATGTTTGAGTTACTATATATCATAACAATATGGTATCATATAATATACCAACTTTTATTAAAATAAATACTACCATTTATAAAACATATAATGTAGGAATCTTCGGAAGATGCGCTGAAGAAGGCGGAAGATTTCCTCCGAGAGTTGAAAAAGAAGGACAAGATGTGAAGATTATCTTGAACAGTAAAAGTCACTATCAATAGTAGAAACACTGTTGAGCAATAGTAGATACACTGTTACTGTACATATGGGACTCATTGATAAGGGCCCATTTCTACTGTACAAAGATTCTTTTTCAGTTATTAGATTCTTTTTTTAGAAGAAGAGCAGGTTTTAGAAAACCCTGTTACTCTTCCATATGAAGAAAATTTCTGTGAGGATGATATTCCTACTAAGTCTCGACCTTGCCAGATGAACGCCGAATTGGTAGAATTCTGCAAAAAAGAGATTGATAGTTTATTACAAAAAGGTTTGATAAAACCTTCGGAATCACCTTGGTCATGTACTGCATTTTATGTTAACAATGCGCCTGAAAGGGAACGTGGTGTCCCCAAGTTAGTAATAAATTATAAACCGTTAAATAAATATTTAAAATGGATTAGGTATCCTACGCCATTTATACCTTAGTCTTAACTATTTTGTTTCTTGTTTACCAAATTAGTGTGACTATCAATCCATGGTGATTTATGATCCTTTTTAAGCTTGTCATATAAGGGGGCCAAATCACCAGATAAATTTTTGTAAAAAGGGGAAATGTAGTTTAAACTTCCCAAAAATCTTTACAATTGTGTCCTGTCTGTAATAACATCAAGAAATTTTGAAGCAAAGTCTATCGATTGTTGAATTGGAGTGACTTTTCCTTGACAAATAAAATGTCCTAAAAATCTTATATTAGTTTGAAATAAACTCATCTTTGGTTTAGAGATCACCAAACCATTTTGTATAACAATTTTCTTAAAAATGTCTAAATGCTTGATATGCATTTCAAGAGTTTTTGAGTAGAGTAAAATGGGACATTAAGGCTGTTCTATAAGAATGCTCTTTAAATATTTGAATCTGCCAATATCCGAATTTTAAATCAAATTTAAAAAATATATTGGCATCATATAATTTGGATAATAAATCTCTTTTATTTGGAATAGGATACCTAATCCATTTTAAATATTTATTCAACGGTTTATAATTTATTACTAACCTGGGGACACCACGTTCTCTTTCAGCCGCATTGTTAACATAAATGCAGTACACGACCAAGGTGATTTCAAAGGTTTTATCAAACCCTTTTGTAATAATAAACTATCAATCTCCTTTTTACAGAATTCTACCAATTCGGCATTCATCTGGCAAGGTCGAGATTTAGTAGGAATATCATCCTCACAGAAATTTTCTTCATATGAAAGAGTAACAATATGCTTTTTCCGATTCCAAAAAGCACTATGATGATCAACACAAATATCAATAGCCATTTGTTTAGAAATCAATTTGATTTTCTCTTGTACTTTAGTAGATTTTAAAGTATCAAATATATTCATACTAAACAACTCAAGTTGTAAAGAATCAACATGCTTTTGCTTCATATCAATTAAAGCATTAATATCCCGAGAAATAGGGTCAGTGATAGAAGTATAACTAATATTTTGGTTTTCATATGTAGCAGAAAAACCTTTAGCATTTATGTTATTAAACGGATAAATTGCATTTATAAACAGTGTTTCGAGTATAATCGGAGGATATAACTAATTTTTAACCAAGAAAAAGAAATGCGGAATGCAAACTTTATTTTGACAAATGCGAGTATTAGGCAATTTATACTTTATATCTAAAGCATGTCCTGATGCAGATTTAACCATATGAGTTGTTTTTTCAAAGTATTTGGTAAGTACTAGACCTTCCTGAATACAACTCACATCCGCTCCACTATCCATCATAGCAACATTAGTTATAGAAAAACTATTATCAATTAATATGGTGCATTTAACATACCATTTATGAACAGTTACAATATGCATCATTCCTAGAAACATACCTTGTCTAGGATCAGGATTAAAAGGTTTTGTAAGAGTATTTTCTTCAACAATATTTTTTCATTTGTTATTAACAGTTTCTATCTGAGCAATACGATGATCACAAATCATTTGATTCTGCTTGATAGATTTAATCTCATTTTCTAAATTTTCAATTTCACCTTTTAAATCATCAAAAGAAGAATCTCTTGTAGAAATAGTTTGTTTATTAAGTTTGTTATGAACTTCCAACAAAGAATAAGGAGCAGAATATTCATATTCAAAATCTTTCTTTTGTTTTTCAAAATTCTTTGAAGAACTAGCAGTATTATTAACAACTAATTGAATAATTTTTTCACGAAGATTATTATCAGTAACTTCTTTCAAAAGTTCTAATACATTATCAGAAGTGATAGTATTAATGTTCAAATCTTCAAATTGAGATTGCAATTTATAAAATTCATCAGTTTCACAGGAACAGATATCACCTTGACAAGTATTACAAGCATTAATAGAGGACGTTGATTATTATCAGATATATTAGGCAAATCAATTTATGTTTTAGAACCTGACTTAGAATCATAATTTGACTCCGAACCAGAGGTGTATAAGAAACTATAAACCTTATCATGAACTTCTTCATCGAGTTATAAGGTTTTCAGCTTTTCAAGCTTGCAATTGAGTGCAATATGACCGTAATTACCACACCTATAACACTAATCTTGGCGAGTTCCCACTTAGACCTATTTTTGGTAAAGCTATTAAATTTGCGATAGGCTTTTCTCTCATCCCGTTCTTCCTTAGATCTACATCTATGTTTAGACCTTCTTTTCCTGTAAGGTTCATCGGGATTGGAACCTCTAGAATCTCTATGTTTGGTGGTCTTCTTGCTATTAGCCGAAGTATCAAGTAAACCAAACTAAGTACAAAAGTCTCCTAGCTGAGATCTTTCCCTAAGCTTATCCATCTTAAGCTGTCTAGACAATTTTAATTCATTGCACAAGTTTATTTCTTCTTGAGTGCAAACTCCTATCAACCGACCATAAGTATAATCACCATAAGGAATTTCTCCATGCTCATTTCGAAGGATCTTTTTAACTTTTACTGCAAATAACGAGGGAAGGTCATCTATAAACTTAGCTTTCCAATGCTCATACTTATTTTCGGGTAGTTCCATCACCCTACTCATATAAGTATCTTTATACCATTGGAATTCTCCCAAGGTTCTACAACGTAGACCGTTTAACAAAGTGCGAACCGTTTCAAACTGATTGGTAAATCTACCATTAAAATGTTCCAAAATAGTTAAGACTAAGATATAAACGACGTCTTCTGTATTAGCAACAAGAGTCATACCTAGATTATCAACACCTTTAGTATTAGAAGTAGCATTAATCACAGCAGGCTTTTGTTCAAAAGTCATATAATTATCCCACCAACCTCGAAGTTGGCCAGTAAAACCTACAATAACCATTTTGCAAATATTTCTATCTGTGTTTTTAACATTTTTACAGATAGTTGCATGCATAAGCATTCTATGAATAAGAATAGTAAGATGTCTATCAGTCAAGCCATCAAGGTTCCATTCATAAATTTCAGATCGCTATACGAAGTATTAGTCTGATTCCAGTCTCGTTCCTCTATAAGCACATCTTGAGGAGTTGGTCTGAAATAATAATATGTTTGCATGCTAGGTTTATGCGCAAATTTATTATTACCGCTATTCTTCTTGGGATAGCCCTGAAGTTTATTAAATTCCAAAGAAACATGATTTTTAAAATCAAAGGTGTTTTCCATTTCATCAGCAAAACTCTCAGATAAATCCATAGGACTTGCCTTAAATTCAAAAAAATTTTTATCAAGAAGTTCTTCAAAATCACAAATCGATTTAAATTTAAATTCTGAAATCTCAGGAGGTTTCTGTACAGGAGTAGACATAGTAAGAGTTTCTGAATTAGTTTTAGAAGTAGAAGCTTTAGCAGAAGTTTTTAAATCATTTTTATTATGTATTATCAAAGCAGTTAATTCATCCAACTTTTTATCAAGAGAACCAATATGTTCACCCAAAACTTTAACATATAGTCCCAAATAATTGTTTTGAGAAATTAAATTATTAATTTCGTTAATGCTGACTGCCGCAACATCTTCTTCAACAAAATTTTGAAAGGCAATAAATGTAATACCAGTATTATTAAGGAAAACAAATGATGATTGAGAAGGATAAACAGTCTTGACAATATTACCAGTTCCAGAACGTTGATGAACAAAGGTAACTAAGTGGTTATAAACCATGACACAAAATACATAATTTGATTATGCAAATCACAAGTTTCATAAAACTCTTGAGAGATATTATTCAAATCATCGGCACTATAAGAGTCAAAAAACCAAGTTTTAAATTGGTTCCATTTATCACTTAAAAATTCATTCTGAATGTACTTTCGTGCCAGGGACCCTGGCTAAAATCTATTTGATGTACATCCATCATTAAGTATTATTTAGATCAAAATCCATTTCAGAATGAGAAGGAATATCCTTATCAGAAATATCAGAAGCATATCATTTGCATGAACAATATTTAACCGAGGATTAGTCTTGATTTTATTAACAAGTCTATCATTTTGATCCGCAGATATAACCGATGGTAAAGTATGTAATGAAGCAGCACGATTACAAACTGGGCCATAAACAGGATCAATAGGGGAAATATGATGCATAGCAGACAATCTTCTAGTAGAAGAAAATGAATGTCTACTAAAAGGAATATCATTAAATTGCATACAAATCCTACCGTCAGGATTTTGAGTGATATGAGAATACTCAGAATTAGTGACTGCAACTGTCATATGGTTTGGAGGAATAACCGAAAGTCCAAGTAGTTGGAAAATTAATTTCTTCCCATTTTATAGGTCGTCTAGTAGTGACCTTAGATCTAACAAAATTAGTTTCTACTAAAATAGTTTCAGCAGATGTATCATATAACTTACATCTTGGATTTAATGTAGAAAACAATTTGAAATAAATTCTATAAGACAAGCAAATTAATTCAGATCTAGGTGCATAATTATAACCATGCGTCTTAACATTTAAGGTTAAGGTATCTAGAATATTAGCATCAGTTAAAGATAACTACAAATTAGGTTGAGTATTAAAATAGACTGGACCATATGCCACAGTAGATTCGATCGAACCCATCAAAGATTGTCTAAAATTCAAATTTCTAGCATCACGCAAAGCAGCTAAAAATGTCTCAGGTAACCCTTTAAGATTTAAAGTCTTAAAAGCAATTTGTATCATGCCAATATGCAAGAAATTATACTGAAGTTTATATAAGTCGATATCTCGTTTATTTAACAAACGAATAGTCTGTTCTGACGAATTTAACGCCAAAGATTGTTCAGTAGTTTTAATCAATTGTTTATTAAAGATTTTATCAAACAAACCATAGTCATAAATGATTTTACTATTAATTTTTGAAATAGTCTATTTGTTTAACAAATCAAGGTTTTGAGGTATATCTACCTCTTCCAATCTAGTACTCTTAGTACTTGTTTCTCCAAGATCCATGAAGACAAAGATTATATCTATGTCGTATACTTCATATCAATCTTACATGTAGCTCTGATACCAATGAAACCAGGATCTCAGAAGACGGGCTATATATATATATATTATTATTATTATTATTATTATTATTATTATTATTATTATTATTATTATTAATTGATTTACATCGTGGTTATCCAAAATTATCCTTTTTAAATCTTAACGAATACCATCTAATATGCCAACACTATTGGAATACATAAAAATAAAATTATCAATTATTAAAAATAGACATTATTCTGAAAAATTCTGAAGAAAAAAATGGTTGTTCAAAATAATTAAAAACAGTGATTGGATTGGTAAGCCTTTTTCAAAATTAACTATGGTAAAAAAAAAATATTAACTAATGATTGATATATTTTTAAGTGAGAGAGAAGCATTAACTAATAATTGAGAGATATTTGTGGAAGATAAATAACAAAATAGAGTAGATTAAGGAATCCAATCTTATTTTAGGTAGAATCTATGTTGATTTATTTTCTGATATGTAATTGTTTTTTTTCATTTTATTGTGTTTTGTAAAAATTCTATTGTTATATTAGTGAAAAGTTAAAGTATTGTCATATAGGAGTTATTTAGATACTTAAATTGTATGTTTAGTTTTTCCACCCTCACATGTTAAAACAAAAATAATTTCTAGAAAATGAAGAAAAGGAAGAATATCACTCATCTGTGAAATTCTATTTTAAAGATGATAAAAAAAAGTTATTTTTAAGGTCAAATGTATATTCCATGCGGCTTTTCATTATATTGCCACTTGGCTTAACCACATTACAAAGTATTCTCCTTTATTATATATATACTAGTATACATACCGTGCGTTGCACAGATATTTAAAAATATAATATTTTTAAACTTAAAAAATAACTAATACAAATTATTATTGAGTAACAAAAGTGCATAATATTTTAGTTTTATAATATACACTTCATGCTAACAAAATTTTAGCATAATTTATGTGAAATATGGGTATATTCTTTAAAAACATTAAACATTATTCTAACAACTCTTTCTTCATTAACTATAATGAAGATCAATAGCATATGTGGCGTGTGTTGAAGTAATATTTGTTGTATAATTAAAATTTAAATTCATAGATCAATATAAATTTAGTATTAAAAATATTTATAATATTTTTAGCAAATACTAAATATATAATTTGCAAAGCATGTTGCAACCTCTTTAGCACACTCCTCTCGCGTTCAATCTTGCAAAAAAGATCACCTTTATTTAATCAAATATCTTTTCATAAAATAAAAATGTACAAAAGAAGGACTTTCAATGATCAATTAAAAAAAGATACTACTATAAATATGTGGTATATTTTATTCTTTAGTAAATATAACCTAACGTTATTTTTTGTTCAATATATTATAATTTGAAAATTATTTATCGGTAATTTATTTTTTAAATAAGAACATTTGTTAGTGTTTTTTTAATTGATAAAATTATTTTTTGAGAAAATCTCCAAATTATTAAAATAATTATAACTATCAATTTTGTGTTTTGGCAGTTTTATTTGACAAATTTTAACATAATTATTTATCAAATTAAAATTATGTTTTTCTGGAGGTAGTTTTTTTTAAAAAAAAAAAATCAAAAGGAAAAAATTGTTAATTATTTTGATGAGTCATGTGGCTTTATTTGCAAAATATGAATTTATAGTATTTTAAATTTATCCTTTCTCAGAAATGATAATTCGAAAATCATTCTGTTGATAACATGTTTTTTCTTTTTTTTCTTTTTTACAAAATAGAGATTTGAAATAATTAAAGTCATCTTTATATAAACTTAAACTTTGAATTGATACGTAGCACTTTTGGCTTATAGTTGAATTGTAAGAGATTAAGATAGTTAAGTAAGTGGGTGAGAGATTTTAGGAGATGATTTAGATAATTGTCGTTTTTTTTTTAATTTTACCTACAGATTTTAAGCTATTTCTTTATTAATGTTTACTTTTTCTTCTTCATTTTTTCAGTTACATGTTTTATTTTAAATTTATTTTGTATCATGACATTTTTTAATTTATTTTCTAATCAAATAGTTAATTGTTGTTTATTATTATTTTTCTTTTGTTTTGGCCTTGTTCTAAAACTACCAAATGTCGTTGTTAAAAATTATCGCTTAAATGTTTTTGTTAAAATTCAATTTACAAATTAAAATAATTTGAATTATAAAGTTTTAAAAAAGAAAAAACAAATCTTGATCAGATACCTAAATTTTAGACCTGCAATTCAATATGAAAATAAATAATAACTATAATTACAAAAAATTAATTTAACCCATGTAGGAGATAAACTGATATAGTAATTTAGGTATTTTGTAATTTGTTAGTATTTTTTTTATTAATAAGTTCAATTTTTTGAAAAAATATGCAAATTAGTAATATGTAAATATTACGTGGTGTTTATGGTAGTTACATTTGATAGATTTTGACATAATTATTTATCAGATTTTTAAAAAAGATATTTAAACTTTTAAAATGAGCGTATTTGAAAAGTTCGGAGTGTTTTGTTTCTCTTTTAATGAAGGTGATTGCTAATTCTTTTGGATTTCTTTAAACTCCCACTAAATCTTCACATTTTGTAACATAAAATCTTAGATAACTTTAACAAAAAGTTGAGAATATTTCATGGAAAAATAATTAATCAAACAAAATCATATTTGATAAATGTTGTATTATCTTAAATTATAAGCCTTGAATAGATACCTATAAACAAAAGAAGATCAAGCATTTTCATGATTTCACAATATATGTATAGTAATTACTTTTTATTTTAACAAAAAAATAGAGTGATCTAAAACTTGAATATAATTTATAAAACATATGCTCACAAAACAAATAGTATAATAGATATTTAGTCATATAAATTAAAATGAAAGAAGAGTCTCACATTGTATAATATGATATACATGGATATAATCATTTTTTGCTGCTACACAAACACCCATGCTTCATTCGAGATTTGAAGATTTTTTGGCTTTTTAAAAAATGTTCATAACATGTAGACATTAAATACAAATTAATGATTTGAAACTAATAAAGAACAAAATTTATTGCAATATCCAATTTAGTGATTCAAATAATTATTTAATATTTACAGAAAAGACAAAAATATATATTTTCACAACCTCACTCTCCAAATACTATTTAAAGAATGACTTATCAGTCATTGTAATCAGACATAAGATAGTTAAAGACTCTTAATATGGAAATGCTTAACTATTAAATTAAATGTTATTAGATATATACATGAATTCTCAAACCTTTTAATCATGACATGAATTTGATCTCCGTCTAAATAATCAACACCAATACAAATATAGAAGTTAATATTATGTATAATTAAAAAAGATAGATAAATAAAGACAAACGATAATACAAATTACAAATTAGTACTATAATTTTGAAATATTATATATAAAAATAATATGCATCAACTCAATGTTACCATTTTTATTCCTTTTGAATATTGTGCTATTCATGACGAAGACAGTACTTTTGAAAAGAAAAAATACATTGCTTCATTAATGTGAGAATTTGAAAAAATGTGATAGTGAGTGGGCATGTGATGCTGCGGAGGAAAGGAAATGGAAAAGTGGGAATAATAGGTATATTTATTGGATAATTATAATGGAGTAAAAAGTCATTCATCATAAGAAGTTAATAAATCGTTGATGAGAAGTTGTCATTAATTTGAAATTCAAAAACATCAATCAGATAAGAATTAAGATCAATTCAAATTAAAAATTAGAAATTAGAAAATAAAAAAATTATTATTTTTGTATATTTTTAATATTTTTGTAATTTTTGGTGGATTTTATTTTGGTATATCTTATTAATAATAATAATAATAATAATAATTCTTTAATAAATAAAATATTTTTAGATTCGAATTTAACATATTCTTTTTTTTTTTGGGAAGTTTTCATTTTTGATTAATAAATGATAATAATATTAACAATAATTTTTTTTATTATTCAAATTAATAAAAATATGATAACTTCCCACTTAAAAATGAATCACACATCCTAATTTTTAGAACTGTTTTAAATTAAGAAAAAAATATTTAGTTGTAAAATAAAATAGTAATTTACTATTTTATTATATATATATATATATTATTATTATTATTATTATTATTATTATTATTATTATTATTATTATTATTATTATTATTATTATATAATATGTGTTTTCCAGAAAACGTGGGTCTTTCTATGAGGAGTATTTTTTATTTTTTGAAAGAAAAAACAGATTTTTTTTTAGTTAGTTTCTTCAATTCAAATTTTTTAAATAATTATATAAAAGACTTTAAAAAGAAAAGATTATTATAATAATTAATATTATTATTATTTATTAGTAAAAATATGATAACTTCCCCCAAAAAAAGGAATAACACACTCTATACTTTTTAGAATTGTTTTAAATTTTAAAAAAAAAAACGTTTAGTTATAAAATAAAATACTATTTTAATGTTTAATTCTATTACATACACAATTATTTAAAAGAATATGTTTTTCAAAGGACGTGGGTTGTTATTATTTTTTTAAAAACTTTATTGTTAATCAATTTTTAATTATCTATATTTAATTATATTTTAAAAAACTCAAAGTCAAGAATGTAACTACTCATTTAAACGTTTTTATCTTTTAAAATAGTAACTTCTTTTGTTTATTTAAAAACAAATTATTATATTTGATTAGTTGATAATTTAAAATTTAAAAATTAGAGATTAATTGTGACACTGATACGTAGGTGATATCTATTATATTTGGATTTCTTTAAACTCCCACTAAATCTTCACATTTTATCTTTTTAACCTCTAGAAAAATAATGTAAAATCTTAGATAACTTTAACAAAAAGTTGAGAATATTTCATGGAAAAATAATTAATCAAACAAAATCATATATGATATATGTTGTATTATCTTAAATTATGAGCCTTAAACACATACCTATAAACAAAAGAAGATCAAGCATTTTCATGATTTCACAATATATGTATAGCAATTACTTTTTATTTTAACAAAATAATAGAGTGATCTAAAACTTGAATATAATTTATAAAACATATGCTCACAAAACAAATAGTATAATAGATATTTAGTCATATAAATTAAAATGAAAGAAGAGTCTCACATTGTATGATATGATATACATGGATATAATCATTTTTTGCTGCTACACAAACACCCATGCTTCATTCGAGATTTGAAGATTTTTTGGCTTTTTAAAAAATGTTCATAACATGTAGACATTAAATACAAATTAATGATTTGAAACTAATAAAGAACAAAATTTATTGCAATATCCAATTTAGTGATTCAAATAATTATTTAATATTTACAGAAAAGACAAAAATATATATTTTCACAACCTCACTCTCCAAATACTATTTAAAGAATGACTTATCAGTCATTGTAATCAGACATAAGATAGTTAAAGACTCTTAATATGGAAATGCTTAACTATTAAATTAAATGTTATTAGATATATACATGAATTCTCAAACCTTTTAATCATGACATGAATTTGATCTCCGTCTAAATAATCAACACCAATACAAATATAGAAGTTAATATTATGTATAATTAAAAAAGATAGATAAATAAAGACAAACAATAATACAAATTACAAATTAGTACTATAATTTTGAAATATTATATATAAAAATAATATGCATCAACTCAATGTTACAATTTTTATTCCTTTTGAATATTGTGCTATTCATGACGAAGACAGTACTTTTGAAAAGAAAAAATACATTGCTTCATTAATGTGAGAATTTGAAAAAATGTGATAGTGAGTGGGCATGTGATGCTGCGGAGGAAAGGAAATGGAAAAGTGGGAATAATAGGTATATTTATTGGATAATTATAATGGAGTAAAAAGTCATTCATCATAAGAAGTTAATAAATCGTTGATGAGAAGTTGTCATTAATTTGAAATTCAAAAACATCAATCAGAGAAGGATTACGATCAATTCAAATTAAAAATTAAAAATTAGAAAATAATAAAAAATTATTATTTTTGTATATTTTTAATATTTTTGTAATTTTTGGTGGATTTTATTTTGGTGGATCATATTATTATTAAGAATAATAATAATAATAATAATAGTAGTAGTAGTAGTAATAATAATAATAATAATAATAATAATAATAATAATAATAATAATAATAATAATAATATAAATAAAAATATTTTTAGTTTCGAATTTAACATATTCTTTTTTCTCGGAAGTTTTCATATTTTTATTAATAAATAATAATAATATTAACAATAATTTTTTTTTTATCATTCAAATCAATAAAAATATAATAACTTCCCACTTAAAAAGGAATCACACATCCTATTTTTTAAAACTGTTTTAAATTAAGAAAAAATATTTAGTTGTAAAATAAAATAGTAATTTACTATTTTATTTTATATATATATATATATATATATATATATATATATTATTATTATTATTATTATTATTATTATTATTATTATTATATGTGTTTCCCAGAAAGCGTGGATAGTTCTTTCTATGAGGAGTATTTTTTATTTTTGAAAGAAAAAACAGATTTTTTAGTTAGTTTCTTCAATTCAAATTTTTTAAATAATTATATAAAAGACTTTAAAAAGAAAAGATTATTATAATAATTAATATTATTATTATTTATTAGTAAAATATGATAACTGCACACCCCCCACCCCCCCACCCCCCAAAAAAAAAGGAATAACACACTCTATACTTTTTAGAATTGTTTTAAATTAAAAAAAAAAACGTTTAGTTATAAAATAAAATACTATTTTAATATTTAATTTCTATTATATATATATATATATATATAATTATTTAAAAGAATATGGTTTTCAAAGGACGTGGGTTGTTGTTATTTTTTAAAAAACTCTTTTGTTAATAAATTTTTAATTATCTATATTTAATTATTTGTTTAAAAACTCAAAATTCAAGAATGTAACTACTCATTTAAACGTTTTTATCTTCTAAAATAGTGACTTCTTTTCTTTATTTAAAAACAAATTATTATATTTGATTAGTTGATAATTTAAAAATTAGAGATTAATTGTGGTGCTGACACGTAGGCACTATCAGAGAGAGAGAGAGAGAGAGAGAGATGTTTTAAGAAGTGTGTTAGATGATAAATAATATTTAATAGAAAGGGTAAAATAAATACAAAAAATAAATAATTTCTTAATTTTTAAAATTAGACAAATATTATTAAATTTTTTTTTAGTATAATACACTATTATTATTGAACGAAGAAAGTATTTAATTAATTGAGCACATATATATGGGATCCACTTGCCAAGGTAGCGAAGAAACATCTTAATCCTCTTCTTTATTAATTTCACTCAACCATCATTAATTTTTCTTCTTTTTAACTCTTCTTCCAAAATATTTGTTTTTCTATTTTCTTGATTGTTATTTTTTTTTTAAATGCTCACTTGTTGGTGATGATCTAATTTCCACCTGGTATATTATCTCCTCCTTCATTTTCTCTATCCCAATTATCTTATTTCTTTACTCTTTTCTTTTTTCGTGAATTTTGAATTTATTTTTTATGATCAATACATGAGTATTGAATTTGATAACTTTTTATAAAATTTTTGCTATGACAAATGAAAATAAAAACGTGTCAAGCCCTAATTAGATAGTATGAACATCAAAAAAAAAAAAAAAAATTGAGTTGATTCTTTCAATGATTACTTGTATTTTAAAAATTGCCTGTTATATCTCTTATTTTTCATTTATAAAACTTCAATATTTTTTTTTTTACCTTTTAAACTGTATCAACTTAATTTCTATTTTTAGGATTCATTTGAACGTTTTTTTGGTAATAATTTCACTTTATCTGAGAATTATTGTGTGGTTATGAAAATTTGAATTTATAATTTTCTAAAATTGAAGTTTTATTTCAAATTTGGAAAACATTTTATAATCTATTTTCCAATTCACTTTACTTTGAAGTTGTATTTAAGTATATTTAACAATAAATATTATTTTAAATATTTTGTTCAAAAGATACAATCAAACACAACTCTATCTTAAACTCCAATGTTACAAATTTTGAACAAAATTAAAAAAATGTTTGAATTCTATGACCAAAAGCCTAATAATAATAATAATAATAATAATAATAATAATAATAATAATAATAATCATTTTATAGTCAATCATGATGATGATGATGATGGTGATGGTGCTTTCTATATCCAAAATCCCTAATTATTTAATGTGCAATTTAATAGCACGTGTTTGATTATTGTTTTATAAATTTATTTTTATATATGAATTTATGTGTTTGTATTAGAGGCTTATTTTATTGAATTAATTTTATTAATTATGTTTTAAAACTTTAAATTTGATTTCAAGTACTCTTTGTATCAACGACAAGAATGGTGTTATAAAAAATAAAAAATTAATTAATTAATCAAAAAGAAATAAGTAAAAAAAATATTTCATTTTAACGGATCAAGTAAAATAAAGCTGGAGAGCAACAAAATTGGGTTTATAATAGTTTTTTTTTTTTTGAAAATGACAAAGAAAGAAAAGATAAAGAGACGAGAAGAAAAATGGATTAAGAGGATAAGGAGAATGTGTATTGATTTTATAATGTGAAGAATTTAATTTTTTTTTTATTAGCTGTGTCTCATCCTCCAAGGTAGCATGGCAGGGACAGAAAATACAACTGTTTGTGTGCATATAAGAAAATCAGAGTCCCCATAAATGCAAATTGAAATAGTTTCTATTATATGCAGTAAAATCAAGCAGACCGTTCCATTGAGGAATGAATTTGACGAGGGTGAGACAAGTTTCAGTTCCGGTGATTCGGGCATTCGTTTGTGACAAGGACTCAGAAGCAATGCGTCGCCGTAGAGTGCTCAGAAAGTTTGATAAAGAGTTAGCAAATCGAAATTACAAAGCTGCTAACGCTCTGTTGAAGCAATTGCAGCACAAGCCCCGAGCCTTGCTTGGCTTCGGTTCTGCCAAATTGGTAAGTTTTTTTTTCAAAACTTTCCATTACAACACTTTGCTGGAGTAATAGCTATGCTGATTCGTTCACTGTAATGTAATGGATGTAATGGAGGTGCCTAAAATAATACCAGCAATCAATACACAACAACTATCTATGGTTGATTCATCGTCTTTTGAATCTTTAGTTGACACAATTATGTGTTCAATCAAATATAGCATCAAGTTTTCTATATCAGATGAGGAGGTATGGCAGCTTCTTATTTTTAATTCTATTCTTAATCCACATGCCATGCATTTTTTATTTATTTAAATATTTGGCTTAGCTAGATTATATTCATATAGGTCTTATTAACGGGAATGGAAGATGCTATGGGGAGTGAAAGTGATAATTCCCCTTATGAAGATCATCAAATGTGTTTGCAAGTAAGACTTGTTAATAGTTTGGTGATATTTTTATGCAAGGAACAAAACAAATGGCTATCACAGGCAAACATGTAATTGTTCGTAAAACAATATTTAAATGACCCAATTCATAGGCAAGTGGTGACACTTAATATGGAATTCTATTTGACAAATTTAAGGCATGTCTATTGGCATACAGGCTTTTATTCTTCTGTTAGTAGCTTTATTTGTGTACAGTATCGAATATCAAGTACATGGCAAGTCTCTCTGTTGATGTATGTTTTCTCAAACTGCTCTCTCTTCATTCAACTATTTTCGTATTGTTTGTTTGGAACATTATAAATCATGGATCTCATATAGTCTAGCTGTAGGTTAAAAGGTGCATTTTGTGCAGCATGAGGTGGGGCATTTTTTGGTTGGTTACCTGGTCGGGGTCTTACCAAGAAGCTATGAAGTACCTAGTCTACAAGATATAACACAGGACAAATTTGCTCAAGGAAATGTGCAGTTTCTTGGCTTTGAATTTCTCAAAGAAGTAAGAATGATGTTCTAGTTACTACGAGAATTGTATAAACACCATGTCATGGCAACATATGGCTGTAGGATTTATTTTATTTCACTTTTCTTCTCTTTGGTTTACTGTAGTACCTTAGAAATTCTGGCGTAGCTTCCATCTATTTATATCCTATTTGAATTCCCTGTTCCATAATTGCTGGTCTTATTCTTAAATACTGTATGAGTTGTATGCTTTTTGGAATGTCATGGCATGTATGCTCTCTTAAACAAACTAACGCAGGTTTTGAAACAAGTGATTACTAGCCAAAAAGTTAGCATGTTTCCTACCATGTCCATATGCTTTCTTTCTTAGAGTGAAGGAGCAATGTTATGGGATTAATCTGCATATTTGTCTCTTGTTGTCGCTGCTATTTTTCTTCTGGTATTTCTTCCTCAATAATTACTACTTTAAGCATCTCTAGGCACACAGGTATTACACATGGATTTTTTAAATCAATTCTTACTAGCCTTTGTTAGCTTCTCAAGATGAACTACTTCCCATACATATGTTGCACTACAGAGAGGAAGATCTTCAAATTAGGTTCGTTTCTATTGTCAGTTGTATTTCGATGCATAGTCATTCATTTCAGGTCCAAATTGTGCAGGTTGATATTAATACTATATCAAGCAAACGGTTTACCCAGGGCAAGCTAAAAAGCAAGGTAAGAATGGCTTGTTAAATATGTCAGCTTGAAGCTACTAAGATTCATGAAAGATATGTGGAAGGGTGAAGGACCGAAAATGTCCCTGAAGAAAAGGTATAATTTTACCCTCTATTAATAGTTGAGATGACCACTAGCATTGCCGTTACCAAAGTGGCTCAAATATGCGCTTATTTGCCAATTCAGCAAATGGGATCATTAAAATAGAAATTAGAAAATAAATAAGACAAAGTAAACGTCGATGGCAGTAGTGATCCTAACTATTAATGGAGGGCAAAATTGTACCCATTTTGCATAGTTCACGGGCATTTTTAACCCTTCGCCCTATGCGGAATGAATGTCAGGGACAGTGAACAAACTGCTGGTGTAAATGATCATTATTTTGTAGACATAATTAGACCGTGTGAGTCTCTTCCATTTTAGTAGCTTTTCACATAGTCATCCTCTAGGTAAATTAACTGGAAAAAGTTTCTATTAATAGAGAGCCAAAGGATAGTTAAAAGATAGCAGCAGTTTTGGAGAACCATCCCTTTATGCATCTCTTGGAAATAAACGTCTAAAAAATTTGAATTTCTGGTTAAGTAGCATACTGGAAAATATTGAACAAATACTTGAACAGTATGGACCACTGCCCTGCAAAGGTTTATCTACAGAACCATACTATTAGAACAAGGAGAGCATTCCAGTATTGTAATGTTTGGTCTCAACATCCACAACTCAATGATAAAATCCGAACAGTATGGACCACACATGTGAGGGATGCAAAATGTGGAAAGTAGTGAAAAGATTAAAATTATTGAAACCATGTCTGAAGAAGCTGAATACACAATATTTCAGGAACATAGATACTGAAGCAAGTGAAGATGGGGATGCACTGATAGAAGATCAACATAAACTTCATATTGACCCTCTGAATAAGTCTTTGCAGGAAGAGGAGAAGGTTAAACATGACAAGTACAGGTACACTTCCTATATGGCTGAGAACTTTCTTTAACAACAGAGTAAGGCCACATGGTTGAAACTGGGTGATGATTATACGATATACTTCTTCTCTGTGATAAAACATCAAAGACTCCAACAGGCAATAAGTAAGAGATGACCAATGAGAATGACAGTATGATCAGGAGGCAATTGCTACCATATTTGTGAAATTTTATGAAGAGCTATTGGGGAAGGAAGATGTTAATAAGGAGGAAGCTCGCTCATCTTTCTTTAGTAATGGTCCTATCCTTTCTATAGAGCAACAACTAGCTTTGCAGCAGGAATTCACACAAAGGGATGTTAAGGCAACAATGTTCAAGATAGACTGCAACAAAAGCCCAGGACCTGATGGCTATGTCAGTGGGTTCTTTAGGTCAGCTTGGGAGGTTGTGGGAAAGATATCACAGAAGCTATCCTAGAGTTTTTTGGGAATGGTAAGCTGTTGAAACAACATAATGCTACTAATATTGCTTTGACACCTAAAGTCTCTGTACCAGAATTCGCCAGCCAGTTCACTTCAGACCTATTTCTTGTTGTAATGTGTTGTGTAAGTGCATCACAAGAATAATTTGTATGAGGTTAAAGGAAGCTATAAATCACATAGTGACAGACAACCAATCTGCATTTGTTCAGGGGAGATCAATGTTGCATAATGTTTTAATATGTCATGGCCTGTTAAGACACTATAATAGACAAACATCTCCTAAATGCTTGATGAAAATTGATCCGAGGAAGGCATACGACATGGTCGACTGGGAATTTGTAAAGGAAGCTTTGCAGGGCTATGGATTCCCAAACAGATTTACAGAACTTGTCATGACCTGCATCACATCTCCTATGTTCATTGTCAAGGTAAATGGAGAAGGACATGAATTTTTTGGTGGTAAAAGAGGACTAAGGCAGGGGACCCCATGTCTCCTTTATTGTTTGTACTTGTTATGGAGTACTTGTCCAGGACATTGAAGTGTATGAGTGAGTTGCCTAAATTCCAGTTTCATCCAATGTGTAAGAAAGTCAAGTTGACACATTTAGTATTTGCGGATGATTTGATGATATTTTGCAAAAGGGATGTTCCATCAGTAAGCAGAATAATGGAACCCTTGCAACATTTGAGTAGTGTCACTTGTTTAGTTGCAAATATGGACAAGTCAAATATATTCATGGAAGGGGTGGATGACAACACTAAAAGCCAATTGTTGTCAAGAATAGGATTTTCGCAGGGCTCATTTCCTATTAGGTACCTTGGACTACCATTATCTTCTAAGAAATGGAGCAAAATGGAGTGTCATCAACTGATTGAGAAGATCACTAGTAGAATTACAAAAGTTTACTTGAAACAGTTATCCTATGCAAGAAGGCTATAGGTGATTATCTCAGTTATGTTTGCTATTCATAGCTTCTGGGGTTCTGTGTTTATACTACCCCAAAGTGTGTTACAAGAAGTTGACAAGAAATGTAGAGAGTATCTATGGGGCAGCTCTGAGGATAAGAGGAAGACAACATTATTAGCTTGGGATAAAGTTTGTGTGCGGTGTGCCTAAGAAGTTTGGTGGTCTAAATATTAAAGGAAGCAGGTTGTGGAATGTGACATTTGTGGGTAAACTGTTATGGCAATTAATAATCAAGAAGGATGTACTGTGGTTTAAATGGGTACATGGGTCTATATGAAGGAGCTAGTTATGCATCAATGTTAGGAGTGCAGAGTAAACTGAGGATTGCAGGGTTGATATGGAATAAAATCTCTCAACCAAGGCATATATTCATTGTGTGGTTAGCTGTGCAGGGCAGATTGCTGACCAAAGATAGACTACAAAGGATGAATATACCAGTGGATACTATAACATGCAGTTTGTGTGATGCTCAGGCTGTAGAGACACAATACCACCTATTTTCTGTATGTGATTGGACTAAAGGACTCATTACAACAATGGCTCAATGGACTGGAGTGCAGATTCTATCAGGAGATGTCAAACAGGTGTTGAATAGAATTAGGAGGAGGCACTTGAAGCAACTTTACAAGGAAATAATAGCAGCACTTTGGGGCTCAATAGTATATTATGTGTGGCAGGCCAGGAATTGGAAACTGTACAGGGGAACTACTGTGACTACAGATACAACAATTACACAGATTAAGTTTCAGTGTTAGATTAGATATGGTTAGAAAGACTAGGAAAGGCCAAAGACGTGTCTCTTTAATTCAGTAGTTTTTCATGTAATTAGAGATATGTTGGAGGCTTAACTCACATAGCCCCCTTCCTAGAAGGTATTGTGGAGTTAGGTGCTCTCTAGGTGTATTGGTTTGGTTGTTAATGGTAATATTTACATTTGTTACCAAAAAATAAAAAACAAAAATTCTAGATGTGCGCCAATGGCATCCTCCCCTGGGCATTAGATTGTTCAATTTTCTTTTTGATTTCACAAATTGAAATCCTATTATCATGTAAACTTATGAGAAATGTTGTAATCAAATAAGCTATTTCACCGGTGTATAAAACTAATTGCTTTATGTATGACTGAACTTCGACATTCATCCACATTTAAAGATCTTTGTGGAAAAATGCACTTAAGTATTATTCCTTTGTGCAGAAACATTACGTTTTTTGAGTAACTCACATCTCCATGCTTTTCTAACCATAACTCCAACTTCCATGCTTAAAATGCAATGTGTTTGCAGGAAAACAGGGCCAAAATCTCATCCCAGGTCAGATATCTTGCTATTTTGATTGTTTTTGTTTTGATAAATGTTTGCCAGCCTTAAATCATTATTATTTGATTTGGAGATGGTTGACTTTTGTGTCCCAAGTTGTGCCTCAATTCTTGTGTTATATCAGGTGTAGTTATGAACATTATTTCAGATTATTACCATTGATCCACAAATATAATGAATTTAAGTCACTTAATGGATCAACTCTAGCGTCATTGATATTGTAATGTAACATTATAGCTACAACCATTGTTGTAGGCTTGTAGCATGACACTCAGTTAGATACAAATAGTGCTGGCAAAAATGAGCCCGTATTTTGTTAAGCAGCTCAACCTGCCCATATTTTAGCGGGATGAATGAGCGATATTTTAGATGGGTAAAATTTGGGCTTCAGCCCATATTTAACCCATATAAATATGGATATATATGGGTAAAAATGGGTATGTCACATACTGCCCACTGGTCCGTTTCTTTGTAAAATTCTCATATCTGACGAAATAAATGATTAGTAATTTTATAGTTATTCAACATATATATAATGAAACTTATTGTGTACTCATATTGCTGGGATTTTTTTTTTAATTATTGAACTTATTGATTCTCTTCATTGGTGGCATAATTATATTATTGTGAGAGTTTCAAAAAGGAACAGCTTTTAACTTAACGAGAATGGGATCATTGATAACAGGGTCTTTTTTCACAACTTATAACACTGATCTTTGTTGGGGAAGTTTATCTTTTCAGCAAGCTTATGGCTTTAGGATATAAAAATGGGTCTGAATGATTTTTACCCAATCCATATTTTACCCAAGCCACTTTTCACCCGTATTAATATGGATGGCTTAAAACTCAATAAGGTGTTAAGTCTTAATAAAATAACTTGTAGTTTTTGTTTAGCAGACTTTGAACAGGTTCTTGTGTGTGATACTAGGAGGGTTAGCAGCAGAGCACCTGGTATTTGGATACTCAGAATTACTTCACTCAGATGTTCAAAAGGTCACATGCTGTCTATAATATTTTGCTTTATGGATGTGAGCCTAAGTAGGACTAGTTGCTGACTGCTTTTCCATTAACTGTGGATAGTTGGACAGAGTGCTAAAGTGGTTATGCTACAATGAGAATGAAGCCGACTCTCTGGTACGATGGGCTATACTTACCACTTTGTCACTATTAAGTCATCATCACGAGGCTCAATCAAGACTAGCAGAGGCCATGACTTCAAGAAGATCAATTGGCTATTGTATTGATATGATAGAGAGCACTTTGTGAGGCCATGTTGTTTAGACACTGACTTGGGGGACCATATCATTTTTAACTCAACGAGTTCCCCTTCTCATTTTCTTGCAGTAGCAGAATATGTCAGAATCCATAAGAGGGGCTACCTAAATAATGTCACTCTCCAATCTCTCAGAGAGCATCAGAAACTAAGTTACATTTACCCTAGTTGACATCACCTGGCCCTGACTGCAGTGTTTTGGCCAAGTCCTTCAGAAAGAAGAAAAGAGTAAGTGAGGTCCAGAGGTGTAGGTCAGGAGATCACATGTAGGGTGTGTTTGGTATGATTTTTTTTTTCAATTTTCTCATGTTTGGTTGACTTAAATGTTTTGGAAAATATTTTTCAAATCAACTCATTTTCCCTTCAAAAATTAAGGTAAACATTTTACAAAACTCTCCTCCCATCTCAAGTTACAATTTTTTTCTAACCCTAACCCTCCGCATTAAAAATAAGACATTATTTTTGAAAAATAGTTCAAATTTTAAAATTCTGACTACCCCCACCCCTCTCCCCATTTTTTTTTTAAAGTTTGTTTTTGAAAAAAATTTAAAAATTTCATTTTCTTTAACCCTTACCTGCCCCCTACCAGCCCCCACCCCTGCCCATTTTTTTTAAAGTTTTTTTTTCTTTTTTTTTTTAAAGAATTCAATTTTAAATTTTATTTTTTATCCCACCCCATACCCTGACCCCCTATCACGCCCTGCCCTACCGGCCCCCAGCCCTCTCCATTTTTTTTTTTTAAAGTTTGTTTTTTAAAAAAAGTTCCAATTTTGATTTTTTTTTATCTTTTACCCTCCCTGCCCCTACCCCCCTCCCAATTTTTTTTTTTAAAAGTTTGTTTTTGAAAAATATTCTCAAATTTTAAAAGTTTCAAGTTTGTTCGCATGCCATAAAATTTTGTGATATGCGTGGTATTGAGTCATAAAATTTGATACATAAAATCTTGGAAATTCTGGATCCAATAGTACTAAGCATATAGTAGAAATGAAATAGACATTGCTCTAGGTCACATGACACTAAGATGTAGTTTGTGTAGAGAAATCGGTTATAAGTGGAATCATTGTCCCTGTCGAGCTTTGTAATTTTCATACAATATTGTATTCTACTCTCAGTTTTTTATACTTTTATTATTAAAGAGAAAATGACCAAAAGCCCCTCCAATCTATATTCGGATTTCCAACTGCACACTTTAACTTTACGGGAGTCCTATCACCCCCTGAAGTGTATAAAATTGAAATTATTACCTCTCTGAATGCTTAGCTGGCAAAGAGAGTGTGTTTCACTCTCTTTGAGAGAGTGAGCACAAAAAACAAATATTAAAATTTTTATTTTTAATATCTCTTTTATAAATATATGTATTTTTATTTATTTTTCAAATTTATTGTCTTTCTTCTCCATAGCAACAAAGACCAAATTCCTATACCGGATTCACCATTGTTGATTTCACACAAACTTATAAACTCCCATGTAAAAAAATTAGAAAAAACAATCAATTCAATTAAAGATAAAATGACAGGTTTTTCAATCATCCAAAAATGAAATCTGGATCAGATTTGAAAAAAAAATTAAATTGGGTTTACATCAAATTCAATTGAACTCCCTAATGAGGATGTTTTTTTCCTTTTTATTGTAGATCCTTAAATTATCAATCTCAAAATTCAATTAATCAATGAAAGGATTCAATCTCAATTGACCTCCATTAATGGCATTGCTAGTGCTTTCGTTTGTTCTCCCTCTTTTGCTGCTCGACCATCAGCCACCACTGTCGCCGCCTCCGGCGAAACCCAAACTACCAACAAAACCCCGTTCTCCTCTTCCCCTCTCCTCTTATCTCTCTCCCATTCCGAGACAACCACCATGAAGACCTACCTCTGTTCTCACAACAAGGTCGACTACAACAACAACAACAAAACCTTGCGGCTGCACTGCTCCAACCAGCGAGCTCTGATGAAGCAAGCAAAACTTCGACGTAGCAGCGATATGCACAGATCCTTTTAGATTATTTTTCAATGTTCTCCGACAAGCAAAACTCGAATATCGCTTGACAAGCTCCTGCTATCAATATTCATCTTTGTTCCTCACAATTCCATAGGAATTTGAAAGAATTGGGGGAAGAAGTTACTTTAGAGATTTGAAGAAATTGGGAGAGGATAGGAAAAAGTGGAAATGAATTATAAAAAAATTGAAAATAATAATAAATTAATTGAATTTTCATTTGTAAAATGCGTGAAGTTCACAGGCCAACACAGATCTGGTTGTGGCTTTTTAGGGGTGTAATTATTACAGTTTTAAACAATTCAGGTGGGTGATAGGACTCCCATAAAGTTGAAGTGTGTAGTTGAAAATTCGGATATAGATTAGGGGGGCTTTTGACCATTTTCTCTTATGTATCAAATAGACATAATAATACACTTAAAATTTAGAAAAGATATTTCTTCATGTGAAAATCTAATAAAAAGTTGTAGTTCCCCATTTATGGGCGAACCAATTAAAATATTTCAGTTTTATATTGAAGTGGAATAGACAGTTAATAGCTGTTTCGAATAATTTGTCTATTTCTATGCGAAGTGTCTATTTCGTCTATGTTATTAGGGAGGGTCCCTTTTGTTATATGGTTGAAACAAAATATTTGTTTTCGGGCTGGACTCAGTGAACTTAGCTGCACAAAAACAATACATGTAGAACAATCTTTTCATTAATTAAGTATAGGTAAAGAAAAGAATTCTATTTTTCTTAGAGTCGAGGCTTGTTTTTCCTAGTAAACAGAACAATTTAGAAAAGGAAAAATCACCTCACATATCTATTTAAGGCTTAATATTACAACCTTTAGGTGTACTTTTTTTTTATGTTACTACTTATAACATTTTAATTACAAGTATTAACAGATTAGTTTTAATATATAATTTATTTTATTTTATTAATTAGTTATTATTTTTATAATTACATTATAATTAATAAGTAAGAGAAATACATTAATATTAGAGAATCAATTGTCATTATCTCTTACACCATTTTAGGGATAACATTAATATTGGAGAATCAATTGTCATTATCTCTTACACCATTTTAGAGATTTTTTTACCAGTTTTCACACGGCTACCCCCTACCCACACCCCACCTTCCTCTTTTACCCACACGCGAACCCCCACCCCCACCCCATGTTCCTCTTTTACAGAGAACTAACTTTTTCTCTCTCACCATCATCAACTTTGTCTTCTTCATTCAAAAAATAAAAAATTAGCAGAACTCTTCCACATGAATATGATTCAATGATTGGAGGAGATCTACACACGAGGAATGTGGAGAAAGCAGTTGATAAACTTTCCACAATTATACCACTGTTTTTAGCTAGCACAAGATTTTATGATAAAGGGCTAGACCTCTATTCCAATAAACTATTTGCATATGTTGACAAGTCTCAATCCAAGCTCAAAGTTGTATTTATAAAGAATGTGCCTCAACAAGATCCAAGCTCAAAGTATGTATTCCTATTTTATTGTGTTTTGTTCATAATAAGTAATTCACTTTCCTTCTCAATTTTTTTCTTCAATGTTATTTCAGTGATTGTGGATTGTACGCATGTCGCCTTGCTAAACATATTAGCAATGGAGTTTTTGATATGGGTCTCATTTACATTGATGCAAAGTACCACCATAAAAGCTATGCCACAATCATGTGAAAATATGGAAGAAGCAAGAACGCTGATGGCAAAATTAGTGAGAGTGAAGTAATTGGAATGGTTGCTAGAAAATTTGGTGGACCTCACATAGCAAAAGAACATGCTTAGGATACTACCAATTATCCTACACCAAGACCAATGAAATGAACTTTGAAATAGTTGATTGCAATTTAGACTTTTAATTATTACATGTATTGATTTTGGATAATGTATATTTATTTTGCTATAGTTTTTGACAACAAAATATAATATGCATTTTTTACATTGTCAGATTTATTCTTCCCAGATTTATACTAGTTGGATATCAATTTCATACATTTTAAATTTTAGTCTTTGTTATAAAATTTCAAGTTGGATACCAAGTGTATACAAATAGGATACAACATTAACTTGTATTTGATTATCTAATTTGGTTGAAATATCAATTACATTTGGCTTTTCCATTTTCCAGTGGGATATCTATTGGATACAAATTGGCTACAACATTAACTTGTTTTAGGTTGTCTAATTTGGTTGAAATCTCAATTACAGGTTTTTCAATTTTTCCAATGTGATATCAGTTGGATACCAAATGTATGCCAATTGGATACAACATTAACTTGTTTTAGACTGACTAATTTAGTTAAAATCTCACTTACATATTGGTTTTTCAATTTTTCCAATGGGATATCAATTGGATACCAAATATATACCAATTGGATACAAAATTAACTTGTTTTAGGCTGACTAATTTAGTTGAAATCTCAATTACATATTTTTTTTTCAATTTTTCCAATGGGATATCAGTTTGATACCAAATGCATACCAATCGGGTACAAAATTTACTAGTTTTAAGCTGACTAATTTTATCTCAATTACGTGTTTTTTCAATTTTCCAATGGGATATGTAACGACCTGTTCCCGTCGTTATGGAAAAACCAATGGGAAAGGAATTTGGGTAAGAAAACTTCTAAGTAGTAACTTGGAAATTTCTAGCCTAGGCCAGGCTTGAACGAAATCTGAGTCAGGTGAGGTCTAGGGGAATTCGATAATGGATTAGGGATTTAATTATGAGTTTGATCATGTGAGTGGATAACCAAAATGTTAAAGAGCCTATACGACTTTAAGGAATTGAATTTGGGCGAGTAGAACTCCCGAAACTGATCTTGGCGTGAAATGGTAGTGTTAGAACGTCCAAGTTTGAAGGCGTGTTGTGAAATGGGAGCTTGGAACTCAAATTCCAAGTTTCTGTCTCCGTGCAAGCCACCGGGGCAGGGTTAATTCCGCCAGGGTGGGGCCGCTGTGGCGGACCAGTCGCGAATTAAATAAGGGAAAAACCTCAAAAACATTATTTTCTGCAAAACTTTGTTCTTAAGAGCTAAGGGACTACCCAGGGCAATTTCTTATCACATTTCCACGAATTCTCGCGCTAAAGGTAAGTTAATTACTCCCCTAATCCGTATTTTGATTCTTATATTTAGAATCTTGGGTAATTATCGTTGTGGGAGGGTTTTGGCCTGAAGTTAATGGTGGGAAAAGCCCTAGTTGAACATTAGGTTCATGGGTTTGGCCTTGAGTTAATATTTTTTTTTTATCTGGGTAAATTAGACCTTGTTTAGTGTTCCATCCATTAATTGCTTGTTTTAGATCAAGAATGAGCTGAAAGACTTCAGAAAGGGAAGGCTCAAGTGTCTTAGGAGTAGTTAGGATTGGTTTTGAGGTAGGTGATGGTTTGATTTCCTATTGTGTGATATATGCCGGTTAGTTACTTCATTGTATGTGTGCATGTATGTGAATAGGGAATGTGAATCAAATATAATGAAATGATTATGTGTGAACAATTACATGCCATGAACCTATTACTTGATTGCATGACTATGAGTGCTGTTCATTATGGGTGTGATTGTGACTGTGGTTGTGCTGGCTGGATCAGGTGTCACGTTTTGACGTATATTGGATTGGGTGTCATATTCCGACACATATATTGGACCGAGTGTCACATTTCGACACATGTATATTGGATCGAGTGTCACATTCCGGCACACTAACAGTTTGGGTGTGGGTTCCATGAGAGGACCACTTGTGATTAT
Organism: Solanum pinnatisectum; assembly: GCA_035578085.1. Lineage (NCBI taxonomy): Eukaryota > Viridiplantae > Streptophyta > Magnoliopsida > Solanales > Solanaceae > Solanum > Solanum pinnatisectum. The sequence continues at coordinate 35,974,050 of CM069083.1, forward strand.
TACGTTCTTATCTAGTTGTCATTGATATTGGGAAATTGTATGTTACTCCTAAATGATAACTGAATTATGCGTTTCTGTATATGTGTGTTTACCGTGTTGTAATTACTTGCGTATATTTTGCTTACTAGAGTAGCCGCGTGATCCTACCAATACACAGTTGTTTCGTGTATTGATACTACACTTGCTCTTTCTTTATTGAGTACAGGGAATCTTAAGGTGGCTGCTGACAGACCTCAGTTTAGAGATCATTGACCGAGACCGAATTCAAGGGTGAGCCAATTCTTTCAAGTTGCCATGGATCTATCGTTAGTTTAGTCCATTCTTTTCAGACTTAGACTACATATTTAGACTCTTACTTATGTTTAGTTTTCGGGGTTGCACTCCCCTTTTTTCTTAGACTTGTTGATTGGTAGAGTTTTGGTACAATGAATTTCAGTTCTAGGGGTTGAATTTCTGTGATAGATGTTTGTTAGACTTTCGGAGTTTATGGGAACTCCATATTTAATTGTCATTTAAGCCTACTTCCATATCTTTAAATGCTTTAGTTTCTTAAAATGTTTAGTTGGGGCGTAGTACTGGTTCTCCCACCGAAGGGTTAGTGTGGGTGCCAATTACGGCAGTCTGGATCGTAACAAAGTTGGTATCAGAGCCCTAGGTTCGTCGATCTCGTTGTACCAAAATGAGTCTAGTAGAGTCTTGCAGAACGATACAGAGACGTCTGTATTTTTCTTCGAGAGGCTACAAGACTTTAGGAAATCTCTTTGTCTTCTTCTCCTTTCGTCGTATGACTTGATTCCAATTGGTATCTGGTGATCCAAATCGGTATCTAATCTCCTTCACTCTTCTGTTTGCAGATGGTTAACACGTGATACAACGACATTAGGCCCGTAGCTCCCATTAATGAGCCAGCAACGGAGCCCGCAACAAAAGGCCGTGGCCGAGTCAGGGGTAGGAGAAGAGTAAGGGGTGGAGGTCGAGGAAGGGTAGCACCCGCCAGGGGTGGAGCCTCAGTTGAGAATGTTCCCATGGAAGAGGCCCCTCCTACAACCCAAGAAGAGGTGGAAGAGAATGTAGAGATCGAAGACGAGGAGGATGTTGGACCAGAGGAGGATGCACAGGTTGAGAATACCACAATTCCTCTCTTAGACCCAGTGTTAGCTCAGTAGATCATGACTTTTCTGAAGGGGTTGGTCGGCTCTGGAGTCCTTCCCACAATGCAAGCTACTCAACCTCCGATCAATCGCCCCATTGCTGCTACTGTTCCCAGGGTGGATGGAGGATTATGCACTAATGCATTCTTCCATCCCCTATGGGGTCCCATGATGACTGGCACTGAGCATGAGATGTTGACTAATTTTTTGAAGCTGAAGCCGCCTGTATTCTATGGTTCTATGAGTGAGGATGCCTATGAGTTCATTTTGGATTGCTATGAGAGGCTTCACAAGTTGGAAATTATACACCAACATGGAGTGGAGTTCGTGACCTTCCAGCTTCAAGGTGATGCTAGGTAGTGGTGAAGGGCCTATGTGGATTACAGATCCCCAGTCTTTCCCCCACTCACTTGGACGCAGTTCCATGCTTTGTTTCTAGAGAATTTTGTGCCCCAAACCTCAAGGGATCACAAAAAGGATGAGTTCATGGCCTTGGAGTAGGGTGGTATGACTGTAGCTACCTATGAGGCGAAGTTCCATTCCTTTTCTAGGTATGCTACATAGTTGGTGACTACAAAGGAGGAGAGGATTCGTTTATTCATCAAAGGATTAAACCCCGAGTTACAGGTATTGTCTGTTCACATGACCTCTACATGTAAAAGTTTAATGAGGTGACAGACTTTGTGAAGAAAGTTGAAGGAGTTCGAAGTGATGGGTAGGCAAAGGCTTTGGCTAAGAAGCCCAAGAGCACATGTAACTTTCATGGTTCCTACTCCAGAGGTTCAGGTAGGCCGATGATTGCAATCGGACAAATTCAGTCAGCCCTGCCCGCTTTTATAGGTGGTTACTCGGGACTCCACAGCGAAATCTTATTCAGGATAGTCAAGGAGCCGCACCTTCGTCTGTCAGCAGGCCATCTTTTGACCACAGTTGTTATAATTGTGGAGAACCTGGGCATATGAGGAGAGATTGTCCCCATCCGCGCATGTCTGACCCCATGCAGCAACAGACCAGAGCTGTGGTACCAGCGGGCAGTGGTAGTAATGGCAGATGACATCCACAAGGTGGGTGAGGAGGAAATCAATGAGGTCATAAAGGTCGGGGAAATGGTAATGCAGGTAGAGAAGCAGCGTAACCAGGCAAAGAGGTTGCCGTCAAGATGATAGGGCTCAGTTTTATGCCTTTCCGGGCAAGACCGAGGTTGAGGTATCTCATGCAGGGATCACATGTACTTTTTTTATCTGTGACCGGATGGGTACTGTTTTGTTTGATCCGGGTTCTACTTATTCATATGTGTTAATTCAGTTTGCCTTGGGATTTGATGTAGTTTGTGATGTGCTTGATATCCCCATCCATGTTTCTACCCCAGTTGGAGAGTCTGTCATAGTCACCTATGTCTATTGTGCTTGTTCTGTCCTGTTTATGGGTTTTCACACTAGGGATGATTTGGTTATTCTGGATATAACTGACTTTGATATAATCTTAGGTATGGCTTGGTTGCCCCTATTATGTTGTGCTTAATTGTAAATGCTAAGTCGGTAACTCTAGAGATCTCGAGCAGGGAAATGTTAGAGTGGGAAGGGGTGTACAAGCCTAAGCCGGCTAAGGTCATATCTTTCGTTCGGGCTAGGAAACTGGTGGGACAGGGGTGTTTGGCATATTTGGCTCATATTCGGGATGTTGTTGCTGAGTCTCCCTCTATTGAGTCTATTCCTGTAGTGTCTGATTCAAGGAAGTGTTTCCTATCGATTTTCCTGGTATGCCTCCGGATAGGGATATAGATTTCTGCATTGACTTGGAACTGGGCACTCGCCCCCATCTCCATTCCTCCTTATCACATGGCTCCGGCATAATTGAGGGAGCTTAAAGCTCAAATCCAGGAGCTTCTTGATAAAGGTTTTTATCTGTCCTAGTGCTTCCTTGTAGGGTGCTCTTGTCTTGTTTGTTAAGAAGAAGGATGGTAGTATGAGGATGTGCATAGACTATCGACAGCAGGGTCACCGTTCAAAATAAGTATTCGTTGCTTCAGATATATGATCTCTTTGATCAGTTGCAGGGTGCATCAGTTTTCTCTAAAATTGACCTAAGGTCTAGTTACCATCAGTTAAAGATTAGTCCTGATGATGTACCCAAAACAACATTCAGGACTGCTATGGGCACTATGAGTTCTTAGTGGTGTTGTTTGGGTTGACCAATGCGCCTGCAGCCTTCATGAGTTTGATGAATGGAATGTTCAAATCATTCCTGGATTCTTTTGTTATCGTCTTTATTGATGATATTTTGGTTTATTTGAAGAGTAAGGAAGAGCATGCCGACCATCTTCGTATTGTTTTGGGTGTCCTTGGAAAACAAAAGTTTTATGCAAAATTTTTCAAGTGTGAGTTCTGTTTGAATTTAGTTGCCTTTTTGGGGCATGTGGTTTCAAAGGAAGGGGTAATGGTAGATCCCCAAAAGATCAAAGCAGTCAAGAATTGGGTCCGACCTAGCTCTGTGACTGAATTTAGGAGTTTCGTGGGGATCTCTAGCTACTACCGACAGATGTGAAAAATTTTGCTTTTATCGCCACACATTTGACAAGGTTGACCCAGAAGGAGGTGCTTTTCGAGTGGACTAACAAGTGTGAAGAGAGCTTCCAAAAGCTCAAGGCTCTTCTGACCATAACACCTATTCTAGCACTGCTGTGGAAGGTAAATATTTCATTGTTTATTGTGATGCTTCACATTCGGGTTTGGGTGCTGTGTTGATGAAGGAAAGTAATGTCATAACTTATGCATCGCGGCAGCTGAAGGTGTATGAGAGAAACTACTTGACGCAGACTTGGAGTTGGCAGCGATAATGTTTGCTCTCAAGATCTGGCGGCATTACCTTTATGGTGTCAAGTGTGTGGTATTTACTAATCATCGTAGTCTACAACATGTATTCACCCAGAAGGACCTTAATCTAAGACATCGAAGGTAGATGGAGTTACTCAAGGATTATGATGTTACCATCCAGTATCATCAGGGTAAGGCTAACGTGATGGCAGACGCATTAAGGCAGAAGGCAGTGAGTATGGGTAGTCTAGCTTGCTTAAGTCTATCCAAGCGACCGTTGGCCAAGGAGATTCAGACCTTGGAGTCTAAGTTCATGCATTTGGGCATCTCAGAGAAAGGTGGGGTGTTAGCCAACATTGAGGTTAGGCCCACACTTATTGAGGAGATCAAGGCCAAACAGTTTGAGGATAAGAGTTTGAATGAGCTCAGAAAGAAAACAGTGTCTGGCAAGGCACAAGATGCGGGTGGTGTTCTCAGTTTTAAGGGAAGAATTTGTGTTCCCCGAGTGGATGACTTGATTTAGAAGATGTTGGCAAAATCCCACTGTTCGCGATATTTCATTCATCGGGGCGTGACCAAGATGTACCGAGATTTGAAACGACTTTATTGGTGGCCTGGCATGAAGAAAAACATAGCTGAGTTTGTAGCTAAGTGCCAAAACTATTAGTAGGTAAAGTATGAGCACCAAAGGCCTGCAGGTTTGCCTCAGCGAATGCTAATTCCTAAATGGAAGTGGGAAAAAATAGCTATGGATTTTGTGGTTGGTATTCCTAAGACCTTGGGGAAGTTTGACTCCATTTGGGTGGTGGTTGACAAACTGACTAAGTCAGTCCACTTCATTCCAGTAAGAGTAGACTATAATGCTCAACAGTTGGCTAAGGATTATGTGAAGGAGATAGTGATGTTGAATGGGGTGCCCCTTTCCATCATCTCAGACTTTGTTACGCAGTTCACATCTAAGTCTTTTAGAAAATTGTATGAGGAGTTGGGCAGTCAACTCACTTTTAGCACAACCTTCCATCCACAAACGGACGGGCAGTCAGAGAGAACTATTCAATTGTTAGAGGACATGTTGAGGGCATGTGTGATTGACTTTGGAGGGCATTGGGATAAGTTCCAACCTTTGTGTGAGTTCTCCTATAATAACAGTTACCACTCCAACATTGACATGGCACCGTTCGGGGCACTTTATGGGAGGGGATGTAGATCACCCATAGGGTGATTTTAGGCTGGAGATGTGAAACCTTTGGGGGTTGATTTGGTTAAGGATTCTCAGGATAAGGTGAGAAGCATCCAAGCGAAGCTTCTAGCAGCCAGAATCGACAGAAAAAGTATGCAGACCGTAAGGTAAGAGACATGACATTTCAGGCTGGTGGGCAAGTTCTTCTTAAAGTGTCACCCATAAAGGGGGTGATGAGATTCGACAAGAAGGGCAAGCTTAGTCCTCGATACATCGGGCCATTCTAGATTCTTGAATGTGCAGGGCTTATAGGTTGGCTTTACTGCCTAGCCTATCTGGAGTCCATCCAGTGTTTCATGTGTCCATGTTGAAGAAGTATCATGGAGACGGAGATTACATCATAAAATGAGACTCAGTTTTTAGACAAGGACCTTCAGTATGAGGAGAAACCGGTTGCAATTCTTGATCGTGATGTATGGAAGCGGAGGACCAAGGAGATAAAGTCAGTGAAAGTTCAATTGAAGCATCGTTCGGTTGAGGAAGCTACCTGGGAAACCGAGAAGGACATGCGAGATAAGTATCCCTAGTTGTTTGACGATTCAGGTACTACTCTACTTTTGCCTTAGCCATTTCTCCTAGTTTATCACTCGCAAATGAGTGATGGATAAATTGGTATGTATTGTAACTACCTGTTCCCATTGTCATGGAAAAACCAATGGGGAAGGAATTTGGACAAGATAACTTCTTAGTAGTAACTTGGAAATTTCTAGCCTAGGCCAGGCTTGGACGAAATCTAAGTCAGGTGAGGTAAAGGGAAATCAGGTAATGGATGGGGCATTTATTTATGAGTTTGATCACGTGAGTGGATAGCTAAGACGTTAAGGAGCCTCTACGGCTTTATGGAATCAAATTCGGGTGAGTAGAATTCCCAAAACTAATCTTGGCGTGAAAGGGTAGGTTTAGAAAGTCCAGGTTTGAAGGTGTGTTGTGACATGGGAGCTTGGAACTCAAATTCCGAGTTTCTATCTCTGTGCAAGCTGTCGGGGTGGTGTTAATTCTGCCAGGGCGGGGCCTCTGTGGTGGGATGGGTCCCGCCGTGGTGGGCCAGTCACGAATTAAATTAAGGAAAAACCCTTAAAACGTTATTTTCTGCAAAACTTCATTCTTAAGAGATAAGGGACGACCCAGGACAATTTCTTATTAGATTTCCATGAATTCTCGTGCTAAAGATAAGTTAATTACTCCCCTAATCCGTATTTCGATTCTTAGAACTTAGAATCTAGGGTAATTATCATTGGAGGAGAATTTTGGCCTGAAGTTAATGGTGGGAAGAGTCTTAGTTGAACATTAGGATCATGGGTTTGGCTTGGGTTAATAATTTTGTTATTATCCGGGTAAAATTAGACCTTGTTTAGTGATCCTTGCATTAATTGCTTGTTTTAGATCAAGAACGAGCTGAAAGACTCCGAAAAGGGAAGGCTCAAGTATCTTAGGAGTATTCAGGCTTGGTTTCGAGGTAGGTGATGGTTTGATTTCCTATTGTGTGATATATGCCGGTTAGTTGATTCATTGTATGCGTGCATGTATGTGAATAGGGAATGTGAATCAAATCTACTAAAATTATTACTATTACTTGATTGTATGACTATGAGTGCTGTTCATTATGGGTGTGATTGTGACTGTGGTTGTGCTGACTGGATCCGGTGTCACGTTCTGACATATATATTGGATCGATTGTCACGTTCCGACACATATATTGGACCGAGTGTCACATTCCAACACATGTATATTGGATCAAGTGTCACGTTTCGACACACTAACAGTTTGGGTATGGGTTCCATGAGAGGACCACTTGTGATTAATTACTTGCGTATATTTTGCTTACTGGAGTAGACGCGTGATCCTACTAGTACACCGTGGTTTCGTGTACTGATACTGCACTTGCTCTTTCTTTGTTGAGTACAGGGCATCTTCAGGCGGCTACTGATAGACCTCAGTTAGGAGATCATTGACCGAGACCGGATTCAAGGGTGAGTCAGTTCTTTCATGTTGTCATGGATCCATCGTTAGTTTAGTCCATTCTTTTCTTACTTGGACTACATGTTTAGATTCTTACTTATGTTTAGTTTTCGGGGTTGCACCACCCTTTTTTTTAGACTTGTTGATTGGTAGAGTTTTGGTACAACGACTTTTAGTTCTAGGGGTTGAATTTCCGCGACACCAAATGTATATCAATTTCATACTAAGATTTGACTTAATTTTTCTAGTCAATACAATTGCATACCAACATTACCTAGTTTTTGACTATACATTTAAAAAATACAGAATACACAAATGATTAATTAGTACACATAATAAATATTCTGAATATATAAGTCATTAACTTAAAAGACAAAATAAATAAAAACATGAGTTGTCACAATAAAACAACCAAATACAAATAAATAAATAAATTATGCCTTTTTTCAGCAGGGTAATTTGAACTTCCTGTTGTGTCCCTCCCGCTACATGTACTACAGGTAACCTTAGACCTTTTGAATTTCAAATCAGCGAACCATTTCCAGCATCAAAGTTGTGGTTTCCCTACAATCTTTTTAAACTAGACGACAATAATTTATGTTCCGACACTTTTTGAATTGCATATTTTCCTAATCCATCATAAATTATTATGTTGGTATTACAGGATACAAAAGTATAAATAACTTTTATACATATGTCATATCAGTATACGAATTTCATACCATTTTTATGCATACTTTCTATACCTCATGCCAAAAGTAAACATTGATTCATACAAGATTCATGCCAAAAAGAATACAAAATCATACAATTTATAACTAGTAATTGTCTTTTATTAAATAAATAGATACCATTATCATCCCACTATTATGCACAATTCCATACCAATATAATGCCAAAAATAAAAATTGAATCATACCAATTTTGTGCCATAAAAACTATAAAATTCCATACAAATTTGATTTTACTATTATACCAATTTCATACAAAATTTAAGTCAATTTTTATACCGGATTCATATAAAAAAATCAATAATGGTTCATACAAAGAATGAACAAATTTGGTTATAAACATTTTTAATCAGTATTCATTCACAAATTAATAGTATACAATTTATCGATTTACATACTGATGAGTCCACAACTTGGACTCATTTAGGGCTTTATTTGAATAGATTTAGTGTCCTCATATGCATATTTTGTGCCTATAACTGATGTAAATCCTTGAATTTTAGGTATTTGGATTGAGGGACAAAGTATGGACATTATTGAGCAAAAAGGAATAAGGCAGCTGAAAGAACGAAGGAAAGAAGGCCTGAGGATCGCCTAACCCATTAGGCGAGTCGCCGAACAGCTAGGTCTCGCCTAATGTTCCAGAGTGCCAAGCCCTGACGGAGAAAATCTAGTCGGCAAGAGAAATGAGCAGTCGGTGAGTCGCCGAACACTTCCACGATGCAGTGCCATATCGCCCAAAGTTTCAGAACCTCAAGGATGCTGAAGGCAAAAGCAAAAGAGCGATGAAAATGACCAAAGGGCCGATCGCCGATTGGATCGGTGATCCCAACTAACTATTCCGTCTGGATCTTTGTAGCACAACTTTTTGACAACTATAAATACTTGTTTAAATTCTTAACTTAATATTGAATTTTTGAGGAGACTTTTTGTGGAAGGATATTATTCTTCAGTTTTAAAGTTGAGAACTTAGAACTAAATAGGGAGACAATATTTCCTTAGCTTTGAAGATTTGAAGATTTCCATTTCTAAGAAATTGGAAGTGGGTGTTGAAGATTCTTCATCTTAGACCTTTGTAAAGACTATATCAATCCTACCCAGTTGATGGAAACACAACTTGGTAACGATTTTTACCTTTTTACTATGTCTAGCTAAAACCCCAATTCTTGGGGTGTGATTATGTGATTATGGGTTGATTTATTGCTGGGTATTGTTAATTGATAGTTTATTTGCTATTTAAAATTGATTTCGTTCAGTAATTGTGGTTGAATTTAATGGGTTGTAGTTGCAAATACAATCTTAACTTCGTGTTTTTGGCTTGCTTGAGAGAGAGAGGTTTTAAAACCAAAATTACTGAATCAATGGTCTGTGGGTATTGGGTTGTCATGGGTTCAACTCGAGAGAGTGAATCCTAAACCCTTTTCCACACTTTCAGCTTGAGAGAGTGAATGGACTAAAGCGAAGGCTGTGCTTCATTGCCACTTATTGGTGTTCGAGAGATACCAATTTGATTCGGGGTAAATTGTTCGAGGAAAGTTTATCCCCACTAAAGTCTGTCTTATTCACTGATTTGTAGGTGTTTTCTATTAATTACAATTACCCGATTGTTTACCTTGGCCCATAATCCTATCACATCCCAAGAATCCCATCTCCAATTTCATATTTTCGTGTTATTTACTATTTTAGTTGATAATCGAATACAAACCCCCTTTTGATATATGACACTTGTGTCACCCCAAACTTGAATTATGTTTTTCTTTGTAAATGTTTTTTAGCTATGATTAACTTGAGCATATTTATGTTTTTGTATTGATTCTTGAGTACGAACCACTCCCTTGGGACTCGACCCCAAGTCACTAGTTGGGTTATATTACTATTGAACGATCGCTGATGCTTAGTATTGGATGAAGTATCTTTGATAGCATTAATTTCTTATCAAAATGGCGCCGCTGCTGGGGAGTGGTGTTACTTGAGAATTTTAAGTTAAGTTGAATTTTGTTCTTGTTAGTTATAGTGATACTTAATTTTTAGTTTTGTTTTGCTTGTTTGTGTGTTGAAAACAGGAAGTATGAGCGTGAAAGGCAGCAATGACAGCCAAATAGGCCATCAAGATGACATCATAAACCTCAACGATGTCAACGAGCCTCATGCTAATGACCCCCATCTCATGGGCGGTATTGGTGCCATTCGCTTGCCTCCGGCTAAAGGGAATACATTGTTTCACATCACGAGTACTATGTTGCAACTCTTGCAACTAAAGGGGCTTTTCAGTGGTTTGGATCATGAGGGCCCTCATGAGTATATTAGAAATTTCGTGGGTGTATGCGGACTGTTCTCCTTCAAGAACATCTCCCAAGAGTTGGTCCGATTGAGGTTCCCATTCTCTTTGATAGGAGAGGCGTGCAAGTGGCTGACTGAATTGCCACGTGAATCAATCACTTTGTAAGAGGAGTTGGTTACCGCATTTCAAGTGTGATTTTTCCCTCCCTCGAAGATGATGACTCTTTGGGATAGCATTCAGAGCTTCAAGCGTCTAGAAAGCGAGCCAATTCATGAAACTTGGCTGTTATTCAAGAAGTTGGTGCTTCAATGCCCAACCTATGGCTTGCCTGATAACATGTTGCTGAAGTATTTTTATCAGAGTCTTGACTCAGTAAATAAGGGTGTTGTTGACCAACTTTCTCTGGGAGGTTTGATGCAACAACCTTATGTTATAGCGGCTCAGCTCTTGGATGGCATGATTACCATAAACAGGGCGTGGTATACCCGTGAAGACCAGGTCTCTCCTCTCACGTTCAAGTTGACTAAGGAACAGATGGAGAAGGACCAAGAGAGGGACCAGAACATGGCCAAGATCATGACACAACTTGACATTTTGTCTAAAACTGTCATGGGAGATGGTGCTCGAAGTGTCAATACCGTGGGTGTCGGGTGTGCTAATCCGGATGAGTCCAAGTTTGAGGCCTTGCATAATGAAGAGGTAAATTTCCTAGCGAACAAAGGTAGTGGTTATCGTTCAAACTACCCGAGGCAGGGTGGTAACCAAGGTTGGAGTAGGGATGAAGGTTGGAAAGATCGAAATCGTGAATGGAGGGACCGTAATCCAAATTGGAAGGATAGGGAGAAGGATAGGTATGTGCCTCCCCACGAGTGCCAAAAACCAAAGGATTCGGAATGTGGTCAATATGAGGATATGCTTTCTCGTATCCTTAACAAAGTTGAGGGGTCGGACAAAATTTTGAAGGAAATGAAAGAAGATATGTTGACCCTTAGTCAGACTGTCACCTCCCATTCAGTATCGATTAAGCAGTTGGAGACCCAAATGGGTCATATCTCGTCTCATCTAAACTCGAGACAACAAGGGGGTTACCTAGTGACACTATGGTCAACCCCAAGAATAAGGTTTGAAGGTGGACTTGCGTTGTGCCACGATGTTAACTAAGGTGCTGCTTGGGAGGCAACCCAAGTTTTATTTTCTTTCTTTTTAAGTTTGCAATACTGGTGTGTTGAATGTGCAAGGACAAAGTGTGGAAAGTGAGTGAAAAGTGCAAATTGGTGAGCCAAAGGTCCAATCGGCATATTCCCGAAGAGGTCGGTGACCCTGACCTAGACAGCCGTTAGACTCAAGACAACTTCAAAGTGGAGTCTATAAAACTTGGCGAGCCCAGGAAATTATTGGCGAATCACCGACCAGGTCGGCGATCATGATCTAGTCTGCCGTTTGGACCCTCAGATTAACTGGAAGTCATGTAAAACTCGGCGAGGTAAGTAACCACTTGGCGTGTTGTCGAGTGGTTCGACGAGCACGACTAATGTCGCCGAATGGGCGAGAACTGGACGGTTTTTAAAAGGCTAAAGGTTTAAACTTTCAAACTCTTCACTTTCCCTAACTTTTACTCCTCCCAAACTCACACCTATTTAGTATTTTCATTATTTTTGCATTCTATAAGTATTTTAGTTGATTGATTTGTGCTTGGGATTGGGATTACATTGCCGCCTAGCATTTCAATATCAATTTAATCGGCATAAAAGGTTGGTTTTCCAAACCCCGAGTTTATTTTTATCGATTTTGTACTCTTATGCAGATGATCTTATCTTGTTGTCGGGTGCTGGGCCTCCCTGATAGAATTAGTATGTTTAAATGCCTGCTCTGAATTGATAATTTTGCCCATAATGTGTATATTATTATAATCCCATATTTTTGTGCGCTATAATAAATTAAATTTTATGGGGCTGTGCTTTCGGGACGGTGGAGATCCTAGATGAGCCAGATATGCCTCTGGCTACCACCAGATATGAGGTTAGAGTTGAGCAGACAGCTAACCCCGAGTCTGAGTAGAGACTGATGAGGAGATGCTTGAGGAGGCTGAGGAAGCTGCATATGAGGGCCTTACTGAGACAGAAGAGGCCATGGTAGATGCTGCTGTACAGACTTCTTTGGTAGATACACTTTTGGCAGCTCCTAGTGCTACTGCTGTTCGGTTTGAGATGACTCCGAGCACTGGGGCCCAAGTCTAGACTGATGCATCGGGCACTGATGCCCAGACAGATGGAGCGACTGTGTAGACAGGATCCTCTCTTTACCTCCCTCTCTGTCTTAATTTATTTTGACTTTTAGATATTTTTGTTTGCATTTGAGGACAAATGACTTTATTTGTGGTGGGGTGAGGCCCACCTTTTGTGATCTTTTTGTGAATATTGATGTTTTGTTTATATTTTTGGGTTTTTGAGCTGAAATTGTGTTTTTACACTGCTTTTGTGGATGGTTGAGCTTGTGGCTCCTTGTTTTTAATTGTAAATGATTTTTGACCCTTCCAAAAAATTTTGCCACCTCTTGTTTGTGCTGAATGTGGTTGTTCTTTTGACAATTTGAGTATCGGTTTTGATCAATATCGATGAATTGAATAGTAGTCATAATCGAACAAAAATGAATGTGCGGCTATGATGAGGCCAAATGAAGTTGCATAGTCAATATGTAAACTCTTTGCATCTCGTTGTGACTAGCCAAGTATCAAATTGAGTCTCTTGTGATAAACATTGCACACTAGTGAAAATGTGGAGTCTTGTTTGACTTTGGTGTCAATGCCTTGTGTGATGAGCTTATCGTGAACCATGTGTAATGACACCTAGAATTTGCCCCATTGGTCCGGATTGACTAAGTGATGTGAACTCTTGAGATGAATTTAGGCAACTTTAAAGAGTGTAAAACAATTTGACATGATACCTCTCTTTGTGGCCCACCTTGTGAGTGTGTGAACCTCTTTTGAACACCCTTTAAGCCTCAACCTTTTCTTGGAAGAAACTTGATGAAAACATATCCTTTCTTGATCCATTACCCATAATCCTCATGATTTGTGGTCTGTTTGAATAGCCAACTTAGGCCAAAACCCTAAGTTGGGGGTGTGGTAAAAAGAAAAGGTGAATCAAGAAAATGCAAAAAATTCCCTTTTACCCATGTTTTGAGAAAAATGGAACCCCTCCATATAAAAAAAAAAGAGAGAAAAAGAAGAAAAAAAATGAAAAAGAAAAAAAAGTTGTGGAATAAAGTGTGAAAATGCAAAAAGAATTGGGGTTTCCAATAGTCCATGGAAGATGAATAAGGGGTGACTTTTGAGCTTGAATGAGAATGATGAAGAAAAGGAAAGAAAGTGTTGTTCACACCACATTTCATGAGGACTATAGCCATTGAGCCTAAATGACCATACCTTTGCACCCAACCCCGTTACAAGCCTTGAAAAGACCTTTTTGATCTTGAGTGAGTTGAAACAAATGTTGGTTGGAAAATACGGGCAAACCTATGGGTGAAATCATGCATTGTGTTCATCTTTGTGAGTGTGAGAGTTGCATTTGATTCCAGAGCTTTATATTATGAACTAGTGTGTGAATATGGAATCATTCTTTGTGTGAGGGCATTTGAGTACCTTTGTTGAGCTTGAACTTGCATTTGAAGCAAGTATTGTGAGCTTGAGATTCTTTGATATTGATGAGTCACAACTTGACTCCTTGAGTGCATAAGTGATCCTTGCATGCGTAAGTTGAGTCTTGTTGTGTGCATTCATGATTGAGTCTTATGTAGCACTATTTGAGACATCCTTTTTGAATTGCTGAACTTGAGTTTTACTTGAGGACAAACAAAAGTTTAAGTTGGGGGGTGTTGATGAGTCCAAAATTTGGAATCATTTAGGGCTTTATTTGAATAGATTTAGTGTCCTCAAATCCATAATTTGTGCCGATAACTGATGTAAATCCTTGAATTTTAGGTATTTGGTTTGAGGGATAAAGCATGGACACTATTTAGCAAAAAGGAACAAGGCAGGTGAAAGAACGAAGGAAAGAAGGCTTGAGGATCGCCTAACCCATTAGGCGAGTCGCTGAACGGCTAGGGTCTCGCCTAATGTTCTAGAGTGCTAAGCCCTGAAGGAGAAAATCTAGTCGGCGAGAGAAATGAGCAGTCGGTGAGTCACTGAACGCTTCCGCGATGCAGTGCCATATCGCCCATTGTTTCAGAACCTCAAGGATGCTGAAGGCAAAAGCAAAATGGCGATGAAAATGACCAAAGGGCGGATCGCCGATCCCGACTAATTGCGCCAACTGGACCTTTGCAACACAACTTTTTGACAACTATAAATACTTGTTTAAATTCTTAGCTTAATATCAAATTTTTGAGGAGAACTTTTGTGGAAGGATATTATTCTTCAGTTTTTGAAGTTGAGAACTTAAAACTAAATAAAGAGACAATATTTCCTTAGCTTTGAAGATTTCCATTTCTAAGAAATTGGAAGTGGGTGTTGAAGATTCTTCATCTTAGACCTTTGTAAAGACTATATCAATCCTACTCAGTTGATTGAAACACAACTTGGTAACGATTTTCACCTTTTTACTATGTCTTGCTAAAACCCCAATTCTTGGGGTGTGATTATGTGATTATGGGTTGATTTAATTGTTGGATATTGTTAATTGATAGTTTATTTGTTGTTTAAAAGTGATTTCGTTCAGTAATTGTGGTTGAATTTAATGGGTTGTAGTTGCAAATACAATCTTAACTTCATATTTTTGGCTTGCTCGAGAGAGAGGTTTTATAACCAAAATTATAGAATCGATGGTCTGTGGGTATTGGGTTGTCATGGGTTCAGCCCGAGAGAGTAAATACTAAACCCTTTTCCACACATTCAGCTTGATAGAGTGAATGGACTAAAGCGAAGGCAGTGCTTCATTGCCGCTTATTGGCGTTCGAGAGAAACTAATTTGATTCGGGGTAAATTGTTCGAGAGAAAGTTTATCCCCACTAAAGTCTAGCTCATTCACTGATTTGCAGCTGTTTACTATTAAATGCAATTACCCAGTTGTTTACCTTGGCCTATAATCCTATCACATACCAAGAATCCCGTCTCCATTTTCGTATTTTCATGTTATTTACTGTTTTAGTTGATAATCAAATACGAACCCCCCTTTGATATTTGACACTTGTGTCACCCCAAACTTGAATTATGTTTTTCTTCATAAATGTTTTTTTAGCTATGATTAACTTGAGCATAATTATGCTTTTCTATTGATTTTTGAGTACGAACCACTCACTTGGGACTCGACCCCAAGTCACTAGTTGGGTTATATTACTATTGAACTTTAGTTGATGCTTAGTATTGGATGAAGTATCTTTGGTAGTGTTAATCTTTTATCACATACATGTCTAGTATTAGTAGTATACAAATTCCAAAAAAAATTATCAATTTTTTTAATCAAAAACATACCAAAAAATAAAAAAAACGAGTCAGACAAATAATGAACAAATTCAATGTTCATACAAAAATATAACATTATAGATTTTAAGGCCATAATTAAAATTATTATACACAACAATTTATACTTTCCAGCATCATTGTTCTTAATTTTTTTTCTTTACGTTTGAGTAGTATAGCAATACAAATAAAAAATTGCAAAGAATACTAACCAGAAGGATCTCATTACCACCATTCTTTATTAATATTGATAAGAAGCCGTCCATTACAACAAAATGAAAATTATTGAATAAAAACCTATTGGAACTAGTTGTGAGTGATGACAAATTATAGAAAAAATTGAGAAGAGAGAGAAACGTTTGAACAAAAGAAGAAAATCTGTTTTTGAACTTAACTTAACTGATAAGCATTAAAAATGGAAAATAAATATTCTTTTTTTAATTGGGATAAGGCACAAGTACCCCTCTAGACTATGGCTGAAATCACAGAGACACACCTTAACTAAACTGAGGTCCTATTACCTCCGTGAACTTATTTTTTTTTTGTAATTTTGTAGACCTTTTGTCTTATGTGGCACACTTCGTGACTTCACGCAATTGAGGCACGTGGGAGACATTTGGATGCCAGGTAAGCAAAAAAGGTGCACAAAATTACAAAAAATTGGGTTTTGGGGGGGGGGGGTAATAGGACCTTAGTTTAGTTAATGTGTGTCTCTGGGATTTCGGTCATAGTCTAGGGGGGTACTTGTACATTTTGCCTTTTTTATTCAATCTCCTAATTTTATGGCACACTTTAATTATCATTAATCAATTCAAATTAATTACTCCTAATTTTTTGCCTTCATTTTTTTTCAAACAAATTAATTTGTACTCTAATTTTAAAACATTTTTTATTTTAATAAAATGTTTGAACCTGCAATTTTTTATTGTTACAACTTGAAATAATTATTATAATGTCATAACTTTGTTGTAAAACTAATGCAAAATAAGATAAGAAATATAGAAGATGAAAGCAATAGAAATAGCGAGACAAGAGATGAGAGTTTTTCTTCTTATTCCAACTCTTGAAGTGTACACCAAATCTTCAAGTCTATACAATAGGAACCCTTATGCCTCTATTTATAGTGTAACATAGAAGCATACAAAAGGTTGGTCATTAACATGGCATTAAACATGAATATAAAGAAGGAGGTTATAGAGGTGAAATGTTACAAGAATAATTATCATAAAGGTGGAGGTTATCTTCATAATGGAGGGAAGTAATGTAGTAACTTCTTGGTGTAGTGGACATCCACAATATATTATTTTATAACACTCCCCCTTGGATGTCCATAGATAATATGCCTCGTTAAAACCTTACTAGGAAAAAACCCTGTGGGAAAAAAATCTTAGTGAAGGAAAAAGAGTACAAATATCTTTTAATACGCTTTGAATGTTTTCTTGTTAAAAATCTTACCAGGAAAACCCAATTGGGATAAAACCATGGTTAAGTAAAAGAGCACAACACATATTTTTCTCCCCCGATAAAAACTTTACTTGATATCTTGGAGACGATGCATTCAAATCTTATATAACAACTTCTCAAATATTGATGTTGGCAATCCTTAGTGAATAAGTTTACAAGATTATCACTTAAATGGGTCTTTGAACGTCTATCTCACCATTTTGTTGAAGATCATGTGTGAAAGAGACTTTTGGTGAAATATGCTTTGTTCGATCTACTTTGATTGTATCCTCCCTTCAATTGAGCTATATATTATTTTTGTATATCGTGGCTGGAATATCCTTTTCAAAAGAAAATCACATATTTTCTGAATATGATAGATCATGATTCCAACCAAACACACTCCCGACTTAATTCATAGATCAATATTATTTCTGCTTGATTTGAAGAAGTGTTTACTAGTGTTTGATTCTTTGAATGCCAAGATATTGTTGTGCCTCCATATGTAAATAAATTATCCATTTGCGATCGAGCTTTATGCGAATCAAATAAATATTCTGCATCTACATAATCAAATCATTTCTGACTCGGAGATTGATCATTTCAATTTTATTGAAGCTCGTCTTTTCTTCTCAAAGAAAATCACACATCTTCTATGTGTTAAGTCACTTGCTTTGTTCGTTTCTTGTCATAACTTGAGTGATAATATGACAATACTTTCACATAACTTTCATTATGTATATCAAATAATCTTCTAGCATTTGCATAACCAGCAATCTGTAAGTGCACCAATTGGACTAATACATGACGTTTTAAATCATTTTCATGAGATCAGAAAAATTCTTTCTCTGTGTTAATCAGTCTCAAAACCATTGGGTACTCAATGGAATTGCTTTAAGACCTTTTAAATCCTTCAAGGATTTTTATATAACCTTCATCGTCTAGTTAGACATAATAATAATTCATTATGCATATTCAAGTATTTCATCAATTGCCAGACTGAAACAATTCTCATTGCATCCTCCACCGGAGAATATATCTCCATTTAATAATGTCAGGATTTTTGCGAAAATCCTTTATGCCCCGAGGCACAAACCACACTTTATATCTTACGTTATACTTTCGCACAATGATTCGTTTGTACTATACTGACATTATATTTTGATCCATGAACTATAAGATAAAAAATATCACTTTTCTAAGTGAAACAAAATATACTTGAATAGTGCCAATCATTTATCTGTCCACACTATATGACAAATTCGAATTTAAGATCCTCGTAACCATTTATAGCATTAAAGATACCGTCGATGATCATTTTTATATCGATTCTAATATGACATAACTTATCGAGATCTCTTCATTTTTCATCATTTTCAGGTACCTGAACCCTTGCCAAGGTTTTATGAAGTGTTATGTCATAGTGTTCTTTCAAAGCACTTACCTCATTATCATGACCATTTTCATAATTTGCTCCTCTCCTTCCTCAAGGAGTTTTACGTTTGGAATCAATTGATTTATCACATTTTTGGCGTACCATAGACTCTGTCCTTCAAGGACTATTTATTGGAGCATTTGTTGCTTAATTAAAATATTGGGTCAGCAAATACATTTGGCAAATTATTTGCAACATTTTGAACTATCTCTTGAACTTTAAGTTCACATTTTTTTAACGAGGATCTAGATAATTCACTCCACACATATTTTTCAGCTGCTAAACATATCTCCCCCTAATGTTAGGAAATCTAACATTTACCCCCAACCTCATTTGGGGATCCATCTTTGATGTTGTGGAGCAATGAAATCATATGTGCATACATCAAATTTTTAGATGGAAATTATTTGGTTCCTGACCCTAAACCAATTGTGATGGGAGAACCTTGTTGGCTTGATGCATACACGTTAAATAAACTCATCTCATACCAAATTTGATTTGAGAGATTTGTTCTCATAATCAATGGTCTAGCTATAATTGGAGGTACATAATTTTTGCTAAACCAACCAGTATTATCAACATAATTTTATATTTTGGAACTGTGCTCTTAATTTAACAATTTGAGCAAACAACCTTACAAAAACCAATTTGTAAGTTGATACAAATGCACATGTGACCATACCATAGATGCA
The DNA here is from genome assembly GCA_035578085.1 of Solanum pinnatisectum. NCBI lineage: Eukaryota > Viridiplantae > Streptophyta > Magnoliopsida > Solanales > Solanaceae > Solanum > Solanum pinnatisectum. Next base: position 35,993,250 of record CM069083.1, read on the forward strand.
TCTATTAAATCATAATAGTAAGCGGTCCACATGACAGGTGAACGGGCCCATTTTCACCTTTTTATATGTTCCAAATAATTTCAGGGGATACAATCCCAACCTTAGCTGGTACAACGATCATTTTATCATGAGAACAAACAACACATGAGAATTCTTGAAGAATCTTTTTTTTCTTCAACATATAACCACATGTATTCTCAATTCTTTTGCATCACATTTGAACCGAAATGGTCAACCGGTTATGCCAACTGATATTTATTCTAGTAAACTTCTTGTTTACTTTTGCATGTGATTCCATCATCATGCCTATATTTGTATACAACAAACAAGAGAAAGACGGGTAACCTTTTACATAAATATTTATAACCCACTTAGGTTGTAGTAATTTGAAGATATTAAATCTTCCCATAATTTATAGTCTCAATATAATATTTTTTTCTTTTCAATTCTTCTGAAACATGAAAAGTTCCTTTTGAGACTTACTACAACCCCAATATTATGAACAATTTCATTCATCCGGATAGTAACAAATTAGCCTTTCGGAACTCTCAATTAATTTTGTGTACTACCACAAATTTCACAATGCCATTCTTATGGTGACCATCTCCTTCAAGGAGAAAATTATTATTATTGTCATGGGTAAAATTATCACATGCAAGACATATTTCTTGACAACCAATGACAAATTTGTGTTGCCACAAAACAATATTTATTTTGGTCATGGTCACAACCTTTATAGAAAAGAATTATTTCTTTCTTTTGTCCTTCAATAGTTCATAATTTAACATACCACGATATTTGTGTAGTATTTAAAGTATATGACTAAATGATCATTTATGTCAAAATATTTCTTTTCAATCTCTCAAACCTCCCGTAGAGGTGAGATGTGACATTTATTCAACAATACATGGACATGTTCTTATCCATAAGAACACAAGTCACATTTTGTTTAAGAAATTGAGCATAACCATTTGAACATGCTCCATAATTTTTTATTAGAAACTCATTGTCATGCTTTCTCATTTATCAAATTTATGTGACTCACCTCAATATTACTTTAAGAGGTCAAATGTACCAAATGTACTACCACTTTGTATTCCTTTATTTTGATGGTGAATTTACAAAACTTTTCAAATTCGGTTGCACCAACAACAATGTGGCTAATAACTTTTCATACCACTTTAATGGATAAAAATTACCTTCAAAAATTACCTTCACATTTGAAGGAGCATCTTAAGAAACAATGTGTCCAATAACCTTTCATACCACTTTAATGGACAAAATTACCGTCACATTTGAAGGACCATCTTAAGAACCCATAATGTTCTTCCTTTTAATTACCACAACGATGACCATTAACATTTTACCACACCATATTCATACATTCAACCACTTCTCACTTTTCAGACATATTATGTACTGCTACCACATTCACATAAGAGAATGGAGCAAATTAATTGGGCAAATTTCATGACTTTCAGTCAAAAGTATACAGCTTTATGTTAGTAATCATCATATCACCACTATGGTGCATTAGGACTTAAACCCAATGTCTTACCCATATAAAGACGTCTTTGGTCATAAGTCAATGGGACTTGAACCCAACTTCTTATTATCATGGTGCACCGAGACTTTAACTCGATGTCTTACCCACTTGGTGCTGTGAAACTTGAATTCACCGTCTTACCCTCAATCAATGTCTTAATAAACCAAATACGTTACCAAAAAAATAATTATCGAAAATCATAAATATAATCTGAATTTGACTTAAAGCATAAGAAAAATGAACAAAATCAATTAATTAGAACAACGTGTTGGAATCATATAAAAGTCCCAAGTTAAAATAAATTATAACCTTTTAACATTCTATCTCAATATTGTTATGAAGATTAACATTATTTACTAATCATTTTAAAGTATCCACAAAACAAACTTTGTTAGTACAAATAATATATTAATAACTCAACAAGTAAATGTTTATATAAAGAAAAATCAAGAGGTACAAAAATAACCAATAATGATGATCCAATCATTATGTATATGCCACATAACTCAATAATTTATCTTTTAATAAAACAAAATCATAAAGAACGTTTCTTTACAAATTATTGACTTACATGTGGATCTCGCTGCGCTTGAATCTCTATTTCCCAAACACAAACATAAATATATATATAGATCTCTTCTTTTTTTTATTATTATTTGCTCCTCTCACCTCTCACTCCTCCTCATTGGGACTCCCTAACCTTTTCTATCTATCTTTAGAAGTAGGGCGAGTGAGTCCGTTCCTTTCCCGTAAACTAACTTTACTTTTTAAATATATAAGTGATCAAATTAAAAGTTTGCTCAAAGTAAAAGCAACTTGCTGGACTCATATGACTTTGAGATGGTAAGAAAACTAATGATGCACAGTCAAAAGTAAAATATAAGATAAATTATATAGTAATTTACATTGTTCCCGAGAGAAAAATAAACACAAATATTTTACCTTCTTTTATTTACTTTGCTTCAATCCTTCAATAGTAGAACAATTATGCTGATAACGTGTTGTAAAACTAAAGCAAAATAAGACAAGAAATATAGAAGATGAAAACCATAGAAATAGGGAGACAATAGATGAGAGCTTTTCTTATTATTCCAACTCTTCAAGTGTACACCAAATCTTCAAGTCTATACAATAGGAACCCTTATGCCTCTATTTATAGTGTAACATAGAGGCATACAAAAGGTTAGTCATAAACATGACATTAAACATGAATATAAAGAAGGAGGTTATAGAGGTGAAATGTTACTAGAATAATTATCATAAAGGTGGAGGTTATCTTCATAATGGAGGGAAGTAATGTAGTAACTTCTTGGTGTAGTGGACATCCACAATATATTATTTTATACCAAACTTGAAATTATTAGTCATATATATGTCAATTATAAAATTTTCACAAAAAGAAAAAGAAAATAAAATCTTCACATTAGGAAGAATCCCTTTTGGTATGTGGTGGACAAAAAATTTCCATTTTTGTGGGCGAATTCATTGAACTTAGCCGCACAAAAATAGTGATTTAGAACAATCTCTATATAAATTAAGTAGAGATAAAGAGACAAATTCTATTTTGCTTGTTAATCCCACCACCACCATTCTATAATGCTTAGAGAATTCGCGTCCATGGCTGCGACAATCGCTGGCCAACTTCTGGGGGAGGCAGGTCAGTCATCTTCAGGTTTGTGGAAGATAAGGGGAGAAGAGTGAACACAATAGTGTGGAAACTTATAAGTAAGGAGAAATAGAATTGGAGAGCATGAGGAGGGGCAAGATGCAGAAAGTGATAGCTGAATCATTTATACAGGAGGCCCCAGTTTTTGTGGAATACACTGATGAGTAGTTACAAGCCAAGAAGTATATATAGGAAAATGAGGGGCTGGAGGAGAATATAGATTTATCACCTAGACACATGATAGCTTGAAAAGTGGAATTAAGAAAGGCAAACCAACTATATCATTGCAGGTCACAATAAGGAGCAATAAGGACAAACTTTTATCAAATTGATCAATGATTAAAAAGATCTTATTCTGGAATATAAGGTCAGACAACTCTCAAATGTCATTTGAGAGATTGATGGATCTATATAGAAGACATCACTACTATTACATAGCCATTATAGAACCTTTTTATGATACAAATGAGGGACCATTTTTTCTTAAGAAAGTCATCTGTTAATCTATCATAGAAAAATACTAATGTAACGATCCAAAGTATACCCTTGGCATAACATGTCATATAGAACCCCGAGAGGCCCTACACAAGCCACTTAACATACATCATACAAGATAATATAAGTAAAAGCTTTAAAAGATAGCATTTATACATCTAAAGAGTTTGACAAAAGCGGAAGTCTAACATAAGTCTCAAAGCCATCTAATACATCATTATGAAAGTGATTGGGATGTAATACATACATCACATACAAAGTCTAAGACAAAAATAACATAAAGCAATAAAAGAGTCTCGGTCCTCGGATAGTGAGGACTCACCAATTTTCAAAGCCTATAGAGAATCAACTAGCCACGAGTATGAGAGGTAGGAGATTTGGACCCTACACTAGTGAAACAATGTAGGCACGAGTATGCATTAGCACATGGAATGTACTAAGTATGAGGCAATAGACATAAACATAGGCATGATAGTATAAATGACTTAAAATGAGTAGGCATGATCATATTGAAACATTTGAAAGCTTTAAAGAAGAGTTGACATGAAAATCATGGAAACATGGTCAAATACATTAACATAAAGGACATAAGAAAAGTTATGAAGAAAACATAATCATTTTGTGGGATATTAGCTTTAACCGACAATAAGACCATGAGAGCTATATCATGGAATTCGGTATATCATTCATGCCGAAAGAAGGGGAATCTACTTGCCAAGGTAGAATCCGTACATATCATCATTTTCTAAAGTGGATCCACTAGCTAGGTCATTTAAGACATCCTATGAGGGCACGTAGTTTGGGACTAGAGGTTGCTACTAGAGACTACCCTATTTGAGCCTCCACCTCAAAACCCTCTCGGTGCTATGTCTAAATCTCAACGAAATAGATAAAAGTAGATTATTAATTTAATATAGAAAAGACAATGATCAATACCAATCCACACTTTTGAGATCAAAACATAAAATAACTCCTTAAACTTAATTCAACATGGATGAAAAAACCTCTCACCAATGTGAATTCATTTGTGAGAAATACCTTTAAAATCGTGATCATCATAGTAAGTGAGAAATCCTTTCACCATAGCATAAATACTTTCCTTTCAGAGCATCATTAATTCATTTACAATAACTTCATGAAAACATGCATATCTTCATAAATTCATAAGTAATAGTTTATGGGTTCATCATAGGATCATGGTTGAAAAACATAAATTAGGCATGGGTAAATGCAATTTAAACTAAATATCATAGATTCACATCAAATAATGCATTAGCATACTTAATCAATCATCATCAATCATAATTTGATGAAACCCACATTCATTGAATTGAAACCCTAATTTAATCAATTGGAAATTGATTTGGGAAATTGAAATCCTTAGGGACCCCATGGAGGAAAGGAATCCATGGGTGAATAGACATATACCTTGACGCTAGAAGCCCAAAAAGAATGGAGGATTGGAGACTTGGATGAAACCTTAACTCTTCTTCTTATTCCTTAACCTTGAGAGAATTTGGTCAAGTTTAGGGAATTTAGGAGAATGAGTTGAAAATGGGTAAATTGGGGGCTTAAAAGCTTTATATAGGGCTTAGGGTAGGAGGCAAAACGACATAGTTGGGTTAAAACAATTAGAAAAAGACCCAAAAGCCCCTTAAAAATAACTTTTGGACTCGACCTACAGGTTGTTCTTGTCAACCGTAGACTAAGTATTACGACCACAAAATCACCTATCTTTCGACGGAACACTTCTACTGTTCATAGGTATTGCTATGGTCTCTAGAAACCAACCATAGAAACCAACTTTGACCCTTAAAATTTCACCCAGTCTGAGAGTCACCTATGAGGCCTATCTACGACTCGTACATGGGATGAATGGTCGTACATGGGGTACTGAGACTTGTTTTGAAACATTTAATTTCTTCCTACGTTTGCCATCTACGACCCGCAGAAGCTTCTACGGTCCATAGATGAGAACCATTGACCCAAACTTCAACCCCAAAAAAAATATTTTCTCCCTTTTCATAGTCCTAGGTATACACAAAATAAGACTAAAAAAATCTCTCATTCGAAAAGAATCATGGTATGAAGAAAATCCTCGAAGTTTATTCAATTAACTACTATTCACAAAAGGAAATATTGAATGGTGCATTCATAGTTGGAGAACGATTCCGAGAAAGAGCTCTAAGTGCAATTAACAAGCATGAGTAGTAAAACAAATAGAAATATAGAACCAATCCGACTCGAAACAAATAACAATATATGAAAATATCAAAAATCAAGCCTAACAAAGGCATAGTTTAAACATTAAACAGGCCCACCAAAGATATAAAATATCCAAAACAATCAGAAGGAAGATGGTGAGAAGACTGAAAAAGCATAAATCAATCAACCCTCCAAAGAGTGCAAAGGTAGAAGTACATCACTATCAAAAACCCCGACGTTTTGTGACTCTAGTGGAATTCTTAACAAGATGGTTCTACCCAAAGTGTACTCAACACAATCTTGAGGAGTCATATTTCAATGCTGACAAAGAAGAAACAATGAACGAATCCTCACCAAAGGTGTCGTCTACTTACAAATAAAGAAGAAATGAGAGAATTATCATCAATGATGTCTCCTTCGCCTTCTAAAAATCCTGTTGAAGTTTTTTTCCCAAGAATACATGATTTGATAAAGCTATAGTTGGTGTCGGTAGCTCTTCTTGCTTAGCGAGATCAGGTACTTAGATGAAGCCCCTGAGATTATTCAACGTAAATCAGTGCACGAGCCTATGCAAACAGGTTTAAAAGCGAAAAAGAAATTCCTTTTTTTGAGCTCTCCAATCATCAATTCGACAAATTTTCTTTGACTTATGAAGACTTGCCTACAAAAAACAGCGAATTACTTTCTGCCAGGCTCAGGCAGATAATGATCTTTTTTTTATCAGACAGATAATGATCTTCTGTTTGGTTAAACATTACAAAATCATCCTTTATATATGGTGGGTTACGTGCTAGAGAAAAAGATAAATATAATTTTTATGGCTAAAGGATATGGAGTCAACATTCTGCCTATCAATACATTGAAGGAACTTGGCATCACGAGGGACAAACTTGGTGAAAGTCATTTATTAATACAAGGATTTAATCGAGGGGGGGGGGGGGACAGAGGGCCATATGCTCTATTTAGTTATAAATCAACGTATAAGATCTGCGATCAAGCACATAGATGCATGTGATCGATGCAAATACTTCATACCATATATTTCTTGGCAGGTCTTGGGCACATGAGAATAAAATTGTCACATCTTCTTACGATCAAAGTTTGAAGTATCCCAAAAGCATAATTGAAAGGTAAATAATTGCAGATGATATTCCTTTCACCAAAGTTGAGAACCAATTTTCGATGCAATATTCTATTTGAAGAGTTACGTTGTCAAGGGGGAAAACCTGTTGACGTCAATTCAATTAAGTCTGATAAGATCACAAGCAAAAGAGTTGACATGGCAATCGAAAAGGTCAAAGTTGACACTAAAGAACCTTGTCCCATTGTGAATGAAGGGAAGATCATGTCTTCAAAAATAAAATTGACTTATGTACTTCACTACATTCCAAAAGTGAAAGAAAGAGGAAGGTCAATCATCTAATAGCCAAGGAAATGCACTAAGAGGACTAACTTTTCCTATCACACGGGTTGATGCGATAAAGTTTTTTTCAAAGCTATTAGGAAAGTCAATCACTCAAAATCAAGTGCAAGATGTGAAACTTTCTACGTAATACACAAGAGAATGCATTGATTCAAATCCTTAAAAGTTTGTGAAGGTTGGATGCAACCCTAATAAGCCATTAAAGTTAGAGAAACTCCCATCGAAAACTACAAAAGAGGGAAGCACACAAAGTCGTAGGCTTTATCCGACACTAATTCGTATATCCATAAGAAGCTCAAGTAACAACATATCACTACAAAAGATGAATATGTTGCTTCCAACAAAAGGCCTTCTTTTTTCGATCGACTTAGAAAATCGACTACAAGAACTTTTGTGTTTGATAGGTTAGGTCAATTGAAGAAGAATGACAAGCATCAAAGAAGCTACCTAAGATTGACAATGCTTGTTTCACCTATGATCCAAAAATATTTCAAAAGTTTGATTCCTTCTAGAACGAGGCAATGAGCAGAACTTATGGTTTCGTGTAAAGTGGAACTCAAGGAAAAAGCTCACACTATGATTTAAACCAAAGAGAGCAAGGACTATGAAAAATGTGTAGGCTCCTTATATCATGTTACAATCCAGAGTGAGCACAATGCGTAGTCTGGAACAAAGGTTGATGAATTGTTAGGAGAAATTGTTTGTTGTTATAACATGTTTGTCAATGAAGATGATCCTCAAGAAGAGGAAGATGCTAGATATGGTTCATTGGAACATGAAGAAGGAGTAAAGACTAGAATAGATCCCTCAAAGGAAGTTCCCCTTGGCACTGATGAAGACCTAAGACCAACTTCCCTAAATACCTTTCTAGAAGTTGATTTAGAAATCACTTAAATGAATATACTCAAAGAATATAGGGATGTCTTCTCTTGGAGTTATAAAAGAAATTCCTAGCTTGAATCCTAAAGTAGCAGTCCAGCAGTAGGTAGTAAAAAATGGTGCTCGTCCTATTAAGGAGGCCCAAAGTCGTTTTAGGCCTGACTTGGTTCCATTGATAGCAAATGAAGTTAACAAGCTCATTGTGGCAAACTTTATTGGTGAAGTCAAATATCCTACATGGTTTTCAAGTATTGTTCCTGTAATGAAGAAGAATGGCCAAATTCGAGTCTGTGTTGAATTTAGGGATCAAGATAATGCACTCCCTAAAGATGAGTTTCCTCTTCTCAGTACTGAGTTGATGATTAATGTTATCACTGGTTATGAGGCCATGTCATGAGGCCATGTCATTGATGGATGGTTTGTCCGGATATAACCAAATCTGCAAGGCACCAAAGGATGAAGAACTCACTGCATTTCGTACGCCTAAAGGTATTTACAATTATAAGGTGATGCCTATCAGTTTGAAGAACGTTGGTGCCACATATCAAAGGGCTATGCAAAATATTTTTTAGAGAATTGTGGGTAGGATTGTTAGCTTGTTAGTTTGTCACACATTATATATTCATGTTTGAAATTAAGATATGATACTTCATCCATAAAAATTATCTTCAGAAACGTGATAGAGTGATAGTATAGTCAAACTAAACTGACTGAGAAAATTGAACAAAGATGTATTAACTTAAGCAAAATTGATTTTGTAACAATATAGGGTCTAAACTCTTTCAAACATTTGATTGAAAGATTTTGCATTAACACAAGAATAATGCTACATTCATTCAGGTCTTTGTTTCCATTTTTCTGCACAAACGAAGTTGTTGGCTGCTCAACTATTTCTGAAAATCCTAGCTAATAATTAGAGCGAAAGAAAGATATTAGAATAAAGGCAACATGAGTTGCTGGCTGCTAAATTGTTGGACATTACTTTTAGAGAGATACACATAACTCTTTGTACAAATACCTACATTTAGCGTACTAGACGACTTTAAGTAAACTAACTTAAAAAAATCATCTTCTGGCAGTCAAAACTAAAATGCAGACATTACCATAGAATGCTCTTCTTGATCAATATATGCTGCCCTTCTAAGTTTTGCTAGTTCAACCAAGACATTCTCGAGGGGAACTCTCAGCTTGCTCTGTTTAATCTGCAGTTTTTCACAATGTAAGTTAAACTAACATCAATAGTCATATCTTAGCTCTTTGTACAGAAATGAGCATAAACAATTTTCATCGTCGAAGGAAACAATTTAAGAAACAATTCTGGTTTCTTCCCGTCCTTTGTTAGTATGAACATATGTAGAAGGTTCTTTAAGAGATTAATTATATCTTTTATCGTCTTATCTAGTCAAACTTAAAATTCATTTAATAGCAACAATTGGAAGCAGCCTCAACACCCAAACAATCTCAACTATTGAAATGTCATTAAAGCAAAATAAATATCCATAATAGTAGAGTCCATAGCTTAAATGAGGGAACAAGAGCAAACAGTTGATCAACAGATTCAAAGTGAAAGTTGGCAATCATGCAGAGTTGAATCAATATAACATTGAAGTATGAAAACACTATAACAAGTAAAAGATCAATCTATTAATAGGGCGAACTATTTAATAGCTCTCCATCACAACCACCAAGCTGTTTTAGAGTCCTGATGAGAGTTAAATGAAAACTAGCACTAGAAAATTTTCAAGAGACAATAAAAACTAGAAGTTCTCATTTTTATTTTAATAATAAAAAGACTCAAGGATACTCGGGTAATTGTTTAAAAGCGTGGGAATTATCATAAATCTTGTTCCATTGAGCATATTCTAATCCCTTATCAAATTAACTGGTAGTGAACAAAGTCAATCCAACAAGCATGTTGTATTTTTAGAAAGTTATGCATATAAATCAAGAGATTCTTATAATGAAAATTAGAGTAGAATTGAGATTTAATTAGTCTACTCATATTGTAAGTCATTTAGTTCTTGATTTAGCAAATGAAAGAGACAAATGATCATCAAATGCATCACATGCATTTTATTTGCCCACATCTGCATGATCGTGTCGACGATCGTGTGATTTCAATTCAAAAAAATTATCAATTATTTTTATATGTTTGTGGATTCATAGGAATATAGTATTCCACTTGGTGAAAAGATCAGAACACAAGCATCTGCTTCGGTCACAATTGTTAGCTCATCCATTTCCTTGAACAAGTTTTTTATCCTTTCCGAGATGGTATTGACGAGTCCAAGATTTGGACTCATTTAGGGCTTTATTTGGATAGATTTTGTGTCCTCAAATGCTTATTTTGTGCCAATAACTGATGTAAAACCCTTGATTTCCAGGTATTTGGATAGATGAATAAAGCAGGAACACTAATTTGCAAAAAGGAACGAAGCGAGTTGAAAGAGCGAAGAAATGAAGGCCTGGTGATTGCCAAGTCCCTTTGGTGAGTTGCCGAATGTCCACCATCTCGCCTAAAGTTCCAGTGTGCCAAGCCCTGAAGGAGAAAATCAATTTGGCAAGAGAAAGGAGCAGTCGGTGAATTGCCAAGTGGTTCTGCGATGCAGTGTTGGATAGCCCAAAGTTACAGAACTTGAGGATGCTGAAGGCCAAAGCAAAAAGGCGATGGAACTGACCAAAGGGCGGATCACCGAGCTGATCGGCGAGCCCAACTTACTGCGCCGAATGGCCCTACGCACCATATTTTTGGTGACTATAAATACATTTTTGAACATTAAGTTTAAAAACCTTAGATCATAATCTTTCAATCAATTTTTGAATAGTTAGTTTGAACTCTGAGTATTGAGACTAAGTTTTCTTTAGCTTTGAAGAATTGACGTTTTCCTTTTTTGAGAAATTAGAAGTGGGTCTTGGAGATTCTTCAATTTGGACCTTTGTAAAGACGAAATTATCTTACTCAGTTGATGAAAACACAATTTGGTAATAATTTTTATCTTTTTATGATATCTAGCTAAAACCCCAATTCTTAGGGTGTGATTATGGGCTGATTTAGTTTATGGATATTGCTAATTGTTAGTTTAAATACTGTTTAAAAGTGATTTCAGTAATTGTGGTTCAATTTAAAGAATTGTAGTTGCAAATGCAGTTCTACCTTCTTGTTTTTTGCTTGCTCGAGGGAGAGGTTTTAAAACCAAGATTACTGAATTGATAGTCTGTGGGTATTGAGTTGTCATGGGTTCAGCTTGAGAGAGTGAATCTTGAACCCTTTTCCACACATTCAGCTCGAGAGAGTGAATGGACTAAGGCATAGACTGTTCTTATTTTTCTTGCTTGTTGGTGTTCGAGAGAAACCAACTTGATTAAGGGTAAATTGTTCGAGAGAAAGTTTACCTCCTCTATAGTCTAGCCTATTCAATAATTTACAACTATTTTCTAACAGTTGCAATTACCCCTTTTTCTACATTAGCCTATAATCGAATCACATCCCAAGAACCCAACTCATTATTGTTATCTGTGTTATTTGCTGCTGCTGTAGTTGATAATTGAAAATCAAAATCCCATGTTATTTGACATTCGTGTCACCCCTTAATTTGAATTATGTTTTTATTCAATAATGTTTACTCCTATGATTGATTTGAACATATTTATGCTTTTCTACTGAGTCTTAAACATGTACCACTCCCTGTGGGATTCGACCCCAACTCATTTAGTTGGGTTATTATACTGACTAACGATCGTTGACGCTTAGAACTGGATTAAGTGTCCTTGAAACGTTAATCAAGTATCAACACACACTTCATTTGATTCAATCAACTCCCTTTCAATCTTTTGTTTACCCCTGCTGGTCCTCTTTTCCATCGCAATAGAGCATAAAAAGATGTTTTGTTTGAATAAGCTGAGCAACTTTGAGAGGAACTCCAAAGTAATTTATAGTTGGTCCAAGAGTCTATTTGTCACGTGTATTGTCACATTATTTATTTTTTTTCTTCATATTATGAGTTTATTTGTCACATGTATTGTCACATTATTTAATGCTTTCATAATATGAGTCTATTTATCACATGTATTATCACAATATTTATGTATTCATTATATAAGTCTATATGTCATGGGTATTTTGACGTTTATTTAGTATTTTCATGCTATCTAAATCTATTATTAGATTTACATATGTAATGTTATATATCGGTAGGAGAGCCTTGAAACAACATAAAGTTATCTATGTGTGGCCTTTAGGTCACTAGTTCAAGCGATGGAAGAAGTCATTAGTGTTGGCACTAAGGTAGTCTATTTACATCACACCCTTTGGGGTATGGCCTTCCTTAGACCCGCTAACATGGAATGCTTTGTGCACCAAACTACTATTGATTTTTATATAATGTTAATTTTCTACTATGAATGAAAAGGAAATATGCCAAATAACTAGTTTAATTTTTCATTTACATGTACAGTTTCTACTAACATGATTCAAGAAAAAGATCTTAACAACTATAGCTCAATAAAATCGTAGAAAATGTTTTTATACCTCTAATTAATACACCCTACATTTCAATTTGTTTTTCCTAATTTTCTGTTAAATCCATATAAAAACAGAATGTCTCTTTCCTATTTTCACAACTCTTTACTTTTAAATTTCCACATGACATATTTAAGATCAGAAGATTAAAATGTATTTTGATATATTTGACATATCTTTAATTTTGACCATAAGATTCAAAATTTTCTTTACTTTTTAAAACTCCGTGCCAAGTAAAAATAGGGAAAAATTGATACTAACGGAATAACATTTATTGTTACTTTTAAACCATGATTATCTTAATTAAAGTTATTGAACTAATTACTTTCCTTTTTAATATCATCTTTATCACTTTTTGTGTTACTTCCAAGATTTTTTGTGGTGTACACTAGGATGATTAAGGACATATATGATGAAGTCAAGTCTCGGGTAAGGACAATAGGAGGTTACCTAGAGGACTTCTTATGTGATGTGGCCAGAGTAGGATCAACTCTTAGCCTGTTTTTTCATTTAATATATCCCTCACATCACCTTTTTATTTTTCATTATCGCTAGTACCTTACAAAGAAACTTCGATGGTATCATCTGTCTGTTTTTCATTTTGATTTCTTCTCGAGATCAAAGGACAACTAACTTCATCATGACCTACACCCCTCCTTTTTTTCATTTACTATTTCCCTCACATCACCTTGTTATTTTTCAATATGCTAGTACCTTTCAAAGCAACTTCGACGGTACCATCAGTTTGTTTGTCATTTCGATCTCTCCTAGATATAAAAGGACAACTTACATCATGATGACCTTGGTCCTTATAATAATTGCAATACAAAGGAAAATTATCATATATAATCTAGTGCAAAACCTTGATCAACTTACTAGATTTTCCATCCACAAGCTGCAACCTTATACGTTTTCAAAGCTTATCCTTTATCAAGTATAACCTTAAGCCTAGTTGTGCTAGGCCTTGATTTGATTTGAGTCGCTTCAACTATAAATTTTGGTTTCCCAACAGATGATGCTATGACCAAGAAAACATTCCACTACCTATTAACTTTCTACCCTAATTTGTGTCTTGCATAATCTCATATCTTAGGTCATATTCTTGGTTAGCTGTACCTGCATAATGTCTTGTATAATCACTTCTCTTCAATATTTCTTCGACCTACCTCTACCTCTCCAAAGACTATCCATATCCAACCTCTCACACCTCTTTACTAGTATTCATGCATCTCATTTTTCATATGTCCGAACTATCTCAGTCTCATTTCCCCTATCCTTTCCACTACCACAATCACTCCTTCGTATCCTATCGATCTTTATTTTTAATCTTATCTTTCCTAATATGACCACACATCCACCATAACATCCTCATATTCAAAACTATCATCCTCTAAACACGAGACTTCTTGATTAGCCAACACTCCACCCTATACAACATAGTTGGTCTAACGATCATAAAACATACCTTTAAGTTTTGGTGGTACCTTCTTAATTATCACACCCACCTATACTCTGGATGCGAGCCTCCATTTAATCCACTCTGCACCAATGTGTTGTGTGACATCATCAATCTCCTTGTTTTCTTTGATAATAGACCTAAGATACTTAAAATTTTCTTCGTTACATCATTAAATTTACACTCCAAGTGTTCTATCTTTGTCCTACTCAACCTTAACCCTTTTGACTCCGGGGTCCAATTCCAAACCTCTATCCTAACATTAATTTCATTGCAATTCTTGTCAATTAGAATGATGTCATCGACAACTAACATATACCATCATACATCACCTTGGATTCTCCGTGTCAATTCATCTATCACCGATGCAAATGAAAACAGGATAAGTGTTGATTGTAGTGTGGCCCCATCACATAGAAAGTGCTCTGATTATCAACCTATTATCCTTGCCCTAGTCTTCACTTCATCGTACATGTCCTTGATCGCCTAGTGTACACCACAAGAAATCATGGAAATAACATAAAAAGTGATAAAGATGATTTCAGAAAGGGAAGTAATTATTTCAATAACTTTAATTAAGCTAATCAAGGTTTAAAAAGAACAATAAATGTTATTCCATTTGTCTCAATTTTTTTCTATTTTGACTTGGTACAAAGTTTTAGAAAGTAAAGAAAACTTTCGAATCTTATGATCTTAAATTAAAGATATGTCAAGATACAAAAATATTATTTAATCCTCTAGTCTGAATATGTCATGTAGAAAGTTAAAAATAAAGAGTTATCAAAAAAAAAAAAGGAAAGAGACATTCTTTTTTTCAACGGACTTAAAAGAAAGAGTAGGACAAAGAAATTGAAACAAGTGGCGTACTAATTAGAGGTGTAAAATCATTTTCTGTGATTTTATTAAGCTAAAGTTGTTGAGATTTTTTTCTTGAATCATATTAGGAGAAATGGTACGTGTAAATGAAAAAGTAAACTAGTTATTTGGCATATTTCCTTTTCATTCATAGTTTAGAATTAACATTATATAAAAACAATAACAGTTTAGTGCACAAAACATTCCATTTAGCAGGGTCTGGGGAATGCCACACCCCAAGGGGTGTGATGTAAATAGACTACCCTAGTGCCAAAATTAATGACTTCTTCCATGGCTCAAACCAGTGGCCTGTAGGTCACACATATGTTGTTTCAAGGCTCTCCTCCCGATATAACCTTATATATGTAAATCTAGTAGTAGATTCACATAGTATGGAAATACTCTATAAACTCATGATAGATATACTTATAATATAAAAACATTAAATAATGTGATAATACACACAAAAAATAGACTCATAATATGAAAACATTAAATAATGTGTCGATACATGTGACAAATAAACTCATAATATGAAAAAATTAAATAATGTGACAATATACATGCCAAGTAAACTCTTGGACCTACTATAAATTACCCTGGCATTCCTCACAAAGTTGTGTTATACCTCATTTTAATGGGGTGAAAATAGTGTACAACATATTGATGATTCCTAAATTAATGAACTAACTTAAGGAGTCGCCACCTAAATAATTATGGTGAATTAGCGCACCTAAAATTGCCTAAAGAATTGTCGAAAGTTAATACCATTTTAAGCTCTACTAAACATAAGACTCTACGTAAGTTCAACTAATCTAAAGGAAAAGTATTAATCACCCTTTAAGATTTATTAAAAATGGCTAACCGGCTGAACTTAATTAATTAATAATGTCGAAGTAAAATGGTGTTGCAAACATTAAACTAGTTTGTTAGAGACATAATGATGCCTTGAATCCACTTGAAGTTGATAAGAGATAGGATTTGTTATAAAAAATAATTGAAGCATTAGAAGTAGTAAAAGAAGATCTAGTGAACTTAACTAGATTAAGAGGTACAAGTTTAAGACTTGGATAAATTCAAGAACTTACAAGTTAAAGATTTTTTTAAAAAAAATCTGAAAATCTAAACCAAAAAGAGTTGGGCAGAAACGTTGTTGTGGTTTGTTGTTAACAAAAGTACTTGAAAGCGAAGTGAGTAGTTACAAGAAAGTTTTAATGAGGAACATTTCTAACTGTAGTATTTTGGTTTCTTATATTTTAAAAATAAAGGCTCTCTTTAAGTGATAAAAGTAAGTATTCATTGCTACTGTATGGGGTCAATGAAATTTCTTACATATCAGGAAACACATAAATAGAGATAAAAACATTAATCACATCAACACAAACAAATAAAACAAGCTGAGATAAATGAGGTAATTAATAGTTATGCTCGGCTTTAAGAGAAGGAAAGAATCTCCACTGTTATTCGACGTTTGAAAAATAATAGTAAGGTGTGCGGACTCCATGTAAAGGATATGCAAGCTCTGTGCGGTAGCGGCGTCGTTGAGTCTCAAAATGAGACTCCTCGGCTCCAATTTTCATATCAAATAAACATTAGAAAAGAGTTAGAAAAAGGATAATAGTCATTTGAAAATTATATTAATCATCCCTAGGAACATGTTACATTCTCATCTAAACCAAACTTGATATTTCACGTACTTGGCACAAACTAAGTATATACAAAACATCGCGCATAAATATATATCTCTAAAAAAATGCAATAGAGAGCAAATTATCATTTCACTGTTATTATATCAAATCATAGTTCAAGATCCTTAGTTTAGCATGTGCTAGTAAATAAAGTTTCTACATAGTAGCATATCTAATTCTTAACCGAAGTAGTCAAATTATCATTTTTTAAGACTAAATTAGTATGGGGTAGTTTTTAATCCAGCAGAACATAGAGTTGTACATGATAACTCCATTTATATGATACAAATCAGATTTCCCACAACTAAAGAGATATAATCATATCACAGTAAATACCCAAAATATATTAATACATTGTAATATAAATACAGACAAAAAATAAATAAATACATAACTCATTATTTTCTAACACAACCGCAAATGGTTTAATTAAATAGAAGGATAAGATTTTACCTTTTAAAGTGCAGTGGACTAGGGACGTTATCGGACTCAAATCTACTCGCGTCCATCAAATAAAGTCAGGTGCGATAGGGAGGAGATTCAAAAATTCTTTGTAAGCAATATTCAAACACAAGTGTGGTGTTCTCGTGAGTGCAAAAACATGTCAGGTGATTTTCTTGGCAACCAAATCTCGTCCATCATTAATGGCTAACAGGGCATGTTTTCATAGAAAAGTTTAAGTCTCTAAAGCTTTGCCTTTTGGCGGGATTTTGATTTGGATTTTTAATCTTTGTCAAATGGAGATGTTCATGTCCAAACTTTTCAGACATAGCAGAAAGGAGTTCAAAAATCTGACAAAGATGTGTACTGAAATGGAGAGATTTTGCCTTTTCCTTCAAGATTTGAATGCCTACAAATCATGAAATGGGAAAGAGGCGTTGGGACGCGCTAAGTCAAGTGAGGAGAGAGACACTTCTTGCACGAATAAAACTCGGACATGACTGTTCATGGCTGTACTTTGGTGAATTCTTGTGTAGAAATGGAAATGGGAAGATAGGGGTGTGCAGTTGCCGAAGAGATGGGAACCCTTGCTGGGATAGTCTCTTTTATTTTACTTGGGCTAAATGAATAAAATAAGATGGGCTTCACCTGGTGGGCTGTGATCAGACCGAATAAATGGAGTATTTGGGCATTTTTGTTCTGTAAATTGATTCTTTTGAACTTCTAATTTAATATATAATTTATATTACGTAAAAAGTTTAGTAAGTAAAAAAACTAGTGATGAAGTAACGACAATCTATCTTAAACTAGACGACAATAAAGTAATAGTAGTAATGTTGATGATAAAAATTTAATTTTAAAAAATAAAATATGATAACTATAAGAATAATACAAGTTAGAGTAATATATAGATAATTGTGATAATAATTGTAATAAACAAAAATAGTAGTGAAATACCAAATATTTGACTTGTTAATATTTTAGAAGCTCAATAGAATGAATTAAAAGAAAGGAGGGACAAACCTTGGTGTCACTAGCTACCTCTCTTTGACTAGAGACAATGAAAGAGATTTTCGGGCAAAGAAGTTCACATAATAGCCCATTTTGTCCCCGACAACAAATGCAATTGCAATGTAAGGGATTTATATGAATGTCGAAAATATTATGAGGACTGATTTTTTTTAAAAAATTAAATTCATGGCCGAACGTTGACTTCAAGGTGACTGCATATCTCGGGTTCCATGAGAATCAAGTCATATGTAGTTCAAGTGTTTTAGAAGAGTGATACTGTCACGCCCCGAGGCTACCCCCTGTTGTAAACAAGGGACCTAAGATCACAAGTGACCCCAAGCTAACCCTGAGCTGGCATATCATAAGCAAACTGAACATATCTACGAAAAGATGAACTAATGCGGAAGCTAAATCATGAGATAACTGAATGATGGGGAATACCCAATACTGGTCTAAATATATATAAAATATTATGAGTTTGGTGATACTGAACAATCACTCAAAATTAAAGTTGAATCTAATCTATGTCTGAAATAACGCCTCTAAATGATTAGAGATGCTGGGACATGCTCCTAGCTAAATCTAGCAAATATTGAAAACTGAAATAAAAAGACTAAATGCAGAAACATGTCTATTGTCCTCGAAATATGAGGACTTACCACTGATACTGCTGAACTGAAGATCGGGAACCGATCTATGCGTGATCAGAATGCTGAGGACCTGAACTTACATCACGAGAAGATGTAGCGCAGAGTCTGCATCAATACTTGAAAGGTACTGAGCATGCAGGATAAGATAAAGCTGAATAAAACATATAACTGAACAAAGCGATAAAGCAGTGATATAATCTGAACAAGATAAATATACTGAATATGAACTAACTAAATGTAGTGACCAACTTTATAACATACTGAAACTGAATACTGAATTGTAACTGATAACCTGGTCATTGCACTAGAATCTGTCCGTGCGAGCTACTAATAACTGACATAATTAACCACATGAGCTAAATATGGAGTTCGATGTATATGCCCCCATTGAGAGGACCCAATATACCTTGCCATGAGTGTAGAGGCATGACTAGCGTGATCACTAAGTATAATGCCCATAGAGGGGACTTACCTACGGGTGCACGTAGTTCTGGGACTATGAGGGTGACTGACCCTAGTCCAACTCGGTATTAAGCCTACTCCCAATAGAACGTATAAAATACAACAAAACTGTAATAAACTGAATAGCTCAAGATTCTGACATGTTAACTGAAAATGCAACATTAAGTACTAATAATGAAACATTCTTAACTGGGCATGTATGTCTGAATAAACTGACATAGTAAGTTTATTTCATGAACTAAACGAATCTACACAACTAGGGTTCTGTGTTTCATGCAAGATCTAAGCAATAATTCCTTAAAAACATGATAATCTGATTTGGATTAATCTAACAACTGAATCATAACATAAATATGAAATTTTAGAAACCCTAGGTCTAAGCATGATATAGAGAATCAAGAATCTGACTGAATTCAAGGGACCTAATGGGTGAAAAGAACCCACTAGTGAAATCCCACATACTTGGTGATGAAATTCACGAAGAAATCTTTTGATTTCGGGGCTAGAACTTAAGAAAACTTGTTGCGTTCTTGGAGAGGGCTTGGTCGACTCTTTCTCCTTCCTTTCGTTCAACTTGGATGAATTTTGGAGAATGAGTTGACTAGGGTAAGTTCTAATTAAGTTACTAGGCTAAAACTGACTGAAACGACGTAGTTTAAGGGTCCAACACATAGGGAAAAGACCAAATGACCCTTGACTTAAAAGCTGTCGGGGGTCACCGACGACTGGGCCGACGGACAGTGGACAGACCAACGATCCATCCTAGAAGACGTCGACTGGGGATCTAGGAGTTGAAATCTGGGGGTCTGACCTATGGCCCTAGACCATGGACCGTGGTCTGACTTACGGTCTGTAGGTCCTGGCGTAAGTTTGACCCTTAGCTGATTTTTCTGGGAGTTCTGGGAGGGGGTTGCAAGTGGCCAACCATGGAGCCCATCTACGGTTTGTCGGTCATGTAACATCTCACTAATTGAAAGAACTAGGAAGAAGTTAAAGATTGGAAATAGTCATTTTTGGAAAGTATATAAAAATCTGTAAAATTGTAAAGTATGTTAAGTTGAGTTTTTGGTCAACTTCAAATGACCATAACTCCTTGCTCAGGATGAGTTACTTCTTCCAGATATCGTAGGAAATATCTTGGAATAATCTTTCTAACGCTGCCAAGTTTACGTGATTTCGAGTTTGGATGAGTGAGATATGCCCTTTGGAATTTGGGCTGTTTGGATAAGGAAAGTCCAATCCGGATTTTGGAAGGGTAGTTTGATCTTTTCCTTATCCTATTCTTTTATTTCGTTTTTGGTAATTATCGAAGGGTCTAAACTGAAATTGGTCAGTTTACGCTTTTGAAATTAGAGTTAAGATTTTTGGAGAAAGAACGCAAGAGGAGAAAAAAGGAGAAAAGAGCCAAGATCATCGTTCATAAGGATTTTGTTTGTGGATTTCATCAAGGGGTGATCCCTACGAGGTATGTGAGATCACATAGCATTGGATTAATTCACCCACGCGCCAATCATGATTCAATTCAGCAAAGTTAGATTGATTTGAAAGTAAATCCTATGAGTTCTTGATGAAATTCGTTTGAAATCTTGTGGGTTTTTGTTGTTGAAGTTCCTTGAGTTTGATTCATGATTTTAGGTGTGATTTTGAGTAGAATCTGATGCATTTTGAGGGTTTAATCGATTTTAAGTGTTTGGGTAAAAACCCAATTGAGTTAAGACGGTTAGGAGTTGAAAAATGGAGAAATTTCATACAAATTTGGGGAATGGGGATAGGGCGTCGCGCCAGCCAGCGCGCCCCAAAGAGTCCTTTGAAGTTCAGACCTTGGGACGCCACGCCAGCCAGCCTGCTCCAACTTCAATTCTGAAGTTTTGGGTCTGGTGCCCCGCACCGCTCAGAGCGCCAGGGACTCCAGATCTTCTATCCCCCCCCCCCCCCTCTTTCTGTACTAGTTCCTTAGCAATGTACCTATGTTTTCTAGTTGATTCCAACAATGTTTTCTAGTTGATTTCAACACTCTTAGGTACATCTAAACATCATGAAATCATCCATAAACATGAGATCATGAACCTTGAATCCATAATTCAATTCAAGGAAAGTTAAGAGTCAAGTCTAGAAGTTAAAAAGCAAGTCAAGAGAAGTTTATAAAGTTTTCAAAAGTATTTCACAAATGTTTTAACTTTGTTTTAAGACTTAAGTTTTGAGTTAAGCAAAGAGTAAATAGTTGAGTTCATTTCCCAAAAATCTATAAGGGGACTAAGTATTCCCAAGAGTTTAAAATGTTTTAACATTTGAACAAGAAAGGGAAGCACCGATTTCCAAGAGAGCTTTTAAGCTGAAGTGTTGAATAATTATCTCAAACCAAAGAAAGAAGTTTTGATTTAAAACATATGAGCTAAGTATATTTTGAGAGTAGTATTGAGCACCGATACGGGGATGCGATTTCATATTAACTCAAGTCTGTATAAACCATGTAGCTATCATTGGTAGTAAAGGATCATACTTTTTAGATGAATCTTTAAGTGCTTTTTAGCAGAGACTAGTGGATCCACTTAGTTAAGGCGTTCTATATGAAGACAATGTATAAGACAATTCTGGCAGCGTGGGCAAAATGCTGTATCACTACTTAGGCTCATAGTGGTGGTTGTCGGTTAGAGAAACTCCCATAGAAACTATATTACTTTATTAAATGAGTACAATTGAGTTTGTTATTGCATTTCTTTAACTAACTAAGTTGCTTTCTACTATTTTAAAAGCTTTCTATATATTGCATGTGCTTTATTGCTTTATATTGAGTTAAGTTGTTCATGAGTTGAGTAAAACCAAGGTAAGTGTTCCTTTCAGATTCTTTTCAAGCCTATGTTATGTTTAGCATTCCAACTCGCATACTCATGCATTTAATGTAGTGATTCCAGTTGGCCTCCATCATCTTATGATGCAGACACAGGTAACCAGGATCAACATCCAATGCCTCGTTGATTAGGTTTAGCACTCAGAGTCAGTTCGTGAGCCTCTTTGGTTTCCAGAGGGCTCCTTTTTACATTGCTTTCTAGTTTTTAGTTCTTAGGATGATCGGGGGTTCTGTCCCAACATCCCTCTTTGTTTTAGAGGCTTCATAGATAGATAGTTATAGTTCTTTAGTCTTATTCTTTTAAGTTGTATACGTTTAAGACCTGAGTTGCCATTTTGGCTAAGTTATTATTTCTTAAGTTATTGCATGAGTTATACTTCTTGTGTTTAAGTCTTCCACTGAGTAAGTAAGCCAGACTAAGGGTTCTCTTGGGGCCAGGAATAGTTCTCGAGTGCCAGCCATGTCCGGGGTGTAGGCTTGGGGTGTGACAAACTTGGTATCAGAGCACAGAGTTCAAGAGTCCTAGGGAGTCTATGAAACCGTGTTTGTAGAGTCCTAGTTATCGGTGTGAAGCATGCCACATCTTTAACTAGGAGGCTACAACACTTAGGAATGTTCTCACTTCTTTCACACTTATTTCCTGCGTTAGAGTTTATCACTAAAAAGTTTCTTCTAACTTGTGCTTGTGTGTGTATTTCAGATCATGCATCCATGAAGAGCTGTTAGAGGTTGTCCTGCTAGACGTAATGTTGAGGAGCAAGGGGTACCCAATGCACCTGAAATGCAATCCCAAGGGAAAGTTACTAATGCTGAGTTCAGAGAAGCAATAAGGATGTTAAGTCAAGCTGTGACTAACCAAGTTGGGCAACAAAGAGGAGCTCGTCAAGAAGAGGCTGACAATTCGAGGATTCGTGAGTTCTTGAGGATGAACCCTCCAAGTTTTACTATTTTGAGCACTTCTGAGGATCCAGAGAATTTTATTGAGGAGCTGCAAAAGGTATTTGATGTCATGCACATTGTTGATACTGAGAGGGTGGAACTAGTTGCATACCAAATGAAGGGTGTCGCTAGGATTTGGTTCGATCAATGGAAGAAGAACCGAGTTGAAGATGCACCACCTGCGAGTTGGGCTTGTTTTGAGGAGGCCTTTTTGGGTGTGTCTTTCCTTGAGAACTGAAAGAGGCTAAGGTACGAGAGTTCCTTACCCTTAAGCAAGAGTCACTAAGTGTTCATTCGTATAGGTTGTAGTTCACCCAACTATCCCATTATGCTCTGGAGATGGTTGCGGATATGAGGAGTAGAATGAGTCTGTTTGTTGCTTGGTTATCCCGTCTATCAAGCACCGTCTATCAAGCAAAGAGGGCAGGGCAGCGATGCTAATTGGGGACATGGATATATCAAGGTTAATGGTATATGTGCAACAGGTTGAGGAAGAGAAGCTGAGGGATTGGGAGTAGTTTAGAAACAAGAAGGCTAAGACAGGGAATGAGTCCGGGCAGCAGAAAAGTAATGTGAACCGTTCGTTCTTTTAACAAAAGCAAAAAGGGCCTGCTCCATCATTTACTAGTGCACCTGCACCGAGAAACAAATGTGAGTATAATAGCTAGAATTCCCAGCACTTCAGAGCTAGACCTGCACATTCTCAAGGTAGATTGGCATAAGGGGGTAACTGGGATCCTGCATGTGCTAAGTGTGGTAGAACCCACCCAGATAAGTGTTGTGATGGCCAGTTAGGTTGTTTCAAATGTGGACAAGAGGGTCACTTCATGAAAGAGTGCCCTAAGAACCGGCAAGGTAGTGTAAATCATGACAATAGAGCCCAATTTTCATCAGTTGCTCCACCAGATAGGGCTGCACCTAGAGGAGCTACTTCCGGTACTGGTGGAGGAACAAACCATCTTTATGCGATCACTAGTCATCAAGAGCAAGAGAACTCTCCAGATGTTGTCACTGGTATGATCAAAGTCTTTACTCTTGATGTTTATGCTTTGCTAGACCCAGGAACAAGTTTATCTTTTGGAACTCCTTATGTTGCAAATAGTTTTGATGTTCTTCCTGAGAAACTCTGTGAACCCTTTTGTGTTTCTACACCTGTTGGGGAGTCTATTATAGCTAAGCGAATATATTGTGATTGTGTCATTTCCATCAATCACAAGGACACCATGGCTGATTTAATTAAGTTGGACATGGTAGACTTCAATGTCATTCTAGGTATGGACTGGCTTTATGCCTGTTATGCCTCCATTGATTGTAGAACTCGAGTTGTTAAGTTCCAAATTCCAAATGAGCCAGTCTTATAGTGGAAAAGTATTTCAGTAGTGCCGAAGGGTCATTTTATTTCATACCTTAAGGCAAGAAAGTTAGTTTCTAAGGGTTGTGTTTCTAAGGGTTGTGTCTATCACTTAGTCCGAGTTAATGACTCTAGTGTTGAGATACCTCCCATTCAGTCAGTTTCTATAGTAAAAGAGTTTCTAGAAGTCTTTCTAGTTGATCTACCCGGAGTCCCTCTTGAGAGAAAGATAGACTTCAGTATAGATGTTCTTCCAGATACTCGTCTTATCTCTATTTCCCCATATAGAATGGCACCAGCAGAGTTGAAAGAGCTTAAAGAACAGCTGAAAGATCTCCTTGATAAAGGTTTCATTCGACCAAGTGTCTCACCTTGGGGCGCTCCGATCTTTTTTGTGAGAAAGAAAAATGGTTCCTTAGGATGTGTATAGATTACCGTCAGTTGAACAAGTTACCATCAAGAACAAGTATCCTCTTCTGAGAATTAATGATCTTTTCAATCAGCTTCAGGGTGCTTCTTATTTTTCTAAGATTGACCTCAGATCTGGCTATCATCAGTTGAAAGTAAGGGAGTGTGATATTCCAAAGACAACTTTCAGGATCCGTTATGGTCATTATGAGTTCTTAGTTATGTCCTTTGGTTTGACCAATGTACCTGCAGCATTTATGGACCTTATAAATAGAGTATTCAAACCTTATTTAGATATGTTTGTTATCGTCTTCATTGATGACATACTAATCTATTCAAGGAATGAAGAGGATCATGCTAGTCATCTCAGAATAGTTCTCCAGACTTTAAAAGATAGAGAGTTGTATGCCAAGATCTCTAAGTGCGAGTTTTGACTTGAGTTTATGGCATTCTTAGGCCACATTGTGTCTGGAGAGGGAATTAAAGTTGATACTTTGAAAATAGAGGCAGTGCAGAATTAGCCTAGACCCACATCTCCAGCTGATATTAGGAGTTTCTTAGGTTTGGTTGGCTATTATAGAAGGTTTGTAGAGGGGTTCTCATCCATTTCATCCCCTTTGACCAAGTTTCATCCCCTTTGACCAAGTTAACTCAGAAGACAATTAAGTTTCAATGGTCTGAAACTTATGAGAAAAGCTTTCAGGAATTGACAGGTTGACTATTGCCCTAGTTTTGACCTTACCAGAAGGTACTCAAGGTTTTGTTGTATATTGTGATGCATCTAGAGTTGGTTTGGGTTGAGTATTAATGCAGAATGGCAAGGTTATAGCTTATGCCTCCAGACAGTTGAAAATTCATGAGAATAATTATCCAACCCATGACTTAGAGTTGGCTGCTGTAGTATTTGCTTTTAAGATATGGTGTGATTATTTGTATGGTGTTCATGTTGATGTATTCACTGATCACAAGAGTCTTCAATATGTGTTCACTCAGAAAGAACTTAATCTCAGACAAAGGAGGTGGTTAGAATTACTCAAGGATTATGACATGTGTATTCTTTATCACCCTTGTAAGGCTAATGTTGTTGATGATGCTTTAAACATGTTGTCTATGGGTAGTACCACCCATGTCGAGGAAGAAAAGAGAGAGTTAGCGAAAGATGTGCATAGACTTGCGTGCCTGGGAGTCCGACTAACGGATTCCATAGAAGGAGGAGAGTAGTGATGAAGGGGCTGAATCTTTCATTAGTGTTAGAAGTGAAAGAAAAACAAGACAAAGATCCTATTTTGCTTGAATTGAAGGCAAATGTTCAGAAGTAGAAAGTAATAGCTTTTGAACAAGAGGGAGATGGCGTATTGAGGTATCAAGGTAGAATATTGTGTGTACCCAGGGTGGATGAACGCCAAGAGAGGATCATGGAAGAAGCTCATAGCTCCAGATATTCCATCCATCCGGGTTCCACAAAGATGTATCCTAACTTGAGAGAAGTGTATTGGTGGAGTAGTATGAAGAAGGGTATTGCAGAATTTCTTGTTAATTGTTCGAATTGCCAACAAGTTAAAGTAGAGCATTAAAGGCCCGATGGTTTGGCTCAGAATATAGAACATCCGAAATGGAAGTGGGAGATGATTAATATGGATTTCAGCATAGTTTTCCAAGGTATCGCAGGCAACATGATTCGATATGGGTGATTGTTGATAGAATGACAAAATCAGCCCATTTTTTGCCGGTAAAGACTACCTATACAGCAGAGGATTATGTCAAATTGTATCTTCAAGAAGTGGTTAGACTTTATGGAGTTCCGGTCTCCATTATTTCAGATAGAGGTGCGCAATTTACTATACAGTTTTGGAAGTCATTCCAAAATGGTTTGGGTTCAAAGGTGAACTTAAGTACTGCCTTTCATCCTCAGATAGATGGGCAAGCAGAGCGCATTATTCAGACCTTAGAAGACATGTTGAGGGACTGTGTGATTGATTTCAAAGAAAATTCGGATGATCACCTACCCCTTATTGAATTTGCTTACAACAATAGTTACCACTCTAGCATCCAAATGGCTCCTTATAAAGCTTTTTATGGGAGGAGATGCAGATCTCCTATTGGATGGTTTGAAGTTGGTGAAGTTGGGTTGATAGGACCTGATTTAGTTCATCAAGCTGTGGAGAAGGTGAAAGTGATTCAATAGTGGTTGAAAACGATGTAGAGTCATCAGAAATTCTATACTGATGTTAGGAGGAAGGAGTTAGAGTTTGAAGTAGATGATTGGGTGTATTGAAAAGTTTCACCCATGAAAGGTGTTATGAGATTTGGTAAGAAGGGGAAGCTTAGTCCCTGGTATATTGGCCCATATAGAATATAAAAAAGGGTAGGTAATGTAGCTTATGAGTTCGAGCTACCACAAGAGTTAGCCACAGTTCATCCGATATTTCACATCTCCATGTTGAAGAAGTGCATGGGCGATCCTTCATTGATCATACCAACCGAAAATATTGGGTTCATAGATAGCTTGTCTTATGAGGAGATTCCTGTTAAGATTCTAGATAGCCAAGTTCGCAAGTTGAGAACAAAAGAGGTAGCGTCAGTCAAAGTTCTTTGGAGGAATAAGTTTGTTGAGGAAGCTACTTGGGAAGCTGAGGAGGACATGAAGAAGAGATATCCACATCTCTTCGAATCCAGAGAAGTTCCAAATTAAGGTACTAATCCTTTTCTTGGAATTTATTTATAAGTTGGCATGTTGTTTCTTTGCATTTGCCTGTTGGGTGTTTGAACTGAATGATTGATGTTACACCCTTAGCCTAGTAAGAGTAGTCTCATTTGAGGATGAATGTTCCCAAGGGGGAGATATTGTAACATCTCACTAATTGAAAGAACTAGGAAGAAGTTAAAGATTGGAAATAGTCATTTTTGGAAAGTATATATATGTTAAGTTGAGTTTTTGGTCAACTTCAAACGACCATAAATCTTAGCTCCGGATGATTTAGCTATGCTTCCAGATATCTTAGGAAATATCTTGGAATAATCTTTCTAACGCCGTCGAGTTTGAGTGATTTCTAGTTCGTATGAGTGAGATATGCCCTTTGGAAGTTGGGCTGTTTGGATAAGGAAAGTCTAATCCAGATTTTGGAAGGGTAGTTTGGTCTTTTCCTTGCCCTATTCTTTTATTTCATTTTTAGTAATTATATAAGGGTCTAAACTGAAATTTGTCAGTTTACTCTTTTGAAATTAGAGTTAGGATTTTTGGAGAAAGAACGCAAGAGGAGAAGAAAGGAGAAAAGAGCCAAGATCATCGTCCGTAAGGATTTCTCTTGTGGATTTCGTCAAGGGGTGATCCCTACGAGGTATGTGAGATCACATAGTATTGAGTTAGTTCACCCACTCGCCAATCATGACTCAATTCAGCAAAGTTAGATTGGTTTGAAAGTTAATCCTATGAGTTCTTGATGAAATTCGTTTGAAATCATGTGGGTTCTTGTTGTTGAAGTTCATTGAGTTTGATTCATGATTTTAGGTGTGATTTCGAGTAGAATATGATGTATTTTGAGGGTTTAATCGATTCTAAGTGTTTGGGTAAAAACCCAATTGCGTTTAGAAGGTTTAGAGTTGAAAAATGAAGGAGAAATTTCGTAAAAAAATCTAGGGAATAGGGATGGGGTGTCGCGCCAGCTAGTGCGCCCCAACTTCAGTTCTGAAGTTTTGGGTCTGGCCTGATGTTTGCGTAATCAACGACACAACTTTCAATGCAATCGCACAATAGTATAATAACCCAACTAAGGTTTGGGGTCTAGTCCCAAGGTAGTGGGTGTGAAAATTAGTGGTTAAGTGCAAATGGGCTAGAGCTAATCGTAGCTAAAAAATTTTACGAGTGAAAACATAGCAAATTAAAGGGATGACGCAAGCGTCAAATATCGAATGGGAGTTTGTAAGCACGAAATAATTAAAACAGTGAACATAAGGAAATTTAAGCAATGAGAGGCAGATTCTTGGGATATGATCGAAATACGGGTTAATCTAAATTATTGGGTACATGCTTTCGATAGAAAATCTATAGAGTGATAGTGACTAGGCTAAGCTTTACGTGTGAATAAATTCTCTCTCGAGCAACTTACCTCGTTTCAAATGGGTTCCTCTCGAACACCTACTTGCCGCATGAAGACCAGCCTACGCCTTACCCCACTCACTCTCTTGAGCTGAGTGTTAGGATATGGGACTACGGTTCACTCTCTCGAGCTAAACCTCATGTCGACCCACTCCTTAGGCCATTAATCTAGTACTCTTGGTTTTACGACTTCTCTCTCGAGCAAGCTGAAAACATATAAATAAACTTGTATTTGCAACTACAAATTTGTTAAAATCATCCACAACTACTAGACAAAATCACCATTAAACTACATCTAATCTATCAGCAGGCAAGACCCAACAACAATCTTAACCCATATTCGCTAAATCACACCCTAAGAATTGGAGTTTTTGACCACCCATCAAGAATTAGACATTTATACCTTCAATGATGTTGAAATGAAATGGGTATGAAGATTTAAGTCTCAATTTAGGCAAAGAGTGAAGAATCCAAGAGACCTAATTCCAAATTGAAAGAGATGAAACCCTCTTCTTCTTTAAGTTTTCAAAACCCTCTTAAACTCAGAGTACCAATATTTCCCAAATCTATGTCTCAACTTGATAATCTAAAAACTAGGTAAAACAATGTAAAAATCACTCATAAGAATAAAAATTGAACTAGTATTTATAGTTTTCAGAAAATGTGCTCAGAAGGATCTCTCGGCGACATTAGTGAGAATCGCCGATGCATTCGGCGATCCGCCCTTTGGTCTACTTCGTCACCTTTCATCAGTTCCCTTTAGCATCTTTGTGTCCTGGATAATTGGGTGATGTAGCACTGCTTCACGGAGTCATTTGGCGATACGCCGACTGCTTTTTTTCATCGCCAATTTTCTCCTTTTCTTCAGGGCTCAGCACATTGGAACAAAAGGCGAACATGTGATCTGTTGGCAATTTGCCGAATATGTTCGGTGATTTGCAGACCTTCGTTTCTTCATTCTTTTGGCTTTTTTTTTGCTTCTTTTTGCAAAGTAGTGTCCATGCTTTGCCTCAAACTTCAAATACCTGAAACTCAAAGGTTTTCATCAAATATCGGGATAAAACATGCATTTGAGGACACTAATTTCATCAAAATATAGCCCTAAATGAGTCCAATTTATGGACTCATCATGGCGCCCTATGCCGCTCAGAGCGTTAGGGACGCCAGGTCGTCTATTTTTCCCCCCTTCTTAGTACTAGTTCCTTAGCAATGTACCTATGTTTTCTAGTTGATTCCAACACTCTTAGGTACATCTAAACATCATGAAATCATCCATAAACATGAGATCATGAAACTTGAATCCATAATTCAATTCAAGGAAAGTTAAGAGTTAAGTTTAGAAGTTAAGAAGCAAGTCAAGAGAAGTTTATAAAGTTTTCAAAAGTCATTCACAAGCATTTTAACTTTGTTTTAAGACTTAAGTTTTGGTTTAAGCAAAGAGTAAAGAGTTGAGTTCATTTCTCAAAAAACTATAAGGGGGCTAAGTATTCCCAGGAGTTTAAAATGTTTTCCCATTTGAACAAGAAAGGGAAACACCGATTTCTAAGAGAGTTTTTAAGCTAAAGTGTTGAGTAATTATCTCAAACCAAAGAAAGAAGTTTTGATTTAAAACATATGAGCTAAGTATATTTTAGGAGTAGTATTGAGCACCGATATGGGGATGCCAGTTCATATTAACTCAAGTCTCCATAAACTATGTAGTCATCATGGGTAGTAAATGATCTTACTTTTTAGATGAATCCTTAAGTGCTTTTTAGCAGAGACTAGTGGATCCACTTAGTTAAGGCATTCTATATGACGGCAAAGTATATGGTATTTCTGGTAGTGTGGGCAAGACACTATATCATCACTTAGGCTCATAGTGGTGGTTGTCGGTTAGAGAAACTCCCACAGAAACTATATTACTTTATTACATGAGTACATTTGAGTTTGTTATTGCATTTCTTTAACGAACTAAGTTGTTTTCTACTGTTTTAAAAGCTTTCTATAGATTGCATGTATTTTATTGTTTTATATTGAGTTAAGTTGTTCATGTGTAGAGAAAAGCCAAGGTAAGTGTTCCTTTCAGATTCTTTTCAAGCCTATGTTATGTTTAGCATTTCAACTCGCATACTTGTACGTTCAATGTACTGATGCCAGTTGTCCTACATCATCTTATGATACAGACACAGGTAACCAGGAGTAACATCCAGCGTTTTGTTGATCAGATTGAGCACTCAGTTGGTGAGCCTCCTTGCTTTTTGGAGGGCTCCTTTTTACATTGCTTTCTAGTTTTCAGTTGTTAGGATAATTAGGGTTCCTATCCCGACATCCCTCTTTGTTTTAGAGGCTCCATAGACAGACAACTATAGTTCTTTAGTCTTATTCATTTAAGTTGTATATGTTTAAGAGTTGAGTTGCCATTTTGGCTAAGTTATTATTTCTGAAGTTATTGCATGAGTTATACTTCTTGTGTTTAAGTCTTCCACTGAGTAAGTAAGCCAGACCAAGGGTTCTCTTGGGGCCAACAATGGTTCTTGAGTGCTAGCCACATCCTTAGTGTAGGCTCGGGGCGTGAAAGGTCACCCTACGGTCCGTAGGTGGCACCCATCGATAGCACCTGCAACTTTTGAAATGACTGTTGGTTGGTCTTTCTAGGATACGGGGTGTTACAGATACTAGATGATTCTTAGTTTCTAGGGGTCATGAAATGAGTTAGCTCAGTTGAGATGTATATGTGGGTATGAAAGAAGAATTTAGATAATGTACATATCATGTGTTCGTGGGACGTAAGCCGAGATGAGTTGGAAAATAGATCCTTTACATTTGCTAGCGGTTTGATATTCCTCTTCAACAAATTTACCTCATTTTACTGCCTCGAAAGTAGGAATTAAGTTTATAACTGTAACACCTCGCTTTTTGAAAGAACTAGAAAGAGCTAGAATTAGAAAGAGTTGTTTTTGGAAAGAATGAAAAATCTGGAAATTTGTTAAGTTATGTTAAGTTTGGGTTTTTGGTCAACTTCAAACGACCATTACTCCTAGCTCAGGATGAGTTAGGTGTTCTTCCAGATACCGTAGGAAAGATCTTGGAATTATCTTTCCAACGCCGTTGAGTTTGTGCTATTCCGAGTTCGTATGAGTGAGATATGACGATTGGAAGTTGGGATGTTCAATTAAGGAAAGTCTAATTTGGGTTTTGAAGGGCATTATGGTCTTTTCCATACCCCATGACTTAATTTCATTTTTGGTAATTAATTGGGGTCTAAACTGATAGGATTCAGTTTACGCTTTTACCATATCAAGTTAGGATTTTGAGAGAAGAGAAAAGAAGAGGAGAAAAGAGGAGAAGAGGCAAGGAATCGTCAAGTTCTTCAAGCTAGGATTGTGGATTTTGTCAAGGGCTGATACCTACGAGGTATGTGAGTTCACATAGCATTGGGTTTATTCACCCACGCGCCAAACATGCTTATTTCAATATGATTTTCGTCCTAAAAGATTGAGACTTTGATGTTCTTGAGTTATATTCTTAAATTGCTTTCATTCTTGAATTTGGGATGGATTGAGGAGTTCTTGAGAGTTTAAGGTTGATTTTAGAGTTGTGTTTGATTAGATTCTTGTGTACATATGTTGGGTATCTGAATATAAAGAGAATTTGGGAAAAGGAACCGAGTTTAGGTGAATTGGGCCTAGAAAATGAAGAAGGAAAATGTCGGACAAATCAGGGTACCAGGTTCGCGTCGCGGACCTGTTCCTCAAGATTGAAAAAAGTTTCTTCGCTTCGCGGAGTGGTCACGGACCGTTCTACCTCAAAATTTATTTCACGACCAAATATTTAAATGCATCTTAGTGGAGCGGACTTGCTTCCAGATAATAATTTCTTGATATTATCTCATGTTTAACTATCTAAAAACACTCATAAACATCATGAGATCTTCCCTATCACAAATCTCAATCCTTGAATCCATAATTCAATTCAAGGATCAGTTAAGGTCAAGTCAAGAGAAGTTAAGAGCAAAGTCAAGAAAAGTTCTTAGAGTTTTCCAAAAGTCATTTTCAAATGTTTTAACTTTGTTTTAAGACTTAAAGTTCAAGTTGAGTCTATAAAGAGTAAAGATTGAAATTCAGTTCTTCAAAATTATATGGGGACTATGTATTTCGAAAGAGTTAAAATATTTTCACATTTAAACAAGAAATGGAAACCTTGATTTCCAAAGAGCCTTTGAGCTAGTTTTTAGAAAAGAGTAATTGCTTTCACAATTAAGCAAGAGAGGAAACTTTGATTTGCAAGATAGCCTTTGAGCTAAGTTTTTGAGCAATTATCTCAAATCACAGAAAGAAGTATGTTTTTAAACATAAGAGCTAGTATCATATTTTGGGAGTAGTATTGAGCACCGATATGGGGGAGAGTTCAGACAACTCACATCCCCCATAAGCCATGTAACCATCATGGGTAGAAAAAGGGTCATACTTTTAGATGATTCCTTTAGTGCTTTTTAGCATAGACTAGTGGATCCACTTAGTAGTTCAAGTTTTATACCCTCGGCAAGGTATAGGATGACCCTGGCAGCGTGAGGCAAAATGATGTATCAGCACAACAGCTCTTAAGTGATGGTTGTCGGTTAGAGAAACTCCCACAGAAGTAATTGTATTCTTGTATACACAGTTTAATTGTATTTTTACATACATTTCAAAGTTATTTTGTATCTTCGCATACACACAGAATTGACATCCTGTTTTAAATAGCTTTTCTTTATATTACACTTGTTTTAAACTGCTTTATATTGAAATGAATTCAGTTATGTTGAGTTGAGTTGAGCTAGGTAAGTTCTTTAGTTCCTTTCAAGCTTATGTCTTATTTTAGAACTCCCCTCACATACTCGTACATTCAATGTATTGATGCCATTTTGCCTGCATCTTCTTATGATGTAGACACAGGTAACCAGGATCAACATCCAGCGTATCCTTGATCCAATTGAGCACTCAGAGTGTGTGGTGAGCCTCCTTGCTTTTTGGAGGATCCCTTTTTTGCTTTCAATATTATTATTAGTTCTTGAGGATGTCGTGGGTCTGGTCCCGATATCCATCTCAGTTGTTTAGAGGCTTTATAGACAATCAAATGTTTGTTCTTGAGTTTCTATTTCCTGTTTTAATGGTTGAGACTTGAGTTGCCATTTTTGGCAAGTGAATGTTATCTTGATACATTCTAAGTGTTTATTGAGCAGTTCAGTTTACTTTTAAAAGTATTTTTTTTCATGAGTTAAGTCTTTCGCTGAGTAAGTAGCCAAGCTAAGGGTTCACTTTGGGCCAGCAATGGTTCTTGAGTGCCAGTCCTGCCCAGGGTGTAGGCTTGGGGCGCGACAAACTTGGTATCAGAACACAGAGGTCAAGAGTCCTAGGGAGTCTATAAAGCCGTGTCTGTAGAGTCCTAGTTATCGGTGTGAAGCACTCCACATCTATAATTAGGAGGCTGCAACATTTAGGAACTATCTCACTTCTTTCACATTCATTCGTGCGATAGAGTTAATCTCTATAAAGTTTCTTTCTAACTCGTGGTTGCACATAACCGATTGTGAGTTGGGCTATGTTTGAGAATGCATTCATGGGACGCTTCTTTCCCGGTGAGCTAAGAGAGGCAAAGATAAGAGAGTTTCTCACACTTAAGCAGGATTCTATGAGTATTCATGAGTATTGCCTGAAGTTCACCCAACTTTCTTGCTATGCTCCAGAGATGGTTACTGACATGAGGAGCATGATGAGTTTATTTGTTGCTGGGTTGTCTCGCCTGTCAAGCAAGGAAGGTAAGGCAGCTATGCTGATAGGGGATGTGGACATAGCAAGTCTAATGATCCATGTGTAGCAAGTTGAGGAGGACAAGCTGAGGGATAGCTAAGAGTTTAAGAATAAGAGGGCTAAGACATCAAGGAATAAATTCGGGCAGCAAAAGAGTAATGCGAACCGGTCTTCCTTCCAACAGAAACAAAAGGGACTTGCTCCATCATCTGCTAGTGCACCTGCACCAAAGAACAAAAGTGAGTACAATAGTCATAATTTCAGAGCTAAACTTGCCTATTCTCAAGGTAGTATGGAATAAGGGGGTACTACTAGCTCTACCATTCCCCCATGTGAAAGGGCTACCTTTGAAGGGCACTTCTATCAACTCACAATTTGAAATGCAACATTCAAAATTTTCATAGCCCCTTATCTTTTCTTCATAATTCATCACCACATTCAAATCATCCCCAACTAACCAAGGCCTACTAATGTGTTTCTCCAATTGATAAATATGATTCCATAATGTTAATCTTTGTTCTGCAATATATTTAGCATACACGATGGTTATATAAAAGTTTTAAGGCATGATCTTGTGCTTCATATTAAGAGTTAAGTGTTGTTTCGTATCACTAATAATTGTGATGTCATATTCATGGTTTGTAAACACCCATATTTTTCGATTACAGTTGGAAGTTGCTAAAGGAATTTTCAACCATCTTTTGTACTTATTGATGTATCTAACATCTTGAAAGGGTTCCAGATGACCAATAAAAGAAAACTTATGGTATTTATGTAACATTTGAACTCTTTGACAAGATTGTTGAAACTTCTTCGATCGTATATTCCAAATAAAGGATTTCATCGTCTAGAATTTGCTATTTTAGTTCTCTTTGGCGGGATTCTGATAGGCTAAGCTATTTCTCCTTCTCCTTGCTTTTTACCTTTTCTTGTAGATTTTATCATTCCTGGAGACAAATTTGCTTTATTGGCTATGTGTTCTAGAGCATCTTCAGTGCTTTCTCTCACCATTACTGCATTACCATTTTGTTCAAGAATTTCTGCCATGTCTTTCTTGTACACATTATGAGAAATTATATCATGCAGTACTTTATTAGGGGAAGTTTTTTGTAGGGACGACATCTGGATTCATTTGTATGTACTTCTGTAGATGGTAATATTAATGCCATTCCATTACTTCTCGTAGACTCTGCAACATTATCACCATTATTATCACAATCATTCCTTCGTGGGCTTTGTGTGACCTTTACACTTTTTGTAATTTGAATTGGCTTGCTGCTAACAACTTGTTGTCCTTCAACATGATCATTGTTATGGCTAGACAGTCTGCAACTATGTTGACTAGGAGTATTGTAATTCTTCTTCTCATTGT
This sequence comes from Solanum pinnatisectum, assembly GCA_035578085.1. NCBI lineage: Eukaryota > Viridiplantae > Streptophyta > Magnoliopsida > Solanales > Solanaceae > Solanum > Solanum pinnatisectum. Next base: position 36,029,331 of record CM069083.1, read on the forward strand.
TCAATATACTATGTTGTTGTTTGCAGTCTTTATCAGTACTCCTTGCACATTGTTTCTTCCAAATTCACACACAAGTGTACGTGGTCGCGCAAGTAATATAGTAGCCCTAAAAGAGCCAGATTATAGAATCCAAAGGACTTGTCAATTAATTATTTTTACTAAATTATACTAGTCTAATTATTTATTTAAGATTTCCAAAAGAATTTGATTTATAAATAAAAGAATGCAAGAATTTAAATACTAAGATTACCTTACTATGATTGGGGAAATTCTAGGGCTGCAACTTAATTACTTAGAATTCATGCATAGTATCTCATCTAATAGACATCAATTTATTATCAAATCACTGATTACAGGGTTAAATGTATGATCATGGTCTCCCATCCTCTAATTACCTACTTTAATTTGCAGCCAAACTACATCGTTGAGTGGGGATAGACTGAACCAATTATCGAGCATTACATTTTAATCCTGTCTATTAACCAAGCAAGGTCTCTAGATATATCTGTATCCTAGATACAAATCAACCCTACTTCTAGAAAAGATAATGTTTCTTTTGTCCCACGTTCTGTCCTCCTATTCCTCTCCCGAGTTCAATTTGGACAATACGTTTATTTCAATAGTGGCCAATCACGAAAATACGAAAATAAGAACAAAAGAGTAATTAAAATGATAACCAATATCAATCCATCAAAATTAATAATATACAATCATCCCATAGACACAACCCCATGACAAGGGACTTTAGCTACTAATGTCTTGAGAAAAGAAGAGGAAAAAAGCCCTAAAACGCATTGTCAACTTTTTCCTCCAAAATATCTCCTCTCCTCTAATAATTATTCATATGGACTATTTAGAGATGTAGGAAACCCTAAATAAAATAATTGATTCCAAAACAAATTAGGAACCCAAAACCAAACAAAATAAGAATTCCTCGTTGTGCTAATCTATCGAACCGCCTTCAAATTTCTGTTGTTACTTCACTCGCTGCCACGTGCCAGCAAGGTAAGGAATTTTTATTCCATTTGAATATCTACGCACATTCCTATATATATAAATAATGATAAAATATTCAATTTAATCCATTAAGATGCATGTTTGATTTCCTTGTTCAGCTTTCCATCTTTAATTCGTTTAACTCCAAACTTCTTCATCTTTATACCAATTTACTCCTATGAATAAAATACACTATTTAGCACAATTCATAAAATTCATGCTCAAAAAAGACAAATATAAATACTAAATGTGAGGCAAATAATAATTTAAAATCTGTATTTTTGACCTCACATCAACACCCCACACTTCAACTTTTTCTCTTCCTCAAGCAAGCATTGAAGCTCATCTTAAAAAATCATTGATAAAAACAATTAGGTCATCCATAAATTTCAAAATGTCAAGTACATTTCCCAATCATTATGCAAGATATACAAATAAACATCAAATCTCTAACCTAGGCACATGTGCCCTCACCCTACCAAAAAATAATAGAGTGTCCTTAATGCAAAAATAAAATAGTACGGGAGGAAAGGTGAAAAGTTCTCTTGACAGGATATGCCTGTGGAGTTCTCTCATTAGGAGTCTTGGGAGTAGTTCCATCATCCACGACATTAGTGCCCAACAATATGATCACTTGAACCAAGAGTGTAGGCTCATCCAAGGCATCAGTGCCCGACACAACAATAAGAGGAATAGTGGAGTCTGAAGAGACTCCACTGGTCCCATTGTGGAGGTATCCTCAAGACACCTCTCAAACGTCGCGTGCACCATCATCTCTTTTATATCCTGCAACTCTGTCAGTGTCACAACTATCCTATGCTCATCCTCCTCTCTCCTTCAAAAATCCTCATCACACTTCTCGATCAAATCATCATCAGCCCTATCATCCTCTCTCTCAACATCAACATCATCAATAGGTGTAGTATCAATTCTCACAATGTCATCCCTACTTGGTTGCACACTTTGAGAAGGCTCACTACTATGCATAGTCAGGGGCACAGACACGGGAGCATCAAGTAGGGAACCTTGCCTTAAAGAATAGATATGTCTGCTTACTGCAGCTGGACTACATCATCCCTCAAGATGTCAATGTCACCCATAATAGAAGATAGCACAATCGCACTACCCTCAGCCATTTCCCGAGCTTCTAAACTAGGGGTGAGGTTATCAAACCTCACACCATGGGACTCAGTCGAAGCCTTACACTAAGTCAACCTAACTATCAAGGGAGCTACAACTTTATCAATATCCCTATCAAGCATCTTAGCGAATCAGCCTTAACCTTCAAAGTTGTGAAATCCACAGACCGGTCAAGATTTCTAATTTGATAAATTGAGGCCTGGGTCAAGGGGGGGGGGATAGAATATAAGTGTAACACCTCCGACCTAACAGACCTGGATTACAGAAAATTTGGTGAACCATGAAAGGTTTCACGGACCGTGAGAGGAACCACGGTCTGTCGACCTGCTCGTGGTTCACATCCACTCAGAAGTGGTAGACCATAGGACCCTTCATGGGCCATAGATACCTACACGAGCCGTCCACCAGGGCTCATGCACCAGGCCACGGAGCCCACCACAGGCTGTGGTCTTGATGACGGGTCATGGATGGGTCCGTCATCTATTAGCCAGCCGACCCCCAACATACGGTGACCTTCACGGTCTGTGGTCCTTCACACGGTCCTTGAAGTGGACCGTAGAGGGGCTTCCCATAACTAGTAGACATTGGCCAACAACCACGACCCACTTGATGGGTTGTGGTCCCTTTAACGGTCCGTTAGTGGCGCCGTGGTCGGCCTTTGTCAGCTTTTAAGTCAGGGTCATTTTGGTCTTTTCCCCTATGCATTGGGCATTTAAACCACGTCGTTTAATACCTAAACTACGTCGTTTAATACCTAAACTACGTCGTTTAATACCTAAACTACGTCGTTTTACTCAGTTTAAGCCTAAAAATCTAGTCATAACCTACCTAAAACATTATCCTCCAAAAATATTCAAAACTAGAGCAATAAGAAGGAGAAAAGTCGACCAGCGTCTCAGGAACATGCAGAAGGTTTTGTTCAAGTTCCAGCCCCAAAATCGAAGGATTTCTCTGTAGATTTCGTCACCAGGTATGTGGGATTTCACTAGTGGGTTCCTTTTATCCACTAGGTCCCTAGAATTAAGCCAGACTCTTGATTTCTTCCATATCTTGTTATACCTAGGTTTTCTAAATCCTTGGATAATTGTTGTGGTTTAGCTGCTGTAGTATTCTTAATCTAGATTTCATGATTTCTTGGAAACGTTGTTTGGTTCCTTGTATAAAACTCAGAACCCTAGTTTGTATAAATTATCTTAGTTCATGAATTATACTTGCAAGGTCAGTTAAACATATAATCATACGCCAAATTTAGAATGTCACATTATCAGTATATAAATGTTGCATTCTCATATTTCATGTTAATATTTTGAGCTATTCAGTATTTCAATTACATTTCAGTCATATACATATTAAGTTGGGAGTAGCCTTAGCACCGTGTTGGACTAGGGTTCAGTGTACCCTCATAGTTCCAAAACTACATACCCCCGTAGAATTATAAGTCCCCTTTGTTGGGCATTAGATTTAGTGATCACGCCAGTCATGCCTTTATACCCCTGGCAATTGGGTCCTTTTGATGGGGCGTATACATCGAACTCCTTGTTTAACTCACGTGGTTTATGTTGGTTAATAGTAGCTCCCACCGTCAGACTCTTTGTGCGTTTGACAAGGTTTTCAGCATTTATACCAGGTTACAATTCAACATGTTATCTTCATGATTAGTACTTGGTCATTCCATTTAGTTTAGTTCTTTTCAGTTATACTTCAGTACATATCTATATCTCATTTCAGATTATATCATTGCTTACTTATGCATAGTTCAACTTATATATTTTGTTCAGCTTAGTATATCTATGTCATGCATGCTCAGTACATTCCAAGTACTGACGCATACTCTGCGTTACATCCTTTCATGATGTAGGTTCAAGTAATCAGCATCCAAATCACGGTTGGATCGGTTCTGATGCGCATTCAACGGCTTCAGTGGTGATTCCTCATACTTTAAGGACAATATATATGCTTTTCATTTTTAGTGTTTTATTCAGTTTTTAGTTTTGTTAGAGTTAGCTGGGGGGCATGTCCCAACAACTCAACTCAGTTAGAGGCTTTTCAGACATAATAGTAGATTCGGCCTAAGTTGTTAAGTGGTTCTTTCAGTTATCACTAAACTCTTAGTATGTTTTATATATTCAGATTAGTTGGGTTTTTCCCATTTTCAGATATCCACTATTTTAGCTTCCGCTTAGTACATGTTTTAATCAGTAACTTTTATAGTGTGCTTATGATATGCCAGACTCAGGGTTAGCTTGGGGTCACTCATGATCCTAGGTCCTGTGTTACATTCTTTTTTTAAGTTTAATGACCCTTGGAGGGGTCAATTGTTGAGCAACACCCCCATGCCTTAACATAAATAACAAAATTAAACAAAATACAAAGAGGGGGACATAAACCTTACCTCCAATCCTATGGTGGTTCATAAGTCAAACTTCATATTAAGGAAAGTCAACTCATCCCTATACTAAGAAATGAAACCTATTAACTATGCACCTAAAAGTGTGGACTCCTCTCGATACAAAGAAACTAAGACACATAAATAAGGGACACTCTCCCCTTACATTCGTAAGAAAAGAAAAAACAAAAAGATCATATTAAACAAAGCTATAACTATCAGAGACATAGATAAGATGAAAAGGCTAAAGAAACCAAAATAGGAAACTTTCTAACCCACTGTTGAAGGCATGATCATGGAGGTTGCTTGATCCTTTTCGTTCTCTTTCTTTGAAAATTGGTCATTCCCATTTTTTCTAGCAAGTAGCTTCCTCTAACAACTCTAGGTAACTGATGAGGGCTGTAAAGGTGCTGAATTTCATCAGTTTTGTGGCTCTTTTTTGACAAAAAATCTGCTGTGACATTGGCCTCTCTATACGTGTGTTGGCATTGGGAAAATTCCAATTGTTGAATAAGCTTGAGAAGGGGCTGTAAGTACTGTTGAAGTTTCCATGGAGGCTTGATGATGTGAGTAAGCCATTTAGTGAGTTATTCCGAGTCCGCTTCAAGTATAACCTTATTGTAACCATGTTGCAAATACCAATAAATACCATGAGTAGCTGCTTGAGTTTCCGCTTGATTGTTGGTACCTATTCCAAGAGGAATGATAAAAGCATAAACCATTTCTCCATTTGAATCCCTAAGAATGCCTCCATAACCAATCTTGCCGGGATTACGTAAAGCACTACCATCAGTGTTAAGCTTGAGGATATAAGTAGGAGACTTTGTCCACTTAACTTCCCTGATTTGCACATCATACCAACACCCTTCCACAGTTTTAATCAAGTCAATCCAGTTGTTAGTCCATTGTAAATAGGGATAGGCAGACCTTAGAATATGATATGCATCCTTAGATATGAGGTATTTGACTTTAGCAATGTTTGATTTCTTCTCACCATACCTAATCAAACACCATTTCTTCCATAAGTTCCAGCAAACTAGGATAGGTAATACCTGAATAATCACTTTATGCACCTCATTCTTGTGTTTCAGACCCCACTAATGTAGCAGATTTTTTTAGAGGAATCTGTTTGTGAACAATGCCTACCAGGGAGGAAAAGAATTTCCATATGTGCTGGGCAAAGTGCCTTGTGACAAACACATGGTCAGTGGTTTCCCAGCCTAGGTTGCTGCAGTAGACACACTTGACAGGCTCACCTCCAACTGTAATAATCTTGTCATTTGTGGGAAATTTGGTCCTCAAAGCCCTCCACACAAGAAATGATGCTTTAAAAGGGACATTCTTGTGCCAAATTAGAGAATTTATTCTGCATTTACTCTTTTTCTTCATGATGACTTCCCAAGCAGAACAGCATGAGAATAGTCCATTGTTTGTGAGCTTCCAGACTACTTCATCTGAAATATTCTCCTTATATTGAATAATAGTACTCAAAATTTTTGGAACCATTAAAGGAGGGGCATGTCTCCTTACCATTGTTTCATTCCATTCCCCCTCCCTTAAAAAATTGGAAATTTTGATGTTATTGAGAGTAGTAATATCATTACAATGATGAACCAAAGGCCCATCTCCCAACCAATTGTCCCACCAGAACATGCAAGTACCTAAATGAATTTTCTAACCAATGTGAGATTCAACAGATTCCTTATTTCTCATTATGTACCTCCAAATGAGTGACTGACCAGTGTCATATTTCTTGCCCATGGGGTTTGATCTTTGACAATATTTGGCTCTAAGGAACTGACCCCACAAAGAGTGCTTAGTCGTAAAAGACCACCATTATTTAAACTGTAACGAAGTACAAATATCTTTAAGATCTCTCACTCCTATACCCCCTTCATCACATGGGGAGCTAAGGGTTTCCCAAGACGCCAAATCATACTTTTCATTTTTTTTCTCCCATCCCCAGAAAAAATCTGCAATTACCATCTTCATATGCCTGATGGTAGTTTTAGGAGGTGAAATGGTAGCCATGATATGAATTGGAATCGATTGAAGCACATGCTTAACCAGGGTAGCTCTACCACTATAACTGATAATTCTGGACTGCCAACCACTGATCTTCTTCACCACTTTTGCCACAAAATTAGAATAGTAAATGATTCTTTGTCCTCCTATGTATAAAGGACAACCAAGATAATTGATAGGACTCTCTTTTTGAGTTAAACTTGTAATGTCATGAATCATAGCAATGGTGTCAGAGGGGGTGTTACTAGGAACCATGAGATAGCTTTTTTCCTTGTTGATGAGTTGATCCTAGGTTGCTTCATAAGAGGAAATAGTCTTCATAATAAGCTGTAAGGACGTTCTATGACTAGAGGTGAAGATGATAATGTTATCTGTAAAGCTTAAATGGTTAACTTGAGGGCCCCTTACTTCCATCGGAAAACCTTTATAAGATTGATTATGGTGAAGCATATTCAACATTCTAGGTAACATCTCCGCCCCTAAAATAAATAAGGACAAAGAAATGGGATCACCTTGTTTAAGACCACGAGTAGAGTGAAAGAAGCCATATCTAGCTCCGTTCATAATAACTGAGTACCAATTGTTGCTCATAATCCGCCAAATCATATCTATAAAAGTTTCTCCAAATCCCATTTTCCTCAACACAATACCAGTGAAGTCCCATGACACCCTATCATAAGCTTTTGTCATATCCAATTTGATGACCACATTATCACCTTCATTGGGTTTTTTAATACCATGAATGATTTCCTAAGCTAACATGATGATTTCAGATATGCTCCTTCTTTTTACAAATCCCGATTAAGAGGGCATGACAACAAATGAGGGGGTAGGTGCAGCAATAACAATTGAAGTAAGAGTGGAAGGGATAGAGGATGGCTGGGGTATACCTTGAGTAGATGGAGTTGCCTTAGAAGCAAGTGTGGCAGGATCAAGAACGGGCTTAGTGTCTTGTGGTGGAGGCTTTCTTCGAGCCATGTCATCTTAGAGATAATCAGTCTCACTCCTCTGGATATCATTGGAGGAGGTTGTGGTGATCCTCACATGAGGCCTCTCTCCAAAGGGAACTACTGCATTTTCAAATAGTTGTGTGATCAAGAATAGAAAAGGAAGTGATGTTTGTTATTGCCTGGCCCTCAATAAAATTTCTTCCACAATAATCGAATCCACATTAATTTTCTCCCTGTCAATGATTGTATCGGCTAACACCACTTTTGAATGCTGAAAGATTGATTCATTCTACGAAGACATGATATTACTGCTACTGCATCTGAACCAATATCAGGCCCCAATATTCAAATCCTTCTTCTCTATTCTCCTAGCCTCAACTATCCAATGTGGAGAAACATCGGATATAGGTGGTGCCAACAAACCTGTTAGAGCCTTAAGGTCATGGTGCATACATATTGTGAACATGTCACCGTTATTTGATGGAGTAACTAGGGTCGTGATGATTGCACCTGCGTGGCATGGTACATTTTTACCACGCACCTCAACTACATCCAAGGGCTTTTAAATCGTTCCCTTCCTCTTCTTTGGAAAGGAATATGCATAGGTCGTATACAATTATCGCACCCAAAATGGGACATATGGATTATGAGGCTTTGTGAACCCCTCAAACTTTTTGAACTGAACATTGTCCCAAATCGTAGGGTAGTCACTCATGCACCATCTGTGGAGAGTCATCTCTCCTCAAGAATTGTACGCTCTCCAGTACCCTTGAGCCTCTTGAGGGCCCTTGGAACATTATCGGGAGAACTCTGAAAACTGGTTCCTCAGTAGCAGAGGGTTGCACCAATTTGGACTTGATGTCCATTCTTTTTGTTGCAACCACCTCTTTAGATTGCTCACTTCCATTCATAGAGGAGCGTGAAGTGGTTGTTTGTGGGCGAGGAGCCTTAGATGGCTAAATGATAGTTAGGACCCTTTGCCTTTTGAGGGAAGAGGAAGAGGAGATGAGTCCTTTGACCCCATATCCGAAGTTAAAACCTATTTACCCTTATTTGTAGCCATAAACAACAAATCACATTCATTCCAATATCAAGTTGATGAAGGATAGATGAAATCAAAATCAAATGAAAGCATATTAAAAATTGTTATGAGGCTCACCTAATGGGAAGGCAGACTGCATAACAGGTTAGGTGAACTTGGCGTAATGGACAATACACAATTTCAAAGAACTGAGATACGATAACCGGAGTCATATCCAACTCAATGATTCATTAAATTGGTTTCGGTAGGCTAAGACAATTCCACAAAAAGTTATAGTTCAAAATTAATAGAAACTTGCATAAAGGGTGATTTCCACTCCTACCGGGCGATACGCTGAATGGGTTTCGCCGGACTAGGAAAAGCCTACTGAATGGAATAGTGCCAAGGTCACATATTCATACAAGGAAGGCGATCTAGATCTTTTTCGGCGATTCGCCTGACTGTCTTGGCAAGCTAAGAAAAGCTTACCAAATAGAAAGTGTTCATCCCATAGCCTATTTTTTCAACTTTAATCACAATATCCAATAATACCTAGTTCCCAATCAATTTTACACTCCATCCACATCCTTTTCTACCCTTTGTGTACTCATATTTCCCCTAAATATCACAATGTATTGGTCAAATTGATGGTTTTCCCTTAAGAGAGGCATAACTCCATCTATCATTGGACAAAATCATGCAATTGGGTCAACACTAGGCTAATCAGACTTCACCAATACACAATTCAACCAAGACCTAGAAAATATCAAGACTCAATTTTAACAATTAACCAATATAATAAAATTTTGAAATCTTAAGCAAGGTTCAAATATTGAACTCATGGGTATAATTAAATACAAACAATATAGAACCACTCAATGAAATCAACTAATATCATGAATCAAATGGCCTATAGAACATATAGAAAAGCAAAATTTTAAGCTTAAATAACGAGATAGTTATTGAACACCAACTTGAAAGAGAAGCAGACACTAGAAAATAAGGGAGATTAGGGTTTGGGTCAGCAAAATGTGCAAGACAACGCACTACAAGTACTCGCAAAATACACCAAAAAGGCACTCATACACTACAATATGATATTGGAAGCTTTGGGAAGAAAAGGATCTCAAAGATAGCAAATGATTTTCTTTTTGAAAAAGAAAAGACCCTTGGCCTTTTTATACCAGGCACGTTCTATGGTCATGACTAGCGTCGCTGAGTGCATTCGGAGAATTGCTGAATGAAGTTGAAGCTCGTTGAAGAGGCCTAAACGTATACCAAACCTGAAGGTTCATTCAGCGGACTCGATGGAGTCTACATTGTGTACATGGTGGATCGTCTTTTAGAGCTCTGATCACCTAAATTGACAATACATTTTTTCATGTTTTCCACCTCAGAAGATGGATAAGAATGAGTCTGCACAATTCCTTTGGTTGATCGCCATTATGGTTTTAGCATCACCTATTATGTCCTTTACAACACTTTGACTTCATTTTAACCTGCACTGACAACACATTTAATTGAAAGAAATAAAATAAAAAATTTGGTTGCCTCCAATTAAGTACCTTATTTAACGTCGTGGCATGACATAGTTCTTCTGAGCATTAAGTTTTAGGGTTCTGGATGGTGTATATAGGCAATGTTCCCTTTTGCCTTGGATTGTGATTGGTAGAGATCTGGCACATTTGAGTGTCCGACTGTTTTATAGACACATAATGAGAGGGCAACATTTAAGATAAGGTGGACAAGTCATTATTCAATTCCTTCAACAACTTGTTGTATCCTTCAACCTTATTGAAGATCCTTGTAAGTATTTCATCGGTTCAGTTTCATTTGGGTTCTTTGGTCATAGAAAATCATGGGGAGGAATATACCTATCCTTCTTAACCTCCCTAACTCTCCAATTTCAATCTCTCCAATCTTTCAAACCATTATATGTTTCCTTGTTCCAACCTTTGTTCTGACCTTGTCTTTGGTAGTTTGGGTGAGAACCCACCATTTGGTTTCCTATACATTGAAATTCTTCATTGTATAATGCATCAGATGCTGCATCCTTCGGGTACTACCCACTACATGTTCCAACCACATCCACTGATTTCAATCCACCTCTTATGACATGCTTGGACAACAAATTGATTTGAGTCATCATTTTGGCCATGTTCTCATCACTCTATCCCTTTTCTCAAATTTTTTATGCTCTGTTGCAAAGAAGACACTCTGTCCTCTCTAGTATGCCATGCTCGGTTGACTTTGTTCATGTCATAAAGTACCAACGATGCTACCTTATATGGTTGTTGCATCATCCAACCTTGGATTTTTTTATCAGCCATACCTTTTTTAATTGAATCAAGGCTACAATAGAAGTATTGCAGCAACAAAAGGTCTGAAACTCCATGTGTTGGACATTGCAAGAGTAATTTCTAGAACTTTAACCATGTCTCATGTAGAGGTTCACCTCGAATCCTTTTGAAATATTGGATTTGGTTCCTAAGTTTAATCATCTTCGAGAGGGGAAAATATCTCTCCAAGAAGGCTTCAGTCCACTCCTCCCAAGAAGTGATAGAATCATTTAGAAATTATGCCAACCACCTAGTAGCTTCACCCATCAAAGGGAATGGGAATAACCTCAACCTTATAAACTCTTATGATATCAATTTGAACACAAATGGCCTACACATATCCACAAATTCCCAAGTTGTTCATAGGGATTTTCATGAGATAAACCCCCAAATATTCCTCTTAGTTTGAGCAATTGTAGCATTGTTTCGGCTACATGAAAACTTCCCTCCCAGATGTGGGAGGTAACCGGATGGCTTGCATGGTTTGAATAACGTTCATGTGCATGTCATTCAAATCACCCATGTTGTAATTTTGACCATAATGACTATCTTTGTCAGTAACTTGGTCACTCATGTTTGTAGACCAGCAAATCAGCAAACAACAACACCAAGAAACAATTTCACTACAACTAAACAAATTTATAATCTAATTTCTCAAATGGAATTCTCAAATATCATTCCTCGGTAGCGGCACCATATTTGATAAAACTCAAACTAATCTAGAAAAACCAATCCAAAGAGTAAGCGATCTTTGTCAATAAAAATACCCAACTAAAAGTTGAGGTCGAATACCACAGAAATTGATATAGCACAGAGAATTATATCAAAAAGTCTGGAATGTAAATTCATTCATTTGTAGTGATGAGAACATGTGGGTGGATGATTCCATCAAATTTACAAAAGGGTTTGGTTTCAATAGTCTTAAGGAAACTAAAAATTCTTAAATTCAAATAAGTAACAAGCAATCAAGGGGTACGGGGATTGGAAATCGATATCATGTAGGGGTAATTGTGTTGCTCTATGGTGATGAACATTCATGGATAGGTTTGGCCATCTTCAATGAAACTAATCTTCTTTCAATCTCATAACATTAGTTCATTGAATCTCCGTTTGATCTCCTTTATGTGCCAAACTAAAAAAATCCAACACCGTACACTATCCTCTCTTTCGATGCATAAATAGGGAATATAGATCATAATCTCTATTTCCAAGAAAATTAAAGACATCAAAACCTAAGATGCAAGTATCGAACTAATTACCCACTACAATCAATCTCTTTCGTGCATAAATGTTGATCGGAAGTAGGAATTATGTTTGCAACCTTAACACATAAATTAACCCCATGATAATTAGCCAAAATTCATATATAAACAACAAAACAAAGATCATAAGACAATACTCACTACATAAATCAACACCCAACCTATAATTGCATCCCTAGACTTTGTGGGTTTAGCTACCAATCACAAAGTTTAAAGAAATTACACCTTGTATGAAAGCAGCCATGGGTAAAGTGAAATTAAGAATTACAAGCAATACCCACCTATATTTCAAACCCAATTTGCTAATTTCAGGAGAAAAGTTGAATAACCCTAAAACTACAAAATTGTTCTTCAAAAAATAAATGTATTTCTCTCTCTAACAACTTTCTCACTTTTGGAAAATTTTACTTCCCCAAAAATATAATTTTTTCTTTCTCCTTTGATCTATTTATAATTTCTCCAAAATCTATCCCAAAACTCAATGTGTGACCCATTGGGTGACATTAGTCGGGCTCGCCAATCACATTAGGTGAAATGCCAACTTCTCTTCAGCTCACCTTTTCTTGCTTTAGGCATTATGTTCTTGAATCTCGGTCAGTGATATCATTCGGATCTACCTGTCACATTTGTTGTATAACAATGTACCACCTTTGTTCACCTTTCAAGCCTTAACTTTTGTCCAAGTACTGTCACCTTTGGCGATGGTGACCATATTCAGATTCTTCAACCTTGTTGAAGATCCTTGTGAGCATTTCCTCGAATCAGTTTCCTTCCAAGACAGCTTGTTCTTTTGGTCGTGGAGGATCATGGGGAGGTACATACTTATCCTTGTCATCCTCTCGAATTTTCACCTCTCAAATCTTTCTAACCATTATCTAGGTCCTTTTTCCAACCTTAGTTCCCACTTTGTCATTGGTAATTTGGATTAGAACCTTATTTCGTTTCCTAAGTATTGAACTTCTTTTGTATAATGCCTTAAAGTTCGCATCATTCGGGCACTGCCCAATGCTTGTTCCAACCACATTTACAGATTTGAGTCCTCCACCCATGACATGTTTAGACTACAAATAGAGTTGGGTCATCATTTTTGTCATGTTTTCATCTTGTTCATTTTCCTTTTTGATGTGTTCTTTGGTCATGCTCAGTTGTAGAATAGACACTTGGTCTTCTCAGTATGCCATGCTCGGTTAGCCTTGGTCAAGTCACATATCATCAACATTGCTATTTCATACGGTTGTCGCATTAATCCTATTTGGAAAAACTGATGAGCCAAATCTTTATTAACTTAATCAAGGATGCAATAGAAGTATTGCAATAGGAAATTGTCTAGCACACCATGTGTTTGACATTGGAAGAGTAATTTCTTGAACCGCAACCAAGTCTCACACACTGGTTCACCTCCAATTCTTTAGAAATTTTGGATTTGGGTTTGAAGTCTAACCATCTTGGGGGGGGGGGATCTCTCCAATAAAGATTCATTCAACTCCTCCTAACAAGTTACATAATCATTTGGCAATTTCGCCAACCATCGTAGCTGCACCCGTCAAATAGAAAGGGAATAACCTCAACCTTACGGACTCTTGTGAGATGTTTTTGAACACAAACGGCCACATACCTCCAAAATTTTTTGAAGGTGTTCATGGGGATTCTCATGAGCTAAACCACCAAAAATGTTGTACTTGGAGAAATTGTAGCATTGTTCCCATTACATGGAGAACTGCCTCACTAGCTGTGGGAGCTATTGGAATTGCTCACGTGGCTTGAATGATGTTCACATGCATATCATTCAAATTACCCATGTTGTCATTTTGCCCGTATTGACTACCGTTGTCACTGCCATGGTCACTCATCTTCTAAACCTTCAAATCATCATATCACAACACCAAATAACAATCTACTACAACTAACAACTTTACAAACTAATTTCTCAAATGGAATTTCTACCCATCAGTCCCCGGCAGTGGCGCCATTTTTGATAACGCTCAAACTACTCTTCAAAACAAATTAAAAATGTAAGTGGTCATTGTCAATAAAAATACCCAACTAAGAGTCGAGGTCGAATCCTATAGAGAATGATACAATGCAAAAAATTCTATCAGGAACTTGGGAATGTAAATTCATTCACTTGCAGCAATAAAACAAGTGGATGGATCATTTCACAAAATATAATAAAAAGAATATGTTATCCAAAGTCACAATTAAGCTAAGCTTTCATAAATTCAAATAGGTAACAAGTAATCTAGTGATGCAGGGATTTGAAATTGATGTCACAGAGGGATAATTGTGTTGCTTTATAGTAATGAAAATTCATGGAAAGGCTAGGTCATTGTAACACCTAAGAAATCAGACTTGGACTATTCAACAAAAAAAGGTGAACCACGAAGGGGCTCACGGGCCGTGATCAGGACCACGGTTGGTCACCCTCATTGTGGTTTACACCCACACAGAAGTGGTGGACCACGAGGCTCTTCACGGGTTGTGGATCCCCACACAAGCCGTGGAAAGGCTAATGGATGTGAGGCAGAACCACCAGGGCTCATGCATCAAACCACGGAGCCCTCTATGGACTGTGGTCTTGATGACGGGTCGTGGATGGGTCCGCCATCCTAAGCCAGCTGACCCCAGCCCAAGTGAAAAACCACAGCGGCCTTCACGGTTCATGGTCCTTCACACGGTCTGTGGTATGGCTCGTGGATGGACCTACCAAAACCAGTAGACCCTAGCCAAGAACCATGACCCACTTGATGGGCCATGGTCCCTTCGATGGTCTATCAGTGGCTCCGTGGAAGGGCCTCATTAGCTTTTAAGTTAGGGTCATTTTGGTCTTTTCCCCTATGCATTGAGCATTTAATCTACGTAGTTTAATACCTAAACTGTGTCATTTTACTCAGTTTAATCCTAGTAATCTAGTTAGAACCTACCTAAAACCTTATTCTCCAAAAATTCATCGAAATTAGAGCAAAAAAGAAGAGAAAAGTCGACTAGCCTCTCAAGAACAAGCAGAAGGTTTTCTTCAAGTTTCAGACCAGAAATAGAAGGATTTCTTTGTAGATTTTTTCACCAGGTATGTGGGATTTCACTAGTGGGTTCCTTTCATCCCCTTGGTCTCTAGAATTCAATCAATTCCTTGATTCTACATATCTTATTTAGAACTAAGGTTTGTAAAATCTTGGAGGACTATTATGAATTAGTTGCTATAGTATCAATAATCTAAATATCATGTTCTCTTGGAAACATTGCTTAATTCCTTGTATGAAATTCAGAACCCTAGTTGTGTGGATTCTCTTAGTTCATGAATTGCACTTGTTAGGTAAGTTGAACAGATAATCATGCTTCAGATTTCGAATGCTACATTATCAGTACATTAATGTTGCATTCTGGGATTGCATGTCAGTATTGAGCTATTCAGTATTTCTGTTACATTATAGTCATATACATATTCAGTTGGGAGTAGACTCAGAACTGAGTTGGACTAGGGTTCAGCGTACCCTCATAGTCCTATAACTACGTGCCCCCATAGGAGTATAAGTCCCCTCTATTAGGGCATCAGATTAGGTGATCATGCCAGTTATGTCTTTATACCCCTAGCAAGGTATATTGGGTGGGTCCTCTCGATGGGGCGTATACATCAGACTCTATGTTTAGCTCACATGGTTTTGTGTCAGTTAATAGTAGCTCCCACAGTCACACTCTTAGTGCAATTGACCAAGTTTTCAGTATATACTTCAGTATTCAGTTTAGCATGTCATGTTCATGATTAGTACCTGGTCATTGCATTCAGTTGAGCTTTTCAGTTATGTTTTCAATATATACATTCTTGCTCAGTTTATGTCATTGTTCAGTATGCTTTGTTCAGCTTATATATACTTGTTCAACTTTATATCTATATCCTGCATGCTCAGTACATTCCAAATACTGACGCATACTCTCTGCTACCTCCTTTCATGATGTAGGTTCAGGTACCTAGCATCCACATCGCACTTAGATCAATTCTCGGTCCGTACTTAACAACTTCAGTGGTGAGTCCTCATATTTTGAGGACAATAGACATGCTTTCATTTTATTCTTTACTTTGAGTTTTCAATTTGTTAGAGTTAGCTGGGGATCCTGTCCCAGCAACTCAATTAAGTTAAAGGCTTTTCAAACATAGTAGTAGAATCAGCTTGAATTGTTAAGTTTAATCTTTCAGTTTTTTTAAACTCTTAGTATGTTTTCTATATTCATACTAGTTGGGTATTCCCCATTTTCTAGTATTTATTGATTTAGCTTTAACACAGTTCGTTCTTTACTTAGTTATTTTCCGTATCTTATGATATGCTAGACTCAAGGTTAGCTTGGGGTCACTCGTGATCCTAGGTCCCGTGTTATGTTAAGGGGTAGCCTTGGGGAGTGACAAACTTGGTATCAGAGCATTAGGTTCAAGAGTCCTAGGATGTTTGAAAGCTACACTAAGTAGAGTCTCTTTTATGGGCGTGACGTGCACCATATCTATTAGAGGGAGGCTACAAAGTGTTTTAAGAAAAACTTAACTTTCCTTGCTATTCTTATCGTGCGTGGGTATGATCCAACTTTTCCTTTCTAATTCATCTTTATGTGTTTTAGATCCTACCTCCTCATAGAGCTAACGCACGGAATGCTAATGCATGCGATACTAACGCAGTCCCTGTAGTCTTTAACTATGAGGTTATGAATGCAAAATTTCAAAATGCGATCCAGATCTTGGCTCAGAGTATGGCCAATCAGAACAATCAGTAGATACCAGTTCCTACTAACATAAACGGTGGATTAGCTGTAGCTAGGGTTCTAAACTTTGTTCGGATGAATCAGCATGAGTTCTAGGGTCGAAGGTTGGTGTCATTGATGAGGTTAAGAAAATTCTTAGAGTAATGCAAGTGATTGGAACTTAGAGTTTTGAGTTGGCATCCTACTAGCTTAAGGATGTTGCTCATATCTGGTTCACTAAGTGGAAAGATAACAAGGGTGCAGATGCAGCTCATATGACTTGGGATTGTTTTACTGGAGCTTTTTTGGACATTCTTCCCATGGGAATTGAGAGAATCTAATACACAAGAGTTTATGAACTTAAAGTAGGGGTCAATGTCGGTCCAAGAGTACGGGCTGAAAACCCAGCTCTCCAGGTATGCTCCACATATGGTTGCCGATCTAAGGGCACAAATGACAAAGTTCTTGTTTAGGGTATCCGATCTGGTGAAGACTGAGTGCAGGAATACTATGCTACTAGGGGATATGGATATCTCCAGACAAATAACTCATGATCAGCAGGTTCAGGGAGATAAGCTTAGGGAATTGAATAAGGATAACAAAAAGGCTAGAACAGGAAATTGTGATTACTTACAGAAAAAGTCGAACGACGAGAATCGCTCACAGTTTCATCAAAGATCTACAACCCTAGCACCTTCATCAGCTAGTGCTCCACCCCCTTATATTTCGAGAGGATCAAAAAGGTAGGACATCAGGCCCTATGTCTTAGGGGAGTGTTTCAGGTAACAGGACTTACCTAACTTGTCCAAATTGTAGTAAGAACCATCCGAGCGAGTGTCTTGCAAGCAAGGAAAAGTGCTTTGGGTATGGTCAGTCTTGCCATAGGTTGAAGGATTTCCCTTCTGCTAGGCAGGGGCAAGGAGGTAACAATATGTTTTAGTCTACAGCACTAGTAGGTTACCACACTCAATAGGGTGCTTTATCTGGTACAGGTGGCGGTCAGCGCCATATCAGATTGTATGCTCTCCAGGCTCCCCAGGACTAGGAAGATTTTCCTGATGTGGTCATCGGTACATTACGACTCTTTCATTTTGATGTTTATGCATTGTTAGATCCCAGGGCTACATTGTCTTTTGTAACTCTTTATATAGCAGTAAACTTCGTTGTCAGTCCAGAAACTCTCTCAGAACCCTTCTCAGTCTCTACTCCTATTGGTGACCCAGTTATAGCTAGACGGGTATACAAAAAATGCCCTACCACATTCTCTCAGAAAGTCACCTCAGCAAATCTTGTAAAGTTAGAAATGGTATATTTTTATATCATTCTAGGCATGGATTGGTTACATTCCTATTATGCCTCAGTTGATTGTAGAACTAGAATCGTTCAGTTTTAGTTTCCAAACGAGCTTGTCTTAGAGTGGAAGGGTAGTAGCTCACTGCCTATGGGTTGATTCATCTCTTATCGTAAGGCCAGAAAAATGATTTCCAAGGGTTATATCTATCATCTTGTTCAGGTTAAGGATTCAAACTCCGAAACCCCAACTCTTGAGTCAGTCCCCATAGCAAATGGGTTTTCGAAAGTGTTTCCAAAAAATCTTCCCAATGTTCCTCTCGAAAGAGAAATCAACTTTAGAATAGATCTCCTCCCAGATACCCAGCCCATTTCAATTCTGCCTTACAGAATGGCTCCAGCCGAGCTTAAGGAGTTGAAAGAGCAATTGAAAGAACTTCTAGATAAAGGGCTTTATAAGACCTAGTATCTCTCTATGTGGTGCTCCAGTGTTTTTCGTGGAAAAGAAAGACAATTCTCTCAGAATGTGCATTGACTACCAGTTGCTGAACAACGTCACAATCAAGAATAAATATCTTATCCACAGGATTGATGACTTGTTCGACCAACTTCAGGGTGCTAGTTACTTTTTTCAGATAGACCTCAGATTTGGCTATCATCAGCTTAGAGTCAGAGATAATGACATTCCGAAGACAACTTTCAAAACTCGGTACGGTTATTATGAATTTGTAGTTATGTATTTTGGACTAACAAATGCTCCTGCAGCTTTTATGGACTTAATGAACAAGGTGTTCAAACAGTATTTGGACTTGTTCGTCATTGTGTTTATTGATAATATCCTCATTTATTCTCGGAGTGAGGAGGACCATGCGACTCATCTGAAAGTTGTTCTGCAAACTCTCAAAGATTGCTAGCTATTCACTAAGTTCAACAAATGTGAAATTTTGCTACAGTCTCATGTGGTATCTAGCAAAGGGATCAGGGTGGATTCTTAGAAAATTGAGGTAGTGCAACACTGGCCCAGACCCACCTCTCAAACAGATATCAAAAGTTTGCTGGGATTGGTCGTTACTACAGAAGATTTGTTGAAGGATTTTCATCAATAGTTTCCCCCATTGACCAAGTTGACTCAGAAAATGGTCAAGTTTCAGTGGTTAGATGAGTGTGAGAAAAGCTTCTCAGAATTGAATACTAGGTTTACTACATCTCCGGTTTTGACTCTACCGGAGAGTTCAGATGGTTATATAATTTATTGTGATGCATCTAGGGTCGGCCTAGGTTGTGTGTTGATGCGGTGAGGTAAAGTCATAGCTTATGCTTCTAAACAACTTAAGGTTCATAAGAAGAACTACCCGACTCATTACATCGAGCTTGCAACCATAGTGTTTGCCCTAAAGATTTGGAGACATTAATTGTATGGTGTTCATGTTGATGTATTCACCGGTATGTGTTCACCCACAAAGAGTCGAATCTTTGTCCAATGAAATGGCTTGAATTCCTCAAAGACTATGACATGAATGCGCTTTACCATCCTGGTAAGGCCAATGTAGTAGCTGATGCGCTCAGTAGGTTGTCTTTGGGTAGTGTAGCACACGTTGAGGAAGAAAGAAAAGAGCTAGCCAAAGATATTCACCTGCTTGCTCGCTTAGGAGTTTGCCTTACAGACACATTAGATAGTGGGGTGATAGTTCAGAATGGATCAAAATCTTCATTGAATGCGGAGGTTAAGGAAAAATAGGATAGTGATCCTATATTACTTTAGTTAAAAGGTGTAGTTCATCAGCAAAATGTTGAGGTTTTCTCCCAAAGGGGAGATGGTGTAGTTCATTACCAGGGTCGCTTATGTGTTCCTAATGTGGGTGATTTGAGGCATCAGATCCTTAAAGAAGCTTATAGCTCTAGGTATTCCATTCATCCAGGTGCCACTAAGATGTACCGTGATATATGGGAAGTCTTTTGGTCAAACGGCATGAAGAGAGACAACAAATTTTATGGCTAAGTGTTCTAACAGGTTAAGGTAGAACATAAAAAACTAGGAGCTATGACTCAGGAGATTAACATTCCTACATTGAAGTGGGAAGTGATAAACATAGACTTCTTTACGGGTTTACCTCGTACTCTCAGACAGCATGACTCCATTTGGGTGGCAATGGACAGAGTTACTAAGTCCGCTCATTTCTTGGCTGTCAAGACTACAAATTCCATGGAGGACTATACAAAACTCTACATCCATGAGATAGTCAGGTTGCATGCGGTTCCCTTGTCTGTCATCTCAGATAGAAGTCCTCAGTTTACCTTTCATTTTTGGAAATTATTTCAGAAAGTTCTTGGTACGCAGGTAAATCTTAGTACAACATTTCATCCACAAATGGATGGTTAGGCAAAACGTACCATTTAGAATGTCTTCAAATCCCAGTAACGATTGATGGTTGACCAGAACGGGCCGTCGATCCATCCACGATCCATCAGTGACCTCGACAGATTTTACTTCAGGGGTCTTTTGGTCTTTTCCCTATGCGTTGGACCTGTAAACTAAGTCGTTTAAGCCCTCAACTACGTAGTTTTTGTCAGTTTTAGCCTAGTAACTTAATTAGACTTTACCCAAGTTAACTCATTCTCCTAAAATTCATCAAGTTGAACGAGAAGAAGGAGAAAGAGTCGACCAAGCCCTAGTCTAAGAATGCAGTAGGTTTTCATTAGATTTAGCCCCAAAATCGAAAGATTTCTGACAGGTATGTGGGATTTCACTAGTGGGTTCTTTTTGCCCATTAGGTCCCTAGATTTTAGTCAGAATCTTGATTCCCTTGATATTATCTAAACCTGGGGTTTCTTGAATGTTAGAAATTGTTGGGTTTTAGCTGTTAGAATGATCCAAATAAGATTATCATGTTGTTGCTTAAGTTCTGGCATGAAATTCAGAACCCTAGTTGTGCAAATTCGTTTAGTTCATGAATTACACATGCTAGGTCAGTTTATTCAGTTAAACATGCTCCAATTACGAATATTTCATTATCAATACATCAATGTTGCATTTTCAGTTAGCATGTCAGTATTTTGAGCTATCCAGTATTACAATAATTCAGTCATAATGTGTTATTTACATAATCATTTGGGAGTAGACTTAATACTGAGTTGGACTAGGGTTAGTCGCCTTCATAGTCCCAGAACTACGATCCCCATAGGTTTATAAGTCTCCTCTGTGGGAATTACATTTTAGTGATCACCCTAATCATGCCTCTATACCTCTAGCAGGGTATATTGGGTCCTCTCGATGGGGCGTATACATCGGACTTCACATTCAACTCATGTGGTTGTATGTCGGTTATTAGTAGCTCCCACAGTCAGATTCTAGTATAGTGACCAGGTTATCAGATACAATTCAATATTCAGTTTCAGCATGTATAAATTTGGTCATTGCATTCAGTTAGTTCATGTCAATGTTTTCAGTATATCATCATGCTCATCTTATACCATTGCTCAGTTATATGCTTTGTTGAGTTATGTATATTGTTTAGCTTTATTCTATCATGCATGCTCAGTACCTTTCAAGTATTGACGCATACTCTGCGCTACATCTTCTCATAATGTAGGTTCATTTCCTAGCATCCAGATCACGCATAGATCGGTTCCTGATTTTTAGTTCAGCAATATCAGTGGTGAGTCCTCATTCTTCAAGGACGAGTGACATATTATCTCTTCATTTTCAGTCTTTAGTTTCAATTTTTGCTAGATTTAGCTGGGGCATGTCCCAGAAACTCTAGTAAGTTAGACACTTTCATTTGTTGTTAAACTCTCATATTATATATTCAGATTTAGAATGGGTATTCCCCATCATTTTAACTAATGTCATGTTTTAAGCTTCTGCACAAAATTACCGTATTTTAGTTGTCATAGTATGCTTTTGTTATGCCAGCAGGGTTAGCTTGGGATCACTCGTGATCCTAGGTCCCATGTCCACATACTGAGGGTAGCTCGAGGTGTGACAAACTTGGTATCAGAGCATTAGGTTTAAGTGTCCTAGGATGTCTTGAAAGCCGCACTAAGTAGAGTCATGTTAATGGGTGTGAAGTGCACCACATCTAATGAGAGGGAGGCTACGAAGTGTTTGAGGAAAACTTCACTTTTTTTTCTATTCTTATCGTGTGTAGGTATGATGTACCTTCTAACTCCTCGTTATGCATTTCAAATCATGCCTTCTTATAGAGCTTATAGAAGGAATGTGCTCAACACACGCAACTCCTCCAGTCCCAGATCAGGAAGTTTTGAATGTAGAGTTTCAAAACGCCATTCAACTTTTGGCTCAGAGTGTGACTAACCAGAACAACCAAAAGGTTCTAGCTCCTGCAAATGTTAGCGGTGGATCAGTGGCAGCCAGGGTTCATGATTTTGTTAGGATGAATCCGCCTGAGTTTTTAGGGTCGCAAGTTGGAAAAGATCCCCAAAACTTCATAGATGAGGTCAAGAAGATCTTTGGAGTGATACAAGTAATTGGAAATGATAGGGTTAAGTTGGCATCTTACTAGCTTAAGGATGTGGCTCATATTTGGTTCACTTAGTGGAAAGAAAACAGGGGTACATATGCAGTTCCTATTACTTGGGAGTGTTTTAGTGAAGCCTTTCTAGACAGGTTCTTCCCAAGAGAGTTGAGGGACGCAAAAGCTCAGGAGTTCATGAACTTAAGGCAAGGTAGCGTGTTAGTCCAACAATACGGACTCAAGTTCACCCAACTCTCCAGGTATTCTCCTCACATGGTTGCTGATTCCAGGGCTCAAATGAACAAGTTTTTATATGGGGTATCCGACTTAGTGAATATAGAGTGTAGAAATACTATGATCAAATGCATTGAAGGCTTATGCATAACTTTTTTATGTACTGGAGGGAAGATACATCAAAGAAAGCATTGGTTGTGTAGTATCTATTGTGCAAGCCAAAAACTGCAAGAGGATTGAATATTGTAAGTATCCATGAGTGGAACAAGGCATCCATCTACAAGCTTTTGTGGAATTTGAGCAAGAAAAAGGACAGTCTATGGGTCCAATGGGTGCACATGTACAATGGGAAACAAGGGACAGTGTGGAAGATCCAAGTAAACCAGGCCTCATGGATCGTGAGGAAGCTCTTACAAACATATAAAGTCTTGGAGGCTATGGGATGGAATGAATAACAAGTGATACAAATGGAAAAGTTCTCAATTAAACAAGTGTACCAACTACTGAGAGGGAAAATACCCAAAAGTAGAATGGAGAAAATTGGTATGCAATACTTATACATGCCCAAAATTGAGCTTTATTTTATTCTTAACATTGCATGGGAGGCTACTGACAAAAGCTAGACTACTTACTTGGGGTAGTGTGGAGGACAACAGATGTATATTGTGTAATGCTGGAAATGAGGACATTGAACATCTCTTCTTCAACTATCACTACTCAGGCAAGGTTTGGCAAAAATTCTTAAGGTGGCAAGCTATCTAGAAGCAGACAATAGGGTGGAATAAGGAACAAAGATAGGCGCAAGATCATTATAATGGGAAGCTACCAGAAGCTGAAATATTTCGTGTAACACTTGCAGTAAGTGTATATTACATTTGACAGGAGAGAAACTAGAGGATATTTCAGAAGAAGAATAGAAGTTGTGATGATTTAGTCAGGAAGATTATCCAAGAAGTTCATATAAGAGGAGGAATGAAGCCGAAACTAAACATGAAAATATAGACGCTAGATTGGTACCCTGTATAATTAATTTCTGATGTGGAATGAATAGGGTAAGTAATGGATAGTAGCAATTTAGATAAATGTTGGAAGTATACGGTCCTGGGAGATGTCCAGGATGGGTTCGCTTCTTTTAATGGTTTGTAATTCTCACTTTGGTTAATAAAATATTTATTTACCAAAAAAAATATTATATTTAAACCCTATGCTACCTAGTTGAAAATGATTTAAATAATGTAATAGCTATTATATAATGGTCAGATTTCTTACATATTTCAAATAAGGAAGTATTTAGTATACAAAGATTTCGTTTATTTCATAGTTCTAAATATACCGAAAATAAATAAATGACTATTATGTCTACTATGAATTCCATTTGTTAAGGATAAAAGAGACGAATAAAATTTTGTTAAAAGCCTTGCATTAGGTACATTAATTCCGGGAACAATGAACTTGATTTTTCCTAGAGTAGAGTACTAGGAAACTACTATCCCGATTTTTTACTAACGGAACCCTAGCTTGCCTAGCGTCGCCGACTGGCGCTATGGCCACTGCCAATAGTGGTTGGCCACCATTCCATGGTGGTGAAATTCCACCAATTCCATTGAAAGCATCTTATTTGAAGTCACTAAATTATGAAGTTCTCATAGAGTCAAAGTCTATACCTATTAAAAACATAACATATGTTCACGGCGAGCCAACAGTTTAATGGGAGGAAGAAGAAGTGAATAATATGATTATACAAGAGGACCTACAGTTTGCTATCATCGGCAAATTCTCTTATGGATGGCCTGAAATGGAAGAAATCCGGCGAATTATTCCCCTTCAATGTGAAATAAAGACAGAGTGCAAGATTGTTTTCTTACGGGATAGGCACGTTTTGATTCAGCTCACAACTTTGGAAGATTATGTCCAAGTAATGTCAAAACCTACATATTTTCTTCAAGCAATGGAAGATTTTTATCAAATGAGACCCCTCAAGTGGGAACCATGGTTTAATCCGAAGGTTGAAAAAACCACGGCTTTAGCTTGGATATCTTTCCCTGCTTTATCATCTAACTTTTTTGTCAAGGAATCTCTATTTACAATGGCAAAAGAAGTGGGAAAACATTTACATGTAGGCATGGCTACTAAGAACAAGTCTAGACCTAGTTGCGCCGAAGTGAAGGTGGAAGTTGATCTTTTGAGGGATTTCCCTAAAAGAATCAATGTTGGAATAAAAAAGGCTAACTCAGGTGGAATCATATCAATGTGGATAAATATTAGGTATGATTATATACCTATGTATTGCAAACATTGCAAGTTACAAGGACATAAGGAATCAAAATGTTTTATTCTACATCCTGAATGCGAATGGAGGAGGAGAAAGTAGATGTATCAGAGAAATGCGGGACGAAACTAGAACTCTCACTAGTGGTAAGGTTGTTGGCCCACCCAAACAAGACCAGGAAGAGTTACTAATTTGTGAAGAAAAAAGGCACAAGCAGAAGGTGTATTTAAAGGGAGAAACAATTTTCAAAGAAACAACAACAAAAAAATATGGACTGCAACAAAAGATATGAGAGTTTTCACTCCTAACAAAGGGAAAAGAACTCACAAATCATTGTCAAAAGATTCAATCGACTATGTACAACTTTCTAATACCTTCACACAGTTGGAAAATCATGAAGATGAGATGGAAGATAAAGGCCAAAATACTGATCATTCGTGTAAGGAGTGGGTAGAGTCATCTTTTGGAAACACTAAAGCTATTAATTCCAATCAATAAAGGAAAGAACACGAATGTGAGAACACAATGATAGTCTACTAGGAAGTGATGAACAAGGGTAAAACACAAGAAGTTATAGAGAATCATCCAGATAAGGCAACAAATAATAAAGAAATTCCCAGAGTAGAGGAAGGGAAGAATGATAATTCTAAGGGCAACACAATGGAAACAGGCACAAAAGGTATGTATGGGGCAAGAAGTGACTAGAACAAAGATAGGCATCTCAACTCCTATTCCCATAATCAATAATGAGGTCAGCAGTCCATTAACAACCGTAACTATAGTGCTGGAAAATTAAATTCTCATCAAAATAATCAGGATTTTAACATTATAGAATCGCACGAGGCTGTAAGTAATGAGCTAGTGAACAAAGAGAATATAGTTGAAGTTGCTATCATAGAAGTACATAATATTGCTGATGTACATGTGACACCTCAACTCAAAATATATTCTAACAAGTTTGAAAGACACCAGAAAGATGAGAAGAGTGAGGATAACTCAAGGGAGACAATGACCAACAACATTAATGAGATAGCAAAGGTTGCCGATCTGTCCCCAAGGAAAACTGAGTCACTTAGAGGTAGTAGCACTAGCAGAAAGGTGTCAAAGGTAATAAGGAGGCTCCTACCATCAAACCTTTATCTCAGAGGGTTGCTGCCTCTAAAATATTCAATAAGTACTCCAATG
This sequence comes from Solanum pinnatisectum, assembly GCA_035578085.1. Lineage (NCBI taxonomy): Eukaryota > Viridiplantae > Streptophyta > Magnoliopsida > Solanales > Solanaceae > Solanum > Solanum pinnatisectum. The sequence goes on from CM069083.1 coordinate 36,055,625, forward strand.
AGTAAAATACTTTTCTGAAATATTAGATCAGTCAATACTCAACGAGCTCTCGAGAGATTGACTAATCTAAATAGAAGGAATCAATATTCGATTATTGGTTTGATGGAACCTTTTAAGAGAATCAACATATATATATATATATGAGGGCTTTGGGACTTCATACTGCCTGAGCAAATTGTTCAGGCAAGATTTGGTTTTTTGCTAAAGAGGGAATGGAGATCAGAATCATATCAGACACAATGCAACATTTAACCATCAAAGTGAAGCATCAAATATGGAGAGAATAAGTTATGCTTACACTTATATATGCGGCCTGTAGTGTTACCATTAGAAGGGAGTTATAGGCTTCTTTGGCACATATGCCAGATCAACATCTAAATCTGTGGTTAATTTGAGGAAATTTTAATGCTATCCTCTCAACGGAAGAAAATTTAGGAGGTCTACCAGTTTTCTTTCAAGATTAGAAGATTTTGTAAATTGTATCAGTCAATGTGGTTTGATTGATATGGGATACATTGGAAGCACATATACTTGGTGGAACAGGAGAACTGATGAAGCTTGCATTTTTAGAAGGTTGGATAGAGTTTTTATTAATAAAAAATTATTCGATATCTACCCCAACATTCTATGAAACATTTGATCAAAAAGGGTTCTGATCGTTCTCCATTGGAAGTGCAATTTTCACATAGCACAGAGATAATTCATAAACCATTCAAGTTTTTGAATTTTTGGGTAAAACATGAGGACTTTATGGATGTTGTTAAAGAGCAATGGGTTTTAGATGATGAAGGAAATACTTTTCAGGTTTTTCAGGTTTTGCCCAGATGGATACAAGTATTTTTTTTATCAAAGTTGTTGGGAGATCATTAAAAAGACATAGTTGATGTAGTGCAGGACTTTTTTGGGGGTCAAGAGTTACCAAGATTTGTTACCCATACAAATTTGGTCCTACTTCCCAAAAAGGACCAAGTGAAATCTTTTTCTGATGTAAGACCCATTAGCCGTAGAAACTTCATAAATAAAGTTATTTCTAGAGTAATCCATGGAAGTTCTGTTACCACAACTTATTTCTCCAAATCAGACAGGTTTATAAAAGGTAGAAGCATTGTGGAAAATGTCCTACTAGCATAAGAAATCATAAGAGACATTCGGATTAGGACTAAAACAACTAAATGTGGTGGTAAAACTCGATATGACTAAAGACTATGACAGAATATCATGGCTTTTCATTTCAAAGGTTTTTAGAAAGTTTGGATTTAGTGAGATGATAATTGACTTGATATACAAACTAATGGCCAACAATTGGTACTCAGTGCTTATCAATGGTCAAGCTAAGGGATTCTTTAAATCAACCAGATGAGTGAAGCAGGGTGATCCTTTATCACTAACTTTGTTTATGATTGCAGCAGAAGCTTTAACTAGGAGTCTTAATGCACATAATGTGAGGCAAGACTTTAAAGGTTTTGGCTTTCCTAAATAGAGTGATCCTATTAATCACTTGGCTTATGCTGATGACACTATCCTTTTTGTATTAGTAGAGAAGAGATCCATGAAGCTTATTATGACAGTTCTAAAAAATTATGAGGAAGCCTCGAGAAAACTTATTAATCCCAACAAAAGTGCTTTTCATACATATGAGAAAGTTACATCAATGGTAGTGGCTAGTATAAAGTAAGTCACTCATATCAGACAAGGTACTTTCCCTTTCATATATTTAGGATGTCCTATTTTCTATGGAGGAAATAAAATTTGCTATTATGACAACATTGTGAGAAGATTGGTAATAGGGTTCAAGGTTGGAAAGGAAAGGTTTTGGTGGAAGGGGTGTCCTTATAAATCATGTTTTACAAAGTATGCCTATTCACTTGTTGTCAGCTCTTAATCCTCCAAAAGGTGTTATTAGACATCTACATAGCATTTTTGCTAAGTTTTTTTTGGAAGAATACTATTGAGGATAAATATAGACATTGGGTAAGATGGGAAACCATATGTCTTACTAAGGTAGAAGGAGGATTTGGGTTGAGGTCCATTTTTTATGTTTCAAATGCTCTTTTATGTAAACTTTTGTGGAATTTAAGGAGCAAACTATCTCCATGGGCGGCCTTTATGGTTAAAAATTATTGTAAAAAGCTATATCTGGTAGTGTCTCAATGTAGAGGAGCTTCAAGTATATGGAAGAACTTAGTTATTGTCAGGGAGCTCACAAAACATCAAATATGGTGGAAACTTGAGAAAGGAGACGCTAGTTTTTGGTATGACAATTGAACAAACATGGGAGCACTATATAACATTCTTCCAGAGGCAGGAGAGGATGAAATTGAAGTAGAGAATTTTACAAATGCACAGGGATGGGATGAACAAAAACTGGGAGAACATCTTCCTAAAGAATATGTTCTGTTTGTTATGACTAATATTCCACCACCAAAGCAAACAAATAGGCTAGATAAGCCATTTTGGATGCTTGAGGCTAGTGGTAATTTCTCTGTAAGGAATGCATGGAACTACATTAGGCAGAAAGATCAAGAGGAAGATATTTTCAAAAAAATGTGGAGTAAAAAATTGTCATTTAAACAATCTTTTTTCTTATGGAGAATGTGGAAGTTTAGGGTGCCTGTTGATGATGTGGTGCAAAGCATGAGGATTAATATTGCATCAAGATGTTGGTGTTGCACACATCCTAAATTTGAGATGATGTCTCACCTTTTTCTAACCTCCGATACAACTGCAAAGTTGTGGAGAATGTTTGCTAATGTTGCACGTATTCACATTGAAGGGTTGCAGTTATCACAAGTGGTGTTTAAATGGTGGACAAGTGATTGTTGTCCAATTCTAAAACCACTTATGATAGTTGTACCAACTGCCATTATATGGAACCTATGGAAGAGGAGAAATAGTCTCAAACATGGAAGGCCATCATCCTACGACAACTTGGTTTTCAAGGTAAATCCTGATTTGTGGACACTGGGGAGATGTATCTATCCTAAGCTACAAGATTTACGAGCAGACTAGTCCAATATTGTTGCCTATTTGGAGAAGTATAAACCAAAACTATATTTTCTCCGAGTATCTTGGAAACCAATATGAGGAATTCTTAAATGCAATACCGATGGTGCATCTAGAGGTAATCCAGGAAGATGTACTTATGGCTTTTGCTTTAGAAACTCTACTAGCGATCTAATCTATGCATAAGGGGAAGAGATACGAGAGGACACTAACCTAGAAGCTAAAGCAATAACAATTAGAGAGGCTTTGGCACATTGTGTTACAGAAGGAATTAGACAAGTGTGTCTAGAAACAAACTCACAAGTGCTAATTAAATTTGTCACTAGGGTATGGAAAGTGCCTTGGAATTTAGCAGTGATAATTGATGACATTGGGGATTTTCTCAAGATTGTCAAGTTCGAATTCAACATGTGTACAAAGAAGGTAATATTTTGGCTGATTATTTAGCTAATTTGTCTTCTAATAATTCAGTTAGACTTGTTTATAATTCTTTTATAGAATTACCAAGACAGACTAGGAAAATCATAAACCTAGACAAGCAACAACTTCCTACGCTAAGAATCAGAACAAAGAAAATAGATCAAGAAAGGGATGGGGAACAAGAAAATGCAGTGACATTCATCACATGAGAACTACCAGAATTATTAGCAAAATATCAAACATCGAGAATAGTACAGTCCAAGATACTCAAATGATTTACAAGTGTCGATTTTCAAAGAAGTTGATCTGAACTTACAATTTCATCAACAATATTATAGAACTTTACAGATCTAGTGGCAGAGCTTTACAATTCAAAAAGGGATACAATTTTATTAGTACAAGAAGAGATGAGCAGAAGCCAATTTAGAACTTACAAAGGAAGGTTCCGCAGCAAGACGTTAAGGAAAAATAGTTTTGAATGGCCGAGCTCATGGAAACAATGGCACCAACGTTTGCACTTCAAGGAAGACAAAAAGTTAGAGGAAGAAGATAGGAAGAGCAATAAAGTTTTAGAGGGAATAACACTCACCATTTCTTTGGTCGGGTCTCAGATGGCATTTGATGGAGACTTTCCAAATTCGCAAAAAAGAGGGTTGTTTGGAGCTTTCCTAGTAGACTTGCCCTTTTCTATTCCTATAATCTTTGTTTTTAGTGGGCTGGTCACTTTTGGGCCAGTAAATGTAGGATTTCTAATTTTACTTATAAATAGACCCAACTGGGTCAAAATTTTAATTAAAAAAAAAGGTAAATTAATGCCATATTTTTCCTAGTTTGTCTAAACTAAACCAACCTAGGTTATATCATCATAAACTCAAAGGAGCAGCCAACCTTACAAAACTTCAATTGAAGGTTTTACTCCACGGAAATGCATAGAAGATTAATGGTGGGAGGATACTGAGTTAGTGATTTGTAGGAATCAATCTTATTCAACATCCTCTCGATGTTGCCAGAAGCAAAACAAGTTGCGAGAAGCAGTGTAATATCAAGGTGATGGAGGTTTCATTCAAAGTACGTTGAGGTATCACTCAATTTAGAATCCTCTTATTTAGCCCATTCTAGTGAGCAAAAGAAAATGAGTTTCTAGATTTTGCGACTTCCACTTAAGAAAGCTTCATTATTGGATGTCTTTCCTAAAAATTTAGAATTTTAGTTTGGTTTTTTATATTTGCTAGGAGAGATTTATTAAAGATGTTGATTTATTGGTATGTTTTACTACGAAACATGTTAATGTTGAACTTGAGTGGTCTCCATCAAATACATGTATATCAAATGTTGTTCCCATTACACCTTCCATCAAATACATGTATATCAATGAAAGAGGAAAGAGACCACTCCAGTTCACATTAGTGGAAGGGTTCAATTTGCAATGCTCTAAAACCAAATTCTTCAAGGATGTATTCTTATATGCAAATTGAGGAACTCATATGTATCTCTAAATAAAAAGTCCAGAGTAAATTCTTCAACATTAGCATGTTTTGCACTAAAAATACACTGATAAATCAACATCTTTAAGAAATCTATGTTGGAAAATATAAAAAAAAAAACAAACTAAAATTCTAAACTTTAGGAAAGACATCCAATAATGAAGCTTTGTTAAGTGGAAGTCGCAAAATCTAGAAACACATTTCTTTTGCTCACTAGAAGGGGATAAATAAGAGGATTCAAAATTGAGTGATACCTCAACGTAATTTGAAAGAAACCTCCATCATCTAGATATTACGCTACTTCTCACAACTTGTTTTGCTTCTGGAAACATAGAGAGGATTTAGAGTAAGATTGACTCTTACAAATCACTAAGTCGGTATCCTCCCACCATTATTCTTCTGTGCATTTCCTTTGAGTAAAACCTTCGATTGAAGTTTTGTTTGGTTGGCGGCCATTTTGAGTTGATGATGATATAACCTAGGGTTGTTCAATTTAGACCAACTTGGAAAAATAAGGCATTAATCTTCTTTGTATACTAAATACTTCCTTATTTGAAATATATAAGAAATCTTACCATTATATAATATCTATTACATTACTTAAATCATTTTCAACTAGGTAGCATATGGTGTAAAATATAATTATAATACCTTAAATGTTAATTTTTCTAATATTGGGAACCTTTAAATCAGCAAAAAAAATTATTTATTAAATTTATATTCATTTGATAATACCAAAGTTTTGCCTATACATATATAATTCGTACGTTGAAAGTGAACTCATTGCAAATGTATGATTTTCTTGTAGAAAGTCAAATTGAATTTCTTAGGAAAGAAATGTTAATTTCATAGGAATGCTAACTCAAGAACATATTTATCTAATTTTTTCACATTAATTTTATCATGGAATGAGTCATTTGTTTAAGTTCTTGTGAAAATAAATTATTTTATATATTGTTTCTTGTTGACTTAACTAATCTTTTTTAATTTTTGAGTAATTTTTTGGGGATTTTAGCCTATTTTCATTGTTGATTTTTGATTTTTTAAGAGATATTTGACTTTTTGTGTTTACTAATTCATGATACACATTCACTAAATTTAGTTTTGCATTAATTTGAAACGTTGACTTTTTTATTATGATGGGATTTGTAACTTTGTTTAGAAATTATTAAGATGTGTTTTCTTTGCTATATATTACATACATTCTTTGCATCTGAATCTTATGTCATACAAGGCTATCACCTTCAATAAGTAACTATTTATCTTGTTTAGAGTGTGTTTGGTATGAAGGAAAATGTTTTTCAATATTCTCATGTTTGGTTGACTTAACAATTTTTGCATATATTTCTTATATCAAATTATTTTCCTCAAATCAACTGGATTGGGGTTGAGTGTTATGGTGCCACAACCCGATTTCTCAGATCATGATGGAAACTACTACATCCCACAAGTAGGTAAGCCTAATTCTTAGCCCAGAACCATAGCAACGGGCTATCACGTGGAAGATAATCAATAAGAAGCAATAAGCTAAAAATAGTGAGAATAAAGAGAGATCAACTAAAACACTACAAGAAACGATCCTCAAGACTTGACATCAGTCAGTAATTGAGAATCTTATTAAAATAAGAGTAAAAACTTTTACAAATATAATAAAAGTACAAGATATCTCTAAATACAAAATAAAGACTAGCCTAGACAAAATAGATGGATACCAGTAACTCTGAAACACAAAAGTTGATTTGCACGAGCTCCAAGTCAATGTAGAGATCTCGTACTATTATCTGCAAGGTTCAAAAGTGTCGTATGAGTACTGACAAGCAGTACTCAGTATGCATCGGCCGACTGAGCTCCAAAGATAAAGCATGTATAAACATCAGGTAATAAGGAAAGTACAACACAAGTAATTAAAAAGGAGATATAATATGAATAGGCAAATAATAAGGAGAAGACTATAGGATATAAATGATAAGGAACCGAGTTAAGAATGTATCTGGAAACACAAGCTAACAACCTACTGACAAGCAAGCTATTAAACAAGAATCAACTACCCAAGATCAGGAGAACTAACATCTAGAAAATTAGATCACACCCTATCAACTAACAGATCAATCTTTTTTTGTCTGTAAGATATTAAAGTGGGTTGGAACCATTTTACCCAAACCATATTTGACAAAATCCATATTTAATATGAATGGATTGTAATCCAATCAATTTTAACTCAATCCATCAAAATCTGATCTAATATCATTTGCCGCCCTACTACCCGTTCTAGCACATATCCTAGTCTATACATCCTCTACTACATCAAGCTTACCCGAATGATACATGATAGTTAGGTCATAATTCATGAGAAATTCAATCCATTTATTTTATCAAAGATTGAAACCCTTTTGAATTGAGGATGAGTATTTTCACTTGGGATTTTGGTAGTTGTTATTTTGTTGGGACTATTAGGATTGGGGAGCTGGCTTGGGAGGTAAGGGAGAATTGACCAATCACTGTATGTGAATAGCTAGTAGCTGCAATGGCCATTGATTATGGTGAATGTTGACAAATTTTAGGGTTATTTCATTACAAAAAAAAATAATCACAATATACCTCATATCCCTCTAGATCCTCTAGCAAGGTCAATACTAGGGCTGAATTCAATCTATCTTTCAACTCTCTAAAGCTTAGTTTACAAGGTGTGGACCACTGAAAGATAGATGTTTTCTGATTTAGCTTGGTCAAAGGTGCTGAAAGAAAATAGATTCCTTCTTTAAACCTCCTATAATATCCTTCTTACCCCTACAAATCTATTAACTTCTATTGGGGTCGTGGGTCTAGGCCAAATTATTATTGCCTCAGTCCTCTTCATGTCAAGTAGTATACCAACATCTCACACAATATGGACCAAGAAGGCCAAAAATGAACCTAGAACTTGCACTTCAAGAGCACAGAATGTAGTCTATGACCCTAAAGTACTTCAAGAAATGCTCAAAGATGGACACTATGCTCGACTCTGATTGTGAATATACAATAAAGTCATGAATAAACAAACACAATCAGGAACATGTAATAATCCTCAAGGTCATTTTTTTTGTATTTTATATGTGTTTTTCCTTTTTGTCCCCATCATGTAGCTTCCTTATGATTTTTGTGTGGTGTTGTGTTGGATGGCATGCTTCTCAAGGCGTTCAGTTGTATTCGGTATGTTAGGCACTTTATTTTTTGAGTTTTGCCAAAAGTTTCACTTTGGTCAACTTTCTTGATAAAGTCACTAGGAATTGAATTTCATCGATGCGATTAGCTATAAAATGTCGAGTTTGGTCTATAACAACCTCTGGTTGGTCCCTCAGGGTATGATGATGAATTCTTATCTTTTGGCATTTTGTTTGTGTTTCTTTTTAATATGTTGACTTGGGTCAATATTTTTAAAAAAAACCTCAGTTGGTTGTTTCGTCAATTTCATTGAGTCTGGGATGTCATTACCAAGTGGTTTGCAGTTTTTATTTGCGTTGCTTGGAATCCAAATGATTTTTGAGGGCTTCTTCAATGTTTTGGAACACTTAGCCTTTTGCCAATTTCAGGTTGGTGGTGCCTCAACTTTTGCGAATTGTTCATCACTTGAGCGAATTTGGATTAAGTGAAAAATGGGTAACTTAAGCTAAGGCATCAGAGGAGGCAGGGTGTTTAAGTGACCCCTCCCTTTTAGCAATGGCCATTTAAGTGATCAGCCCTCCGCTTTAGTGAAGGACGCTTAAGTGAAGACGAGCTTGCCTAAGAGAAGGGCGCCTCTTAGGTGGGGGTCACTTTTATGAGCCTATGTTGGCTTAAGTGATGTCTGCATATGAGAACATTTGGTGGCTTTTGCGAAAATCAGTGGGATGTGATCCCATATCCCAATCAGTTATTCCAAAGTCGAACCTTACTTAGCAAGAGCTGGGTATGGGTGATTTCACTCATTTCTTGATCAATTTCAATGCTTTAATGGTGAGTTTCTTCCTCTAACTTTTCTTTACTCTTTTATGGCTTTAATTTCGTTATTCTATTTCATTTCCCCCTCAAAATCTTTGATTTCTAATCTTTAAATTTTAGTGAATTGAACATTTAATGTCCGAATTGGGTCCCAATTTTACCCATTTTTCAGACATATGATCCTCACTTTAAGGATATCATAGTGACAATTTCCTTTTTGTAAATATTTAGCATAGATTCATGGGTCGATTTTTTACCCAATTCTAGTCTGAAATTCATATTATTGATATGGGTGTCGTTACTCCCGTATTGACTCTCATTTTAATCTTGATAGCTTGGCAGTATACTATGTCTCTCTAAAAAGGAAAAGCACCTCTATGAAGGTTCGAGTGCGGTTTTGAATCTGAGGTAGGCTATGGCTTACTTTCCTTAGAACTAGCCATTTTTATTGAATGTATGTTGAGTAGTATAACATGACCAGGTTCAAATTTTAGGATTAGCATAGACTTTTGATCCTTAGTCGATTTATGCCCATTATTGGATTTCTTAGGGTAGTTCTAGCTGGAAAAACCTTAGTTTAGGTTGATCCTTATGTTTATCTGATTAGTATCCTTAGAAATTGCTCGTAGGTGGAGTGAAACCTAGGGTTTTTTTTTATGTTTTGGTTGCTTGGGATTTGTTTGGTTGCTTGCAAGAATGGTTTGAGTTATGGTTTTTATTTATTATTGAATTGTTAGGAATAAGGTCGTGAGCTTGGAAGCATGAGTTCCAGGTTAGTATTCTTTTGGAATTACGGGTACTTTACCCAATTTTGTGTGACTTGAGTTGACTTGTGATGATGATTGGGTTGTTTATTAGGTGGAAGCATATTCATGGCACGTTCAAGAAATATTTCTAGTGGATTTTGAGAACAAAATAGATTTTGGAGAATTTTTTGAGCACTCTACTACTTCTGATGATCTTTAGCTCCTTGGGAGCGTGACTAGTGGTTTTAATTAGCTTCTACTTATGGAAATTTGTTTTGGAGGAAAAATATCCCACTTTAACCTTGTAAGGAAAATTTAAATAAGCTCGAGTAGCCTGTAGACTCCACATTAAGTTTTAACGTTGGAATTGTTGATATGCTCCAATATCCTACAGATTGAATTTAGGATTTCAATTACTTTTGATAAGCTCCGATGGGGTTCCGTAGTTACCTCAGAGGTCCATGGCATAGCCGATGAAAAATTCTGGATCTTTTTGCATTCATCTTGCATTGGCCACATATGCATTGCATTGATTTGTGCGGTTGACTACCTGCGTTACTACTTGGTGTGAGTGTTTAGCTGTTGAACTTCTTTTTACTACTTTAGTTAGTTTTGATTATTATGTATCTCATATAAACTTCATCATGCTATTTATATATATACTTGATCTTTCTGAACTTCGGCCGCCTATGATACCTAATGAGTAGCCCGTGTTTTGTACTCATTCTACACTTTTGTATCCTTTTTTGATGCAGCTTGCAGTATGAGCCACCTTGATAAACATTGGATATCCCATGGCTATCAAAGACTTAGATTGTGGTGAGCTCCAAGCGTTCATAGACTTGTTGCTTTCCCTTTTTTGTGCTGACTCATATTTTGTGTTTTCGATTAGTCAGGTCTTTGTACTTAGTACCACATAGTATAGGTGACACCAGGTTTAAGTTTTTTTCTTGTGTTAGTTTGTGTCTTGGCTAGTTTTAGGCCTATTTTGTACATTTGTATCTTACTACTGATAAATGGCGTGGCCCTTTTTCCTATATAGATTATTCTTGTCTTTGATTTATTTTATTGTTGTTACTTAAACTTTTTATTAAAAATCTTGTGTTGGGTTTAAGATTTTCCACTTGGTAGGTTGCATTGGATGCCATTAAGGCCCAATTTAGTGTCTTGAGACGCTAGTATCAAATCTTAGGTTCACCAATCTAACCAATACATGAGCAAGTGTCAAGTAGAGTCTCGTGGATCAGTATGATGACGTTCGTATCATATCTTCAAAAGGCTATAAGGCAATCTTAGAAACAATTTACTGTTTCTTGTTTATTGTTGTTTGTTGATGGTTGTACTAATATCTAGACTTCATTTGTTTCACTCTTTCTCATATATCTAAGATAAGGTCGATCATGGGTGGGTGGCAACCTCTTGCACCTCCTAACGGAGCCTATAAAGGGGTAGAGACAGAGGTTGATCTGGAGGTCTAGGGCAAACAAAGACTCTTACCCTAACTTGAGATCAGGAGTAGGAACCAGCACGAGATCTTGAGAGAGAAGTTAAACATGTTCAGCATCAGCCGAAGGGTATAGGGCCAGCCAGATGTCCATTGGGACTCATGGCCATGCAAGTTCTTCAGAATACCTTGCCAAGGATTCTCAGCCTCATAGAGGGCATGTCTTATGCGGGTACCTTGTCTAGCACTCTGTTGGGCTAAAGATTAGAGATAGTGCTCAGACGTCAACTCAATTAAGGGCATAAGGAATATCTTGTTGTTGTGGCTCCTCATATTGTGGTTTACGAGACTTCAACATTTATTCCACATATGGCTCCTAGGCCATGTATGACTTCAAAGGATAAGAAGATGTTTGGGTTGTTTATAAGATAGGGTCATCCCAGGTTCACAAGTGTTGCAGGAGAGGATGCCAAAGATTCTCTAGTCAGTTTCTAGGAGAAGTTACATAACATGTAGTTACTAGAGTCCCACGGGGTCTACTATAGTGCTTATCAGCTTAAAAAGTCAGCGAAGTAGTGGTGGCGATCTTATTCAAATTATACAGTACTTGGGTCAGTTTTGATGACTTGGGCTTAGTTTTTTTAGGCTTTCTTTTATAAGTATATACCTCACAGCCCGAAGGAGTGGTTGTGGGATAAGTTCACATACCTCACTCAGGGATCACTATCAGTTGTAGAGTATAAGTCACGGTTCAATATGTTTTCTTGACATGAAGCTATGTTGCTATCGATAGAGCATGAAAGGCTTTACAAATTCGTTAGAGGAAGAGAATCTCCTTCCCACTTTGGTTGGTGACAGAGCTAATCGTAGTGCCAAGATATTCTTTTCCATAGGTTGTTGATCATGTGCTCACCATTGAGGGATCCATTATGAGGCCTATGGAAGCAGCGACAAGAGGCCTTGTCATCAAAGTGGTTTCAACAGGTTTAATTCCCATGGCTGAGCGTTCCAAGGCTGAGGTTATGCACAACACTTTCAGTCTAGAAGGATGATTTATGTAGCCTTACAACTTACAAATGGGCACTGCAGATCCTAGTTATCACATAGTTCAGGCACTTGTTCAGACTTTTCATGGTGCACACTCATGGTATTCGGGTGTTGGTGTGTAGTCAGGTTCAGCCAAGTCACCATAGAGAGTCAACAGGGGTTATTATGAGTATGACACATTTGGCCACCTTGCTAGAGAGTGCCTTTGGGGTTGATCTTCTTAATATGAAGGTTGGTCAGGTCAATTACGTTAGCAAGTTCAGGCCTCTAAGGCTCAAGTATAGTCTACTAGGGTAGTTCCCAAGGTACTTGAGGTGCTCCTCAAGTAAGATAAACTGGTGGTTGAGCTAAACACATCCATATGTATGATTTCTTGGGGTGACCATGAGGGAGACATCGGATCATGTTATCATAGATACAATCTCAAAGTCCCATCAACCTTGTTATGCTTTATTTGATATAGGGTCTGCCTTTTAAGATGTCTCTGCTTATCATGTTAAATAGTTGGATTAAGCTTATGAGTTGATGTTTGTGCCTTTGCGTGTAACTACCTCCACATGTGATTTATTGGTAGAAGATTTAGTATATAGATATTGTGTGGTGACCATCTTGAGGTACGATACTTGGGAAGGCTTTATTGTGTTAGATATAGTGGATTTTGACATGATTCTAGGCACATACAAGTTGTCTCCATATCATGAGGTCCTGGATTACTTCTCCTAGAGTGTTACTTTATGGATGCTTGATATTCCTACTCTTGTATTGACCGATCCTTATGTCACAAGCCAAGGGGTGTGCTCTCCATTGTGTTTGGTAGAGAAATAGTGTCTATCTTATCTTGATTATGTGCATAATACTAGCGATGACACTCCTCTTGCCAAGTCAGTTCATTTTGTTAGAGAGTTCACTGATGTGTTTCCTACTGATCTAATGGTTCCTCCTCTTAACCGTGATATTGATTTAGAATTTATACTGAGCCAGGCACGCATCAAGTTTATGTTCTGCCATAACAAATTGCTTTATCTGAGTTGAGAAATCTTAAGGAGTCGGTCTAGGACCTCTTAAGCAAGGAGATCATCACATTAGGTGTATCTCCTAGGGTGCTTCTATCTTGTTCGTGAAGAAGAAGGATGCTACTTTATGTATGTGCATTGACTAGTGGAAGTTGGATAGAGTGACATTCAAGAACATGTATCCTATGCCACATATTGATAATTTATTTTACACATTTTAGGGTGCAGCAATGTTCTTTATGATTGACTTGAGATCAGGCTTCTACTAGTTGAAGATTAGGGTGGCAAACATCCATAAGACTACCTTTAGGACTCAGTACGACCACTACAAGTTCTTAGTCATGTCTTTTGGATTAATTAATGCCCCAACAATATTTATGGAGTTCACGAATCGTGTGTTCAGGCCCTATTTAGACTCATTCTTAATAGTGTTCATTAACAACATCTTGGTATACTCTGGGAGTATGGAGAAATATGATTAACATCTGAGGATTTTACTTCAAGCCTCTAGAGATCTGTGATTGTATCCCAAATTCACCAAGTGTGAGTTTTTGCTTGAATATGTATCATTTTGGGGCACGTAGTGTTAAAGGATTGCATTATGATGGGTCCAGAGAAAATTGACAAAGTTCATAGTTAGGCCAGGCCTACTTCTCCTACTAAAGTCTGCAATTTCATCTGGTTAAGATTCAAGGAGGGGTTTCTTCTATTATAGAACTGTTGACTAGATTGACTTAGAAGAATTATCCCTTCTAGTGGTCTTATAAGTGTGGGGTGAGATTTTTGAAGCTCAAGGCCTAGTTGACTTCAGCGCCAAGTTTGACCCTCCTTGTTGAGGGTTAGGATTACGATGTAGTGTGATTCTACCAGTGTTGGCCAAGTTTGTGTTTTAATGCTCCAGTGTAGAGTTATTGCTTATTTTTCTAGTGAACTAAAGCTTCACGAGAAGAACTACCCCACTCATGACTCTGAGTTGGCGACATTAGTCTTCGTATTGATGACTTGGCGGCACAATTTGTATGGATTTCACATTGAAGTATGCACTGATCATTGTAGTCTTCAGTACATTATTAGCTAGAAGGACCTTATTGTGATGTTGCACAGATGGTTGTAGTTAATGAAGCACTATGATATATTTATCTTTTATCACTCGGACAAGGCTAATGTTTCACTCAGGAAAGGCTAATGTTATAGCACACACCTTGCGTTGGAAGGCAATGAGTATGGAGAGTTCTACTTTATTAGCCATCGATGAGCAAATTATAGCTTCGTACATTCAATCCTTAGCTAATCAAATGGTTAGGTTTGATATTTCTATGCCGAATAGAGTACTTGCTTGTGTTGAGGCTAGATCTTCCTTAATGGAGTAGATTCAGACACAACACTTTGCGTATCCGTAGTTGAGGGTGATTCAAGTTAAGGTTGTTAGTTGTGAGGCTAGGAAGGCAACCTTAGATCCAGAGGAAATTTTGAAGATTGAGGGTTGTATTTGTGTTCATAGAGTTTGTGAGTCAGTTAGGTTGATTTTTCAGAAGCCAATTGTTCAAGGTATTCCATTTATCCATGTACTATAAAGATATATCACGATCTGAGGTGACATTACTTATGGTGTGGGAGGAAGAATAGCAACACAACATTTGTGGCAAGGAGCTTGAACTGTCAGCAGGTTAAGTACCACTTATAGAGACCAGATGGTTTGACTAAGCAACTAACCACTTTGGAGCTAAAGTGGGAGCGTATATAATGGACTTTATGGTAGGCTTATAATGTACTTTATGAGGTTTAGATTCTATTTTGGTCATTATTGATCGATTGACCAAGTCTTCTCACTTTCTACAGATTCAGACTTCCTACACATTGGAGAAATTGTCAAAGATTTAGCTTAGAGAGATTATTCATTTGCATAGGAGCCGATCTTAATCATTTTAGATCATGGTACTCAATTCACTTCGCATATTATGAGATCTATTCAGAGTTAGTTGGGTACCCAGTTTAAGCGCAGTAAGACCTTTCACTTTTAGACTAATGGCCATTCTGAGAGAACTATCCATGATCTAGAGGATATTCTATGATTTCTTGCTACTGATTTTTGTGCCCAATGGGATGAGTCTTTTGCGTTCTCAAAGTTTGCATGTAATAATAGCTACCATTCAAGTATTCAGATAGCACCATTCTAGTCATTATATGGTAGGAGTTGATGTTCTTTAATGGACTAGTTTGATGCTTCTGAGGTTGGCCATGAGGCATTGGATTATTGAGAGATTCAATGAATAATGTCCACGTGATTAAGGAGCGACTTCGCACTGCCCAGGGTATAAAGAAGAATTATGTTTACCAGAGGCTACATACTTTGCAGTTCATAGTTGGTGACTTTGTATTCCTACAGGTGTCACCCATAAAGAGCGTTATGAGATTTCAGAGGAAGGGCAAGCTTAGCCCTAGGTTTATCGGCCCTTTTAAGATTATGAGGTGTCTACGAGAGGTGGGTTTATGATATAGCCTTACCCTCAGCTCTTTCGAGTGTTCATCTTATGTTTAATGTATCTATGTTGAGATGGTATGTTCCCAATTATTCTCACGTGCTTCAGTGGGAGTCGGTTCAGCTTGATCACACCTTGAGTTTTGAGGAAGAGCATGTGGCCATTTTAGACATGTAGGTTAGGCGCTTACTGTCTAATGAGATCCTATCAATAAAGGTTCAATAGAGGCACCATTCGGTCAAGGAGGGTACTTAGGAAACCGAGCTTGATATGCGAATCAATTAACCTTATCTTTCTGAGCCTTTTGGTATTACCTTTGTCTTACTTTCGTGGATGAAAGTTGTTTTAGTGATCTTTATTGTAATGACACTCAAGGTAATTTATATGTTTTATGTGTACTTTTTATTATTTTGCCTCTTCCTGTAGCTTCTTTGTGGTTTCTATATATTGTTGGGTGAGGTGGCATGCTTCCCGAGATATTCAGTGATTTTGGTGGTGTTAGGCGTTCCAATTTTTGAGTTTTGCCAAAAGTTTGTCTTTGGTCAAATTTCTTGGTAAACACAGTTGGAATTGAATTTTACCTGTGTGGTTAGCTTCAGAATATCCAGTTTGATCCAGAATGACCATTGATTCGTTCCTCGAGTGTATCGGTATCAGTTTTAAGCTTTTGGCATTTTGTTTTTCTTCTTTGTAAGGTGTTGACTTTGCTCAACATTTGCATAAAACGACCTCATTTGGCTATATTTTCAATTTCATTAAGTCTGCAATGTCATTTCCTAGTGGTTTGAACTTTTTGTTTACATTGTTTGGACTCTGAATGATTTCTGAGGGCTTGTTCAAATTTTGGAACACTTAGCCTTTTACTGGTTTCAGCCTTTCAGGTCTCTAGTGCCTCGCCTTTTGTGAACCCTTGATCACTTAATAAAAGTTGGCTTAAGAGACTAATGGGTCACTCAAGCAATGGCATCAGTGAGGGTGGGGGTCATTTAAGCGACCATGAGCTCGCTTAAGCAATGGGTGCCATATAGGACGGGGTTGCTTTTGCGGGCTTGTATTGTCTTAAGCGATGCCTTCTTTGGTGAACATTTGGCTTCTTTCACGAAAATTGCTAGGATTTTAACCCATATCCCCATTAGTTATTCCAAAGTCAAACCCCATTAAAAGAGGGCTCAGGTCTGGGCAATTTCACTCGTTTCTTTATCAATTTTGCTGCTTTCGAGGTGAATTTCTTACTCTCACTTTTATTTACTCTTTTATGGATTTAACTCAATAATTCAATTTCATTTTCGACCTCGAAATATTTGATTCCTTATATTTAAAGTTTAGTGAATTGACCATTTGAGGTCTGAATTGGGTCCTATTTTCGCCTATTTTTCGGGCATGTGATCCCCCTACTCCTAGAATAACATAATGACAGATTTGTTTTCATAATTTCTTAGTGTTGATTCATGGGTCAATTAGCTACCCAACATGGTCCGAAATTCATATTATTTAATATGAATGTCGTTGGTCCCCTATTGACTTGCTCTTTCTATTCTTGATAGTTTGGCAACGGTCCTAAGCTCTCTATAAATGAAAAGAACCCGTGTAAAGGTTCGAGTGAGTTTTCAGCTTTGAGTTAGGCTACGACTTACCTTTCTTAGACTTAGCTTTATTCTATTGAATGTATGTTGAGTGATATTGCATGACTAGATTTGAATTTTAGGCTTAGCGTAGGCTTTTAATCCTTAGTCGATTTATGGGAATTATTGGATATCTTAGGGTAGTTCTAGCAGGAAAAGCCTTGGTTTAGGTTTATTGTTATGCTTGTTTGATTAGTATCCTTATAAATTTCTTATAGGTGGCGTGAAACTTAGGTTGTTGTGTGTTTGATTGCCTGGGATTGGTTTTGTTGCTTGTCTGAATGCTTTGAGTTATGGTTTTTATTTATTATTGAACTTTTAGGCTTGAGTCCATGAGCTTGGATGCAGGAGTTCATGGTTAGTATTCTTGTGGTATTATGGGCACTCCACCCAGTTATGTGTTATTTGAGTTGACTGGTGATGATGATTGGATTGTGTTTTGAAGTGAAAGCATATTCATGGCACATACATGGCATATTTGTAGTGCTTTTTTGGAACAAAAGATATTTTGGAGAATATTTTGAGTACCGTACTCCTTATGATGATTTTTAGATCCTTCGGAGAAGAACTTCTCTGTTTAATTTTCTTTTATAGATGGAAATGGTTTTGGAGAAAAAATATCCCATTTCACCTTATAAGACAAATTTTAATAAGCTCCGCCGGTCCATAGACTCCACTTCGGGTTTTTACTTTAGAATTTTAGATTATCTCTGGTGGTCCGCAGATTGAAATGTGGGTTTGATCTACTTTTGATAAACTTTGAAGGTGTTTTACAGTTTGCTCAGGGGTCCACGGGATAGCCGACAAGAAAAATATGAAACTTCTTGCATTCATTTTTCATTGGCCACATATGTATTACATTTGATTTGTGTGGTTGAATGCCTTTGCGACTGCTTGGTCTGAGTGATTTGGTTTTGACCTTCTCCTTGGTAGTTTAGTTAGTTATGGTTAATATTTATCTCTTGTAAGCTTCATCGTGGATATATATATATATATATATATTTGATCTTTCTGAGCACAGTCGACCTATGATGCCAATTGAGTATCCTGTGTTTTGGTACTCATACTACACTTCTTTATCTTTTCATAAAGGTGTAATTTCTTTATATTTTGTGATGGGTGGCTAAAACCCCAAAGTGTAGGGGTGCAATTATGGGGTTCAGTGTTGATTTAATGTAGTCGGTTTTGTGTTTTGTTCTATTTTATTGCTGCTCATACATGAATTTGGACAAATTAGCATGAGGTTAATTTATGGGCTAAGGTTTCAAACTTAATTCCTACTTCCAATCTCTGATTGATACTCTAAAGAGATTTATTGGAGTGGATAATTTAATTGATACTTGCAATTTAGGTTTGATGTATGTAATTTTCTAAAAAAAAAAAGAGAATATAGGTTGGATCTATTTGTCCTATTTCTGCATCGAAGGAGATAATAATGTAAGGTACTAGGTTGTTTAGTTAAGCACATATATTAGACCGAACGGACATTAGATGAAATAATGTTATAAGATTGAAAGAAGATTAGTGAAGATGACCCAACCTATCCTTGAAGGTTTAGCACTACAGAGCAACACAATTACCTCTATGTGATATAGATTTCCAATCCACACATTCCTAGATCACTTGTTAGTTAATTGAATTTCTGATGATGTCTTAGTTTAATTTTGACTATTGATAACAAAACCCTTTTTCATAAATTTTGTGGAATCATCTACCCATTGTTCTTATTACTACAAATGAATTGATTTACCCTCCACATTTCTTGATAGAATTCTCTACACTATATTACTCTCTTTGGGACTTGACCCCGACTCATAGTTGATTATTTTTATTGACTACGACCGCTTACTCTTTGGATTTGTTTTAGAGAGTAGTTTGAGCGTTATAAAAATGGTGCCGCTGCCGGGGAGTGATGGCTATGAATTCCATTTGAAGAATTAGTTTGTAAGTTTATTTGATTGTAGTAAATTGCTGCTTTGTGTTGTTGTTTGTTGATTTGTAGCCCTAAAACATTAATGACCAAGGTAGTGGCAATGACAGTCACTAAGGACAAAACGACAACATGGATGATTTGAATGACATGCACATTAACGTCATTCAAACCATAAGAGCCATCCAGTTACCTCCCACAACAGGGAGGGCATGTATGTTTTCATGTAACTAGAGCAATGCTACAACTGCTCAAATTAAGAGGAATGTTTGGGGGTTTAGCCCTAGAAAACCCCCACAGGCACCTTTGGAATTTTGTGGATGTATGTGGGGCGTTATTATTAAAGAAACATCTCACAAGAGTCCATAAGGTTAAGGTTATTCCCATTCTCTTTGACAGGAGAAGATACAAGATGGTTGGCAGAATTGTCAAATGATTCCATTACTTCTTGGGAGGAGCTTACTAAGGCCTTCTTAGAAAGATTCTTTCCTCCCTCGAAGATGAAAAACTTAGGGACTTGATCTAAAACTTCAAGAGAATTGAAGGTGAACCTTTATATGAGACACAGTTGCGGCTCTGGAAATTACTCTTGGAATTACAACGCATAGTTTCCCAGATCATTTGCTACTACAATACTTTTATTGTAGCCATGATTCAATCAACAAAGGAGTGGTTGATAAACTTGCCCAATGTGGGCTGATGCGACAACCATATGAGGTAGCATCATTGTTGCTTGATGACATGACCAAGGTAAACCAAGCATGGCATACTAAATAGGACCAAGTTTCTTCTCTACAATGAGCATAATCAAGGAACAAAGTGAGTAGGAGCATGAACGAGATAAAAATATTGCAAAAATTATTACTCATCATGATTTATTGTCTAAATATGTCCTGGGATGTGGATTGAAATTGGTAAATGCAGTTGGAAAACCTAGCGGGCAATGCCCGGAGGATGCCATGTTTGAGACATTGTATAATGAGGAGGTACAATATTTGGGAAACCAAATGGAGGTTCCTAATCCAAACAACAAATTACAAGGTTGGAACAAGGAGCTAGATAATGGTTGGAAAGATTGGAGAGGTGGAAATTGTAGAGATAGTGAGGCTGAAAAAGATAGGTATATTCCTCCCCATGATTGTCCACGACCAAAAGAACCACAGTCCAAAAGGAAACCAAACCAAGGATATTCTCACAAGGATCTTCAAGAATGTTGAAGGGTCTAACAAAGTAGTGAAATAATTGAAAAATGAGTCTCCACCTTATCTACAATGGTGACCTTTCATTTAGTGTCTATAAAACAACAAGAGACTAAAATGGACCAGATCTCCACCCATCTCAATACAAGGCAAAAGGGAATGTTTCCTAGAAATACCATACCAAACCCCGGAATTGATTCTTGAGAAATTGAGAAATATCATGCCATGATGTTAAATATGGCTTTTCTTGGGAGGCAACCCAAGTCTTACTTTTATTTTATTGCTTTCAATAATGTGTGTTATGAATGTAGGTTGAAAGGAAGTCAAAGTGTTGCAAGGGAAATTAGGCGATGCCAAAACAATTTTGGATATCCACTGAAGGCATTGTGCGGATTCATTTGTTATCCACCTTTTGAGCTGGAAAATGTAAGAAACGTACTGTAAACTTAGGCGATTTAAGCTCAAAACAATGATACACCAACTTCGTCAAGTTTGCCGAATCAGCCTTTAAGTTTGGTATCCGCTCAGGCCTATTCGACGAACTTCAACCCCTTAGACTATTAGCTGAATGATCTTAGCGACATTAGTTGCAGCTTACCAAACATGCCTGACATAAAATGGCCAAGAGACTTTTCATTTTCAAATGGAAACCCTTTAAGACCTTTGAAGTCTTTTTCCCTCATAAGCTTCTAATATCATATTTTAGTGATTTGGGTGACTCATTTATGTGCTTTTGAGTAATAGGAGTGCATTGGCTTGCTTGTATTTGCGACCCAACCCTATTTTCCCTCATTTGCTTCTGTTGTGCTTCTACTAAAGGTTGGTGCTCAATTTCTATATACATTCTTTGTGCTTAGTTTTGTGTTTTTATATGGGCTAAATGTAACATCTCGCAATTTGCAATAGTTAGGAAGAAGCTAAGAATTTGAAATAGCAATTTTTGGAAAGAATGAAAATCTGGAAATTTACTTAGGTTGAGTTTTGGTCAACTTCAAGCGACCATAATTCCTAGCTCATGATGAGTTAGGTGAATGAAAATATGGAAATTTACTCATGTTTAGCTATTTAAGATCATTCCTAAACATCATGGAATCTTTCCTATAAAAAATCATAATCCTTGAATCCATAATTCAATTCAAGGAGAGTTAAGAGTCAAGTTTAGAAGATAAGAAGCAAGTCAAGAGAAGTTTATAAAGTTTTCAAAAGTCTTTCATAAACATTTTTACTTTGTTTCAAGACTTAAGTTCCAAGTTAAGCAGAGAGTAAAGTTTTGAAGTTCATTTCTTCGAAGAAGTATATGGGAACTAAGTATTCCCAAGAAGTTTAAAATATTTTTACATTTGAGAAAGAAAGGGAACATCGATTCCAAAAGTGCTTTCAAGCTAAGTTTTGAGTAATTATCTCAAACCAAGGAAAGAGTTTTGTTTTTACAAACACATGAGCTAAGCATATTTTGCGAGTAGTATTGAGCACCGATATGGGGATGCGAGTTCATATTAACTTAAGTCTCCATAAACCATGTAGCCATCATGGGTAGAAAAGGGTCATACTTTTTAGATGATTCCTTAGTGCTTTTAGCATAGAATAGTGGATCCACTTAGTGAGTTAGGTTCAATACCCCCGACAAGGTATAGGACGGTCCTTGACTGTGTGAGGTAAAATGATGTACCATCACTTAGGCTCATAGTGGTGGTTGTCGGTTAGAGAATCTCCCACAGAAACTATATTACTTTAATATATGAGTAAAGTTGAGTTTGTTATTGCATTTTCTTTAACGAACTAAGTTGCTTCTACTGTTTTATAAAGCTTTTCATATATTTCATGTGTTTCATTGGTTTATTTTTGAGTTAAGTTATTCATGCGTTGAGAAGAGCCAAGGTAAGTGATTCTTTCAGATTCTTTTTCAACCTATGTTATGTTTAGCATTCCAACTCGCATACTCGTACATTCAATGTACTGATGCCAGTTGACCTGTATCGTCTTATGATGCAGATACAGGTAACTAGGATCAGCATCCAGCGCATCGTTGATCCAGTTGAGCTTCAAAGTTGTTGGTGAGCTTCCTTGCATTCCGGAGGATCCTTTTTTTTTATTACTATCATTTTAGTTCATTAGGATGTCATGGGCCTATCTCGATATCCATATCAGTTGTTTTAGAGGCTTCATAGATAGTCAGTCAGATATTAGTTCATTCGTCATCATTTTGGTATTGGCTTATGTTCAGATTTGAGTTGCCATTTTGGCTAAGTTAAGTGTTTATTATTAAAACATTATGAGTTCAGTTTGAGACATGTTGAGTTATCTTATATTTGAATTCTCTTTCTTATGTCTAAGTCTTTCGCTGAGTAAGTAAGCCAGGCCAAGAGTTGGCTTGGGGCCAGCAATGGTTCTCGAGTGCTACTCTCGCCCAGGGTATAGGCTTGTGGCATGACAAACTTGGTATCTGAGCATAGAGTTCAAGAGGCCTAGGGTGTCTATGAAGTCATGTCTGTAGAGTCCTAGTTATCGGTGTGAAGCGCGCTACATCTATAATTAGGAGGCTACAACACTTAGGAAAATTCTCACTTCTTTCACTTTCATTTCGTGCGTTAGAGTTTAATCTCTAAAAAGTTTCCCTCTAATTCGTGCTTGCGCGTGTTTCTAGATAATCACACCTCCACGAAGAGCTGTCCAAGGTCATCCTGCTAGGAGAAATATAGAGGAACAAGGGGTACCTAATGCACCAGAAGTGCAACCCCAAGGAGAGGCCACTAATGCTGAATTCTGTGAAACTATCTGGATGTTAAGTCAAGTGGTGACCCATCAAGATGGATAGAGAGATAATCGACAGGAAGTGGTTGATGCTTCAAGGATCTGTGTTTTTAAGGATGAATCCACAAAGCTTCACAAGTTCAAGTGTCACAGAGGATCCAGAGAACTTTGTTGAAGAGCTTCAGAAAACTTTTGAGATTATGCATGTTGTAGATGCTGAGAAGGTGGAACTAGCTGCATACCAAATGAAGGGTGTCACTAAAGTCTAGTTTAACCAATGGAAAAGGAATAGGGCTGATGATGAGCCAATAGCAAGTTGGGTTGTGTTTGAGAGTGCTTTCATGGAATGTTTCTTTCTCCGTGAGGTGCGAGAGGCAAAGATAAGAGAGTTTCTCACCCTTAATTCGGGTCTATGAGTGTTCATGAGTACAGTCTGAACTTCACACAACTTTTCTACTATGCCCTGGTAATGGTTGCTGACATGAGGAGCAGGATTAGTTTATTTGTTGCTGGGTTGTCTCGTCAATCAAGCAAGGAAGGCAAGGCAACCATGCTAATAAGTTACATGGGCATAGCAAGGCTGATAATCCATGTGCAACAAGTTGAGGAGGACCAGCTGAGGGATAAAGAAGATTTTAAGAATAAGAGAGCTAAGACATCAGGATATGAGTCTGGGCAGAAAAAGGGTAATGCGCGAATCGGTCTTCTTTCCAACAGAAGTAGAAAGGACCTGTTCCATCATCTGCTAGTGCACTTGCACCAAGAACAAATGTGAGTAAAATAGTCAGAATTCTCAGAACTTCAGAGCTAGACCTGCGCATTCGCAAGGTAGTAAGGCACAAGGGGATACTAAGACTCCTGCATGTACTAAGTGTGGTAGGAACCACTCAGGGATGTGTCGTGATGGCTCCACTGGTTGCTTCAAGTGTGGCCAGAATGATAATTTTATGAGATAGTGTCCTAAAACTAGACAAAGTAATGGTAATAGGGGAAATAGATCCCAGTCTTCTTCAGTTGCTCCACCAGACAGAGCTGCATCTAGATGGGCAACTTCAAGGCAAAACAGCGAAGGAAACCGTCTTTATGCTATCACTAGTCGCCGGGAGCAAGAGGATTTGCCAGATGTTGTCATTGGTATGATCCAAGTCTTCAATTTTGATGTTCTTCTAGAGTAACATCTTGAGCCCTTCAGTGTTTCTACACCTATTGGTGATTCTATTCTAGCAGAAAGAAGTTTATCATGATTGTTCAATTTCCATCAATCACAAAGACACCATGGCTGATTTAATTGAGTTATACATGGTAGATTTTGATGTCATTCTAGGTATGGATTGGATTCATGCTTGTTATGCCTCCATTGATTGTAGGACTCGAGTTGTCAAGTTTTAGATTCCTAATGAGCCAGTCTTAGAGTGGAAAAGTAGTTCAACAGTGCCTAAGGGTCATTTTATTTCATACCTTAAGGCAAGAAAGTTAGTTTCGAAGGGTTGTGTCTATCACTTAGTCCGAGTTAATGACTCAAGTGTTAAGGTACCTCATTTCAGACAATTGCAGTAGTAAAAGAGTTTCCAAAAGTCTTTCCAGATGATCTACCCGGAGTCCCTCCTGAGAGAGAAATAGACTTCGGTATAGATATTCTTCCAAATACTCGTCCTATATATATTTCGCCATACAGAATGGCACCAGCAGAGTTGAAAGAGTTAAAAGAGCAGTTGAAAGATCTTTTAGAGAAAGGTTTCATTCGACAAATTATCTCACCTTGGGGCGCTCCGGTCCCATTTGTGAGAAAGAAAGATGGTTCCCTTAGGATGTGTATAGATTACCATCAGTTGAACAAGGTTACCATCAAGAACAAGTATCCTCTTCCAAGGATTGATGATCTTTTCGATCAGCTTCAGGGGGCTTCTTATTTTTCGAAGATAGACCTCAGATCTGGCTACCATCAGTTAAAAGTAAGGGAATGTGATATTCCAAAGACAGCTTTCAGAACTCGTTATGGTCATTATGTGTTTCTGGTCACGTCCTTGGGTTTAACCAATGCACCTGCAACATTCATGGACCTTATAAATAAAATTTTCAAAACCTTATTTAGATATGTTTGTTATCGTCTTCATTGATAACATACTAATATATTCAAGGAATGAAGAAGATCATGCTAGCCATCTCAGAATAGTTTTTCAGACTTTAAAAGATAGAGAGTTGTATGCCATGTTCTCTAAGTGTGAGTTTTGGCTTAAGCCTGTGGCATTCTTAGGCTACATTGTGTCTGGAAAGGGAATTAAAGTTGATACTTAGAAGATAGAGGTAGTGCAGAATTGGCCTAAACCCACATCTCCAACCGATATTAGGAGTTTCTTAGGTTTGGATAAATATTATAGAGGGTTTGTCGAGGGATTTTTATATATTTCATCTTCTTTGACCAAGTTAACTCAAAAGACAGTGAAGTTTCAATGGTCTGAAGCTTGTGAGAAAAGCTTTCAGGAATTGAAAAAGAGGTTGACTACTGCCCTAGTGTTGACCTTACTAGATGGTACTCAAGGTTTCGTGGTGTATTGTGATACGTCTAGAGTTGGTTTGGGTCGTGTGTTAATGCAGAACAGCAACATTATAACTTATGCCTCCAGACAGTTGAAAGTTTATAAGAAGAATTACCCAACCCATGACTTAGAGTTGGTTGATGTAATATTTGCTTTGAAAATATGGCACCATTATCTTTATGGTGTTCATGTGGATGTGTTCACTGATCACAAGAATCTTCAATATGTGTTTAGTCAGAAAGAGCTTAGTCTCAGACAGTGGAGGTGGTTAGAATTACTCAAATATTTTCAACATGAGTATTCGTCATCACCCAGGTATGGCTAATGTTGTTGATGATGCCTTGTGCAGGTTATCTATGGGTAGTACCACCCATTTTAAAGAAGGTAAGAAAAAGTTAGAAAAAAGATGTGCATAGACTTGCACGATTAGGAGTTCGATTAATGGATTCCACTGAACATGGAATAGTGGTGATGAATGGGGCTGAATCATCATTAGTGTCAGAAGTAAAAGGCGAGCAAGACCAAGACCCTATCTTGCTTGAATTGAAGGTAAATATTCATAAGCAAAAAGTATTAGCTTTTGAACAAGGGGGAGATGGTGTGTTGAGACATCAAGGTAGGTTGCGTGTACCAATGGTGGATGGAACCCAAGAGAGGATCGTGGAGGAAGCTCATAGCTCCAGATGTTCCATTCATCCAGATTCCACCAAGATGTACCGTGACTTGAGAGAAGTCTATTGGTGGAAAAGTATGAAGAAGAGATATCCACATCTCTTTGAACACAGAGAAATTCCAGGTCAATGTACTAATCCTTTCTTAGTATTTATTTACAAGTTGGCATGTTGCTTTGCATTTGCTTGTGGCTGTTTGAACTGAATGTTGCATGTTACACCCTTAGCCTATTAAGAATAATCTCATTCGAGGACTAATGTTCCCAAGGGGGAGATATTGTAACTTCTCGCAATTTGAAATAGCTAGGAAGAAGCTAAGAATTTCAAATAGTCATTTTTGGAAAGAATGACAATCTGGAAATTTACTTAAGTTAGGAAAAGTTGAGTTTTGGTCAACTTCAAGCAACTATAACTCCTAGCTCATGATGAGTTAGGTGTACTTAAAGATATGGTTATAAATCTCTTGGAATAACCTTTCCAACCACCGAGTTTACGTAATTCCGAGTTTTCATGAGTGAGCTATGCCCTTTGGAAGTTGGGCTATGCGACTAAGGAAAGTCTAATCCAAATTTTTTTGAAAGGTAAATTAGTCTTTTCCTTACCCAATTAATTTAATTCGTTTTAGTGAATTAATGAAGGGTCTAAACTGAACTTGGTCAGTTTTATGCTTTTGTAAAAGAGTTAGGGTTTTAGAGAAGAGGAAAGAAGAGGAGAAAAGAGAAGGAGAAGCAAGGAAATTGTCAAGTTCGTTGAGTTTAGCTTGTGGATTTCATCGGGGGTGATCCCTACAAGGTACGTGAGTCTTTCATAGCATTGGGTTTGTTCACCCATGCGCCAAGCATGTTTATTTCAGCGAAATTCATCCTAAAAGAGTTTGAAAGTTGATGTTCTTGATAGGTATTCTTGAATTTGAATGTCATTCTTGAATTGGTCTGAATTGAGGAGTTTCTGAGATCTTTATGTTGAGTTTTAGAGTTGTTTTGAGTTAGGTTCTTGAGTACATATGTTGGGTATTTGAATCAAAAATGAATTTGAGAACAATAGTCGAGTTTAGGCGAATTGGGGTTGGAAAACGAAGAAGGAAAAAGTCGGACAACGAAAAAGTTCCAGGTCCGCGTCGCGGACCTATTCCTTCAGGGTGAAAATTTTCTCTCCGCGTCGCGGAGAGGACACGGACTCCTCTGTTTCAAAATTAAATTTTGCGATCAATTATTTAAAAGCATCTCCGCATCGCGGACTTGTTCCAAGACGGTGATTTCGTGACATTTCTCATGTTTAGCTATTTAAGATCATTCCTAAACATCATGGGATCTTTATCACAAATCATAATCCTTGAATCCATAATTCAATTCAAGGAGAGTTAAGAGTCAAGTTTAGAAGTTAAGAATCAAGTCAAGAGAAGTTTATAATGTTTTCAAAAGTCTTTCACAAACATTTTTACTTTGTTTCAAGACTTAAGTTCCAAGTTAAGGCAAGAGTAAACTTTTGAAGTTCATTTCTTCAAAGAAGTATATGGGAACTAAGTATTCCCAAGAATTTTAAAATGTCTTTACATTTGAGAAAGAAAGGGAACATCGATTCCAAGAGAGCTTTTAAACTAAGTTTTGAGTAATTATCTCAAACCAAAGAAAGAGTTTTGTTTTTACAAACACATGAGCTAAGTATATTTTGGGAGTAGTATTGAGCATCGATATGGGGCTGCGAGTTCATATTAACCCAAGTCTCCATAAACTATGTAGCCATCATGGGTAGAAAAGGGTCATACTTTTTAGATAATTCCTTAGTGCTTTTAGCATAGACTAGTGGATCCACTTAGTGAGTTAGGTTGTATACCCCCAGCAAGGTATAGGACGGTCCTTGGCAGGGTGAGGTAAAATGTTGTACCATCACTTTGGCTCATAGTTGTGGTTGTCGGTTAGAGAATCTCCCACAGAAACTATATTACTTTAATATATGAGTAAAGTTGAGTTTGTTATTGCATTTTCTTTAACGAACTAAGTTGCTTATACTGTTTTATAAAGCCTTTCATATATTGCATGTGTTTGATTGGTTTATTTTAGAGTGAAGTTATTCATGAGTTTAGAAGAGTCAAGGTAAGTGTTTCTTTCAAATTCTTTTTCAAGCCTATGTTATGTTTAGAATTCCAACTCGCATACTCGTACATTCAATGTACTGATGCCAGTTGGCCTACATCGTCTTATGATGTAGACGCAGGTAACCAGGATCAGCATCCAGCGCATCGTTGATCCAATTGAGTTTCAGAGTTGTTGGTGAGCCTCCTTGCATTTCGGAGGATCCCCCTTTTTCATTACTTTATCATTTTAGTTCATTAGGATGTCGTGGGCTTGTCCCGACATCCATCTCAGTTGTTTTAGAGGCTTCGTAGATAGTCAGTCAGATGTTAGTTCATTCGTCATCATTTTTTTATTGGCTTATGTTCATATTTGAGTTGCCATTTTGGCTAAGTTAAATGTTTATTTTTAAAACATTATGAGTTCAGTTTGAGACATGTTGAGTTATCTTGTATTTGGATTCTCTTTCTTATGTCTAAGTCTTTCGTTGAGCATGTAAGCCAGGCCAAGGGTTCACTTAGGGCCAGTAATGGTTCGAGTTCCAGTCTCGCCCAGGCTCGGAGCGTGACACTAAAGTCTATTTGAAGCATATTGTTGGTTAATTTCATTGGGTAGTGAAATAAATCGTAATGAACTTCCATGAGTTAGCTAGTTGAGTTTATGCCTGAAATTGCTAAATTTAATTTTGTTGGTTAAAAGTTAGCATATGCTTTGTCTTGATTGAATTTCATGTGGGTGAAGTTTGATTAGCCCAATGTTGCTCCGATTACATAATTCCGCACAATGGTAGATGGAGTGATGACTTTCTTAAGGGAAAATCATCAGTTTGAGTAATATTTTGTTACACTTGGGGGATGAGTCGGTAGCCATGGGTAGAAAAAGGGTGTGGTTAGATTGTAGATTTGATTGGGAACTAGGTATTGTTGCGTATTATGATTTATGTCATGAAAAGAGGCACTAGGATAAACACCGCCTATTCGACGGGCTTGTCTATGCTTGCAAAGGCAGTTAGGCGAATCTTCAAGTAAGCCCTACCTCTCCTTTCTTGAGTAAATATGTGACTTAGGTACTTTTCCATTCGGTAGGTTGTCTTGGTCAACAGAACCCATTTGGTGAAATGCCAAGTGGGAGTGGACATTGACCTTTATGCCTGTTCTTTTTAATTTTGCAATATCACTTTCACCGAACTTGTCTTAGCCCATCAAAACGAAGTTGGTGAATCTCCGAGTTTGAGTTAACTCCGCCCTTTGTTCCTGAGTTCTTTGAAAGTGTGTATTATCCATTATAGAGTGCTAACCTGAGCTCATCTAACCTTTTTGGCACACTGCCTTCCCAGTGGGTGAACCTTAGAACATTTTTGAACTATGTTTTAATTTGGATTTTGATTTCAACTAACATTCACTAAATCTATGCTTGTATGAATGTGCTTTACAGATAATGGCAAAAACAAAAGGAAAGCGAGTTGTGACTTTTGATACAAATCTGATAATGAATCTCCTACTCCTACTCCATTCAAAAGGTACAGAGGGTTTCTATTAATGAGCCATCTGAGGCTTCTCACCCACAAAAAACAACTCTACACTCCTCTACGCATGTGTGTGAGCAACCTAAAAAGGTGGTTGTGAAGAAAAGAACGGGCATTCGGTTCAAGTTGGTGCAACCTTCTTTAGCTTAAGCAAATGCATCTCGTGTTCTCTACATGATTGCTCCAAAGTCACTCAACTGGCTCAAGGCTGCTGGAGAGCATACAATTCTTCAAGAGTAATGACTTTCCATAAATGGTGTCATTAGTGACTACCCTATGATCTAGGACACAATCTAATTTCAGAAGTTCGAGTGGTTCACCAAGCCTCAAGATACATATTTTTTGGTTTTGGTGAGGAAATTTTACATTGCATATGCACAAGCCCCGCCAAAGATGAGAAAGGGCACTATGTGGAAGCCATTAGAGAAAGTTGAAGTACATGGAAAATGGTACATTTTCATGCAGGTGCCATCAACACTACTCTAGGCACTCCATCTAATCGGGTTGACATGTTTACAATGTGTATGCCATTAACATGGCTCTCTCAAGGGTTGGTTAGCACTGCTTATCTTGGACATCTCTCCACCTAAAATGGCTCACGGTGCAAAAATAGAGAAGAAGGACTTGAATATTGGGGCTTAGTACTAGTTTGAATTCATTAGCAGTAATATTATGCTTCACAGAATGAGTCCATCCTTCGGCACCCAGAAGTTGTGTTAGTTGGTACAATCATCAATAGAGAGAATATTAATGTGGGGTTAATCATTTTTGATGAGATGTTATTATGAGCCACACAAGAGAAAATTTAGCCTTTATTACCATTCTTGATCACACAATTGTGTGCAAAGGCTGAAGTTCCTTTCCGGGGAAAGTCTGATGGGCAGATCATCCCAACCTCATCCAATAAAATCTAGGGGATTGAAGTGGATTATCTATGGGATGATGTTGCTCGAAGGAAGCCGCCACCACCAGACACTTCACTCGTGGTTGATCTTACTACACGTTTTACTCAGGCCACTCCATCCCCTTCTTTTGTGGAGCAATCAGGTATACCCAAGATTTTCTTAGTACCCTCTACTTCCATTGTTCCTATTGCACTTACCCCGACTCCTATATCTCATCCCCCATTGACCAAGTCCATGGTTTATCAAACTGACAATCTTGCTCGATTAGTAGATGGCTGCGAGGTTTGAGAAGGATTTGCCCAAAACAATTGATCGGGTTGTTGAGGTTGCTTTAGCTATATTGAGGGTTTAGTTGACTCAGTGTGAGGCTTCTATTGAGTCACATGGTTTGAGGTTGGATAACCTAAATATTAGGTTAGAGGCCTTTGAGAAGGCTGAGAGTAACTCAGATGTGCTATCTTTGATGAGGGGTGAGATCGATACTTTGAGGGATGATTTAGACCAACTGAGGTTTATGAATATATTGATCCTGTTGGGCAAGGTTCCCCTACCTGATGCGCCTAAGTCTATGCCCCCAATTGTGCCTAGTTGTGAGCTTCTTAAGAGTGTGGCTAAGTTGGAGAGGTGAGATAATGTAATAGTTTATGCTAGTGATGTGAGAGCAGATGATAGGGCCAATGATGATTTGGCTAAGGAGACAGACGAGGAGGAGCTAAGGAAAGAAGCGGATGAACAGTGAATAGCTGTGACACAAACTGAGCTGCAGGACCTTGAGAAGACATTGGTCCATGCTACACTAGAGAGATCTCTTATGGAGACCTCTGTAGTTGGTACCAGTGGAGTCTCTTCTAACGCCATCATTCCGCCTAGTCATATGCCGGGCACTGGGCCCATGTGTAGCCTATTGTGATCATTTTCTCAGGAACTGGTGCCCAGGGTGATGCCACTCCTCTCAAGACTGCAGATGAGAGAACTGCACAGGCATAGCCTATGAGGGGGACTTTTACCTCTCCTCCCGAACTCTTTTATTTTATTCGCATTGAGGACAGTGCTATTTCATTTTGGTGGGGTTAGGGAATTCCTGCCAACTTTTCACTTTTTATTTTATATTGTTACTTTCAGTTTTATTTTGGATGATTGTTGTATTTTGTTTGATTTTATTATAGAGGCTTGATTGGTTTATCTTATTGTCTTTCTCCAAATTTTCTTTTGCACCATGAATTATGGAAATCATTGAAATGCTTGGGTTTTCATTGATAATAATTTGAGGATCGATTGTGTTCAATATCAATGTATTGTGTAGTACTTATGGTGAGCATTATGTTTAGTGTTTGTGTTGGAAGAAGAAATTGTGGTTGCACTTTTGAATGATCTTTCTGAATCTTTTGTTGACTAGCTGCATTTTGATGTGAGCCTTGCAATTTGCATATAAGCTTTTGATCTTTTCGTGTTGTGCTAAATGATTATGTTTAAATTGCAACCATAGTTTAACCTGGAAGCATGCTTGTGGAACCCTAGAATTTGTCTTGTTAGTCCAACTTTTTTAGCTTTAGTGAATGTATGGAATCATTTTGGGTAGAAATTTAGAGAGAGAACCCAAATTTTCATATCTTTTTTGTGACTACAATGTAAGGGTGTGCAACTATTTTGCACCATTTGAACCTAAACCAATTGTTCACAACCATATTAAAACCTCTTGAACCAAATAGTCCTTAACTGCACACCCAAAATCCTTTTCGAAGCATTGATTTGTTTGAATAGCCAACGTATATACTATACTTTATATTATATTATATTAATTTATTTATTTGTATACAGTAAAACCTCTCTAAATTAATATAGGCAGGACCACGAAATATTAATATTTTATAGAGGTATTATTTGATCGATAAATTAATATTTATTAATTTAAAGAGTGTTTCGACAGTGCAAATGTTTTTCAGCAATGAAATCTCAAAGAATTTGAAAGAACCCACTTGTGTAAACGTCATTCATGAACTTGAGGTCATGATTAATGATCTCGGTTACCGCAATAAAATGGACGTTAATAACCTACTAGATGGGTGAAAATGATACATGTTCAGAGGTCCAGAGCTTAGAACAAATTGTGGACATCATTGGAAAAATAATGTTGATGATAAAGTTGAAGATGATAAATATCTTTGGAACCAGTTACACACAAGGAAACACTTGCATCTAGAACTCTTCACAATTTTACCATGCAATTGGAAAAGACAACACCAAAACTTTTGGATGCAATAAGAAAAGTGATGAACTTCAACTAGATTTAAATTTTTAAAAAAAGCAGAACATAGTAGAATCATATTTCACTAAATTTTCTTCAATATATTTGTACTTTTAAATTAATTTATAATATTATTGGGACCATATATTAATATAGGCGTCTTCTGAAAATATATTATCTTATTATCTTATCGAAATGAGTGATTTTTTCCATTGGTTCAAGTCGAGACCGGAGGAAATTATTATCTTAGAGAGATTATTAATTAACCGAGTATTAATTTAGTGAGGTTTTACTGTATATTATATTAATAGGTGACACCTTTTCACATTGATGGGTAGTGACTTTTTTATAGAGTTGTGACTTTTTCTATTAGTTATGACATTTCGAGAAGTTGTGATTTTCCTGAAGAGTTGTAACTTATCTGAGAAGGCACGATAAGCACATTTTCATACTATCATTTGTTGTCTATAAATAGAGAGGTTTTTCTCACACTTTTAAACTACAAATTTTGTAAGTTTTCTATTCTTCTTCTTAAAATAAAGAAGATTGTGAAAGTTGTTCAATTATGCAATTACAATATTATTTTGTGGGTAAACTAGACAGATCAACAAAATTTGATGCAACAAGGAGAATTGAATAACTCAACTTCAAACGAAAAGACTATATAGATAATTAATTTAGATGTACTCTTTTTCATAGCCATAAATATACTTTTGCAGCAATTTCTACTTGACAAGAAGTTCAATGATTTTTTGTTGCACAAACTACAACTTGGTGTTCAAGCTGTGTAAGTCTAAAACCGTTAGAGAAAAGAGATTTGATCAAAAACTTATTTGAAGAGTCCAAACTAGATTTAATAGGTACTCCTCTATTTTCAATATATTTGTTGTACTTTTATTTTTATTTAGTTTAATGTAGAATGTTTTTTTTTTCTTGGGGGTGGGGGCACATCTTTAAGACCACAAAGATAAAAGACATTTTTATATATTCAACATATCCTTAAATTAAAAGTCATTTTTATTTTTAATTTTCACGTCAAATTAAAATTGGACAAATCTATTTCTATCTTTTTTATTTATACTACCTTACAAGAATGAACTACCTAACTTAAATGTTAAATTATTATAATACCACAAACATAAAACACCAAATTTTAATTTTCTTCTATATTTTACATTGTGTTATATTTCTTTATTTATATTATATTATAATAAATGCAGAAATCTTTTAATATTGAAAGGTGTGACATTTCAAGAGAGTTATAACGTTTCCGATGTGCTGTGACCTTTTCGAAGGGTTGTGACTTTTCTATAGGGTTGTGATTTTTCCGAAGGATTTTGTCTTTTCAAAAGATTTATGAATTTTACGATCATGAGTTGTGATCGTTTTTGTAGGTTAGTGGCTTTTTTTAATAAGGCAGAGTGAGATTTTTTTTCATAAAGTACCCTTTGTTGGCTATAAA
The DNA here is from genome assembly GCA_035578085.1 of Solanum pinnatisectum. Lineage (NCBI taxonomy): Eukaryota > Viridiplantae > Streptophyta > Magnoliopsida > Solanales > Solanaceae > Solanum > Solanum pinnatisectum. Next base: position 36,090,138 of record CM069083.1, read on the forward strand.
AAGAGGGGTTTCCTCAAATTTTTAACTACAACTTTTTAAAGTTTTTCGTTGTTGTTCTTCTTCTTCTTAAAACATGCATTTAGTATATCTTCTATATTATATATTATATTATTATATTACAAGAAGACACACCATTTCACATTGAATGGTTCGACTTTTCCAAAGAATTGGTGACTTTTCTAATGAGTTATGACCTTTCCGAAGGGTTGTGAATTTTATGATAAGAAACAATATGCACATGTTCATACTACCCTTTGTTAAATATAAATGGAGGGGTTTCCTCACATTTTTAAACTACTAATTTTTTATGTTTTCTATTTTTCTCTTCTTAAAAACTCAGGTTTGATTTACAAACGTTGACAATCTCAAAGTTCGGTGAAATTTGAACATTCCCTAGCATGAATGTTAATTTAATATAATACTTCAACTAAAAATATCAAATTTAGTATTCCTTCTATATTTTATATTAATATTTAATTATATTATATTATATTATATTAAAAGTAAGAACAACAATACAATAATAACTAAGTCTTGCACTATGGGGGAGGGAGGAGAAACTATATTTAAGAGGTGTAACTAAGAGATTTTAAGAGTTACTAACTTTCAGTAGTAATCATAAGAAAGTTTACATCCACTATTCATGTAGGAACTTATACTTTATCATTTGTTTTATAATTGCTTACTTAATTTTTTTATTTAATTATATTCAGATTTTAAAAAAAATAAGTGTAGTGCATGGTTTGATATTCACGTGCAACGCACATGCGTCAAAACTATATATATATATATACTAGTTCAAGAATAATACTTAGTGAGCTCAAAACTATGTAGCTACAGGAATTAGACAAAAGAGTGCGGAAATAAGATTTCCAGTTGCAAAATTTCCTTTTTCTTTTCAGAACTTAAAATTTGAGAAATACTTAAAATGTTGGGTGCCTCACGAAGCTTTCCTGTAAGATGAATTTTAAGGATAAATTTGCTAAATAGAGTCTACCTCACAGCTTCTGAGTAAATAATTTTTAATGTCTTTGCTCTTGCTAATGATAATCTATACTTTCAAGTTTAAATACACTAAATTTTGTCATACTCTTAAGTCTTAATCCTTAATTTTATTTTCTTACACAATAAAAAATAAAGTGATGTACAGATTTTAAACATGCATCAAATTCTTTTGCTAATGTCTAAGATCTCAGTAGTATACTATCAAACACTACATTAAAGGAAAACCTGGTATAATATTGACATGCATGTGAAAAAAATTTCACCAAAGAACTCATCCACCCTAAAGGAGCACTTTTTTTACACGATTTTGTTACTAATTCACCTAATTTCCATTACCAACGATGACTATCAACTTTCATTACCAATACATCAGTGATGTAGACAAAGAAGGAATGGAGAAATAATTCACCAAAAATAAGAAAATGAAAAAAAAAAGAATTAATAGGACGGAAAAGAAAAAACAGAGACGCAAAAAAAAGTTGAAAAAACAAAGTAACATATAAATACTTTAAAGATGAGGCATTGACTAGTTTTATTTAGACCAAAAGTGAGTACATCCAGTAACAAGATAATCTGATCATGGATGATATCAATTTCGATTGAAACTCACGACGGTCTTTCACCATCAGAGACTCCACGATGACCGTTATCGTCAATTACAGTTTTAGCAGTGTTTTGGACACCCAGTTGATCAATTAAATCTTGAACACCATCCTTCTCCTCTACGATTGACTTGAGCCATGTAAGTCGAGACTATGTTGCGGACAAAACTATCTCTTCCAGTATGAGCATTTGAAAGAAGGAAGAAAGGGATATGAAAGCTAATGGAAATTAATGGAGTAGAGAAGGTGGAATCCATGTGTCAGAAGAAATAGTTTGGTAATAGGTAGTGCAATACACCTGTAAACAATAGATCAAACTAAAAGTATCACTCACATTACTTTTTGTAGAATTTGGAAATGCAATTATCGCGTATATATATAAAGAGAGAGAGAGAGATGGAGATATGAGAATGACCATATAATTTTACCATTTAATGCTCATATTCACTTTGATCACCAATTAAGCAACGGCGAACCAACATGAGAACTTTCGGGTGCTCGAGCACCCAACCATGTATCAAACTATGTGTATTTATATAGAAATTAAGAGAAATAATATATAATTAAATAACAAGCACTCATATAACAAGTGGTGTGATTGATTTAGTGGTTGATTGTGGGTGCTCATGCTCAACAGTGAGCTTTTGCGTATGGGTTCGATTCCTAGTGAGTACATTTTGTGTCTGAGTTCGATTCCTAATCAACAAAGTTTTTAAAATTTTAAACAACTCTCTTCTCTCCTCATTTATTATCGTATTCACTTGGATTTTCTTTTATTTTTTCTTCTTTACTCCCTAGGTTGATTGTATTTTTTCCCTTTCACTCACTATGTTTTGCTATTTTCTCTAAAATAGAGTTTATATAAAATAAGCTTTTTTTTCCTTTATTCAAAATACTATTTACTGTAGCTTTTCTTGTGGATTGTTTTTGCTATCATGTTCAAACATGATTTTTGTTTTTCTAATGATGAGTATTAAATTTATGCACTTACATTTTTTAATTGTAAGCTAAGTCGGGTAAGAGTTAGGTAGATAACAAAAAAATTACACACACACACTATATATATAAATATGATCAGATACCAATTATTGGAAAACTATACGCATAGCCGAAGCATTTTAAAAATCTTATTGCTTACATGCATAATCGATAACACATACGTTTATGCTAGAAAACGTATGATCAAGCTATAACACAACCTTCTAAAATTTAATTCGATTAATAACTCTAGAAGCGTGAGCAAATACCTTCAAACGAATTTACAAGTTAGACTACAGTTCAGATGTCTTCTACAGTGATCCTAAGTCATAACTGAACTCACTCAATACTTGGTGGAATGTATTGTTCTTTTTCTAGGTCAAAAGAATACCTATTTATAGAGATTTCTTTCCAATAAAAAAGGGAAAAGAAAACCCACGCTTTTCTTGAAAAAACAAGAAAATTCACGTGTTTCTCCAATTTTCCATTAGAAATAGGGTACTAATTTCTAGTTAAATATAGGCACGGTATGGACTACATAATTAATTATTGAGGCTCGCTATTTATGGAAATAATTTATATAATTAATTAAAATAATTCTTGTCATAATAAATTACAAATCATTTCACTAGATACTCGTAATTGCACTCCTACATTTATATTTCAAAACCCCCCATTAAACACTTATGTAATTCCACATGTTAAAATTACAGATAAGAATCAATAAATTAAATTACTGAAAAATTTAATTCAAAGATTAATTTTCTTTAGAGCACCGCTTAACTTATTTCATGTGTCGGATTCATAAATCCACTTACAAGATTTGACACGATGAAATCTTATAAGCTTCTCAAAAAGACATACAATACATCTCTATACTGACACTAATTCCATCAACTAACTTATTATTTCATCAATATATACTATTACCATCCAATAAATCAGACATATTAACCCATCTCAGAATCTCACCCTTTAATAAATCAAACGATAACTAATATATACAGATCATAATAGTTATATCAGGATTGAGAATATAAGTAGATTTAACAGTTTAGATAATATGTTTTTGTCAATCAGTCTAAAACAACTATCTCTACTCAATCTCGTTTAATACATGCAAAATACACTAGCACAAGAAGTTGGGACTATACCGTTCTCATAATCAAGATAAATTATATAAAATCTTGTGCTACAATCATTGCACGGGACTATTCCTTGTCATCATAAAAATTACAGTGTTAGAATTCCTAAGAGATAAATCATCTCTATACCCAATAAATACATACCCTTTTCAGAGTTCAACCAAATCTTGATTGAAGAGACAAATAAATTAAACAGTGAATAAATTTGACCATTCTGTGTAGTTATCAAAAATATTATACTGTCATATGATTAAAAGAGCATATATACAAGATAATACAATACACAACATGAATACAAGTGTCATAACCCAAAGTACACCCTAGATGTGACATGGAGTATAGGACCCCGAGAGGACCTACACAAGCCACTTAGCATACATTATATAAGATAATTGAATTAAAGAGTTCAAAAGATAGTTTATATCGTAAATGTTTGACAAGAAAACGAAGCGGAAGTATAACATAGTCTCAAAGTCATCTAGTACATCAAGAGTGATTGGAACATAACTCATAAATCACATACACTATTAAAAATTAAATACAATAAGAATTAAAGGGTTCGGTCCTTGGAACATGAGGACTCACCAATCTTCAAAAGCTACTAATGTGATTACTCGCCACGTAAATGTGAAATTGGACTGTCGGACCCTGCATTAGTTATAAAATGTAGTCAAGAGTATGTGTTAGTACAAAGAGTGTACCAAGTATGATAGAAATGCATAAAAAGTATGAAATCATGCTAGAAAGGACTTCACATGGCATGCAATAACCAAGCTAAATCATAAAATAAAAATGGTTAGAAAACATAAATCATAATCATGGTCAATGCAAGTTTAACATCTTTAAAATAATTGTGAGATACTTCTAAAAGTAACCTTAATTAGTTCGTCATTGTGGGAGATTTACCTTTAACCGACATGTAGACCATGTGAGCTATAACATGGAATTCAATGTCTATCCCACACCAAAAAAGAGATTTCCTTACTTGCCAAGGTAAGAACCATGAACTTCTAGTTTAGGTGGATCCACTAGCTAATATCTATCTAAGACAACCTATGGTGGCACATAGTTATGATATAGAGATATTGCTACTAGAAATCCAACCTCTACTAGTGAGTGAGCTTCCATCTCAATATCTTCTTGGTGCTAAGTATAAATCCCATGGAATAGTCATTAATCTTAACTTATCTTATCATTAGAAAATCTCCTTAATCTTGGTTCACATTATGTGAGAAAACCTTTCAACCTTTTGAATCATTTATGTGAGAAAACCCTTTCACATTCATGTTTGAGTAGTATGTGAGAAATCCTTTCACAACACAACAAAAACATTAATACCTCACTCTCAAAGAATCCTTAAAACATTTTCATCAATCTCATAAAGAACATGCATATCTTCATAAATTCATCCTTCATAGTTCAAAACCTTCACCCTATGATCAATTCTAGATATCATGGACCATGCTTGGGTTCATGTGAATTCAACTTAAAAACATGCAATTATCTCAATTGATGCATAAAAAGACATAAAACAATCAATTAGATCATAATTGAAAAGAACCCATGAGAATGAGTAAGAACCCTAACTTTAATGGGAGATTCTAACTTGTAAAAATTGGAGGATTCAGGAACCTGATGAGTCTGGGATTTCAACTTATTTAGGGCTTAATATTCATAGTTTCAATGACCTTATTGCTTATCTTATTCTCTAAGCTGATGTTTAAGTGCTAATTTGCAGCTATGAAGGCAAAAGAGCAAGGCAAGGACATTACCGGGCAAAAAGGAATGGAAAAGCTGAAAAAAGCTAAAGACAAGAAAAGCTGACGATTGCCAAGACCACTCGGCGGTTACTTCAGATCGCCAAAAGTTACAGTGTGCCAGCCTTGGGGAAAAGCCAACTCGGTGATGGAAATGACATTTCAGCGAACCGTCAAATGGATCGGCGACAAGGATTCGGATCGCCTAAAGTTACAGAAGTTGAATGGTGAAGAGGAAGTCAAGAAGGTGATGAAGAGAAAAACTTGGCGCATCACCATCCTGGTCGGCAATGCTCGACTAATTCCGTTGATCTGTCCAAAAGCTGAAAATCTAGAAGAGTATAAGTGCAAATTTTTAAATGATGAAAAGAGAGTTCCAAAATTTTGAGCGAATATTCCGAGTGTTTGAGAGTTCTTACTTGGAGTTTTTGATCCCAAACATTGGTTTTAGAGTTTTTTAGTACAATTTTAAGTTGGGTTTTGATTTTAAGTTAATTTCAAGCATTGTGAAGACTCAAATTTTGTTACCCAGCTGATGGAGAACATAGTTGGTAATATTTTGCTACTTTTTATAATGTGTGGCTAAAACCCCCATTCTTGGGGGTGTGATTATGTGATTAATTATCTCAATTAGCTTATCAGTGTTATTAATTACTGCTTTAATAGTTGTTTTGAAGTGGGTCGATTGATAACTGAGTTATAATACATGAATTGTAGTTGCAAATGCAGTTCTAGCCTTCAACTAATCTTGTTTTTAGTTGAATCGACTTACTTTGTTTTGTGTTTGTTGTTTGGTGCTCTTCAATAGGTGACAAGATGAGCATGAACGGGAGCAACGCTAGCCAAGTTGGACATCAAGATGACATCGATAACTTGAACGATGTCAATGAAGTGTAATTGGGTGGTGTAGGTGCTATTCGTTTACCTCCGGTCATGTGAAATGCAGTATTACATGTGACTAGCACGATGTTGCAGCTATTGCAAATGAAGGGTTTATTCGGAGGGCTGGCTCATAAGGATCCCCATGACCATATTCGGAATTTTGTAGACGTGTATAGTCCATTTTTGTTCAAGAATATATCATATTTTGGTTGTTTCCTTTTTCTTTGATGGGGGAAGTGACAAAGTGTCTATTTGATCTACCAAGGGATTCAATTACGTCTTGGGAATAGTTTACCGAGGCGTTCTTCATAAGATTGTTTCCTTTTTTGAAGATGATGGCATTGAGAGATAATATTCAAGGCTTCAAACGTTTGGATGGTGAACTAATCCATGAGACATGGTTGAGGTTACGAAAGTTTTTACTCCAATGTCCAACTCATGGACTCCCAAACAACATGTTGTTACAATATTTCCACCGGATTCTAGATTCAGTCAACAAGGGTGTGGCTGATCAGCTTGTCCAAGAGGGAATTATGCAGCAACCTTTTGAAATAGCGTCGACTCTTCTTGATGGGATGATGAAGATAAACCGTGCTTGGTACACTAGGGAAGATCAACTGTCTCCTTTAACCATCACAATGACAAAGGAAAAAATTGAAAAGGACCAAGAGCGGGATGAATACATGGCTAAAATGATGACCCAAATGGATCTTTTGTGGAAACATGTCATGTGTAGTGGTTCTAAGGCTGTGAACGCAGTTGGAGTTAGCGGAGTAAATCCCGATGATGAGCACTTTGAAGCTTTGTACAATGAAGAAGTACACTTTCTAGCAAATCAGAGAGGAAGTTTTTGCCAAAATTATCCAAGGCCAGACAGGAACCAAGGTTGGAATAGAGAGTGTGATGAAGGTTGGAAGGATAATGATAGGGAGTGGCATGACAGTGGTACAAACTGGAGGGAGCAAGACTGTGACAAAGAGAGATATGTACCTCCCTATGAACGTCAAAAGCCAAAGGAGCAAAGGGCTGACTCAAAAAATTTCCGCACTGAAGATATGCTTGCACGCATTCTCAATAAAGTGGAAGGGTCGGACAAAGTGCTCAAGGAAATGAAAGAGGACGTCTCAACTCTGAACCAGACGGTTACTTGTCACTTGGTGTACATTAAACAGCTGGAAATACAAATGGGTCAAATCTCGACTCATTTAAACCCAAGGCCAAAAGAAGGATTACCGAGTGATACCATGGCCAACCCAAAGAATGAATCATGAAAGAGTATTCTTGTCGTGCCACGACGTTAAATAAGGCGCTTCTTAGGAGGCAACCCAAGTTTCTTAGCTTTTATTATTGTTGTTTAAATAACAGGTGTTAGATGTGCATGTTGAAAATTCAAAGTTTTGGGAAGATAATCAATTAGGTGAGCCTAAGTACTAGTCGGCGACTCACCGAACAGGTTGGCGAGCCTGATCTAGATCATCGTTTGGACCAACTAGTTAGTTGGTGGTTTTATAAAACTCGCTGGACAAAAGAGCCATTCGGTGCATTGCCAAATGGTCGGCGGCATAAGTAGACGTCGCTAACTAGAGCGCGAACTAAAGGGTCAAAAGGCCTAAACCATTTTTAAATTCAAAAACTTGCTTCATTTCCTATTTTCCGACTTTCGCACTTTCTCAATGTTGTTTTAGTTTTTTATTCTTGTTGTTATGCATGGGATCAATTGCTCGAGGGGGGGATTTGGTGATTTTTGTTTTGATTTGCTAGCCTAACATTCATTTACTCAATTTTGACATTGGTTATCTGAACCCCGTCTTTAACTTTTTAGTGGTTTCCAAATGTATGATCATTTCCCTGTTGGTTTATGTACGTAATAATAATTGTTTGAATGTTTGTTGTTAGTGTGTACCCTTATCGTATTTTGTTTACGCAAATTTGGATTGTAACTGTAGTATCCCACATGTGTGAATGATAATATTGTGGGTCTGTGTTGATTAAATATTGGGTCTGGTATTAGTGAAGTCTGAGTAACCCCAATTGCCACGATTGACTGATTTTGCCAAATGATAGAGCGAGTGACATCATTCTTAAGGGCAAAAGATGTCGATTGGAAAATTTTAGACAAATCGGGGGAAGTCTGAGTATCTCGAAGTCATTAATATTATGGGTCTGGGTTTAATTGCATAGACTAGGTGTTTCCTAGCAGTATCATGGGTTGCGGGTTAAAAATTAAAGGTTGGGGTCAAAATTTGGCATGAAGAATCTTTCGGCGAGCTTAGTCGAATTCGCTGAATGGTTCGGTGGTTTGTCCAACAACCTCTGGATCGCCTTTTTATCCTTCAAAATTGTTGAAAAGATTCTTTAACATTCAGCAATACGTCTGAGCTCACTCGGCGACTCACCAAATTTCTATTAGACCGCCCTTTTGCACCCCAAAATTTTGAAATTGTTCTATAACTTTTGGCAAGCTACTTTTAGTTCACTAAATGGTTTCGGCGATTCGCCAAAAGGCCCTGGACATAATCAACCTATGTTCATTTTTGAGAATTTTTGTTCTGGAACATTCAGCGAGGGTTTACCGAACGGGTTCAACAACTCGCCGAATAAGTCGGCGAGCTTTCCTGCATATTTTTCTAAATTGATAAGTTTTCAAATTATTTCTAATGTATTGGTCTATTTGATGTTTTTTTGCATGTATGGCTACACCTAAAGTTACAGGTAGAAATGAACCACCCCAAAAGCGTGCACGGGGTATATTGATCAACGAGGGTGCTACACCTTCCCAGACTACAAAGCCTAACCCTCCTCCAACAAGGGGGAAAGGCAAGGTTAAGGGGCATGTACAGCCAAGTCTGGCTGAGTAGAGCTCCGACAGCATGGGTATCTATGCCACCCATCTCACCACATTAGAGTCTGACAGTGAGGGAAATTTAGGGGATAGATCACCAATCTCCGTGTTTGAGCCGGAGGATGATCTGACTCTTTAGACTAGGAGAGCGGAGCTACGCTCAAAATCATTGCATGATCCAGTCAGTATCCTAGTGCCTCCTACGCCTCCTCTACCTCTAACTCAGATTGTCTAGTAGGTACCTGTGGTGCCACCGGTTCCCGCAAACCCAACCCGATCGTTGAATAGACTAAAAGCTGAGGGTTTGAGGATCATTCTAGAGGAAAAGAGATTGTCTACAGACGAAGTAGTAGACAGATATCCAAACTTTTGGAACACTATCAGATTCCGCAAGTTTGAAATCTTCACTAAGCCCTGAGGCCCCTACATTCCTTCCTGGGTCTGGGAATTCTATGTGGAGTATGACAAGCTAGTGCCTAAAGAGAAGAAGAAGGCCAGCTTGTTCAAGCCGGTATATCATGTGGTGGTGTGGGGAAGAAAGGTTAAATGAAGCAAATCGACATCAATGAGGTTCTAGGATGCACAATGAATGTAATCCACTTCTTGGTGGATCAGATACAAAAAAACACCCTAGATGACTTGAAGGGTTGGTTAGCACCGTTGATCTCCGACATCACACCGATGTGGATTGAGGCAGGTGTCCCTATAGAGAAGAAGGACTTTAATGTGGCTGCCATATATTGGTTCGGGTTCATCAGCAGCACCTTGATACCATCATAAAATGAATCTATTCTCAGGCATCTGAAGGCTGCATTGTTGGGCTGTATCATAGACCGGGAGAGACTTAATCTCGGTCTGATTATTAAGCAGGAGATGAACATGAGGGCCAAGCAGAGTTAAACTTCTCTCCTATTTTTGATGTTGATTACAAAGATATGTAGATGTGCTTGGGTGCCTTTGATTGAGAAGACAGATGTGGAAGTGACTCCCACTTTCTCTACTGACATACGGAGGATAGAGGATGAGTACACAAGAGATGAGGCTAAGAGGAAGAGAGTTTCTTACTCAGGCCGGTGAGCCTTCAGGTACCTTTAGCACCTCTACTTCTGTCCTATCTAGCCCCTATCAGGGCTGAGTTGAGATAGCACCGAGAGATGATCGATTCCCATGGATTAGTATTAGATTCCCTAACTCTGAGAGTGGAGGCTTGTGAGCAGGGTGAGAGAGTGTCTGAGGATGTGACGGCCTTAAAGGCCTATATTGTTGGGTTGAGGCGTGATGTGGATGAGCTGAAATCCAAAGATATTTCGATGCTATTCGGTACAATGGACCTCTCTAATGTTCTGAGCACAAAATTCCCAGCCAGTTCTGAGATCCTTTCGGCTACTACAACCGGAGATATTGCTAGGGCAGATAAGAATGTTATGTCAGAGGCTCCCGAGACTGATAAGGAGGAGCTTGGTGTTTGCGATGCAATTGTATATGATGACTCAGAGGACCTTAAAGGGACGATGGTACAGACAGTTGTAAAGGTATCTTTAAGGGACACGTCTATGGTGGGATCCAGTGGAACGAAGGATGGAGTTGAGTGGTGCACTAATGCCCAGACTGAGGGAGTCACTGATATTCAGAGTTCAATGCTGACTTAGGCTGACAGGGGGCTTTTGACTCTTTTTCAGTGTCTTGTTTAGACTTGTTTTTATTTGTTTCTTTGCATTTGAGGACAATTACTAGTCTAGTTTGGCGGGGTGAGGTATATTCATACCTACCTCTTTTGGGCTGTTATTATGGATATTATAGTTGTTTTTGTTTCTTGTTGGAATGCATCTGTGAATGCTGAATTTTATTGGTATATATTGAGTTTTGATCTAATGGCTTTAATGTGAATGTTGGTTTTGACCGAATTAAAAATTTTGTCACCTCTTGATATTTGTGAATATAGTCGTTCTCTTGCAAATTTGAGTGTCGGTTACAGCCAATAGTGATGACTTGAATAGTGTTCTTGATTGAACAATATGTATGTGTGATTTCGATGACGCAAACTTGATTTGCATAAGTCATATATGAACTCTTAGCATCTCAAGGTGACTGGCCGGTTGTTGAAATGAATCTTGTGATGATCATTGCACACTAGCTAAAATTGTAGAGACTTGATTGATGATTGTGTTGAATGTCGTGTGTGGTGAGGTTGCCTTGAAATGTGTGCTTGATAATACCTATAACTTGCCCCATTTGTCCAATCGACTTATGTAGGCGAATGACATAGATGATCTTAAGTACAATTTATGGAAAGTGAACCAAAATTACTGTTATACCTCTTTGTGATTGCCTTGTGAGAGTGTGAACCTAGCTTGGCACCATTTGAACCTACCTTTTTCTTTGGATGAAACATGAACAACTTTGACCTCTTTGTCCCATCACCTATAACCTTCATGAAGTATTGGTTCATTTGTATAACCTATTTAGACCAAAATCCTAAGTTGGTGGTGTGGTGAAAAAGGAGGAAAGTCAAGAAGTTTGATAAATTCACCCTTGAAGGATCATGTTGAAAAAGATGGAACCCCTCCATGGAAAAAAAGAAACTAGAAAAGTGAAAGAAGAAAACAATCAAAAAAGAAGAGAATTGTTGATATAAAGTTTGTGAAATGGACAAAAGAAATAGGTTATCCAATGAGTTGTGCTTAAAAGAACATAGGATGGATTGTGAAAATCAAAAAGAGTGAAAGAGAAGGAGAAAAATTGAAATGCAGGCCATGCTTCATGAAGGTAGAAGTCACTAAACCAAAATGATCATACCTTTACCCTCAACCCCATTACAAGCCTTGAAAGACCTTTGTGATCTTGAGTGAGCTGAAAGGCATGTTGGTTGGAAAATACGGGCAAGCCTATGGGTAGAATCATGCATGTGTTTATCTTTGAGAGTCTGATAGTTGCTTTTGATTTTGAAATTCGTGAAATTTTATGAGTTTTGTGTGAGCATGGAGTCATTCTTGGTGTGAGGGCATTAGAATGCTTTTGTTGAGCTTGAACTTGCATTTGAAGCAAGCAATGTGAGCTTGAGTTCTATTTGATGATGGCTAGTCAGAGTTTGAAACTTAGAGTGCGCATTTGACCATTGCATGGGTAGTTTGAGCCTTTTGTGTGCATTCATGTTGAGTCTTGAGTAACACTATTTGCAGACATCCTTGTTGAACAGATTGATATTGTGTTTTACTTGAGGACAAGGAAAAATTTAAGTTGGGGGTGTTGATGAGTCTGGGATTTCGACTCATTTAGGTCTTAATATTCATAGTTTTAGTGTCCTCATTGCTTATCTGATACTCTAAACTGATGTTTAAGTGCTAATTTGCAGCTATGAAGGCAAAAGAACAAGGCAAGGACATTACCGGGCAAACAAAAGCAGAAAAACTAAAAAAAGTTGATGATTGCCAAGACCACTCCGTGACTCGCCGAGTGGTACTTCAGCTCGCCAAAAGTTACAGCGTGCCAGCCCTGGGGAAAAGCTAACTCGGTGATGGAAATGGCATTTCGGTGAACCGCCAAATGGATCGGCGACAAGGATTATCGCCTAAAGTTACAGAAGGTGAATGGAGGCAAGTCAAGAAGGCGATGAAGAGAGACACTTGGCGCATCGCCGACCTTGTCGGTAATGCTCGACTAATTCTGTCGATCGGTCCAAAAGCTGAAAATCTGGAAGAGTATAAATGCGAATTTTTAAATGATGAAAAGAGTGTTCCAAAATTTTGAGCGAATATTCTGAGTGTGAGAGTTCTTACTTGGAGTTTTTTATCCCAAACACTATTTTTAGAGTTTTTGAGTAGAATGTTAAGTTGTGTTTTGATTTTAAGTTCATTCCAAGCATTGTGAAGACTCAAATTTTGTTGCCTAGCTGATGGAGAACATAGTTGGTAATATTTTCATGCTATTTATAATGTATGGCTAAAACCCCCATTCTTGGGGGTGTGATTATGTGATTAATTGTCTCAATTAGCTTATGGGTGTTAGTAATTACTGATTTAATTGTTGTTTTGAAGTGGGTTCAATTGATAACCAAGTTGTACTACATGTATTGTAGTTGCAAATGCAGTTCTAGCCTAGTATTCTATGTTTGCTTGAGAAAGAGGTTTAAGAATTAAAGTTATCAATTGATGATTGTAGTGATTGGATTGTTGTGGTTTCAGCTTGAGAAAGTGACTCTTAATTTGATCCTACCAATCTAACTCGAGAGAGTAGATTATTTGAGGTTTTGGGCTGTTCATAATTGTGATGCTTGTCGAGGTTCGAGATAACTCGCTTGAGTCGTAGTAGTTGATTGAGATATGGCTGTTATATCTATAGCCTAGCCTACCCACTAAGTTTCAATGGTTTTCAGTAAATAGTAATCACCGTATAGCGAAATTGGCAATTAATCAATCACATCCCAAAGGATCCCTCTCTACTTGATTACTCCCCTGTTTTCGTAGTTTTTAATTGACAAATCTTGTCCCCCCATTTGACACTAGTTGTCAACCCCTGCAACTTATTTTAATTGTTTCGATAAATTCTATTCCTACAACCGATTAGAGCATGTCCTTCACTTCGTAATTGAATTCTCTACCATATAACTCACTGTGGGATCAACCCCAACTCTTCGTTGGGTCTATACTAGATCGGGATCGCCTACACTTAGAATTGGATGAAGTGTAGTTGAGCGTTATTAGAACCCTATGGAGGAAAGTACTCCATAGATGAATAATATCAATCCTTGATGCCAAAAGCTTGCAATTAATGGTGAATTTGGAGACTTAATCTTGAAACCCTAGCCTTCTTCTTCAAGCTTCTAGAGAGAGAAATATTGGGGAAGAACTTGATCAACTTTTGAGATTCTAGGAGAATGAATTGAATTGGATGATTTGGTGGTTTAAAATCATTATATAAGAATTTGGGTAGAAGGTAAAACGACGTACTATAGGGTTAAAACAATTAGGGAAAAGACAAAAAACCCTTAAAAATAAGTGTTGAGCCCTCACCGGCAGATCAGAGCTAGGTCTGTAGGTCGTACTACGGACCGTCCTGGTGGACCATTGATGGGGTTCAGAGACTACACTTTCGGACCCGCAACGACAAGACCCCATGTATGGTCGGTGGGTCAACTTAAGAACCGTACATCCCAATCGTAGGTCCCAACCTTAACCTTCAAAATTTCACTAAGATTGGGACCCACCTTTGAGACCTACCTACGACTCGTACATAGAATGACGGACCGTCCTGGTGAACCGTAAAAGAGTACTGGGACTTTGATATTTTAAATCATTTGGAACTTGCCACCATCAGTTCCCACCTATGGTCTGTGGTCCGACCTACGGACCGTCGGTGGTTCCATCTGTACTGGCATCAGACTCTAGAAACCTGCAATTTACCTTCTTTTCAAATTTGAGGTGTTACAATATCTCCCCCTTGGGAACATTCATCCTTGAATGAGATTCAAGCCATCATAAAGAGGGTAGGAACTAGATCTAACATCCCAGCATGAATGCAATCACATAAATGCACATATCTGAGGAAGAAACATCAACTCCAAGCTAAAGCATGTTCAAAACATCATTTCATAAGGTCTATATGCAGCTCATACTCAAATGCACATAAACATAAAGAAGCTTATCTAGTCAATTCATTTTCTCAAAAATCAAGTTTTTCATAAACATGCATAAATGAGGAATCATGGGAATATCGAAGACACATGAAACAAAAAAAAGTAAACCATGAGGGACTAAATACCTCAAGCTAGAGTAGGGACGGAGGCAAAGAGATGAGGATAGCGGGATATCATATCATCCTCCGCCTCCCAAGTAGCACCCTCAACTAACTGATTCCTCCAAAGAACTTTCACGGAAAAAACTTCTTTGTTTCTCATCTTTTTAACTTGCCGGTCCAAAATCTCAATCGAAACTTTTTCATAGGAAAGATTATCCTTAATTCCCAAGTTTTCTGAGGGAACTATGGATGTCAAATCTCCAACATATTTCTTGAATAGAGATACATGGAAAACTTAATTCATTGATGCCAAATCATTAGGTAAATCAAGTTCATCAAAAACTTAACCAAAACACCTCAAAATCTTATATGGGCCCACATATCGGGGACTAAGCCTCCCTTTCTTCCCAAACCTCATCACACCCTTCATGGGTGAGATTTTCAGGTAGACCCATTCATGAACATCAAACTCAAGGTCTCTTCTTCTAACATCGGCATAAGACTTTTGTCGACTTTGAGCTATTTTCAACCTTTATCTAATAAGCCGAACTTTCTACATAGCCTCATATACCAACTTAGGACCTATCAAAGCAACTTCACCCACTTCAAAACAACCTATAGGATATCTACATATCCTACCATAAAGAGCCTCAAATGAATCCATACCAATGCTTGAATGGTAGCTATTATTGTAAGTAAACTCAATCAAAGGCAAATGATCATCCCAATTACCCTTGAAGTCAATTACATAATCTCTCAACATATCTTCCAAAGTTTGAATAATACGCTCCACTTTCATGTTGGTTGGTGGGTGACAGGACATACTAAGCTTAACATGGTTACCAAGACCATTTTGAAAAGATTTCCAAAAATGAGAAGTCAATTGGGTACCACTATCGGAGATAATAGACAAGTCCACTCCATGCAACCTAACTATTTCCCTTAAGTACTTATCATAGTCCTCTGCCAAATATGAAACCTTGACGGGGATTAAATGTGCTAATTTCGTCATTCAATCCACAATAACCCAAATCAAGTCATGTTGTCGCCAGGTGCTGGGTAAACGAACAATGAAGTCCATATTCAAATCTTCTTACTTCCAAGTACAAATACTGATACCTTGGGACAAACCTCCCAACTTTTGATGCTCAACTTTCACTTAATAACAATTAGGAAACTTAAGCCATAAATTTCACAATATCCTTCTTCATCCCATTCCACCAATAGACCTCCCACAAGTCACAGTACATCTTGGTGGCTCCCGAGTGAATGGAATATCAAGAACTATGGGCTTCTGAAAGAATTTTCTCCCTCAAATAATCAACATTGGGGACACACAAATGACCTTGATAACGAAGCACACCATCACCCCCTTAGGAGAAAGCTTCTAATGATTTCTTAAGCACCGCTTCCTTCAATTACACCAAATTTGGATCAAGACCTTGCTTGGCTTTCACATCTGACATAAAAGATGATTCTGAACCATTATGTACCCTAACACTGCCTTTGGTAGAGTCAACTAACCGAACACTTGATTGGGCCAATCTATGAAAATCTCAAACCAACTGCTTCTTATCTTTCTCAACATGAGAAACACTACCCATTGCCAACCGACTATGAGCATCTGCCACCACATTTACTTTTTCGGGGTGTTAGAGAACACTCATGTCATAATACTTTAGTAACTCGAGCCACCTTCTTTGGTGAAGATTTATATCATTCTATTTAAACACATATTGCAAACTTTTGTGGTCGGTAAAGACATCAACATGAACACCATATAAGTAATGCCTCCAAATCTTTAAGGAAAAAAACAACCTCCAATTCCATATCATGGGTAGGATAGTTCTTTTAGTGAATCTTAAGTTGCCTTGAAGCATAGAAAATGACTTTCCCATTTTGCATAAGGACGCATCCTAACCCAATTCTTGAAGCATCAAATAAACCACAAATCTATCAGACCCTTCTGGTAAAGTCAACACCAGAGTAGAGGTAAGTCTATCATTCAACTTTTGGAAACTCTTCTCACACACTCCAAACTATATGAACTTAACCTTTTTTGGGTTAATGTTGTCGATGGGGAGCGATCGAAGAAAACCCTTCAAAACAACCTTCTATAATAACCATCCAAACCCAAGAAACTTCTAATATCTGAAGGGGATAGAGGCCTAGGCCAACTCTTGACCGCATCTGTCTTCTTAGGATCTACCTCAATACCCTTACCGGAAACAATGTGACCAAGAAAGGCCACGGAGCTCAACCAAAACTCACATTTACTAAACTTTGTAAAGAGTTATTGGTCCTTGAGAACTTGCAATACAATCCTCAAATGATCGGTATACTCATCCACACTCCTTGAGTAATTCAAGATATCATCAATAAACACAATCACAAACATATCCAGGTATTTTCTAAACACCCTATTCATCATATTCATAAATGAAGTCAGGGCATTAGTCAAGCAAAAGCATCACCAAAAAACTCATAATGACCATACCGAGTCCGAAAAGCCATCTTTGGAATGTCATCTTCTTTCACTCTCAATTGGTGGTAACCCAACCGAAAGTGGATCTTAGAGAAGTAACTTGCTCCTTGTATTTGGTCAAACAAATCATCTATCCTTGGAAGAGGATATTTGTTCTTAATGGTAACCTTGTTCAATTGCCAATAGTCAATACACATAAAGAGTGAACCATCTTTCTTTTGAACAAACATAACTGTAGCACCCCCACGGAGAGATACTCAGTTGGATGAAACCCTTATCCAAAAAATCTTTCAATTACTCCTTTAACTCCTTGAATTCTGTTAAAGCCATACGGTAAGGAGGAATAGAGATAGGTTGTGTATCTGGGAGAATGTCAATACTGAAGTCTATACCCCTTTCGGGAGGAACACCAGGTAAATCATCGAGAAACATTTTTAGAAACTCTTTAACGATGGGGACTAACTCAAGAGTAGGGGTTTCGAAATCCATATCCCTCACCCGAATAAGATGATATATACAACCCTTAGAAATCATCTTTCTAACTTTAAGACAAGAAACAAACTTACTCATAGGCATATAATTTTCCCTTTTCCACTCTAGGATGGGTTCATTTGGAAACTGAAACTTGACTACTCAGGTTCTACAATCAATAGAATCATAACATGAATGTAGCCCATCCATACCAAGAATAATATCAAAATCTAACATATAAAGCTCTTCAAGATCAACTTGAGTGACTATATGGGATGAGGAGACAAAAAAATTCTAGACTCTCTTAGGCACAATAGATTCACCAACGGGGGTAGAGACATAGAAAGGATCTAACAACACATCAAGAAGAATATCAAACCTCCTAGCCACATATGGCGTCACAAAAGACAAGGTAGCACCGGGATCAAACAAAGCATAAACATCAACATGAAAAACTTTCAACATAGTGGTAACCACATCGGGAGATCCCTCTTGATCATGACGAGTTTGAAGTACATAGAATTAGTTTTGCTTTGGAGCAGTTGAACCTGAACCACTAGTGAGAGCTTGCCTACCTTATCTTCCCTTGGTCGTAAGTAATGGACAATCACTTATCTTATGACCACTCTTACCACAACCGAAGCAACCATCCATACCAACTAAGCATTTTCCCTCATGCTTTGTTCCACCTTTCGCACAAGTAGATGATGAAAATCCACCACTATTACCTCTTTGAGGCTTAGGGTTAGACACCCTATCGTTGTTGATCTTATGAGAAGCATTGGAGGAACCTTGATCAGAAAACCTTTATCAAAACATAGAACAACCATGTCATTCGGACCTTGAATGTGAAAAGTCAATATCCCCCATCTTGGCCCTCTTTGCCTCGCTAAACTTTCCCTTAAATTTCTCCTCTTAGATTTTTTGAACATGAACCATAGATGATAAATATCCATATCATTTATAAGCATAGTGGTACGACATTTTTTAACTACCATTCCCGACACACCCAAAAAAAACTTACTCATCCTTGCCCTAGGATCAACAACCATAGTAGTAGCATATCGAGACAATTATGTGAACTTCAAAGCATTCTCTTTCACATTCATGTTTCCTTGACGAAGGTTGATGAATTCATGTACCTTTACCTCCCTCATATCAAGGGGAAAGAACCTATCAAGGAAAGCAACCTTAAACTTTTCCTAATCAAGAGGGCCTGTATCAACGCCCTGTCATGACCCAGGGGTACACCCTAGACGTAACATGGCATACAATACCCCGAGAGGCCTCATATAAGCCACTTAGCTTTCATAGTCAAGATAATAGAAAATTGGTAAAAATTTTGAACATTTTCAACAACATCAAAGTTTTATAAAACGAAGCGAAAGTCTCATACAACTTGTCTCAAAAACCATCTAGTACAACTGAATCTTAGGACACATCCCATACAACAATGTTCAATACTAAAATCAAAAGAACATAAGGAAATGGTGGATAAATCCTCGAGTGGTATGAGGACTCACCAATCTTCAATCTTGCCTCTACTATAGATCCTAGCCACGGGGATGAGAGTCGAGAACGCCGGACCTTACATTTGGATAAGAAATGTAGGCAGGAGTATCCGTTAGTACAAGAATGTACTAAATATAATAACTTGCATAAACATCAACATAAACATAAGAATTAGATACCATAAGTCATGAGCATAATCAATGTACATAATAGATCATATCAACATATAAGGAATACTTCTTGCAACCTCAAGCATACTTAGCAAAGATATGGGGAATCACCTCTTACCTTCCTATAAAGGCTCATGGGTAGTCGTCTCTTGCTTTACGTAAAGGATCATAGGTACTCGCCTCCATGTCCAACATGCCTTAGGATCATGGGTACTCACCTCTATGTCCTGCATTATACGGGTACTCGCCTTCATATCATTCTATAAGGAATCATATGTACTCGCCTCCATGTTCTACATCATAAGACACGTGTATTCGCCTCCATATCTTTCAATAAGATATCATGCGTACTCGGCTCCATGTCCAACTTTAGGGAATAAGGGTAGTAGCCTCTTACTCTCTTCTAAGGAATATGGGGAATCACCTCATATCCTTCTCATTTAGAGGTCATGGGTAATCACCTCTAGCCTCATCAATTTCTTAGTCTTTTAGCTTAGATTCATTTTAGGTGAGCAATCCTTTCAACCTAGAATCATTCAATGTGAGAAAAACTTTCACATTCATACTTAAGCAATTAAAGTGGGAACTATCCCTTCTACAATAATCACATCATTAATCAACAATTCATAACATATGCTTCACTCTCAAAGAAATTCATAATGTATCTTATTTATTCTATAAGAATACATCTAAATCCATAATTTCTCTTCCTATGGATCAAAACAAATTTACATCAATTTAACCTTAGAAACATGGGTTAAGCATGAGTAGATGTAAATTCATCCTAAAAACATGTATTCCACTCAATTCATGCATAAACAATCATTACCCAATCAATTGGATAAACATCCATCAATACCCATGATGAGTTTGAGATTTTGACTCATTAAAGGGATTTTTTTAGATAGTTTAAGTGTCCTCAAATGCCTAATTTATGCTCTAAATTGATACTAAATTGTTGATTTGCAGCTATGAAGGCTAAGGAGCAAGGGAAGGACATTACCGGGAAAAAAAGAGCGAACAAGATGAAGAAGTGAAGAAAAGCGATCCTGGCGATTGCCAAACCACTCGGCAAACCAGCGATTGTCTTTAGCTTGCACAAATTTCCAGCGTGCCAGCCCTAGAGAAGAACTGACTTGGCGACTGAAATGGGCAGTCGGCGGATCGTCAAACGACTCCGTGACAGCAATCTTGACAGCCTAAAGTCACAGAACCTGAAGTCAAATGACCAACGCAAACCAGCGATAAATTGGAGCAAAGGACAGATCGCTGACTTGGTCGGCAAGGCCCGACTTACTTCGTCCAATGGCCCTAAGTCTAAAAATAGGCAACTATATATTGAAATTTAAAATGAAGTTTGAGAGATCTCAATTCCCCAAGTTTTAGAGTTTAAGTTTTCTGTGACTTTTTTAGTTTCCATTATAGACTTTGAAGCTTTTGAAGCTTAAATTTGAGGTTTGCAAGTGGATTTTTGAACTTATTCAATTTGGAGCATTGTAAAGACTTAGAAACTTTTACCCAGCTCATGGCTAATATAGTTGGTAATTATTTTTATCTTGTTATGATGTGTAGCTAAAACCCCAATTCTTGGGATGTGATCATGTGATTATTGGCTTAATTAGCTTATGGGTATTGTTCTTTACTGATTTAAATGCTTAATTGAATTGGGTTTAATCAATAGCTTTGTTTAATCTATGAATTGTAGTTGCAAATGCAATTCTAATTTAGAGTTTTGGGCTTGCTTGAGAAAGAGGTTTTAGAATCAAGGCTTTAGATTAATGGTTGTAGTTATTGGGTTGATATGGGTTCTGTAAAACTCGATGGGCTAAAGCACCACTCAGTGCATCGCTGAGTAGGTCGGCCACCACGACTTACGTCACTGACTAGCGCGCGAACTGAAGAGTTTTAAAAGGGTCAAACGGTTTTAAATTCAAAAATCCTTTCACTTTCTCAATTTTTCAAATCTCACACTGATATTAAATTTTTTGTATTCTGGCATTTTTACTCTAGTTTCATTTGGAATCTTTGCTTAGGACGGATTTTGGAATTACTTTGCCTCCTAACTTTACAAATTTCGGCATAAAAGATTGGTTTTCCAAACCTCAAACTTAATTGTTGGTTGAAATCAAATGAAATCATTGTTTTGTTGATGATATATGTGTGTATTATAGTTTGATCATTGTGTGATTGTTGGTTTTCCCGTCTTTAAATAAACTCATAATTAATTGTTGTAAAAATATTAATTCCCGTGTCGATAATTGATTAAATTATTGGGTTGTGTTGCTTATTTTGTGGGTCTAGTGGGGTGAAGTCTGAGTAACCCCAAATTGTGCTAATTGTCAAAAATTGCCAGATGATAGAGCAGTTAACGTCATTTTGAGAGCAAAAGACATCAATTGGCTAATTTTGGGCAAATCGAGGGAAGTTTGAGAACCCCGAGGGCATGCGTCATATGGTTCTAGTATTAATTGCATGTGTTGGTGTTTGATTTTGTTTTCGTGGGCTGCGGGTTTGATTTTAAAGTACGGGGTGAAAAACTGGCAGGTTGGACTACTCGGCGAGCTGGGTCGATCTCGCCGAGTGGTTCGGCGATTCTCCTAAATCCCCTTTGATCTCCTTTTATTTCTCCTTTTTTAGGCTTTAAGTGCTGTAAATTCTGGCGATATGCCTGTGCTCGCCGAGTTCACTCGGCGACTCGCCGGAAGTCCCTTCTGATCACCCTTCTACGCCCTTAATTTCAACAATTACACTATAACTTTTTGGTGAGATACTTCTAGTTCGCCAATTGGTGTCGGAGATCCGATGAATGGCCCTTGACTTCACTGACCAACTTTAATTTTTGGCAAGTTTTGCACTGTAACTTTAGGCGAGCCCAACTTGGCTAGTCAAAGTGGTTTGGAGAGTCTTCCTGCAGTTTCTTTTCTTTTCTGATATTTTTCTTGACTTTTTCTAACATTTTCCACATTGTTTTGGATGAATGTCCAGACCCAAAGTCGCGAGTAGAGACATGCCGCCTCAAAAGCGGGCACGTGGAGTTATAATCAATTAGGAAGCGGCTACTTCTCAGGCAAAGGCTACAAAACTTCCTCCAAAGGAAGGTAAAGGCAAGGGCAAGGCGCCCTTGGTTGTGACACCTGAGGAGGAAAGCTCCAATAGTGAGGGGGTATACGAAACACACCTCACTATCTTTGACAGTGAAGGGGATTCCCAAGATAACTCTCCGTTTTCCATCTCTGAGCCGGAGGATGACACGTTGTTACAAGCACAGAGAGTGGAGCTACGCTCCAAAGCTATGCATGATTCATTTAGGATCCCAGAGCTTCCGATGCCTACTCCTCCAACTCCAGCTCCAGCACAGACTGGTCCAAGCACCACCAGTTCAGAGTCCTCCTCCATGGTCACTCAATCGACTAAAGGCTGAGGGTTTGAGAACCATTCTAGAATAAAAGAGATTATCTGCTGACGGTGTGGTGGAACACTATCAAGTTCCACAAGTTTGAGATATTTATAAAACCCCATGGCCCCTACATTCCTACTAGGGTCCAGGAGTTCTATCCAGCCTACGGTGAGCTAGTGCCAAAGAGGAAGAAGAATGCAAGTGCCTTCAAACCGGTGGACTTCGTGGTAGTTCGGGGCAAGAAAGTGAAATTTCACTGCTCAGACATAAATTCGGTACTAGGATGCTCACGAGATTTCATGCACGACTACCTAGATTTTGTCCAGAAGAAAACCTTGGAGGACCTTAATGGTTGGCTGGCACCCCTTATATTCGATGCCACCGAGAAGTGAATAGAGGCAGGTGCACCAATCACTACACCATTTTATGCCTACGGCCACACTAATTCTGGACAACAGTTGTAAAGTGTTGTCTAAAATATTTTTGAGGACGCTTTCAAAGCGTAGCCCAAGTTTTTAACTTTTAGCTACACTTTATATTGGCAACATTTAAAAAGTGTACTCTTTAATGGTATAATCTACAGTTTATAAGTGTTGCTATAATATGATATAATTGACAACAACTATTAACATATATGGCCACACTTTTAAAGTGTCCTATTTTTATAATTGTAAAAACAACACATTAGAAGTGTGGCCTTAAAATTTTCACTAAAATATTACATTCCCTCAAACATTTTTAACTCTCCCTCCCATTTTTATTGTCCAAAAAAAATAATTCATAAAACATTAATTTTAATAAAATACATAAAACATTTGTGAGAAAAACACGCGTGAGTTCTCTCTTTCTCGAAAGAACTGAGCTGAAGAATTGAATAGCTAAAGAACTGAAGTCAAAGAACTAATAACGATAACGATTTCATCAAGCGTGAGTTCCATTCTCTTCTCCGATAACAATTTCATCAAGCGTGAGTTCGATTCACTGTTCCGTAAGTACTAAAAATAGTCTTCTTGTTATTGATTGATTTTTTGTTTTGTGTTTAGATGAGGAGAATAAGAAGCAATTGATTATTTGGGGTTGTTGGCAAGATGAACTGAAGCTAAGAACATGATTTCAGACAGATTTCTAGCTGAAGAGCTCAACAGCTGAATAACTTCTCGCTGTAGGACACGATTTACATCATAGTTCTCATTGAAAATAGGATTTTGGTGGAGTAGGGTTTATCAGATAACAAATTCTATCTTTGAAAGTCTAAATTTTAGCTTTAGGGTTTTGATATTCTTGTGTTTTTATACAATTTTGGTAGTGTAGCTCGTAATCAATAAATAAGTATAAGTGGGTTGATTCTTCACTCGATAATTTCTTTTTTATTAGGCTTATAAGCCGATTAGGGCTGAAATCGTCCAGAAGTTTGAGTTCATGTAATCGATTTTGAACTCTTATAGTGAATATGCCTTGAGTTCAAACAAGTAGGTAACCAATACATTATATGATAGTTTAGAAGTTTGATTCTTCACTTCATGTAATATATTTAGAAAAGTGAAGTTTGCTCATACTTAGATGTTCTGTTCCAGTATCTAAGGTGTACACCAAAAAAAGTACAGGAATTACTCGATATAACCTAGTACTTATTTGGTTATCTGTTTTATGGGTTGAAGGTTGAACATGGATTCTCAAATCTAAATTATGTGAAAGTTTATGCTCTCTCACAATAGATGTTGGATATGATATCCATTTCCTTTATCAAGTCAATGGCATAGTGACGGTCACCATATCATCAGTTATCCAGATAGTAATTGAGCAATGCATTGTTGTGAATTGATATTCTATAAACACAGAGAAGAAGGATCATGTAATTGGCTGGAATGCCTTGGTCTATACATTTTTACATGACTAAAAAAAGTGCAGGTCTAAATGCCTTAGTCTAGATTGTTTTACATGACTCAAGAAAACATCCAAGTTTTGTTCTTATCTAAACTTGTAAAATTCACCAGTAACTACATTTGAAGCCCAAGAAATTTGGTCAAGTTTGTGTAAAAAGTTGTTTTCAAATGGATAACCATGCAATATCTGAAAATCATGTTTCTCTGTTGATTTTTTCAAGTCACCTTTGTTGACTTCTTGTTCTATGGATGTGGCAATACTTGGTTCCCATTGATGTGGTATTTAGTGGACTTTGTCCTTGATAAACTAGGACTGATAAGGAATATTGCTCCAGAAGCCTGTTGGCTTTACTGGTGGTGCTAACCATGTTCTTTCTGAACACTAGGGGTACTACCTTGTGTAATGAAAAATCAATGCTCGAGAAACACATGATGAAATACTTGCTGAATTCATAAAATACTTTGACTAATCGTCTACTTATATGAACTTGAGTTTCTCATGATATAGTTTTTGGTGTTGAATTAGATTCAAGTATCATTTTGGTGTTGAATTAGATTCAAAATACTTTTCTGTTTTGTGTTTTGATGTGCTTACTCGGCCACACGGGTTAAAACATAAGAAGATGTATCCTCAGCTTTTAAGCTTCAGAAATATAAGTGTTATTGAATGTGTAAGAGAACTAGAGGGCACAATAGAACATATAGGATGTACACAAAATAAAAACACACTAAGAAATCCTTCATAAATCAAAGTTAAAACTTAACCAAAAACACCACAAAACCAGTAGATTTAAAGATGAAGCCTTCTTCCCTTCCATGAACAACAAAAAGACTACACTGAGCAGCTATAATAAAAGGTACATCCCACTAGTAAGGAATATGGGATAGCACAATTTGTTCTGTGCTCACCAGACATATGCTTGTCACTGTATTTCTACACTTCAATTGCCAGCAAAAACAGACCAACCTTTTAGCATTTCTTCCTTCTTTTTTTCCCAATCAGCAATCAAAACCTACCATGTGTTCTCCATTTTTCATATACTTGCCCACCAAGGGCTTTACAAAACTAGTTAAATCAAAATGTGGAGAAGCTAAAAAAACTCACAGAACATTCACCACAAAAGGGAAGGATAAAAAAATACCTTTCTCCATGTATCACTAATACAACAGTTCTGAAATTCTCTATGTATTAGTGATACAAGAGTTTCTAAAGTTCGTTCTGTATCACTGATACAACAATTCGCTTTGTATCTGTTGTTGTATCAATGATATAGAGAAAATTTTAAAAATTGTTGGGTCACTAATACAATGTGAAATTTGGAAACTGTTGTATTACTAAGACAACAAATTTTGAAAATGATTGTATTACTAATATAAAGCGACTTTCACAATTTGTTGATCGACTATCTATTGTAGGATCATAGGAATGTTTGCTTGAATGTTTAAACATGGTATTAGATATTTGATACTTCTCTGATTGGGTGTGCACAAGAATGAGATTTTAAAATTCTGGACTTAGTTTTAAAAAACTCTAAAAGCTCTGAAGATCTAAATTCACACGCAAAACTTTAACTTTTAATCATTTGAATTCTATTTATTTACTTTCTTTCTTAATTGAGTCTATCCTTTTAATTTTACTTATTTTTCCTTGGTAGTATCATCAACATTCAAAAACATTTGTGGAGGATTCAAGGTTTGATTTGGCATAGCACAAGTGCCATGACTAGGTAAGAAACTTTTATCATCTCATAACACGTAATTCTAATAACTTACCGTGACTTTTAAAACTTATTTGTGAAGTGTTTAATGATTTAATGATTGTTACTGAAAGATTGCTGGGAAAGGACAAACTAAACAGAGGTTATTTCAATCTGGAGAGTCCATTCAAGAGAAAGGAATTAAACTTCCTATGAATACCTCTAGGTTCCAAACGTCATTAAAGGAAGGTGTTACTGCTTCAGTACATGTGACTGGAACAACACTAGGTAATGGAGAGGTACAACATGATATTGAGGATCTACTGAACTTCAAATAGGTGAAGAGGAAGTCTGTCCGACTAGCCACCAGTATTGATCAGTTTCTGGATAAGCAACAGATACACAATGAACATGATATTCATGATCTACCAAATTGCAAGCATGTAAAGAGGAAGTCGGTCATACCAGCTAATAGTCTTGATCAGTTTCAGAATAATCAAGGGATACGCATAGATGATGAAACAAAACGTGATAACCACACAATAGCTGATGTCAAATTTATGCATGCTCCTATTATTAATGAACACATCAAAGGATTGGATGATCTTGTGGATCAAGAAGAACTCGGTGGAGATGAAAGTGATGTAGAAGAGTAAATTGACATTGATTGTAGTACAAAAGGTATGTCTTAAACCTTGTAAGATTTATTACTCGTTATAAAAGGAATATCTTATTTCCTTTCTATTACATCAATCTAGAAATATCGAAGCCAAAAAAAGTTCGAGTACAAATAACATGTAAGGATATTCACGCAAGAAATTTGGAAGAAACAAAGGATGTGACATTTGATAAAGGAAAAGCAATGGGACCAACTAATAAGATAGTGTCATAATTAAGCAACTTTATAGGAACAATTGCAAGGAATCCTAGATTCATCAACTTGATGTACACTAGTTGGCATGCAGTGCCAAATGATACTAAAAACCGCATGTGGGAATATATCATTATAAGAACAATCACTTTTTAGACTGCATATTTTATTATTTGTTTTTACTTACTGAAGCTAAATATATTTTATTTTGCATAGTCCAAATTTCTAATTCCAATAGAAGGAAAGAAGTGGGTGATGACTGGTATTCGTGATGCTTGGAGGCGACACAAGCAAAAAATTAAAGAGAAATCTTTTGATAAAAATAGTACCCTTGAGGATATGCTAGCAAAACGTCCTGATGGCATTCCAGATAATCAATTCCGTCAGCTAATTGAGTATTGGAAACACCCAACTGTTCAAGTAAGGCTAAAATAGTGCATTTCTACTCATCGACATATTTTGCATCATATCTATTCTTTTTTTTTATTTATCAATTCAATTATATATTTTTATTTAATAATAGGCCATATGCGAGATGAATTCTCAAAACAGGAAAAAACAAAAGTGGAGGCATCAAATGGGACCTATTAATTTTGCAAGAGTACGTGTGGCATTAGTAATACTTAGCTGACATTTCTTCAAAAATCTGAATTTCATTTTTCTTGTACTTTATTAGAACATATTGATGTTTTTTAATCTCTTTTGATATAATCTGTAGCATGCAGCCATCAAAGCCTGAAATATTTATTGCAACTCGTACCAAGACGGGAAAGGAAATCTAGGCTAATACCCAAGTTGCAATAGTAAGTTCTTTAAAGAGGATTAGTAGTGAATTTGATTCAGACTTAAAATTTATATATTGTGGGGAGTTTGACTCCATTGAATTTTATCACGTATGTCTTCTTCTTCATCTTCTTCTTCTTCTTCTTCATCTTCTTCTTCTTCTTCTTCTTCTTCTTCTTCTGCAAGTGCGAGGAGATATCAATTCTTTGTCGATGTCGCTGAATTGTTTGCTAGAAAAGTTGTTAAATTTTTTTTGTTCTTGATCGATATCATAGGACTGGAAATGAAATAGTACTTACAGTTCACTATGGATGCAAATTTTATTCAACAGGCAGAACTTTAGAATCGCAAAAATTTTGGGGAAACAGCTGATGATGCATTTAGGGCAGTGTTTGGAAAGGAGCAACCTGGTCGACTTAGGTGTTATGGTAGATCAGTGACAACAAGTTCTTTGAAGAAAGATAAGGAAATTAACAATCTAAAACAAAAGCATGCCAATGAAATCACTTCTCTAAAGGAGAATTGAGAGAAGAAATGCGACATTTATTCACTCAATTGCTGCAAAACAACCCTGGATTGAATTTTCAAGATATACCAGGGTGTGTTGGATCTAACCTTGCTTCACCTGTTGATGCAAGTAGCGCACAAGCTGTAAGAGGCACGAATCTTCCACATTCTTCAGGGTCAGATCATGATTCGGTTCTTCAAAAGGTATTTTGTATTTCACATTCTCTGTTAATAGTCTGCATATTGTTTTTCTTCTAGTTGAGCTGGTGTTCTTGATAAAGAAATTTTGAACCTATTTTACTATCTTGAATCTTTGAAAGTTCAGTTTGTACTTTGTTTTTGTCACTCATTGTCTCCTTTCAGCTTCTATACCTAAAAAAAAATTATATTTTTAGTTGTATGAGTGTTGCATTGAGGACTCTAGTGATTTTGGGTTGTAGTTGTGTACTTTTTTCCCCTGTTGTTTTACTGCTTTGAATTGTGATGGTTGTTATGAGAGACGGTTTTAGTTTTCATTACTCAAACTGATTCTCATAGTTAAAGATGTCCTTTTTAGATTTCTTCAAAGGTTAGAGACTTTGTTGTATTTTTCTGAGTGAGTTTGTTGTCATTTGTGCTAGTTAAGCTCTGTTCTGATATGGTTTGAGTTGTCATCCTTTTGCTGCTAGTTCTTGTTTCTAGGAATCTGTCTTTCATGTACTTTGGTACCCTGTATCTCAACCTCATTTTGATGTCTTCTTTTAATTGCTTCTCTCTTTTTCTTGCTTAGTTTAACTTTTTATTTGTTGTTGGAAGGAGTCTGATCATTATCTTTCCCATTCTGCTGACTGTTATCACCTGTAGGGCCTGGAAGATCCTTCTTCTTTGTTTCACTAGTAGGAGTAATAAGATCTTGCCTCCCTAAAATATTATCATTGTTGTCCTGAATTTTCTGCACTTGACCCTGACTTGTAGCATTAACCTGAGACCTGTCTAGAACATGTTGTTTATTTTGAATGTGATGCTGAGGGTTAGCAGGGGCTCTATGGTCTAGACTATGGTCAATCTGAGTGTTCCCATGCCCAACATGAGACATATTCCCCCCTTTGGATACCCCATCCTGCAAATTAGATGTGTTCTCCTGACACCCTCCTTCCAACCCTCCAATAACTTCAACAGCCTCATCCAAACAATTAACAAGGGGGTTCTGGGGTAGGAGAGTAGTAGAGTCAATACTTGTTATCCTTTTGCTTTGATTTTCAGATTTTTTTCTTTTTTTTTTCCTTGTCGGAATTATTTGACAATTGGTTGGCTGTGGAAGGTAAGTCAGTGGTTGACTTATTATTAATTTGTGTCTCCATTGTATCCTTATTTTTTGAATTCTGATTTTCAGCTCCTTCTTGATTGTTTGGTTGATCCTGCATAGAAAGATCAATGAAATTATTAGAAGTAGGGAGTGCAGAATTAGTAGTCATACCTATATGATGAGTCTGCTGCTGCTGCAATGTTTCCTTAGGAGATTTTGGTCTGTCCATGCTATGTTGAACTGGCCTGTAAGCTTTCCTCTTCTGAGTTTGTCATTCTTTATCAGCTGGCTTGTTGTTATTTCCTCTTTTTTTTTTGTGTTGCTGGTATTGTGAACTGGTGTTTCCATCATCTCTATTTGTGTATTGCATTTGCAGGTTTCTAGAATCTTGTTTGCCTTGTTCCCCTTTGTTTTTGTTCTTCCTATCAGCCTCCAACTCTTTTCTTTTTTTTTAAATTCCTCATCTCTTTGCTTAATAGTACAGACATGTAACAAGTGTCCTTGGTGTTTACAATACATGCAGTAATCTGGAATATGCTCATATTCAATAGTTTGCCACCTCCCTATGTTGAGATCTTCTTCATTCAACTCCATCCACACATGAGGAGGTCTCTCTTTGGTAAGATCGATTTGGACTTTAACCCTAGCAACATTTCCTCTAGTTTTTTGGATAGACGCAGTGTCCAAGTATAAAACTTTGCCAATAGGACTCAATAAGGCAGACAAGATGTCCTTGTGATAGCAATGCCAAGGTAGCTTCGGTAGAGAAATCCAAATAGGGAGTATAGGTATTTCCTCCTAAGGCCTAAAAGTAGAAGTCCACTTTTGAATTGGGTGGCTTACAGTGAATACTCTCCAATTGTGCACTTCCACATCCTTATTGTTATGAATTGGTTTGGCTTACTGTGAATTTAAGCATATTAAATACATGATTAATTTCACTAACTTATAATTTTATTTTGAATATGTAGGAAAATGCCTGTAATTGAATTTGAATTGTGGCCAGAAGTAAACTCGGTCTATTATAGTGAACGATGAAGAGTTTTTGCACTATTGTCATATATGTTTGAATGCATTTGGTTTTGTGGAATGTATTGATAGTAGAGATCTTTAAGCAATCACTTTCTAAGTATTGGTTGTACAAGACATGTTTCTCGAAGTTTATTTGAAATATATAGCTTCGATTTAATTATTAATTAATTTTGTGTTTTAGGTCACTTGTATATTTAATTATGTGATTATTGAATATATGCAAACAAAAATTATTATTCTTAAAAATAAAAAATTGTGGCTACAAAATTCTACACAACATTGCCACACTTCAAAAGTGTTGTTGTAGGACGTCCAATGTTATCTTGTGCATAAGAAAAGTTACACTTTATAAGTGTTGCTCTAGATGAGATATCAAAGGCAACACTTTTTAAGTGTGACCAATAACAAAGCGAAGGCAATGCTTTTAAGTGTAGTATAATAAAAAAAAGGTGTTGCTAATGCATCGCTACAAAGTGTGCCCTTATACCTATTTGGCTACGCTTTATAAGTGTAGCTGTGATGGCGACATTTAAAAAGTGTTGCCTAATGTCAAAGGTTACGCTTCTTTAGGCCACCCCCTAAAAAGCATTGCTTAAAGTCCAAAAGTGTAGCCTTTTATCAAAGGCCACACTTTTTGCTAGTTTATGCTACAATTTACTGGGGTGGCCGTAGGCCTAAAATGGTGTAGTGAATAGAGAAAAAGGACTTGAATGTTGCTGCCAGATACTGGTTTGGGTTCATCAATAGCACCATTACGCCATCCCATAACAAGTCCATCCTTAGACACCCGAAGGCAGCTTGTCTAGGGTCTATCATTGATCATCAAAAGCTGAATTTAGGGTTGCTGATCGAGCAGGAAATGGCCGTGAGGTCCAAGTAGTGACAAACCTCACTCTCATTCCCGGTGCTGATCACCGAGTTGTGCACACTAGCCCATGTTCTGAGAGATGCAAAGATGGATGTGGAGGTGACACCCACCTCCTCTACTAACATCCAGAGTATTGAGACCGAGAACCAACGGGATGAAGCTGACAGGAGGAGGGGAACCGGTGGATACATCTCTAGAGGTCAACGTCGATATGTTGCCTACAGAGGCAAGCGTGCCTCCTCAGGCTAGTAGGCCCTCAGGTACTTCTATCCCCTCAATTTTTGAGACTCCTAGTACATCTCCTGCACCCCATCCCACTAGCTCTTCTGCTGCTACTACTTTTGCCTCCCAACCCCTCTCACCTAGGCTATACTGTACAAGATGGGCCATTTGGTCCAATTTGTTGATGTGTGTGCCTCCCGGGTAGAGGTCATTTTGCCTAGGATGATAGAGCGGGCTATTGCTACTGCTTTAGACTCCATTAGGGCTTATATTGAGGGACACAAGTTGACCTTGAATGCCCTTACTGTGAGAGTGGAGAAATGTGAGAAGGGCAAGGGAGCCACAGATGTTGTGACGGCTTTGAAGGCCGATATTGTGGGGCTGCGGTGGATGAGCTAAAGTCCACTAACCTATCCATGTTCTTTGGTAATATATAGATTCCTAAGGTGACCAAGTGTTGATGTTCCGTGTAGTTTTGAGGTTCCTCTGGCTACTACTCGAGATGATATTAAAGTCGCTAATGTTGATGTTGTGTCCGAGGTAGAGATAGATGAGGAGCAGCTTGGTGTTCGTGTGGAGACATTCTATGAGGATTTGGCTAACTTGAAGAGAGCCATGTTTGAGACTGTTAAGCAAGCATCACTCCGGGACACTTCCATGGTGGGCTCTAATGGAGCCTAGGATAATGAGACACCGGGCACTGATGCCCGACAGAGGAAGTGACTGATATGCAGACTTCACCCTAGGCCTAGCCTAGCAAGATGACATTTTTACCTCCTTCTGTGTTATTTTTAGACTATTGCTGATTTTATTTGCATTGGAGGACAACTGCTTCTTTTTGTTGGCAGGGTGAGGTATTTCCATACCTACCTCTATTGGGCTGTTTTTGTAAATATTGGTGTGATTTTTGTGTTTATATATATCTTTTTTTGTGATAAATTATGGTTGTTGATAAATATTGGCCCATTGTTTTAATATGAAAATGGTTTTGAACCAAATTTAAAAATTATTGCCACCTCTTTTGTGTGTAACTATGGCTGTTCTTGTGGGAATTTGAGTGTCACTTGTGGTCAATACCGATGACTTGAATAGTGCTCTTAATTGAACAAAATAAATATGCGTCTACGATGAGGCAAACTAAGTAGCATAGACAATATGTTAACTTTTAGCATCACGTTATGACCAGCCGATTGTCGATTAAGTCTTTTGTGACGAACATTGCATGCTAGCTAGAAAGTGTGGAGTCTTGTTTGATAATTGTATCAATACCTTGTGTAGTGAGGTTGTTTTGAACATTGTGCTTGATGAAATCTAGAATTTGCTCCGTTGGTCCAATTAATTGAGTGAAGGAAGCAATTGTAATGATCTTAGGAAAAAGTTTTGAAGAGTGAACCAAATTGACAATATACCTCTTTATGGCCAACCTTGTGAGAAATGTGAACCTTGATTGGCACCTTTTGACCCTATCCTTTTCTTTGGAAGAAACTTTAACATCTTGGACCTCTTTATCCCATCATCCATAACATTCATGAAGTATTGGTTCGTTTGAATAGCCAAGTTAGGCCAAAAGCCTAAGTTGGGGGTGTGGTGAAAAAGAAGGAAAGTCAAGAAGTGTGAAAAATTCTCCCTTGATAGATTGTTGTGAAAAATATAGAACCCCTCCATGTAAAAAAAAAAAAGAAAGGAAATGAAAGAAAAGAAAAAGGTTGAAAATGAAAAATGAAAAAAGAAGTGTTGTGAAATAAAATGTGTGAAGGGAGTAAAAGAAATGGGGTATCGGGTGATTCATGTTTAGTTGAATAATGGGGCAGATTATGAACATGTTTGAATGTGAAAGAGAAGGATAAAAGGTGATTTTCAGGCCATACTTAAGGAAGATAGAAGCCACTAAGCCTAAATGACCATACCTTTACACTCTGCCTCATTACAAGCCCTTAAAAGACCTTTGTGATCTTGAGTGAGCTAAAACAAACATTGATTGGAAAATAAGGGCAAGCCTATAGGTGGAGTCACACATGTGTTCATCTTTGTGAGAGTGATATGTGATTTCGGGACCTTACATTGTTGTGAAATTTTGTGTGAATATGGAATCATCTTTGTTATGAGGGCATTTGAGTACTTTTGTTGAGCTCGAACTTGCATTTGAAGCAAGCATTGTGAGCTTGAGTATGCTTGAAAATGGTGAGTCACAATTTAAAACTTTGAGTGCACAATTGAGCATTGTATGAGTAGTTTGAACCTTTTGTGTGCATTTGTGTTGAGTCTTAAGAAGCACTGTTTATAGACATCCTTGTTGAACTAATTGATCTTGAGTTTTATTTGAGGACAAGCAAAAGTTTAAGTTGGGGGTGTTGATGAGTCCCAGATTTTGACTCATTTAGGGATTTTTTTTGATAGTTTAAGTGTCCTTAAATGCCTAATTTATTCTCTAAAATGATGTTAAAATATTGATTTGCAGCTATGAAGGCTAAGGACCAAGGCAAGGACACTACCGGGCAAAAAGGAGTTAACAAGTTGAAGAAGTGAAGAAAAACGATCCTGGCGATCACCAAGACCACTCAGCAAACCACCGAGTGGCTCTTTAGCTCGCACAAATTTCCAGCGTGCGAGCCCTAAGAAAGAACTGACTTGGCGACAAAAATGGGCAGTCAGCGGATCGCCGAACGATTCCGCGACAGCAACCTTGACCGCCTAAAGTCACAGAACCCTAAAGTCTAATAACCAACACAAACCGGCGATGGATTGGAGCAAAGGGCGGATCGCCGACTAGGTCGGTGCGGCCCAACTTAATTTGCCCAATGACCCTTAAGACCAAAAACATGGCAACTATAAATTGAAATTTAAAATGAAGTTTGAGAGATCCTAATTCCCCAAGCTTGAGAGTTTAAGTTTTCTCTGAGTTTTTGAGTTTCCATTGTAGACTTTGAAGCTTTTGAAGCTTAAATTTGAGGATTTGCAAGTGGGTTGTTGAACTTATTCAATTTGGAGCATTGTAAAGACTTGGAAACTTTTACCCAGCTCATGGCTAATACAGTTGGTAATTGTTTTTATCATTTTATGATGTGTAGCTAAAACCACAATTCTTGGGATGTGATCATGTTATTATTGGCTTAATTAGCTTTTGGGTATTGTTATTTACTGATTTAAATGCTTAATTGAAGTGGGTTTAATCGATAGTTGTGTTTTAATCTATGAATTGTAGTTGCAAATGCAATTCTAACTTAGAGTTCTAGCTTGCTTGACAAAAGAGGTTTTAGAATCAAGGGTTTCGATTAATGGTTGTAGTTATTGGGTTGATATAGGTTTAGCTCGAGAGAGTAAATCTTAAATTCAATTTTACCTATCTAGCTCGAGAGAGTATATGAATTAAGGTTTTGGGTTGTTTATATTGATAAGCTTGTTGAGGTTATAGAGAACTCACTTGAATCGTAGTAGTTGTTCGAGAGAAAGCTATTACACCTAGAGTCTAGCCTACCCACTGAGACTTAGCAATTCGTTAGTAATTTCAATTACCCATATAGTGAAATTAGCCTATAATCGATCACATCCCGAGAATTCCTCTCTATATTGTTTTTTCCCCTGTTTTCATATTTGCTTTAGCTGATATTTGACAAACTAAACCCCCATCTGACATTCGTTGTCAACCCCTTAGACTTGTCCATATATTTTCGATAATTTCTATTACTATAACCAATTAGACCACATTTATAACTTCATAATTGAATTCTAACTTGTACCGCTCCATGTGGGTTCGATCCCAACCCTTCATTGGGTTTTATACTAGATAGCAATCGTGTACACCTAGAATTGAATGAGGTGCAATTGAGTGTTCAACAACCCACAACTTTAGAAGAAAACCTTTACTCAAATTGGGAAATTCTACCTTTCAATTGGGGAATCTTAGGATCTCCATGGATGAAAGGATTCCATGGATTAATAAAGCTATCATACCTTGATATCAAAGCCCACAAGAAATTGAGAATGGAGACTTGACCTTGAGCCCGAGCTTCACCTTTCTTCTTCTTCAAGTTCTAAAAAGAGAAATATTTTGATAGGGGGGACTTTGGATTTCTTTTGGGTTTGGAAAATAATGACTTGAATGGGTGAGTTTTGGGGTTAAAATCACTTATATAGGGGTCCTAGGCTTGGGTAAAATTACATAGCTTCAATTCAATTTATACCGGAAAAGACCCAAAAGTCCCTAACTTTCAGTGGACTGAACCACCTTCATGCCAAGCTCCACGAGCCGTGGTGCCAGTCGTGGTCCTAGACCAATGGCTTTGCAAACCACTTCTAAAACCTTTCACCCCACATGCACACCTCCACGAGCCATCTAGGCCTTCACGAGCCGTGAAGTGGCTCGTGGGAGGATCTAACTTTTTGGCAGCCTCTTGGGAGCTCACTGCCTCACCTTCACGGGCACCACCATGAGTCGTGATGCCCACGATGAGCCTTCATGATGCTCGTGGGAGGTGAGCCTCCCTTGGCTAACTACTGTGATATTCTACGAGCACCACCATGGGTTGTGGTGCCCTTCACGATCTGTGTGCACCTTCGTAGAGGGTGCCAAGGCTCAATTCTAGGCTTATGACCTCTCACTTGGTCCCTTGCTTAGACTACTATATTCTGAGGTGTTACATTATCTCCCCCTTGGGAACATTCTTTCTCGAATAGAATTCTAGACACCTCTTGAAAGAAAAGACTTAATACTAGCAGCCCATCATGCATGCAATCTCATCAAAATGCACATATCAAGGAGGAAACATCGACTCCAAGCTAAACATACTCAATGTATCATAAGGAAAGTAGGAACTAGACCTAGAAAACCAAAATGCATGAAATTTCAAGATTTATCATATTCAATGAAGGACTACCATCTCCAAGCTAAAAGCCTGCTCAACACAATCTCATGGAGCCTATATGCAATTTATACTCAAAAGCATATATCCATGGAGGAAATATCAACTCCAAGCTAAAGCATGTTCATCAATTTATCTCATGAAGTCTATAGGCAACTCATACTCAATGCACAACAACATGAGCAAAATCAATCATCTAAACTCATTTTCTTTCAAAACACATGTTTTTCATGAACATGCATAAAATAAGGAAATCATCGGAATATCTAAAACACATGCCACCTAACAAAGAGTAAACCATAAGGAATTCAGTACCTTAAGCTAGAGAAGGAGTAGAAGGAAAAAGATAAGGATATCGGGACATCATATCGGCCTCGGCCTCCCAAGTAGCACCCTCAACTAAATGATTCCTCCACAGTACTTTCACGGAAGCAACTTCCTTATTTCTCAACTTTTTTACTTTTCGATCTAAGATCTCTACCAGAACCTCCTTATACGAAAGATTTTTGTCAACACCCAAACCTTCTAAAGGAACTATAGATGTCGGATCTCCAACACACTTTTTCAACATAGAGATATGGGAAACCAGATGCACAGATGCCAAATCATTAGGCAAAGCAAGCTCATAAGCAACCTTACCAACACGTCTCAAAATTTGATATGGGTCAATATAATTGGGACTAAGATTTTCTTTCTTCCCAAATCTCATTACACCCTTCATGGGTGAGATTTTCAAGTAAACCCAATCATGAACATCAAACTCAAGATCTTTTCTTCTAACATCGGCATAGGACTTTTTTCGACTTTGGGTTGTTCTCAACCTTTCTCTAATAAGTCAGACATTTTCCATTGCCTCATGAACTAACTCGGGTCCTATCAAGGCAACTTCACCCACCTCAAACCAATCTATAGGAAATATACACCTCCTACCATAGAGAACCTCAAATGGAACCATACCAATACTAGAGTGATAGTTATTATTATCAGCAAACTCAATCAATGGTAAGTGATCATCCCAATTTCCCTTGAAATTGATGACACACGCTCTCAGCATATCTTCCAAAGTTTGGATAGTTCCCTCCGCTTGCCCATCGGTCTATGGATGAAAAGTCATGCTATGCTTAACTTTGGTGCCAAGACCCTTTTGGAAAGACTTCCAAAACTGAGAAGTAAACTGAGTACCTCTATCGGAGATAATGGACAAGGGCACTCCATGAAACTTTACAATTTCCCTCAAATACAGCTTAGCATAATCTTCCACCGAATAAGAAACTTTTACGGGAATGAAATGGGCCAATTTCGTCATTCGGTCTACTATAACCCAAATCGAATCATATTATCGCCGAGTACGAGGCAACCCTGCTATGAAATCCATATTCAAATCTTCCCACTTCCAAGTAGGAATAATAATGTCTTGGGATAAACCTCTCAGTTTCTGATGCTTAACTCTCACTTATTGGCAATTTGGATACTTTGTCACATATCACGCATCATCCTTCTTCATCCATTCCATCAATAGATCTCCTGTAAATCACGGTACATCTTAGTGGCTCCCGAGTGAATGGAATACCAAGAACTATAGGCTTCTGACAAGATCCATTCCCTCAAGTCATCGACATTCGAAAAACACAAACGACCTTGATATCTAAGTACACCATCTCCCCCTTGGGAGAAAGCCTCAACGGACTTTCTAAGTATCGCTTCTTTCAATACTACTAAGGTCGGATCAAGACATTGCATAGTTTTCACATCAGTCACAAAAGATGATTTTGAACCATAACACTACCCTTGGTGGAGTCCATCAACCGAACACCCAACTAGGCCAATCTTTGTACATCTCGTACCAATTCTTTCTTATATTCATTTAGATGGGTCACACTACCCATTGATAGTCGTCTAAGAGCATCCGCCACCACATTTGCATTACCGGGGTGATAGAGAACACTCATATCATAATCCTTAAGCTACGCAAGCCACCTTCCTTGGAGAAGATTAAGATCCTTCTGATTGTACACATATTGCAAAAACTTATGGTCAGTAAAACATCTACATGCACACTATACAAATAATGCCTCCAAATCTTTATGGCAAAAAACACCGCCGCTAGTTCAAGATCATAGGTAGGGTAATTCTTCTCATAAACCTTAAGTTGCCTTGACGCATAGGCAATAACTCTCTCATTTTGCATAAGCACACATCCTAGCACAATGCTTGAGGCATCACAATAAACAACAAAGCCATTCGTCCCTACCGGTAAAGTCAACACCGGAGCGGAAGTAAGTCTATCTTTTAATTCCTAAAAACTCTTATCACATAATTCGGACTATATAAACTTGGCCTTATTTTTGAGTCAAAGCTGTCAATGGAGAGGCAATCATAGAAAACCACTCAACAAATTTTCTATAATAACCAGATAAACCAAAGAAACTTCTAATTTCCGAAGGAGTTAAAGGTCTAGACCAACTCTTGACCGCATCCGTCTTCTTAGGATCTACCTCAATACCCTTACTAGAAACAATATAGCCAAGAAAAGATACAGACCTCAGCCAAAATTCACACTTGCTAGACTTTGCAAAGAGTTGTTCGTCCTTGATAATTTGCAACACAATCCTCAAATGATTGGTGTGATCATCCTCACTCCTCGAATAAATCAATATATCATCAATGAACACAATTACGAACATATCAAGGTATTGTCTAAACACCCTATTAATCATTTCCATAAATGTCACTGGGGCATTCCTCAAACCAAACGACATCACCAAAAACTCATAATGACCATATCGGGTTCTAAAAGCCATTTTTGAAATATCATTATCTTTTACCCTCAATTGGTGATAACCCGACCTAAGGTCAATCTTAGAAAAGTAACTCGCTCCTTGGAGTTGGTCTAACAAATCATCTATTCTTGGAAGAGGACACTTATTCTTAATGGTCACCTTATTAAATTGTCTAGAGTCAATACACATTCGGAGTGAACCATCTTTCTTCTTAACAAACAAAACTGGAGCACCCCATGGAGAGATACTCGGTCGGATGAAACCCTTATCCAACAAATCTTTCAATTTTTCCTTTAACTCAATAAGTTCTACTGGTGCCATTCTATAAAGAGGAATAGAAATAGGTTACATATTTGAGAGAAGGCCAATACCAAAATCTATTTCCCATTCTAGAAGAATGTCGGGTAGACCATCTCAGAACACTTTTGGAAACTCATTAACAATAGGAACCAACTCAAGAATAGGGGTTTTGAAATCCTTATTCGTCACCCTAACTAGATGGTACATGCAAGCCTTAGAAATCATCCTCCTAGCCTTAAGACAAGAGATAAACTGACTCTTAGGCATAGAATTTTCTCCCTTCCACTCTAAGATAGGCTCATTCAGAAACTGAAGGTTGACTACACGGGTTCTACAATAAATAGAAGCATAATAAGAGTGCAGTCAATCCATACCAAGGATAACATCAAAATCTAGAATATCTAGCCCTACCAAATCAACAAGAGTAGCTCTATGGGATAAGGAAATGGGACACTTTCTATAGACCCTCTCAGCCATCACAGAATCACCAACAAGAGTAGAGACAGAAAAAGGATCTAATAGCACATCAGGAAGCATATCAAATCTCATAGCCACATATGGCGTCACAAAAGACAAGGTAGCACCGGGATCAAGTAAAGCATAAACATCAAGTTGAAAGGCTTTCAACATACCGATAACCACATCAAGAGAACCCTCTTGTTCACAACGAGTCTGAAGTGCATAGAACCTATTTTTCTTGGGAGCACTAGTACCCGAACCACTTGGACCGGATAAAGGATAGGGTTAAGCCCTACGGCGTCTATCTCCCTCATTCTGAGCAACTGAAGGATAATTCCTTATCTCTTTGTCCATCTTACCATAACCAAAACAAGCATTGGAACCCGCTAGACATTTACATTCATGATTTCTTCCACACTTAGCACAATTAGGCAAAGAAGACCCATTACCACCTCCTTGAGGATTAGGGTTAGACACCCTCACTTTGTTGAACTTAGGAGCATTAGAGGAACCTTGCCCGGAAAAACTTTGTTGATAACTAGGACGACTATGTCCATCGGACCTAGCATGAGAGAAATTACCATCACCGGTCCTAGACCTCTTTGTCTTCCTAGACCTCTCCTTAAGATTCTCCTCTTCAATCTGTTGGGAATGAATTATAATACGAGCAACATCCATGTCATGGACAAGCATAACCGTACGACACTCTTTCACTACCAAATCGGACACACTCAAAATAAACTTACTCATCCTTGCCCTAGAGTCGGCAACTATAGAAAGAGCATATTTGGACAATTGAGTGAACCTCAAAGCATATTCCTTCACACTCATATTCCCTTGTTGGAGATTGATAAACTCAAGAACTTTTGTCTCCCTCACCTCAAGAGGAAAGAACCTATCAAGAAAAGCATACTTAAACCTTTCCCATTCTATCGGACCCGCATCTAGCGGTCTTGCTTCCTTCCATTGGTTGATCCAAATTTGAGCAACCCCCTTAAGTTGATAAGTGGCCAATTCTATTTTCCACCGAAGTCACTCCCATAATAGTCAAAACCTTATAAACCTCATCAATGAACTCTTGAGGATCTTTCTCAACCTTAGAACCATAGAATTCTGGAGGATTCATCCTAGTGAAGTCCTTCACTCTAGATGCTGCCTTACCCACATTTGGGTTCACAGGAACCACAACCTCCATATTTGCATGGGATGTCATGGCTTGAGCCAACACTTGAAAGGCAATCTTAAACTCTGCATTAGTCACTTGCTTGGCCAAAGGGTCAATCAGATCTTTGAGGATCTTGAGGAGGAGCTCCTTGGCCTATCTCTTCTCCCTCATTCCTTCTAGCAAAAGCCCTTTGAGTAGTCATATCTTGTAGACCATCAGGTAAGGATTAGGAGAGATACCTTATAAAGTTAAACTCTATCACACGAACAAGAGTAATAAAGAAAGAAGTGAAGTTTCCTAAACATCATGTAGCCTCTCATTCATAAATGTGGCGCGCTTCACACTCATGAACAAGACGCTAGTTGACGTAGTTTTGAGACATCCTAGAACATTTCTAAACCTTGTGCTCTGATTACCAAGTTTGTCATGACCCAGAGGTACACCCTAGATGTACACCCTAGACGTAACATAGCATACAAGAACCCGTGAGGACTCATATAAGCCACTTAGCTTTCATAGTCAAGATAATAGAAAATCGGTAAAAAATTTAAAACATTTTCAACAACATCAAAGTTTTATAAAATGAAGCGGAAGTCTCATACAACTTGTCCCAAAAACCATCAAGTACAATAGAATCTTAAGACACAACCCATACAATAATGTTCAAAACTAAAATGAAAAGAACATAAGGAAATGGTGGCTAAATCCTTGAATGGTATATGGACTCACCAATCTTCAGTCTTTCCTCTACTATAGATCCTAGCCACAAGGATGAGAGTCGGGAACGCCGGACCCTACATTTGGATAAGAAATGTGAGAAAGAGTATACGTTAGTACAAGAATGTACTGAATATAATAACTTGCATAAACATCAGCATAAACATAAGAATTAGAAAACATAAGTCATAAGCATAATCAATACACATAATAGAATATATAAGGAATACTTCTTGAAGTAACCTCAAGCATACTTAACCAAGACATCAGTAATCCTCCACTAGTCTTACTCATAATGGAAGGCAACTCAAGCAACAATCCAAGTTGATCACCTATTATACATATTTAGCTTATCTTTTATAGACATGGGGAATCACCTCCTGCCTTCCTATAAAGGCTCATGGGTAGTGGCCTATTGCTTTACATAAAGGATCATGGGTACTATCCTCCATGTACAACATGCCTTAGGATCATGGGTACTCGCCTACATGTTCGGCATCATATGACACAGGTACTCACCTCTATATCATCCTACAAGGAATCATGGGTACTCGCCTCCATGTCCTACATCATAATACATAGATATTCACCTCCATATATTTCAATAAGGGATCATGGGTACTAGCTTCCATGTCCAACTTTAGGGAATAAGTGTAGTTGCCTCTTACTCTCTTCTAAGGAATATGGGGAATCTCCTCATATCCTTCTCATTCATAGGTCATGGGTAATCCCCTATAGCCTCATCAATTTCTTAGTCTTTTATCTTAGTCATTTTAGGTGAGCAATCCTTTCAACCTAGAATCATTCAATGTGAGAAAACCTTTCACATTCATACTTAAGCAATTCAAGTGGGAACTATCCCTTCCAAAACAATCACATCATTAATAAACAATTCATAACATATACTTCACTCTCAAAGCAATTCATAATGTATCTTATTTATCCTATGAGAATACATCTAAACTCATAATTTCTCTTCCTATGGATCAAAACCCATTTATATCAATTTCACCTTAGAAACATGGTTTGAGCATGGGTACAAGTAAATTCATCATAAAAACATGTATTCCACTCAATTCACGCATAAACAATCATTACCAATCAATTGGATCAACATCCATCAATACCCACGACTTTAGAAGA
Source organism: Solanum pinnatisectum (assembly GCA_035578085.1). Lineage (NCBI taxonomy): Eukaryota > Viridiplantae > Streptophyta > Magnoliopsida > Solanales > Solanaceae > Solanum > Solanum pinnatisectum. Next base: position 36,133,688 of record CM069083.1, read on the forward strand.
AAACCCTAACTCAAATTGGGGAATTCTACCTTTCAATTGGGGAATCTTAGGGGCTCCATGGATGAAAGGATTCCATGGATGAATAAATATATCATACCTTGATATCAAATTCCACAAGTAATTGAGAATGGAGACTTGACCTTGAGCCCTAGCTTCACCTTTCTTTTTCTTCAAGTTTTAGAGAGAGAAATATTTTGAGAGGAGGAACTACGGATTTCTTTTAGGTTTGGAAAATAATGACTTAAATGGGTGATTTTTGGGGTTAAAATCACTTATATAGGGGACCTAGGCTTGGGTAAAATTACATAGCATCAATTTAATTAAAATCGTAAAAGACCCAAAAGCCCCTAACTTTCAGTGGATTGAACCACCTTCAGTTTAGGCTCCACGAGCCGTGGTGGCTCCCATAAGCCATGGTCCTAGACTAGTGTCTTGGAAAACCACTCCTAAAACCTTTCACCCCACACGCCCACATTTACGAGCTGTCTAGGCCTTCACGAGTCGTGAAGTGGCTCGTGGGAGGATCTAACTTTTTGGCAGCCTCTTGGGAGCTCACTGCCTCACCTTCACGGGCACCACCACTAATCGTGGTGCCTACCACGATCTTTCATGACGTTTGTGGGAGGTGAGCCTCCCTTGGCTAGCTATTGTTAAGTTCTACGAGCACCACCACGGGTTATGGTACCCTTCACGATTCGTGTGCACCTTCGTGGAGGGTGCCAAGGCTCAATTCTAGGCTTGTGACCTCTCACTTGGTCCCTTGCTTAGACTACTAGATTCCAAGGTGTTACATTCGCTCTCTTTCTTCCGTTGGCTGAACCAAACTTGAGCAACACCCTTAAGTTGATAAGCTGTCAATTTTGCCTTTTCCACTGACGTCACTCCCATAATCATCAACACCATATACACCTTTTCAATGAACTCTTGAGGATATTCCTTAACCTTGGAACCATGAAACTCCAGAGGATTCATTCTAGTAAAGTCCCTCACCCTAGATGTTGTTGTACACACATTTGGGTTCACGGGGACCACATCCTCCCTATTGGCTTAAGCCATTGTGGCTTGAGCCAACACTTGAAAAGCAGGCCTAAACTCTGCATTAGTCATTTATTCAGCCAAAGGATCGACCAGAACTTGAGGATTTTCTTAAGGAATTTCTATTTCTACATTCTCTCCCGCATTCCTCCAAGCATATACCCTTCGAGTGGCCATATCTTGAAAAGCATCAGATAGGTATTAGGAGAGAGCTATTATAGAGTTAAACTCTATCGCACGACTTTAGAGTGATGAAAGAAATGGAGTTTCCTAAACATCTTATAGCCTCTCATTCATAAATGTGGCGCGCTTCACACTTATGAGCAAGACTCTACTTGACGTGGCTTATGAGACTTCCTAGGATCTTTCTAAACCTTTTGCTCTGATACCAAGTTTGTCATGATCCAAAGTACACCCTAGACGTGACACAGCATATAAGACCCAGAAAGCCCCTACACAAGACACTTAGCATACATCATACAAGATAATAGAATTAAAGAGTTCAAAACACGGTTTATATCATAAATGTTTGACAAGAAAACAAAGAGGAAGTCTAACATAGTCTCAAATCCATCTAGTACATTAAGAGTGATTGGGACATAACATATACATCACATACAATAGGGAAAAGTGAAGACAATAAGCAATAAAGGGTTCAGTTCTCGGAATGTAGGACTCACCAATCTTCAAAATCTACAAATGTGATCATGTAACGACCTGCTCTTGTCATTATAGAAAAGTCAACAGGGAAAAATTTTGGGCCGAAAAACTTCTTCGTAGTAACTTGGAATTTCCCAACCTAGTCCAGATTTGGACAAAATCAGAGTCTGTGAGGTCTAAGGAAATATGGTAGCAATTGGGTGATCTAATTATGATTTTGATTAATGAGTGGATAGCTAAGACGTTAAGAAACCCGTACGACTTTACAAAATTCAATTTGGGTGAGTAGAACTCCCGAAATTGATTTTAGCGTAAACGGGTATTTTCTGAGTGTCATGGGATAAAGGTGTGTTGTGAAATGTTGTGGCGGGACAGTCGCGATTTAAAATCAAAAATAAACTCCAAAATTATTTTATTCTGCAATTTTCAAACTTGAGAGGTAATGAACGAACCCAGAGCTTTTCTTGACAGTTTTCCACCATTCTTGAGGCTAAAGGTAAGATTTTCACTCCCCAAATCTGTTTTTCGATCTGTAGAACGTAATCTAATTGGTAATTATCGATGGGAGAGGGTTTTAATCTGGAAATTATGGTGGAAACAGCCCTATTATGGATATTAGGATCAAGGGTTTGATCTAGACTTGATGGAATTGTTAGTAATTCGGGTAATTAGTTATTGTGTATTGATTCCCATATTATATTAATTGTTTGTAGACCAAGAACAAGTTGAACGAATCTGTAAAGGGAAGAATCAAGATTCTTAGGGGATTCAAGCTTTGTTTGAGGTAGGTGATGTTTGTGATTTCATGTTGTGTGATATATGTTTGTTCTTGATTCATTATAATACATGTTTGTATGCGAATGTTGCATTATTGATCACATTATTTGTATATGAGGATAGATGAATGATGAATGACATGAATCATGACTTGATTGTATGATTGTGAGAATGTACATTGTGATTGTGGCTTGTTGAATGGATCGGGTGTTGCGTTCCAACACACTAATTTGGATCAGTTGCCACGTTTCGGCATAAATATGGGATTGGTTGCCACGTTCCGGCATAAACCTTGGATCGGGTACCACATTTCGGTATGCTAACAGTTTGGGTTTGGGTTCCATAAGAGGACCAATGACTTGTTGTAAAGATATATTGTTGAGAATGTGATGATAACCCATATTGTACATGTTCGGTGTTTGCATGTTTATAATGTTGTATTGACTTGCTTATGTTGCACTTATTGGGATAGCTGTGTGATCCTACCAGTACATTGTGGTTGTGTACTGATACAGCACTTGCTCTTTCCACGGCATCTTCAGGCGGCTATTGACAGACCTCGCTTAGAAAATCAGTGATCGTTCGAATTCAAGGGTGAGCCAGTTCCTCCGGGCTGCCATGAGGTCTCTTTTCTGTCTATGTCCACATTTTGGACTTAGACTTTCTAGTTAGTTATTAGTGCATTAGTTGGGGTTGTAACCCTTCTTGTTTAGACTTTTGGTTCATTTTTAGAGTTTTGGTACATTGACTTTTAGGTTCTAGGTGTTACTTCCACATTTTTTTAGTTGTTAGACTTTTGTTAGAGTTTATGGGAACTCCCTATTTTTCTTTTCTTAGCATTTAACTTGCTTCCATAATTTAAATGTCTTAGTTTTTTTATTAGAGTTGATTAGCTAATTAGTATTAATGGTTCTCCCACCGGAGGGTTAGTGTGGATGCCAATCACGATGGTCTGGGTCATGGAAGATCACTAGCCACGGGGATGCAGAATAGGAGTGTCGAACCCTACATTAGTGAAATAATGTAGGCAAGAGTATGTATTAGTACAAAGAGTATACCAACTATGATAGCAATGCATAAAAAGTATGAAATCATGTTAGAAAGGACTTTACATGGCATGCAATGACCAAGCTAAATCATAATATAAAAGGAGTTAGAAAACATAAATCATAATCATAGTCAATGCAAGTTAAACATCTTTAAAACATTTGTGAGATACTTCTAGAAGTAACCTTAGTTCATTATTGAGGAGATTTGCCTTTAACCGACATATAGACCATGTGAGCTATAACATGGAATCTGGTGTCTCTCTCACACCGAAAAGATATTTCCTTACTTTCCACGGTAAGAACCATGAACTTTTAGCTTAGGTGGATCCACTAGCTAATGTCTATCTAAGACAACCTATGGTGGCACATAGTTATAGGATAGCGAGATTGCTACTAGTAACCTGGCATGCACTAGAGGGAGAGATTTCATCTCAATATAATCTTGGTGCTAAGTGTAAATCCCACGGAATAGTTATTAATCTTAACTTATCTTATCATTAGAATAGCTCATTAATCTTGGTTCACATTAAGTGAGAAAACCCTTTCACATTCATGTTTGAGTAGCATGTTAGAAATCATTTCACAACACAGCAACAACATTGATACTTCACTCTCAAATCATCCTTAAAACATTTTCATCAATCTCATAAAGAACATGCATATCGTCATAGTTAAAAAGCTTCATCCTATGATCAATTCTAGAAATCATGGATCAGGCATGGGTTCATGTGAATTCAACTTAAAAACAAGCAATCATCTTAATTGATGCATAAAAATACATAAAACAATCAATTAGATCATAATTGAAAAGAACCCATGAGATCGAGTAATAACCCTAACTTCCATTAGAGATTCTATCTTGTGAAAATTGGAGGATTTAGGAACCCTATGAAAGAAAGGAATCCACAGGTGAATACTATCATACCTTGATGCCAAAAACTTGTAATTAATGGTGAATATGGAGACTTGGTCTTGAAACCCTAGCCTTCTTCGTCAAGCTTTTAGAGAGAGACATATTGGAGAAGAACTTGATCAACTTTTGGGATTTTAGGAGAATGAATTGAATTGGGTGATTTGGGGGTTTAAAATCATTATATAGGGCTTTGGTTAGAAGGAAAAACAACGTAGTATAGGGTTAAAATGATTAGGAAAAAGACCAAAAAGCCCTTAAAATAACTGTCGAGCCCTCACCGACGGATCATACCTACGATCTGTAGGTCCTACTACTGACCGTCCTGGTCGACTGTTGGTGGGGTTCAAAGACTACACTACAGTACGGTCTATAAGTCCACTTACGGACCGTACATCCCAATCGTGGGTCCCAACCTTGACCTTCAAAATTTCACTAAGTTTGGGACCCACTAGTGAGACCTACCTACAACTCGTACATAAAATGATAGACCGTCCTGGTGAAACTGTAAAAGAGTACTGTGGCTTTGACATTTTAAATCATTTGGAACTTGCCATTGATGGTTCTCACCTACGGACCGTGGTACGACCTATGGATTTTTGGTGGTTCTATCCGCACTGGCACAAGACTCTAGAAACTTGTAATTGACCTTCTTTTCAAATATAAAGTGTTACAACAGGGTAAACAAACAAACAAAGTAATTAATGGAGAAAATAGATAAGACCAGGCAAATTACTATAATTGCTCAAGTTCAAATGCTAAAGATTTCTCTATTGCTAGAAGAGCAGGGTTCATGAGTTAGAGCTCACTTCATATCAACAGGATTGCAAGATTTCTTCTTCGCCTTCACTTGAAAGCTCCGTTATTTATCTAGATTTTTTTAACTTTCAAAACTGAAAAATTCACCCAATATTCATTCTATCACCTCGAAAATCAGGTCAGCTATCCCAACAAATCATAAATGATATGCATAATCTATGATAAGAGGAGGAGTAAGGAAAACATGCCGAAAACTCAAAACGACTATACACCGCAGTTTTTTCCACAAGCTACAAGTTCAAGAATTTAAGCATTCAAGTTCAAGAACAATTCAACATCAACACCACTAGATTCAAGAACAAGCTCGAAACCCTTGAATTCAAGTATAAGTCAAGATCACTATCAAAGTTCATCAAAATTCAAGAACAAGCTCAAAAGCCCTTGAATTTAAATCTGAAAAGACGAATCATAGGAATCATAGAGATTGTAACGCTCATATTTGAAATCCATAAATACTATTGTTGCAATATTTTTCAGTCTTAATTATTATTTTTCTCGAGGTGAATTTTATTGTCTTCAGACATCATTAAAAATAATTGAAATTAGTTATGAATTTCATTTTCAATCAATTACTAAATGGCACGTAGCTAGTATAATTTTTGATAACCTATTTGTTAAAAAAAGATTAACTATGAATTTTATTGTTTCATTATAAAACTAGTCCTTCACCTCTTATATCCAATTCTTATTGTATGGACATTTACACCACATTAATTTAACTACCTATTCTTAAGATGGTGAAAAACATGCATTAACATATGTCTATTAGTTTTTAGCTAAAAATAGGGTGTGTGGATATTTTAATTAGAAGGAAAAAAAGTATTATACTAATAATATTAGGTAGGCGCCAAAAGGGGAGTTTGATGACTCCTCAAATCATTTGTTCGGTAGTTGTCCTCCAAACCACCCGAAATAAGTATTTCATCCCAACATTGACTTTCTTTTGCTTTTTTCCACACAGGAATAATTGAAATATTCAAAGATACAATTCATTCCTTCTTTTTTTTTATTTCAAATTCTGTTTTACATGCAATCAACGTTTTATCCATAAACTTGTGAATTGGACAAGGATATCTTTAGAATATGTCAATTTTGAGTCCTAATTCATTACGAAAACTCCAATAATTGCTTTGTTGGAACATGAATGTTCAAAGTTTTGTTTTTATTTTTCCTTTGATATAATCATATATTTTGGCAATGGATGGATGAAATTGGTTTGGCGTGGTGACATTTGCGAAGAGAAGATGAGATATTGAGAATTGTAGAGCTTTCTTGGATATTCAATTTAGAGGAAACCCAGAATGTCTATTCATCATCAGGGAAATGTTGATAGCAACAATGTTACAGGTATCCATCCTATTTTCAAGGTTGATCTGGTTTCATCATTACACTATTTATAGTTAATATCCTTTTTAGGAAAGGGACAAGCAATTTAGGAATAACCAAAATAATAATCATAATGACAATAAAAGTAATTACAGAAAATGGGTGCAATGAATGATGCCTGAAGCTTTTAGGCTAATCTGAAAGCTATATTATTGCAAGATCCTCAAAGGTTTTTGTATATGGGCTTGTATCTAGCCTGGCAAGGGTTTTACTGAATTCTTGCTTGTTTTCTATATATTTTTTTTGGAAATCTTACGGAAAATACCTTCTTGACCAACACTTGTACGAAACTCACCAAAGCTTGAGGCGTGTTAGACACTGTGCGTAAGGATATTATTTCATCTGGTATAGGTGTATCCCCACAAGCTCTTCTAGAATAAAATTAGGAGCCAAAAGATTCTTTAAAGATAAAACACAACACTACAGAATGAATATAGGAGGAAAGATTTCTCTAAGTGATTTATATCCGTTTTCTCCTCAAGTTGAAGAAGAAGACTAGATTTATAGAGAAAATACACACAAGGCTAAAGCCTCCAACGGTAATAACAAAATCAGTGACATGAGGATTAACGGGTCATAAAGGATAGTAATTGGAATGTTTAAAGCCGAAAGTCAATGTCCTTAAAGGGATTTCAATGGTAGAAAATGTAATAGAATTATGGCTAATCAAGGCTAGGCATTCAACCATAATAAATATATATTTATATTTAATATTCATAAACAAGATATGAAGGAATGGACCTAGATAATATTATGAATACTTCTTTTTGAGATATTAGAACCATTTTTCCAACATTTTTAAGGGTGAAGATAACATGTTTATAACAAGAATGCAGTTTTCTCTTATTTATGTTATTATAATAAATAAGGCTGAAACATCATCTACTTCTTCTATCTTCGCAATGGTTTTTCGATTTTTCCCTCATTTGTGATGCTTGATTCTCTGAACAAATTTCTTTAAAAAGAGTAATTTGTAATGAAGATTCACTTAATATCTCAAATTTTTTTGTTCGTGTGTTGAATTTGCTCAGTGATGATTAAGTGTCAATGAAAATGTTACTTAATACTATTTCTGCAGAATGCAGTAAAAAGTTTTAATAGTTTCTCTATTTTACAGTGTAATAATATCTCATGTTTATTTTCTAGGTTCTTGCCTTTACGAACTTCTGCAAATGGAATCATCGGCAAATTGTAGCGGTCATCAACCAGAAAGACGAAACCGTTCTTCAAGTATGTAACATCTTATTCTCAACTTGAAATGAATGCCATGTAAATTAATCATATTCCTTTTTACTGGATAATTTTCTTTTTGTTTTTTGAGCACCATGTATACTTGTTGAGCTGTCTAGGATTAGTCACTTTCATGTTTTTGACTATATCAACTTGACCACCATGGAGATATTGCTCCTTAATTTTCTTTTCAATGCTGTTGAGTTTTATCATATGTTGCATAGTTATGTTATGTTGTTAAATTGGTTGAATTTAGTACCTACTTTCTCATATACATAATCGACCAAGCTTGATTTATAGCTTGCAAGTGTTTCTACTAATCTATTGTTATTTGTATTAGGTCCTCGACATAGACTACAGAGGTTGTTGAGTGAATCTGGCAATAGATTTTGTGCAGATTGTGGATCTCCAGATCCAAAATGGGTGTAAGTATCACAAGTACTAGGACATACAAGTTTTATATCACAGTTAAAGAATATTATAAGGTTTATCAATCTCTTTAAAAACTTTTTTCGATTCATATTGTATCGTAACCTTTATTGTCCCAAGGCATTTGAGTTATACACCATCCGTTACTGAAGCCTTTTACTTATAGATATGAACTTTTCCTCTATGTTTGTACTTTCTGTATCTCAAATGTTGTTGGGAAAATTGTAAAAAATTTAATCTTTTGCATACCTAATGAGGTTTGACAAGATTTGGAATCATCCAGACTTAGGAATTTCAGTTGTTTTACATTATTAAGAAAATGCTTCCTTTGTTTCCCCTCAGTATGTTGGATATCATAAAACCAAGTACCTAGTAGTTGGTATCTCTTTCTTTCTTTTTGTTTCGAAAGAATCATACTTTGAAGATTTTCCTTTTATTTTGAATAATTGTAGCATAACCACCTGTTACATTCCTCTTTTCTATTCCTCGAGTCTTGAAAGTACTTGTTACATCTATCTTATTTCGCGATATGCAGATCAATAAATCTTGGAGTTTTTATATGTATCAAGTGCTCCGGAGTACATCGAAGCCTTGGAGTGCACATATCAAAGGTTGGTTAATCAAACTTTTATGTTTGTCTTAACTTCCATATATACTTTTTATTGTTGTATGTACTAGAATAGTGTTTGATCTATTCTCTTTTTTCTCATTCCATTGGGAACAAAATAAAGTTTAAGTAGTAAACTCTATGGTCTGTCATGATTAACAGGTTCTGTCAGTGAAGCTCGACGAGTGGACAGAGGACCAGGTTGATAGTATGATAGAAATGGGTGGAAATAGTGCAGCAAATATGAAGTATGAAGCTGCCATTCCTGATAGTTATAGGAAGCCCAGACCCGCGGCATTGATAGAAGTGCGTACTGACTTTATCAGGTAACGTATTTCAGTAACCATCAAATATAGGTATATGGCACATCCTATTCTAAACCAAAAATCCACTCTCAGGAGAAAATATGAGCTGCAACAATTTCTAAGCTCTGATGAACAGATGATTTGCCCCTTCCCACCGTCATCATCTTCACATTACAATTCCTTAAGCCTTACTTGTAGTTTGGCTCTGGAGAAGAGGAATTATGAGAAACAATTGACTCGACATCGCATCCATGGCATAGGACATGCATTTCGCAATAGCTGGAGACGGAAAGAATCTGAACACAGGAGCACCAAGAAAAGTAATTCAATGGTAATAATTTATTATTCTGTAAAGAACAAAATCTTCTGCACTTATTTTAACAGAACCAGAGTGGATAATAATTTTACATGTAATGCAAATTGGTAAGGAACTTAATGCAAATTCTTGTATCATACTCAAGATATGCTTGATTTATCAAAAAATCAACTCTCAATTGAACCTTACTCCTGCATATTTTACCTATAGGCAGGTATGGTTGAGTTTATAGGATTGATAAAAGTCAATGTGGTGAGAGGGACCAACCTAGCTGTCCGTGATGTCGTCACAAGTGATCCTTACGTAATTCTCTCCTTGGGAAGCCAGGTAAATGTTATTTCTTGTCTTGAATTTTCTCATTAGTGCAGGCTAAATATTTGAAGTATACTCAAGTCCATTTGGATTGGCTTTTGGCTTTTCTAACTTCTAGCTTTTGGTTTATTTTTGTTATATTAACTTAAAAACAAGTAAATGTTATAAGCATTTTTTATTTTTACCCAAGCACTACAAAATTGCTTGCACTAATCGGAGCTTATGGTTTATTTCAAACTTCCCTCTCCTACCACATGTGGATAGCAAATGGCATTAAAATCCTTATTCTAAACCCTGCTCTGAACTTCTTTTGGTTGCAGTCTGTCAAGACACGTGTTATAAAGAACAATCTTAACCCAGTCTGGAATGAAAAGCTAATGTTGTCAATTCCAGAAAATGTTCCTCCTTTGAAAATGGTATGCGTTTTTTTTTTTTTTTTTGGTCTCTTTCTCTGTTAAAGCAGATACAAGAATATGTTACATAAAATGAACTTTTTGTCTTAATAAATTTATCTTCATGTGTGATAAAATTGTTCAGGCAAATCCTAATGAACTTAGGCATGGTTTCGCAGCTTGTTTACGACAAGGATACATTTACAACGGACGACTTCATGGGGGAAGCTGAGATTGATATCGAGCCCCTTGTTACTGCAGCAAAAGCATCTGAAAATTCAACACTTAGTGAATCAATGTCGCTTGGGAAAGGGAAAGCAAGCAAAGACAACACTCTAGTTAAAGATGGCATGATTAGTCTACTAGATGGAAAAGTGAAACAAGAGATCATTGTGAAGCTTCAGAATGTTGAAAGGGGAGTACTTGAGATTGAGCTTGAATGTGTTCCTCTCACGCAATAGCAGGTGCGAGTAAAGGAAACAAAGTATGAGGATCCTGTAGCATAGCCAAAGTTGGAGCTTCTCATTACATTTGAGTTGGTCAAGGGCTTCAAACATAGACCCCACAGAAGAAGAAAATGCAATATGCAGGGAAAGTATACTGAAATTAGTAACCATTGCCAGATTAGTCGCAAAAAGTGAATTATGCTCGTTACACATGGCTGAAATGGTGAAGGGTCGACCAGTTGAATGGGCAAGTGTAGACTGTGGTAGAAATGCAAGGAAATCCAGAATCACACCATCATTCAACTTTTTCTGTCATATTAGACTTTTGATATTGCTAGGGCAAGATAACATTCTAATAAACTGTATGTACCTGTTCTAACCAAAATAACCATTTGTCTGGCTTTATTAATGCTCCTTAGATTACACCTTGTCATTTTCATTTTTTAATTGATGATAATACAATATTTCAATATCAGGACAATAACATTGATCACCTTAACACTTATCACTTAGTTGTGAACCTACAAATACAATTATTGGAAAGAACAAATATTACTTGAGGATAATTGATTCAACACTTTAAATTTCAAAAGGCTTTTGCTTCATTACGTCTTTGGCTGTAATGATTCGATTGATCATTTTTGGAAATTTTTGTAAATTTACTATTTTACCCCTTCTGATATTGGCCCCGAGTCATTTCTGAATGAGTTTTGAAATTGGCTTCGAGTTTTGAGTTAAAAGTTGTGGATTATGTAAGTTTTCGGGTTTTGAAAGGCTAAAGTGGTTAAAAAGTGGTTTTTGGGGTCTTTTGGAGTTTCGAGTGTCATAATGGAATTCTGTCGTTTCTATCCATTTTGGAATGTGGAAATTAGTCTAAGAGAGCTGTCAGTTTCTAATTCGGAGTTTTTTTGAGGATTTGAGGTCCTAAGTTGGAAATTGTTGAGATTTTAATCTATGGGTTGACTTTGGTCAACATTCGGGGTCCGTGTCACGCCCCGAGGCTACCCCTTTGATGTAAACATGGGACCTAGGATCACGAGTGACTCCAAGCTAACCCTAAAGCTGACATATCATAAGCATACTAAACAACTGAATATAAAGATACTATGTGAAAGCTTAAAACAAGAGATATCTCAAAGTGGGGCATACCCAAAACTGGTATGAATATATAAAAAGTACTACGAGGTTAGTGATACTGAACAATCACTCAAAAACTATAGTTGAATCTAATACTATGTCTAAAAAAGCCTCTACTGACATGCCCTCAGCTAACTCTAGCAAAACTGAAACTGAAATGAAAGACTGAATCTAACAAGTTGTCTATTGTCCTCGAAGTATGAGGACTCACCACTAAAGCTACTGAATACGAATCGGGAACCGATCTACGCGTGATTTGGATGCTGAGTACCTGAACCTACATCATGAAAGGATGTAGCGCAGAGTATGCATCAGTACTTAGAATGTACTGAGCATGCAGGATATAGAATATAGTGGAACAAATATATAACTGAACAAGCATACTGAGCAATGATATAATCTGAACAGAATAATAATACTGGAATATACTGAAAATTGAGCTAAATGCAATAACCAAGTACTAATCCTAAACATGACATGTTGAGACTAAATACTGAAGTATAACTAAAAACCTGGTCAAATACACTAGAGTCTAACTGTGGGAGCTACTATTAACCGATATAAAACCACGTGAGCTAAACGTGGAGTCTGATGTATATGCCCCCATCGAGAGGACCCAATATACTTTGCCAGGGGTATAATGGCGTGATCACTAAATTTGATGCCCAACAAAGGGGACATATAAACCTACGTGTGCGCGTAGTTCTGCGACTATGAGGGTTCGTTGAACCCTAGTCCAACTCGATGGTAAGCCTACTCCCAATCGAAAATGTGTATAATACAACATAACTAAAATACTGGATTAGCTCAATATTCTGACATGCTAATTGAGAATGCAACATTTAAGTACTGACAATAAAACATTCAAAATCTGAGGCATGTGATATGTATCTGTTTATCTGACCTAGCTAGTATAATTCATGAACTAAATGAATCTACACAACTAGGGTTCTGAGTTTCATGCAAGGAAATAAGCAGTGATTTCACAAAAACATGATAATCTGATCAAGAATGCTATAACAACTAAATCACAACCAAATCAAAGGTTTTAGAAACCCTAGGTCTAAGAAAGATATAGCGAATCAAGGATCTAACTGAATTCTAGGGACCTAGTGGATGAAAGAAACCCACTAGTGAAATCCCACATACCAGGTGACGAATTTCACAGAGAAATCTTTCGATTTTGGGATAGAACTGAAGAAAACCTGTTGCGTGTTCTCGAGAAAGCTATTGCCTCTTTTTTCTTCTATTCGTTCTAAGCTTGGTGAATTTTGGTGAATACTCTCTTAGGGTAATATCTGACTAGAATATTAGGCTAAAAGTGGCCAAAACAACGTAGTTTAGGGAAAAAATAATTAGGAAAAGACCCAACTACCCATAAGGTGAAAGTTGAATGCCGACCTTCGGACCCTGACCGATGGACCATGGTCTGACCGACGGTCCATCCTGTCAGTTCGTTATCTGGCCTCAAAGAGGGGGAACTGGACCTTGAACCACGAATTATGGTCCCACATATGGTTCGTAGGTCCCGTCGTGGTCCTGGGTTTCTTGGAAAATTTCTGGGAGGTGTTAAGGTGACCAACCACGGACCACACCTATGGGTCTGTGGTTCAACCTACGGTCCATAGGTGGCTTCCGTCGATGGCACCTGCAACTTCTAAAAATTAACTTTTTGGTCTTTCTCGAATCTGGGGTGTTACAATTAGGACACTTGGATTGGATTTTCGAGAGTTCCATTGGATTCAGGGGATTATTTTAGGCCTAGAGGAGGTCTTGGTTGAATTTTTAGAGGTCCCAAACTTTATTTTGCCTTTTTAGGCGTTATGATTAGTTTCTTGTGACTTACACGGGACTCAGGTAAAGGAGATCTCAAATTCGTATTTTGATGGTTTCATTGTGTCCAAAACATCGAGTATATTCAATTTTCATATATGGTTTGTGTGTACAGAGATTCCCAACGAATCCCCAGGGTCCATTCGGAGAATTTTTTGTTGACTGATGTTTCTGGTTCTACAGGCCTCGCGTTCGTGAAGCGACTTCGCTTTAGTGAAGGACGGCTCACAGAAGCGAGACTAGCGGTTTAAGCGGGGTTCGCTTAAGCGACAATTGAGGGGATTTTTGGCCTGCCATTTTGGGGATTACCCATTTTGAGTTTTGTGAAACCTTTGGAGGTGATTTTGAAGAAATATTTTGTGTTAAATCATTTGAGTAAGTCTTTGTGACCCTAGAACTTCAATTCCCTTTTATCATTTATGGATTGAATTAGACTGTGTGGCTTTAGACATTTTTCGGAAAGGGAAGGATCAAGTCTTGAATTGACTTTTGATTAAATTGAGACATATGATTTCTAAACCATGTAAAACTAATAGAAAAGTGTATTTTCCTTCATTGTGTGTGTTGGTGAGTAATTAGAATGAGGTGATGGGTTCAATTATACCACTTGATCGATCTTAATGAATAAAAAGGGGATTAATGAAAAAGGTAACATGCTAATATTTGTGCTTTGTGAAGTGCCTTGTCGTGGATTCTAATTTGTTGATGGATGAAATGCTTTAATGTCATCATTGTGAACTTGAATTGTTTGAGTTATTGTCTCTTTCTTATGGTGTGGAATTATTTAATTGTGTTAACTTTTTTGCATCATGATGAGATATGTGATGATTATGTCGAAGAAAAATTGTTCCGACAAGTGATATGATATAAAGTCAAAGGGATATGGTTATGAATACTAATATGATATAAAGCCGAAGGGAAATGATTTCGGCTAGTGATATCGGACCGAAGGGAAATTGTTCCGATAAGTGATGTGATATAAAGCCGAAGGAAATGGTTTTGGCTAGTGATATTGTGTCGAAGGAAAATGGTTTTGACACGTGATACTATAAAAAGCTTATGGAAATGGTTTTAACAAGTGTTTGACTATTGTGATTTGATGAACTTGATACCCGAAATTGATCAAATTGATACTTGTGATTGATCTACTTGATAATTGTGATTGATCTACTAGATACTTGTTGGTGACTATGGATTGTGATTGTTAAGCCTTGTGAGTTGTGTATTGTAAACGGTTAGGTTGGGCTAATTTCTATGCAGATTGTAGTTGAGGTGGTTCGGTTGGGATGAAAGGAGTACTTGTATTCTACCTTAGTTTTGCCTTGTTTAATAGGTTGCTTGCTGAGTACCGTGTTGTTTGGTACTCACTCCTTGATTCTTCACTTGTGTAGGTTTCGAGCCCAGATCCATGTGACCTTTCTCCTTCATCTATTTTCGAGGCTTTTCTGATACGTTAAGAGGTAGTTGCTTCTCATCCCAGCGGACCCTCTTGTCCCTTTATTTTATGCTTTGTTCTATTTAAGAAACAAAGACATTGAGACTTGTAGTTAGTTATCTTTCAACTAGTTCTCAAACACGTGCATTGCATGAGTCTTCCACGATTAATAGTATAAATATTTCAAAAGTTAAAGTATGTAAATTAAACTTTCTAGATGTCATAGGAACATGTGAAGAAAATGGTAATGCAACTTTGCACTTTAAAGCTTCTCGTGTGTGGCACGTTCTTTCCATATTAACTTGATGGTACTTTCGTGATATATATATATATATATATAGAGAGAGAGAGAGAGAGATTGGCATATAATAAAAATATATATCTCATAAAAATTAGCAATTAAATAAAAATGAAAACAAACTAATACACCCTTCAACCCGACGCCATTATAAATCATGTGAATTTTTCTTCGACTAAAATACATAAATATTAAAAAAGAAGAAGTAAATAAGTAAAACGAAAGGAAAAGGTTTATATAGTAGTAACTATTTTGAAGCAAACTTCCGGACAATCTCAACCACATAAATAGCATAGTAAATAAAATCATTCTTATGTCTTGAGAATCAACAAAAAGACTTGTGAAAAAAAATTTGACTCACGAGAAGTGTAATAATTTTTTTAAAAAAATATATCTAGATGCATATATTTGCATTGCAAGAGAAATTGTTGACAAAAATAAATGAATTTAGACTACTTCCACGTTAGCTTCATATATTGGAACATTACATCCTACAATATATATTAAGCAAAAAGAAAAAGAAAAACAATTATTGTATCACCAAAAATCATTTCCCTCAAGTAATCGATGTTCTGAAATATACCCTCTTAGGATAGAATGATTTACTTCATCAGAATAGCAATACCTCAAATTCCACGGATCTTCAAACTTACTCGATGATAATAAATCACACGAAAAAATTTAAATTGCAAGAAGAAGAAGAATAGAATATTAGAAATATTTTGTGGTTAAAAATGAGAGGAATTCCCTCTATTTACAACCAACAAGGGATAGTATGATCATGTGCTTATTGTGCCTTATCTGAAAAGTCATAATCCTTTGGAAAAGCAACAATCCTTTGAAAAAGTCACAACTTATCGAATAAGTAACAACTCATCTGAAAGTCACAACCCTTTGGAAAAATCACAACACATCAAAAAAGTCACAACCCTTTGGAAATATCACAACTTATCATAAAAGCCACAACCCTAGGAAAAAGTCACAACCTTTTAAAAAATATATGTTATTCAAACAGATATAGATGGGTGTTTTAAGTTAGGGGCATTATAGTAATTTAACATTTAAGTTAGAGAGTTCATGCTTTTAAAGTAGTATAGATAGATATAGATAGATATATATTATGTATTAATACATTAGTGGTTTGTACACGTGACAACCAGGTTTTGGGATTAATTTAGAATGACTAAGTTTTCCACTCTTATGCTATTGTTGTTCTACTTTCCACATATTTGTTTCATACTGTTGGGTTTGAGGCTACACTTTTCACGGTGGGATAGACGAGTCCCATCATGTTCATTTTGGGTCATGACATTAGCTAACATTTCTTGTTAGCATAGAAGTTGCACTTCCTAATTTAACAAATCTTTTATTTCGACATATAAATTTAACTTAAAGGAAATATGATTTTGTTTTTAAAATGTCAACATCTGAACAATACTTTAACCTTTTTTCTATAACAACCCAGCTACAATTGCTTGCGAGTCAGATATAGAAACCTCTTCATCTCTTTTCCAAGTTAAACTCTATAAATTAAATGTTAAGCAGAGTACTAATAAGCTTAACCAATTATATCAAGGTCTAAAATTTCAACTGGATTTAATTCTCTATTATGGTACATGAAGTAGTTTATGTCAAACGACACTTAACCTTCTAGGCGACATGTCTTTTATGTTATAGCCTATAGGCAAGCAATCAATCCTAGTTGACCGTTTTATTTGATTGTATAAATTAGATATGGTGACTTCACATTGTATATGTTACTCTTCACTATTAACATTAGTATTAACTATAAATTATTGTCACAAAAATATTTTTTTATCACATTGAAGTTGTTGCTCCCAAATGCACACGCAAGTATACGTGATCGTGCAAGTAATATAGTGGCTCTAAAAGAACCAGATTCTTGAACCCAAAGGACCTATGATTTGCTTATATTTAGCTCAACTAAAGCCACAAATAAATGCAAATATATCTCAAAGATTTGATTTTGTATTTAAAACTACAGTTGCACGAATATAAGAACTAAAAGTAACTAACAAAGTCGACTTCAATTTCAGTGTTTATCAATAATTGGGATAATTCCAGGGTTGCATTGTGACTAAGAATTCATGCTTCAGATATCTTTTATGGATTTCAGATGGCTATAATATTATTGATTTACAAGGTTAATATTATGATCATGATCACCCGACATCTAATTATCTATCCTAGTTGACAGTCTAACTACATTGTTGAGTGATGATAGATTGAATCAGCTGGTGAGTATTAAAACTATCATATTGTTTTGTAACCAAGCATGACACCTAGATATATCTCTATCCTAGATGCAAATCAATTCAAGTGATATGCATGAAAAGATCATGTTCCTTGTATTCCACGTTCTATCCATCTATTCCTCTTCCGAGTTCAAAAGCAGACAATAGATTTATTCTAATGGACATCAAGCATTATAATAGTAATATAAGAACAAAAGAATAATTTATATAATAACCAAAGTAATCCAATAAAATCAATGTTCAACAATCATCCATAGTCGCAGCCCAGAACAAGGATTATTAGCTACTCATGCTAATAAAAAACATCAACACAATTGTTTCTATGTAATTCAACAACTAAAATAGAGTAGAAGAAAAGAAACCTAAGGTGTATTTTTATGCCTTTCTGTTTCAGTTGAAAAAGAATACGGAACCCTACAAAAGAGGCCTAAGGTTCTATTTATAGGGTTTGGGAAAATAATCCCTTCTCCTTGATGGATTCGGAATTTCTAAAATTCTAGAAATTCATCGGGCTCTGGATGGGTGGTGTGCCACCAGTGCACCACAAATTTGAAGGCTAGCATTGGATACCTATAGTGTGCAAAGCTAGGGCTTATATAGTTTAGGGCCTGGGATGACGCGCCAATAGTACGCCCAACCCAATTCTTCTTCATGTGTTCTTTCGCGTGCTCCTTCTAGTTGTGTCCATACTTTCCTCCTATTCTCCCTCTCCCATGCGCTCAACAGCAAAATAATTCTCAAAACCAACACAAAGTATCACAAAAAGTCTAACAACTCAAAAACGAAAATTACAACTAATATTTATAGAAAATAAATCCTAAACCAAGTAGAAAAAGGAATTTGGAAATTTTGGTTTGGGCAGTGTCGTCGCGGATGGCCACCCACGACTCATCACACAAGCGACGGCTTGCAAGTGCCACCGTTGCTCAACAGTTGGCCAAAATTCATGTGGATGCTAACGACAATCACGACCTATGGCCCGTAGGTCTAAGCACGGTCTGTCCTATTCATTCGTTGTTCATGTACTGAAACTCATCTTCTCTGAAGTCATCAATGACTCAACAATGACGGTTCGTCATCCGACTCACAGCTCGTTAATAGCCTCTGTGGTTCCACACTTCGTCAAACTTCCTAGGACCTTCAATCCATGCCTCCACCTATAGCTCGTCAAATGAATGACAGCTCGTAGGTACGCTCATCTGTTGCCAATTTCCTGCCTGCTTCTGGCACTTTCAACACCAACTGCTCCATACCTATTTCCTATAAAATTAGATCAAAATACCATCACATCTAATAAAAAAATACCTAGGACTCATGCAAAACTCCAAGTTTAATGCATCAAAAATACTGTAAAATCATGGTACATCATGAAGAATGATTTGTATACATGGTTTATGCTTATATTGACTTTATTTGAAGTAAATGAGGTCAAAATTTCTATTTTTAATACTTGTGGAATCTTTTATGAGCAAAATTGTCATATTTCTTTGATATTGATCTTTGAAACTTAAATGGAATGTTTGTAAAATTTTGGAATAAAATTTTGTAGTTGATCAAGTTACAGATTTTGTGTTTGGTTTAGTTGGAATACCAACTAGAGGGTGAACTAGTTTGGTTGCTCAAAAGGAAACTCTACTTATTCTTCTTGATTTCTATGATTTTGTGCTTATGAGAATCCATCTAGTTTTAGAAATTAGTAGTGATATGCTTTCAAGTGATGATCCAATCAATTATGTTACATTTGTTGCACATATTGAGAATATTAGTCATTGTAATTCACCATATTATTGTAATTTTGCTTATAATCAAGTACATATCATTTGCATTCAGCAATTGTTCTTTATTGTATATTATGATACATGGCTATATTATGAGAGTGTTAAATTAAAACAGAAATTTGAGTATATGATTCTTTATTGTTAGTGAGTGAGTGGATACAAATTTGTATTTTCTTCTTTGTTTTGCAAGGTTCAAATTCAATGATGAATATTTTTAAAAGAGTGATTGATGTGATGGTATTAGGAACCACAGTGATTCCTCCAACCAGTCATCGGTCTTATTGGGACGAGCTCATTCTTTGCATTGGGAACCACTGTGATTCCTCCCTTCTTTGGCACACATTACACTAGACACACCCAACTACTATTAGCAATAGGATATATGACCCCGACATCTTCCAAACCTCTTGCATCGGTGGATTCAATCTTCTTTGGTGCTCAATACTTGTCTTGTTATCCAGCATAAGTTGAATCTTGTGAGAACAAATACCCATTGGAATACCAATAATGTCAGCAATGGTCCATCCTATAGCCCTTTTGAATCGCTTCAATACCAACATCAACACCTCTACTTGCCCTTCATTAAAGTCAGCAACAATAATAACTGCAAAGTACTATTTTGGTCCAAGAAAACATACCGCAGGTGAGATGGAAGAGCTTTAAGTTCCAATTTTGGAGGCTCATCAATAGATAGTTTTGCAGGTGGAGTATCTCAGTTCTTCAAATCCAGGTCCAGCTTCTTTGGTTAAGGACAATAAAAATTTACCCCATCAAGTGCAATAACTAGCTCATCATACTCATCACTACCATCTCCATCAAAGTTCATGATCACAGCCACTAGTGCTTCAACATCTAACCTCTCTTCAATAGACACTTCTGGTTCTTCCTCAACAACATGAGTCACCACCGACACTGACTAAAGATCACTTTCATGTTTCATTGATCTACAGATATTTAAAGTTACCTCTTCATTGTTTAATCTGAACTTCATCTGACCTCTTTCCATATCAACCAAAGCACGTCCAATAGCAAGGAATTATCTCCCTAAGATGATGGGAACCTCAAAGTCAACCTCACAGTCTAGTATCACAAAGTCCACCAGAAAGATGAATGTCTCAACTTTCACAAGGACATCTTGAAGCACCCCAATCAGTTTCTTCATCGTTCGATCAAGCATAAGTAGCCACATTGCATTCAATTTAGGGGTTCCTAAACCCAAATTCTTGTATATAGACAGTGGCATCAGATTAATGCTAGCACCCAAGTCACATAGTGCCTTCATGAAATGCAACATACCAATAGTACATGGGATAGTAAATGCTCCAGGATCCTCGTTCTTCTGCACTAATGATCTAATAGTAATAGCACTACAATGCTGCAACTTGTCATCACCTTCTAAATTGACAACCCTCGTCTTAGTCACCAAATCCTTCATGAATTTTGCGTAACCCGATATTTTCTCAAGTGTCTCAATCAAAGGAACATTTATGGACAACTACTTCAGCATGGCTATGAATTTGCGATACTTTCCTTCTTCTGCTTTCTTTACCAACCTTTGTGGGAAGGGAGGTGGAGGTCTTGACATAGGGATGATATTTTGTGTCACCTTAGCCTCCTTCTCATTCTGATCTTTCGTCTCCTCAACTTCATCATCATCTTGCTCTTTCACACTTTCCACTCCAGTCAGCATAAGAGGGTCTATAGTTTGTTTTCCAACCCTAGTAGTAACTACCATACAATGTTTGTCATTCTTTAGATTTTGGATAGTATTGCTAGGAAGTGTCCCTTGCTGACGTGGATTTACACCACGGATAACTGGCTCAGTTGCTACTCTATCTCCTTAATCGATACTACATGTGAGTCAACTTTCTGACCAATACCCAATAAATTGTTACGCATCACTTTCACATTGTCATCAGTTGGATCAAATCTTTTCATCATTTTATTCATCATATCTTCAATGTGATTCATACTCGATCCAGTATCTCAGTTCCCAAGTGGAACATAGGGTCCACTCCTATCATTCATGTTGTCATACCCATTATGGTTTTAGTTGTTGTCCCAATTATAGTTCCCATCACGGACATAATTCCCTTCATGATTTTAGTTAGCATAGTTCCAAACTTGGTTTCCTTGACCTTGGCGCCAATTATACGAATTGGATGCTTGGGCATTGATCCAGAAACCCCCCTTCTAATCATTCACAAGATTCGTATCCTCCTCATAAATGTACTCATCAGCAGGTGGTGCTCTATTCTGGTAGTTCATTGCATTCACTTTCTATGCACTTCCGCTCACATGTTTCAACACCAAGACAATCTTTGTTCTCAATTGGGCCATCTCCTCATGAATATCATCATTGGACTGAGTTGGAGCGTCTTGGACTGTAAATATATTTCTTTCGATATTTGACATTCTAGTGCTCCATGCCTTGTTGTTCTTAAAGATATATTCAAGTTTCTCAGCAATCTCTTGAAATGGGTTTGCCCCATAAGATCCTCCAGCAATAGTATCTAGCACAGTTTTTCCATTATCATCGTGCCCTCTGTAGAAATACTCCTTCAGTTAATCATCAATTATGCACACTCCTCATAAACCCATTGAATCTATCCCAAGAGGTACTAACTGACTCTCCATGCAATGCTACGAAGTTATTTAATTTATCCTTAAGATTCAACTTCTTAGACAATGGAAAGTACTTCTCAAGAAAAACCTTATGCAACCCATCCTAAGTGGTGATTGAGTTATATGGAAACTCAAACAGCCATACAGTAGCATCACCTGTCAATGAAAGTGGAAACATGCTTAAGCCGATCACATCCATGTATAAATCTGGTCGTCCTACACTACTCATACAGACACTCTTTACTTTACTCATATGATCATATGGATCCTCTGAAGGTAACCCAGCGAACAACCCTCTAGATGTAGGCTTTTGCATCAAATTGTTGATTACCACAAAAGAATGTCCAGGAGGTAGTAAACGAACAACTATAGCACCAGTCAACCCCACAGCATTATAATCAACCCTGTAACTTTCACACACATTGGGTGCTGGCTGATTTTTTGCTCCTTCAGCATTTTCAACTTGTGGTTCCCTTGGACATTTCTATTCACTTGCACAACTCGAGGAAGCTGCACTCCAGCAACACCTCCTTGACCTTCTCCAATTGGATCATTCTGTACGTCAATATTTTGACCTCTTCCAACCATTCGTCTCAGAGTTCTTCTTAATTCAGGATCGTAGGGGGTCAGAAGATTGCCTTGACTGCGTGTACTTGGCATACACTGGAAATAAGACCTGTAGAAAACAAAAAAAAAACAAAACATAAATCAGGAAATAATTGACTAAAGTTCAATAACGAAATTAGTCAAATCTTACACCTCCCTAATGAAGTATAAGAGATTGTTTCCAAATAAAGAACCTAACTAAGGTTAGGAATGATCACGCAAGGAATATGGTCTAGACTTGGCTAATTCATAGTTAATTATACTTTTCGTCAGGTTTATTTCCATAAAAAAGGGGAATTTGTAAATAAAGTGACAGTTGATTGATTTGTAGTAACAAGTAATCAGGATTCACAGTTTGTATTATCAATATGAGATTAAAACTAGGGCATATATATTTCCCACAAGTTCTTAACCCAGTAATCCTAATAATAGTAACTCGTTCCTAATGTTAACGTGCAATGTTGGTAAGTTAGGTATCTCCTAAGTCATTGGTCATCCAAGTAATGCTTTACTAACCCTTACCCTTAACCCCAGATTAGCCCTTGTGGTAGGTGGGTCAGGCTATTAGATAGCATATTATCATGCTAAATCTCTGTTGTTCAATCCCTTTCTCATTCATTACTTCCTTGGTTGGGAAAGTAGGAAAGAGGCGAGTTCTAATGTTGCGCATCGTTAAAAAGCATTCAAAACGAAGGGATTAACTATACATGCATAAACACTATTTCAGAATTACTTAAGTATTAGTCATACATTGTTAATTACTCATGGTTCCCACAACCCTAGTTGTGGATTTAGCTACTAATGCTTCAGGATACACATTTCATATTAGGGTTAATAAGATAAATCATGAACTTACAATTAAAATAGATGAAATTCGGAATCTTGAATTGAAGAACAAACAAAATTTCATAAACAAAGCTTCAAGAATTAATCGCCAAAAGTGTTTGAAAAATAATTCTCAAAACCAAAACAAAGTATCACAAAAAGTATAACAACTCAGAAACCAAAATTACAACTAATATTTATAGAAAATAAATCCTAAACCAAGTAGGAAAAGGAAGATTTGGAAATTTTGGTTTGGGCAGTGTCGTCGACAGATGGCCACCCACGGTTCGTCACACAAACGACGACTCATGGGTACCACCGTTGCTCAGCAGTTGGCCAAAAATCATGTGGATGCGAATGAAGGTCACGACCTATGACCCATAGGTCTAAGCACGGTCCGTCCCGTTCACTCGTTGTTCATGTACTGGAGTTCATCAACGACGGTCCGTCATTCGACTCACGGCTCGCCAGTAGCCTCCATAGTTCCACACTTAGTCAAACTTCCTAGAATCTTCAATCCACGCCTCCACCTACGGCTCATCAAGTGAATGATGGCTCATAGGTGAGCTCATCTGTTGCAAATTTCCTACTACTTCAGGCACTTTCAACACCAACTGCTCCAAACCTATTTCCACCAAAATTAGATCAAAATACCATCACATCTAATAACAAAATGCCTAAGACTCATGCAAAACTCCAAGTTTAATGCATCAAAAATACCGTAAACTCACGGTACATCATGAAGAATGATTTGTATACATGTCTTATGCTTATATTGACTTTATTTGAAGTAAATGACGTCAAAATTTCTATTTTTAATACTTGTGGAATCTTTAATGAGCAAAATTGTCATATTCTTTGATATTGATCTTTGAAACTTAAATGGAATGTTTGTGAAAATTTTGGAATAAAATTTTGTAGTTGATCAAGTTACAGATTTTGTGTTTGGTTTAGTTTGAATACGAACTAGAGGGTGAACTAGTTTGGTTGCTAAAAAGGAAACTCTACTTATTCTTCTTGATTTCTATGATTTTGTGCTTATGAGAATCCATCTAGTTTTAGAAATTATTAGTGATATGATTTCAAGTGATGATTCAATCGATTGTGTTACATTTGTTGCACCTATTGAGAATATTAGTCATTGTAATTCACCATATTATTGTAATTTTGCTTATAATCAAGTACATATCATTTGTATTGAGCAATTTTTCTTTATTGTATATTATGATACTTGGCTATATTATGAGAGTGTTATAAAACAGAAATTTGAGTATATGATTCTTTATTGTTAGTGAGTGAGTGGATACAAATTTGTGTTTTCTTCTTTGTTTTGCAAGGTTCAAATTCAATGATGAATTTTTTTAAAAGAGTGAATGGTATATGCAAGTGAGGCACCTACTACAATGGAAACTTTCAAATTAACACTAAGTACATGAAGAATGGAAAGATGATTTCAAGACCCACCCGTTTGGTCCCAAATAAAACTTGGGAAAAAATTTAGCTAGTGGCGTTTGACTACATAACTTAGCAAATATATTTGCCAAGAATCTCAAGTTCTCAAATACTAGAAGAAGAAAAAAACTAGTTTTTTGACCAAGTTCTAATATTTGGAAATCTTAAAAAATTCAAAAATTACCCCAAACTTTTATATTTTATAAAAAAATACTCATAATATATATCTACCATATCTATCTATTACTACTAATAAATAACTAGATTACTTTATCTATTAAACAGCATGCTCACCAACCATATTAAACATCTCTATCTATTAAATAACAAAGGAATGTGATATCATTTGCAGGACTACAGGAAAAGTGTAAGAGAGCCTAAGCATGACAAAGAGTTACATAACTATAGACATGAATCTTTGCGTAATGTAATTGAAAGAACATTTGGTGCGTGGAAAAGTAAATTCAGAATACTACTACAAGACATGAACAACTATAAATTAGACCTGAAGCTGAAAATAGTAGTTGTTTGTGTCATATTACATAATATTTTGCTTGAAAATCAAAGCAGTAATGAAATATTCAATGAACATGAACGTGATGATATGGTTACTGATAAAGATGACGAACAATCGACTCAGAGTAACAATATTGTTTCTTCTTCTTTATCATCTGATCTAGAAATGAAAGCTTGTAAGGAAAAAATTGTTCGTAGAATGTGGGAAGATCATATAAAGGAATAGTTTGTTATTACCTCCTCCGGAAAAGTTCGAATTCTAATTTGAGTAACAAAATTGAGAAAAAAGAACAATTTATTTTTAATGGATTATAATTATAACCGAATCAATGACAAGTCTGAATATGCGATTAATGTATTGCTCTTGCATATATTGTTATTTTATTGTTGTTGATTGTTATCAATTATGGTTATTTTTTAAAGGAACATATTCACTATAAAAAGATAATACAAATTTATGAGTGTTTTTAATAGTTTTTAGAACTTATAGATATAAATCATATTTTTTTGAAATGGTCAAATATTCTTGGAAAAACTTGAGGTCAAACACATGATGTAATTTCACCAAAAACTTGGCCCAAATATTATTTGCCAAGAATATTTAAGAACTTGGAGTCAAACGCTAACTAATATGCTTAGTGGGTATTTAAAAGAACAAAACCCAGTGCTAATTTCAAGCCTAGAAGTGTATTTTGAGTATTTATGTCGGCCCATTAGAATAACTACTCCTAGTATGAATACTCTTTGGAAAATTAGACAAAATGTTCATTAGTTTAAATAGCCCACTTAAAAAAAATAAGCAATGTTCTTTGTCATTCTTCTGTCTGTTCTTCGTCTCCTTTTTTTAAGAAATAAAAAAAAATCGACATACTGTAAATGTGAATTATTTTGAGCGAATTATACCTCGAAAGACTCGAAATATTGAGCGAATTTTATATCTAAAATTAGGGAATGTTTAGAGGTGATTTTGAGTTGATCGAGATTGAATAGTCAGTGTATAATTCATATATAGTTAAGCTATATTCAGATGTTTGAGTGTATCATAATGTATAGAAAGTGTATAGTTCATGTATAGTAAGCTATATTGTATCGTTAATGTATACTTTCTATGACTTTTGACTATTTTATATATAAATAAAACATGACTATATGTATTGTAAACTAACTACTTTATTGTATGTATTTGAAACTAGCCCCAACTCTGTAGGGTTCTTATTTCATCAGCTACCTTTGAAAGATGAAGATTGAGCACACTTGTGATTTATAGGTTTATCCTTTTTCACCATAATGAACCTCTCTTGAACTATCTCAAGTAAGATAGTTCATGTATGAGTTCATTTCTATTTGAAAAAAATACATCAAACCCTCTTGAACTTGGCAGTAAGATTTACTTTAGCATTTTACCTTTACAGAATACACTTTTCATTGTGAGATCGGTACTATATTTTTAGGGTGATATTTAATTCATTTCATACTAGATTAGGAGGGTAAATAAACATCTGCGTAATAAAAGTGCTAAAATAAATTTTGATGTATTTTCTCTTTCTATTTCTACCTTGTATTGTATCTCATATTTTAATGTTCATTAAATTAGTTTCTAGATTCTCTTGATTGTTTCTTTTAGTAATAAATTGATAGCATTTCAATTCTAGATTATTCCTTGCTTTTTTCCTATACAAGATTTAAGATTATTGATTTCCTTCACGGCGGCCATATGTTGTTGAAGAATCCATTTCAATTTCATTGAATTCATAAGGGCATCTCCAACCCTACACTCTATTTTACTTTTCAAATATAGACTTCTCTATTTTTCAGACAACCAACTCCAATCCAATTCTCTATTTTACTCTCTGAAAAAGAATCTTCTTTTTGTCTCAATATTATATTATTATTTTTATTTCATTTTTGTTTTCTTATTTCATAATATAAATCTTTTCTTTCTTTTTCCCAAATATCATTCTATATAATTTTCATGTAATATAAATTTAAATTTTTTGAAATTTTTTATTTAATATTAAACTATATTTTATTCTAAGTTTCTAAAGAACAACTTCGAATAATTGAAAAAAGAAATCAACAAGCACAACCGCAATCACAACCACAACTTCTCTAAATCATACACTAATTTCTTTTTCGAATATTATTAAATCTAGAAACAATCTACCGGATTACTAAATTATTGTTGTGATCTTTAAAGTTATTATGTTATGTATTGTATTATTTTCTTGTATTTAAATTATTATGTTATGTATTGTATTTTTAAATTTAAATTTTTTATCTTAATATTTAAATTTTGTGCAATCTTCATAGTGAAAATTAATAATAACATCAAATTGTATCACAAAGTGACAAAATTAAAAAAAAGTATTTAAAATATTATCAATTCGAGATGAAAGTAGTATATATAAAATAAAATATTTTGAAAAATGTTATATTATATTTAAAAAGGATTGTGAATATTAGAAATCTAATTAATAGTCTTATATGACAAATAATATGTTAATTACAAAATAATAGAAATAATAATATAATATTCAAAAAGTGAAATAGAGAGTATGAATAGTAGTTCTCCACATTTGGAGAACTACTATTCAACTCTCTATAATTGGAGAGTAGAGGGTAAAATAGAGAGTGCTTGGAGAGGACATTCTCTATTTTACTCTCTAAAGAATTGAGAGTAAAATAGAGTAGGGTTGGAGATGGTTTTAGCCTGTTAATAGTGGACTTATTATTCAATAAATTTAGTACAAACCGTGAAAACCAAGGTTGAAATCTCACTATAGACAAGGCCTCATCTACCTAAGATTTGGTTGGCATAATTATGATGGTGGGAGGTAGCAATGAAAAATTGCAAGTTGGCCAGGAAAATATATATATGAAACGTTTTTTAATTATTTGGAATACACATTTCGATATTATTATTATAATTGGACAAATTAGGCTGCAAGTTAAAACCTATGCAACACATAACTATATTAATAAAAATAATATTAAGAGTGTTTGGCCTGTGAATGCAAATGATCACAAGTCAATCTATCTCCATGGTTGGAACATACAGAAAATCTTTGGGTAAGCACCAAACCTGCTTTACCCACCATCCAATAGCACCATACAAAATCTTCCTAAATACACAACTGGACAATCACCCTTGCTGAGTAAGGTCTTTGTGACTGTAGACAATTGATTTATCACCATCAACAATTTGTCCACTTCCCCTTGCAAGCCTATACAAAATTGCAGCATTGGGTAAATAACTCACGTCTAAAATGCAGAATAAAATTAAATATTTAATTGTTACGCCCAATCAAAATAAGTAAACAAGGTTAAGAAAATTTGAAGGAAGAAAACTCATTTCAGCATCAAATAGGTACTAGACTTTAGAACTTGGTATAGATTTTAAACACCAAATAAACTCTTCCTCTTGCACATACAAGACATAGAGTAAAACCATGGCAAACTCATGCCTCTGATCTTTTTTATTGTTTTCATTTCATTTTGGTGATGAAGTATTGATAAAATGGCCCTTAATATATACGGGTTGGACAATTATGGTCCTTAGATTGTATATAACTAAACAAAAATATACAAAAATTGGACATTTTTGGTCTTAAACCCTAAACTAATGGTAGAGATGACAGATCTGTGGAAAATTTTCGCTACGTATTATGTCCACACCTACGTTCTAAGTTGTGCATAGGAGTGTTTGACAAGTTGAGAAGGAGTATAATATCCAAATCTTCTGCTTGAAAAGCTATATGATGTTTGAAAATTCAGAACAAAAGTTTGGAGCAAGTTGGAAATGATAATGGATAAAGACATCCAAATGTAACTTCATAGGAGTACATCTCTTAATCTAGAAAAAATTTGGCCATGATATTATGAATGAAAGTTGTGCCCTTGAAGTCAAGTGCAAACACTTGTCATTTGAACGCTCATACAAACGTTTACTGAAAGGTGTGTGAAGGGGACAAAAAACGGCCGTGAAAGAAAAACTTCCGAGAGGGCAAATCAGGCAGTGTGACCACGAAATAAAGCACGCTCAGTGCTTTTGCCAACTGCTCAGACTTTATATATGCATTATATCACTCCCTTATCATGATATTAATATCAATATCATGAATTTGAAAAGTTCCAAGGAAATTCCACCAATAACCTATGGGTAAGATTTTGAGATTTGAACTCTAAGGGGTTGTTTGGTATGCTGGGATTAGTTATAGTGGGATAAGTTATGTTGGGATTAGCTATGTTGGGAGTAGTTATAATTGCTTGTTTGGTTTGTCATATTCAAACTTATACTCATGGCATAATTTCTAAGAAAAAGTTGTTTGTTTACAAAAATATCATCCACCTTATTTAGTTTTTTTTTTACATTTTCTTTGCAAGCTTTAGTTATTCATTCTTAAAAATAAAATTTCCATCTTATTTTAGCTTAAATGTTTTTGTGTGTGCATTTCCATGATTATGCCGTGTGTTTTTAAAATTAAACTTTCATCTTATTTAACTTAAAAATAAAACTTCCATCTTATTTAGCTTAAAAATAAAATTTTCATCTTTTTTAGCTTAAAAATAAATTTCCATCTTATTTAGCTTAAAAATAAAACTTATATTTTAAGTTTATTAAAGTAAAAGAAATTTTATTATTGAAGTTCTCTACATTTTAAAGTTAGCTACATTTTAATTGATATATAAAAGATCATTTTTAAGAGAGTAATAAACTATTTAATTAAAATATGTAATTTAGTAGTGGAGTATACATTTTAGGAGAAACGAAAATATAAATAAACATAAGAATTAGGCAAATAAATACAACTTATAATATATTCATAAATAAAAATTGTACTTATAAAATGTAATTTTTTAATAGAAAAATATATTATCATAAAAACAACGAATAATTAAGATTGTGAATGTTATTATAAATGTTGTTAAGAATTATGTTAATATACATGAATGTAAAGTAGTGTATAAAAGAGAGTTGGCGGAATGACCTGAGAGGCCCTTGTACTTGGCTCCGTTTGTAAGTTGGACCCTTATACTTGTGACTTTGTCAACTAAACCCTTAAACTCACCGAAACACAATATTTTAAACCTCTTTCTCATTTGATGAGTGCGTGTAGTACAGTCGTTTTACACATGGAATTCCATGTCATTTTTTAATAACACATCATAATTATTAATTTCTTTTCAAAGACACGTCAGAAATTAAATATTAAAAATAAATAACATTTTCAAAAAAATACAATTTTCTCTCTCACTGTAATGATGTCTCTCATTCCCCACTTCACCTTCTTCTTTCCCACCCCTCTCCCAAAAATGAAAAAATCACTGTCTGCTCCCACTATTTTCACTTCTTTGCACCAAAATCTTTTTCAATCACAAAAATTTATCATTCTCTTTAATGTAATAAATTGTAATTAATCATTGGTATGCTTTAAAGAAGGGTTTTATTTATTTTGATTTGGTAAAGAGAGATATCAAGAAAACTTCAAATTGGAAATTCAAGCATATAGATCTTGAAAAATTAAGATTATAAAAATGGCGAATGAGTATATTTTCTAGCAAAAACTTTGTTACTTTTTTTTTATGATGATGATGATGGGGTGTCCGTCAATAAAGGAAGAAGAAAGTAGCATAGAGTGACGTATGAAACGGAAGAGGGAGTGATGAACAAGGACGATTGCTGAAGAAGAAAAGAGAAGGGTAGGGGTAGGGCTGGGGTGGGGGCGGGGCTGTGTTAGGGCTGATGAAGAAGAAGAAGAAGGGGTAGGGTAGGGGTGGGGTTGGGGTTGAAAAAGATGAAGAATTTGAGATTTTTATTATTTTAAATTTATTATTATTTTTATATATAATTTTGAGTTTTTTTAAAAATAAAATAGTGCATTTACTTGCTTCAAAACGCGTGTAGTCATGCACTTTTCCAACTCAGCTATTTTAATGTCACGTAAGCTCAGTCAATGGTCAGAGAGGTTTAAAATATTGTGTTTTGGTGAGTTTAAGGGTTTAGTTGACAAAGTCATAAGTACAAGGGTCCAACTTACAAATGGTGCCAAGTACAAGGGTCTCTCAGGTCATTCCGCCAAGAGAGTTTAAGGGGGATATTTTTGTTATTTTACATACTTTATCTCAGAATAAGTTATCCTAGGATTACTATTCCACCCCAGGGAGGGATAACTTATCCCAGGACTAATTATTAATCCTATGATAAGTTATCCCAACCTTTGCAACCAAACAATGGATTGAAGCGCACTCAAAAATTATCCTGGGATTAACTCCTCTTATCCACCATAGCCACACCAAGACCCCTAAAAGTAATTCCAACTCTTGGGCTTAATATATTAGTGTTGTTATGCTATAAGGGGTCGTTTGGTAGGGAGTATTAGGAAAAATAGTCCATGTATTATGTATGGTATTATTTAGTATTATGTTTGGTAAGAATTTAGACCTATGTATAATTAATTCATCGATTAGTTATACACCATATATGGTATTAGAGGATGTATTACTAATACCTTCCATTTGGAGGTATTAGTAATACATAGGATTTAATACTATGAGATAAGTCTATGTAAAGACAAAAATATCCCTCAAATCATTTTAATCATTTTATTTATTTTCTTGATTTTATGTTTTATATTTGTACTAGTAAATTTATTTCAATAAATTAGCTTACAAATTATTTAGAGAGGGTTGTTTGTTACTAAATAAATCCAATAGAAATCAATACAATATTTGAAATGTGAGTTGTTTAACATTAATTAAAAAGGAAAATTTAACACCACATGATGTTTCTTGTGTGTGTGTGTGTGTGTGTGTGTGTCTATATATATATATATTTGTGTGATTTTCTAATTATTTGTATTTTGAACAATTTATAAAATTGCATATATATTAAAACTATAACTTGCAATTTTTATGTGTAAATGTAGATGGTTTACTCAATTTTACTATTGTTTACGTCTTTTTGGTTTTATAAGTAGTTGGTTTATCTTTTTTTAATTCAAAAAATTGACATTTTGTGAGTGATCAATTTATTAAGATGACAATTATTTATCCTCAAATAATTTAAGTGAAAAAATAGCACACATGAGAACAAAAAAGTTCTTCTCCTAGCTAGTTAGAAGGTCGTAAAAAATAATATTGTCACTGGCAATTATCTACCTCAACCCAATTACATAATAATACAAGAGTAATTGGAAAGAAGCTTTTTATAGAGTTTTAATCCAAACACAAGATGAGGTGAAAAACAATGAACAAATCACTTGATAAAAATAACCCCTGCATTTACTAATCTCTGCACTACTAATCCTTACATTACTAATCCCACTAATCCCTGCGTTATTAATCTTTGTACCAAACGACCCCTAAGAGTACTGAATGTACTTAACTAGTGGTTGGATGGTGGAATGGTGAAAATTCATTTATGGACATTAAAAACAAGGAAGGTGAAGAGGGTCTTCATGGTTGAGGTGATAAATTGGATAGTCATAAATGATCCCATTAGTTATTTTATGAGCCATTGGAAGTATAAAATAGAATAAGTGAGTTAAGACTCCACGCTAGAACATGGCTTTGGGAAACGGTGAATTAGGGCTTGTCCAATTTTGATGCATTGAGCTTGTCAAGCGTAATTTAAATCTGTCAAACCCATATTATATGTTAGAATATGACTTGTTGACAGCTTGTGGGACAGAACTCAAATTTGAGCTCGGAGGCTGAGGTAAGTTGAGGCTTAATCTTCTAAGACATACTCATTAAATGTTTAAAAGCTTGAATTGTAATTTCAAATGTGGGAGTACTCCAACAAATGGGTGTAAGATACACCATGAATCAGAATCATATGCATAAAGTAAGTTATTTTGTGAATAGAGGATTTTACTACGAATTTTCAAATGACTGAATTTTGGAAATGGCAAGAGAGCTTGTTAATGAAAGTGAAACATGCTTTCATCT
The DNA here is from genome assembly GCA_035578085.1 of Solanum pinnatisectum. Classification (NCBI taxonomy): domain Eukaryota; kingdom Viridiplantae; phylum Streptophyta; class Magnoliopsida; order Solanales; family Solanaceae; genus Solanum; species Solanum pinnatisectum. Next base: position 36,167,092 of record CM069083.1, read on the forward strand.
CGGCTACTATCTGGGTTTCAGTCTAGTATCCATGTATTGTATATAGAGACTTAAGAAGGTCGGGCCCTGTCCCGACACTTCCTACAGGTCCTAGATTATTGTAGAGGCTTCATAGACCTGTGTTGATGTTGTCATGTATGTACAGATGTTATGACTCATGTTTCAGTTGGGTCTTATCACTTATGTCAGTTGTATGTTTCAGGCCCAAAGACTTCTCTATGTATACATATGTTTCATGTATATGTAAGTTTCTATGATTCATGACTAGTTGGTCCGTTTGGTCAAGTTAAGGCACCGAGTGCCAGTCTGGCTCACCAAGGTTTTAGGGTGTGACAAACTTACCATTAGAGCACTAGGTTCATGGTTTATGTATCCCACAGAGTCAATTAAATCGTGTTTAGTAGAGTCCCTTTTATTGGTTTGTTGTCGACCACATCTACAAGGGGGAGGCTACACAGACATTTAGGAAAACTTACCTTTCTTTCATACTCAAAATCATGCAATAGAACTATGCTTTCATGAATCATTCCACTCCGCACGATTGAGCTTAGGGTGGCAAGTGAATGTGAAGTTCCTAGAAAATCATGTACGTACTAGATGTTCAAGCAACGGATCGGAATCTCGAGGTTCGAGCGTTGACCTCAACCATTGAGAGAGATTGTGAAAGTATCAGTTAGTAAGGTATGAGACTCGAGAAAGAAGATGGTTGCAAAATGAGGTACATGTAACAAGGAGGAGGTAATTGTGGATTTGAGCTAATAGTCGAATGTGAACGATGTACTCAGAAAGGGGGCAAAAGAAAAGAAGAAGAGTAAGTGATGAGACGGCGGAATCATTATTGGCAGGATGTCGAAACATGTGAATAGATGTTACAGGGGTAGTAGTGCCATGATACTAAGAAACAGAGGCACCTGAATCTTGCCAAGTAGAAAAACAATCGGGCAAAGGAATGCAGGCTGCATATGCACTGAGATCTGGCTGCACTAGGTCTAAAAGACTGGTTTGGTCAAGAAAAAAACCCAAGTGTGGGCAGTCAGTCACATGTGATCCTGTAATGAAGTAATACCAAGTTCATGATGCAGACAGACAAAAATATAATCAAGAAGTTGTGGCAAATGCAATAAAGCTGAAGGACATGTCGTATAGGAAAGAAATGGTATCTAGGTCAAGTTGAGAGACCTCATTTCGACTTGCATAAGGAGATTAAACTGACTACATCATCTTCTTTACTTCCATTTTCTCTTTTATCATAAGAGATATATGAGTCGCCAAAGAGAATTGAGAAGAAACAGTTTTGTTGTTTCAAAAGGCAAACTCTCAAGAGTGGTAGCTTTCCAGGTAGGACTTAAAGCCAGAAAGAAGTAGAAGAGGAACTGAAGTAAAAAGACAGTTGATAGCACACATACCATTTAGTTGTTAGCAATCCTTCAACTCCAACTGGGCCACGAGCATGAATACGACCAGTACTAATGCCCACCTATTCACCCAAAAGCAAGCAAGATACAGATAAATATGAAACTACAATGCCAAAAGATAATTTGGAATCACTGATAGATTATATACCTCTGCACCAAGTCCAAAGCGGAATCCATCACTAAATCTTGTACTTGCGTTGTGAAATACAGCAGCACTGAAAAGTGAAAATCAAATGTATTCTCCCCACAAAATGATTAACTACAATGAGCAAAACTTATTATTGGGAACTAATGAAATGCCAGAGGACTTACAGCCTGTTTGGATTGGCTTATTTTAAGTGTTTTTAAGCACTTTTGAAGTGTTTGGGTAAATTTAAAAAGTCCTTATAAGCACTTGATTCTAAGCTAAAATGATAAAAATAAGCCAAAAGTCATAAGTTAGAATTTCCAACTTATGGCCTTTGTCTTATAAATCAAAATCGAAAAGCCAATCCAAACAGGTAGTTAGTATATCACACTGAAGAAATTATTCATGAGTTGTAGTAAAGGGTGAAGTTGAAAAACATAAGAACGATAAGATAAAGTAATCCAGTAAATATACCTGTCAACCTGACGTAAAAAAACTTCAGCAACTTCCTGATCTTCGGTAATGATGCTATCGGTGTGGGCACTGCAGTGAGTTAACAAAATAAGGATGGCAAAAGTTTGCATGGAACTGGAGCTTCAATATGAAGTAATTTTAAAAAAATAAATCATAATGCATCCTATTAAAAAAAAAATTAGGCAAACATAACATGCCTTCCATGCTGATGTATATGATCTATCGCAGCATATACATCTTCAACAACTTCCACAGTGCAAGCTAGTGAACTATATTCGTGATGAAATGTACGTGCCTCTGGAATCTTGAGCAGGGAGCTTGCTTTGGGTCCACCATATAAAGAAACCCCTGACAAAGAGGCAAACGTCAGATAACACGTCTTGAATCTAATTAAACTGTTCTTTCAAGGCCAAACAAGTTGAGGATAGTCAGCATCACTTTTCTCATTAAAAGTAATGGTTGCAGATAGTCAGCATTTACCATATTTTAAAATTTAGGATAGAGCCGTTTTCAAGTAGTGTTCAATCTATTATGTATTAATCGATATTCAATTGATTGGTTTGAGTTATCAACAAAAAAGCTACTTCGTTTCTTCTTGTCCAAGTCACTTCTTTTTTTGTCCAGGTTGTTTGTGTGTGATTCCACGTGATCTTTTTCAAGATCATTTTGATGTTTTTGTGAGAAAGGACACAGATTTTTCCTTTGTTTTCCATATTTGATCCACATGCTCTTTCTCCTTGACTTGAGGAATAGTACACTTCTCAAAAAAAAAAAGATAATGCTTTAAAACTACAGCTCACAATTAGTGCCTTTATGCAGCTAGTATTACATTGATTAGCTATCCACAAAGCATCTTGAACATGTTCATAAGTAGTCCAAATATTATTAACCACTTCTAACCTCAATGATGAAAAGTGCACAAGACCAGAAAGTCACATTGATAATTAGAAACTATAAATAGAAACACTAGTAACATTAGTAACTTCCATAATATCATAAAGCTATCTATAGGCTAATAAATATATAATGATAGCCATAAACCTGTTAAGTCTCGCAGCAATCATGAGTTGGCAGAGGTTGCATATACAAGATGGACAGCTTAAGGGTATCCCAAGTACAAGCTTGGATGTAAAGACAAAGAGGGTGTAGGGGGTCATACCAGATGAGAACTACAAAGATGGATAACATGTCAGAGCATACAAGGGATGAAGTGTGAGGCAACCATGGAGCAATCAGAAAATATAACCTAATCAGGTATGAAGTAACTCACGGATTTTGACAACTGAGATGGACTTTACATAATATTTGATTTACTTGTTATGTATCATAAATCAAGTTTGAAACAACAAAGGAGATACAGAAGATTTGAATGAACCGAACATGTAAAATATCTTTTTTAAACATAATGTAGATTGTGTATCCTGTTAATTATAGATGAGATATAATAACTGTTAGAATAGGAATAGGTTTATACAATCCTATTAGAATAGGAATAGGTTTATACAATCCTATTAGAATAGGAATATGCTTATACAATCCTATTAGAATAGGAATAGTAATAGAAATAGGAATACTAAATAGTATCCTACTTGATAAAGGATTGTATTCTAGGGTCTATAAATAGAGTCTCAATGTAATAATGTAAACGACAACAATTCAATAATATTGTTTTCCTATATTTCTCACATGGTATCAGAGCCTCTACGATCTTGGTAGAAAATCAAAGAGCTTCCGCTGCCGGCGGGTGGCTATTACCCATATATGCTGCCCGTCCGGCCAATGATTACGTTAGCAAAAGTTGGGTCACCATGTATCTTGCTGGTGACTATTTTCGTTTTTTGATTTGTTCGAACTAGGGTTCGAATTTTTAATTTGTTCGTTTTGGGTTGATTCGTTTTTTGATTTGTTCGAACTAGGGTTCGAATTTTTTGATTTGTTCATTTTGGGTTGGTTCGTTTTTTTGATTTGTTCAAACTAGGGTTTGAATTTTTTGATTTGTTCGTTTTGGGTTGGTTCCTTTTTTGATTTGTTCGAACTAGGGTTCGAATTTTTTGATTTGTTCGTTTTGGGTTGGTTCGTTTTTTTGATTTGTTCGAACTAGAGTTCAGTTTTTTGATTTGTTCGAACTAGGGTTCGGTTTTTTGGTTTGTTTGAACTAGGATTCGGTTTTTGATTCGTTTCGGTTTTTGATTTGTTCGAAGTAGGGTTCAGTTTTTGATTTGTTTGTTTAGATCGGTTCGATTTAAGGTAGTTTAATTTTGGTATTAGGGTTCTTTTCAAGATTTAGCTTTGGGTACATGAATCATGGCTAAAGCTTTAGTTCAGTCAATAAGCATTCCATCTTCAGCTGCTGCCAGTGAAAGGGATGGACAATTCAATGGATCTTGGAAACATCAAACAAGTGTTAGAATGAACAGTTTTGTAGGACTGCGAGGGGGCAATGCATTACTTGTAAAACCTAGAAAAACTCTCCATGCAAAAGTGGCTATGAAACGGCCACAAAGGTGTCAAATTGTCTCAGAAGCAAAGTATGAGTGCACCACCAAGAAAGTAATAAAAGTTCTTATGCTTGCACAAGAAGAGTCCAGACGACTAAGTCACAATTTAATTGGGACAGAACAAATTCTGTTGGGTCTTATTGGTGAGGAAACTGGTATTGCTGCTAAGGTTCTTAAATCCATGGGAATTAATTTGAGAGATGCTCGTATTGAAGTAGAGAAGATTATTGGCAAAGCTAGTGGATTCGTTGCAGTGAGAATTCCTTTAGGTTCTCATGCAAAGAGTGTTCTCGAACTCGAGAGAGAGGAAGCCCACCAACTAGGGCGTAATTGCATTGACTCGGAACACTTGCTACTTGGATTGTTGCGCGGTGGTGAAAGTGTGGCTACCCGTGTTCTTCAATAGAATGCTATGAGTATTCAAGATTTCTATGCTGCAATGTCAGATTTGTGGGATCAATTGGCTCTTACTGAATCTGCAGAGTTAAAAGTTTTTGAGCCATATCGCTTTCTTTTGTTCCGTCGACCTTGCAGATTGCTGATCTTTTCTTACGAAGGCGCAGTTGGCGTCTCGATTTCAGTTTTCGTGTGACAAACTCTCAATGCTTATTGTTGTTGCATTGTGAGTTTGAGGGGGGATGTTAGTCCATATGTTACTATGTTTGGGTTTTTTGTTATTGGGCCTATTTCCTATTAGGTTAGGTTTAGTTAATGGATTCCTATTAGGTTAGGTTTAGTTAATGAATTCCTATTAGGTTAGGTTTAGTTAATGGATGCTTATATATAGCTTTCCTATTCTTTTGTATTTAGACTAATTCTATTATATTGTAATACAACTCTTGCCTGTTGTTCTTCAATTAAAGTAGTTCTGCTAACATGTTAGTCCATATGTTACTATGTTTGGGTTTTTTGTTATTGGACCTATTTCCTATTAGGTTAGGTTTAGTTAATGGATTCCTATTAGGTTAGGTTTAGTTAATGGATTCCTATTAGGTTAGGTTTAGTTAATGGATGCTTATATATAGCCTTCCTATTCTTTTGTATTTAGACTAATTCTATTATATTGTAATACAACTCTTGCCTCTTGTTCTTCAATTAAAGTAGTTCTGTTAACATGGTATCAGAGCCTCTACGATCTTGGTAAACAATCAAAGAGCTTCCATTGCCCGCGGGCGGCTATTATCCATATATGCCGCCTGTCCGGCCAACGATTATGTTAGCAAAAGTTGGGCCACTGTGATCTTTTTGGTGACTATTTTTTCATATTTAATTTGTGTAGCACCGTGCCATCCTTCCGGTGACTACCTTTTTTTGCATATCTGATTTGCGTGGTACCGTGCATCTCTCCGGACTACTTTTCATATTTAATTTGTGTAGTACCGTGGATTTTTCCAAACTGTTTTCTACAATCTGAGTTGCATAGCATCATGTGTCTTTTCAGTCACTTATCAGATTTGATTTGCATAGTTCCATTCGTCTTTTCAGTGACTCCTCAAATCTGATTTGCGTAGGGTTGTGCCATAGTCCAACCCTACCCGTATAATTTTTCTTTTTCAGTAGGGTCGTGTCATCATTCCGACCCTACCCATATTATTTCTCTTTTTCAATGGGTTCGTTCCATCAATTTGAACTATCCTATATAATTTCTATTTTCTAGTTGGGTCGTGACATCATTCCGACCCTATCCATATAATTTTATTTCTTAGATTGTGACCACTTTTAGCCATCAAATCTAATACTTCGGCATATGAGCATGTTCTGGCCAGTTTTTCGGTGACTTGTTTGATATCGACTCGTCTGTTGATTCCAACATGATCCATATACTTTATAGTAGATTTTGGGCACTTACAACGACCACTACATTGTGAAGAAGTCTATATGGAGTAACCACCTAATTTTGTTGCTCAGGGAGAGTTTAGTAGTCTTGTATGTTGATTACGTAAGTAACTCTATGGTCTGAAACAGTCTTTGCAAGCTTGGTTTGGGAAGTTCCAACACTGTAATTTTATCACTCTGTGTTTTATCGGCATTATGCATCAAATTCAGTATTTCATGAGAAGACCAAGCACATTGAGATTGATTGACAATTTTGTGAAGTCAAGTGATCAACTTGCCGATATCTCACCAAGCCCCTCATTGGTCCTCGTGTTAATTACATTTGTAACAAGCTAGGTACATCAATTGTATGCACTAGCTTGAGGGGGAGTGTTAGAATAGGAATAGGTTTATACAATCCTATTAGAATAGAAATAGGCTTATACAATCCTATTAGAATAGGAATAGGCTTATACAATCCTATTAGAATAGGAATAGTAATAGAAATAGAAATAGGAATACCAAATAGTATCCTACTTGATAAAGGATTATATTCTAGGGTCTATAAATAGAGTCTCAATGTAATAATGTAAACGACAACAATTCAATAATATTGTTTTCCTATATTTCTCACAATAACAAGAGTGTTTTTGTCGGTGATGCAACTCAAAGCTAAACTAAGATTAAGAAAGTGATCTCAATTTCTTTCTCCCTACTCCCAAGTCAAGACCCCACAGTATTCATCTAAGTTGTGCGGACTCTTTTAGTACCACAACCGTGTCGACACGACATGTGTGTGGGTGTGGGATTTGGTCAATCGATTTTGGGTATTATAACCAAAATTGATAAAGACATTCGAGAGAGATGCAATGATTTCTGAAATCAAAACAAAAGCTGGGGTGAAATCATAATTTAGGCATATATTTTTTTATTGTTAAAAGATATTTGTATGAAAAAGTCATCAACCAGAAGATGCTTTAAAGATATTTATAGGTCAACATCACTGCTGAATGCGCAATGAACTCAAGAAGTCTATCATGACCTCTAAATCATTTGCAATAGCCATGTAACACCAAAAAGACAGTAAAGAAGTGCATTTGTACTTAATAATAGTTACAAATTCAAACTTGCTCTCAAAATTTATGCATTCCTTTCCTTCCAAATAGTCCACCATAATTTAGGCATATCTAACTTAGATATTTGAATTATTTTTAGCCAAGCCCGCGTACCTGTACACATTACAGGATCCGTTCCCCCAGATCTTAAAATTACATCTATGATTGTGAAATTAAGGAATGAACAGATGCAATAATCATGTTCAGTTTCTTTTGACAGTAGATTATGAAGGATCCAATCTCTAGATCCACTCATTTCGGACACCAGCACCCAAATCTCAGAAACTTAGGTATTCATGTAGAAGCTCAATTATTGAAGGAGTTTGCAAAAAAAAAAATACCTTTTGTTTGAAGTTCCACACTCAGATCATTAAGACCTCCATTTTGTGCCAAATCCTTATGCACAAGAAGTGTTTCCTATAAGGGAAAGCAATGAAAAAAAATTCACAAAAACAGAAAATAATAAACTACTGAAGTTAAATACTGGAAACTGCTTTACAAAAAGGTATAAGAAACTACCATCGCATTACAGGCTGCAGGATAATCGGTTTTTGCATCCACAATAATGCGCTTTGCCATATCCATGTCAGCAGACTTGTCAACATAAACATGGCAAATTCCATCTGGAAGCAAACAAAGTGACTTTCCCATCATCGGAACAGAATCCTTGATATCAAAGCAGAGAAAGCATGTACACGTAATTAACATTCAAGTAACACATAATTACCAGCATGGCCTAGAACAGGAATTTTTGTTGATGCCTTGATTTGAGAAACAAGTTTATTGCTACCTCTTGGGATAACAAGATCAATGACATCGTCATGCTGCAATGCAGGAAAAAAACAAAGAACCAAAATCATGTGTAATGTAGGTTATGATTTCTTGAAAACAAAACAGAGATAGAATATAAGTTTCCTAAGATATTGGCAGGCACCTTAAGCAATTCAGGGATCTCTTCTCTAGAAGTCACTAGTCCAATAAGCCTTTCACCTACACTTACAGGAATGGCTGAGGTAATCACCTGACCAAAAAAAAAAAAAAAAAAAGAGGAGAAGGTGACAAAGTTGTCATGAAATGAAGAGAATGTGAACCTCCAGTATAGAGGGTATGAGAACATAAAACTATCAGTTAAACCTTGTGTAAGATGGCGTTTGATCTTTTGGCCTCCTTTCCTCCTTTCAACAAGAGTCCATTCCCACTTCGGACTGCTAGAGAAGCTATCTAGTCATGCAAAAAAAATTGCAACGAGTTTGTGAACGGTAAAAGTATAATCCAAGTATGGGCACTTCAAGCATGCAGAGAATTCCATAAGTTTACATATAGTGACATGTCGGCCATCATTATCCCCACTACTAGTAACAAAAACGTGTTGAATAACTACTAAAAAGTGAACCCTACTAAATCATATTGGGAAGGGGGGAAAGTAAAAGGCATGCAGCAGAGTCTCTGTTAGTGGGAAACATCAACTTTGCCGGCATTGCATACCTGTACAAGTGCATCGGGTCGTGACTCAAAAATAATCAATAGAACGCCTAACGGAGCTGATGATTTCTCCAACACGAATCCATCAGCAACCTGAACAAGATGACAACATTCCAGAGATCAAATCAACATCCCATTCTGAAATTAAAGGCAAATAATTGAACACTGATCAATGAAAGTTTTAAGTTACAAATCCACATCTCTATTTCTCCCAATCTTCCAGCATGTCAGCCCGTTCATTACATGACTCAAGAAACTAAACAACCACAAAAATATCTTTGGCTATACCATTCAGTGTAATTGTCACTGGACATAGTGATAGTATAATACCCACTAAAATCGTCTGATAGTGCAGAAGGTTTTCTACAAAGAGGAACTTCAAAAGATTCCTTCACAATCTGTTTGTTCCTCATGTCAGTAAAAACTACCTGTGCCACATATATTTGATCTGATTTACTCACCTCCGTTCTTTTTAAAGTGCGACCAAGGGGCTCATCCATGTTAGCAAGAACACGAACTGAGTTTGCAAGACTAGAAATCTATCACAAAGGAGTAACAATTTCAGTAAGAGTACTAAAAAGGTACATGATCACTCAGACTAAGTTGCATAAGTGAGCAAGCTCTTACTTTTCCTGGCATTAAAGCCAGCCGAGATATCAAAGACTTCTCATATCCGGCCTGTTGAGCAGCAACCACATCAGCTTCATTCTCAGCGATGATTGCCTTTTCATTTGCTTCCAGTGCATCAGCTATATCCTGCAATATTTTACTCCTTTCTTGGGAAGACAGTGCCTGGAGGTGAACAAAAAATGCATAGTCACATCCATTGCAGCTTACAAAATGTTATAGCCAGATGCCCCTCTAAATATACCTGAAGCCGTCTGGAACATTCCCTTGCAGCAACTGCCATCTCACGAGCATCAATCTCTCCAATTGAGGCCCATTTATTGGCATCACAATGAAATAGGGTGCCAATACGTTCCCCATGCAGCACTTTAATGATGTTATCTGTCGCAAAGCCACTTTATTCCCATGAAAGTGCACAGTCAGAGAGAGAGAGAGAGAATCAGTAGCAAGTTTAGGTAAAGTGAGCAAGAAACAATGAAAAAAGAGCTTTCACACTGAATGCCTGAAGAACAATGCTTCACTGCATATAATACATTTGTAGTGATTTGCATTTGTTTTTCAGCCTTAATTTATTGCATTCCTTTTCAACCTAACCATTTACTGCCACCATCTTGTTCTGCTAACACCCCTTTTCTTTTTAAATAACAGTGGTGTGTTGGACCATCTTGCATGCACCTTGTGACTATTTAACTGAGTACTTACATCATCCCACCAATACATACATAGGGTAAGGTAACTGTGTCCAGCTGGCCTCTGCGGGATTTCAGATCGTGGTCTCCTATGATTTTAAATCCAGTTTCATCAACTGAGTCACACCTTGGAAAGCTCTTCATTGAATAGTTATCCTCTCTAGCTAAGCTCCGTAATAGACATTTTCAAGGGCAACTTCATTAAGACTGTTGTAGAATAATAGAATAATCGCTTTGAGAAGTTCATGCAACTTAAACTGTTGTAGTTGCTTAGCTTAAATTCGATTATAACATTTGGTTTCGATTAACTTCCTTTTAGCATGTTTCCAGAATTTATTTGCTTTCACAAATGAGATAAACCTGAAAGACTTTTAACAAATCAACTATTTCTAACAAAGTTTTCAGGTTGCCTTCTGACAAAAATGAGAGTTCAAGCAAACAGATTTTAAGGAGCTAAATTGCAGATTTAAAGACAAGCCCTTTGTTCCAATTGCTAAAATTTTGGCCACTTTGGCCTTGAAAGAATTTGGGCTCAATTTAAATTTTCTGCAGAATTTTTAAGGTGCTGATTAGGCCTAAAACGTTTTTTAGGCACTCAATGCAGGGGCAGATCTATGTCGAAGGGTGGGGGTGCCATGCCAGCGGAGGCCTAGGTTGAAATTATGTTTATATGTATAGGAAATCATATATTTATTAGGCGTGCCACCTAGAGAAATGTGAAGAGGAGCCAGTGGCAAAGTTAAGTTTTACATCTTAACAGAGTTCAATTCCCATTTACCACACTTCCTAATCTTTTTTTATAGTATTCCAAGTTTAAGGAAAAGATTATTCCCCGTGGAACCACAACACCTTTGACACCTAGATTTAAGTGGACCCCACTCTCAGGCTTCAGCCCCTCTCATCTTTTTTCCTTTCTTTTAAATTTTCCCACTCTCCTATATTCTGTTGTGGATCCTATTATTTGTAAATTATTTTTTCAAAAAATTGTATCTCTCTAGTCTGTATTTGTCTGTGTATTACAAAACCTTGTTTTTCTCCAATCTCTTTTTCATTTTTTGGTTTACAGTAACACCTGACCTCACATATAAACATGTGCCACAAAGTACAATGACCTCACATCATTAAGGTAGTGTGAGATATGAAATAATCTTTTTTGCAATTATGACTTAATTGTAAAAAATTTAAACTTAATTCTTTATTGTCCTTTTAAATTGATTAATTTCTTTTCTTTTTCCTTTTTTTCAAGCATAAAATATTTTGGATGTGATTGAAGTTTGAAAATGTGACAGATCCTCCCAGAACTCTCTCATTTCTTGATTGTTCCGACAATTATTTTTTACAAATCTTTTTCGTACTTTTTTTTTGAAAAAAAAAAACTACTTCATTTTAGCCTCAACTGTTACTTATTGGAGCTTCTTCCTAAGCCGATCTTGATTCCTATTTCATGCTTACTGATTATTACTATGTATAATTCCTCCTTGTGACACTCAAAGGTAATGTCTAATCAATATGCTTGCTTAAACTTATTAACAACTTATGTAAGCACACAAATAAGATGCCTCCTAAACTAATAAATGATTGTTTAATTTACCACAAAATGTGTGATATATTCGTGCATATAAGTAATTATGCATCATAGAGTGTTTCCAAAATATGACTTTGTAGAGTACATTCATAAATAAATTATATGTATTTATGATATTAGTAATATTGTTGAAATTTTTTGTTGTACACCAAGTTGTAATTATTTCATTTTTTCATTTTATCGAGTTGTCTATATAAATCGAAAAGACGAATAACCCAAACTGAAGCCCAACAACATACCTAGTGTAATCTCAGAAAGTGGGGTCCGGGGAGGATAGAGTGTAAGCAAACCTTACCCCTACCTTGGAGTTAGAGAGATTGTTCATAATAGACCCTCAGCTCAAGGGAAAAACAGTCCAAAGAAGAACACGAAAAGTAATAACGGAAATGAAGAAGTCATGGCAAAATACTACTGACAACATGGAAAATCATCCAGAACAGTAATCACATCAAATATTTACCCTATTTGGATTGTGTAAATAGCAACATGTCTATGTTCCAAACAGTGTGACACCCAAAACCTCCAAATCATGAATCCACCTATGACTCAATGAAAAAATGGCCATGTCTGGCCCAATTTTTAAAATCTGATTTATTAACAAGTTCAACCCAAGGGATCTTTATGGATACGCAATGTATGTCAAAACAAATTTGGGGTTTGGCCCAAGTCAACTGATTTCAAAAGGACATATTTCTCAAATCTCTCTTAGCCCATTTCAGATCTCAAAGGAAAAGTATTCAAACAGACTTTAAAGCCCAAATGTTGGCAAGTTATTTGCCAAAGACCAAACACGGTATATGTTTTGCAAATTATTTATAGGATACAGACTTATTTTATTACCTTCTACTAACTTCTCTTGGTATTTTCAATTACCACGTGTATGTATTGTATATATATACCTCTTAAGTTTATAAAACAATATTACTTTGTAACCCTTAGTTTTAGCGTATGTGCGTTGCACGTGTATCGCGTCAACAAACAAAAAATATGTACAAAAAGATATATAAAAAATGAATATTATTACATTAACACGGTAACTAAAATATGTTTTTAATTACTGCAATAGTTTTTAGCAAAATAAGTTGTTTAGTTTTAAGATGACTTTGAATTTTAGTTAAATTGTTTGAGTAGTTGTGATATTTTAGGTTGTTTTAAATTTCAACACTATGCAGATTATGTGTTCTATGTTGGCTATTTTAAGCCCCTCAATGCTTAATATAATTATTGAAAGTCATTTCAATCCCTTTTTTAACCCCTTTGTGTTGCCCCATCTTTTAAAACAAAAACAACAAAAGTATTTCTAGTTATCATGTATGAAGTGAATAGATAACTTTGTACCAAACTTTAATTTATGAAGAAATGATTTCCATTTCCCAAGAGAATAAAAAAAATCTTTTTTTAAAATTAAATGGGAGAACAAAAAATTTAGGTCTTAGTTTGTCAAGATCTAAGATAATTATTTTATGTAAAACAATAAAATTAAGCTATTTTTCATAAAAGTTAGTCAAGTAAGGAAAGAATTTATGCCTTCAAACCTCTATATAAAAATCATCCTATACAATTATATTTCACTGTAGTCATAAATTTTATTTGTAAACTATTCTTTTTTATTTTATGCTATATTATATGTTCTCTATAATAGCATTCTGCTATATCAATCAAAAAATATTCGGGCAAACGATACCGTTATAGAGAGATTTAACCATATTAAATAATCTTAATTGATTTTAAAATTCTAAATGTTAGAACTTTCTACACAATTCAAATGAAAAAGGATAACATGCAAAGTTTTAGTTGATTTCAAAGTTCTAAACATCAAGAAAATAGTTAAATAATAATTGTCCAAGGTGAAATCTATTTTTAAAAGGTAAAAAAGTCAATAAACATCTACTCTGGGGTATAAAATTAAAAAATCCACATAAATTTTATAAAAATGTGGCTGAATATTATAATAAAAATTTTAAAATATAAGTTCCTGAAAATAAAGAATGTTAAAACATATTAACCTAACTCATTAATAGAAGGAACCCGTCATATAAAAGTACTTGAATGTCTTACTGTAATATTAAAATAAGTGCATGTATTAGCTTTAGTAGCCTAAATAGACTTCTACTCACATTACTCGCAAGAGTACTTTTCGTTAGTGTATGATCTTCACACTTCTTAATTTGAGGAAATAAGCTTTATCACGATAATTCAATGATCTATTTTGATAAACGATAATTCAATGGTTTATATATAAATAATTCAATGATTTAATTTGATAAACGATAATTCAATGGTTTATAAATAAATAATTCAATGATTTAATTTGATAAACGATAATTCAATGGTTTATAAATAAACAATTCAATGATTTATAAATAAAACAAATTTTAAAAAATGATTTTTTTAGTATTACAGGGTTTGAAAATAAAGACATTGATCCCATAGCTCCTAAAAAATGGTTAACGACAACATACATGTTATGAGATATGTTGTTTTATTTTTCTTTAGATATAATTTGCCAAGAGTAAGTAAGAAAATTTTTTGTTCTGTAGATGTACTCTAAAAACTTGACCTTTTCCAAGTGTCCTCAATGACTTGATCATGTGTACATTGACATGAAATATTGTAAATGATACAACCTAAGGACATTTTGATAAATTATACATTGTTAATTTATGTGTCAAAGTTTTCTTTCCTTCTTAAATTCATACTTATTTAATTAAATCTAAATAAATCAAAATAACTAAGAATTTACTTTATTTTTTCTCCTTTTGTTTCTTCTTATGTGTCTTTCGTAAGTTAATTTCCTCTTGCGGCAGCCGGTATCCATCTATTTTTTCTTTTTCAATTTATATTAGTGTTCAATCTAAAAATAAAATAAAATAGAATTATTTATGGATCAGCTTGGCAGAAAGAATTCTATGTTGCGCATTACTTAATATTTATTAGATACTCCCTCCGTTTACTTTTACTTGTCCACTTTGGACTTTGCCCACCCCCTATAAAACAATATTTGATATGAGTATTTTACCATTATACCCATATTAATTGATGTTTAGTATTAGACCTTGGAAAATGATTTAGGAAATAAGTAATTAATGATAAGGAAAAACATGGAAACAAAGAATTGTCTTTCCTGATATGTTAAAAGTGACGAGTGAAAATGAAAATCTATTTTTGAAATGGTGGACAAGTAAAAGTGAATGGAGGGAGTAGTAAGTGATTACCAAAAGTTACTTACCATAGTGATGATTGGTTATAGCTCAAAAAAATCTTCTTTTTCTTTTTATATATATACTAACCAAACATTAACTATAAATTGGGTAAATTTATAGCTCTTTGCGTCCGGAAATTTCGCCCGATTCTCTCTTTACCTTCATTTCTATCTTACTAGATTTTTGGCATCTGATGTACTAGACTAGGCATTTTACCTTGTAATAGAAAGCTCTTGTGCACGTGACTCTAAGTCTGGGATGATTACTGTTCATTGATTTAATTATGAAAGATTCAGGAATTTAGATTATTGTGTTGTTATTTAAAATTACTTCCGCATTTACTTTATGTTTTCTGTCTCGACGAAGGATTGACTTACCTACCAGGAGAGTTAGGATAGGTGCCCTCACGACCCAAATTTTTGGGTTGTGACACTAGTACTTCCGTCCACAATGTTAGGAGGGAATTTTTTTACATGTTTTGGCCTAAAAGTTTGCCAAGCTTCGAGGAACATTGAAAAAAGCTATGTAAAATTGGATTATCTTTTTTAGAGGTTTTGCCGCTAAGAAAGTACCACATGAATCGAGGTGATTTCGAGGGTAAAAAGAGAAATGGGAGACGATTTGCCCCTATGGCCTTCTCAGTCGCCCTTCTATCTTTTCAAAGAGACGAGGGGCTACATCAACATCATGCAAATGATCCTTGACATGTTCACAGAAAATGAGAGGGTAACGCATGTCCCAATGCTCCTAGCAGAGAAACATTCGCAACTTTCTTTGGCATAACTTCTTTGAAGACTACAACCTATTGCTACAAATATGGGTCGCAGAGCATTTCTTCAGAAGCGCAGAGCATTTCTTCAGAAGAGAACCAATCATTAACTACTTTGCAGGAATCTGCAATATGTTCTGGCGCCACAAGTAGAGGATGAGGCACTAGGACACACCATTTGGACATAAAGAATGTTGTCGTGGCACCATTAGAGGACAGCTAAGACAGTGAGGTGCATGTGGCAAGAATCAAAGAGTTCCAAGAAGAGTGGTTAGGCTTGATCACGGTAGACATGGGACAAAATGAGTAATATACTGGTTGAAGGAAATCTCATTGCGTGGCCAAGCCTGGAAGGACTCCTAGACATGGAGATGTTAAAATGGTGACAAAGGTCATGCGGCCAAATACAACCACTTATGTTTCTCACTACTTCCATGTACCGACATGTAGTCCCAGGTTTAGTCAATGAGATAATACCTCAAATAGATAAGGAGGACCACATGGAAGAAAACCCAGAGGAGGAACCAAAGTAAAACCCAAAGAGGAGTACAACTCAAAATGAGGAGAGATAGAGGAAGACCCAGAGGAGGAACTGGAGTATGACCCAGAAGAATACTATCTGGAGAACATTCGGGGAGATCGAGATTATGATGATTGTCCGACCTGGCTTTAGGATTTTCACCCACTTTTGTTCTTGCATTCCCTAACGGTGACCTTGTTGCCCACTTCTTTGTTGTTCATCTTTGTACTTTCGTCGGAGCCATTTAAGGCCTTGTTAAGCCTTATTTCTTTTGTTGTAACATAAGGCCACTCCCTATTAATGAAAGCTTAGATTTGTTCTAAAATCTGAATTGTGTTGAAAACTTGGATCAATCTATTATCACTATCTAAAACATAGGCCTACCTCTGGCAAAACGAAGTCATGTGCATATTAGGATGCGCTTTGCTCAACATTATTGTTTGTGTGTCAATTTGATGCTTTATTTAACAAAATATGCCTACTTTATTCTTTCTAAAAGCTTTTAGACTAACTTTATCTTTTGTTTTCTTTTCAATTGGTTTACCTTCCGTATTTCTCCCCCACCAGAGGTTGAAGTGTGATGATCATCAAACGGGACGAATCACACTACAATTTAAGATCCAAAAGAAGAATGAATAGCTCCGATGATATTGACCCGACAACGAATATTCTATTATAGAGCGAAGTTCTTAATAGTTTGAAGGGAAGAACCAATACGCGGAACGACAAACAAACCACTCATCTAAAGGCTAAAGCAACTTTAGGAGATATTGAGAGGAGAACTACACCAAGTGAGGAACTTGACTAACCTCACCCATGAACACTTCACCAAACCTTCCACTGCATTGCATCATTGGAATTTGCAATTCCCAAACATTTCCTGTCGACACACCCATATGCAACTATCCCCACAAACACCTCCTAACACTACCAACCCTCTACCTCAAATTATACCGACCAATACTTGCACCCCAAATTTGGTCAATCCCCCAAAAACTTAACAAACTTTACCAACTGGATCGGATAAGGTCCTCCAAAATTGGACCATTAGCTCGCCTCCGGTTCATCGAGCGTCTTTGGTAGTGTGGAGTTGTAATTTGTTTTGAAAAAAATAATATATATATATATTGCATGAATCATGGAGGCATTATTTATGTATGTGCCTTTTTGTGAACTACCTCTATTTATAAGCACTTATGCTAAAATGAATGAAGCGGCATCCTTACTTTTCAATTATTATGCAAATTTCAATTTATTCACTATTCTATTTCTTTTACTATGCCTACTTCTCTTTATTCAGCACTCAAATTAGTAAATATATTTGTCCTATGATTATGAGTAGTAATGAAATTGTTGAACCGAATACGGGCAATGAGCAAGACTACGAAGAGTATGATGAAAATATGATGCATGAACACTTGCCCCAAGAACGAGAACAACTTGAAAGTCAAAAAAAGAAAAAAAAAATTGGAAGAAACAAAAATGATCAACCTGGGGGACAAGAAGTCGGTGAAAGAAATCAGAATTAGTATCTATTTGGAAGTTGAGCAAAGGTAGGGGTTGGTGAACTTGCTGAAACAGTACGTGAATATATTCGCCTAGACTTACAACAATAGGCCTATTTGAGAACCAACAATCTCTCACAGAGATTGTTGATTGATCCGACTTCCCCACCGGTCAAACAAAAGCCAAGGAAGTTCAAAGCGGACTTGAGTCTGAAAATCAAGGAAGAAGGTACCAAACGGATAGAGACCAATGTCATCAAAGTTACCAATTATGAACTACCTTTCATGGTTGGCCAACATTATACTGGTACCAAAGAAGAATGAAAAGATCAGGATGTGCTGACTACAAGGATCTCAACCAAGCTAGAACCAAAGATGATTTCCCTCTCCCAAGCATCCATATACTCATTAACAACAGTTTCAAACATGAGACACAATCATTTGTTGACTGTTTTTATGGGTACCATTAGATCCTGATGAATGAGGATGATGCCGAAAAAAGAAACATTCACTACACCATGGAGAGTCTACTGCTAAATGCCCTTTGGTCTAAAGAATGTCAGCAACCTACATGAAGGTTGTGACCACTCTTTTTTCATGACATGATCCATAAGGAGATAGAGATCTATGTGGATGATGTTATTATCAAGTCACGAGGGGGATCAAAGCATCTGTCAGACCTACAAAAGTTCTTTGCAAGGCTGCAAAAATACAACCTAAAGTTTAATCCAACAAAGTGCACATTCAAAAAAGAAATAGAGTGCGCATTTGGTATGCCTGCTGAAAAATAGTTGGGATTCATTGTAAGCTCCAAAAATCAAGGCAATTCAAGACTTGCCTCCCCAAAAGAGTAAGAAAGAGGTGATGAGTTTTCTCAGAGAACTCAACTATAATAGTCGATTCATAGCACAGCCGACGGCAATTTGTGAGCCCTTATTTAAGTTGTTGAAGAAGGAAGCAGTCACAGAGTGGACGGAAGAATGTCATAAAGCCTTTGGCAGAATTTTAATGTACTTGTCCAAGCAACTCGTCGTGGTACCACCAGAGCCCATCATTGTTGTTGTACCTATCAGTCTTTTACGGTGTGTTTGGATATGTATTGGGACAACATGATGAGATGGAAAAAAAAAAGAACAAGTTATCTACTATCTGAGCAAGTAAGTTCACACTATATGAAGAAAGGTACATGATGTGAGGCCAAAAAGACATAAATATAGCCATCATTTGGCTCACATTTAGTACCTTTATTGGACTGGATGATGCAAAATGGATATAAAGCAGACACGAACAATTGATGCTCATTGATGAGAACGTTTCATGGTTAACTTTACCAAAATCGAATAACCAAGGCGATCAATGAGAAGATAAGGCCTAGACAATTCTCTCTGAGGGGCAATTGGTATTGAAACAGATACTCCCTAATCAAGATGAAGCAAAATGGAAGTTTGCACCAAATTGGCCTCACATGGTTCATAGGGTACTTTTAGGAGCACTGGATCTGGCAAAAATGGATGGCCAAACAAGCACAAAGCCGATCAACTCAGATGCAATCAAGAAGTACTACATTTGAAGCCAATTCCCAAATAGGTTATCTCTTTTGATTGTAATGTTGCATCTTTCTATGTAATGAACTAAGTTTTGACCTGACATCCCATAGATAAAAAAGGAAGTGTTTGTTGAATGTTCATACTTCTGCAAGTTACCAGTTTCAAGAAAAAAAAATGTTAATACTTCTCAAAATGCATTCTACACAACACGTGATTTGCAATGTAGAACTCAGTTTACCTAATATTCTTTCTTGCTTTTGCTTCTTTTTTATCTTATTTTTTACTTTTTCTTCTTTCTTGTGTGCCTATTTGTGCTTTCAGCAGATCAATATCATGTTTTATCATAGTACAATGACATGTTTTTCACTTTCAACTCCAGTAAAATACCTCAGATTCTTCTGTCTCCCCTACTGTAAGCTATAAAATCACCTTGAATGCAGACTCAATGACAGCATTTTCCCTTTCAGCTCCAGTCAGATACCTCACATTTACTTGTGCATCCTCAACTGAGCTATAGATTCAACTTTGATTCAGACTCTTTTGCTGCACACCACCCTAAATGCTTCTCTTTGGACAGTTACATTGTTTTATTGACAAGAAAAGGGCAAAGCACATAGACAAGAAGCATCACAAAAATTTATTAACTCGTTTAAGAAGACATCACTTAAATATTTTAAATGAACATGTGTACAACTGATGTACATAAAAATTAAATTTAGAATTGCGTAAATACTAGTATTGTACCTGGTTATGACAACAGGAATGCCAGCATAAGCAGCATACATAGCAGCTTTGACTTTGGCAGTCATGCCTCCTCTTCCCACCCTGGACTTGTCTCCAAAAGTAATCACTTTCTCATGTGTCTCCTTAATATATGTGTGAATCAACTTTGAATCTGGATCACGGGGAGGACCACTGTAAAGACCCTCTACATCACTCAACAGAACTAGAAGATCAGCTTTTAATTCCAAAGCTAGAAGAGCTGCCAGACTGTCATTATCCCAAAATATTCCAGAAGAGTCCTACAAGGAGTGTTCATTATTACAATAGAACTATGAGCTGAAAGAATGATTTTAACTTAAAATAGTGGATCTCGAAAACTTGCTGTAACTCAAAAGCATATTACAGCTTAAGACAACACCAGGATTCAACCAAACCAAACCTCATCAAAGCAAAGATGAAATTTGGCACCAAAGTGGCAGGAACCAATTTTAAATGACGTACATAGCCACATGCACTATCTCAATCCATTCCCCTCCAAATTCCAGGAATCAGAGAATAATTACAGAGAACTTATGAAGAGAAGCTTAAATCAGATAGTATATATGTATATGTCATATATATAAATACATATAATTTCATTATGCTTTGTAACAAATCATAATGAAGTTAATATATGAAAGAGATGCACGAACGTTAGTAACAAAGCATAGTGAAGTTAATATTTGAAAGAGATGGTTGAACATTAGTTAGGGGATTTCTACGCCCAATGCATGGATTGATCTAGACACATGTATGCAACTGGTCAGGCTCTACAGAAAGAAACATTGTGATCTATCTACTAATGGAGGAACTCTCATAAAAAGAAGCAAGAGGACAGCAACTACATAGTAAAAGAGAGACACACCTCATAAGGAGCTCTCCGCGTACTGATAGCATCATTCTCATTGAATATAGGTATAACTTTTAGAGAAAGCAATGAATTTACTGTGTCATTGAGTTGTCTCCTAAAATCTGGATCTCTAAAGTCATTATCAGTTACCAGAAGCTGAGCTGATGTCACATCCAACTGTATAAAGATGGCACAAAGAATAAAAAGTCAGTAGACAATATTTACTGCCAAGGATGGTTTTGTGTATGATAAGCAGATAATGAGTTAGACCAAACAGAAAAGTTCCAAAAACTGTGTGTCAACCTGACTGAACAAAGAATCATATAGAGCCATGAGGCCATTCTGGCCCACAGCAGCACAAGCCTTGCCATCAAGCTCCGTTTGTGGCTTTTGAAGATCAAGAAAACTGCAAATATGATGACTTGCAAGTTAGTAGTAATTTGCAAGTACTGGAATTCAAATCCTATCATTTGGATCTTGTCACCAAGGATAATAGATAGAGTTTATTCCCCTTTTCAGTAATACATGATACACCAAATCAAAAAGTAATCTTATTGATTCTTGTTCAGTTAATGTCTTATTCATAAAGATGCACTTGTATAATTCATTACTTCATTATTAAGAGCATTAGTACAACTTACATAGATATGACAAACGAAATGAGTTACTGCCTGAGAACCAAATTCTATGACACTCTTTCCATTTAGAAATCCCAAAATGACTGACACTTTAATATCTCTATACAAATTGCAAGAACTCAAATTCATTAAACTATTCAAAGTTTAAACACTAATGTGGTGTTTTTCTATCAAACCAACTTTCTTATTACTTTAATATTTTCTTCTACCTTCACTAATATAATGTGTTAACTTAGTACCTTAACTCATGCACAATTCAATAACAACTGCACCATGAAGTTTAGTTCTTAGTAATAAGTCAACTTATATTTAGCTGGAACTTGTTGATTAACAATTCTAATTGTAACCTATTTACAAGTAAATATATTTTTAGACAACAGGGACATAGTAGAAACCTGCTATTGAGCAACTTCCTATATCTAAGCCGCTGACGACCAACACCTACAGCACCTGAAGTCACCAAAATAACTTCATACCCTTGTGAATTAAGCTCCTGAAGCTGTATGCAGCAAATCCACTAAGCTTTAGAACAATGCAATTGATACTAGCAAACAGTCTAACTATCAAAACAAATTTTAAAAATCCACCTGCTCACATAGCGCTCCTAATCTTCCAAGTGCTAATCTTCCATCAGCTCGAGTCACAACTGCAGTCCCAACCTTTAAAAATGAAATTTTGTCAGCGAAAAGCCCAAAAAAAAGGAACAAACAAAGCAATACACATTGTACAAGTAACTATCCATCTATATATACATTAAGCACGGCCTGAAACTACGTCAAATAATAGTCATTGTATTTAGTTTGTCAAGTGAGTAAATAAGTCAAATCCTTCTAGAGTAAACGATTATTTCCAATCTGAAAAAAAGGGGGCAAGGATTAAGCAATAAGGAAAAGAAATTGGAGGATAAGGTTGAGACCTTGACAATGAGTCGTTTGACATTCTTCACAAATGCTCGAGTGGAATCAACCGTCTCCATTTTTAGGGAAGAGAAAAAAGAAAGGAGAGAAATGTAGGAGCAGAAATGTGCCGTCAACTTCCTTCACCCACTTTTCTAGTCTAATAATAATATATCCGACTTTGAATTTGGGATTGTGGAGATGCTCACCACGTTTTACTGACTATTATTGTCCAAGTGAGTCCTTTGACTTCACTTGTTTTCTATTTGGTTTTTTTTTTTAAGGTAAAAGTGTCCAAATCACATCTAAATTATTATTTTTTTATTTTAATTTCATATTTAAACTATTAAGAGTCTGAATATCATATCTTAATTATGACTTATTAGTTTGAGAAACATATTTGTGTAATATACTCTTTCTTTTATTTGTAAAAATTTTGTCACTTGTCATTCCACATGGATAAAATATTTCACCTTGATAAAAATTAAACTATTATATTAGTTAAAAACTAAAAATTAAATTATTACTATTTTCGAAAATTAATTTTTTTATAAAATAAAATTTAAATGTTTTTCTCACCCCACCCCATCTAACCCTTCACTCCTAATTTATTTTTACTTTTTTTTTCATTTGTCCCCATCTAACTCTCCGCTCCTAATTTATTTTAAATTTTATTTTATAAAAAAATATTTTTTTTGGGAATAGTAATACTTTAATCTTTAGTTTATAACTAATATTAATGGTTTGTTTAATTTTTGTTAAGGTGAAATATTTTATCCACGTGGAATGTCAAGTGAAAAGATTTTTGTAAATAAAAGAGAGTGTATTACACAAATGTGTTTCTCAAACTAATGAGTGATAGTTTAGATATGATACTCACACTCTCAATAGTTTAGGTATGAAATTAAAAAAAAATGGATACTTTAAGTGTGTTTTTGACTCTTATCTCTCTTTTTTATCTACCACTTTTTTTTTTTTTTTGACATCTCCTTCTTTTCTTTGGTTCACTTTTACTTGTCCGTCAATTTAAAAATATTTTTTTTCTTTTATGAACAAGAAAGTAAAAATAAATGAAGGGGATATTTATCAATTTTAACACATTAAGGGTTGTTTGGTGTGAAGGATAACATCAAATAGCCATGAGATTAAATTATAGTGCCACTTAATTTGTTGTTTAGTTGGCAAGTCTAAGATAACTCCACGAGATTAATAATTAGTACTGGAATAAGTTATCCCTCTCTTTGGGTGGTATAGTAAATGACAAAGGTGTTCCTTTAAATCATTATTATACATCACTCCTCACATTCATGAAATGTATTTCTGTAAATAAATAACTTGTTCTTAACTTTCATGGAATGAATATTATTTTGAACACAACAAATCAAACACTCAATAAGAAGTGATCTCCGTATAATTTATCCTTTCATAACTGATCCAACATAACTTATCTCATCATAATTAATGTCATCATAACTTGTATTCAAACCAAACGACTCCAAAGAAATTACTACATCCGTACACTTTTGTTTATGCATTATTCTACAAATAAATTTTCACTTTTGTTTGTCACTCTTAATATATCAAGAGAAGAAAATTATTTTCTTTCATATTTTACCTTAAGTATTAATTACTTACTGAGCAATTATGCAAAATGTCAATTCATAAACTTTACTTAGTGTGTTTTTGAGAAGACACCTGGTAATTGATGTGTCGTGGATATACGACATGTTTAATGCTTAAAATTTAAGATTTTTGTAAGTTCTCTAGCGCGTTTTAGTAGAACTGATGTTTTTTGTAGTTGCTTTGTAGGAAAACAGGATTCAATAACTAAGTACAAAAATAGGAGTTGTTCAATGGGATTTTGAAATTCAAGAGTGCATTCTACAAGCCTAACTATGCATTCACTGCCATTTATGAGAGGACTCCATGAGTCGTAGAAGGATCTACGACCCATAAATGAGTCTGTGAAAGTTGTCAAATCCAGTTTTTCCTAGTTTGTTTTGGATATGATTTTGGTGTCTACAAATTTTTTTCCTAGATTTTCTTTTACAAGGTTATGTTTGTTTTGGTTCAAGAGATAGAAGTAAGCAATTCTTTTGCTTTTATTCTTAAATTTTGGAGCACTACAATACTTTGATTTTGTTTTGTTTTTTACTTTGAACTAGTAAACTTAACCGCGCTTCGCGCGGTATATTAGTAAAATTTGAAAAATGATCTTTTATAAATTAATTTGAAACTGATGAAAGAATTTGTTTTGCTTAGACCCATAACTTCTTTTTACCTATTAACAAACGATACAAAAAAATAAAATGAATCTTCAAAATAAGTTAGAAACACCATAAAAAATTATCAGAAGAAAAGATAATTGTCTTTTTTGAATTAGGTTTTCCCCATAAAAACATCGGACTATGATCCTATTTAGGGATATTTATTTATTTATTTGAAGACATGTTATATGTAACACCCCTAAATATTAAAACTGGTATTCGCATTTCGATACACCATTCCTTAATTATTTCAGTATGTTTTATCCTCATTTTAGGAACTCAAAATTTTGTAATTTGTGTAACAAAAATTGTGACAGTCATTTAAGGGATTGTATTGGGCATTTACGTAATATACTAATTAGAATTACCTATAACTTGAAAGGGAGGTGAGGTATATACATATAGGTATATATGTATACATTTTGGCAGCCAACCTTTTTACTTTTGGACAGCCAACCTTTTTATTTTTGGGGTTAAATTTCTCTATTGAATTATAATTTATATTTCTTTGATTAATCCCTTTTAAATGTGCAAGTATTATATTAGCTTTCTTGTTAAGTAGTAGCATCCTTCCGAGAGGGCAGTGAAGTATGCTATCGGTTTGTCAGTGGTGTGGTTCTTTTTTTTTTGATTGAATTGTATACTACTTCGCTTTTTTAAAAGGTTCTGTTATATATATTGTTTTCACTTACATGATTTATAATATTTTTATTGCATGTAGAGTGCATGCATAATAATGTATGTGTCCTAAACGTGATGATCTTTCTTTTAAAAAAAAAAAGTATGGCCTATTCTTCATAGACCATGATAAACACCTTCGGATTGTTTTAAAAATTTTGAAAGAGAAATAACTTTACTCTAAACTTTTCAAGTGTGAATTTTGGCTTAATGAAGTAGCTTTTCTGGGACATGTTGTATCAACTAAAAGTGTAAAGGTTGATCCTACAAAAATTCAAGCAGTTGTTGAACGGAGACCTCTCAAAATTCCGAGTGAGGTAAGAAGTTTCTTAGGCTTAGCGGGGTACTATAGAAGATTTGTGAAAGGCTTCTCCATTATCGCTTCCCCTTTGAATAAACTCTTGAAGAAGGAAGTAAAGTTTACTTGGGATGACAAATGCCAAGAGAGCTTTGAAACTAGCAAATCATTGTTGACACAAGCTCCTATACTTACTCTACCAATTGAGGGGAAATAGTATGTAATATATAGTGATGCTTCTCATTGAGGTATGTGATGTATTTTTATGCAAGAAGGG
The DNA here is from genome assembly GCA_035578085.1 of Solanum pinnatisectum. NCBI lineage: Eukaryota > Viridiplantae > Streptophyta > Magnoliopsida > Solanales > Solanaceae > Solanum > Solanum pinnatisectum. The sequence continues at coordinate 36,193,129 of CM069083.1, forward strand.
AAAGTTGTTTCTTATGCCTCTCGGGAACTAAAACCACATGAGTTGAATTATTCTACTCATGATCTTGAACTTGCTGCTATAGTGTTTGCTTTAAAAATATGGTGACATTATTTGTATGGAGAAAAATATCATATATTCACTGATCACAAGAGCTTAAAGTACTTGGGTACACAGAAGGAGCTGAACCTAAGACAACGTAGATGGCTTGACCTCAGCAAGGATTATGACTGCACGATTAACTATCATCCAGGTAAAGCCAATGTGGTGGCTGATGCCTTAAGTCGAAAAATCCTTCGCAAGCTTAGCTTTGAGTCCGTTGCCCTTACCTCTTGAGTTAAGATCCATGAATGTTTGTTTTGCACTTGATTCAAATGGTACAGTTATTGTTAATTTGCAAGTCAAACCAATATTACTTGAACAGGTGAAAGAAGCGCAAAAATTAGATGAGAGACTCATAAAATTGACTAGAGATGTTCAAAATGGGGAAAAGCTTGATTTTGTATTAACGGAGGATGGTACCTTGTTTTATCAAAATAGATTATGTGTCCCTAATAATGAAAATTTGAGAAGAGAAATCATGATGCAATATGGGTGATAGTGGATAGGCTAACAAAGAGTGCTCACTTTTTAGCAATCAAGATGGATTACTCACTTGAGCTTTTAGTTGAATTGTACATTAATGAGATTGTAAGACTACACGGGATCCCTATATCTATTGTATCTGACTGAGACCCAAGTTTTACATCTAGATTTTGGGGTAGCTTGTAGGAAGCCATGGGTACTAAGTTGAAATTTAGCACTTTGTTCCATCCTCAAACAAATGGTCCGTAAGAAAGAGTGATACAAATTTTGGAGGATATGCTTTGAGCTTGCATTATGGAGTTTGAGGGTAGTTGGGACAAACACTTGGCTTTGATAGAATTTGCTTATAATAATAACTATCAATCGAGTATTGGAATGCCTCCCTATGAAGCCTTATACAGAAGAAAATGTCGGACCCCTCTTTGTTGGAGTGAAGTTTGTGAAAGAAAGCTTATTGGTCTTGAAATTGTGTAAAAATTGAAAGACAAGGTAAAAATGATCAAGGATCGTCTAAAGATTTCTTCGGATAAACAAAAGTCGTATGATGATCTTAGAAGGCGTGACATTGAGTATAAAGTTGGAGATAAAGTATTCTTAAAGGTGCCTCTATGGAAAAAGATTATGAAATTTGGTAAGAAGGGAAAACTTAGTCCCCGATTTATTGGACCTTATGAGATACTTGAAAGACTCGGACCAATTGCATATAAATTAGATTTGCCACCTGAGTTAGACAAGATCCACAATGCCTTCCATGTTTTATGCTTAGAAGATATCGTTTTGATCCATCTCCTGTTCTTTCAGTTGAATCTATTGAGATTAATCCTGACTTGACGTATAAAGAAGAACCTATCCTAATTCAAGCTCGTGAAGTAAAGCAAATTAGAAACAAGAGAATCCCCTTAGTAAAAGTACTTTGAAGAAACCATTCTGGAAAAGAAGCTACCTAGGAGCGAGAAGAAGACACGAAGACCCACTATCCACACTTGTTTCGGGACTAGTGTAAGGTAAATTTTGAGACGAAATTTCTTTGAGGGGGAGAGAGTTGCAACACCCCTAAATATTGAAACTGATATTTGCATTTCGATACACCATTCCTTAATTATTTCACTATGTTTTATTCTCATTATAGGAACTTGAAATTTTATAATATTTGCAAATTTGCGTAGCATAAATTGTGATAGTAATTTAAGGGATTGTATTGGGGTATTTACGTAATATACTAATTAGAATTACCTATAACTTGAAAGGGAGGTGAGGTATTTATGTATACATTTTGGGCAGTCAACCTTTTTACTTTTGGGCAGCCAACTTTTCTTTCAACTATATCTATTAAGTGATAAACATCACTTTTATAACATATATTTTCACACCTCCTCTATAAGAATTTGTGTTCCTTAACTCTAAGAAACCTTGAGAACTTTCTCTAGCCATATTACTCATTAATCACAAGAAAACCTTGGTCCTTTTAGTTGGAAGTCGAGACACATCCCACCTTTTGATGAGTAATCAAAATCTATTTTTGAGCTGAGTAGTGTTTAGTACTTTTAGAATATCTCGTTCTCTAGAACTCCTTTTTGGTGAGTAAATATGATTTGGAAAGATAATACATATACCTACAACTCTTGTGTTTATGTAAAAATCTAATTTTGTTGTTATCAATTCGAAATATGGGACCCAACATAGGAAAAGTTATGTCCAGATTTATGATTTAGAAATCCTGTATGTTCAACTGTTAGTGTTTTGATTATATATTTTTGTACAAAATGTATTTTGCGATGATTCTTGATTATTCGCAACCTTAAGAGATATAACTACATCTTTCATGAAGGATATAAAGTCCAGTTTTTCCATTTTCCTCTTCAAAACTAAGTTGCGATTTGAGGTATCAGGTTGGACAAATTCATTGTTTTGGGAGCATAGTTGTATTTGTACATGCTAGGCTTACTTGTGATGATGATCCTATTTTACATCAACATTATTGAGCCAATAGAAGTTAAAGAAGTTATTTAATTGTATTTTTAAGGTTATATATACTCGTGTACAAGTTGAGGACCTTGATACGTTGGTCGGTCTACAGTTTGAACTCTTGAAGTTTTGTTGGACTGTTTCTATGCTAAAGCCCGAGGTTTGTGTATAAAATTGTACTTATACTCTTGTTATCTGCTTGTATATTTGAAGGATTATCTCGATACCTTGGTTATTTCTTGTCACGTTGTATTGTCGTATTGGTATTCTCTGTGACTTTCGAGACACTTGTGTAACTCGCCCATGTGTACAGATTGCTTGATCACTTGACATTCTTGTTGGGACTTTGTCCTTCTTATGGATTTGATTTTGTCACTATTGGCTTCCCTATTGATTCGAATCATTTGCCATCTTGACTTTGGATTTTTGGTTCGTCTTAAGTATGGAAGTTGTCCATTTTAAGTATGAACTAGGAAGCCATTTTTAATATGGTTCTTGATTCTCTTCGTTATTAGGCTTTGACCTTTCTTGATCCAGGGCTTCGGTCCTTCTTGATACTTGATTATGCTGGGTGTGAGGTATGATGTATATATTGGGCGAGACTTGGTATTGGATCTCTTGGGAAATGGTTCTATGAGCGTTCTTGACACTTGAATCTTTAAATATAAAACTTGATACCCTTGATATATTGTTTACTTGATTTATTTATTATGTTTCAATTGTGCTACCCATGACTTTTGAAAGGTAACTTGGTGAATCTAGCGACTCCACACATATAGTTTTTACACCACTAAGCTTTATGATTAGCGATAGTTGTTTCTATCGTAGGAAACGTTCGAGGGGATACTTGAAGCTGGCCATTGGAGATGGAGTTTTTGAGATCTTTATGGAAGACCACATTTGCATATAGGCATCTATAGCTTGCATAAATCTTGGGACTTGTACATGATCTCATTTACATGAAATTTTGAAAGCTAATTTGATCATGTCACCATGGGTTGTAAAATAAGTATGACTACATGTTTTACTGTTTTGGGATGTGTAAGCCCCAGTCTTGTAATGTATTAAATTTGCAGTTTATTTTGAAGGTTTGTATGAAGCATGAACCAATCAAATTTTGGTACCCCGAAGTTGGTAATGATTTATAACGTGTCTGGTAGTAGTATAGATAATACATGAAAATCTCTTAGCGTATTTTTTAAAATTATTTTGAAAGATTCTTCTGCAATAAATTAGGACTCTTGTCTTGTTTAAATTTGAGATCAACTAAATTTCTAAATGACAAGCATTTATACCTTTCACTTGCTATTTTGGGGCCAAATTCCTCTATTGAATTATAATTTATATATCTTAGATTAATCCCTTTTAAATGTGCAAGTATTATATTAGCTTTCCTGTTAAGTAGTAGCATCCTTCTGAAAGGATTGCTACATTATATATTTAAATTTGATTAAACTAATTTATTTCAAGTGATAAGTTTAATTAAATAGTGCAATTATTCTTATACATGACAAGTATCAAATTAAACTAATTTTTGTTCTAATTAACTTTCAAGAACAAAACAAACTAAATTAAGATACAATGTAAATTTCAAGTCCTTTGCATATAGTTAATTTTAAAAAGTTTAATGTTAAGATAAAATATATAGTTGAACACGATAACTCTATTTTTCTATATGATAAAAATAAATAAAGTTGTTATAAAATATCTTTTCTTTCGCCAAACTTATATATTAGAGAGATGAATGAATGATGCATTAAATACATTATTCTATTGAATCATAAAAATTATGCTTATTTTTTGTAATAATTCTTTATTTTATTTGAGAACCAACATATGATCATGAAAAATTCAAATCCTAATTGAAGTTTTATTTCAAATTTGGAATTGTGTTTTTCATCCCACTTATCACTTTTGAAGTTGTATTTAACTACATTCAAATATGAATATTCTTCCAAATATTTTTTGCAGTAAGTATAACAAAACACATCTCAATTTTTCTAAATACCAAATAACAAAAAACAATTAAAATCTATGTCCGAACACCTACTTAAATTATGAAAAAGTCATTTTAAGAATGTCGAAATTGTGAATCGACTTTACATACTTAATATCACATCTGAAATAAAGAATTTTGTAAGAATGATTCTTTACTCGTTATGTTCTTCCTTTTTCCTTATTTGATATCACATCAATTGCATATTGAAACTCGTTTTAAAAACTTTGTAACCTATTCATATTTTATAAGATTTTAAGTTTTTTTAAAATTATAAAAAATGCTTAAAAAATAAAATAATGATATTAAGGGAAGGAAGTAAAAGAAATCAATAGCATTGATGATGATAAGAATTAAATATGGTCATCTTTCATATTTTATAAGATTTTAAGTTTTTTTAAAATTATAAAAAATGCTTAAAAAATAAAATAAAATTTGAGGCACAATTTTTTTGAGAAGAGTAATCTTAATTTTGAGCAATTATTTTAATAAAAATGTTAGAAAAGATATTTAAAAATTAATAAAAATAAATAAATATGAGATTTTCTTTTTATAAAACATTTAATTATCAATGTTGGACTAAGAAATGATCTAAAATTTATAAGAAAAATGTCAAAATCAAATTCGTTAAAAAAACAATGCAATTCTTATGTAGTTATAGTAATTAGATTCTAGGAATACACAAATAAAGTAAAAGAAAAATAACAAAGAAAGGAAAATAAGTAATTTAAGGAAATAATATAAACAACATTAATAATGAAATTAAGGGAAGGAAGTAAAGGAAATTAATAGCATTGATGATGATAAGAATTAAATGTGGTCATCTTTGATATTTTATAAAAAATTTAGTTTTTAAGATTAGAAAAAACTCCAAAAATAAAAAAAAATGAGTCTGACATTTGGATTCATTTGGGGCTTTATTTATATAAATGTAGTGTCCTCAAATGCTTAATTTGTGCCATAAACGGATGTTAAATCCTTGATTTTCAGGTATATGAATTGAGAAGCAAAGAAAGGACACTAACAGGCAAAAAAGGAACAAAACAAACTGAAGAAGTGAAGAATGGTGAGCCTGAGGATCTCCAAGAGCACTTGGCGTGTCGTCGAGTGGCTACTTTAATCGCCTAAAGTTCCAGTATGTCAGCCCTGAGGGAAGAAACAAAGTCGGCGACAGAATAAGAGCAGTCGGTGAATCGCCGAGCAGTTCTGCGATGCCAGGAGTGATCACCCAAAATTACAGGACTTGAGGATGTTGAGAGCCAATGCAAAAAGGTGATAGAAGGAGCAGATGGTGGCTCGTCGAACCACTCGGCGAGCCCAACTTACCTCGCCCAATGGCCCTTCGTGGCTTATTTTTGGTGACTATAAATTAGATCTTAAACATAAAACTTAGTATGAATTTTGTAGTCCCAAACAATTTTCTCTCGAGATTTTGATAGTTTCTTAGTAGACTTGAAGACTTTTTGAGACTCAATTGGAGATTTGCAAGTGGGTTTCAAATTTTTTGCAAATTGAAACATTGTAAAGATTAAATTACTCTTACCCAGTTGATGGCTAATCGATTTGGTAACCGTTTTTACCCTTTTATGATGTTTGGCTAAAACCCCAATTCTTGGGGTGTGATCATGTGATTATGGGTTGAATTAATTTATGGGTATTGCTAATTACTAGTTTAAATGCTATATTGAAGTGAGTTTAATCATTAACTGAGGTTTAATTTATGAATTGTAGTTGTAAATGCAGTTCTAATTTTGTGTTCTTAGCTTGCTCGAGAGAGAAGTTTTTGAACCAAAGCTTTTGATTAATGGTTTATACGTATTGGGTTGATTTGGGTTCAGCTCGAGAGAGTGAATCCTAAACCCAATCCTACCCATCTTGCTCGAGAGAGAAAATGTATTAAGGTTATGGGTTGTTCTTAGTGCTATGCTTGTTGATGTTCGAGAGAAATCACTTAAAGCGGAATAGTTGTTCAAGAGAAAGCTATTTCAATTATAGTCTAGCCTACCCACTGATATTTAGCTATTTACTAGTAGTTTCAATTACCCATATAAAAAAATTTGCCTATAATCGATCATATCCCGAGAATTCCTCTCCTCATTGTTATTTCAAATTGTTTATGACTGCGTTCTAGTTGATAATTGCAAAAAAAAAAAACCCATCTGACATTTGATGTCACCCCTTTTAACTTGTTTCATGTCTTTTTCAATAATTTCTATTCCTATATCTCGTTAGATTACATTCGTATTTCTTAATTGAATTTGAACACGTACAGCTCCCTATGGGATTCGACCCCAACTCATTTGTTGGGTTATATATTTCTTAATGATCATTTACACCTAGAATTGGATTAGGTGTACTTGAATTGTTATTCATCAAAGTGGCGCTGCCAGGGAGTAGTGTTGTTTAAAATTCTTTTATTGAAGTTGAATTGTGATCTTTGTAGTTATAGTTGAATCTACTTATTTTAGTTTTTGGTTTTGTGTTGCTTGTGTTGAACAGAGGAGGAGATGAGTGTTAACGGAAGTAATGGTAGCCAAGTGGGCCACCAAGACGACATTGGAAACCTCAATGATGTCAATAACCCAAACGTCAATGACCTAAATTAAGTGGGTGGTGTTGGTTCTATTCGTTTACCTCCGGCTGAAGGAAACACTGTTTTTCACATCATAAGCACAATGCTTCAGCTCCTACAATTGAAAGGATTGTTTGGGGGGTTGGCTCATGAGGATCCCAATGACCATATCAGGAACTTCGTGGATGTTTGTGGTTCGTTCTCATTTAAAAACATATCTCAAGAATTGGTCCGTTTCAGGTTGTTTCCGTTCTCTTTGATGGGTGAAGCTACTAAATGGTTGGCTGAGTTACCGAGGGACTCCATCACCTCATGGGATGAGCTGAACACAACATTTTAAGTGGGATTCCTTCCCCCATCGAAAATGATGACTCTAAGGGATGGCATTCAAGGTTTCAAATGCTTGGAAGGTGAACCAATCCATGAGACGTGGCTGAGATTTAAGAAGCTGGTGCTTTAGTGCCCAACTCATGGACTTCTAGATAATGTGCTGCTGCAATATTTCTATAGAAGTCTCAATTCGGTAAACAAAGGAGTGGCTGATCAACTCTCTCTGGGTGGTATAATGAAACAGCCCTACGCAATAGCGTCCCAACTCTTTGATTACATGACCAAGATCAATAGGGCATGGTATACTCGCGAAGACCAAGTCTCTCCTCTCACTTATAAAATAACAAAAGAACAGATCGAAAAGGATTAAGAGAGAGACCAAAACATGGCCAAAATGATGACCCAACTGGATATCTTGGCCAAAAATGTCATGGGTGCTAGTCCAAGGAGTGTTAATGTTGTATGCGTTGGTGGAGTAAACCCCAATGAAGCAAAATTTGAATCGTTGTACAATGAGGAAATAAACTTCCTAGCCAATCAAGGAGGAGGTTATCGTGCAAACTACCAAGACCGGGTGGAAATCAAGGATGGAATAGAGATGAGGGTGGGAGAGACCTTGACAGAGAATGGCGTGATCGTAACGCCACTTGAAAGGATAAAAAGGGGGAGAAGGATAGGTATGTTCCTCCCCATGAGCGTCAAAAGCCCAAGGACTCTGGGAATGGCCGGACAGAAGATATGCTCTCACGCATTCTCAACAAAGTTGAAGGGTCCTACAAAGTGTTGAAAGAGATGAAAGAGGGTGTCTCAACTCTCAATCAGACGGTGACCTCTCACTCAATCTCTATTAAGCAGCTGGAGACCTAAATGGGTCAAATTTCTTCACATTTGAATCTAAGACAACAAAGGGGGTTGCCTAGTGACACAATGGCAAACCCCAAAAATGAAGCTTGAATGGGTACTTTTATCGTCCCACGACGTTAACTAAGGCGCTTCTTGAGAGGCAACCCAAGTTTTTAATGCTTTAAGTTTGATTTTGAATAACAGGTGTTGATTGTGTATGTCGAAAAGTGAAGTGTGTTGGAAAAGACGTAGTTTGGCGAGCCAAAAGTCCAGTCGGCGACCCGCCGAAGAGGTCAGTGAGCCTGACTTGGACTGCCATTGGACCCACAAGACCTGAGGTGGAAGTCTGTAAAACTCGACGTGCCAATTACTTAATTAGCGACTCGCTGAACAGGTCGGCGAACCCGTTTTAGTCTGCCGTTTGGACCACTGAAGGTCCAATAAAACTCAGCGAGGTAAATAACTACTCGGCGCATCGCTGAGTGGTTCGGCGTAGACGACTTACTCCGCTAAAAGGTCCGCAAACTAAAAGGTTTTAAAAGGCCAAGCGATTTAAAATTTCAAAATCTTTCATATTCTTTCATTTCTAACCCCGTACACTCTCACCCAAACTTTAGATATTCCTTATTTTTGCTATTTGTTTTGCTTCTTGTGTGTGATCTCGTGCTCAGATTTGGAACACTTTGCCGCCTAACCTTTCAATTTCTCAATTCGGCATACATGTTGGTTTTTCGAACCATGTACTTTAGTTTAGTTGTCAAACTCAAATGCAATCGGTAATTATGTATGGATTTGTGTTGGGTAATTGTTTAAATGGTATCTTATGTGTTGGATTGCCTGTACTGTGTTCGAATTTGTACCTAAATGCTTAAAAATATGATTTCTCGTGTTTTGATTGTTAAAATTGGTTCGTAATTATTGGGTTGCGGTTATTTTGTGTTGGATTTAGTTAGGTAAAGGCTAAGTAGCCCCGAGTTATGCCAAATGATGTAATTTTCCCAATGATAGAGCGTTTGTCGTCATTATTAAGGGCAAAATTAGTCAAATGGTCAATTTTGGCCAAATTGGGGGAAGTCTGAGTACCTCAAAGACATGGGTCATATGGGTCTGGTATTAATTGCACGGTATGTGTATTTGATTTTGATTTCGGGGGTTGCGGGTTTGATTTTGGGAAACAGGGTTGAAAACTGGCACGTTGGGCCGTTTGGTGAGCTGCGTCGAGCTCGCCTAATGGTTCGGCAGTTCGCCAACGTTCCCCTTTGATCGCCCTTAATTTTATCTTTTGGCTAAATTGAGTCTGTAACTTTCTGTAGGAAACCTGAGCTTGCCGAAAGGTTCCTTCTATCACCCTTTCTGCGCCCCTAACCCTTAAAATACACTGTAATATTAGGCGGGCTAGTCTAAGCTCGCCGATTGCTGTCGGCGATTCACCGATTGGTGTCGGTGATTCGCCGAAGGGCTCTGAGCTTTGCTGACATGCCTTGTTTCTAAAATTTTTTAAGATGATCTTTTCGACGAGCCCGATCTGGCTCACCTAAGTGACTCGGCGACCGGTTCGACGAGTCTTTCTGAAACTTGATTTCTGTACATTTCTTGAACTATTTCTAACATTTTTTGATGTGTATTGCAGATATGGCTAGAACCAATTTGGATGAGAGTGGTATGCCACCCCGAAAACGGGCACGGGGTATTGTGATTAATGAGGAAGCAGCTGTTTCCTCCACAAAGAGCAAGAAAGAACCTTCAAAGGGAGGCAAGTGCAACGGCAAGGCGGTCGTAGTTGAGAGACCGGAGCACAACTCCGGTAGTGATGGGGAGTCCTTCGATTCTCATGTCTCATTCTCTAAGCCTGAGGAAGATCAATTGCTACAGACCCAACAAGTAGAGATGCATGCAAAAGCTCGTCAAAATCCGTCTAGGATTTCGGAGTCGACCCCTCCTACTACAGAGTCAGTGCTAACTCTGGCACAAACGATGGTTCCAGCACCACCATTTCAGGGTCCTCCTCCCCGGTTACTCATTGGTTAAAATTCGAGGTATTGAGGACCATTCTAGAGGAAAAGAGGTTGTCCACGGATGGTGTAGTAGACATATACCCTCATGTGTGGGACACTCTCCGATTCCACAGGTTTGAGATCTTCACCAGGCCCCGTGGCCCATACATTCCTACATAGGTCTGAAAGTATTATACAACTTATGGTAACCTGGTGCCTAATGGAAAGAAGAAGGCCAATGACTTAATATAATGTGTGGTGGTCCGGGGGAGGACAGTGCGATGCGACAGTAATGAGATAAACACTGTATTTGATAGGGCCACAACCATCGAGCACACATACCATAGTATGATCACTTCATAAACTCTGGATAACCTGAAGGGTTGACTAGCTCCCCTCATTTCTGACACCACCCCGAGGTGGATTGAGGCAGGAGCACCTATTGAGAAGAAGGATCTGAACATAACAGCTCGGTATTGGTTTAGGTTCATCAACAACTCATTTATACCATCATAAAACGAGTCCATTCTCTGCCACCCAAAGGCGGCCTGTCTCAGATCTATCATTGCTAAGAAGCGGCTGAATATGGGTTGATCATAGAGCAGGAGATGGCCATGAGGGCCAAACAGCGCTAGACGTCCCTTCCATTTCTCGTACTCATTACTGAGTTGAGTTATGTCGTTGGGTTGGAGTTCCTCGTGACGATAAGAGTGATGTTGAGGTTACACCCACATCCTCCACTGACATCCAATGCATAGAGGCTGAGTACATGCGGGATGAGGTGGATAAGAGGAGAGCAGCTCCGGTGGATACATCCCCAAAGGTTGATTCTTTACCTACAGAGGCAGCCTTGCCTACTCCGACCTCCGGGCCTTCAGGTATATCTACTTCCACTCCTTCCCATGCACCGAGTTTTTCTACTGCCTCCTAGCCCCGTAGAGCTGCTAGTACCACTGTCTCGAGGACTCCGATCACTCAGGTTATGCTCCTCAAGATGGGGCACTTAGCCCATTGTACAGATGTGCGGGCTTTTCAGCTCGATGTCGATGTGCCCTGGATGATTGAGAGAGCTATCACTGTTGCGCTGACACCTCTCCAGGCTTCCATTGATGCTCTCACAACGAGAGTAGTGATTTGCGAGAGAGGACAGGGTGTGGCTACTGAGGTTACAAATTTGAAAGCCGAGGTTTCTAATCTTAGGAAGGATGTGGACCATTTGAAGTCTATAGACTTTACTTCACTATTTGGGACAGTGGAGATCCCAAATGATCCGAGTGCTAAGATTCCAGCTTGTGCTGTCCGACTACCACCAGAGATGATATTAGGGAGGATGCTATTGCTACCGGTTCTAAGGTCGAAACCTATAAGGAGCAGCTTGAGGAGTGAGATGCAGCTGTTTATAAGGATCTGGCCGACTTAGAGAGTGCCATGTTCGAGACTACCCGACAGGCTTCCTTGAGAGACACTGCTATGGCTGGATGTAGTGCAACTACAACTGATGTTACACTGGGTACTGATGCCGAACCTCAAAGTGTTACCTTGGGCATTGATGCCCCGACAGACGGAGCGACTGAGTAGATATGATCATTTTTACCTCTCTCTCTGTTGTTTTTATTGACTATCTTAGTTTTAGTTGCATTTTAGGACAACTACTTTTCTTTTGTGGGTGGGGTGAGGTATTTCCATACCTATCTTATGTGATTCTATTTTGTTTGTGAATATTGGGTTTTGTTGATCTATATAGGTGTTTTGATCTTGATATTGTGGATATTTTAGCTTGTGGCCCTTATGTTGAATGAAAATGGTTTTGAACCTAATTTTAAAAATTTGCCACCTCTTTTGTGTGTGATTATGCCTGTTTTTGTGCAAATTTGAGTGTCGGTTATGATCAATACCGATGACTTAAATAGTGCTATTAATTGAATGAAATGAATGTGTAGCTACGATGAGGCCAATGAAGTTGCATAGACAATGTGTGAACTTTTAGCATCTCGTTGTGACTAGCCGGTTATCGAATGTGTCTCTTGTGATGAACATTGCACACTAGCTAAAAAGTGTGGAGTCTTGTTTGATATTGGTGCCAATGCCTTGTGTGATAAGAGTACTTTGAACAATTGTGTGATGACACCTAGAATTTGGCCCATTGGTCCAGTTGACTAAGTGATTCAAGCACTTGAAACGATCTTAGACAATAATTTTGAAGAGTGAAACAATTTAACAATATACCTCTTTTGTGGCTAACCTCGTGAGAAGTGTGAACCTTGCTTGAACCCTATTGAGCCTTATTATTTTCTTGGAAGAAACTTGAACAATTGTAATCCCTCTTTACCCATTTACCCAGAATTTTCATGAAGTGTGGTTTGTGTGAATAGCCAACTTAGGCCAAAAGTCTAAGTTGGGGGTGCGGTGAAAAGAGAACAAAAATCAAGAAGTGTGAGAAATCCCCCTTTGAGTAATTTTTTTGAAAAAGATAGAACTCATCCATGTTAAAAAAAGAAGAAAAGAAAAAAAGAAAAGAAGCACATAAAAAGAATGAAAAAGTTGTGAAATAAATTGGTGGAAATTGCAAAAAAAAAAAAAAAAGGGGTATTCGGTAATTCATATGAAATTGAATAATGGGGTGGATTATGAGAATGATTTAAATGTTAAAGAAAAGGAGAAAAAGTGATGTTCGGACCACACGTCATGAAGGTAGGAGCCACTAAGCCTAAATGACCATACCTTGACACTCAGCCCCATTACAAGCTGTGAAAAGACCTTTGTGATTTTGAGTAAGCTGAAACAAATGTTAATTGGAAACTAAGGGCAAACATATGGGTGCAGTCATGCATGTGTTCATCTTTGTGAGTGTGAGAGTTGTATGTGATTTTGAAACCTTAAATTGTTGAGAAATTATGTGTGACTATGGAATCATCTTTGTTGTGGGGGCATTTGAGCACCTTTGTTGAGCTTGAACTTGCATTTAAAGCAAGTATTGTGAACTTGAGTAACTTTGATAATGGTGAGTCACAAGTTGAATCTTTGAGTGCAAAATTGATCATTGCATGAATAAATTGAACCTTGTTGTGTGCATTCATGTTGAGTCTTATGCATCACTTTTTGAGACATCCTTTTTGAACTGCTGATCTTGAGTTTTACTTGAGGACAAGCAAAAGTTTAAGTTAGGGGCGTTGATGAGTCTGAGATTTGAACTCATTTGGGGCTTTGTTATATAGATTTAGTGTCCTCAAATGCTTAATTTGTGCCATAAACTAATGTTAAAGCCTTGATTTTCAGGTATATGAATTGAGGAGCAAAGCAAGGACACTAATAGGCAAAAAAGGAACAAAACAAACTGAAGAAGTGAAGAAGGACGAGCCTGAGGATTGCCAAGAGCACTTGGCGTGTCGCCGAGTGGCTACTTTAATCGCCTAAAGTTCTAGTATGCCAACCCTGAGGGAAGAAACCAAGTCGGCAACAGAACACGAGCAGTCGGCGAATCGCTGAGCAATTCTGCGATGCCAGGAGTGATCGCCCAAAATTACAGGACTTGAGGATGTTGAGAGCCAACGCAAAAAGGTGATAGAAGGAGCAGAGGGCAGCTTGCGAACCACTCGGCGAGCCCAACTTACCTTGTCCAATGGCCCTTCGTGACTTATTTTTGACGATTATAAATTAGATTTTAAACAGAAAACTTAGTATGAATTTTGTAGTCTAGACAATTTCCTCTGGAGATTTTGATTGTTTCTTAGTAGACTTGAAGACTTTTTGAGACTCAATTTGGAGATTTTGCAAGTGGGTTTCGAATTTTTTGCAAATTGAAGCATTGTAAAGATTAAATTACTCTTACCCAGTTGATGGCTAATCGATTTGGTAGCCGTTTTTACCCTTTTATGATGTTTGACTAAAACTCCAATTCTTGGGGTGTGATCATGTGATTATGGGTTGAATTAGTTTATGAGTATTGCTAATTACTAGTTTAAATGCTATATTGAAGTGGGTTTAATCATTAGCTGAGGTTTAATTTATGAATTGTAGTTGCAAATGTAGTTATAATTTTGTGTTCTTATCTTGCTCGAGAGAGAGGTTTTTGAACCAAAGCTTTTGATTAATGGTTTGTAAGTATTGGGTTGATTTGGGTTCAGCTCGAGAGAGTGAATCCTAAATCCAATCCTACCCATCTTGCTCGAGAGAGAAGATGTATTAAGGTTATGGGTTGTTCTTAATTGCTATGCTTGCTGATGTTCGAGAGAAATCACTTGAAGCAGAATAGTTGTTCGAGAGAAAGCTATTTTAATTATAGTCTAGCCTACCCACTGATATTTAGCTATTTACTAGTAGTTTCAATTACCCATATATCGAAATTTGCCTATAATTGATCAGATCCTGAGAATTCCTCTCCTTATTGTTATTTCAAATTATTTGTGACTGCGTTGTAGTTGATAATTGCAAACCAAAAACCCCCCATCTGACATTTGATGTCACCCTTTTTTGACTTGTTTCATGTCTTTTCCGATAATTTCTATTCCTATATCTAGTTAGATCATTCGTACTTCTTAATTGAATTTGAACACGTACCGCTCCTTGTGGGATTTGACCCAACTCATTTGTTGGGTTATATATTGCTTAACGATCGTTTACACCTAGAATTTGATTAGGTTGCTTGAAACATTATTCATCAAGGGGAAAACTTTTGTGGCTTCGTTAGTCTAAATTTCCTAACCCATTATACTTGGGTACATAGGACATTGTAGTGTTGTGGGGTTCAGATAGAGTTTAAATTCTTTCATGACCTTGTCCGAATTCTAGGCAACGATCAGTCATGGTTGCCCTGTCTTTCCTCCAACCCTGTAATTATTTAGGAATGAATGATGGGTAAATTGATATCTATTGTAACGATTTGGTCCATCATTATTCAAAAGTCACCTCTTGCGGAGTCCCAAAACTTTTTGAAATACATTGTCGATTTAAAATTGGGGCAACACGACAAAAATCTCAGAATTTGAAAATTGACTCGGGCATATGTCATTATCCTCGCTATGATGGTATGCCAGTAACTATAGCGAGGTCAGCAAGGCCGAATCTAAAAACACGATTTTTTTTTATATTTTATCCTTCTCTTCTGTTGTAAAACGGACAAGGGTTACTCCTAAAACCCTAGTACAATTTGGCTAAAAAAGTGAAAACTATCTATAGCCATATGGGCCTCAATTAGTGGTGAAATTAGAAATTTCATCACAGGTATTCAAAATTTGATACATATGTATGATAAATAATTTTTGACTTATATATTTTATAAGATTTTCTATATACAATATATATTTTTTTTCGACGAATAATGTTCGACTGACCACCCTTCGCTACATATGACTATGCTATTGTCCCTAATATCTCAGATATTTTTTCCATTTCATAATACGTGTCACGTTTAAATTTTGGAGAATTAATTTGCCTAGTAAATATTAATATAATACTTTAAAATTAAAACTAAAATCATGAAACCTACTGACCAACTTTATTTTTTTTATAGAGTTTATAACAGTGTGGTGCAGTTTGGCTCAAACAACGTTGAAGTGAAAAAGTAGCCCCCTATCCCTGCCCTATTTAAATTTTTAAAATTTTAGCTTTGACACGCCTTGCCCTATGTAAGCATTGCCCTTCCCTGCCTCTTTAAGCATTTGCCCTGCCCCACCCCGCCCCAATTGCCATCCCTATGTGAACCAGCTTCAAAACATCAATAAAATAATCATAATTACAAATTAAAAAATTATTGCTTTTTCATAAGCATTTCAAAGTATATATAAAATGGATTAGATAGGTAAAATATGAAAATGTGCTCGTTTTGATGATGAGTTTGAGTCAAGTGATATAGAGAGTAAAGATCCAAAAATAAAATAACAAAATAAAAGACATTAATGAATGTGGGAGCCTCCCCCATGCCTATCCCAACCCATCTCAACCATAAAAAAAGAAATTAAAACGCATCGATTTTTGATTGGCAATCAGAAGAACAACTGTCATGCAATTTCCTTATGACTTAACCATAGTGCAGAGTGTTGGTCTTCCTCCGAGTCCGATCTGCTTTAGTTGAGGTTATAGCTTTGAAAAATAGCAGAAACATTGCTAATATTTTGAATATTGAATCCAAAAGGATGGATGATGGACATTGTTAATTCTTGCCTGAGATAATATACGAATTAGGTAAGAAAACTCTGATTCTTAATATTTGTATAGAAATTTATCATCGAAATAGAACCTATATATATTCTGCTTATAGAATTGTCATTGATACTGCAGCAGATCGGAGCTTCAAACCGTCCTCGGCCCATTTGTTTTCGGGGGCCGTGGCGCCAGCAATGACGGCCTGCAAAAGCAAATTTCCAGTAAAACAATACTAGTGGAGAGTGGAGACTTCAAATTATAATAGAACATAACCATCTAAGATGGAATCTTCACAAAATTGATTGGATACATAATATAGGGTACAACAATTTAATATAGTAGCTCTTAAGGCTGAAAATTCTTGAAAAATAAGTAGTATTGTTAATATATATACCTTTCCACTGTTAACAGCAGCCACTAATGCAACGTGTTGCTCATCTCTCACAAATTCATAAAAATAGTATGTCCTGAAAAATAAAACATTAATGCTATAAATTGAATGTTTAATGTTAATTAAAGGGGAATATATATATCATGATTGTCAAAATAAAAGACCATTATAGAAGTATAAAGTAGTGATCCTAAAAAACGTATAAACATGAACATACCTGAAACCTTCACCTTCTTTAATTTTTACTGAGCGGACTGAATATAATGTTGAGCCAGCTGTCATACTGATAATCAGTAATTAAGAAATATAATTCATTAAAGATCAATCTTGCAAAACAAATGAATGTGCAAGGGCGATTTGCAATTATACCTGGAACAAATATTTTTGCTGCCTCCTTAAGTGAACCTAAATCCGTAATATCTTTGGCCTGTTAATGTCAATACAATCAGAATGTTGCTATGTACTCTTAGGAGTTGAAGAAAGGAAGACTTTTGAAACTTGTAGTAAAAAATGAGTGATACAGGTTTGTGTGACTATATATCATTTCATTAAAGATAAATTGATATTTTAAAGTTAAATTGTTTTTAAATATATAAAAATATGTCTCTGTTTTTTTGAACGGACTAAAAAGAAAAGTGAGTCATATAAAATCCGTATCAAAATTGCCTTAGACAAACCTCTAAGAAAGTGATCTTCAGCTGATTAGATGGACGAATTATGACACTTACAACTTCGGATCTGTATATCACAAAATAAACAATAATAAGTACTTATTAAATTATATAATTGAAGAAAGATCGTTAAAGAGAACAATAATATTCCATCACTTCATTAGATAATGCATTTTTTTTCTTCATAACCAAGACTTCTAGGAGGAAATAATAATGAATAATGCACTACACAAAAAAATAATTAAAATCACAATTGTAATTTGCATTTGATAACCTATCAGTATCGAAAATAAAATAATGATTATCATACTCTTCTCCAACATGAGCAGCCCAATCTGATAATTTTCATGTAATTATATTATGCAATTTTCATTACAAGTCATGAATTGTTGATTTATATTTTTTGCAACAAATATTTTATTTGGGAAAATATAAAAGAATCTTCTCATAGAATTAATTAACAATATACAAAAAGTGCTCCTTAAATAAGAGTCTTAGGTTATGCATAATATGGTAAGTAGTTAATTTCAATTATAAGGTAAGTAAATATTTATTATGAAATTTTGAATATCAAGGTATCCGATGGAATATTCAATATGAATTTTCTTGCTTGAATACAATGAATTTAGAATTGTCTGAATTTAGACAAATTTTAAGTTGATATTCTAACACAGGGCAAATATAGCCTGTTTGGATTGACTTAAAAAAATAGCTTTAAATCAAAAAATAAAAAGTCAAACTTAAATGACTTTTAAATCAAAAAATAAAAAGTAAGGGAAAACCTACTTTTAATTTATAACTTTTTAAAGTCAATTTTAACTTATTTTTAATCTTGCCAAACAGTTTCAAAAGTTAAAAATGACTTAAAAATAGTTTTGACCAATTTTTAAGCCAATCCAAATAGGCTCATAGTGTAGTGGAATTTGTGCCAAATGAAATTAACTATGATCAGATGATGTTTCAAAGTATCAAAATGTGTGGAATATTATAATGAAAACGAAAAAGGTAAAAAAAATAATTCTTAAACTATGTAAAATGAATAAAAATGTCCTTGATTTACAGTTTGGTCTATAAATATCTTTGTAGTTAATAGTTTGGTCAAAAAGCGCCCTTATTACTATATTATTTAATGGGTCAAAATGATTTTTTCAATTAAATAAATTATTTCTTTTCATTTTAGACACATTCTTTTCTTAATGATGATTTTTTTACTTAGAAAATGTTTCCCCTACTTCAATTCGGAAAATATTAAGAAATGACAATATTTTTTATTTTATTAGAAAATTATTTATTGTTATGTAATGAAAATTAATGACGTGATTACTATTAGGGCATATAATAATTACTAAGAGGATATTCCGATAAAAACATTACTTTTAAAGATTCCTACTCTTATTGTTTTCTTTTAAAAAAAATCTTTAACTAATAAATGAGTAGAAAATAGTCTTTTTTTGTTCTTAACAATTAAAATAGAATAACTCAATGTACCTTTTTAACCGATAATATACGTTATAAATATAAGATCATAGTAACCCTTTATCAATTTTCATTTTGATAACGATAACTTTTTAAATAAAATAGAAAATATTTTTATTTCTTATATTTTCCGAATTGAAGTATGAGAAACAATTTCTAATTAAAAAGTCATCGTTAGGAAAATAATGTGTTTAAAAAGAAAAATAATAATAATTTTGTTTGGAAAATGACATTTTTTACCCATAAAATAACAATAATGATATTTTTGGACCAAAAAATTGACGACAAAGATATTTTTGAACCAAACAATCAACTGAGGGTATTTTTATTCATTTTATATAGTTTAAAGACATTTTTATCCATTAAATAACAATAATGACACTTTTAGACCAAACTATCGATGACAAAAATATTTTTAGACCAGACTATCCACTATAGACATTTTGTTCATTTCATATAATTTAAGATTTTTTTTACCTTTTTCCATAAGATGGTAAAATAATTTAGTCCAAGCATAAAAGTTTAAGAAAAAAATGATTGGAAAGAATAAGAGGAGAAAAAGAAAGATTGAATTGGAATATGTACCCATCCGAAGAAGCAAAACGCGCTGCAAATTTTTTGGGCTTAGCCTTATCTCCATATAGTGATAAGCCAGCATTATAATCCTGCAAAAATCATCTCGCACTCTTAGTTAATCAACCTTTCTGAGTCTAAACATAAATTTTATTTTGTGTGACAATTAATCTGGTGTGATTTTATTTTTTATTCTTATGTTGTCTCTATTTAACTATTCCCTATTTAATAAATATATTTTATTATTTACACTATTTTTTTATAATACCTCTAGATCGTACCTCATATATTATGTAATAACAATACAATCTAACCAAACATAATATTAATTAAGACAATAAAATACATATGAAATAATACCAAACAAATAATAAACAGAGTGTATAGAAGCCAACCAAGGATCATTGTTTTATATTAGACATGAATTGATAACAAGGTGAATTAAAAGGCGGAGCGAAGATTAAAAATTTGAAGGTTCTAAATTTTCTTTTTAAAAAAGGAGAGGAGGGTTTGAGAGCTCCAACTTGAAAATAATTTTTACTATCTCTTTCATACCACTGAATCATCAATCAATTCTATTAAGAATTTACAAGTTAATATATAGTATTATTTAATTTTCTAGTACAAATACAGAATCTAAAAAAAACTATTGAGTTATCAGAACCCACGAAAGCCCATCTAAGAAAAGGAAAGCATGATACCTCAGGCTCGGTGAGGTCCTGAAATTCCGGTGGAACACGAATGGAAAAGCCGTCACCATAGAATTGGAGCCAGGACTTAGTATTGGCAATACCTGAAAGAAAAGTATTCGAATTGGTTTGGGCGTCGGATTTTGGAATTAATTGAGAGAGGAATAAAGTAGAACCAGTGAAAAACACTAGTCTTCTCGAAACAGAGTTAGGTTGTGCACACATTGAATTCGGTTTTTGCAAAGGTTTTGGTGGGTTGATAGATACAGAGAGGGAGAGGAACGTGGACATGGCCATGGCCATCACCATGAGAGGGTGAAGTTGGGGATGCTATGCTATTACATGGTTGCTAATGCTCTAGAGATAATGTGGGGACACCTTACACCCTTCCCTTATTACTATAATATATATACTAGTACAACAGACCTATCTTTTTTTTTTTTTCAATGACGCACAATCAATTGACTTTTCTATTTATAATATTTTTATATAATTTTCAGGAATATATGTTACTCTCTTTATGTTAATTTATGTGGTATTGATAAATTTTTCATGTGTTATTGATTTTGAAATTGTTATTTATTATGTCTTATAATATTTTTATGTCATTTTAAAATGAGAAAAGACATAAAGTAATCACTGAAATTGTCTCGAATTTTCAAAAAGATACCTTAATTTTGCGAGTGTTCTATTACCAAATTTGATGTAACACTATTCATCACACCAATTCACTTTTTGAATATTTTAATATTATTTCACTATACAAACTTTTAATTAAATATTATATAAATCGTATGTTTTAATTAAATCTCTTGTATATTTAATTATTTTTTATGTAATATTTTTATAATATTAATTTTAGATATAAAATTTATCTTTTTTATAAAATAGTTTTTCTATATATGAATTTTAAAAGAAATTAAATTTATGTTAATTCTACTATAAATTATAATAGGATATAACTACAATTAACCTTCACAAAAATTAAAAATGCAAACATTGCTCATTTTGAACTACGTAATGCATTAATAGAGCATTTATGGGAGCACCGTAGTGATCTTGAAAGTTGAATATTTATGTAGAATTTAAAATAATTTTTTCAATTATGTAATGTTTATTTAATTGTATTTTGATTTCACTTTTATTTATATTATCCATTATTATGTATAATGTATAATATTTGTTAGCAATTTATATTATTTAAAAAATTATGGTACAAAATAATTTTATATTAAACGATTATAAAAGGAAATAATATGAATTATATATGGTGAATGTTTTAGAAAGAATTTGTTTTATGAAATAAGAAAATATAAATGAAATAAGAAATAATAATATAATAATGAAGAGAGAGAAAAATATTCCTTTTTGGTGTAAATTTTGGTACAGTAGTTGTAATTGATTACACTAAAAATAGTGCTGACACCAAATTTGATGTAAAATTTGGTGTTTGGGTGGGATATGCCCTAAGTCACGCACTAATAGTCACTTGTCATGTGTTAGTGATTTTTAATTATTTTTATTTGATTTCTTTGCTTTTTTTTTTCTTTTTTTTTCTTTCTCTTTCTTCTTCGCCTTAACTTATGTTCCATTCCCTTCATCATCGCTGCAACAGTCGTCAATCCTGTTGTGGCAGCTTGAAGCATATGGACCATTTAAACCTATCTCCTAGTTACTCCATTATTTATTGATTTGTACAAGAGATTTGCCTTCTTGGGAAAATTTGTTTCATGTTCTTCGTTGGTGTCACTTGAAATGAACTTTTGCCAACTTCTTTACACTTTGTGTCCTAGCAGGCAACACTCACTTCTGCCTACTTGCTACCACCAATTAATTTATTTATGAAAATTAACACCATCAAATAATCAAAATCTAAATACTCAAAATATCACCAAGTTAAAATTTGAAATTTAAATCACCACCTTCTCCAACTCCTTACTCCCAAATCGAGTTTCCCATAATTTCACTCCTCCCAAATCTCAATATTGATTTGTAGGAGGAAAAAAATCACTGAACTAATTTGTTTTTCAAAAAAAAAAAAGAAGAATAAGAATGAACACAATAACATTAGTTTTAAAAAAAAATGACTAAAAAGAAAAAAGAAAAAAAGAAAAAAAATGAAGGAAGACATGGATGCCCCAAGAGATATGGGTAAGCTAATGATGGTAGGTAAGATGAGAAAAAGATTTGAAAAAAAATAAAAACTATTCCTAATTAGTTTTTTTTTTTTTAAAAATTAATACATGAGTTTTTATTTTTTTATTTTTTTTTTTCAAAATAAGTCAAATTGGGAGTGCCACATGACAATTTTACGTTGGTCCTTCATATGATCATATTTCGTGACAACACGAGTGGTGTTAAAATTAGTCAAAAATGTATATTTATTGTGGATTTAGATGGTTTCATGGGGTAATAGGACACCAGTAAAGTTAATGTGTCTTTTTGAAAATTCGGGACAACTTCAATGGTGATTTTATGTCTTTTCTCTTTTAAAATAATATATGTTACTTACTTTGTTTCAATTCAAAATTTTATATGTTTTTTTAAATTGGGGTGGGTTTTTTTTTTAAATTGGGAAAAAAGGAAGGGAAATTGGGAGGGGATGACAATGTAGGGAATCAATCCCTCATTAACAAGGTGGGAGTTCAAGTAGCCAACTAACTAAACTACTAAAATTCTCCTTTTAAATTGTTAATTATTTTGATTAATAGTACTTTTTACATAAATTTTAAATAATGTATGTTACTCCTTCTATTTCAATTTATGTGGCACTGATAAAATTTTGAGAACCGTTTAATATTTTTATGTCTTTTAAATTTTTAAGTTGATAATTATTATGACTTACATTTATTTTTATATCATTTAAATAATCATAGCATATCATATCATATTATACTAAAAGTGGGAAGCTCCTTCAAAGTTGAATTACCATTTTGCCCTATGTTAAATTAAAATCTAATTAAATAGTAAATTTAATTTAATAGTCATATTTTATTTATGTAATGTAGAATTAAAAGTCCAACCCTTTCATTTTTTAGTTAATTATATCATTGTAAATTCCCTAAGTTTTAATTAATTAATTCAAATTTTATTCACCTATAAAAAAACCTTTTCTTTCTTACTCCAAAAAGTCTGAAGAAATTGAAGAGTTGCAATGAACTCAATACATATTATAGGTCAAATTAATTTATATAGTGAAAAGTCTATATGGTCATACTCCAATATGAGCACATAAAAACGTAAGAAATATTCCATAAATTCTATGAATTGTATGATAATGTTATTGTTTTATCCACTATTTTTAGTTAGCTCCTAGAAGACTATTTATTTTTTTTCTTAAATTTTGTCATTTCTCTTATTTTTTTAAAAATAAATTAGTTAAATATGTCCTTCAGGCTTTTGGATATTTAACCATTCACTATACTCTTAAAACTGTCAAATTAAATCATATCATATATATATATATATATATATATATATATATATATATATATATATATATATATTATTATTATTATTATTATTATTATTAAATTATTAAAAGTGGGAAGCTCCTAACTTTAAAGTTGAATTATCATTTTAATTTGTCTCTACAACATATTAAAATATAATAAAAATATTATCACATCATTAATATGATACGATAAATTTATTTCAAACTGACTATTCATGATAAACATATTTATTTATTAGCTAAAAATGTTATAAACCTGAGTAAACTAAATAGAAAAAGAAAACAAATAGGAAATTACTCCTTGAAGACAAGAAATTAAAGTAGATACTTGTATCTTACAAAGTTATTGTTCATAGATTATCTTTTTTTTTAAATATTATTCGACCTTTCAAATTTCTATGTGACTTTTCGTATACTGCAATTTTTGTCCTATAAATTTAACTCTTCCAGAAAAGTTTCTTATGTGCTACTCCTACAATCCTCATGTGTAGGAGCTCTAAATTGGTGGGAAAAGTTGTGAGATCTCCCTTATGCAGTCATGAGGATAGATAAGAATCAATTACTGAAACAAGATCTTTACCTCTATTTATATAGTTAAATTGTTGCTTTGTTTATAACTTGCTTTTAGTTTAGGATTTTTTGTGTGTCCAAAAATAGATTGATTGTTACATTAGATTTTGTTATAATTTTCATTATCAAGACAAGATCGAAAAAGAATAATTAATTGTCTTTGTTATGTGTTTTTTTTTTGTTCTTTGTATTTGTATATCACCTTTAAGAATGGATTTTATAGAATGGTTACTCTTTCTATAGCGACCTATTCCCATCGTTATAGAAATGCCAATGGGGGAAAATTTGGGGCCGGAAAACTTTTTGTAGTATTTGGATTTTTCCATTATAGTCCAGATTTGGACGAAATTGGAGTCTTTAAAGTGTAGGAAAATCTAGTAACAACTGGGTGAGTTAATTATGATTTTGATTACATGAGTAGTTAGATAACTCGCTAAGGAATCCGTACGACTTTACGGAATTGAATTCGGGCCAGTAGAACTCCCGGAATAGATCTTAGCGTGAAGGGTCTTTTCTGATCGTTGTTGGTTAGAGGTGTGTTGTGAAATGGGGGTCTTGGAATTCTTTAAATAGCTCACTGGTTTTGTGCAAGCTGCATTAGTGGGATTGGTGTCGCTCTGGCGGGGCCACTGCAGCGGGGTGAGGGCTGCTGTGGCGGGTTCGACGCAACTTAAAGTCGTAAATAAACTCTTAAACGACCTTATTTGGCACATTTTGATTTTTAGAGCTAAGGAACGAACCCTAGGCGACTCCTACTCATTTTTCACCATTCTTGAGGCTAAAGGTAAACTTTTTTCATGACCCAAACCATCGTGATTGGCACCCACACTAACCATCCTGTGGCAGAACCACTACTACAACCCAAACTAAGCAACTAAACCAAAACTTAGGCAATTAAGTTACGAAAGCAAGTTTATTAAATAAACAAATGCAGAATACAACTCCTAGAACCTGAAAGTCAATGTACCAAAACTCTACTAACGATAAGTCTAAGAACAAGGGGTACAACCCTGAAACTAAACAACACCTTAAAACAAAAGTCTGAGTCCGAAAAGAGTGGACTTAAACAAGGAAGATCCATGGCAGCCTGAAAGAACTGGCTCACCCTTGAATCCGGTCACGCTCATAGTCACCTAGCTGAGGTCTATCAATAGCCACCTGAAGATGCCTTGTACTCAACAAAGAAAAAGCAAGTACAGTATCAGTACACAACTACCATGCACTGGTAGGATCACACGACTATCCCACTAAGTGTAACATACATTAGTCAATACAACAATATAATCACATGCACATATCGAATATATACAATATCATCAACATATACGAACAATGAATAACTTCACGATTCTCACATATCACAGTTATATCAATTTAGAGCAACATACCGTCTTCCAATATCAATCATCATTAGATATGAACGAACTCATCACAAGTAGATACACAACACAATTCAATGGTCCTCTCACGGAACCCAATTCAATGGTCCTCTCATGGAACCCAAACCCAACAGTTAGCATGTCGGAACGTGGCAATCCGTTCCAAGTTAGTTATGCCGGAACGTGGCAGCCGATCACATTTATGCCAGAACGTGGCAATCTGATCCAAGTTAGTTATGTCGAAATGTGGCAGCCGATCCCATATTTATGTCGGAACGTGGCAATCCGATCCAAGTTAGTTATGCCGAAACGTGGCAATCCAATCCCATTCACACACCACAATCACAAACACAAGTACATCATCAAGATCATACATTAAGAGGTGATTAATGGCATATAATTATTCAATTATCCTCATTTACAACAAGTGTGATCAATAATGCAACATTTACATACATGCACGTATCATAATAAAACAAGAACAAACATACATCACACAATCATAGAATCACAACCTTCACCTACCTCGAATCCAAGCTTGAATCCCCTAAGGCACTTGAATCCTCCCTTGCCAGATTCTTTATGCTTGTTCTAGGTCTACAAACAACAATTTATATGCAAGGATCAATAATCAAAGGTCTAACTATCCGGATTATAACAAACCCAATAACCCTACACTAAACCCAAGATCCTAATACCCAATTTAGGGCTTTTCCACCATAAATTCTAGATCAAAACCCTCCCCTTTTGATAATGACCCACTAGATTATGTTCTACGGATCGAACAACAGATTCGAGGAGTTAAAACCTTACCTTTAGCCTTAAGAATGGTGAAAAATGGTCAAGAAGTTGCCTGGGTCATCTCCTTAGCTCTAAAAATCAAAAAGTTCCAAATAAGGTCGTTTAGGGGTTTATTAATGACTTTAAGTCGTGTTTGGCCTGCCACGGAGGACCCATCCCACTACAGTGGCCTCGCTCTGGCGGTTCCAATGCCGCTCTTGCGGCATACACGGAGACAGAATGTTACTCGTTCACGCTAAGATCATTTTCGGCAGTTCTACTCGCCCAAATTTGATTCCGTAAAGTCGTTCGGGTTCCTTAACGTCTTAGCTATCTACTCATGTGGTTCAAATCATAATTAGATCTCTCATTAATTATCATATTTCCTACACCTTAATGACTCCAATTTCGTCCAAATCTAGACTAGGTTGTGAAATTCCAAGTTACTATGAAAAAGTTTTCTGGCCCCAATTCTTTCTTCATTGGCTTTTCCCTAACGACGGAATTAAGTCATTACAATAGATACCAATTTACCCATCACTCGCCCCCAAGTGATCAACTAGGAGAAGACTAGCTAAAGTAAGGGTAGAGTAGTATCTGAATCGTCAAATTATTGGGGATGCTTGTCTCAAATGCCCTTCATACCAAATCTCATTACCCCCTAAGGCTTTCACATCTCCAACCCAAACCAACCAATTGAATACCTACACATCCTCCTTTACAATGCCTCAATGAAGTCATCTCAACACTCGAGTGATAATTATCGTTGTATGTAAACCTAACTAACAACAAAAGGGATTTTCAATAACCCCCAAAGTTGATCGCACACATGTCTGCTACATGTTATCTATGACTTTGACACAACATCAGGACGAATCCTTTCTCACATAACCATGATAAAATTTCAAGTCAATACTCGCTACAATTAGCAGTGAACCTGAACCAACCAACACACACTCATTATACCCAAACAATCATAGTTCTTATCAACATCTCCTTCTCACAACATAAATTTCCATAAGCTGAAGTTACAAAATTTTGGTCTTTAGACATCAAATACTTATTGCTGGATATGTTCAAGCATGCAAACCCTCTAGCAACACTATCAAAATGCTAGATTTAGCAATTGTAGATTACCTCTTAAGAACAGTAGAATTGGACCCAATGATCCCCAAATTCAACCACACATAATCGGTACATTACCTCGACAATAAGATGAAATATTAGATTGTCGGACAACCATAAATACACAGGGTAGCTCTTCTATAAATTCTCATAAGCAAAGTGGTACATGTAGAACCACTAAAATACTTTAACAACTCCAAGACAACACCAATTATGTCATTCGAAATAACCAAATCTTCCCAATCTTCCCACTCAACCAAGGGAACATCACAGGATCAGTAACCTGATCCACCACTCGAGATTCACCCACAAAATGAAAAATGCGTGTGACCATAGCTAGTTCATCGCACTCACAACTATGTACAAAACGAAATAGATGGTCACATAAGAATTTATCGAATAACACGAAAGGTTTTCCTTTGAAGAGTCGATACCAGCCATTTCCATTCACTTGACTCAACATACTCTTCACATCCTTTGACTGAAGCCAACACTTTTAATACTAACAACCATCATAACCAACCAACACTTTTAAATGAAACCTTTCTTAGGTACTTTAACAATCAATAGTAGTAAACTTACGACTCAAATCAGGTGTAGGTTTTTTCAAATGCTTAATACCGGATACAATTGGTCATTTCTCACCTTGCCAATTAATACCTTGACAAAATACGTCACCATGAATGTAGACTCACAACGAAAAATCTGAATTGTAATTTCCACCATATAACACAATTCCTTTCTCTATCAACATTAGCTTGTACCTTGAAGATTTTTATGAATTCATGAATCTCCATTTATCATTGATCGCATCTCCATCGATCTTACCATATATTTCGCTAAAATTTCAATCGTACTCATTACTAAACTCAAAACAAAAACAAAGTTCTTATCATCACACTCGAGCTAATGTCTGTACACTATTTTCTCAAGTCTTTTTTCAATAGTTTTTAACCAATCTGACAGACTTGTGACCCTACTACCATAGCCACATCATCATGAAATAAATCACGTGTATCTGAACCCAATTATCTATCCCTCTGAAGATATCTCTTCAGCCTTTGTAGTTAAATAAAATATTCTTGCTTTCGCCTCTCTCTAAAGGATGTACTACCTCCCATTATGACTCTAGTTCTTTAATTTATATTCAAATGGTGTCCCACCATCTCTTAAAACTTTCCATATAACCACGTTACTCACCAAATTTTAAAAAACCACAACCTTTAGATACTTTCAAGTCGTAATTACTAAACAAAAATTTGCTTAACCAACAATTTTATTATATAGTTGCATCCCGTCACAATCCATCACGAACTTTTATTACCATTACGCTTAGTCAGCCTTGACTATCACTATGAAGCCAACATTTCATCAACACAACACCTCAAACTTAGGTAAACTCATCAAATTCAAAGGACTAACCCAATATTGGTACACACTTTCTTACTAAAATCTTCAATTTCCTTCACCCAAATATACTCAATGGAACTTTCTTTATCCATAAGCTTGTCATTCCGGTATTAATCCACTCCCTTATGGATTAAGATAAAATCATCAGTTTTCATACTACCCTCCTTTTTCATATCAAACAAGATAAGAGCACCCCACTTGGAAACACTAGGACGGATGGATCCTTTATCAAGACGCTCTTGGATTTGAGCCTTAAGCTCTCTCAACTCTGACACCCCAGAAATAGACTCAATAGAGGGGGATTCGACCTCAACATCCCGAATGTGAGCCAATTATGTCAATCAATCCTGCCCCACCAGTTTCCTACCCCACACAAAAGATATAACCTTAGCTGACTTAGGCTTGTACCCCCTTCCTACTCTAACCTTTCCTTAACGGGGATCTCTAGAGTTACCAACTTAGTATTACAATTAAGCCCGGTATAATAGGGGGACAACCAATTCATGCCTAAGATTATATTAAGTCAGTCATATCCAGCATAACCAAATCAACCCAAATCTGAAAATCCATAAACACAAGTACATCACAAACCACATCAAATCCCAAGACAATTGAACTGACACGTACGAATAAGAATAACCCATATCACACAAAACAATAGGCATATGGGCACAGACAAGAGTAGCACTAGTGACAATTGCATCACACCTCAAACTCAGTTTTACCTATAAAAGCATATAATTGAGCCATGTCATCTTGACGGGCAACCACCTCGCCTGGCTACACTACTCGTCTACCTACATTACCATTTCCCCAGCCTACACCACCTCATTGATTTCCTCCTCATATGCCTAGGTTCTCCACCATTTTAACACACCTTATAACTTATATTTGATTGCTGAACACTGAATTAGATCGTGGGGGTTAGTTCAGGTACAATTCGGAGTCCATAATTATGACTTGGAAAATAGGGGAGACATGGCTGAGATTTTGTCTCACCCTATCCCGCTCTGGCAGGAGGAATTCTGCACTGGTGGCCTCGCCTTGGCGGAAAAAGTCCCTCCCTAGTGGCCGAAATGGAAACAGAACCCAGGCCAACAAATTTTCTGGGGTTTTTCTCTTTTCTAATTTTCCCAAAGGTTCCCAGCTTTGCCAAATGAATTTAGGATAATTCTCTGATCTAAGAGAAATCATGTCTATCCGAAGTAAATCCTACGATGCACAAACCAATTCATTCTTGTTAATTCAGCATCGTAACCAACACATCCCCAGGATACACCCAAACACTCACATAATCCTTAGTCAATATCTTCCTTTCACAACGAGTTTCACTATACCCAAGTATTTATAATTTGCATAACTTCAACGACCAGGCCAATATATTGTACATATCAAAGTTCAGGCACACATTTATTGTGCACATAATCACCTCATCACTTTCAAGCAATTACAACTTCACATTCGCAGTTAATTCAAACAACCAGAAGCAGGCGTTCAAAGTTTCCAAGATACAATTCACAGATAAGTCCAAATTATTAATTAATTATTTCGCGCCATGGATGACCATTCCTGATCATCCATGCATTCACACCACCCCTAGGGCCAGATACCAATTGGAACCTTCTCAGTTTCCAATTTGCTTTGCTTGTGGCTCCTCAGTCTGACCACGACGTCTAGTTCACTTCATTGAGATACCAATTGGACTCAATTCATACCACAAGAGACAATAGTAGCTAGTGAGCCCCATAAAATTGCTAATTTTAATCATAGAACTTGGTCGAACCTAATAATTAACCGCCTTAATCTTTAACTGATGGTAACCACTTTTGTTGCTCTAGTTCGGACCATAGAGTGAAGGAGGAAAGATACCAATTTGTATCACCCAGTTACCAATTGGATTTAAGTCATAGCACGAAGGAGTAGAAAGAATGAGTTTTTCCAAAAGTCCTATTGCCTCTCGAAGAAAAGTACGGACGTCATCGTACTGTTCCACAAAAATCTACTAGACTCATTTTGGTACAATGAGATCAACGAACCTAGGGCTCTGATACCAACTTTTTCATGACCCAGTCCGTCGTGATTGGCACCCATACTAACCATCTGGTGGGAGAACCACTACTACTACCCAAACTAAGCAACTAAATCAAAACTAAGCCAATTAAGTTACGGAAGCAAGTTAATTAACTAAACAAATGCAAAATACAACCCCTAGAACCTGAAAGTCAATGTACCAAAACTCTACTAACGATAAGTCTAAGAACAAGGGGTATAACCTTGAAACTAAACAACACCTTCAACAAAAGCCCGAGTCTGAAAAAAGTGGACTTAAACAAAGAAGATCCATGGCAACCTGAAAGAACTGACTCACTCTTGAATCCGGTCACGCTCATAGTCACCTAGCTAAGGGCTATCAATGGCCACCTGAAGATGCCCTGTACTCAACAAAGAAAGAACAAGTGCAGTATCAGTACATAACCACCGTGTACTGGTAGGATCATGCGGCTATCCCACTAAGTGTAACATACACTAGTCAATACAATAATATAATCACATGCACATATTGAACATATACAATATCATCAAGATATACGAACAATGAATAACTTCACGATTCTCACATATCACAGTTATATCAATTTAGAGCAATATACCATCTTCCAATATCAATCATCATTAGATATGAACGAACTCATCACAAGTAGATACACAACACAATTCAATGGTCCTCTCACGAAACCCAATTCAATGGTCCTCTTATGGAACCCAAACCTAACAGTTAGCATACCAAAACATGGCAATCCAATCCCATATTTATGTTGGAACGTGGCAATCTGATCCAAGTTAGTTATGATGGAACGTGGCAGCCGATCCCATATTTATGCTGGAATATGGCAATTCAATCCAAGTTAGTTATGTCAGAACATGGAAGCTGATCCCATATTTATGCCAGAACGTGGAAATTTGATCCAAGTTAGTTATGTCGAAACGTGGCAATCCGATTCCATTCATACACCACAATCACAAACACAAGTACATCATCAAAATCATACATTAAGAGGTGATTCATGGCATACAATTATTCAATTATCCTTATTTACAACAAGTGTGATCAATAATGTAACATTCAAATACATACATGTATCATAATGAAGCAAGAACACACATACATCACACAATTATAGAATCACAACCATCACCTACCTCAAATCCAAGCTTGAATCCCCTAAGGTATTTAAATCTTCCATTTTCGGATTATTTCCGCTTGTTCTTGGTATACAATGCAAGGATCAGCAATCAAAGGTCTAACTATCCAGAATATAACAAACCCAATAATCCTAGATCAAACCCAAGATCCTAATACCCAATTTAGGGCTTTTTCCACCATAAATTCTAGATCAAACCCCCCCATCGATAATGACCCACTAGATTATGTTCTATAGATCGAAAAACAAATTTTGGGAGTTTAAACCTTACCATTAGCCTCAAGAATGGTGAAAAATGGTCAAGAAGTTTCCTGGGGTCGTCTC
The DNA here is from genome assembly GCA_035578085.1 of Solanum pinnatisectum. Lineage (NCBI taxonomy): Eukaryota > Viridiplantae > Streptophyta > Magnoliopsida > Solanales > Solanaceae > Solanum > Solanum pinnatisectum. The sequence goes on from CM069083.1 coordinate 36,225,597, forward strand.
TTTAGCTCTAAAAATAGAAAAGTGCCAAATAAGGTCGTTTAGGGGTTTATTAACAACTTTAAGTCGCATTTGGCCCGCCATGATGGACCCATCTCACTACAGCGGCCTCTCTTTGGTGGCTCCAATCCCGCTCTGGCAGCCTACACGGAGACAGAATGTTACCTGTTCACGCTAAGATCATTTTTGAGAGTTCTACTCGCCCAAATTTGATTTCGTAAAGTCATAGGGGTTCCTTAACGTTAGCTATCTACTCATGCGGTCCAAATCATAATTATATCTCTCATTAATTATCAGATTTCCCTACACCTTAATGACTCCGATTTCGTTCAAATTTGGACTCGGTTGGAAAATTCCAAGTTATTACGAAAAAGTTTTCTGGCCATAATTCTTTCTTCATTATCTTTTCCCTAATGACGAAATTGGGTCGTTACATCTTTTCACTCCTCGAATCCATTTTTCAATCTGTAGAACCTAATAAAACGGGTGAATATTGATAGGGACGGGTTTGTTATAGATTCTATGGTGGAAACAACCCAAATTTGGATAATTAGGATCATGGATTTGATTTAGGGTTCATAGAATTGTTAGTAATTTGGGTAATTAGTGATTTTTATTGATTCCCGTATTGTATTGATTTTTTGTAGACCAAGAACAAGCGAAACAAATCTGAAAAGGGAAGGATCAAGTTTCTTAGGGTTTCAAGCTTGTTTCGAGGTAGGTAATGGTTGTGATTCTATGATGGTGTGATGTATGTTTGTTCTTGCTTTATTATGATACATGTATGTATATGAATGTTGCATTATTAATCATACTTGTTGTAAATGAGATAGATGAATGATGGTTACCATGAAATCATGACTTAATTGTATGATCTTCAAGGGTGAGCCAATTCTTCCGGGCTGCCATGGGTTCTCTTTCGTCTATGTCCACCATTTTTGGACTTAGACTATGTTCTAGTTAGTTGATTATTTCATTAGATTGGGGTTGCATCCCTTCTTGTTTAGACTTGGTTCATTGTTAGATGTTTTGGTACATTGACTTTCAGGTTCTAGGTGTATTTTTCGCATTGTTAGTTGTTTAGATCTTTTGAAAGTTTATGGAAACTTTAGTCTTTAGCTATTAAACTTGCTTCCGTAACTTAAATGCTTTAGTTTTTGGTTTAGTTGCTTGGTTTGGGTTGTAGTAGTGGTTCTCCCACCGGAGGGTTAGTGTGGGTGTCAATCATAACGGTCTGGGTCGTGACACTTTCTTTTTAGTATTTAAAGTTTAAACATATGGAATTAGATTAATGGTAGGTGCAATTAACATAAATCTTTGGGTTTCATTGAGGTGATTGTATCCTTGTAACGGTCTTGTGCTTGTCCAGAAGTTATCAGTGCCATCATTTCCCCTCCATTGTTCAATTTTTCCACTGATGATGATGGAAAATATTAAATAACTAATTGAAAACTTTGTCGAGGGCCGTTGTTCTGTCATCTTTTTAAGAATATCTTGATCCTCATCCCGTAAGTTAAAATTTGCTAATTACTAACCAAAGTTTAAAATTTATAAAAATTTAAATACAAATTATGAATCCACTATGTCATAATTCCTTGTTACTACTTTAAGAATCTTGCATTTGAAGCCCACTCGGAAATTAACTGCGTGGTATGTGTTTGAAGTCTATATTATACTAAATCATATATATTATATCATCATCACAATAATTAATTATTAATATTATTAAAAGTGGAAAGCTAAAATGCCCTTCACTATTTTTATAAATTAAAAATACTTTTACTATTTTTAAAAATTAAATATATAATGACAATTAACTAGGTTAAATACATTGTTAGATATTACAACTTATCATTTTCCACTTATTAATAGCTTTCATTGTTAAACCTTTTAGCTTCTACCACTAAACACAATTATTTACAATTTTTTATGTACACAATTTCTCCCTTTATAAATTGGATAGTTTTTATGTAATGTAATTTATGTTCCATTATCTTTTAGTTTTTATGTAATGTAATTTTTTATTTATTGTTCATTTTTTCTCTTATTGATATATTTAAAAAGGTTCATGTATCCCACATAAGATTTATGAGTAGTAGCTTCATGTGTTGGATACTTTTGGAGTGAGATGATACTTTCACTCTTTGTATTTACTTATAACTTTCATGTGCATTTCTGGGACTAAATTTATCACGGAAGATATGGAAAATGGCATTAATGGAGACCCTTTTTGCTTTAGAATATTTAATTATGTTCATTTCATTAAGGACATTTGACAGTAGAGAAGGGCTACTCATTCTGGTGTTTCTCAAGGGACAAGGGAGTAAAGCCATGTTTTTGCGGGGGTTTATGGAGGGGAAGGAAGAATTGAGGGGAGTGTTAAAATGATATGGTTTTCAAGAAACACATATGATGACATGTGTATTTAATTATTTTTAACGTTAATTGATTTGTTATTACAATAATGTTCTCTTTAACTTTCATTTTTTATAAATTTACTTTTCATAATTTTTTAAAGTTTGTGTGATTCTGATAAATAATTAATAGAACATGTAATGTTGAATAGAGAATCTTATTGCACTTTCCAATTATTATGTATACGTATTTTCATCACTAGTTTGTGATTCTGATAAATAATTAATAGAACATGTAATGTTGAATAGAAAATCTTATTGCACTATCCAATTATTTATGTATACGCATTTTCATCACTAGTTTGCTATTTTATCAGTTCAAAAAATATGATTTAACTCCTTAGACATAATAAATTGGCAAATTTTAATGCCATATGATGTTATTATTGTTTCAAGCAGAGATTTAGTGAATGTTATACTATATAATTATTGAATGTTGTTTTCTTTGTAATGTGTTGTTTTTAGTATAAATAACATTTATAGTACTTCATTACTCATTAATATTGTTTCCTTTTTTTTTTTTTTCACAGTTGAAATAAACATGTAATGACACTTCCTACTTATAAATAAAGTTTTTTCTAAAAAGTTATTTAATATAATTTATTTTTATCAAATTTGTTAAGTTGCATGGACTCAAGGGACGAACTTGGTAGGACACAATGGTACTACCTTGTTATCAACAAGATAAGTCTTTATAAATTTAAATAATAGAGTAAGGTCAAACGTGCAACGCACGTTTCCAGAACTAGTAACAATAAAATCCAAAACTATACTAAAACTGAACTCACAAAAAAAATATAGTGAACATAATAATTGTAAGAAAAATCACGCTTCATCTATGCATATCAGAGAATGCCATGCATTATGTGATGGTTCCGCATGTGTGGCTAATGCAGAAAAGTAAAAAGTCTCGAAATCTCCTTGATGGATGCCTGTAGGCTCCTCGAGACATTTCGTTGACCCTGTCGGAGCTCAATTATAAATGGAATAAAGTAAGACCCAACATGATCCCGTGGGCAATTTAGAATGATTCCTCATACTCATAATAGAAAAGAAAAACCTGAAGGATCCCCTAGCAATCCAAAACGTGTCATAGACTCATAAAAAATATAAACAATGTAAGAGTCTTGGTAGAGTTAGCGTAAACTATATGTAAAAGTATCATATCTTTCAAAATCATAGAAAACCTAGTGAATTTAAGGGTAAATCTCCTTAAAACCTGAAGATCTCATGAAATTGGTATATCTTTCATAAAACCATGTTTCAAAAATAAAATTTGTGATACGCCCCCTTAGAGCTTAAATCTAGTAAAAATTGAGACATATTAGTCTTACGAGAATAAACTCAATATTAATTGCCTCTAACTCATGTTATGTGATGAGTGGTAAATTTACACTCATTTAAGGCCTATTTAGCTCAATATTTAGTATCCTCAATGCCTAATTATGTCCTATTCTAATGATGTTTTTATTATTTGCAGCTATGAAGGCTAAAGAATAAAGCAAGGATGAGTGTTTGAAAGAATGACAAAAAATATATAAAGAAGTGTAAAATCCACATTGTTGATCACCAAGAAAGAAGTGCGGATCGCCCAATAGGTATGACCTCGCCCAACTAGACAGTGCATAACCCTTGAATTAATTGGGAAAGTTCAGCGAATAAAATGGGAAATTCGAACTCGCCAAATAGAAAGGAGAACATGATGATCATCACTGAAAGAAATAGTACATGAATAAAAATTGAAGGTGAACGAAGGTGGTACTCGGTGATACGCCAAATGTTAAAGGCAAACTCGAACGAACTCGCAAAGTGAGGTTCAAACACCTGAATCAAGAGAAAGGCAATCTGGAGAGTAGTTGGCAATTTTTACCTTACATGATCGTGGGCCCGACTAACCTCTCCCAATGGATCACACATTGAGTTTTTGAGCCAAATTTTAGGGAAATTATAAATAGTCCAAAGAATAGAGAAATTAAGAGTTCGGAAATTTCGAGTCCTGAAAAATAGTAAAGAATTCTTAATCTATTCTTAGAGAGAGAAACGCTATACTTTGTGAAAAACACTTTTAGTTTTGGGGGTTTTTCCAACTTTGTTCCTAAAATTGAAAAATTGAAGTTGAATTAATAGTGGGTTTTCTTGTAATTGCTTAATTCCATGTTACACATGGCTGCATTCATAAAATATATAATTTCTTTACTCTTTTTGATGGGTGGCTAAAATCCCAAGATCTAGGAGTGCAATAATGTGGTTGGGTGTTGATTTAATGTAGTGAGTATTATGTTATGCTCTAATTTACCATTTTTCATACATGGATTTGATCTAATTAGCAGTGATTTAACTTATGGGTTAAAGTTGCAAACTTAATTCTATTCTGATCGCCAGTTGACGCTCGAAAAAAATTAATTGGAGTGGGTAATTAGTTTCATACGTGCAATTTTGGGTTGATGCATGTAACTTGCTTTAAAATAGAGGTTATGGGTCGGATCTATTTGCCTTATTGTTGCATCGAAAGAGAAAATAGTGTAAGGTATTGGGTTGTTTAATATAGGACATAGAAGTGACTGAAAGGAGATGCTATGAAATGATGCTATGAGATCTAAAGAAGATTAGTGTCATTGACAATGACCCAACCTATCTATGAATTTTTGTCATTATAGAGAAACACAATTATCGTTATGTGACATCGATTTCTAATCCCTGCACCCTAGATTACTTTTTACCTGTTTGAATTTATGAAATCTTAGCTTAATTGTAACTTTTGATAACAAATTCTTTTTATTAAATTTTGTGGAATCATCCACCCACTTGTCTCATTGTTGCAAATGAATGAATTTATATTCCAAATTTCTGGATAGAATTCCTTGCCTTGTATCATTCTCCGTGGAACTCGTCTCCAACTATTCTATGTTTTGATCTTGAAAGATGCGGAGTGGTAATTACCTTTCCTATGTCAAATTGATAATTGACTTTTATCTACTCCACTCGGATTTAGACTTAGCACCGAGAGGGCTTGATGTGGAGGATTAAATAGGGTAGTCTTTAGTAGCTAACAACGGAACAAACCTACTGTAACTATTCTTTGTTATTTGTTTCCTAGATTTTAGGGATCTTTTACTTCTTTTCTAACTGTAGGACTCTGTTCAGATACAGAGAACTGTTGAGACTTATACAGATTGTAGTTGGGATATCATCCTTTATATACCCTATCATGTATCACATAATAAATAACGATCATTCAATTACTATTCCCTTTTATGGTATCAGAGCCCTGCTCACACGAGATTGATCCTTGTTTCTTTCCTCACACAATATCTGATCCACTGTCTCAATGGCTCCTCTTACCAACATTGTTAGTGCTGATAACCCAGCCGCAAACAACCCCATCATCCAATTCAATCTAGCCAACCAATTATCAATCAAGCTCATCGACAGTCATAATTTTGTGACCTGGAAGGCACAGGTTTCAATGCTCATGAATGGCCACAAATTATTTAGCCATCTTGATGGCACCTCCGCTGTACCATCCAAGACAATAACTCAAAACAGTCAAAGCTCACCAAATCCTGCCTGTGAGACCTGGTTCGGTGAGGATCAACTTATACAAAATTCCCTCATGGCATCAGTTGATCCAACACTTGCATCCACTGTTGCAACTGCATCTTCTGCTTACAAAGCATGGACTCATCTCCATATTTCTTTTGCTAACAAGTCTCAGACTACAATTTTTAGTCTCTGAGACCAGCTAGCTCGGCTCCAAAAGGAATCTTGACCTGTAGTAGATTATTTACGTGAGGTTTGGTCACTCTCTGATGAACTCGCAACTGCCGGAGAACTAGTTACAAATGAAGAACTCATTGTCAAGATTCTGAGTGGTCTTGACCCTGAGTTTCGAGAGATTTCTGCAGCTATCAGATCATGTGATACTTTTATCACTTATGAGGAATTATATGAGATGCTGATTGATCATGAACTGTTCCTCAAATATGAAGATGCTAAGAAAACACCTCTCATAATTACAATAATTGCTCAACGGACCAGCATTGCTTCTCCTCGCAACACCAACAACAACAACCGCAGGCAAGGAAACAATGCCTCGCCTAACAATCAACAGTGGCACCCTCAACAGAACAAGGAACAACAATAGTTCCCTCAACAGAACAGGGAACAACTGACCCCAAGGAGAAATCAGCAATGGCAGCAACAACCTTCTAGCAATGAACTACGATGTCAACTCTGTGATCGTCCTGGTCACTCAACAAGAGTTTGTCGCTCACAGTCCCATATTCACCTCCAAGCACGTGCCAACTATGCTGGACATCTAAACCAACAATAGGAACCTTGGATTATGAACTCTGGAGCAACTCATCACATCACATCTGATGCTCACAACCTAACTACTACACATGATTATCACGGTCCGGAGATGGTCTCAATGGGTGATGGTAATACCATACCAATTTCCCACACTAGTAACACTAATTTATGTGCATCAAATTATCAATTTTCCTTGCTAAATACTTTGTGTGTCCCTTCCATAAAAAGAAATCTTATCTCAGTTTCATAATTTTGTTGTGACAATCAGACATCTATTGATTTTTCCCCTTTTCATTATCTTGTGAAGGACTTGACTATGGGGGCGCCTTTGGTACGCGGGCAGAGTAAAAGTGGACTTTATGAGTGGCCACCATGTAGTACAAGAACACATCCTCAATGCAATTTCCTTTGCACCTCTGGCATCGACGCTTGGGACATCCCTAAATTCGCGTTTTAAATAAGCTTTTGCAGAAGTTTTCTCTTCCATTTTCAAATTCAAAAACTATTTCAGTCTGTAATTCTTGTTGTTCAAATAAGATGCACATGTTACCATTTTCTGAAAATTCCTTGCAAAGCAAACGACCTTTACAAATAATTTATAGTGATTTATGGGGACCTTCCCCGGTGTTGTTTGTTGATAAAAAAAATGTTATTATATTTTATTTTTTGATCAATTTTCAAAATATATGTGCTTATACACATTAAAATTTAACCATGAAGTTGCCGAGGTTTTCAAAAGTTTACATCCCTTGCTTGAGCGACAATTTGAAACAAAAATTCTTTCTCGCTATACCGACGGTGGCAGTGAATTTGAAAGTCTCTCCTTATACTAAAAAACGCAAGGTATTGAACATTTGATATCCCCTCCTTATACACCACAAAGAGTAGCTTTGGTTGAGACACCAACATGTTATTGAAATTGCCAAGACTCTATTACACCAAACTTCACTACCATCCAAATTTTGGAGTTTTGCTTGTCACCAAGCCATTTATCTTCTAAACAGGTTAACTACACCTAATTTAAAAGATCAGTGTCCATATGAGATTTTGTTCTAAGCATCCCCAAATTATGAATCCATAAAAATATTTGGTTGTTTATGCTATCCCTGGATTCGACCCTATGCCAACAATAAACTTGAGCCCCATTCAACTCCCTGTGCTTATTTGGGATTCTCTAACAAATATTACTGTCACCAGTGTTTTGATCCTATCAATTCCAAGCTTTATATATCAAGGGATGTTTTAATTTTTTTGAAGAAAATTATCCTTTTGAACACATGTTTTTCCAATTCAAAAATAATTCTAGTACTAATATATCATGGGAAGTTTGTTTAGATGACCTCAAATCAAAGGATAATAACTTGGATTTAAACTCTTGTAATGATCTTCCACCACCAGCGGTGCAACTGCCTCAACAACCACTTTCATCCAAATCTGCCGCAAGCCAAGGCATCTCCAACAGTTCAGGTACTTTTCCATCTCTACTGTCAACTATTTGTCCTGATCTATCTTCATCTCCCTCTCGCAATATCTCCCCCACTGCTTCTGTCCCTCCACAAAAGTCTACATCCCCTTCCACCTTTGCACCCACAATTAATCGCCCCCTCATTACCTATCAACGTTGTATCTCTCCATCTGTGGCCAAACCTCTATCCTCTTCCAACCTGTCTACCATCCCTCCCTCTATTTATCCTTCTAAACCCTTACAAGTTCAGTCAACAAACATATCTTCCAAACCCCCAACCATCCTATGATTACTCGATCCAAGAGTATCCAACATCCCTCTGCCCAGTTTCTTATTACCACTGAAAATATTTCAATTCCCAAAACTCACAAATAAGCCCAATCTCAACCCCAGTGGAGAGATGCCATGCAAGTTGAGTTTGATGCACTTATTAGAAATCAGACGTGGACTTTGATACCCTATGACCCGTCAAAGAACGTGGTGGATTGTAAGTGTTTATTTCACATAAAACATTCTCATGATGGTTCTGTTAATAGATATAAAGCTCGTGTAGTTGCTTGAGGATTTACTCAACAACCTGGCCTCAACTTTTATTTTACCTTCAGCCCAGTAGTTAAACCCATTACGGTGTGATTGGTCATCGCTATTGCAACTCAATGTAATTGGCCCCTTTATCAGCTAGATGTCAATAATGCATTTCTGCAGGGATGACTTGAAGAGGAAGTTTATATGTGACAACCACTTGCATTTGAAGACTCTTCTTTCCCACATCACGTCTGCAAACTAAAGAAGGCGATTTATTGTCTTAAGTAGGCACCTCGGGCTTGGTATACTGAAATAAAAAACTATCTGATATCAACAGGTTTCTATAAGTGCAAGTCTGACTCCTCCCTGTTTATTTTTAATACATCTGGCTTTACATCATATGTGCTCGTTTATGTCGATGACATTATAATTACTGGCAATCATATCTCTGGTGTTCGTCATATTATTAATGGTCTGTCTAATCGTTTCTCTATTAAGGATCTTGGTGCACTGAATTACTTTCTAGGAGCTGAGGTCCTTCACACTACTAATGGTATTTTGTTGTCTCAGCAAATGTACATTATGAATCTAGTGCATGATTTTCATACGTAGGGTATCATAGGTGTTCCTACTCCAATGTGCTCCACCACATTTTTTTTCTGCTTTGAAAAGAGATTCATTAGTTGATATCTCCAAATATCGGTAGCTCATCAACAAGCTTCAATATCTATCCTTCACTCGGCCTGATATTGCATTTACTATAAACAAGCTTGCTCAGTTTATGCATTGTCCTAACCAAGATCACTGGAAGGTGGTTAAAGGCTTGCTCATGTACCTCAATAGAACTTCCTTCTTTGGTATTCGAGTGCTTAAGGAGCAAAATTCAAGGCTGCTTGCTTATTCTGACTCTGACTAGGCAGGAGACCCTATTGACCGCACTTCCACTACTGATTACGTGGTTTATCTTGGCAGCACTCCTATTTCTTGGTCCTCCAAGAAGCAGTGCTCAGTTTCACGTTCTTCTACAGCCTTTAGCTATTGCTGCAAAAATTAATTAACTATTCAATCTTTGTCAAGAACTTCAGTTTCCTTTCACTGGACTTCCCAAAATCACGTGTGACAATGTTAGTATATCCTACATTTTCTAGAACCCCGTGTTCCACAGCAAAATGAAACATATTGCAATTGATTTCCACTTTGTTTGGGAATAGGTGCAGAACAACACTCTTGAAGTGAAGCATTTACACTTTGCTGATCAGGTTGCGGACATACTCACCAAGCCACGTCCGCGAGCTTCCTTTGAACGAGTTTTAACAAGTTGGGTGTTGCCGATGTCACCACCAACTTGCGGGGGCGTAACAGCGGAACAAACCTACTGTAACTATTCTTTGTTATTTGTTTCCTAGATTTTAAGGACCTTTTACTTCTTTTCTAATTGTAGGACTCTGTTCAGATACAAAGAACTGTTCAGACTTATATGGATTGTAGTTGGGGTATCATCCTTTATATACCCTATCATGTATCATATAATAAATAACGATCATTCAATTAGCTATTCCCTTTTAGTATCAACCTCTAGTCCCAAACTACGCGCCTCTGTAGAATGTCTTAAATGACCTAGCTAGTGGATCCACTTTAGCAAATAATTATATGTACTGATTCTACCTTGGCAAGTATAAATTCCCCTTCTTGCGATATGAGGGTATAACAGATTCCATAATATAGCTCTCATGGTCTTATTGTCGCTTATAGCTAAGATCCCACAAATTGATTTTGTTTTCTTCAAGCTTTTGTTATGTCCATTATTTCAAATGCATTGACTATATCCTATAATTTTCATGTTTTACTTCCTCATGTTTAAAATGTCTAAATATTGATCATGTCTACATGTTTTAAACCATTTATACAATTATATTCATGTGAATGCATACTACCTTATACTTAGTACATTCCATGTATTCCATGTATAAATGCATACTTGTGCCTACATTATCTCATGAATGTAGGATCCGACGTTCCTACCTCTCACACTCATGGCTAGACATCTATTAGGTGCCTTAAGTGATTTTTGAGTCCTCATGTTCCGAGGACCGAGACACTTTATATCTTTAGGTCTTTTCATTTCAGACTTTGTATGTGATGTATGGGTTACGTCACAATCACTTTTCTTATGATGTATTAGATGGCTTTGAGACTTATGTTACACTTCTGCTTTTGTCAAACACTTTTGATGTATAAAATGCTATCCTTTGAACTCTTTATTTCTATTATCTTGTATGATGTATGCTAAGTGGCTTGTGTAGGGCCTCTCGGGGTATAATACCCCATGTCATGTCAATGGCGTACTTTGGGTCGTGACATTCTCATTGTCTTTAGCTTATTGTTTCTTATTGATTATCTTCCACATGACAGTCCATTGGTTATGATTCTGGGCTAAGAGTTAATTATTGAAGGTGATAGCCTTGTAGAGATAAGATTCAAAAGCAAAAGTGTATTAAAAGTAGAGTAAATAAAACAAATCTTAATCATTTCTAAACAAAGTTACAAATCCCAGCATAATAAAAAAGTCAACGTGTCAAAGTGATGCAAAACTAAATTTAAAGAATGCGTGTCTGTCATGAATTAGTAAACACGAAAAGTCATACATCTGATTTTTTTTTTTATTATAAAAATAGACTAAAATCCCCCAAAAAATTATTCCAAAATTGAAAAAGATTAGTCAAGTCAACAAGAAACAATATATAAAATAATTTTTTTTACAAGAACTAAAACAATGAATCATTCCATAATAAAATTTACATGAAAAAATTAGACAAGTATGTTCTTGAGTTAGCATTCTTATATATAAAAAGGAAAGTTTAACATTCTTATGAAATTAACATTTGCTTTCCTAAGAAATTCAATTTGCCCAAAAAAAAACCCTTTGAAAAGCTATTTTTAAAAATATAACTTTAATATTTCCAAAGCTAAGAAACTATTTTTTCATCCTAATATAATCAATAGAAACATCATTCATTTTTAATTTGGCAGCAATGACAAACTTTCCTAGAATGATTACATGCTTGAGAAAATATTTTACCAATGGTAGTATTGACTTATTTTTACATATTGGTCAAAAATAAGAATTGATATTGATTGTCTTCACTGGCTGAAATGGGCAGTTAAAATTACGTGTCGCAAATCTCCTGCCTTGTTCTCATTTGTATAGTTTGATAGCATGTTCTGCATGAAAAAATACACTACTTTTAGAAATAAAATTATGCTGGATGTTGTATGAATTGATATGTTCATTGAATATAAATGTTCATCACCTCTTCATTTTATCCACGATAACCTTTTTTGGTTTTCAACATTTTTATCAACAATCCACAACCACCATCAACCATTAAGTCAAGATCCTCCAAATTAAGACACTACAAAAAAGGACTGGTACCTTGACGAGGTTGTAATATAAGAAACACCTTTGTAAAAACACGCAACCTTCTCTGCAATTGATGTTACAAAGTAATATTGAATTAGAAGATAAATATATGTCTCCTAATTCTTACTATTCACGATGGTCTCTTTTCCGTTGAGACAAAACTAGATTCTTTTCATGGAGCACGTCGAGTCAACATCCCAAAAGAACCTCAAGCCTAAATTATCATCATCAACCATATTTGAATCCATTTCTAGTATTTCCTTACAACTTTAGGTGGAACCACGTCTCTAACGTCTTCCAATGATATGTCTTTCCTAGAAAATTGCAAAAAGAAGATGCGATCAAACACAAATCTAGTTTGTACTTTAAACATCAAAGCCAATGGAATCATCATACAATAGAAGCAGAAATAACTGAAGTGTAATGGATTCACCATGATGTAGCAAGCACAAATAGCTGATATTTGTTAAACATATTTTAATAGTGCCCAGTAGCTTCTTCATGTTTGAATTTGAAAATCTGTGAGGCCAATTGTTTGTTAAACTCAATCATGATAAAGCTAATGGGCCTTGTGTGTTGAGGGAGTTGTTTTTATTAGTATGCCATGAGATCATCAACCCTTAGAACACTCTCTTTGTTGCTTTCTAAAACCATCATAGAAGGTTTTTGCTCAAATATTCTTAAGCTTTTATTTAATTTATATACACTATAACTTTGTTTTTTTGTTTTTTTTTGTAATTTTGTTGTTTGTTTCTATATGAAATGAATATTTTTTCAATAAGTGTAGGTGTAAAGTCACTTGACTAATGGAAGGTGTGCAACTACAATAACTTTCTTATCAATAAAAAAATAAATGTGTTTTTACATCTTCTAGATTTTGAGGATATAGAAGAAGAAGGTATAATAGGTCTCGTCATTAGTATTATCAATAAGTTAAAATTGTTCTTACTATTTGAATTTAATTAATACACATCAACAATTTGTACTTGCAAAATCTTAGATGAATTCATTACACCCTAATTATTTCTTCTTCTCTAGTAGGATGATTGCGTTGGATTTGATGTATAAAGTACAAACCGTAGTTGTGTTTGAGAGCGCCTTCTTTTTGGAATTGCATAGGAAAGACATATCATTTCAAGACATTAGGGACGTGGTTCCATTTGTACAGAAGTGGTAAGGAAATACTAGAAATTAGAGATCTGCATATTCCAGGGAAATCCAATTGATCAAAGGCTATGATAATCTGTAAGAATTTCTAGCCTGATGGTGGAGGCCGCTATCCGTCCAAATCCAACAATCAAAATATGAAATAGAGGTAACATTTCATAGTTTATTGGGTGAGTTTCAAACTCATTTCACCCATAGAAAAATACACCCCTTTAAAACTGCAAAACCCAAAACTGGAGGAAATTGATCACGAAGTATGCTACTATACAATAGATAGTCATAGCATTAGTGTGCTAGTTGCTAATACTTCCTTTCCTTGATTATATAATCAGTTTGTGTTTGATACAAAAATGGCGAGTTGTTGCGGGTAAAGAAAGCAATGACATGGAGGTTAAAAAACAATGGGAGATGAGAGTTTTTGAAGCAATTTATCTACGTAATCCTTCATTACTCCAAAGTACGATAATTCAATCTTGTGGTTTTTTTCATTTCTAGCCAGTTTTGATAATACGTTGTTGCATCGAGTGTCTTGGTGGAAACATCATATCTACCCTAGAAAGTTAGGATTAAGGTCTGCATACATTCTACCTTTCCCATGTCCCGCTTGTGGGATTACATTGTGTCTATTGTTATCATTGAATTGTTTCTTTTAAAAACAATTCCATTTAGTTGTGGATGTTACTTCTTTTCAATTGGTGGTTATTTCCACGTTATCCTTATAGGTTCTAGAGATGAGACTCTTCATGATGATAAATTGTTATACCCATAACTCATATGCTTCAACAGGAGTTATGGGTATACCAGGTGTGTGCCGATCATTATAAAAAGTCTCGTCTCCCAGACCCATATAAGGACTGCATTAAAATAAAAACCAATTTAAAAGAAGTAACATAAAAAAGGATAATTGGAGAAGATTATATTTTATAAAATATATTTTAAGAAGAAACAAACCAACAATAACAACATAACCAATGTAACCGCCGAAGCGGAATATGGGGAGGGTAGGATGTATGCTGACATTTCTCCTACTTTTGTGCGATAGAGAGTCTTTTTTTTTTGCTAAGACCCTCGACCCAAAAACCTATTATCAAAACAAGCAATAGATTTAAAAAAAATCCCTCGAGATTGAAGTAACATACTTTGGTGGAATTCAAGATTCCGTGGATAAATTGCTTCAAGAACACTAATCTCCCGTTGTTTCTGAACCTCCATGTCATTGCTTTCTTCACCTGCTACCACTCTCCATTTTGAATCCAACAAAAACTAATTAATTATCAAGGAAGAGAAGTTTTAGCAACTTGTATACTAATGTTATGACTACCAGCTGCATAGTAGCATGCTTTAGGATCAACTTCCTCAATTTATGTGTTCAGCAAATTTAATGGGGTATTTTTTCTAGGGATGAAGTGAGTTTGAAACTCGCCCACAAAAATATTAAATGCTACCTCTTTTTCATATTATACCTACTTAATAAATAACATGTTTATTGTTGAACAATTAAAAGTTTGTTTGGATATCCAAAAATGGACTATTAAACACTTTAAAAAACCATTCACATGTCTTAAAGATTATTATTAGTGTAAATGCATCTTACATTTGCAAACTATTTATTCTTCGTATTATAGAATTCCTTCCTTTTTATTAGAAATATTAAGGTGGAAGGCGACTCTTTAATGCAAAAGAAATCTGAATTTTACAAATTATTTATTCTTAGTGATTATCATCCAAAATTTTGTCGAGAAAGTCTTAATTTAATCACTTTCAACTATGCAACTAAAACAACAATAACATACGAAGTGAAACCCCACAATCATCCACTTTGCAATTACATTTCTATAAGAATGTATTTTTTTAACATTCACCAAATTGTTATCATATTTTTCTAAATACTATCACTGCTAATTTTAATAAACAAAAATATTTAATAGCAATTAAGAAGTCCCAAATTGGAAAAAAGATATATCATGAATTTTGTATAGGGTAGAGTATGAACAAACCTCAATGCAGCATGCACCTAAATATTTTTCAAGCATATCTCACGACAAGACCTTTAAATATTAAACCCTACATTATATGGGGTTGATATATCAAGCGATACATCACATTCACTTAATTTTATGTTGTCTATGGTCAATTTTCTCAATTTCACATTGTTGATTTCCATATGTTGATACACCCCAAATTGATCTAATTCCAAGCTCTCCAAGTTAGGGCAATCAAATAATACCTTTTCCATTACACCCTCCATCAAATACATGTATCTATTATTAAGGAGGAACAACACCTCGCCAGTTCAGATTAATGGAAGGGTTCAGTTTGCAATACTCTAAAACCAAAATTTTCAACGATGTATTCTTATATGCAAATTGAGGAAATTCATATGTATCTCTAAGTAAAAAGTCCAGAGTAAATTCTTCAACATTAACAGGTTTTGTAGTAAAATATATCAACAAATCAATATCTTTAAGAAATTTCTACTAGAGAATATAGAAAATCAAACTAAAATTTTGAATTTTCTAGAAAGACATCCAGTAATGAAGATTTTATGACTGGAAGTCACGAAATCTAGAAACTCATTTTTTTGCTCGCTAGAATGGGCTAAACAAGAGGATTCAAAATTCAGTGATACCTTAATGTACTTTAAGAGAAACCTCCATCGCCTTTATATTACACAATTTCTCGCAACTTGTTTCGCTTCTGAAAACATTTAGGGGATGTGGATTAAGATTGAATCTGGTAAATCACAAGTTGGTATCCTCCCACCATGATTCTTTTGTGAAATTCCATGATGTAAAACCTTCAACTGAAGTTTTGTAAGGTTCGCGACTGCTTTGAGTTTATGATGATATAACCTAGATTGGTTTAGATTAGACCAATTTGAAAAATTAGGTATTAATCTACCTAATGCAGGGTTTTCAACAAAATGTTATTTGCCTCTTTTACCCTTTAAAAATAGATTTCACACTAGACATAATAGTCATTTTCTTATTTTCCTTATATGCAGAACTATGAAATAAACAAAATCTTTGTATACTAAATACTTCCTTATTTGAAATATGTATGAAATCTTACCATTATATAGGGAGTCTTCCATTCAATCAAATTATATTATTTAAATCATTTTTAACTAGGTAGCATAGGGTGTAAAATATAATTATACTACCTTAAATGTTAATTTTAATATTGAGAACCTTTAAAACAACAAAATAATCTATTTATTAAATTTTATCCTTATTTGATAATACTAAAGTTTTGCCTATACATGTATAAATTATACTTATATACTTTTATTCTTTGAATATGACTCTAATTAGAACTTTGACAGAACAACATAGTTTTGATGACAACAAAAGGGTCAAATATATCTAACTAGACCCCTAATAGATCAACCAAAAGACTACAACTTTAGGAATACATTTGAACCTCTCAGAAGCGACCTTGTAAAAAGTTATGGAGTTAATGGAAGAAGTTATCGTAACGAAAAGGCAATGGAGTAAACAACATGATTTAAATGTTATGACAAAGAAGCCTACTAGAATCAAGATAGATGAGAAGCACATACTTTATTTTATTCCATAATGTGCATCTTGTTAATCTGAGATGAAAAAAATAATATTTGATTGAATGGAAGACTCCAACATCCATTTGTAAGAAACTAATTTTATCCTAGATAAAGAAGAGGAATCAAATGTTCATGTGGGTGACTTTTTAAGAATTATGTGGAGTTTTTAATTCGTGGTTTGTTTCTTTTGAAAATTAGCATGTTCTATCATTAATATTTTATTTTTCCTACTCAATTATAAATACGGTCGAGAGATAATCGAGTTTCATTGTAAAGACTCAAAAATCGATCATGAGAGCGGCTACCATAAACCCTAGTAGGCAAGACAAACCCAAGATAACGTACCCTAAATAAAACTAGAAATAACTGAAGTGGAAGGAATAATTAGATAAGAAAGGGGCCGTAGCGTAGACATATACAAACAGTAGAAAAATAAAAGATGGGCCCAAAATAGAATGAGAAAGATGAATATACACAAGCACCATACCGCAGACCTGGTTTTACAGGTACGAGAGCATGCAAACTATGAGGATAAGGCTATAATAAATATAATTTTCTAACGAAATACAAAATATAGACAAAAAATACAAAAGGAAAAGAAGCAAGCATCTAGATGCCAATAGTTCACTACAAAGAAGAACAATGGGGCCTTGACTGAGAGAAGATCAACAAGGATGACTTGTACTAGGCATTGCGTTAGAACAAGATGTAGAAGTGTAGTATGAGTACCAAAATACAAGGTATTAAGTAGGCATCATGGACGACCAAGATGAGTAGACATTATACAATATAAGAAGCATGATAGTGATAACAATAAAATCCAAAACTATACTAGAAAATTGAACTCACAAAAAAAATAGGGAACATAATGTCACACCCCGAGGCTCCCCCCTTGACGTATACACGAGACATGGATCATGAGTGACCCCAAGTTAATCCTGAAGTGGCATATCATAGCATACTAAGAGAAACTGAAATAAGAAATACTGTGCGGAAGCTTAAACATGTGATAAACTGAAAGATGGGGAATACCCAATATAAGTCGGAATATATAAATATTGAGAAGAGTTTAAGATACTCAACTAAAACTCAAATACAAAAGATGAATCTTTCTATGTATGAAATAAGCCTCTAACTGACTAGAAATGCTGGGACATGCCCCCTACTAACACTAGTAAAACTAAACACTAAAATGAAAGACTGAAATATAAAGAACATGTCTATCATCTACGATTAATAAGGACTCACCATTGATACTGCTGGATATGTATCGGGAACCGATCTACATGTGAGCTGGATGTTGAGGACCTAAACTTAATATCACGAAAAGATGTAGCGCAGATGCGTCAGTACTTGAAGGGTACAGAACATGCAAGATAGGATAAAGCTAAACAACATAACATAAGTGAAATAAAGCATACTGATCAATGATATAAGATAGACATGAAGAATAAACTAGACATGCTGAATATGAACTAACTGAATGTAGTGATCAAGTTCGTAACATACTGAAACTGAATACTGAACTGTAACTGATAACCTGGTCAATACACTAGAATCTGACTGTGGGAGCTACTAATAACCAACATAAAACCACATGAGCTAAATGTGGAGTCCGATGTATACGCCCCATCGAGAGGACCCAATATACCTTGCCAAGGGTATAGAGGCATGACTGACGTGATCACTAAGTATAATGCCCACAAAGGGGACTTACCTACGGGGGCACGTAGTTCTGGGACTATGAGGGTTACTGACCCTAGTCCAACTCGGTATTAAGCCTACTCCCAATAAAATGTATACAATAAAACATAAGTGAAAATAAATTGTACAACTCGATATTCTGAGATGCTAACTAAAAATGCAACATTAATGTACTGATAATGAAACATTCTTAACTGGAGAATGTATATCTGTAACACCCAGGAAAATTTTGAGCTAAGACTCGAACCATCCTTCGTTGTGAGTAGGATTTCACTGAGGAATTTAAAATTTTCCTAAGTGTTAAGGTCACTAGATGTAGCACCTTGAGTTCCAAGAAGAACTAAAGAGAGTTCATTCAAGTCATTCCTAGGTTCCTTTAAGATTTGGGTCAACTTCAAACGACCATAGCCTTCAGCACACAATGATTTAGCTGGCCCATTAGATATCAAATGAAAGGTCTTTGAATTATCTTTCCAACGCCACCGAGTTTGCTAAGTTTTGAGGTCGAATGAGTGAGATATCCCCTTTTGAAGTCAAGCTGTCCAGATTAGGAAAGTTACCCGAAAATAGTAAGGGGTATTTTGGTCTTTTCCTTACCCAATCAGATTTAATTCATTTTTAGTAAGGTTTTAAAGGCATAATACGATTAGGTTCAGTTTTTTCATCCTAATATATGCTTAGGGTTTTAGTTGAGAGTTCAAGAAGAGAAAAGAAGAGAAAAGAAGAGAAAAGAGGAAAGGATCAAGAAGTTCGTCGAGGTTCTTTTTTTTGTTGTTGCGAATTTTCACCATGGGTTTGATCCCTAAGAGGTATGTAACCTTCCATAGTGTTGGGTTTTTTCACTTCACATGCCACTCATGTTAATTTCATTTAAGTTGGAAGTTTAGTGTTCTTGAATTGTGTTCTTGAAATTGGCTTTTGTTCTTGAGTTTAGATGAGATTGATGAGTTCTTGAGGAAATCATGTCGATATTAGAGTTGTGTTTGATTAGATTATTGTGTACATATATTGGATATCTGAATTTAAAGAGAAATTGAGAAAAATAATCAAATTTAGGTGAATTGGGGTTTGAAAACGAAGAAGGAAAAAGTCCGGTGAATCTGGCACTTCACTCCGCGTGGCTGACCCGCCCTCCCTATGCCCAGAATCTTTCTCTGTGTCGCGGAGAGGTCACGAACCCCTCTACCTTCAAAATTTATTTCACAACCAAATATTAAAATGCATCTCTGTCGCGGACTTGCTTCCAAATAGTGATTTCTTTATCGTTTCTCATTTTTAACTATCTAAAAAAATTCCTAAACATCACGAGATATTTCCTATGACAAATCACAACCTTGAATTCATAAATCATATTCAAGGTAGAGTTGAGAGTCAAGTCTTGAGAGTTCTTTCGAACATATTTGAGAAAGTTCGTTTGTGTCTTTTTGAGGAGTCTTCTACAATTTCTAGTAACTTGTTTCAAGACTCGAGAAAGTGAGTATGAGAGTGAGGATAATGTATTCCTGATTCTACCTTATCATTACAATATCCTTCATATCATTTATCATAACTCTTGAATCCATAATCCAAATTCAAGAGAGAGTTAAGAGTAGAGTTCAAGAAAGTCTTTGAATTCAATTGTGAATCTTTTGAGGTCAACTATTGATTTGAGCTAAGTTTTGAAGAGGTAAGTATGAGAACGAGAAGAGCCATATACACAAATATCCATATCTTTATGTAGACTCTTGAGTCGAGTCGTTTATGCCCATAAATTCCGCATGAACTCCATAAGTTGAGTATCTTTGAGAGGAGTAGTATCTTCAAGTTCTAAGTCTTGAGTATTGAGTTCATAATCCTTTTGAGATTATATTCTGAATCATGGGACTATTACATGTTACCCATGAAGTTCTTGAGTTGAGTAGTTCATGCCCATAACTCCGCATGAACCCTATAAGTGGAGCCGTCTTGAGATGAGAAGTATCTTTAAGTCCTTGAGTTGAGTAGTTAATGCACATAATTCCGCATGAACCCTGTGAATTGAGCATTCTTGAAATGAGTAGTATCATTGAAGTTCTTGAGTTCCAAGTATTGAGTTCTATCTATGGTCATTGAAAACCTTGAATTGAATCGTTCATGTCCATAATTCGGCATGAACCCTATTTTAAGAAGTCTTATACAAATGCTTTAAACTTGTTTTAAGACTTGAATTTTGAGTTGAGTAAAGAGTAAAGAGTGAAGTTCTATTCTTCAAAAGAGTATATGGGGACTATGTATTCCCACAGAGTAAATGCTTTCACATTTAAACAAGAAAGGAAACATCGATTTCCAACAGAGCCTTTGAGCTAGTTTTTCAGTAAAGAGTAAATGCTTTCACATTTAAGCAAGAGAGCAAACACTGATTTCCTAGAGAGCCTTTGGACTAGTTTATGAGTAATTATCTCAAACCACAGAAAGAGGTATGTTTTTAAACGTATGAGCTTGTTATATTTTTGGAGTAGTATTGAGCACCGTATGGGGGAGACAACTCACAGCCCCTATAAACCATGTAGCCAGCGTGGTTTGAAAAGGGTCATACTTTTTAGATGTTCCTTAGTGCTTTTTAGCATAGACTAGTGGATTCACTTAGTAGTTAGGTTTTATACCCCTGGCAAGGTATAGGATGGCCCTGGCAGCATGAGGCAAAACACTGTATCATCACATAGCTCATAAGTGATGGCTCGCACAGAGATTATATTGTATTCTTATATACACAAAGTTTATTTTGTATTTTCATATACAAACAAAGTTTATATTGTATCCTTGCATACAAACTGAGTATATTGTATTCCTAAATACATTGAGTTGCTTTCTACTATTTTAAAAGCTCTCCATATACTGCGTCTCTTATTGTTGCCTTATATTGAGTTGAGTATCTAGAGTTTGAGTACCAAGAGTCGAGTATTCTATTATTGAGTTGAGCCTTATTTCACTAAGTTGAATACCTTATATTTGAGTTGAGTATCTTATTTCTAAGTTGAGTTAGTTGAGTAAGTTGAGAAGAGGTAAGTATGTTTATATTTTATCAAGTTCAAGAATATGTTATGCTTTAGAATTCCCCTTACATGCTCGTACATTCCATGTACTGAGCCATTTGGCCTGCATCGTTTCATGATGTATATACAACTAATCAGGATCATCAACATATACTTCGTTGATACCACATGTAGTTCGAGTAAGCTATGGTGAGCCTCCTTGCTTCTGGAGGTTTCCACTTGTACTTTCAGTTATATCAGTGTTTGGGATGTTGTGGATCTGGTCCCGACTTCCATCTTTGTCAGTTGGAGCTTCATAGATAGACAATACAATTTAAAAGTCTGTTCATTTATTTTGCTAAATGTTTTAAAGACTTAAGTTGCCTATTTATGGCGAGTTGAATATATTATTTTTATTCAGAGTTATCTATTCAGTATTGTTCAGATTATCTTAAAGTTGAGTATTTGAATTTAATTTAGTTTTAAGCTTTTGCATGCTTAAGTTAGTCTTCCGCTTGTAGTTTGCCAGGATGAGGGTTCGCTTGGGGACCAACAATGGTTTCTTGAGTGCCGGCTACGTCCAGGGTGTAGACTCGGGTCGTGACAAACTTGGTATTAGAGCACAGAGTTCAAGTATCCTAGGGTGTCTATAAAGCTGGACCTGGAGAAACCTTGCTGTGTGTTCTTGAGAAAGCTATTGCCTGATTTTCCCCTTTTTGCTCTAAGTCTAATGAAGTTTTGGTGAATGATCGATTTGGGTAAGTTCTGACTAAGTTGCTAGGCTCAAACTGACCAAAACTACATAGTTTAAGGGTTAAACAACATAGGTTAGGTGTCCAACACATAGGGGAAAAAAACCAAACGACCCCTGACTTAAAAACTATCGAGGTGAACAACGACCCCAGTGATGAACCGTCACTAGGACCACGTCCTGTCAACTAGGTCGTGGTCTGCTGGAAGTAGCTACTGGTCTTTGGGGTCCTGTCCACGAGCCCTACCAAGGACCATGTGGAGTACCACAGACCGTAAAGGTCACCGTGGTCCCTCACTTGGGTTGGTGGTCTGTTGGCTCAGGTTCACGTACCCTTTCACGGCCCATGTAGGGCTCTGTGGTCTGATGTTAGGGATTGAGAGGTTCTGTTTCACTAGCACGAGCACCAGTATGACTCGTATGGTGGTCCATGACCTGTGAAGGCTCCCATGCCCCACCATTCCTGGGCTGGATGTGAACCATGGATAAGTCGACGAACTGTGGTTCCATTCATGGTCCGTTAACCGTATTATGGTTGTAAAACCCGAGATTTGAAGAAGAAAAAAATTCTAGATTTTCAGAAGTTACAGTTGCCACCGACGGAGGCCACCTATGTACGTCAGTTGATTGATGGAACGTGAGTCAGCTCCGATGATGGGCCAGTAAACTTTCAGTTTCAGACCCTAGATTTTAGCCCTCTGACAGCCAAATGACGACTGACAGGACGGACCATCAGTCGACTCACGGCCCGTCAGTCAGTTCCGTCGATAGGCCAATCAATTTTTAGTTTCAGATCCCAGATTTGAGCCCTCTAACAGCCAAATGACGACTGACAGGATGGACCATTAGTCATCTTATGGCTCGTCAGTCAGCTCCGTGGATGAGCTAGTCAACTTTTTAAGTCAGGGGTCTTTTGGTCTTTTCCCTATACGTTGAACGCCTAAACTACGTCGTTTAACCCCTAAACTACGTAGTATTGGTCAGTTTTAGCCTAGTAACTTAATTAGAATCTACCCTAAGAAAATCATTCACCAAAAACTTAGAAAAAGTATAATGCAGAAGGAGAAAGAGTCGACCATGCCTTAGTTTAAGAACGTAGCGGGTTTTCATCAGTTTTAGCCCCAAAATTGAAAGATTTCTCCGTGGAATTCATCATCAGGTATGTGGGATTTCACTAGTGGGTTCCTATTGCTCATTAGGTCCCTAGAATTTAGTCAGATTCTTGATTCCCTTAATATTAACTAGACCTATGGTTTCTTGAATGTTAGAAATTGTTGGGATTTAGCTATTAGAATGATCCAAATCAGATTGTCATGAATTTAGTATCATTTTCTGTAGAATCTTGAATGAAATGTAGAACCCTAGTTGTGTAGATTCTCTTAGTTCATGAATTACATATGCTAGGTCAGTTATTTCAGATATATATATACATGCCTCAGTTTTCGAATGTTTCATTATCAGTATATTAATGTTGCATTCCTAGTTGCATGCCCGTATTTCAGCTATCCAGTATTACAGAAATTCAGTCATAAATTGTTTATTATATAATCAAATGGGAGTAGCTTAATACCGAATAGACTAGAGTCACTCACCCTCATGTCCCAGAACTATGTGCCCCGTAGGTTAAGTCCCCTCTGTTAGACTTTACATTTTAGTGATCACGCCAGTCATGCCTCTATTCCTCTGGTAGGGTATATTGGGTCCTCTCGATAAGGCATATACATCAGACTCCACATTTAGCTCATGTGGTTTTATGTTGGTTATTAGTAGCTCCCATAGTTCAGGAAGATTCTATTGCATTGACTGTGTTATCATATATAGTCAGATTTCAGTCCCAGCATGTTATAAACTTGGTCATTGCATTAAGTTATTTCATGTTTAGTAATCTCAGTATAGCATCATGTTTATCTCTTATCAGTGCTTAGTATTTACGCTTTGATTCAGTTATGATTATTGTTCAGCTTTACTCTATCCTGCATACTTAATACCTTTCAAGTACTGACGTATACTCTGTGCTACATCTTCTTGTGATGTAGGTTCATTTTCTCAGCTTCCAGATCACGCATAGATCAGTTCCCGATCTTCAGTTCAGCAACATCAGTGATGAGTCCTCATTCTTCGAGGATAATTGACATGTTATCTTTCCATTTTAGTCTTTAGTTTTTCAGTTTTTTTCTAGATTTAGGTGGGCCATGTCCCAGCACTTCTAGTCAGTTAGAGTCTATTTTCATACATAGTTAGAATCAACTTTAGTATTTGAGTTTGACTTTTCAGTTGTATTCAAACTCTTAGTTTTCATTTGTTCAGATTTAGTATATGGGTATTCCCCATCATTTCAGATTATCTCATGATTAGCTTTCGCACAATATTTGTTGATTCAATTTACTTTATTATGCTTATGATATACCAATAGGGTTAGCTTTGGGTCACTCGTGATCCTAGGTCCTATGTCCGCATCCTGGGGATAGCTTCGGGGCATGACAAATTTGGTATCAGAGCCTTAGGTTTAAATGTTCTAGGATGTCTGAAAATCCGCACTAAGTAGAGTCCTTTTCATTGGTGTGAAGTGCACCACATCTAACGTGAGAGAGGCTTCAAATTATTTTAGGAAAACTTCACTCTCTTTGTTAGTCTTATCGTGCATTGGTATGATCTCCTTTCTAATCCATCGTTATACACTTAAGATCATGCCTCCTTTGTAGAGATTATGTAAGAAATGCTAATGCACGTAATGCAAGCACAATCCCTCCAGTCCCAAACCATGAGGTTTCGAATGTAGAGTTTCAGAATGCGATCCAACTTTTGGCTCAAAGTGTAGCCAACTAGAAAAGTCAGCAGGCCTCAGTTCCTACTAACACTAATGTTGGATCAACTGCAGCTAGAGTTTGAGATTTTGTTCGAATGAATCCGTCTGAGGTTTTAGGGTCGCAAGTTGGTGAGGCTAAGAAGATCTTTGGAGTGATGCAAGTGACAGGTAATGATAGGGTAGAGTTGGCATCCTATCAGCTTAAGGATGTAGCTCACATATGATTCACTTAGTGGAAAGACAACAGGGCTACTCTTTCCTTTGTAACTCCTTATATAGCAGCCAACTTCGATGTTAGTCCAGAAACTCTCTCAGAACCCTTCTCAATCTTTACTCTAATCGGTGACCTAATTATAGCTAGATGGGTATACAAAAATTGGCCTATCACAGTCTCCCAGAGAGTCACTTTAGCAGATCTTGTAGAGTTAGAAATGGTAGACTTCGATATCATTCTAGGCATGGATCGGTTACATTCCTGTTATGCCTCAGTCGATTGTAGAACTAGGATTGTTCGTTTTCAGTTTCCAGACGAACCAATCTTAGAATGGAAGGGTAGTAGCTTAGCGCCTATGGGTCGATTCATTTCTTACCTTAAGGCCAGAAAGATGATTTCTAAGGGGTATCTCTTTCATCTAGTTCAGGTTAATGATTCAAGCTCAGAGACCCCAACTCTTGAGTCAGTTCCAATAGTCAATGAATTTCCATAAGTGTTTCCAGAAGATCTTCCCGGAGTTCTTCCCAAAAGGAAAATCAACTTTGGAATTGATCTCCTTCCAAATACCCAGCCTATTTCTATTCCTCCTTACAGAATGGCTCCAGCTAAGTTTAAGAAATTGAAAGAGCAGTTGAAAGACCTTTTAGATAAGGGCTTCATCAGACCCAGTATTTCCCCATGGGGTGCACCCATGTTGTTCATGAAGAAGAAAGATAGTTCCCTCAGGATGTGCATTGACTATAGGCAGTTGAGCAAGGTAACAATCAAGAATAAGTACCCTATCCCCATGATTGATGACTTGTTCGACCAACTTCAGGGTGCTAGTCATTTCTCAAAGATAGACCTTAGATCCGGTTATCATCAGTTCAGAGTCAGGGATAGTGACATTCCGAAGACTGCCTTCAGAACTCGGTATGGTCATTATGAATTTTTAATTATGTCATTTGGACTGACCAATGCTCCTACAACTTTCATAGGTTTGATGAACAGATGGTTCAAGCAGTACTTGGACTTGTTCGTTATCGTCTTTATTGATGATATCCTCATTTACTCTAGGAATGAGAAAGAACATGCGAATCTTTTGATGGTTGTTCTGCAAACTCTCAAAGATTGCCAGTTATTAGCTAAATTTAGCAAGTGCGAGTTTTGGTTGCAATTAGTTTCTTTCCTTGGGCATATTGTTTCTAACGAAGGGACCGAGTGGAATATGAGAAAATAAAAGTAGTGAAACAATGGCCCAGACCTACCTCTCCTACAAATATAAAAAGTTTCTTGGGTTTGGCTGGTTACTACAGAAGGTTTGTGGAAGGATTTTTCATCCATAGCCTCTCCATTAACTAACTTGGCGCAGAAGAAGGTTAAGTTTCAGTGGTTAGATAATTGTGAGAAAAGCTTTGCAGAATTGAAAACTAGGTTGACTATGACTCCTGTTTTGATTCTACCAGAGGGATCAGACGGTTATGTTATATATTGTGATGCATCTCGAGTTGGCCTAGGTTGTGTGTTGATGTAGTGAGGTAAGGTTATAGCTTATGCTTCTAGACAACTTAAGGTGCATGAGAAGAACTATCCAACTTATGACCTTGAGCTAGCAATAATGGTGTATGCCTTTAAGATTTCGAGACATTACTTGTATGGTGTCCATGTAGATGTGTTCACAGACCATAAGAGCATTTAGTTTGTGTTCACCAAGAAAAAGTTGAATCTTTTCCAGAGGAGATGGCTTGAGCTCCTCAAGGATTATAATATGAGTTGGCATTACCATCCTGGTAAGGCCAATGTAGTAGCATATGCTCTTAGTAGACTATCTATGGGTAGTGTAGCTCATGTTGATGAAGAAAGAAAGGAACTAGCAAAGGATATTCACAGACTTGCTCGCCTAGGAGTTCTTCTTATGAGCATATTCGATGGGGGTGTAACATTCCAGAATGGGTCAGAGTCATCATTGGTAGCAGAGGTTAAGGAAAATCAAGACAGTGATCCGATATTGCTCCAACTTAAGGGTGCAGTCCATCAACAAAGAGTTGAGGTTTTCTCCCAAGGATGAGATGGTGTACTTTGCTATAAGGGTCGATTATGTGTTCCTAAAGTGGGTGAGTTTAGACAAAAGATCCTTGCAGAAGCCCATAACTCCAGATGTTTCATTCATCCAGGCACTACTAAGATGTACCATGATCTGCGGGAAGTTGTTTGGTGGAATGGTATGAAAAAGGATATAGCGGATTTTGTGGCAAAGTGCCCCAATTGCCAGCAAGAGAAGGTAGAACATCAGAAACCAGGAGGTATGACTCAAGAGATCAACATTCCTACTTGGAAGTGGGAAGTGATCAACATGGACTTCATCACAGATTTACCTCGTACTCGGAGACAACATGACTCCATTTGGATGATTGTTTACAAAGTTACTAAGTTTGCACGCTTTTTGGCTGTCAAGACTACAGATTCGGCGGAGGACTATGCCAAGCTTTACATTAATGAGATAGTCAGGTTGTAAGGAGTTCCTTTGTCTATCATCTCTGATAAAGGTCCTCAGTTTACCTCTCATTTCTGGAAGTCATTTTACAAGGGTCTTGGTACTCAGGTTAATCTTAGTACAACATTTTATCCACAGATGCATGGCCAGGCACAGCATACCATTCTGACCTTAGAGGACATGTTGAGAGCGTGCGTGATCAATTTCAAGGGTAGTTGGGATGATCACCTTCCTCTTATAGAGTTCGCCTATAATAATAGTTACCATTCCAACATTCAGATGGCCCTTTATAAGGCATTGTATGGGTGTAGATGTGGATCTCCAGTTGGTTGGTTTGAAGTAGGTGAATCAGCCTTGATAGGGCCAGATTTAGTTCATGATGCTATGGAGAAAGTGCAACTCATTAGAGATAGACTTAAGACAGAGCAGAGTCACCAGAAGTCCTATGTAGATGTAAGGAGAAGGGAATTAGAGTTCCAAGTTGATGATTGGGTTTTCCTAAAAGTGTCACCTATGGAGGGGGTGATGAGATTTGGTAATAAAGGGAAGCTCAGTCCTAGATATGTAGACCCTTACAAGATCTTGAAAAGGGTGGAAAAAGTGGCTTATGAGATAGAGTTGCCAACAGAACTAGCAGTAGTGCATCTGATTTTTCACATTTCGTTGTTGAAGAAGTGTGTGTGTGATCCAGCATCTATAGTACCTTTAGAAAGTGTGGCTATGATGGATAGTCTCACATATGAGGATGTGCCAATTGATATTCTTGATTGTCAGGTTAGAAGGTTAAGAAACAAAGAAGTCGCTTCGGTTAAGGTTTCGTGGAGGAGTCAGTCCGTAGAGGGAGCTACTTGGGAAGCAAAAGATCCTCACCTCTTTCCTTCCGACTCCATTCCAGCTTGAGGTATTAGTTCCTCTTTAGTTTTACAAACATTCATGCGCAACTTCAGTCTTAGTATCATGTTCCTTCAGTTTGTACTTGTGTTGTAGCGTATTTGCATATTCTTGGAACTTAGTTCAGTCAAAAATCAATTTTTAGTACTTAGTGATAGGGATTACAGTTCTCTCCCTCCATTTCAGCTAGTTTAGTCTTCATTCGAGGATGAATGTTCCCAAGGGGGAGATATTGTAACACCCCAGATTCGAAGAAGAAAAAAATTCCAGATTTTCAAAAGTTGCAGGTGCCACCGACGGAGGCCACCTACAGACCATCAATTAGCTCCGTCGTTGGTCCAGTCAACTTTCAGTTTCAGACCCAATATTTTAGCCCTCTGACAGCCAAACAACGACTGACAAGACAGGGCGTCAGTCGACTCACGGCCCATCAATGAGCTCCATCGATGGGCCAATCAACTTTTAGTTTCAGAACCCATATTTCAGCCCTCTAATAGCAAATGACGACTGACATGATAGACTGTCAGTCGACTTACGACCGTCAGTCAGCTCCGTCGATGAGCCAATCGACTTTTTAAGTTAGGGGTCTTTTGGTATTTTGCCTATGCGTTGGACCCCTAAACTATGTCGTTTAACCCATAAACTACATAGTTTTGGTAAGTTTTAGCCTAGTAGCTTAATTAGAATTTACCCTAAGCAAATCATTCAACAAAAACTTAGAAAAAGAGAACGCAAAAGGAGAAAGAGTCGACGAAGCCTAAATCCAAGAACACAACAAGTTTTCATTAGTTTCAGCCCTGAAATCAAAAGATTTCTCCGTGGAATTCGTCATTAGGTATGTGGGATTTCACTAGTGGGTTTCTTTTGCCTATTGGGTTCCTAGAATTCAGTCAGATTCTTGATTCCCTTAATATTATCTAGACCTAGGGTTTCTTGAATGTTAGAAATTATTGGGTTTTAGCTGTTAGAATGATCCAAATCAGATTTTCATGAATTTAGTATCGTTTTGTGTAGATTCTTTGCATGAAACTCAGAACCCTAGTTGTGTAGATTATCTTAGTTCATGAATTACACATGCTAGGTCAGTTATTTAAGATATATACATACATGCCTCAATTTTTGAATGTTTCATTACCAGTATATTAATGTTGCATTCCCAGTTGCATGCCAATATTTTGAGCTATCCAGTATTACATTCAGCCATAAATTGTTAATTACATAATCGAATGGGAGTAGCTTAATATTGAGTGGATAGGGTCAGTCACCCTCAAGTCCCAAATTACGTGCCCTGTAGGTTAAGTCCCCTCTGTTGGGCATTACATTTTAGTGATCACGCCAGTCATGCCTCTATACATATGGCAGGGTATATTGGATCCTCTCAATGAAGCGTATATATCAGACTCGACATTTAGCTCCTATGGTTTTATGTCGGTTATTAGTAGCTCCCACAGTTTAGTCAGATTCTATTGCATTGACCATGTTATCAGTTACAGTCAGATTTCAGTCCCAGCATGTTATAAACTTGTTCATTGCATTTAGGTATTTCATGTTCAGTATTCTCAGTATAGCATCATGTTTATCTCTTATCATTGCTCAATATTTATGCTTTGATTCAATTATGATTATTGTTTAGCTTTACTCTATCCTGTATGTTGAGTACCTTTCAAAGTATTGACGCATACTCTGTGCTACATCTTCTTGTGATGTAGGTTCAAGTTCTCAGCTTCCAGATCACGCATAGATCAGTTCCTGATCTTTAGTTCAACAACATTAGCGGTGAGTCCTCATTCTTTGAGGATAGTTGACATGTTATATTTCCATTTTAGTCTTTAGTTTTTAGTTTTTGCTAGATTTAAGTGGGGCATGTCCCAGCACTTCTAGTCAGTTAGAGGCTATTTTCATACATAGTTCGAATCAACTTTAGAGTTTGAGTTTGGCTTTTCAGTTGTATTCAAACTCTCAATTTTTATATATTCAGATTTAGTATATGGGTATTCCCATCATTTTAGATTATCTATTGATTAGCATCTGCACAATATATATTGATTCAGTTTACTTTAGTATACTTAAGATATGCCAGCAGGGTTAGCTTTGGGTCACTCGTGATCCTAGGTCCCGTGTCTGCGTCCTGGGGGTAGCTTCGGGGTATGACAGTGGTTCACCCATTTTTTTGGTGTTTTGGTCTGATAAGTTCTGAGGTGTTACAGATCCCTTGGGCAATCTGGAATGATTCCTCAGACTCATAATAGAAAAGAAAAAACTGAAAGGATCCCCTAGCAATCCAAAGTGTGTCATGGACTCCTAAAAAATAAACAATGTAAGAGTCTGGGTAGTGTCAGCGCAAACCATATGTAAAAGTATCATAACTTTCAAAATCATAGAAAACCTAGTGAGCTTAAGGGTAAATCTCCTTAAAACCTAAAGATCTCATGAAATTGGTATATCTTTCACAAAACCATATGTTTCAAAAATAAAATTTGTGATACGCCCCCTTAGAGCATAAATCTAGTAAAAATTGAGGCATATTAGTCTAACAAAAATAAGCTCAATATTTCTTGCCTCTAACTCATGTTATGTGATGAATGGTAAATTTACACTCATTTACGGCCTATTTAGCTAAATAATTAGTATCCTCAATGCCTAATTATGTCCTATTCTAATGATGTTTTTATTATTTGCAGCTATGAAGGCTAAAGATCAAACCAAGGATGAATGTTTGAAAGAATGGCCAAAAATACATAAAACAGTGTAAACTCCACATTGTTGATCACGTAGAAAGAAGGGTGGATTGCCCAATGGGTATGACCTCACCCAAATAGACAATGCATAACCCTTGAATTAATTGGGAAAGGT
The DNA here is from genome assembly GCA_035578085.1 of Solanum pinnatisectum. Classification (NCBI taxonomy): domain Eukaryota; kingdom Viridiplantae; phylum Streptophyta; class Magnoliopsida; order Solanales; family Solanaceae; genus Solanum; species Solanum pinnatisectum. Next base: position 36,257,144 of record CM069083.1, read on the forward strand.
CAGCGAATAAAAAGGGAAATTCAAACTCGCCAAATAAGAAAGGAGAACATGATGATCATCACTGAAAGGAACTTTACATGAACAAAAATTGAAGGCGAACAAAGGTGGAACTAGGTGATATGCTAAATGTGAAAGGAAGACTCGAACGAGCTCACAAACTGAGGTTTAAACACCTGAATCAAGAGAAAGGCGATCTGGAGAGCAGTTGGCAATTCACCTTACATGATCGGTGAGTCCGACTAACATCTCCCAATGGATCACATATTGTGTTTTGGGCCAAATTTTAGGGAAATTATAAATAGTCCAAAGAAGAGAGAAATTAAGAGTTCGGAAATTCTGAGTCCTAAAAAATAGTAGAGAATTCTTAATCTATTCTTAGAGAAAGAAACAATATAGTTTGTGAAGAACACTTTTAGCTTTGGGGGGTTTTCCAACTTTGATCTTAAAATTGATAAATTGAAGTTGAATTCATAGTGGGTTTGCTTGTAATTTCTTAATTCCATGTTACACTTGGCTATATTCATAAAAGATATAATTTCTTTACTCTTTTTGATGGGTGGCTAAAATCCCAAGATCTAGGAGTGCAATTATGTGGTTGGGTTTTGATTTAATGTAGTGTGTATTGTGTTATGCTCTAATTTGGTATTTTTCATACATGGATTTGGTCTAATTATCATAGATTTAATTTATGGGTTAAGGTTGAAAGCTTAATTTCGTTTCCAATCTCCGATTGATGCTCGAAAGAAATTGATTAGAGTGGGTAATTAGTTTCATACTTGCAATTTAGGTTTAAGGTATGTAACTTGCTTTAAAATAGAGGCTATGGGTCAGATCTATTTGTCTTATTGTTCCTTGAAATAGAGAATAGTGTAAGGTATTGGGTTGTTTAATATTGGACATAAAAGTGATCGACAAGAGATTCTATGAAATGATTTTAAGAGATCTAAAGAAGATTAGTGTCATTGACAATGACCCAACCTATCTATGAATTTTTATCATTATAGAGAAACACAATTATCCATATGTGACATCGAGTTCCAAGCCCCGCACCCTAGATTATTTGTTACCTATTTGAATTTATGAAATCTTAGATTAATTGTGACTTTTAATAACAAATTCTTTTTATTAAATTTTGTGGAATCATCCATCCACTTGTTTTATTGTTGCAAATTAATGAATTTATATTCCAAATTTCTGAATAGAATTCTTTGCCTTGTATCATTCTATGTGTAACTTGTCCCCGCCTATTCTATGTTTTGATCTTGAAAGATGCGGATTGGTAATTACCTTTCTTATTTCAAATTGATAATTGACTCTTATCTACTCCACTAGAATTTAGACTTAGCATCGAGAGGGCTTGAGGTGGAGACTCAAATAGGGTAGTCTCTATTAGCAACCTCTAGTCCCAAACTACGTGCCCCTATAGAATGTCTTAAATGACCTAGCTAGTGGATCCACTTTAGCTAATGATGATATGTACTGATTCTACCTTGGAAAGTATAGATTCTTCTTCTTGCGGTATGAGGGTATAATGGATTCCATAATATAACTCTCATGGTCTTATTGTCGCTTAAAGCTAAGATCCCACAAATCGATGTTTTCTTCAAGCTTTTGTTATGTCCTTTATTTCAAATGCATTGACTATATCTTATTATTTTCATGTTTTACTTCCTCATGTTTAAAATGTCCAAATATTTACCATGTTTACATGTTCTAAACCATTTATACACTCATGCTCATGTTAATGCATATTGCATCATACTTAGTACATTTCATGTATAAATGCATACTTGTGCCTACATTATCTCATGAATGTTGGATCTAAAGTTCCTACCTCGGACACTCATGACTAGACATCTATCTATTGGGTGCCTTAAGTGATTTGTGAGTCCTCATGTTCCGAGACACTTAATAGCTTTTGGTCTTTTCATTTCAGACTTTGTATGTGATGTATGGGTTACGCCACAATCACTTTTCGTATGATGTATTAGATGACTTTGAAACGTATGTTACACTTCCGTTTTTGTGCAAATCTTTTGATGTATAAAATGCTATCCTTTGAACTCTTTATTTCTATTATCTTGTATGATGTATGCCAAGTGGCTTGTGTAGGGCCTCTTGTGGTATAATACCCCATGTCACGTCAAGGGTCTACTTTGGGTCGTGACATTCTCATTGTCTTTAGCTTATTGTTTCTTATTGATTATCTTCCACATGATAGCCCGTTGGTTATGATTCTGGGCTAAGAGTTAATTATTGAAGGTGATAGCCTTGTAGAGATGAGATTTAGGAGCAAAAATGTATTTAAAGTAGAATAAACAAATCACATCTTAATCATTTCTAAACAAAGTTACGAATCCCAGCATAATAAAAAACTCAACGTTTCAAAGTAATGCAACACTAAATTTCAAGAATGCGTGTCTGTCATGAATTAGTAAACACAAAAAGTCATATATCTGAAAAAAAAAAAACAAATTATAAACATAGAATAAAATCCCCCAAAAAATGATTCCAAAATTGAAAAAGATTAGTCAAGTCAACAAGAAACAATATATAAAATAAGTGTTTTTACAAGAACTTAAACAAATGACTCATTCCATGACAAAATTAACTTGAAAAAAATTAGACAAATATGTTCTTGAGTTAGCATTCTAATATATATAAAAAAAAAAAGAGAGTTAGCATTCTTATGAAATTAAGATTTGCTTTCCTAAGAAATTTTGTTTGTCGAAAGAAAGAATCCTTTGAAATGCTATTTTTAAAAATGTAACTTTAATATTTCCAAAGCTAAGAAACTTTTTTTTCATCCTAATATAATCAATAGAAATATCATTCCTTTTTTGTTTGGTAGCAATGACGAACTTTCCTAGAATGATTACATGCTTGAGAAAATATTTTACCAGTGGTAGTATTGACCTATTTTTACATATTGGTCATTAAAAAAGAACTGACATTGATGGTCTTCACTGGCAGAAATGGGCAGTTAAAATTACGTGTCTCAAATCTCCTGCCTCATTCTCATTTGTATAGTTTGATAGCATGTTTTGCATGAAAAAATACACTACTTTTAGATATAAAATACGCCGGATGTTGTATTAATTGATATGTTCATTGAATATTAAAGTTCATTACCTCTTCATATTATCCACAATAACCCTTTTTGGTTTTCAACATGTTATCAGCAATCCACAATCACCATCAAGCGTTAAGTCGAGATCATCCAAATTAAGACACCAAAAAAAAGGACTGTACCTTGACGAGGTTGTTATATAAGAAACATGTTTGTCAAAACACGTAGCCTTCTCTGCAATTGATGTTACAAAGTTATATTGAATTAGAAGATAAATATATGTCTCCTAATTCTTACTATTCACGATGGTCTCTTTTCCGTTGAGACAAAGCTAGATTCTTTTCATGGAGCACGTCGACTTAACATCCCATAAGAACCTCAAGCCTTTTTTATCATCATCGACCATATTTGGATCCATTTCTAGTATTTCCTTACAACTTTAGTACAAGGGTGGAACCACGTCCCTGACGTCTTCCAATGATAAGTCTTTCCTAGAAAATTGCAAAAAGAAGGTGCGATCAAACACAACTCTAGTTTGTACTTTAAACATCAAAGCCAATGCAATCATCATACAATAGAAGCAGAAATAACTGAAGTGTAATGGATTCACCATGATGTAGCAAGCACAAATAGCTGATATTTGTTAAACATATTTTAATAGTGCCCAGTAGCATCTTCATGTTTGAATTTGAAAATTTGCGAGTCCAATTGTTTATTAAACTCAATCATGATAAAGCTAATGGGCCTTGTGTGTTGAGGGAGTTGTTTTTATTAGTATGCCAAGAGATCATCAACCCTTAGAAGACTCTCTTTGTTGCTTTCTGAAACCATCATAGAAGGTTTTTGCTCAAATATTCTTAACCTTTTATTTAATTTATATACACTATAACTTTTTTTTTTTTTTGTAATTTTATTGTTTGTTTCAATATGAATGAATTTTATTTTTTATAAGTGTGGGTGTAAAGTCACTTGACTAAAGGAAGGTGTGAAACTACGATAACTTTCTTATCAATGAAAAAATAAATGTGTGTTATTTAAAAAAATATCTTTTAAGAAGAAACAAACCAACAATAACAACATACCCAATGTAACCCCCGAAGCGGGATATGGGGAGGGTAGCATGTATGCAAACCTTTCTCCTAATTTTGTGCGATAGAGACTTTGTTTTTGCTAAGGCCCTCGACACAACAACCTATTATCAAAACAAGCCAGAAATAAAAAAAAATCCCCCAAGATTGAAGTAAACATACTTTTGTGGAATTCAAGAATCCGTGGATAAATTGCTTCAAGAACACTAATCTCCTATTGTTTCTTAACCTCCATGTCATTGCTTTCTTCACCTGCTACCACTCTCCATTTTGAATCCAACACAAACTAATTAATTATCAAGGAAGAGAAGTTTTAGCAACTTGTACACTAATGCTATGACTACCAACTGCATAGCAGCATGCTTCAGGATCAATATCCTCTATTTTTGGGTTTGGCAAATTTAATGGGTGTATTTTTTTCTAGGGATGAAATGAGTTTGAAACTCGCCCAAAACAATTATCAAATGCTACCTCTGTTTCATATTATACATATTTAATAAATAACATGATAACTGTTGAACAATTCAAGGTTTTTTTTTGGATATCCAAAAATGGACTATTAAATACTTTAAAAAACCATTCACATGTCTTAAAGATTATTATCAATGTAAATGCATGTCACATTTACAAACTATTTATCTCCGTATTATAGAATTTCCTCCTTTTTATTAGAAATATTAAGGTGGAAGCCAACTCTTTAGTGCTAAAGAAATCTGAATTTTACAAATTATTTATTCTTTGTGTTTATCATCCTAAATTTTGCTGAAAAGATGTTAGTTATTTTTCACTTTGCAAAAACAACAATAACATACTAAGTAAACTCCCACAACCTTCCACTTTGCAATTACATTTCTATACCAATGTATTTTTGTAACATTAACCATATTTTTATCATATTTTTATAAATATTATCACTACTAATGTTAATAAATCGAAATATTCAGTACCAATTAAGAAGTCCCAAATTGGAAAAATATATGTATATCATGAATTTTTATAGGGTAGAGTATGAACAAAACTCAATGCAGCATGGACCTAAATATTTCTCAAACATATCCTACGACAAGACCTTTAAATATTAAACCCTACATTATATGGTGTAGATATTTCAAGCCATATATCACATTCATTTAATTTTATGTTGTCTGTGGTCAATTTTCTCAATTTCACATTGTTGATTTCCATATGTTGAAATACCCCAAATTGATCTAATTTTCAAGCTCTCCAAGTTAGGGCAATCAAATAATACCTTTTCCATTACACCCTCCATCAAATACATGTATCTATTAAAGAGGAATGAGACCACTCTAGTTCAGATTAGTGGAAGGGTTCATTTTGCAGTACTCCAAAAACAAAATTTTCAACGATGTATTCTTATATGCAAATTGAGGAAATTCATATGTATCTCTAAGTAAAAGTTCCAGAGTAAATTCTTCAACATTAACAGGTTTTGTAGTAAAATATATCAATAAATCAATATCTTTAAGAAATTTCTATTTAGAGAATATAGAAAATCAAACTAAAATTTTGAATTTTCTGGAAAGACATCCTGTATTGAAGATTTTTTGACTGGAAGTCATGAAGTCTAGAAACTCATATTTTTGCTCACTAGAATGGGCTAAATAAGAAGATTCAAAATTGAGTGATACCTTAACGTACTTTAAAAGAAACCTCCATCGCCTTGATATTACGCAACTTCTCGCAACTTGTTTAGTTTCTGAAAACTTTTAGGGGATGTGGATTAAGATTGAATCTGGTAAATCACTAAGTTGGTATCCTCCCACCATGATTCTTTTGTGCAATTCGATGAAGTAAAACCTTCAAGTGAAGTTTTGTAAGGTTGGTGGCTCCTTTGAGTTTATGATGATATAACCTAGGTTGGTTCAGTTTGGACCAATTGGAAAAATTAGGCATTAATCTACCTAATGCAGGGTTTTCAATAAAATGCTATTTGCCTCTTTTACCCTTTAAAAATAAATTTCACACTAGACATAATAGTCATTTTCTTATTTTTCTTATATGTAGAACTATGAAATAAACTATATATTTGTATACTAAATACTTCCTTATTTGAAATATGTAAGAAATCTTACAATTATATAGTATCAATACATTATTTAAATCATTTTCAACTAGATAGCATAGGGTGTAAAATATAATTATACTATGTTAATTTTAATATTGAGAACCTTTAAATCAACAAAATAATCTATTTATTAAATTTTATCCTTATTTGATAATTCTAAAGTCTTGCCTATACATATATAAATTATACATATATACTTTTAGTCTTTGAATATGACTCTAAGTAGAACTTTGACAGAACCACATAGTTTTGATGAACAAAAGGTCCAAAGATATCTCACTAGACCCCTAATAGATCAACCAAAAGACTACAACTTTAGGAATACAATTTGAACCTCTCAGAAGTGACCTTGTAAAAAGTTATAGAGTTAATGGAAGAAGGTATCACAACGAAAAAGCAATGGAATAAACAACATGATTTAAATGTTATGACAAGGAAGTCTACTGGAATCAAGATAGATGAGAAGCACATACTTTATCTTATTCCATAATGTGCATCTAGTTCATCAAAGAAGAAAAAAATTATATTTGATTGAATGGAAGACTCCAACGTCCATTTGTAAGAAACTAATTTTTATCCTAGATAAAGAAGAGGAATCAAACTATGAGGATAAGACTATACTAAATATAATTTTCTAACGAAATACAAAATATAGACAAAAAATACAAAAGGAAAAGAAGCAAGAATCTAGATGCCAATAGTTCACTACAAAGAAGAACAATGGGGCCTTGACTGAGAGAAGATCAACAAGGATGACTTGTACTAGACATTGCGTTAGAAAAAGATGTAGAAGTGTAGTATGAGTACCAAAATACGATGTATTAAGTAGGGATCATGGACGACCAAGATGAGTAGACATTATATAATATAAGAAGCATGATAGTGATAACAAGAAAATCCAAAACTATACTAGAAAATTGAACTCACAAAAAAAATAGGGAACATAATGTCACGCCCCGAGGCTACCCCTTTGACGTAAACACGGGACCTAGGATCACGAGTGACCCCAATTTAATCCTGAAGTGTCATATCATAGCATACTAAGATGAGTTGAAATAAGAAATACTGTGAGGAAGCTTAAACGTGAGATAAACTGAAAGATGGGGAATACCCAATCTAAGTTTGAATATATAAATACTGAGAAGAGTTTAAGACACTGAACTAAAACTCAAATACAAAAGCTGAATCTGTCTATGTCTGAAATAAGCCTCTAACTGACTAGAGATGCTGGGACATTGCCCCAACTAACTCTAGTAAAACTGAAACTAAAATGAAGGACTAAATTATAAAAAACATGTCTATCATCCTTGAATAATGAGGACTCACCACTAATACTGCTTGATATGTACCGGGAACTGATCTACACGTGATCTGGATGCCGAGGAGCTAAACCTACATCACGAAAAGATGTAGCACAGAGTATGCATCATTACTTCAAGGGTACTGAGCATGTAGGTTATGATAACGCTGAACAATATAACATAACTGAAATAGAGCATACTGATCAATGATATAAGATACACATGAAGAATAAACTAAACATGCTGAATATGAACTAACTAAATGTAGTGACCAAGTTCATAACATACTGAAACTGAATACTGAACTATAACTGATAACCTGGTCAATACGCCCCATCGAGAGGACCAGAGGCATGACTGACGTTATCACTAAGTATAATGCCCGCAGAGGGGACTTACCTATGGGGGCACGTAGTTTTGGGACTATGAGGGTGACCGACCCTAGTCCAACTCGGTATTAAGCCTACTCCCAATAGAATGTATACAATAAAACATAACTAAAAATAAACTGGAAAGCTCGATATTATGAGATACTAACTAAAAATGCAACATTAATGTAGTGATAATGAAACATTCTTAGCTGGAGTAGATATATCTGTAACACCCTGAAAAATTTTGAGCTAAGTCTCGAACCATCCTTCGTTGTGAGTTGGATTTCACTGAGGAATTTAAAATTTTCCTAAGTGTTAAGGTCACTAGATGTAGCACCTTGAGTTCCAAGAAGAACTAAAGAGAGTTCATTCAAGTCATTCCTAGGTTCCTTTAAGTTTTGGGTCAACTTCAAACGACCATAACCTTCGGTACATAATGAGTTAGGTGGCCCATAATATATCAAATGAAAGGTCTTTGAATTATCTTTTCAACACCACCGAGTTTTCTAACTTTCAAGGTCGGATGAGTGAGATATACCCTTTTGAAGACAAGCTATCCAGTTAAGGAAAGTTACCCGAAAATAGTAAGGGGTATTTTTGTCTTTTACTAACCCAATCAAATTTAATTCATTTTTAGTAAGGTTTTAAGGGTCTAATCCAATTAGGTTCAGTTTCATAATCCTAATATACGCCTAGGGTTTTAGTTGAGAGTTCAAGAAGATAAAAGAAGAGGAAAAAGGAGAAAAGAGGAAAGGATCAAGGCGTTAGTATTGTTTGATCCCTAAGAGGTATATAACCTTCCATAGTATTGTGTTTGTTCACCCACATGCCAATCATGTTAATTTCAGCAAAATTCATTCTAGAAAGTTGAAAGTTTAGTGTTCTTGAAATTGTCTTTCGTTCTTGAGTTTAGATGAGATTGATGAGTTCTTGAGGAAATCGGGTCGATTTTAGAGTTGTGTTTGATTAGATTCATGTGTAAATATATTGAATATCTGAATCTAAAGAGAAATTGAGAAAAAGAATCGAATTTAGGCGAATTAGGGTTAGAAAATGAATAAGGAAAAAGTTGGGTGAATCTGCCACTTCACTCCGTGTTGTGAACCTGCCCTCCCTATGCGCAGAATCTTTCTCCACATCACAGAGAGGTCATGGACCCCTCTGTCTCAAAATTTATTTCACGATCAAATATTAAAATGCATCTCCACATCGCGGACTTGCTTCTAGACAATGATTTCTTGATCGTTTCTTATGTTTAACTATCTAAAAACACCCCTAAACATCACGAGATCTTTCCTATCATTATCACAAACTTGAATTAATAAATTAAATTCAAGGTAGAGTAGAGATTCACGTCTTTAGAGTTCTTTTGAACATTTTTGAGAAAGTCTCTTTGAGTCTTTTTGAGGAGTCTTTTACAATATCGAGTAACTTGTTTCAAGACTCGTGCAAGTGAGCATGAGAGTGAGGAGAATGTATTCCTGAGTCTACCTTATCATTATGATATCCTTCATATCATTAATCATAACTCTTTAATCCATAATCCAAATTCAAGAGAGAGTTAAGAATAGAGTTCAAGAAAGTCTTTGAGTTCGATTATGAATCCTTTGAAGTCAACTATTGATTCAATCTATGTTTTGAGATGGTAAGTATGAGAATGAGAAGATTCGTATACACAAGTTTCAAATCATTATGTAGAACCTTGAGTCGAGTCGTTGATGCCCATAAATTTTGAATAAATTCCATAAGTTGAGTATCTTCTAGAGGAGTAGTATCTTTAAGTTCTAAGTCTTGAGTATTGAGTTCATAATCCTTTTGAGATTATATTCCTAATCATGGGACTATTACATTTTACCCATAAAGTTCTTGAGTTGAGTAGTTCATTCCCATAACTCTGCATGAACCCTATAAGTCGAGCCGTCTTGAGATGAGAATTATCTTTAAGTCCTTGAGTTGAGTAGTTCATACTCATAATTCCGCATGAACCCTCTGAGTTGAGCATTCTTGAAATGAGTAGTATCATTGAAGTTCTTGAGTTCCAAGTATTGAGTTCTATCTATGGTTATTGAAAACGTTGAATTGAGTTGTTCATGTCCATAATTCAGCATGAACCCTATTTTAAGAAGTCTTATACAAATGCTTTAAACTTGTTTTAAGACTTGAGTTTTGAGTTGAGTAAAGAGTAAAGAGTGAAGTTCTATTCTTCAAAGAGTATATGGGGACTATGTATTTCCAAAAAGTAAATGTCTTCACATTTAAACAAGAAAGAAAACATCGATTTCCAACAAAGCCTTTGAGCTAATTTTTTAGTAAAAAGTAAATACCTTCATTTTTAAGCAAGAGAGGTAACACTGATTTCCTAGAGAGCCTTTGGCTAGTTTTTGAGTAATTATCTCAAACCACAGAAAGAGTTATGTTTTTAAACATATGAACTAGTTATATTTTGGGAGTAGTATTGAGCACCGATATGGGGGAGATTCAGACAACTCATAGCTTGTAACATCTCACTAATTAAAATAACTAGGAAGAAGTTAAGAAATGGAAATAGTCATTTTTGGAAAGAATATAAAAATCTGAAAATTTTGTTAAGTTTGTTAAGTTGAGTTTTTGGTCAACTTCAAACAACCATAACTACTAGCTTAATGAGTTATGTGTGTTTCCAGATATTGTAGGAAATATCTTGGAATAATCTTTCCTACGCCACCGAGTTTGTACAATTCCGAGTTCGTATGAGTGGGTTATGCCCATTGGAAGTTGAGCTGTTCAAATAAGGAAAGTCCAATCCAGATTTTGGAAGGGTATTGTGGTCTTTTCCATATATACCCTATTATTTTATTTCGAGTTTTGGAGTTTAATTATGGTCAAATCAGAATTAAATAAGTTTAGTCAATTGGAAATTCACGCTAGGGATTGCAGAAAAGAGAAAAGAGGGGAAAGGAGAAGAAAAGCTCAAGATTTGCCAAGATCGTGCGATTTGGTTATGGATTTCGCCAAGGATTTAATCCTATGAGGTATGTGAGACTTTCATAGCGCTGGGTTCATTCACCCATGCGCCAATCATGTTTACTTCAGTGAAATGCATTCTAAAAAGAGTTGAAAACTGATGTTCTTGATATGTGTTATAGAATTTGTGTTCATTCTTGAATTGGGCTGAATTGAGGAGTTCTTGAGATCACTGTGTAGAGTTTTAGAGTTGTTTTGAGTTAGGTTCTTGGTTATATTTGCTGGGTATCTGAATCTAAAGATAATTTTAGAAACATAGTCGAGTTTAGGCGAATTAGGACTAGAAAATAAAGAAGGAAATAGTCGAGCGAATTTGGGCAGTGGGGTCGCGTCGCGGACCTGCTCCTTAGATTTGAGAAGAGTTCTTCGCGTCGTGGAGCGTTCATGGATTGTTCTGCCTATAAAATTATTTCCGTGACCAAAAATTTAAATACATCTCCACGTCGCCGACCTACTTTCAGACAGTGATTTCTTGATCTTTTCTCATGTTTAGCTATCTAAAAACACTCCTAAACATCATTAGATCTTTCCTATCATAATTCAAAATCCTTGAATCCATTATTCAATTCAAGGAAAGTTAAGAGTCAAGTCTAGAAGTTAAGAAGCAAGTCAACAGAAGTTAATAAAGTTTTCAAAAGTCTTTCACAAATGTTTTAACTTTGTTTTAAGACTTAAGTTTTGAGTTAAGCAAAGAGTAAAGAGTTGAGTTCATTTCCTAAAAGTTATAAGGGAACTAAATATTCCCACGAGTTTCAAATGTTTTCACATTTGAAGAAGAAAGGGAAACACCGATTTCCAAGAGAGCTTTTGAGACATGTTTTGAGTAATTACCTCAAATCAAAGAAAGAGTTTTATTTTTACAAACACATGAGCTAAGTACATTTTGGGAGTAGTATTGAGCACCAATATGAGGACGCGAGTTCTTAATAGCTCAAGTCTCCATAAACCATGTAGGCATCATGGGTAGTAAAAGATCATACTTTCTAGAGGAATCATTAAGTGCTTTCTAGCATAGACTAGTGGATCCACTTAGTTAAGGCATTCTATATGGCGACACAGTATAGAACAGTTATGGCAGCGTGGGCAAGACGCTGTATTATCACTTAGGCTCATAGTGGTGGTTGTCAGTTAGAGAATCTCCCACAGAAACTATATTACTTTATTATACAAGTACAATTGAGTTTGTTATTGCATTTCTTTAACGAACTAAGTTGCTTTCTATTGTTTTAAAAGTTTTCTTTCATGCCCCGAGCTTACACCCCGGAAGTGGATGGCACTCGAGAACCATTGCTGGCCCCAAGCGAAGCCTTGGCCTGGCTTACTTACTCAACGAAAGACTTAATTCAACAAAGACAAGTCTATGTAATAAACTGGAATGTTATAAAGGAACATTCAACTGGCCATTAAGGCAAACTCAAGTCTTAACATAATATAATAACAATGAAATAACTAAAGAACTAACATCTGACTCTCTATGAAGCCTCTAAAACAACTGAGATGGATGTCGTGGGAAAATCCCACGACATCCTAATGAACTAACAAAGTAACTAAAAGCAATGAAAGGAGTCCTACAAAATGCAAAGAGGCTCACCAACTGACTATGGAGTGCTCAGTGGATCAACGATGCGCTGGATGCCGATCCTAGTTACCTGTGTCTACATCATAATAAGATGCAGGCCAACTGGCATCAATACATTGAATGTATGAGTACCTGACTCAACTCAACTCAACATAACTGAACTCATTTCAATATAAAGCAGTTTAAAACAAGTGCAATATAAAGAAAAGCTGTTTAAAACATAATGTCAACTCTGTGTGTATGCAAAGATACATATAACTCTGAAATGTATGTAAAAATACAATAAACTGTGTATATAAGAATACAATTACTTCTTTGGGAGTTTCTCTAGCCGACAACCATCACGTAATAGCTATTGTGATGATACTGTGTTTTGCCTCACGCTGCCAGGGCCATCTTATACCTTGCCGAGGGTATAAAATCTGAACTACTAAATGGATCCACTAGTCTATGCTAAAAAGAACTAAAGGAATCATCTAAAAAGTATGACCCTTTTGTACCCATGATGGCTGCATGGTTTATGGGGGCTGTGAGTTGTCTAAACTCTCCCCCATATCGGTACTCAATACTACTCCCAAAAATATGATATTAGCTCTTATGTTTAAAAACATACTTCTTTTTGTGGTTTGAGATTAGTGCTCAAAAACTTAGCTCAAAGGCTATCTTGGAAATCAAAGTTTCCTCTCTTGCTTTATTTAGAAAACGATTACTCTTTTTTGAAAACTTGCCCTAAGGCTCTTTAGATATCGGGGTTTTCTTTATTTTTTAAATGTGAAAACATTTAAACCCTTTGGGAATACATAGTCCCCATTTACTTTTGCAGAAATGAACTTCAAACTTTACTCTTTAATCTTTACTCAACTTGAACTTTAAACATTTGGAAAACTTTAAGAACTTCTCTTGACTTGACTCTTACTTCTCTCGACTTTGATATTAACTTTCCTCGAATTGGATTATGGATTCAAGGTTCATGATCTCATATTTATGGATGATTTCATGATGTTTAGATGTACCTTAGAGTGTTGGAATCAACTAGAAAACATAGGTACATTGCTAAGGAACTAGTATGAAAGATTGGGGAAGAAATGGGAAGAACTGACGACCTTGGCTCTCGCAGAAGCGTGGGGTGCCAGAGCACAAACTTCAGAGTTGAAGTTGTGGCTCTCTGGCTAGCGCGTAACCCCAGAGCCCAAACTTCAGACTCTAAAGTGGGGCGCTCTGAGAGGCGTGGCACCCTAAGCCCTTGCCCAGAAAACTCTGACTTTTCTCCTTCATTTTTCATCTCTAAACCCTCTAATTTCACTAAGTTTTCCCCCCAAACACTTAGAATCACTAATACCCTCAATATACAATAGATTCAACTTGAAATTTCACCTAGAAACATGAACTAAATCATTAAGAAACTTCAACAAAACAACCCATAGGAATTCAAACAAATTTCATCAAGAACTCAAAGGATTTACTTTCAAATCAAACATTATTTCGCTGAATTGAATTATGATTGGCGCGTGGGTGAACTAACACAATGCTATGTGATCTTACATACCTTGTAGGGATCACCCCCGACTAAATCCACAAGCTAAACTCGACGATCTTGACGAATCTTGCTTCTCCTCCTTTCTCCTCTTCTTCTCTCTTTTCTCCAAGCCCTAGCTTGAAACTTCAACTTTTCTAAACTGACTAAAATCTGATTTTACCCCAATTAACTCCTAAAAATGAATTAAAATAATTAGGTAAGTAAAATACTAAATTACCCTTCCAAAATCCGGATCAGACTTTCCTTATTCAAACAGCCCAACTTCCAAATGGCATAACTCACTCATATGAACTCAGAATCACGCAAACTCGGTGGCGTTGGATATATCATTCGAAGAGATTTGCTACCATATCTGGAAGTACCTCTAACTCATCCTTAATTATAAGTTATGGCCATTTGAATTTGGCCAAAACTCAATTTATTCTAACTTAACAAAATTTCCAGATTTTTCATTCTTTTAAAAAATGACTATTTCCAATTATTAGCTTCTTCCTAGTTATTTCAAATTGCGAGATGTTACAATATCTCCCCTTTGGGACATTCATCCTTGAATGAGATTACTCTTACTAGGCTAAGGGTGTAACATGCAACATTCAGTTCAAACACCCACAAGCAAATGCAAAACAACATGCCAACTTATAAATAAATACTAAGAAAGGATTAGTACCTTAATTCGGAACTTCTCTGGATTCGAAGAGATGTGGATGTTTCTTCTTCATATCATCCTTAGCTTTCCAATAGCTTCTTCAACAAATTGGTTCCTCCAAAGGACTTTGACTGATGCTACTTCTTTTGTTCTCAATTTGTGAACTTGGCGATCTAGTGAAACCGGAATCTCTTCATAAGATATATTATCCCTGATCCCAATATTTTCAGTTGGTATGATCAATGAAGGATCGCCCATGCACTTCTTCGACATATAGATGTGAAACACCGGATGAACCGCGGCTAACTCTTGGGGTAGCTCCAACTCATAAGCTATATTGCCAATTCTCTTGGATATTCGATAGGTCCAATATACTAGGGACTAAGTTTCCTCTTCTTACCAAACCTCATAACACTCTTCATGGGTGAAACTTTAAGATATACCCAATCATCTACTTCAAACTCTAACTCCCTTCTCCTAACATTAGTGTAGGATTTCTGACGACTTTGCACCATTTTCAACATCTCTTGAATCACTTTCACCTTCTCCATAGCTTGATGAACCAAATCTGGTCCTATCAACCCTGCTTCACCAATTTCAAACCATCCAATAGGAGATCTGCATCTTCTCCTATAAAGAGCTTCATAAGAAGCCATTTGGATGCTCGAGTGGTAACTATTATTGTAAGCAAACTCAATGAGAGGTAGGTGATCATCCCAATTCCCTTTGAAATCAATCACACAAGCCCTCAACATATCTTCTAAGGTCTGAATAGTAGGCTCTGCTTGCCCATCTGTCTGAGGATGAAAGGCAGTACTTAAGTTCACCTCTGAACCCAAGCCTTTTTGGAATGACTTCCAAAATTGTGCGGTAAATTGCGCACCTTTATCTGAAATAATGGAGATTGGAACCCCATGAAGTCTTTCCACCTCTTGAAGATACAACTTAGCATAATCTTCTGTCGAATGAGTAGTCTTTACCAGCAAAAAGTGAGATGATTTTGTCATTCTGTCGACAATCACCCAAATAGAATCATGCTGCCTGCGAGACCTTGGTAAACCCGTGATGAAATCCATATTAATCATCTCCCACTTCCATTCCAAAAGTTCTATATTTTGAGCCAAACCACTGGGCCTTTGGTGCTGTACTTTAACTTGTTGGCAATTTGGACACTTAGCAACAAATTCTGCAATGCCTTTCTTCATACTATTCCACCAATATACCTCTCTCAAGTCACGATACATCTTTGTGGAACCCGGATGAATGAAATATCTAGAGCTATGAGCTTCTTCCATGATTCTCTCGTAGAGTCCATCCACTATTGGTACACACAACCTACCTTAATATCTCAATAATCCATCTCCCCCTTGTTCAAAAGCTAATACTTTTTGCTTATGAACATTTGCCTTCAATTCAAGAAAAATGGGATCTTGTTCTTGCTTTTCTTTCACTTTTGACACTAATGAAGATTCATCCCCATTCATCACCACTACACCCCCTTCTGTGGAATCCATTAGTCAGACTCCTAAGCGTGTGAGTCTATGCACATCTTTCGCTAACTCTCTCTTTTTATCCTCAACATGGGCAGTACTACCCATAAACAACCTGCTTAAAGTATTAGCAATAACATTAGCCTTACCTAGGTGGTAAAGATTACTCATGTCATAATCCTTGAGTAATTCTAACAACCTCCTTTGTCTAATATTAAACTCTTTTTAAGTGAACACATATTGAAGACTCTTGTGATCATTGAATAGATCAACATGAACACCATATAAATAATGACGCCATATCTTCAAGGCAAATACTACGACAACCAACTCCAAGTCATGGGTTGGGTATTTCTTCTCATGAACTTTCAGCTGTCTAGAGGCATAAGCTATAACTTAACATTTTGCATTAATACAAAACCCAAACCAACTCTAGATGCATCACAATGCACCACAAAACCTTGAGTACCTTTAGGTAAGGTCAAAACTGGGGTAGTAGTCAACCTCTTTTTCAGTTCCTAAAAGCTTTTCTCACAACCTTCAGACCATTGAAACTTCACTGTTTTCTGAGTCAACTTGGTTAAAAGAGACAAAATGGTTGAGAGCCCCTCTACAAACCTTCTATAATAACCAGCCAAACCCAAGAAACTCCTAATATCAGTTAGAGATGTGGGTCTAGGCCAATTCTGCACTGCCTCAATCTTTTGGGTATCAACTCTAATTCCATCACCGGAAACTATGTGGCCCAAGAACGCCACAAACTAAAGCAAAAACTCACATTTATAGAACTTAGCATATAACTCCTTATCTTTCAAAGTCTGAAGAGCTATTCTGAGATGGCTAGCATGATCTTCTTCATTTGTTGAATAAATTAGTATGTCATCAATAAAGAGGATAACAAACATATCTAAATAAGGTTTGAAAACTCTATTCATAAGGTCCATGAACGCTGCCGGCGCATTGGTCAAACCAAAGGACATGACCAAAAACTCTTAATGACCATAACGGGTTTTGAAAGCTGTCTTTGGAATATCACATTCCCTTACCCTTAATTGATGGTAGCCAGATCTGAGATCTATCTTAGAGAAACAAGTGGCACCCTGAAGTTGATCGAAAAGATCATCATTCCTTAGGAAAGGATATTTTTTCTTGATGGTAACCTTGTTCAACTGACGGTAATCTATACACATCCTAAGGGAACCATCTTTCTTTCTCACAAATAAGACCGGAGCGCCCCAAGGTGAGATACTTGGTCGAATAAAGCCCTTATCTAAGAGATCCTTTAACTGCTCTTTAAGCTCTTTCAACTTTGATGGTGCCATTCTATATAGCGAAATAGATATAGGACGAATATCTGCGAGAATATCTATACCAAAGTCTCTCTCTCTCAAGAGGCACTCCAGGTAGATCATCTGGAAAGACTTCTGGAAACTTTTTTACTACTGAAACTGACTCGAGTCATTAACTCGGACTAAGTGATAGTCACACCCCTTAGAAACTAACTTCCTTGCCTTAAGGTACGAAATGAAACGACCCTTAGGCACTGCTGAACTACTTTTCCACTCTAAGACTGACTTATTTGGAAATTGAAACTTGACAACTCGAGTTCTACAATCAACTGAGGAATAACATGCATGAGGCCAGTCCATACCAAGAATGACATCAAAATCTACTATGTCTAACTCAATTAAATCAGCCATGGTACTCTTGTGATTGGCGGAAACGGGACAATCACAATAGACTTTCTTTGCTAGAATAGACTCACCAACAGGTGTAGTAACACTGAATGGTTCACTAAGCTGCTCAGGAATAACATCAAAATTCATAGCAACATAAGGAGTTACAAAAGATAAACTCGCTCCTGGGTCTAGCAAAACATAAAAAGTAAAGTCAACGACTTGGATCATACTAGTGACAATATCTGGCGAATCCTCTTGCTCTTGGTGACTATTGATAGCATACAAGCAGTTTGTTCCTCCACTAGTACCGGAAGTAGCCCCTCTAGGTGCATCTCTGTCTGGTGGAGCAACTGTAGAAGACTGGGCCCTATTGCCCCTATTACCATTACCCTACTTGTTCTGTGGACATTCTCGCATGAAATGACCATCTGACCACACTTGAATCAACTAGTGGAGCCTTTACGACATGTACCTGAGTGGTTCCTACCATACTTAGCACATACATGAGGCTTACTACCCCGTTGCACCATGCTACCCTGAGAATATGCAGGTTTAGCTTTGAAATTCTGACTATTGTACTCACCTTTGTTCTTAGGTATAGGTGCACTAGCAGATGTTGGAGCAGGTCCCTTCTGTTTTGTTGGAAGGATGACTGGTTGGCATTACTCTTCTGCTGCCCAGACTTATTCCCCGTGTTAGCCCTCTTGTTCTTAAAGTCCTCTCTATCCCTCAACTTCTCATCCTCAACCTGCTACACATAGACCATCAACCTTGAAATATCCATGTCACCTATCAGCATTGCAGCCCTACCTTCCTTACTCGATAGACGAGACAGCCCAGCAACAAACAAGCTCATTCTACTCCTCATGTCCGCAACCATCTTCGGAGCATAACGGGACAGTTGGGTGAACCTCAACCCATACTCATGAACACTCAAAGAATCTTGTTTAAGTGTGAGGAACTCTCGTACCTTAGCCTTTTTTAGTTCTCGGGGAAAGAAACGCCCTAAGAAAGCCTCCTCAAAACAAGCCCAACTCGCAGATGGTGCATCCTCAGCTCTACCCTCTTTCCACTGATCAAACCAAGTCCTAGCAACATTCTTCAGTTGATATGCAGCTAGTGTTGACACCCAATTTTGGACCTCCACAATATTAATTAATCATCGATCTTCTTTAATTTCAAACGATTTGAAATAATTAATTTTATAAAATTCACAAAATTTTTCAAGTTATTTTAAGTAGTTTTGTCACGTCTTATAAATTTTGAATAATATATATGCTTTATATAATTAGTACATTTTATGAATATTCGAAAATCGTCTCAAAAAAAATATTTTTTGTTTTAATTAAAAATTTGGTTAATTAGCTTAGTCATACAATAGTTTATATTTTTAATTATTTAGTTTATATTTGAGTTGATTATTTTATTTCGTTAAGACTAAGAAGCTCATTAATTAATTTTATTAATTCATCCTATTTAATTATTAGTCGAATTTACTAATTTAATCAATTCGACTAAGTTCTTAATTTTGATTGGCTACAATTGAAATTCATTTTGCCATTTTTGTAATTTCAATTTCAGCTACATTTTGCTAACTTCCATAGTCCACTTTCTTCCCATTTTAAGACCAAATCTTGGCCCAACATTCCCAACTTTCAGCCCACTTCTTTTATACAAATCCCAACCCAATTCAACTCCAATAGAAACCCATTCATATAGCAATACCAAAACAACCCATATGACCCCCGTACATTTCTTTCTTCTTCCTCCAGCAAAAAAAATAAAAAATAAAAATCCAAAACCTCCAAGCAGTCCAAAAATGTGAAGAGACCGAGAAATCGCGAGCAATACCAAACCTGACCCCACCCCTATCACGCGTCTTCTTCTTCACACAACAACAACAAAATAAGCGAGCAAATCGCGAAAATTCAACAAGCAAATCACAACCCCCTCCAATCAACTTTGCATCTTCTCCATCACCTTTTACTGATGAAGAAATAGACCCCTACACTGCCTACACCTATGCTCTGGCCGAGTTTTGTTTAAAATATTTTCAAAATTTGTGGTCTAAATTAGTCCAACAGATCAAAAGCTGAAAAGTGATGGTTGATTTTGATATCAAGTTGCAACTCTCTGTTTTCCAGCATTATTTTTGATATCAAGTTGCAACTCTCTGTTTTCCAGCATTATTTTAATTTTCAATTTGAATTTTGGAGTCTGATTTTCACCTATAAAAGGATGGCGTTTTCCCATCCAAAGGGGGGAGAGCAAGAAAATTAGTTAAAAATCTTCTCCAAAGCTAAAATCGTTCAAAAGTATACTTTAGGGACATTTTTTTTTTCATTGTGATTTGCGCAAAGTTTGTCAGATTTCATGAGGTCATATTTCGGCGTGAAGGCTCGTCCTCTCTTGCTCGTCCCGTCCTAGTATCGCTGCATCAAAACAGGTAACTTCTCATTTTCTCTCTATAACTTAATCTTGTTTTCTAGTTTGTTATTGTTCTGTGCTAAAGCTGATAGTCGTTGTTCCTGTGTTGTTATGAGTTTCAAATTATTGTTATTATTTATTCATTTTTGCTGAATTAGCTGCTGTTTCGAACTATTGAGATTCATGGTTTCAGTTATTCATTTTCTTGTTTGGACCTATGGACTTTTTTTTTGGCTAGCGTTTGACTTAAACCAAAATGTTAAAATGTGTTTAAGTTTTGTTTTCCCTTTAGTTAACCCTGATTGCCCTTAGCTCGTATAATTTTATATCAGTTTAAAGTATCCAAGCTGATGTCTTGCTAATTTAATCCTGTAATGTAGTTTAATTAGATTGATTGACTATTAAGTCATAGAAAATCATAGTTGTCCTAGTTTTCAAAATGGAGAATACAAAGTTTGTTGTATTGTTAATGTTGAGTCTTGCAATCTGATTTCGTGGAATGTTTAGCCTTTATTTGTGCTGGTTGTTGTCTTTAGTTTAGCTGTAAAAATGTTTGTCTTTTCAGCTTTGTGTTTAATTTAGCCAAGTAGTACTCGGTTCCTCTTTTGGAATTCTGGTTCTGTTTATGTGATTAGGCATTTCTTTATAGAGTAGCTATGTTTGTAATATTTCTCCATTTAGTTTAGTTAGTTGCTCTAATCTTAGTTTTCCGCTTAAGTGTTAATGTCGTAATATCTTATGTTTAGATATGTGTTATGTCAAAAACATAGCCTTGATGTTTATTGATTAGCTCGTAGGGATATATCTATTTAATAACATGTTTGCACCATCTCTATGTTTACTTAGTCTACCTCTCTTAAATTTTGAGCCCATCTTTACTGGTTTGACACTTATTCCCATTTGTATGACTTGTTTAAAAAAGCCATCCTATGATGCTCCTTTGATTGAATATCACAAAATGTTTGTTTCGGGTTTTGTGTGAAAATATCTAGTCTCTTTGTAGTTGTTATGTATTAAAGCTTTAAACATGCTATGTTGTTTATTTTTGAACATTCACGTCTATGTGTATGTTTGCTAACCCCTTCTCGAAATCTGCACCTTGTGATGCTATCTATTTATGTCTTATCTCGAAATGTCCTTTGTGAAGCATAAAAATTACTATGGCATACTTAAACGACTACCATTATTGTATAAATGAGTTGTGTCAATAGCTAGAAGTTGCCATCTTGCTTCCAGTTGACTGCCTGCATAGCTGAGACACTGGTGTTAATATTTTATCTGGTAGCTGTTTGTTGAGGTTTTCTATTTTGAGAATAGCAACAATCTCCAAGTAAAATAACATGATCCCTCTGCTCGTGTTACATTCATATATGATCCTTCCAAGCATAATAATATTATGTGTATGCATTGAAGTTCCTCTATTCTAAGTCCCTCGACAACGTAGTGTTTAAATTCTATTTCCTATCCATGAATTAAATTTCTCCATGCTTAGTCTCTTAACAAAATTAGCTTTGGAACTAATATTTCATTTTCACGTATTAAGTTCTCACCAAATCAAGTTGGGTGTAGCACTAATTGAATCATGATTTGCGTTACCTCATCTACTTTACTGTTGAGTTGTAGTATAGACACTATAAATATTTGTTTGTTAACATAAAACAATCCGGACTTTTATTCTTTCTAAGAACCGTAAAAATAATCTTTTTTCCTTGGAAATGTGTTCCATTCTCATATCTAATGTCACCCTCTAATAAAATATTATTTGAATGACACAGTAGTTTATGTTTTAATTCCTTGCCTTCAGTTATTTAAATTGCATTGAAAGAATGTTGGTTCTAACTATCTTTTTTTTTGTTGTCACATGTGACATCTACCTGAGTCCATTATGGACTCTTTTCCTTCCTCCTTTGCATTTCGAGAGAGCCATAAAGGCTCAAATTCTTTTATCAAGTCATCCAACCTCGAGAAATCGAAGAACAAGTCTTTGGAATTGATGTACAGGTCTCGAAAAGCAGAAAAGTGGGCTGTATACATCCGATATACACTGATATACAGAAAGTGTATACGGGTTTTGAGTAAAAGCCCAAAAATTCCAGCGAAATTAGCCCAAAAGGAGGCCCAAATTCAATTTCTCCCTTACTCTTTAATTACTTATTTGTGATTATTTATTGTTTGTTCTTTAACTCTAACTTTAGAATTGTTAATTAACTTAGTTGAATTTCCCAAAAGATGAACTATTTCTCTGTGTTGTGTTGTTCTTAACAAATCTCATTTTATCAACTCTTGTAGTTTCATTTATAATATTTAGTCAAAACTTTTTTTTATTAGTTTAAAACAGTTTCCATATTTTGATTGATCAAAAATGATTCAAATAAAAACCAATTAATCTAGTTTTGTTAATATTCCAATTACTTGTCCTTAATTCAAATGGTTCAATTAAGGTCCCATTTTCTAAAAAATAAAAAGAATAAAAAATGTGTCATTTATTTAATTATTTTCTCAAAATTAATCAGATATTATAAATTATTAATTTTATGTTAAATCATTTTTCTAAAGAATTAGTCAAAAAATATATTTTAGTCAAGTCGCAGGTCAACCGCATGTTAGCGGCACTTCGAATGCTTAAACCCTTCTTGAAGTGTAAATTGAACCCCAAACCCTCTTTGGTTTTTTCAAATGATTTTTTCTGTTTAAATCTTTGAAAATTATAAGTTTTCTTAATTTCTTCAAAAACTTAAGTGGCGACTCTTTTCTAAGTATTTTCTCAAATTGTTTTATACTTAGGAAATTTCAAATAGTGATTTTTTCTAAAGATAGGAAAATTACGGCATAACAGCTAGTTCAACTCGCTTAGTATTGGCAACATGCATAACCTCAAATTCCTTCTTCAGTTCCTTAATAAAATTCTCCGGATCCTCAATAGTGCTTGAACTCGTGAAACTTGGAGGATTCATCCTCAAGAACTCTCAGATCCTAGATGTATCAGCCACTTCCTGTCTAGCTCCTCTCTGTTGCCCAACCTGATTAGTCACAGCTTGACTTAGCATCCTGATTGCTTCACTGAATTCAGCATTAGTGACTTCCCCTTGAGGTTGCACTTTAGGTGCATTTGGAAACTATTGTTCTTCAACATTAAATCTAGTAGGACGACCTCTGACAACTCTTCATGGAGACATGATTATCTGAAAACACGTGCAAGCACGAGTTAGAAAGAAACTTTTTAGAGATCAAACTCTATCGCACGAAATGAGTGTGAAAGAAGTGAGAAATTTTTCCTAAGTGTTGCAACCTCCTAATTATAGATATGGTGTGCTTCACACCAATAACCATGACTCTACAGACACGGCTTCATAGAATTCCTAGGACTCTTGAACTCTGGGCTTTGATACCAAGTTTGTCACGCCCCAAGCCTACACCTCGGATGTGGCTGGCACTTGAGAACCATTGCTGGCCCCAAGAGAACCCTTGGCCTGGCTTACTTACTCAACAGAAGATTTAATTCAACAAAGACAAGTCTATGTAATAAAATGGAATGTTATAAAGGAACATTCAACTGGCCTTTAAGGCAAACTCAAGTCTTAACATAAGATAATGACAATGAAAAGACTAAAGAACTAGCATCTAACTGTCTATGAAGCCTCTAAAACAAATGAGATGGATGTCAGGAAAAACCCCACAACATTCTAATGAACTAACAAAGTAATTGAAAGCAATAAAAGGAGTCCTTCGGAATGCAAGGAGGCTCACCAACTAACTCTGGAGTGCTCACTGGATCAACGATTCGCTGGATGTCGATCCTAGTTACCTGTGTCTGCATCATAATAAGATGCAGGCCAACTGGCATCAGTTCATTGAATGTACGAGTATGCGAGTTTGAATGATAAACACAACATATGCTTGAAAAAAATCTGAAGAACTTACCTGGCTCACCTCAACTCCACATAATTGAACTCATTTAAATATAAAGCAGTTTAAAACAAGTGCAAGATAAAGAAAAGGTGTTTAAAACATGATTTCAACTCTGTGTGTATGCAAAGATACATATAACTCTGAAATGTATGTAAAAATACAATAAACTGTGTATATAAGAATACAATTACTTTTGTGGGAGTTTCTCTAATCGACAACCATCACATAAGAGCTATTGTGATGATACAGTGTTTTGCCTCACACTGCCAGGGCCGTCCAATACCTTACCGAGGGTATAAAACCTGAACTACTAAGTGGATCCACTAGTCTATGCTAAAAAGAACTAAAGGAATCATTTAAAAAGTATGACCCTTTTCTACCCATGATGGCTACATGGTTTATAGGGGTTGTGAGTTGTCGAAACTCTCCCCCATATCGGTGCTCAATACTACTCCCAAAAATATGATATTAGCTCTTATGTTTAAAAACATACTTCTTTCTGTGATTTGAGATTAGTGCTCAAAAACTTAGCTCAAAGGCTATCTTAGAAATCTAAGTTTCCTCTCTTGCTTCATTTAGAAAGCAATTACTCTTTTCTGAAAACTAGCCCGAAGGCACTTTGGAAATCGAGGTTTCCTTTTTTGTTTAAATGTGAAAACATTTTAAACCCTTTGGGAATACATAGTCCCCATATACTTTTGAAGAAATGAACTTCAAACTTTACTCTTTAATCTTTACTCAACTTGAACTTTAAGTCTTCAAACAAAGTTTAAACATTTGGAAAACTCTAAGAACTTCTCTTGACTTGACTTTTACTTCTCTTGACTTTGATCTTAACTTTCCTTGAATTGAATTATGGATTCAAGGTTCATAATTTCATGTTTATGGATGATTTCATGATGTTTAGATGTACCTTAGAGTGTTGGAATCAACTAGAAAACATAAGTACATAGCTAAGGAACTAGTACGAAAGATTGGGGAAGAAATGGGAGGAACTGGCGACCTTAGCGCTCTGAGAAGCGCAGGGCGCCAGAACACAAACTTCAGAGCTGAAGTTGTGGCACTCTGGCTGGCGTTGCCCCAGAGCCCAAACTTCAGACTTTGAAGTGGGACGCTCTAAGAGGCGTGACGCCCCAAGCCCTTGCCCAGAAAACTCCAACTTTTCTCCTTCGTTTTTCATCCCTAAGCCATCTAATTTCACTATGTTCTTTCCACAAACACTTAGAATCACTAATACCCTCAATATAAAACAGATTCAACTCAAAATTTCACCCGGAAATATGAATCAAATCATTAAGAAACTTCATCAACACAACCTATAAGAATTCAAACGAATTTCATCAAGAACTCAAAGGATTTCCTTTCAAATCAAACATTATTTCGCTGAACTAATTTATGATTGGTGCGTGGGTGAACTAACCCAATGCTATCTGATCTCACATACCTTGTAGGGATCACCCCCGATGAAATCCACAAGTTAAACTCGACGATCTTGATGAATCTTGCTTCTTTTCTCCTTTTTCCTCTTCTTTTCTCTTTTCTCCAAGCCCTAGCCTGAAACTTCAACTTTTCTAAACTGACTAAAATCTGATTTTACCCCAATTAAATCCTAAAAATGAATTATAATAATTAGGTAAGGAAAAGACTAAATTACCCTTCCAGAATTCAGATTAGACTTTCCTTATTCAAACAGCCCAACTTCCAAAGGGCATAACTCACTCATACAAACTCGTAATCGTGTAAACTCAGTGGTGCTGGAAAGATGATTCCAAGATCTTTCCTACATATATGGAAGTACCTCTAACTCATCCTGATATAGAAGTTATGGCCGTTTTAATTTGGCCAAAACTCAACTTATTCTAACTTAACAAAATTTCCAGATTTTTCATTCTTTCCAAAAATGACTATTTCCAATTATTAACTTCTTCCTAGTTATTTCAAATTGCGAGATATTAGATTTTCTGTATATTACATGTGTTTTATTGCTTTATATTGAGTTAAGTTATTCAAGAGTTGAGTAAAGGCAAGGTAAGTGTTCCTTTCAGATTCTTTTCAAGCCTATGTTATGTTTAGCATTCCAACTCGTATACTTGTACATTCAATGTACTGATGCCAGTTGGTGTGCATCATCTTATGATGTAGATACAGGTAACCAGGATCAGCATCCAATGCCTTGTTGATTAGGTTGAGCACTCAGAGTTAGTTGGTGAGCCTCATTGCTTTTCAGAGGGCTCCTTGTTTTCAATGCTTTTCTAGTTTTTAGTTGTTAGGATGATCGAGGGTCCTGTCCCGACATCCCTCTTTGTTTTAGAGGCTTTATAGACAAATCGGTACAGCTCTTTAGTCTTATTTATTCAGTTGTATACATCTAAGACTTGAGTTGCCATTTTGGCTAAGTCATTATTTCTTTAGTTATTGCATGTGTTACATTTCTTATGTTTAAGTCTTCTGCTAAGTAAGTAAGCCAGGCCAAGGGTTCGCTTGGGGCCAACAATGGTTCTCGAGTGTTTGCCACATCTAGGGTGTAGGCTCGGGGCATGACAAACTTAGTATCGGAGCACAAAGTTCAAGAGTCCTAGGGAGTCTATGAAGCTGTGTCTGTAGAGTCCTAGTTATTGGTGTGAAGCACACCACATCTATAATTAAAAGGCTGAAACACTTAAGAAATTATCTCATTTTCTTCATACTCATTTCGTGCAATAAAGTTCATCTATATATAGTTTCTTTGTAACTCATGCTAACACGTAATCGATTGTGAGCTGGCCTATGGTCGAGAGTACCTTCATGAGGCGTTTCTTTTCTCGTGAGCTCAGAGAAAGAAAAAGATGGTTGCTGACATGAGGAGCATGATGATTTTATTCGTTGTTGGGTTTACTCGTTTGTCAAGTAAGGAAAGTAAGGCAGCCATGCTAATAGGTTACATGGGCATAGAAAGGGTGATGATCCCTGTGCAACAAGTTGAGGAGGACCAGCTGAAGGATAGAGAAGAGTTTAAGAATAAGAGGGCTAAGACATCAGGGAATGGATCCGGGTAGCAAAAGAGTAACGCGAACCGGTCTTCTTTCCAATATAAAAAGAAAGGACCTGCTCCATCATCCGCTAGTGAACCTTCACCAAGGAACAAATGTGAGTATAATAGTCAGAATTCACAGAACTTCAGAGCTAGACCTGCACTTTAGCAAGGTAGTAAGGCTCAAAGAGGAGTACTAAGACTCGTGCATGTGCTAAGTGTGGTAGGATCCACTTAGGGGTGTGTCGTGATAGCTCCATTGGTTGCTTCAACTGTTGCCAGAATGGTCATTTTATGGGAGAGTGTCCTAAGAATAGGCAGAGTAACAATAATAGGGGAAATAGAACCCATTCTTCTTCAGTTGCTCCAATAGCCAGAGCTTCATCTAGATGTGCTACTTCAGGGGCAGGTGGAGGAGGAAACCGTCTTTATTCTTTCACTAGTTGCCAAGAGCAAGAGGGTTCGCCAGATGTTGTCACTGGTATGATCCAAGTCTTTAATTTTGATTTTCTTCCTGAGAAACTTTGTGAACCCTTCTGTGTTTATACACCTATTGGAGAATCTATTCTAGCTGAGCGAGTATATCGTGATTGTGCCATTTCCATCAATCACAAGAACACCATGGCTGATTTAGTTGAGTTCGACATGGTGGATTTTGATGTCATTCTAGGCATGGACTGGCTTCATGCCTGTTATGCATCAATATATTGTAGAACTCGAGTAGTCAAGTTCTAGTTTCCAAATGAGCAAGTCATAGAGTGGAAAAGTAGTTCAGCAGTGCCTAAGGGTCGTTTTATTTCGTAGCATAAGGCAAGAAAGTTAGTTTCCAAGGCGTGTGTCTATCACTTAGTCCGAGTTAATTACTCTAGTGTTGAGATACCTTATATTCAGCCAGTTGTAGTAGTAAAAGAGTTTCCAGAAGTCTTTCTAGATGATATACCCGGAGTCCCTTCTGAGAGAGAAATAGACTTCGGCATAGACATTCTTCCATACACTCATCCTATCTCTATTTCGCCATATAGAATGGCACTAGCAGAGTTAAAAGAGCTTAAAGAACAGTTGAAAGATCTCCTTGATAAGGGCTTTATTCGACCAGGTGTCTCACTTTGGGGCGCTCCGGTCTTATTTGTGAGAAAGAAAGATGGTTCCCTTAGGATGTGTATAGATTACCGCTAATTCAACAAGGTTACCATCAAGAACAAGTATCCTTTTCCGAGAATTGATGATCTTTTCGATCAACTTTAGGGTGCTTCTTGTTTTTCTAAGATAGACCTCAGATCTAGCTACCATCAGTTGAAAGTAAGGGAGTGTGATATTCCCAAGACAACATTCAGGACCCGTTATGGTCATTATGAGTTTGTGGTCATTTCGTTTGGTTTAACCAATGCATTTGCAACGTTCATAGACCATATGAATAGAGTATTCAAGCCTTATTTAGATATGTTTGTTATCGTATTCATTGATGACATTCTAATCTATTCGAGGAATGAGGAAGATCTTGCTAGCCATCTCAGAATAGTTCTTCAGACTTTGAAAGATAAGGAGTTATATGCTAAGTTCTCTAAATGTGAGTTTTGGCTTGAGTCTGTGACAGTCTTGGGTCACTTAGTTTTCGGTGATGGAATTAGAGTTGATACCCAAAAGATAGAGGTAGTGCAGAATTGGCTAGACCCACATCTCCAACTGAAATTAGGAGTTTCTTGGGGTTGGATAGATATTATAGAAGGTTCATAGAGGGATTCTCGTCTATTTTGTCTCCTTTAACTAAGTTGACTTAGAAGACAGTGAAGTTTCAATGGTTTGAAGTTTGTGAGAAAAGCTTTTAGGAATTGAAAAAGAGGTTGACTACTGCCCCAGTATTGACCTTACCAGAAGGTACGCAAGGCTTTGTGGTGTATTATGATGCGTCTAGAGTTGGTTTGGGTTGTGTGTTAATGTATAATGACAAAGTTATAGCTTATGACTCCAGACAGTTGAAAGTTCATGAGCAGAACTACCCAACCCATGATTTAGAGTTGGCTGCTGTAGTATTTACTTTGAAAATATGATGCCATTATCTTTATGGTGTGCATGTGGATGTGTTCACCGATCACAAGAGTCTTCAGTATGTGTTTACTCAGAAAGAGCTTAATCTCAGACAAAGGAGGTGGTTAGAATTACTCAAGGATTATGACATGAGTATTATTTATCACCCAGGTAAGGCTAATGTTATTGTTGATGCTTTAAGCAGGTTGTCTATGTGTAGTATTTCCCATATTGAGGAAGAAAATAGAGAGTTACCGAAAGATGTGCATAGACTTGCACGCTTATGAGTCCGACTAATGGATTCCACAGAAGGAGGAGTAGTGGTGATGAATGGTGCTGAATCATCATTAGTATTAGAAGTAAAAGGGAAGCAAGACCAAGATCCTATTTTGCTTGAATTAAAGACAAATGTTCATAAGCAAAAAGTAATGACTTTTGAACAAGGGGGTGATGGTGTGTTGAGGTATCGAGGCAGATTGTGTGTACCAAGGGTGGATGAAATCCAAGAGACGATCATGGAGGAAACTCATAGCTCCAAATATTCCATTCATCCAGGTTCCACAAAGATGTATCGTGACTTGAGAGAAGTGTATTGGTGGAATAGTATGAAGAAGGGCATTGCAGAATTTATTGCTAAGTGCCCGAATTGCCAACAAGTTAAAGTAGAGCACCAAAGGCCCGGTGGTATGGCTTAGAATATAGATCTTCCAGAATGGAAGTGGGAGATGATAAATATGGACTTCATCACAGGTTTACCAAGGTCTCGCAGGCAACATGATTCTATTTGGGTGATAGTTGGTAGAATGACAAAATCAGCCCACGTTTTGCTAGTAAAGACTACCCATTCAGCAGAGGATTATGCTAAGTTGTATATTCAAGAGGTGGTAAGACTTCATGGAGTGCCAATTTTGATTATTTCAGATAGAGGTGCATAATTTACTGCACAATTCTGGAAATCTTTTTTGAAAGGTTTGGGTTCAAAAGTGAACTTACATACTACTTTTCATCCTCAGACAGATGGGCAAGCACAACGTACTATTCATACCTTAGAGGATATGTTGAGAGATTGCGTGATTGATTTCAAAGATCTCCTATTGGATGGTTTGAAGTTGGTTAAGCTGGGTTGATATGTCCAGATTTAGTTCATCAAGCTATGGAAGAGGTGAAAGTGATTCAAGAGAGGTTGAAAACAGTGCAGAGTCCTCAGAAATCCTACACTGATGTTAGGAGAAGGGAGTTAGAGTTTGAAGTAGATAATTGGGTATACTTGAAAGTTTCACCCATGAAGGGTGTTATGAGGTTTGGTAAGAATGGGCAGCTTAGTCCCCGGTACATTGGCCATTATAGAATATCGAAAAGGGTTGGTAGTGTAGCTTATGAGTTGGAGCTACCACAAGAGTTAGCCATGGTTCATCCGGTATTCCACATCTCCATGTTGAAGAAATGCATGGGCATTAGTCAAAAGAGGTAGCATTAGTCAAAACCCTTTTGAGGAACCATTTTGTTGAGGAAGCTACTTGGGAAGCTGAGGAAGATATGAAAAAGAGATATCCACATCTCTTCGAATCCGGAGAAATTCCAGATCAAGGTACTAATTCTCTTCTTAGTACTCATTAATTTATAAGTTGGCATGTTGTAATCGCATTGCTTGTTGGGTGTTTGAGTTGAATGTTAGATGTTACACCTTTAGCCTAGTAAGAGTAATCTCATTCAAGGACAAATATTTCCAAGGGGGAGATATTATAACATCTCGCTAATTGAAATAATTAGGAAGAAGTTGAGAAATGGAAATAATCATTTTTGGAAAGAATATAAAAATCTGGGAAATTTGTTAAGTGTGTTAAATTGAGTTTTTGGTCAACTTCAAATGACCATAACTCCTAACTCAGGATGAGTTAGGTGTGTTTCCAGATATTGTAGGAAAGATCTTCGAATAATCTTTCCATCACTGCTGAGTTTGTGCGATTCTGAGTTCGTATGAGTGAGTTATGCTCATTGGAAGTTGGGCTGTTCAAATAAGAAAAGTCCAATCCGAATTTTGGAAGGGTATTATGGTCTTTTCCATACCCTATTATTTTATTTCAATTTTTGGAGTTTAATTAGGGTAAAATCAGAATTAGATCATTTTAGTCAATTGGAAATTCATGCTAGGGCTTGGAGAACAGAGAAAAGAGGAGAAAGGAGAAGAAAAGCTCAAGATTTGCCAAGATCGTGCAATTTGGTTGTGGATTTCGCCAAGGATTTAATCATACAAGGTATGTGAGACATTCATAGTGTTGGGTTCGTTCACCCACGTGCCAATCATGTTTAATTAAGAGAAATTCATTCTAAAAAGGGTTGAAAACTGATGTTCATGATATGTGTTCTTGAATTTGTTTCCGTTCTTGAAGTGGGCTAAATTGAGGAGTTCTTGAGATCATTGTGTCAAGTTTTAGAGTTGTTTTGAGTTAGGGTCTTTGAAAAATTTGCTGGGTATCTGAATCTAAATAAAATTTGAGAAAAATAGTCGAGTTTAGGCTATTTGGGACTGGAAAACGAAGAAGGAAAAAGTCGAGCAAATTTGGGCATTGGGGCCGCGTTGCGGACCTTCTCCTCAGATTTGAGAAAAGTTCTTTGCATCACAGAGCGGTTACGGACCATTCTGCCTCAAAAGTTATTTTCACGACAAAAAATTTAAATACATCTTTGTGTCGCGGACCTACTTTCAGACAATGATTTCTTGATCTTTTCTCATGTTTAGCTATCTAAAAACACTCCTAAACACCATGAGATCTTTTCTATCACAAATCACAATCCTTGAATCAATAATTCAATTCAAGGAAAGTTAAGAGTCAAGTCTAGAAGTTAAGAAACAAGTCAAGAGATGTTTATAAAGTTTTCAAAAGTCTTTCACAAATGTTTTAACTTTGTTTTAAGACTTAAGTTTTGAGTTAAGAAAAGAGTAAAGAGTTGAGTTCATTTCTCTAAAAGTTATAAGGGAACTAACCCAAGAATTTAAAATGTTTTCACATTTGAACAAGAAAGGGAAACACCGATTTTCAAGAGAACTTTTGAGCTAAGTTTTGAGTAATTACCTCAAATCAAAGAAAGAGTTTTGTTTTTATGAACATATGAGCTAAATACATTTTGGGAGTAGTATTGAGCACCGATATGGGGACGCGAGTTCATAATAACTCAAGTCTCCATAAACCATATAGCCATCATGGGTAGTAAAGGATTATACTTTTTAGATGAATCCTTATGTACTTTTTAGCATAGACTAGTGAATCCACTTAGTTAAGGCATTCTATATGACGGCAAAGTATAGGATAGTTCTGGCACTTGGGCAAGACGCTGTATCACCACTTAGGCTCATAATGGTGGTTGTTAGTTAGAGAATCTCCCACAGAAACTATATTACTTTATTATACGAGTACAATTGAGTTTGTTATTGCATTTCTTTAATGAACTAAGTTGCTTTCTACTATTTTAAAAGTTTTTTTGTATATTGCATGTGTTTTATTGCTTTATATTTAGTTAAGTTATTCAGGAGTTGAGTAAAGACAAGGTAATTGTTCCTTTTAGATTCTTTTCAAGCCTATGTTATGTTTAGCATTCCAACTCGCATACTCGTACATTCAATGTACTGATGCCATTTGGCTTGCATCATCTTAAGATGCAGACACAGGTAACTAGGATCAGTATTCAGTGCCTTGTTGATCAGGTTGAGCACTCAGAGTTAGTTGGTGAGCCTCCTTGCTTTTCAGAGGGCTCATTTTTTCATTGTTTTTCTAGATTTTAGTTGTTAGGATGATCGGGGGTCTAGCCCCGACATCCCTTTTTGTTTTAGAGGCTTCATAGATAGATAGTTATAGCTCTTTTGACTTATTCATTTCAGTTGTATACTTTAGACCTGAGTTGCCATTTTGGCTAAGTCATTATTTCCTAAGTTATTGCATGAGTTACATTTCTTATGTTTAGGTCTTCCGCTGAGTAAGTAAGCCAGGCCAAGGGTTTTCTTAGGGCTTGCAATGGTTCTCGAATGCTGGCCACATCCAGTGTGTAGGCTCAGGGCGTGACACAGCCCTCATAAACCATATAGCCAACGTGGGTAGAAAAGGGTCATACTTTTTAGATGATTCCTTAGTACTTTTTAGCATAGAGTAGTGGATCCACTTAGTAGTTAGGTTCTATACCTCTGGCAATGTATAGGACGACCCTATCAGCGTGATGCAGAATGTTATATCATCACATAGCTCATAAGTGATGGTTGTTGGTTAGAGAAACTCCCACAAAGATTATTTTATATTCTTATATACATAGAGTTTATTTTGTATTTTCATATACAAACAGAGTTTATATTGTATCCTTCCATACAAATTGAGTATATTATATTCCTAAATACATTGAGTTGCTCTCTACTATTTTAAAAGCTTTCCATATATTGCGTCTCTTATTGTTGCCTTATATTGAGTTGATTATCTAGAGTTTAGTATCCAGAGTTGAGTATGTAGTGTTTGACTACCAAGAGTCGAGTATTCTATTATTGAGTTGAGCCTTATTTCACTAAGTTGAATATCTTATCTTTGAGTTGAGTATCTTATTTCTTAGTTGAGTTAGTTGAGTGAGTTGAGAAGAGGTAAGTATGTTTCCTTTTTATCAAGTTCAAGCTTATGTTATGCTTTAGAATTCCCCTTACATGCTCGTACATTCCATGTACTGAGCCATTTGGCCTGCATCATTTCATGATCAACAGACGCTTCGTTGATACCACATGCAGTTTGAGTTAGCTATGGTGAGCCTCCTTGCTTCCGGAGGGTTCCACTTGTACTTTTAGATATATCAGTTGTTAGGATGTCGTGGGTCTGATCCCGACTTCCATCTTTGTCAATTAGAGGCATCATATATAGATAGACAATAGAGTTTCAAAAGTTTGTTCATTTATTTTGCTAAATGTTTTAAGGACTTAAGTTGCCTATTTATGGAGAGTTGAATATATTATTTTTATTCAGATTTATCGATTCAGTATTGTTCAGATTATCTTAAAGTTGAGTATTTGAATTTAATTCAGTTTTAGGCTTTTGCATGCTTAAGTTAGTCTTCCACTTATAGTTTGCCAGGATGAGGGTTCGCTTGGGGACCAACAATGGTTCTTGAGTGTCAGCCATGTCTAAGGTGTAGACTCGGGTAGTGAAAAACTTGGTGTTAGAGCACAAAGTTCATGTGTCCTAGGGTGTCTATGATACTGGACCTCGAGAAACCTTGTTGTGTGTTCTTGAAAAATCTATTGCCTGATTTACCCCTTTTTGCTCTAAGTCTGATGAATTTTTGGTGAATGATCGATTTGGGTAAGTTCTGACTAAGTTCATAGGCTCAAACTGACTAAAACTACGTAGGTGAGGGGTTGAATGATGTAGTTTAGATGTCCAATGCATTGGGGAAAATACCAAACGAACCCTGACTTAAAATTTGTCAAGGTGAACCACTGCCCCAATGACGGACCATTACTAGGACCACGACCCATCGACTGGGTCATGGTATGCTGGCAGTAGTTATTGGTCCTGGGCGTCCTGTCCAAGAGCCCTACCAAGGACCATGTGGAGGACCACAGACCGTGAAGGTCACTGTAGTCCCTCACTTAGGTTTGTGGTCTGTTGGCTCAAGTCCACGGACCCTCCCATAGCCCGTCATCAAGACCACAACCCGTGCAGGGCTCCGTGGTTTAATGTCAGGCCTAAGAGGTTCTGTCTCGCTACCACAAGCAACCAGTATGACTCGTGTGGTGGTCCACAGCCCGTGAAGGGTCCCGTTGTCCACAATTCCTAGACTGGGGGTGAACCACAGATAGGTCGACCGACCGTGGTTCCATTCATGGCCCGCGAACCCTGTCGCGGTTCATCCATTTTTCTGGTGTACTGGTCTGATAAGTTCTGAGGTGTTACAGATCCCTTGGGCAATCTAGAATGATTCCTCAGACTCATAATAGAAAAGAAAAAACTAAAAGGATCCCTTAGCAATCCAAAATGTGTCATGGACTCATAAAAAATATAAACAATGTAAGAGTCCGGGTAGAGTCAGCGCAAACCATATGTAAAAGTATCATATCATTCAAAATCATTGAAAACCTAGTGAATTTAGGGGTAAACATCCTTAAAACCTAAAGATCTCATGAAATTGGTATATCTTTCATAAAACCATGTTTCAAAAATAAAATTTGTGATACGCCCCCTCAGAGCATAAATCTAGTAAAAATTGAGACATATTAGTCTTACAAGAATAAACTCAATATTTCTTGCCTCTAACTCATGTTATGTGATGAATGGTAAATTTACAATCATTTAAGGCCTATTTAGCTCAATAATTAGTATCCTCAATGCCTAATTATGTCCTATTTTAATGATGTTTTTATTATTTCTAGCTATGAAGGATAAAGAACAAACCAAGGATGAATGTTTGAAAGAATGACCAAAAATATATAACGAAGTGTAAACTCCACATTGTTGATCACCTAGAAAGAAGGGTGTATCGCCCAATGGGTATGACCTCACCCAAATAGACAATGCATAACCCTTGAATTAATTTGGAAAGGTCAGCGAATAAAAAGGGAAATTTGAACTCGCCAAATAAGAAAGGAGAACATGATGATCATCACTAAAAGGAACATTATATGAACAAAAATTTAAGGTGAACGAAGGTGGTACTCGATGATATGCCAAATGTGAAAGGCAGACTCGAATGAGCTCGCAAACTGAGGTTCCAACACTTGAATCAAGAGAAAGGCAATCTGGAGAGTAGTTGGCAATTCACCTTCCATGATCGGTGAGCTTGACTAACATCTCCCAATGCATCACGCATTGAGTTTTGGGCCAAATTTTAGGGAAATTATAAATAGTCCAAAGAAGAGAGAAATTAGTAGTTCAGAAATTCCGAGTCCTGAAAAGTAGTAGAGAATTCTTAATCTATTCTTAGAGAAAGAAACACTATAGTTTGTCAAGAACACTTTTAGTTTTGGGGGGTTTTCCAACTTTGCTCTTAAAATTGATAAATTGAAGTATAATTCATAGTGGGTTTGCTTGTAATTACTTAATTCCATGTCAGAGATGGGTACATTCATAAAAGATATAATTTCTTTACACTTTTTGATGGGTGGCTAAAATCCCAAGATCTAGGAGTGCAGTAATATGGTTGAGTGTAGATTTAATGTAGTGGGTATTGTGTTATGCTCTAATTTTATATTTTTCATACATGGATTTGGTCTAATTATCATTGATTTAACTTATGATTTAAGGTTGAAAACTTAATTCTATTTCCATCTCCGATTGATGCTCGAAAGAAATTGATTGGAGTGGGTAATTAGTCTCATTCTTGCAATTTAGGTTTGATGTATGTAACTTGCTTTAAAATAGAGGCTATGGGTCAGATCTATTTGTCTTATTGTTGCATCAAAAAAGAGAATAGTGTAAGGTATTGGGTTGTTTAATATAGGACATAGAAGTGACCGATAGGAGATTCTATGAAATGATGTTATGAGATCTAAAGAAGATTAGTGTCATTGACAATGACCCAACCTATCTATGAATTTTTATCATTATAGAGAAATACAATTATCCCTATGTGACATTGATTTCCAAGCTCCGCATCCTAGATTACTTGTTACCTATTTGAATTTACGAAATCTTAGCTTAATTGTAACTTTTGATAACAAATTCCTTTTATTAAATTTTGTAGAATCATCCCTAGTTGTTTTATTATTGCAAATGAATGAATTTATATTCCAAATTTCTGGATAGAATTCCTTGCCTTGTATTATTCTCTGTGGAACTCGTCTCCGACTATTCCATGTTTTGATCTTGAAAGATGCAGATTGGTAATTACCTTTCTTATTTCAAATTGATAATTGACTTTTATCTACTCCACTGGGATTTAGACTTAGCACAGAGGGGGCTTGAGGTGGAGGCTTAAATAGGGTAGTCTCTAGTAGCAACCTCTAGTCCCAAACTGTGTGCCCTTGAAGAATGTCTTAAATGACTTAGCTAGTGGACCCACTTTAGCAAAAGATGATATGTACTGATTCTACCTTGGCAAGTATAGATTCCTCTTCTTGCGGTATGAGGGTATAATGGATTCCATAATATAACTCTTATGGTCTTTTTGTTGCTTAAAGCTAAGATCCCACAAATTGATGTTTTCTTCAAGCTTTTGTTATGTCCTTTATTTCAAATGCATTGACTATATCTTATTATTTTCATGTTTTACTTCCTCATGTTTAAAATGTCCAAATATTTATCATGTCTACATGTTCTATACCATTTATACAATCATGGCCACGCTAATGCATACTACATCATACTTAATACATTTCATGTATAAATGTATACTGGTGCCTACATTATCTCATGAATGTAGGATCCGAGTTCCTACCTCGCACACTCATGACTAGACATCTATTCGGTGCCTTAAGTGATTTGTGTATCCTCATGTACTGAGGACCGAGACATTTTATAGCTTTTGGTCTTTTCATTTCAGACTTTGTATGTGATGTATGGGTTACGTCACAATCACTTTTATTATGATGTATTAGACGACTTTGAAACTTATGTTACACTTCCGCTTTTGACAAAATCTTTTGATGTATAAAATGCTATCCTTTGAACTCTTTATTTATATTATCTTGTATGATGTATGCTAAGTGGCTTGTGTAGGGCCTCTCGGTGTATAATACCCCATGTCACGTCAAGGGTGTACTTTGGGTCGTGATATTCTCATTGTCTTTAGCTTATTGTTTCTTATTGATTATCTTCCACGTGATAGCCCGTTGGTTATGAGTCTTGGCTAAGAGTTAATTATTGAAGGTTATAGCCTTGTAGAGATAAGATTCAGAAGCAAAAATGTACTTAAACTAAAGTAAATAAAACACATTTTAATCATTTCTAAGCAATATATGAAATAATTTTTTTTACGAGAACTTAAACAAATGACTGATTCCATAATAAAATTACAGTGAAAAAATTCGACAAATATGTTCGTTAGTTAGCATTCTTATACTAAAAAAAGAGAGTTAGCATTCTTATTAAATTAATGCTTTCCTAAGAAATTTAGTTTGCCGAAACAAAAAATCCTTTGGAATGCTATTTTTAAAAATATAACTTTAATATTTCCAATGCTAAGAAACTTTTTTTTCATCCTAATATAATCAATTGAAACATCATTCATTTGTATGAATTGATATGTTCATTGAATCTAAAAGTCCGATAGCATGTTCTGCATAAAACTTAACTACCTCGTTCTGAGTTGTATAGTTTCATAGCATGTTCTGCATGAAAAAATACACTACTTTTAGAAATAAAATTACGCTGGATAGAAAGTCCTTTCGAGTCTTTTTGAGGAGTCTTCTACAATTTCTAGTAACTTGTTTCAAGACTTGAGCAAGTGAGTATGAGAGTGAGGAGAATGTATTATTGAGTCTACCTTATCATTACGATATCCTCATATCATTAATCATAACTCTTGAATCCATAATTCAAATTGATGAGAGAGTTCAAAGTAGAGTTCAAGAAAGTATTTGAGTTCAATTGTGAATCCTTTGAGGTCAACTATTGATTCGAGCTAAGTTTTGAGGAGGTAAGTATGAGAACAAGAAGAGTCATATACACAATTTCCATATCATTATGTAGACCCTTGAGTCGAGTCGTTCATGACCATAATTCTGCATGAACTCCATAAGTTTAGTATCTTTGAGAGGAGTAGTATCTTTAAGTTCTAAGTTTTGAGTATTGAGTTCATAATCCTTTTGAGATTATATTCCTAATCATGGGACCATTACATGTTACCTATGAAGTTCTTGAGTTGAATAGTTCATGCCCATAACTCCGCATGAACCCTATAGGTCAAGCTGTCTTGAGATGAGAAGTATCTTTAAGTGCTTGAGTTGAGTAGTTCATGCTCATAATTTTGCATGAACCCTCTGAGTTGAGCATTCTTGAAATGAGTAGTATCATTGAAGTTCTTGAGTTCCAAGTATTGAGTTCTATCTATGGTTATTGAAAACCTTGAATTGAGTCGTTTACGTCCATAATTCGGCATGAATCCTATTTTAAGAAGTCTTATACAAATGCTTTAAACTTGTTTTAAGACTTGAGTTTTGAGTTGAGTAAAGATTAAAGAGTGAAGTTCTATTCTCAAAAGAGTATATGGGGACTATGTATTCCCTAAGAGTAAATATTTTCACATTTAAACAAGAAAGGAAACATTGATTTCCAACAGAGCCTTTGAGCTAGTTTTTCAGTAAAGAGTAAATGCGTTCATATTTAAGCAAGAGAGGAAACACTGATTTCCTAGAGAGCCTTTGGGCTAGTTTTTGAGTACTTATCTCAAACCACAGAAAGATTTCCTAGAGAGCCTTTGGGCTAGTTTTTGAGTACTTATCTCAAACCACAGAAAGAGTTATGCTTTTAAATAAATGAGCTAGTTATATTTTGGAAGTAATATTGAGCACCGATATGGGGGAGAGTTCAAACAACTCACAACCCCCATAAACCATGTAGCCAACGTGGGTAGAAAAGGGTCATACTTTTAATATGATTCCTCAGTGCTTTTTAGCATAGACTAGTGGATCCACTTAGTAGTTAGGTTCTATACCCCTGGCAAGGTCTAGGACAACCCTGGCAGCGTGAGGCAAAATACTATATCATCACATAACTCATAAGCAATGGTTGTCAATTAGAGAAACTCCACATAGATTATTTTGTATTCTTATATACACAGAGTTTATTTTGTATTTTCATATACAATTAGTGTTTGTATTGTATCCTTGCATACAAACTGAGTATGTTCTATTCCTAAATACATTAAGTTGCTTTCTACTATTTTAAAAGCTTTCCATATATTGTGTCTCTTATTATTGCCTTATATTGAGTTGAGTAACTAGAGTTTAAGTACCAAGAATCAAGTAATTTATTTTTGAGTTGAGCCTTATTTCACTGAGTTGAATATCTTATCTTTGAGTTAAGTATCTTATTTCTTAGTTAAGTTAGTTGAGTGCGTTGAGAAGAGGTAAGTATGTTTCCTTTTTATCAAGTTCAAGCTTATGTTATGCTTTAGAATTCCCCTTACATGCTTCTACATTCCATGTACTGAGCCATTTGGCCTGCATCATTTCATGATGAAGATATAGGTACTCAGGATCATCAACAGACACTTCGTTGATACCACATGCAGTTTGAGTTAGCTATGGTAAGGCTTTATGCTTCCAGAGGGTTCCACTTGTACATTCAGTTATATCAGTTGTTAGGATGTCGTGGGTTTGGTCTGGACTTCCATCTTTGTCAGTTATAGGCTTCATAGATAGACAATAGAGTTTCAAAAGTCTGTTAATTTATTTTGCTAAATGTTTTAAAGACTTAAGTTGCATATTTATGGCGAGTTGAAGATATTATTTTTATCCAGATTTATCTATTCAGTATTTTTCAGATTATCTTAAAGTTGAGTATTTGAATTTAATTCAGGTTTAAGCTTTTGAATGCTTAAGTTAGTCTTCCGCTTGTAGTCTACTAGGATGGTGGTTCGCTTTGGGACCATCAATGGTTCTTGAGTGCCGGTCAAGTCCAGGGTGTAGACTCAAGTTGTGACAAACTTCGATCAGAGCACAGAGTTCAAGTGTCTTAGGGTGTTTATGAAGCTGAACCTTCAGAAACCTTGCTGCGTGTTCCTGAGAAAGCTATTGCCTGATTTTCCCCTTTTTGATCTAAGTCTGATGAATTTTTGGTGAATGATCAATTTGGGTAAGTTCTGACTAAGTTACTAGGCTCAAACTTGACCAAAACTAGGCAGTGTAGGGGTTAAATGATGTAGTTTAGGTGTTCATCATATAGGGGAAAAGACCAAATGACCCCTGACTTAAAATCTGTCGAGGTGAACCATGGCCCTGGTGATGGACCGTTACTAGGACCACAACCTGTCGATTGGGTCGTGGTCTGTTGGCATAACTACTAGTCCTGGGGGTCCTGTCAACAAGCCCTACCAAGGACCATGTGGAGGACCACGGATCGTGAAGGTCACCGTGGACCCTCACTTGGGTTGGTGATTTGTTGGCTCAAGTCCATAGACCCTCCCACGGCCCGTGATCAAGAGCACGACCAGTGGAGGGCTCCATGGTCTGATGTCATAGCCTGAGAGGTTCTTTCTCGCTACCACGAGCACTAGTACTACTCGTGTGCTGGTCCACGGCCCGTGAAGGGTCCAGTAGTCCACCATTTCGGGGCTGGTTGTGAACCACGAACAGGTCGACGGTCCGTGAACCCTATCGTGGTTCCCCCATTTTTCTGGTGTTCTGGTTTGATAAGTTTTGAGGTGTTACAGATCCCTAAGGCAATCTGGAATGATTCCTCAGAGTCATATTAGAAAAGAAAAAACTGAAAAATCCCCTAGCAATCCAAAATGTGTCATGGACTCATAAAAAATATAAACAATGTAAGATTTTGGGTAGAGTCAGCGCAAACCATATGTTAAAGTATCATATCTTTCAAAATCATAGAAAACCTAGTGAATTTAAGGGTAAACATCCTTAAAACCTAAAAATCTAATGAAATTGGTATATCTTTCATAAAACCATGTTTCAAAAATAAAGTTTGTGATACGCTCCCTCAGAGCATAAATCTAGTAAAAATTGAGACATATTAGTCTTACAAGAATAAACTCAATATTTCTTGCCTCTAACTCATGTTATGTGATGAATGGTAAATTTACACTCATTTAAGGCCTATTTAGCCCAACAATTAGTATCCTCAATGCCTAATTATGTCCTATTCAAATGATGTTTTTATTATTTGCAGCTATGAAGGCTAAAGAACAAACCAAGGATGAATGATTGAAAGAATGACCAAAAATATATAAATAAATGTAAACTCCACATTGTTGATCACCTAGAAAGAAGGGTGGATCGCCCAATGGGTATGACCTCACCCAAATAGACAATGCATAATCCTTGAATTAATTGGGAAAGGTCTGCGAATAAAAAGGGAAATTCGAATCGGCCAAATAAGAAAGGAGAACATGATGATCATCACTAAAAGGAACAATACATGAACAAAAATAGAAGGCGAACAAAGATGGTACTCGGTGATACACCAAATGTGAAAGGCAGACTCGAATGAGCTCTCAAACTGAGTTCAAACACCTCAATCAAGAGAAAGGGGATCTGGAGAGAAGTTGGCAATTCACCTTACATGATCGGTGAGCCCGACTAACATCTCCCAATGGATCACGCATTGATTTTTAGGCCAAATTTTAGGGAAATTATAAATAGTCCAAAGAAGAGAGAAATTAAGAGTTCGGAAATTCTGAGTCCTGAAAAATAGTAGAGAATTCTTAATCTATTCTTAGAGAAAGAAACACTATAGTTTGTGAAGCACACTTTTAGTTTTGGGGGGTTTTCCAACTTTGCTCTTAAAATTGATAAATTGAAGTTGAATTCATAGTAGGTTTGCTTGTAATTGCTTAATTCCATGTTACACATGGCTACATTTATAAAAGATATAATTTCTTAGTCTTTTTGATGGGTGGCTAAAATCCCAAGATCTAGTAGTGCAATAATGTGGTTGGGTGTTGATTTAATGTAGTGGTTATTGTGTTATGCTATAATTTTCTATTTTTCATACATGGATTTGGTCTAATTATCATTGATTTAACTTATGAGTTAAGGTTGAAAACTTAATTCTATTTCCGATCTCTGATTGATGCTCCCAAGAAATTGATTGGAATGGGTTATTAGTTTCATACTTGCAATTTAGGTTCGATGTATGTAACTTGCTTTAAAATAGAGGCTATGGGTCAGATCTATTTGTCTTATTGTTGCATCGAAAGAGAGAATAGTGTAAGGTATTGGGTTGTTTAATATAGGACATATAAGTGACTGATAGGAGATTATATGAAATGATGCTATGAGATCTAAAGAAGATTAGTTTTATTGACAATGACCCAACCTATGTATGAATTTTTATCACTATAGAGAAACACAATTATTCCTATGTGACATTTTCCAAGCCCCACACCCTAGATTACTTTTTACCTATTTGAATTTATGAAATCTTAGCTTAATTGTGACTTTTGATAACAAATTCTTTTTATTAAATTTTGTGGAATCATCCACCCACTTGTTTTATTGTTGCAATTGAATGAATTTATATTCCAAATTTCTGGATATAATTCCTTGCCTTGTATCATTCTCTTTGGAATTCGTCTCCGACTATTCTATGTTTTGATCTTGGAAGATGTGAATTGGTAATTATATTTCATATTTCAAATTGATAATTGACTTTTATCTACTCCATTGGGATTTAGACTTAGCGCCAAGAGGGCTTGAGGTGAAGGCTTAAATAGGGTAGTCTGTAGTAGCAACTTCTAGTCCCAAACTGTGTGCTCCTGTAGAATGTCTTAAATGACCTAGCTAGTAGATCCACTTTAGCAAATAATGATATGTACTGACTCTACCTTGACAAGTATAGATTCCTCTTGTTGCGGTATGAGGGTATAATGGATTCCTTAATATAGCTCTCATGGTCTTATTGTTGTTTTAAGCTAAGATCCCACAAATTGATGTTTTCTTCAAGCTTTTGTTATGTCCTTTATTTCAAATGCATTGACTATATCTTATTATTTTCATGTTTTACTTCCTCATGCTTAAATGTCCAAATATTTATCATGTCTACATGTTCTATACCATTTATACAATCATGTTCATGTTAATGCATACTACATCATACTTAGTACATTTCATGTATAAGTGCATAATTGTGCCTACATTATCTCATGAATGTAGGATCCGACATTCCTACCTCGCACACTCATGGCTACATCTATTGGGTGCCTTAAGTGATTTGTGAGTCCTCATTTTCCGAGGATTGAGACACTTTATAGCTTTTGGTCTTTTCATTTCAGACTTTGTATGTGATGTATGGGTTGTCACAATCACTTTTATTATGATGTATTAGATGACTTTGAAACTTTTGTTATACTTTCACTTTTGTCAAAATCTTTTGATGTATAAAATGCTATCCTTTGAACTCTTTATTTATATTATCTTGTATGATGTATTCTAAGTGGCTTGTGTAGGGCCTCTCGGTGTATAATACCCCATGTCACATCAAGGGTGTAGTTTGGGTCGTGACGTTCTCATTGTCTTTAGCTTATTGTTTCTTATTGATTATCTTCCACATGATAGCCTGCTGGTTATGATTCTAGGCTAAGAGTTAATTATTGAAGGTGATTGCCTTGTAGAATAAGATTGAGAAGCAGAAATGTATTTCAAGTAAAGTAAAGAAAACACATCTTAATCATTTCTAAACAAAGTTACAAATCCCAGCTTATTAAAAAAGTCAACTTTTCAAAGTAATACAAAACTCAAATTAAAGAGTGCGTGTTTTTCATGAATTAGTTAACAGAAAAAGTCCTATATCTGAAAAAACAAATTATAAAAATAGACTATAATCCCCCAAAAAATGATTCCAAAATTCAAAAAGGTTAGTCAAGTCAACAAGAAACAATACATAAAATAATTTTTTTTACAAGAACTTAAACAAATGACTCATTCCATAGTAAAATTA
Organism: Solanum pinnatisectum; assembly: GCA_035578085.1. Lineage (NCBI taxonomy): Eukaryota > Viridiplantae > Streptophyta > Magnoliopsida > Solanales > Solanaceae > Solanum > Solanum pinnatisectum. The sequence goes on from CM069083.1 coordinate 36,301,943, forward strand.
ACATGAAAGAATTAGACAAATACGTTCTTGAGTTGGCATTCTTATATATATATATATATATATATATATATATATATATAAAAGATTTAGCATTCTTATGAAATTAACATTTGCTTTCCTAACATTTGCTCTTTCCTAAGAAATTCAGTTTACCGAAAAAAAGAATCCTTCGAAATGATAATTTGAAAAATATAACTTTAATATTTCCAAAGCTAAGAAACTTTTTTTTCATCCTAATATAATCAATAGAAACATCATTCATTTTTTATTTGGTAGCAATGACGAACTTTCCTAGAATGATTACATGCTTGAGAAAATATTTTACCAATGGTAGTATTGACTTATTTTTACATATTGGTCAAAAATAAGAAATGATATTGACGGTCTTCACTGGCAGAAATGGGCAGTTAAAATAACGTGTCTCAAATCTCTTGCCTTGTTCTCATTTGTATACTTTGATAACAGGTTCTGCATGAAAAAATACACTACTTTTAGAAATAAAATTACGTCGAATGTTGTAAGAATTGATATGTTAATTGAATCTAAAATTTCATCACCTCTTCATTCTATCCACAATAACCCTTTTTGGTTTTCAATATTTTATCAAAAATCCACAGTCACCATCAAGCGTTAAGTCGAGATCATCCAAATTAAGACACCAAAAAAAAGGACTGGTACCTTGACGAGGTTGTATTATAAGAAACACGTTTGTCAAAACACGCAGCCTTCTCTGCAATTTATGTTACAAAGTAATATTGAATTAGAAGATAAATATATGTCTCCTAATTCTTGCTATTCACGATGGTCTCTTTTCCATTGAGACAAATCTAGATGCTTTTCATGGAGCATGTCGACTCAACATCCCAAAAGAACCTCAAGCCTAGTTTATCATCATCGACCATATTTGGATCCATTTCTAGTATTTCCTTACAACTTTTCTACAAGGGTAGAACCACGTCCCTAACGTCTTCCAATGATATGTCTTTCCTAGAAAATTGCAAAAAGAAGGAGTGATCAAACACAACTCTAGTTTGTACTTAAACGTCAAAGCCAATGCAATCATCATACAATAGAAGTAGAAATAACTAAAGTGTAACGGATTCACCATGATGTAGCAAGCACAAATACTTGGTGTTTGTTAAATATATTTTAATAGTGCTCAATAGCTTCTTCATGTTTGAATTTGAAAATCTGCGAGGCCAATTGTTTATTAATTTCAATCATTATAAAGCTAATGGGCCTTGTGTGTTGAGGGAGTTGTTTTTATTAGTATGCCAAGAGATCATCAACCCTTAGAACACTCTCTTTGTTGCTTTCTGAAACCATCATAGAAGATTTTTTCTCAAATATTCTTAACCTTTTTTTTTGTCAATTTGTTGTTTTTTTCAATATGAATGAATACTTTTTTGATAAGTATAGGTGTAAAGTCACTTGACTAAAGGAAGATGTGCAAGTACGATAATTTTGTTATCAATACAAAATAAATGTTTTTTTACATCTTCTAGATTTCTAGGATATAGAAGAAGAAGCTATAATATATCTCGTCATTAATATTATCAATAAGTTAAAATTGTTCTTACTATTTGAATTTAATTAATACACATCAACAATTTGTACTTGCAAATTCTTAGATGAATTCATTACACCCTAATTATTTTTGCTTCTCTAGTAGGATGATTGTGTTGGATTTGATGTATAATGTACAAACCGGAGTTGTGTTTGATCGCACCTTCTTTTTGAATTGGATAGGAACGACATATCTTTGGAAGACAATAGGAACGCGGTTCTACCCTTGTACAAAAGTGGTAAGGAAATACTAGAAAATCATCCATATATGATCCATGAAGATAATCTAGGTTTGTGGTTCTTTTGCGATATTGAGTTGATGGGCTACGTGAAAGGGATCGAGCTTTACCCCAAAGGAAATGATACCGTTGTGGACAATAAAAAATCAGGAGACATATATTTATATTCTAATTAAACATTACTTTGCAACATCAATTGTAGAGCATATCACTTTTTTTCCAAAGGTTTAACTTTTATTACCACCTGGTCAAGGCACCAGTCCTTTTTCAGGTGTCTTAATCTTGATGATCTTCCTTTAATGCTTTTCGTAATTTTTGATAAAAATGTAAAAAGCAGAGAAGTTGATTTGTGGATAGCAAGAAGAGGTAATGAACTTTTAGATTCAATGAACATATCGAATTCTTAGCAAATAATATAAAGTTTTACGTGAACAACAACTAACCCAGGTGGGATCTGGTGAAAAAATTGGTATATACAAACTATAAAATATACCACTAAGGTAATTTTTAAATTAGTGTTATGATTTCTTTCCCAGTGTACTGGATATCATATATTTATGGATATGTATTGTCTTCTTCTTTCAGTAATAGTTGATTGATATTGATAACATGAAGTAACAAAAACAAGGTCCAAAGAGAACCTACTCTTGTTTGGTAATTACATCCATCCATGACAAAAGTCTCAAGATCCAATGAACTTTTCAGAGATATTCAAATGCAGGGAAATCCAATTGATCAAAGGCTATGATAATCTGTAAGAATTTTTAGCCTGATGGTGGAGGCCGCCACCTGTCCAAATCCAACAACAAAAATATGAAACAGAGGTAGTAATTGATAGTTTATTGGGCGAGTTTCAAACTCATTTCACCCCTAGAAAAATACACCCCTTTAAAAACTGCAAACCCGAAACTAGAGGAAATTGATCCTGAAGTATGCTACTATACAATAGACAGTCATAGCATTAGTGTACTAGTTGCTAACACTTCCTTTCCTTGATTATATAATCAGTTTGTGTTTGATAAAAAAATGGCGAGTTGTTGCAGGTAAAGAAAGCAATGAAATGGAAGTTCAAAAACAACGATAGATGAGACTTGTTGAAGCAATTTATCTATGTTATCCTTCATTACTCCAAAGTACGATAATTCTATCTTGTGGTTTTTGTTATTTCTAGTCAGCTTTGATAATACGTTGTTGTGTCGAGTGTCTTGGTGGAAACATCATCTCTACCCTAGAAAGTTAGGATTAAGGTCTGCGTACATTCTACCTTCCCCATATCTTGCTTGTGGGATTACATTGTATTTGTTGTTATCATTGATTTGTTTCTTCTAAAAATATTTCCATTGATCTTATTTTAGTTGTGGATGTTACTTCTTTTAAATTGGTGTTTATTTCCATGCAGTCCTTTTATAGGTTCTAGTGATGAGACTCTTCATAATGATCAACTGTTATACCCATAAATTGTTGGGTATATAACAAGAGTTAATGGGAAATGTAGGGAAAATGAAAAGAGAGGAACTTGAAAAGTTCTCTTATGCTTTAGTAAAAAGGCATTTCTCCCTCATTAGTGGTGGAAAGAAAAATAGAAGTGTTTAAATATAGAAACACTTCTATTAGTTGTTAAGAGGGACACCCTCGCGCCGTCATCATCGCTCGCTCGGTCGGCTCGACTTCTGCTGTGGCTACGGCTTTGGCTTTGGCTTTGGAAAATGATCAATCGAGAGATTATTTTTTGGATAAAGTTTGTTTGAATTATCTATTTAATTATTTATTAAATTAAATTAAATGTCAAGGACAAAGTTTGTTTTAATTATTTAATTATTTTAATTAATTAAATTAAATTAAATGGCCAAAATATTTCAATTATTTTGTTAATTAACGAAACGTTCCGACCTGACTCGGATCCGTGCGACCCATTTTATTTAAAACACTTTCCCTTTTGATTTGAATTTCCCGCCGTTGGAGATGACTGTTCTGAAAGGTTGCAACTTTCAAGAACAACCATGACCGTTTGAAAGGTTGCAAGCTTTTTGGAATGGTCGTGTGGTTTCTGAAAGGTTGCAACCTTTCGGAACCAGTGCTTCTTGGCTATAAATACCACTGATTCTTCAGATTTTTTACTTACGAAAATTTTTGATTTCTTCTTCTTCTTCTGCACAATATTTTTCGTGTACTTTACTGTCGTTGAGTGGCTCGCTGACACCGGTGTTTTAGGTATCAATACACTGGTGATTGAGATCATTCTATCCTAGGAGGACATATTCCAAATAAAACCTCGGATACTAGAGGGGAATAATTTCTTTAAGGGGACACTGTGCATTCAGTGGGCTTGATCTTCTTCCTATTCTATTTTTTCAAATTTTGGTACATTTTTACGTATTTTAGTTTTGTTAATTAATTTATGTTCTTCACTGTTTCATTGGAAACTTTGGTAACTTCATGTTTCTGCAAAGTTTCTGGTTATCAGTACTACTGTTTTGAACACAGATTGCTAACAATCTTAAGGAAATTATTATTTAATTTTTATCTGTGTTTCTAGTGGAGACAAAAACCTTCGTAGTTTTATACTCCTATTAAGTTTGCAATTTAAGTTTTTGCTTACTAAGTCTGTGTCAATTTTTGTTTATCAGAAATGGCAAACAATAATGTTACGGTGGTTGTTGCTGCACCAACTCAAATTGTTGTACCACCAGCACAGAAACCAGGAAAATTCTTTGATGTGAATTTCAAAGGATGGCAGCAACGGGTATTTTTTTGGCTTACCACTCTTGGTCTGCAGAAATTTACCAGTGAAGAAAATCCGGTGCCTGCTGTTGAAATACTAGACAGAGAAAAATTCATGATTATTGAAGCATGGAAACAAGCAGACTTTCTATGTAAGGGCTACATTCTGAGTGCTTTAGAGGATGACTTATATAATCTCTATAGTGCAATGACAACTTCGAAAGAATTGTGGGATACACTTGAGAAGAAATATAAGACAAAAAATGCATGCTTGAAAAAGTTTGTGGTCGCAAAGTTTTTAGACTATAAAATGTCAGATAGTAAAACTGTTGGATCACAAGTGCAGGAACTTCAACATATTTTCCATGATTTGATTGCTGAGGATATGGTAGTAAATGAAGTTTTTCAAGTAGCTGCAATGATCGAGAAGTTACCTCCTTCGTGGAACGACTTCAAGAATTATCTAAAGCACAAACGTAAGGAAATGAAACTTGAATATCTTGTGATTCGGCTCAAGATTGAGGAAGATAACAAAACCGCCGAAAAGAAGTCTCATAAGAGTTCAACAATAATTGGAGTTAATATTGTTAAAGAAGCTCCTACCAAAGGCAACAAGATAAAGAAGTCCAACGGACAGAAGTCAGAACAAGCCAAGAAGAAATTCAAGGGCAACTGTTACAATTGTGGTAAGGCTGGTCATATGTCTTCTGACTGTCGTGCTCAAGGACAAAGACAAAGACAAAGGCAAAAGTCAAGCAAACATCGTGGAAGAGATGGAAGATGCACATGACCTCTGTGCAATGATCTCAGAGTGCAACTTAGTTGGAAACCCGATGGAGTGGTTTATCGACTCAGGTGCCACTTGACATATTTGCTCTGCGAAAGAAGCCTTTGCAACGTACACTCCTGCTAAGTTCAATGAAGATTTGTTCATGGGGAACACAGCAACAACAAGGATTGCAAGAACTGGGAAAGTAATGTTGAAAATGACATCCAGTAAGGTGTTGACTTTGAACAACGTTCTGCATGTTCCTACTATTAGGAAGAATTTAGTTTCTGCTGCTCTGCTCATTAAGAATGAGTTTAAGTGTGTTCTAGTTAGTGACAAAATTGTAATAAATAAGAATAAGATGTTATTTGGAAAGGGCTACCTCAATGAGGGCCTCTTCAAACTGAATGTAATGGTTGTTGACAGTATTTATAAGAATTGTACTTTTGTTTACTTATTGGGGTCAACTGATTTATGGCATGCCCGTTTGGGACATGTAAATTACAAAGCCTTACGAAAATTGATTACTTTAGAAATATTGCTTGATTTCAAATGTGATAAATCTAAATGCGAATTTGTGTGGAAAGTAAATTTGTTAAACATCCTTACAAGTTTGTTGATAGGAATTCAAAACCTTTAGACTTAATTCAAACAAATATATGCGATATGAAGTCGACGCCATCTCGTGGTGGGAAAAAGTATTTTATAACTTTTATTGATGATTGCACTCGATTTTGTTATGTATATTTGCTTAATAGTAAGAATGAAGCGATTGATGCATTTAAGAAATAAAAAAATGAAGTGGAGAATCAATTGAATCTAAAGATAAAATGATTCGGAGTGATAGGGGTGGAGAATACAAATCTCCTTTTGCAGAGATATGTTTGGAATATGGTATTATTCATCAAACTACTGCACCCTATAAACCATAGTCAAATGGTTTGGCGGAACGAAAGAACATAACATTAAAGGAAATAATAAATGCCTTGATAATTAGTTCTGGTTCACCACGAAACCTGTGGGGGGGAAGCCATCCTTATGGCTAACAAGATACAAGATACTCAATAGGGTACCCCGTAGCAAATCACAATCGATTCCATTTGAGTTATGGAAAGGAAGTAAACCCAACTTGAAATATTTCAAGGTGTAGGGGTGCCTAGCCAAGATAGAGGTTCCTTTACCCAAGAGGGTGAAAATTGGACCCAAAATAGTTGATTGTGTATTTATTGGATATGTTATGAATAGTAAGGCTTGTCAATTTTTGGTTCAAAAATCTGATAATCATGAAATTCATGTGAATACCGGTAATTGAGTAAGATAACGCTGAGTTCTTTGAACATATTTATCCGTAGAAAACTGAATGTGAGTCAACAAGTGAAAGACCTAAACGACCACGGGAAAAAACAATGGAAAATAGAGTACCTAATGAGGATCTTCGGTGTAGAATCACCAACAAAAATCCACTTCTTTCGGACTAGATTTTGTGGCATTCTTGCTTGAAAATGAGCCTCCAACATTCAAAGCAGGTATGTCTTCGTTTGAGTCAATCTATTGGAAAGAAGAAGTCAATAATGAGATCGAATCAATTTTAAGTAATCATACTTGGGAATTGGCTGATCTTCCTCCAGGAAATAAACCTTTAGGATCAAAGTGGATCCTTAAAAGGAAAATGAAATCTGATGGGACTATTGACAAATATAAGGCTAGGCTTGTAGTCAAAGGATACAGACAAATGGAAGGTCTGGACTACTTTGATACATACTCTCCAGTAACAAGGATAACATCAATTAGTTCATTAATAGGACTAGCGGAAGTGCATGATCTTAAAATCCACCAGATGGATGTAAAGACAGCCTTCTTAAATGGAGAGTTGGAGGAAGAAATTTACATGAAACAACTTGAAGGGTTTGTGGTTCCTGGTAAAAAAGAGAAAGTGTGCAGACTTGTTGAGTCGCTTTATGGGCTCAAGCAAGCACCCAAACAATGGCATGCTAAATTTGACCAAACAATATTGGCAAATGGATTCAAGATTAACAAATGTGATAAGTGTGTTTACATTAAAAACACTCAGAATCATTAAGTCATTGTTTGTCTGTATGTTGATGACATGTTAATAGTGAGTAAAGATATTGACGATATAAATGCTAGTAAGCGTATGTTGTCCAGCAAGTTCGATATGAAGGACTTAGGAATTGCTGATTTGATCTTAGGGATTAGGATTCTCAAAAATCCTCAGGCACTAGCATTATCTCAATCTCATTACATTGAAAGAGTATTGGATAAGTTCAAGTACTTGAATTTCAATGTTGTCAAAACTCCAATTGATTTAAGCTTTACATTTCAAAAGAATGAAGGTGAAAATGACTCTCAATTGGAATATGCCAGAGTGTTGGGAAGTTTGATGTATATTATGAATTGTACGCGACCAGATATAGCATGTGCTTTTAGCAAACTGAGTCGGTTAACTAGTAATCCTAATCAAACTCATTGGATGACAATGAAACGTGTGTTGGGGTATCTGAAACATACACAACACTATGCTTTGTATTATAATAAACATCTTGTCATGATTGAAGGATATAATGATGCAAATTAGATCAACGGGCCAAATGAAGTAAAATCCACAAGTGTTTATATGTTTACACTTGGTAAAGGAGCAGTCTCTTGGAAATTGTCAAAACAGACATATATCGCTCGCTCCACAATGGAATCTGAATTTATTGCTTTAGATAAGACCGGTGAAGAAGCTAAATGGCTTCAGAATTTCCTAGAGGATATTCCATTCTGCCCCAAACCTGTGGGACCTATTTGCATACATTGTGATATTCAAGCAGCAATAGGTAGGGTAGGGAGCATTATTTACAACGGGAAGGCTCGTCATATACGACGAAGACATAACACCGTAAGACAACTGCTCTCTAGTAGAATTATTACAACTGACAGTCAAGCAATAATGTGTCAGATCCACTAACAAAAGGCCTAGTGAGAGAGGTAGTTGAAAGATCATCTAAGGGAATGGGTTTACAGCATAGGACAAGTCGGCATAGTGGTAACTCTATCTAGCAGAATGGAGATCCCATGAGCCAGATTCAAGGAGAAAAACAAAGTTGTAACTGACGGTTCAACATTTTCAATCAACTCAATCCATTCTCATGATGAAGACAATGTTCAGGAACAAGGTTAAGACCTTAAGGCTTATTAATGAGTTAATAAAGCTTAAAGTTTTTAATGATTTGCTAATTTGACAGATTTGACCAAATAGTGTATCTACGCGATGACACGGTTAAAAATCACCTATGTGAGTGTGAAGTGTAAGCTGCTTCAAAGAGATTTTTTCGTCAAAAGCCTATTCTATATACACACATGAAACAAAGAGGTGTTCATGGCTGAAATGAACACAATCGTAAGAACCATAAACGGTAAAGGGATAATTGTGTGACATATGGTTGTCTAGGTATACACCAAAGCTCGACGGTTCAAAGATATCGCATCTATCGATTGACCGAGTATATCCGACATATGGTCACTATGGGAAGTTCAAGGGGAAACCTACTTATCCAGATGCAATTGATCCTTGCTTGTAAAGTACACACTCGTCCATGCATTCCTTATGTTACAACCATTCCCCATTCATGTGGGGGATTGTTGGGTATATAGCAAGAGTTAATGGGAAATGGAGGGAAGATAAAGCGAGAGGAACTTGAAAAGTTCTCTTATTTGTTAGTAAAAAGGCATTTCTCCCTCATTGGTGGTGGAAAGAAAAATAGAAGTGTTTAAATAGAGAAACACTTCTATTAGTTGTTAAAAGGGTTGGAAAGAGGGACACCCCTCATGCCATCGTCGTTGCTCGCTCGGCTCGGCTTCGGCTTTGGCTACGGCTACGGCTTGGCTTCAGCTTTGGCTTTGGAAAATGATCGAGAGATTATTTTTTGGACAAAGTTTGTTTTAATTATTTAATTATTTATTTATTTATTAAATTAAATTAAATGGTCAGGAAAAAGTTTGTTTTAATTATTTAATTAATTAAATTAAATTAAATGGCCAAAACATTTCAATTATTTAGTTAATTAACCGAAATGTTCCGACCCAACTCGGATCCGCGCAACCCGTTTTATTTAAAATACTTTTCCGTTTTAATTTGAATTTCCCGCCGTTGGAGATGACCATTCTAAAAGGTTGCAACTTTTAAGAACAGCCATGACCGTTTGATAGGTTGCAAACTTTCTGGAATGGTCGTGTGGTTTCTGAAAGGTTGCAACCTTTCGGAACCACTGTTTCTTGGCTATAAATGCCACTAATTCTTCAGATTTTTTACTTACAAAATTTTTTGATTTCTTCTTCTTCTTCTTCTGCATAAATATTTTTTGTGTACTTTACCACTGTTGAGTCGCTCGCTGACACCAGAGTTTTATGTATCAATACACTGGTGATTGAGATCATTCTATCTTGGGAGGAAATATTCCAAATCAAACCTCGGAAACGAGAGGGGAATAATTTCCTTAAGGGGAGACTATGCATTCAGTGGGCTTGATCTTCTTCCTATTCTGTTTTTTTAGATTCTGGTACATTTTTAATAATAGTTTTGTTAATTAATTTCTATTCTTCACTGGTTCATTGGAAACTTTGGTAACTTCGTGTTTCTACAAAGTTTCTGGTAATGAGTACGACTGTTTTGAACACACATTGCTAACATAAATCCTATGCTTCAACATGAGCTATGGGTATACCAGATGTGTGCCGATCATTATAAAAAGTCTCGGCTCCCGGACCCATATAAAGACTGCATTGAAATAAAAACCAATTTCAAAAGAAGTAACATAAAAAAAAGGATAATTGGAAAAGATTTTATTTTAAAAAATATCTTTTAAGAAGAAACAAACCAACAATAACAACATACCCAATGTAACCCCCGAAGTGGGATATGGGAAGGGTAGGATGTATGCAGACCTTTCTCCTACTTTTGTGCGATAGAGAGTTTGTTTTTGCTAAGACCCTCGACACAACAACCTATTATCAAAACAAGCCAGAAATTTTTTAAAAAAAATCCCCCAAGATTGAAGTAACATACTTTGGTGGAATTCAAGATTTCGTGGATAAATTGCTTCAAGAACATTAATCTCCCGTTGTTTCTGAACCTCCATATCATTGCTTTCTTCACCTGCTACCACTCTCCATTTTGAATCCAATACAAACTAATTAATTATCAAGGAAGAGAAGTTTTAGCAACTTGTACACTAATGCTATGCCTACTAGTTGCATAGTAGCATGGTTCAGGATCAATATCCTCTATTTTTGGGTTTGGCAAATTTAATGGGGGTATGTTTTTTCTAGGGATGAAGTGAGTTTGAAACTCGCCCAAAACAATTATCAAATGCTACCTCTGTTTCATATTATACATACTTAATAAATAAAATGATAACTGGTAAACAATTCAAGGTTTTTTTGGATATCCAAAAATGGACTATTAAACAATTTTAAAAACCATTCACATGTCTTAAAGATTATTATCAATGTAAATGCATCTCACATATACAAACTATTTATTCTCCGAATTATAGAATTCCATTCTTTTTATTAGAAATACTAAGGTGGAAGCCAACTCTTTAGTGCCAAAGAAATCTGAATTTTACAAATTATTTATTCTCAGTGTTTATCATCCAAAATTTTGCTGAAAAGGTCTTAATTAAATTACTTGCCACTCTGCAACTACAATAACAATAGCATACCAAGTAAAATCCCACAACCTTCTACTTTGCAATTACATTTCTATAAGAATGTATTTTTTTTAACATTAACCAAATTGTTATCATATTTTTAAAAATATTATCACTACTAATGTTAATAAACCAAAATATTTAGTAGCAATTAAGAAGTCCCAAATTGGAAAAAAAAAAATATATCATGAATTTTATATAGGGTAGAGTATGAACAAACCTCAATGCAGCATGGACCTAAATATTTCTCAAGCATATCCCACGACAAGACCCTTAAATATTAAACCCTACATTATATGGGGCTGATATTTCAAGCCATACATCACATTCATTTAATTTTATGTTTTCTATGGTAAATTTTCTCAATTTCACATTGCTGATTTCCATATGTTGAAATTCTCTCCGCCACCCCCCCCCCCAACAAAATTGATCTAATTACAAGCTCTCCAAGTTAGGGCAATCAAATATTACCTTTTCTGTTACACCCTCCATCAAATACATGTATCTATCAAAGAGGAACGAGACCACTCTAGTTCAGATTTGTGGAAGGGTTCAATTTGCAATACTCTAAAACAAAATTTTTCAACAATGTATTCTTATATGCAAATTGAGGAAATTCATATGCATCTCTAAGTAAAAAGTCCAAAGTAAATTCTTCAACATTAGCAGGTTTTGTGGTAAAATATATCAATAAATCAATATCTTTAAGAAATTTCTACTAGAAAATATAGAAAATCGAACTAAAATTTTGTATTTCTGGAAAGACATCCTGTAATGAAGATTTTTTGACTGGAAGTCACGAAATCAGAAACTCTTTTTTTTTTTTTGCTCACTAGAATGGGCTAAATAAGTGGATTCAAAATTGAGATATTTCGCAACTTCTCGCAACTTGTTTCACTTCTGAAAATATTTAGGGGATGTGGATTAAGATCGAATCCAGTAAATCACTAAGTCGATATCCTCCCACCATGATTCTTTTGTGCAATTCCATGAAGTAAACCCTTCAATTGATGTTTTGTAAGGTTGGCGGCTCCTTTGAGTTTATGATGATACAACCTAGGTTGGTTTAGTTTAGACCAATTGGAAAATGAGGCATTAATCTACCTAATGCAAGGTTATTAACAAAATGTTATTTATCTCTTTTACCCTTCAAAAATAGATTTCATACTAGACATAATAGTCATTTTATTATTTTCCTTATATTTAGAACTATGAAATAAACTAAATATTTATATACAAGACTTCCTTATTAGAAATATATCAGAAATCTTACCATTATATAGTATCTATTACATTATGTTAATCATTTTCAACTAGGTACCATGGTGTAAAATTAATTATACTATCTTAAATGTTAATTTTCTAATATTGAGAACCTTTAAAAGAACAAAATAATATATTTATTAAATTTTATCCTTATTTCATAATACTAAAGTTTTGCCTATACATATATAATTTGTACGTATACACTTTTAGTCTTTGAATAAGACTCTAATTGGAACTTTGTGTAACACCCCGAATTTGAGATTGAGCCAAATTGCAGGTTTTCAAAAGTTGTAGGTGCCACCGACGGAGGCCACCTACTGATCGTATGTTGAACAACGAACTGTAGGTGGGGTCCGTGGTTGGTCACCTCAACTCCGCCCAAAACTTTCAAGAAAGGCACGACCCGCGGCCGGACCTACAGACCATAGGTGGGACCATGGTCTGTGGTCCAAGTCCGTGGATCGTTACTCTCAGCACCAACTCTCTAAATCCAAACGACGCCCTGCCAGGAGGGACAGCCGGTCAGTCCACAGTCCATCAGTCAGGGGTCGTTGATGGCTTCGTTAGCTATTAAGTCAAGGTCATTTTGGTTATTCCCTTATGCTTTAGGCATTTAAACTACGTCATTTTACATCTAAACTACGTCGTTTTACTCAGAGCAAAATGGAGAAAGAGTCTACCAATCCCTCTCAAGAACACACAACAGGTTTTCTTCAGTTCCAGCCTCGAAATCAAATGATTTCTCCATAGATTTTGTTACCAGGTATGTGGGATTTCACTAGTGGATTCCATTCATCCACTAGTTCCCTCGAATTCAGTCAGATTTTTTGATTCTCTATATCTTGTTTAGACTTAGGGTTTCTATAACATTAGATATTGGTTGTGATTTAGCTCTTATAGTATTCTCTATCGAATCAGCATGGTTTCATGGAATCATTGCTTAGTCCTTTGAATGAACCTCAGAAACCTAGTTGTGTAGATTCTCTTAGTTCATGAATTACATTTGCTAGGTTAGTTAAACAGATACACATGCCTCAGATTTCTAATATTTCATTGTTAGGACATAAATGTTGCATTCTCATATTTGCATGTCAGAATATTGAGCTATCCAGTGTTTCAGTTATGTGGTGTTAGACACATTTCCAGTTAGGAGTAAACTTAACACCGAGTTAGACTAGGGTTCAGTGTACCCTCATAGTCCATGAACTATGTGCCCTCGTAGGAGTATAAGTCCCCTCTGTTGGGCATCAGATTTAGTGATCATGTTAGTCATGCCTCTATACCCCTAGCAAGGTATATTGGGTCCTCTCGATGGGGCGTATACATCGGACTCCGTGTTTAGCTCACTTGGTTTTATGTCAGTTAATAGTAGCTCCCACAGTCAGACTCTAGCACATTTGACCAGGATTTCAATTATACTTCAGTATTTAGTCTCAGCATATGATCATTGCGTTCAGTTTCGTTCATTTTAGTATATTTCAGTATTACTACTTTGTTCACGTTATGTCATTGCTTAGGCATGTTTTGTTCAGAATACATGTTTGTTCAACTAATATCTATATCCTTCATGCTCAGCATATTCCATACACTGACGCATACTCTGCGCTACATCCTTTCATGATGTAAATTCAGGTACTCAGTATTCAGATCACACATACATCGGTTCCCGATTCTTATTCAATAGCTTCAATGGCGAGTCCTCATATTTCGAGGACAACAAACATGTTTTCATATTTAGTCTTTTATTTAAGTTTTCAGTTTTGCTAGAGTTAGCTGGGGGCATGTCCAAGCAACTCTAGTCAGTAGAGGCTTTTTAGACATAGTATTAGATTCACCTTTGGATTTTGAGTGAATGTTCCATATCACTAAACTCTTAGTAAACTTTTATATATACACATCAGTATTGGGTATTCCCCATCTTTCATTTATCTCGTGTTTTAAGCTTCTGCATAGTATATCTTTATTCAGTTATTTTTAGTATGCTTATGATATGCCAGCTTCAGGGTTAGCTTGGGGTAACTCGTGATCCTAGGTCCCATGCTTACGTCACGGGGGTAACCTCGGGGTGTGACACTTTGACTGAACCACATAGTTTTGGTGACAACAAAAGGTCTAAAGATAGCTTACTAGACCCCTAATAGATCAACCAAAAGACTACAACATTAGGAATGAAATTTGAACCTCTCAAAAGCTACCTTGTCAAAATTTATGGAGTTCATGGAAGAAGTTATCTCAAGGAAAAAGTAATGGAGTAAACAACATGATTTAAATGTTATGATAATGAAGTCTACTAGCATAAAGATAGATGAGAAGCACATACTTGATTTTATTCCATAATGTGCATCTAATTAATCAAAGACAAAAAAAATTATATTTGATTAAATGGAAGACTCCAACGTCCATGTGTGAGAAACTAATTTTATCCTAGATAAAGAAGAAAATAAAATGTTCATTTGGGTGACTTTTTCAGAATTATGTGGAGTATTTGATTCGTGTTTATTTTTCTTTTGTAAATCAGCATGTTCTATCATTAATATTTTATTTTTCCAACTCAATTATGAATCAAATAGAGAGATAATACAGTTTCATTTTAAAGACTTAATAATCAAATCATGAGAGCAGCTACCATAAATCTCATTAGGCAAGCCAAACCAAAGATAACATACGATAAATAAAACTAGAAATAACTAAAGTGGAAAGAATAATTAGATAAGCAAGGGGCCTTGGTGTAGACATATACAAACCGGTATAAAAATAAAAAATGGGCCCAAAAGAGACTGAGAAAGAAGAATATACACAAGCACAATACCAAAGACCTGGTTTTGCTAGTACAAGAACACGTAAAATACAAGGATAAGACTATACAAAATATAATTTTCTACCGAAATTAAAAATATAGACAACAAATACAAAAAGAAAAGAAGAAAGTCTCTAGATGCAAATATCTCACCACAAAGAAGTACAATGGTGCCTCGAATGAGAGAAGATCAACGAGGATTACTTGTACTACGCATTGCATCACAAAAAGATGTAGAAGTGTAGTATGAGTACCAAAATACGGGGTAGTAAGTAGGCATCATGGCCGACCAAATCAGTTGACACTATATAATATAAGAAGCATGATAGTAATAATAATAAAACCCAAAACTATACTAGAAAACCGAATAAACAAAAAAAATATAGTGAACATACTAATTGTAAGAAAAAGCACGCTTCATGTACGTATATTAGAGAATGCCATTATTTATGGGATGGTTCAACATATGTGTGGCTAATGCAGAAAAGTAAAAAGTCTCAAAATCTCCTTGATGGCTGTCCATAGGATCCTCGAGACATTCCTTTGACCCGTCGGAGCTCAACTACAAATGGAATAAAGTAAGACCCAGAATGATCCCCTGGGCAATATGGAATCATCCCTCAGACTCATAATAGAAAAGAAAAACCTGAAAGGATCCCCTAGCAATCCAAAATGAGTCATGGACTCATAACTAAATATAAACAATGTAGGACTCTTGTTTGGAGTCTGCGCAAACCATAAGTAAAAGTATCATATCTTTCAAGATCATAGAAAACCTAGTGAATTTAAGGCTAAATCTCCTTAAAACCTAAAGATCTCATAAAACTAGTATATCTTTCATAAAACCACGTTTCAAAAATAAAATTAGTTATACGCCCCCTCAGAGCTTAAATCTAGAAAAAATTGAGACATATTAGTCTTACAAGAATAAACTTAATATTTCTTGCCTCTAACTCATGTTAGGTGATGAATGATGAGTCGTAGATTTACACTCATTTGAGGCATATTTAGCTCAACAATTAGTATCCTCAATGCCTAATTATGTCCTATTCTAATGATTTTTGGATTATTTGCAGCTATGAAGGGTAAAGAACAACTCAAGGATGAGTGTTTGAAAGAATGACAAAAAATATAAAAAAAATGTAACTCCACATTGTTGATCACCTAGAAAGAAGGGCAGATCACCCAATGGATATGATCTCACCCAAATAGACAATCCATACAACTTTAATTAATTTGGGAAGGTCAGTGAATAAAAAGGCAAATGCTAACTCGTCAAATAAGAAAGAAGAACATGACGACCATTGTAACACCCCGTATCCAAAAACAGACCAAACCAACAAATTTTCAGAAATTGCAAGTGAGACCCACGGTTGCCACTAGCGGACCGTAGGGTGACCCACTGTCCGTCCTGGTGGTCCGTGGATGACCACATGCAACCCTTTCCAGAATCAGCCCAAAAAAGTTTCTAACACATGACCCATGGCCAGACCCACGGACTATAGGTCAGGCCACAGACCGTGGTCCTAGTCCGTGGATCGAGGCCCCAAAATCAAGTACAAGAACCCCGTCTATGGTTGACTAACACGGACCATCGGTCAGTTCAGTCAGTGGCCCCATCAACTTTTAAGTCAGGGGTCGTTTGGTCTTTTCCTTATGTGTTGGACCCCTAAACTACATCATTTAACCCCTAAACTATGTGGTTTTAGTTAGTTTTAGCATAGTAAACTAATTAGAACCTAACCTAATCAATTATTCTTCAAATGAAGTGAAACTTAGAGCAAAATTCAGAGAAAAAGTCGGCCAAGCCCTAGTTTAAGAATGCAACGAGTTCTCATCAGTTCTAGCCCCGAAATCAAAAGATTTCTCCATGGAATTCATCTCTAGGTATGTGGGATTTCACTACTAGGTTCCTTTCACCCATTAGGTCCATATATTTCAGTCAAAATCTTGATTCCCTTAATATTATCTAGACCTAGGGTTTCTTGAATGTTAAGAATTGTTGGGTTTTTAGCTGTTAGAATGATCCAAATCAGATTGTCATATTGTTGCTTAGCTTCTTGTATGATATTCAGAAACCTATCTATGTAGTTCTTTTAGTTCATGAATTACACATGCTAAGTCAGTTATTTCAGATATATACAAGGTTCAGTTACAAATTTTACATTATTAGTTATAATTGTTACATTCTCAGAGTTTGCATGTCAGTAATTAAGCTATCCAGTATTTTAGTATTTCTATCATAAATTGTTAAATACATAATCAATTGGGAGTAGATTAATACCGAGTGGACTAGGGTCAGTCATCCTCACGTCCCAAAACCACGTGCCCCTTAGGTTTATATGTCCCCACTATGGGTATTACATTTTAGTGATCACTCCAGTCATGCCTCTATACCTCTAGGAGGGTATATTGGGTCCTCTCGATGGGACATATACATCGGACTCCAAATTTAGCTCATGTGGTTTTATGTCGGTTATTAGTAGCTCCCACAGTCCAGTCAGATTCAATTGCATTGACCATGTTATCAGTCACAGTCAGATTTCAGTCTCAGCATGTTATAAACCTAGTCATTACAATCAGTTAGTTCGTATTCAGTATGTTTAGTATATTTATCATGTTTAGATCTTATCATTGCTCAGTATGCTTTGTTAAATTATGTTTATTATTCAGTTTTACTCTATCCTACATGCTCAGTACCTTTCAAGTACTAACGCATACTTTGCGCTAAATCTTCTTGTGATGTAGGTTCAGGTCCTCAGCTTCCATATCACGCATAGATCAGTTCCCTATCTCCAGTTTACCAGCATCAATTGTGAGTCCTCATTTCTCGAGGACAATAGACATGTTTCTTTTTCTTTTAGTCTTTAGTTTTAGTTTTTGCTTGATTTAGCTGGGGCATGTCCCAGCACTTCTACTCAGTTAGAGGCTTATTTCACACATAGTTAGTTTCAACTTTAACAATTGAGTTTGACCTTTCAGTTGTTGTTAAACTCTCAGTTTTTATATATTTAGATAGTTATGGGTATTCCCCATCATTTCTTTTAAGTTTATCTTATGATTTAGCTTCCGAACAATATTTCCTTACTTCATTTTATTTAGTATGCTTATGATATGGTGGTAGGGTTAGCTTGAGGTCACTCATGATCCTAGGTCCTGTGTTTACATCCAGGTGGTAGCCTCAGGTGTGAAAAACTTTTAGTAGAGCATTAGGTTTAGGAGTCCTAGGATGTCTGAAAAGTCGCACTAAGTAGAGTCTTTTTCATGGGTGTGAAGTGCACCACATCTAATGAGAGGGAGACTACAAATTGTTTTAGGAAAAACTTCAATTTTTTGTTACTTTTATCGTGCGTAAGGTATGATCTAATTCCTCATTTCTAACTTGACATTATGCGCTTTCAGATCATGCCTCGTCGTAGAGATTATGGAAGGAATGAGAATGCATGCAACGCTAACTCAGGTCATCCAATCCCAGACCAAAAAGTTTTGAATGTTGAGTTTTGGGACGCCATTCAGCTTTTGGCTCCGAGTGTGACCAACCAGAACAACCAGAAGGTTCCAGTTCCTGCAAATGCTAGTGGTGGATCAGTAGGATCCAAGGTTTATGATTTTGTTAGGATGAATCCGTCGAAGTTCGTAGGATCGAAGATTGGTGAGGAACACCAAAACTTCATAGATGAGGTCAAGAAGATCTTTGAAGTGATGCAAGTGACATGTAATGATAGGGTAGAGTTGGCATCCTATCAGCTTAAGAATGTAGCTCACATCTGGTATACTCAATGGAAAGAGAACAGGGTTACAGATGCGGCTCCTATCACTGGGGAATGCTTTAGTGAGACTTTTATGGATAGATTCTTCCCAAAAGAGTTGAGGGAGGAAAAAGCTCAGAAGTTCATGAATTTGAGGCAAGGTAAAATGTCAGTCCAAGAGTACAGACTCAAGTTCACCCAACTCTCCAAGTATGCTCCTCTCATGGTTGACGATTCCAGGGCTCAAATGAAGATTTTGTATGGGGTATCCAACCTAAGGAAAACCAAGTGTAGGAGTGCTATGTTGCTGGAAAATATGAACATTTCTAGTCTCATGACTAATGCTCAGTAGGTTGAGGGTAATAATCTTAGGGAACAGGCTAAAGAGAATAAGAAGGCTAGAACAGGCAATTATGAGTATCCTCAATAGAAATCGGGTGGTGAAAATCGCTCACAGTTTCGGCAAAAGTCTTCAGCCCCAGCACCTTCATCAGCTAGTGCACTAGCTCCATCCTCCAAGTTTCGATAGGATCAGAAAGGTAGGGCATCATGCTCTAAGTCTCTGGGGAGTGTTTTAGGCACCAGAACCTACCCAACTTGTCCTAAGTGTGGTAAGAACCATCCAGGCGAGTGTCTTGCAAGAAAGAAAGGATGTTTTGGGTGTGGTTAGACTGGTCACAGGTTAAGAGATTGTCTTTCTTCTAAATAGGGTCAAGAAAGTAATAATGGTAGAGCCTAGTCCACAACTTCAGCAGCACTAGCAGGTCGATAGACTTAGTAGGGTAACTCATCTGGTACAAGCGGCGGTCAGCACGAGAACAGGTTGTATGCTCTTCATGCTTGCCAGGATCAGGAAGATTCTCCTAATGTGGTCGTTGGTATGTTACGAGTCTTTAACTTAGATGTTTATGCTTTGTTAGATCCAGGGGATACTCTTTCTTTCATAACTATATATATAGCGGTGAAGTTCGGTGTCAGCCTAGAAACTCTTTCAGAGCCCTTCTCAGTCTCTACTCACTCCAGTTGGTGACCCAGTTATAGCTAGATGGGTATACAAAAATTGCCCTGTCATAGTCTTTCAAAAAGTCACCTTAGTAGATCTTGTAGAGTTGGAAATGGAAGACTTTGATATCATTATAGGCATGGATTGGTTACATTCATGTTATGCCTCAGTTGATTGTAGAACTAGGATCGTTTGTTTCTAGTTTCCAGACGAACCATAGAAGGGTAGTAGCTTAGCGCCTATAGGTCAATTTATTTATTACCTTAAGGCTAGAAAGATGATCTCCAAGGGTAATCTCTATGATCTAGTTCGGGTAAAGGATTTGTAACAACTCAAAAAATCAATAGGCTAAACTAGAGCCTCATCGTGTGGAATGATATAACTTTAAGGTGGTGTCTAGGTTGAGTTAGGGTTAATGGGTGCATTTATGTAACATCCGGAGATGTTTAAGACCTAACTAAAAGCTAAAAAAAAGAGGGAAAACATCTAGGAAGAAGGTAAGGACCTAAATAATCAAGGGTGAAGGAGAACTTTGTCTTCTCGTTGGGCAGGTTGGCGATTGGCAGCATGGTCGCCCAAGTCACTTGGTGATTCGCCAAAGTGCACTTGGTCACCCATTGTGCTATCCCTCCTAGCCTAAGCTACTGTCCAAATGGGCGAGATGGCTTGGGGATCGCCCAATGGGTTGGTGATTCGCCCAACAACCCTCCCATCGCCCAAGTGAGCTGCCCACTTTGGTGTCCTACTATAAAAATGGGCGAGCTTAAGGCTCATTAGGCGAGTCACCTAAGTGGTTTGGTGAGCCAAAGGTGCCAAAGGGCGAGCTCAAGTGGACCAAACAAACAAAAATGAAGTTTAAGTAAGGGCTTTTAAGTAATCTTTCCTAAACTTGAACCTATACTTTTCCACTCTTTACCTGACAAGTATATATACTTTTTAAAGTCAAAGTCAGAAGTCCTATGTAGATGTAAGGAGAAGGGATTTGGAGTTCCTAATTGATGATTGGGTTTTCCTTTCAAGTATCACCTATGAAGGGGGTGATGAGATTTGGCAAGAAATTAAATGGAAGCTCAATCCAAGATATGTAGTCCCTTACAAGATCTTGAAAAGGGTTGGTAAAGTGGCTTATGAGTTAGAGTTGCTAGCAGAACTAGCAGCAGTCCATCCAGTCTTTCACATTTTGTTGTTGAAGAAGTGTGTGGGCGATCAAACATCTATAATACCTTTAGAAAGTATGGCTGTGAAGGATAGTCTCACTTATGAGGATGCGCCAATTGAGATTCTTGATCATCAGGTTCGAAGGTTGAGAAACAAAGAAGTTGCTTCAGTGAAGGTTTTGTGGAGGAGTCTGTCTGTAGAGGGAACTACTTGGGAAGTAAAAGCAGCCATGAAGGCAAAGTATCCTCATCTCTTTCCTTCCAATTCCATTTCACCTTGAGGTAATAGTTCCTCTCCAATTTTTGCAGTCAGATTTCAGTTTCCAGTATTTAGTGGTAGGGTTTGCAGCTCTCTCCCTCCCTATTCAGCTAGTTTAGACTTCATTCGAGGACGAATGTTCCCAAGGGGGATATAATGTAACACCCCGCATCCGAAAACACACCAACCAGCATATTTCCAGAAGTTGTACGTGCAACCCATGGTTGCCACCCACGGACCCTAGGGTAACCCACGGATCGTAGGTGGGGTCCATGGATGGCAACTTGTAGCTCCACTCCAAAAAGCTCAAAAAATTTGCCTAAGGGTAGACCCACACTAGGGCCTACAGTCCATAGGTCAGACCACGGTCTGTGGTCTAGAGCCGTAGGTCAGACCCCAAATTTCAAATCCTAGAACCCAAGTCAACGGTTGACCAAAAAGGACTGTGGGTCAGTCGAAGGATCATCGATCAGTTCCATCGGTCGTCCCAACAGCTTTTAAGTCAGGGGTTGTTTGGTCTTTTCCCTATGCGTTGGACCCCTAAACTACGTAGTTTTGGTCAGTTTTAGCCTAGCAACTTAATTAGAACTTACCTTAGTCAACTCATTCTCCAAAAAGTTTATCAAGTTGATCAAAAAGAGGGAGAAAGAGTCGGCCAAGCCCTAGTTCAAGAAAGAAGCAGGTTTTCATCAGTTTTAGCCACGAAATTGAAAGATTTCTCCATGGAATTCATCATTAGGTATGTGGGATTTCACTAGTGGGTTCCTTTCGCTCATTAGGTCCCTAAAATTCAGTCAGATTCTTGATTCTCTACAACATGTTAGACCTTTCAAGTAATGATGCATATTATGCACTATATCTTCTAGTGATGTAGGTTCAGGTCCTTAACATTCGGATCACGCACAGATCGGTTCTTGATCTCAAGTTCAGCAGCATCAGTGGTGATTTCTCATTCTTCGAGGACCAGTGACATGTTATCTTTCCATTTTCAATCTTTTAGTTACAGTTTTGCTAGAGTTAGCTGGGGACATGTCTCAACATCTCTAGTCAGTAGAGGCTTTTATTTTTGCCATAGTTAGATTCAGTGTTAGCTTTGGAGTTTGATCTTTCAGTTGTCATTAAACTCACAGTTTATTTTATTCAGATAGTAATGGGTATTCCCCATCATTTTCCTTTATGATATGTTTCTAGCTTTCACACAGTATTTCTATTTCATAAAATTTTTAAGTATGCTTATGATATGCCAGCAGGCTTAGCTTTGGGTCACTCATGATCCTAGGTCTCGTGTCCGCGTCCTAGGGGTAAGCTTCGGGGCGTGATAGGATACCTCCTAAATGCTGCCAGTAGTGGCCACTTGGACTACTTTATCCTTGTCTGTAGCAGAAATTATCTGAATCACAAATAAGAAAAATCTGAGTCAAAGTAATTTTCTATGATCAGCTCTATCGCACAATCTTGATTACAAAAAAAGATTAATTTCCTAAATGCCCTTGAAGTTACTTATTTATAAATGTGGTGCGCAACACATTAATAAGTAAGGTCCTACTAGACACGGCTTCATAAACTCCTTGTAACATTTTAACCTAGGCTCTAATACCAAGTTTATCATGCCCTAAAAAGAAGGGCGTACAAGAACCATATGAACACTAGTTCCACAAATAGGCTATGACACGAATGACATTGCAAGCTAATAAACGAGTGGAACATAACCAAAACATGTTACAAGTATAGGCTATATAGTAATCTACATAAAAATTACACAACATGATACATCACGATGTCTAGAAAGCCTCTTGTACATTTACAACATTATGCTATCACAACTCATCAAGACAGACCTCGACATAACCAACTAGAAACATGTACATATAATCAAAAGTACTACACATAAGCTGGCTCCGGATAGAGATGGAGCTCACCAAAAAAACAACTAACATCGACAAAAGAGCCTAACGTGGATGTTTACTCCCATGTGAACCTGATCCTGCATTTACAACAAAATGTAGTTCCCGATATACAGGAACATCAGAACATATAAAACATGTACTGGTATAAAAAGCAAATAGAATAATAGATAGATAAGTATGAAAACTCATATGAATAAAATGTTAAATCTAAAGAATTATGAGAACGTAAGAAGTAGATATAGGATATATAATAGTAGCCTATGCACTAACTTAATTAGTTTGTCATATAATATCCAAGGGAAACGCCAACTATAATACAACCCTATCATTTGCCTAAGTGAACTGCTTCAACTGTTTGTAACACAAACTATCCATGATGACCTATCCAAGGTGATCTAAGTCTATTATAAGACATAATTTTCTAAACATTTATTCATATGCCTCTATGCATATACTATAATTGTGGTCTGATATGTGGTACGCCCCCGTGTCATCCTGGATAAGACTGTCTCCTTCTGTAAATATATGTTTAGCTAGTCTTTTGCCCTTGAGATAGCTTGTTATGATGCACTTTTGAGACTTATATTCTTATAATACACAACTATGTACTCGTGACTTCCATGATCTGGTAGGGATTATGCATTATATAGTTATTGGTTTGCTTAAGTTTCCGTCTTATTTTTTATTGTTAGTGTTATTTTTTTTCTAGTTATATCCTTATACACACTGCTTATCATTTTGGGTAGGAGTTGAATTACCTACTAGTGGGTTATTGTAGGTGCCATTATTACTCAAGAAACTGGGTCGCAACATAAAACCTCTAAATAAAATAAAATAATTTGGTAGGACAAGGCCCCAAATTAGTCATAAAAGAAGTCCAAGATAAGGAGAAAAACAACTAAACTATGTCACCGAATAAGGAGGACTCACCAACTACTAAACTATGAATGAATACGTTGAGCCTAAGAATGATCTCTTGTAACTACATCATATGAAAAATGTAGCACAGAAGAGGTATATGATAAGTACAATTAAGTTATTGAGTATTTAGGAAGAAAACTAAATAACAAAATTTATATTTATCATAAGTTTTTAGTGGGGCCAGAGTGAACCTCTTAGCTAAACGTAAATATAAACTAAGGAATATTGTAGAGAAAGACCATAAATAAATATTTCACAAACAAAAATGCATATATGAGATCTTACATTTTAAAATCATATTTTAGAGGATGCATATGTTAAAACCCTGTTATATAACATTATATCTATGACTATATACGTGATCATATCTGTTCAAACTATAATATATTTATACAAAAAATTATTCATAAGTATAAACGAATATGAAAAGTTTCTTAATTGTTTGATGTTTAGATGTAATGAGACTTTTCATAAACACTTATCCTTTAATTTATCTTACATAGAATGATAAATTAGGTAGGTTATGGATGATTTCATAAAATCTTATCCTTTAATATATCTAACCTTAAAAAGTAGAACATATAATGATATGGATGATTAAATAAACTAATTAGTTAAGGATATGAATGATTTCATAAACTTTTATCCTTTCATTTATCTAATCTAAAAATGTAAATGAAATAAGGATACAAGTGATTTTATAAAGTCTTATCCGTTGATTTCTCTAACCTAAAAAGGTTAATCATATAGAGATATGGATGATTTCATGAACTCTTATCCTTTCTTTTATCTAACCTAAAAAGGTAAATCAGATAAGAATATATATGATTTCATAAACTCTTATCTTTTCTTTAATCTGACCTAAAAAGGAAAATCGACTAAAAATATGAATATTTCCTTTTGTGGAAATCCTTTATAATATATTATACATATTATTTCCCTTTTTTATTCGATTTGCATATAATTAATATTCCTATTATGTAAATATAGTGACCAAAAACTAGCTTTAAATTTACAAATCTTTTACTATTTGTGGTCTTATGGAAAAGTAGCACCCAAAATGTCTAATATTTTGGAAAAGTAGTGAGACCAGCAAGTTCCACTCTCACTTTTTCTTTTTCATTTGAGTTGTCTAATATTTTCTTAGTTCATACTAATATGAGCTCCAGCAGCAATAAAATGGTTAGAAAGATTTGTAATGGATCAACAAACCATAATTCATACCCCAAAACATGTAGGGTTGATGGAAAAAATGCTGGTGTTTTAGATTTGGACCTTAACTCTGATCAAAATTATGAATGGCTTGTTAGTGCTAGGAAGTCTAAGAAGAAGGGGGAAATGAGCAATACAGGGATGATGTCAGCAATTCATCAAAGTTCCATTTTAGAATCATTGGAAAATATGAATAGTAATTGTGGTCATCTAATTGTTCAAAAATTTGAATTGTGTAACAACGTTGGATCATCTAATCAATTGGATTTTCCTACTAATGAAAGCAATGAAGATAATATTTTAAGTGATGATGAATTTGATGACCACCAAAATTTAAAAGATATGAATAATGAGGAGTGCAAAAAGTGTTGTTGGTTCAAAGAATTCTTTAAATGTCTCAACAAGTTGACTATTCATATCATTATTGATCCAAAGAGACAATGGCATTGCCCTGCCTACAAAGGTGGACCGGGTGCAATTAGGTGGTTCACCAGGTTGCACTCATTGATGTCCCATACAAAAACAAAATGTGGATAAAAGTTTAAACTACACAGAGAACTTGCTCAACTTTTGGAGGAGGAGCTACGTCTTAGGGGCTGAATCGTGAGAAATACATGTCTTTTAGTAGGAAAAAGGTTAATCATATGACAGTTCTTCTTCTCTATCAATATATTGTTCACCTATAGTTTACTATTTCCATAGGATTATTTGTGTGAACCCTTAAAATAGAGAAAATTCATCTCTTTGAACTTGTGGTGGTTAAATTTTGTACTCTACTCATTATTTTTGAATTTATCATGATCATTTGTAAATTTAATTTTTTTGTTCAACATGTTTAAATATGCTTTAGATAAAGTGTCTATCCCTTCAATCACAAATTTAAGTGTTTATGAGTTATTATTATAATAAGTATTATTCAGTTTATCAACACTCCTAGTACCAGCTACCAGCTGTCACGCCCCGAGAATACACCCTGGACGTGGTCGGCACTCGAGAACCATTGTTGTGCCCAAGCGAACCCTTGGCCTGGCTTACCTACTCAGCAGAAAACTTAATGTAGCAAGATAATCTCAAAACATAACCTTAAAGAGATATAAATTTTGCCAAAATGGCAACTGAAGTTTGCAAACAACATCTGAATGATAATATAAAGACAATTGAACTACTAACTGACTGACTGTCTATGAAGCCTCTAAAAACAACTGAGATGGATATTGGGACAAGCCCCACAATATCCTAATGAACTGATAAAAGAACTGAAATCAATAAAACGAGTCCTCCGGAGCGCAAGGAGGCTCACCAACTGACTCTGGAGTGCTCACTGGATCAACGATGCGCTGGATGCCGATCCTAGTTACCTGGGTCTGCTTCATAAGACGATGCAGGCCAACTGGCATCAGTACAATGAATGTACGAGTATGCGAGTTGGAATGCTAAATACAACATATGCTTGAAAGGAATCTGAAGAACTTACTAAACTCATTTCAATATAAAGCAGTTTAAACAAGTGCAATATAAAGAAAAGTTGCTTAAAAACATAATGTAAACTCTGTGTGTATGCAAGGATACAACAAAACTCTGAAATGTATGTGAAAATACAATAAACTATGTATATAAGAATTCATTTACTGCTGTGGGAGTTTCTCTAATCGACAATCATCACGTAAGAGCTATTGTGATGATACATCATTTTACCTCACGCTGCTAGGGCCGTCCTATACCTTGCCGAGGGTATAGAACTTGAACTACTAAGTGGATCCACTAGTCTATACTAAATAGCACTAAAGGAATCATCTAAAAAGTATGACCATTTTCTACCTATAGTGGCTACAAGGTTTATGGGGGATATGAGTTGTCTGAACTCTCCCCTATATCGATGCTCAATACTACTCCCAAAAATAATATAATATTAGCTCTTATGTTTTAAAAACATACTTCTTCTGTGATTTGAGGTTAGTGCTCAAAAACTTAGCTCAAAGGCTATCTTGGAAATCAAAGTTTCCCCTCTTGCTTCATTTAGAAAGCTATTACTCTTTTCTAAAAACTAAACCGAAGGCTCTTTGAAAATCGAGGTTTTATTTATTGTTTAGTTGTGAGAACATTTTAAACCCTTTGGTAATACATAGTCCCCATATACTTTTGAAGAAATGACTTCAAGCTTTTTTCTTTACTGAACTTAAAACTTAAGTCTTAAAACAAAGTTAAAATGTTTGCAAAAGACTTTTGGAAAACTTTAAGAAATTATCTAGACTTTGATCTTAACTGCTCTTAACTTAACTCTTAACTGGTCCTTGAATTGAATTATGGATTCAAGGATTTTGATTTGTGATAGGAAGGATCACATGATGTTTAGGAATGATCTGAAATAGCTAAACATGAGAAAAGTCACGAAATCACCGTCTTGGAACAAGTCTGCGATGCGGAGGTGTTTTAAATAATTACTCGTGAAATTAAATAGAGGAGTTCACGTCTTAAACGCGATGTGGAGTAACTTTTCGTCACTGGAGGAGCAAGTCCGCGATGCGGACTTGTGTACCAGATCACGCTCGACTTTTTCCTTCTCCATGTTACCGCCCCAATTCACCTAAATTCGAATATTTTTCTCAATAACTCTTTAGATTCAGATACCCAACATATGTACCTAAGAACCTAACTCAAAACAACTCTATAATTCGACTCAAAGATCTCAGAAACTCCTCAATTCATCCCAATTCAAGAACAACATTCAAATTCAAAAATACATGTCAAGAACATCAACTTTCAAACTCTTTTAGGATGAATTTCACTTAACAAAACATGTTTGGCGCGTGGGTGAATGAACCCAATGCTTTGGAAGACTCACATACCTTGTAAGATAAATTCCTTGGTGAAATCCACAACCAAATCGTCCGATCTTGGCGAGTCTTGAGTTTTTCCTCTCCTTTCTCCTCTTTTCTCCAAGCCCTAGCGTGAATTTCCAATTAACTGAACTGATCTCATTCTGATTTGACCCTTAATTAATTCACTAAAATGAATTAAATTAAACAGGTAAGGAAAAGACTAATCTACCCTTCAAAAAGCCGAATTAGACTTTACTTAATCGCACAGCCTAACTTCCAAAAGGCATAACTCACTCATATGAACTTGAAATCGTGCAAACTTGGCGGCTTTGGAAGGATCATTCCAAGAGCTTTCAAACCATATCTAGAAGTATACTTAAATTATCCTGAGCTAGGAGTTATGGTCATTTGAAGTTGATTAAAAACTCAACTTTTCCTAACCTTAACAAATTTCCAGATTTTCATTATTTCCCAAAAATGACTATTTCTCATTCTAAGATTCTTCCTAGTTATTTCAAATTGCGAGATGTTACAATATCTCCCCCTTGGGTACATTCATCCTCGAATGAGATTTCCCATACTAGGCTAAGGGTGGTAACATCAAGTTTAAGCACCCAACAAGTAAATGCAAACAAACAACATGCTTGCTCAAAATTTAAAGAGTACTAAGAAGAAAATTAGTACCTTGGTCTGCACTTTCTCCGGATTCAAAGAGATGTGGATATCTCTTCTTCATATCCTCCTCAGCTTCCCAAGTAGCTTCCTCAACAAATTGGTTCCTCCAAAGGACTTTGACTGATGCTACCTCTTTTGTTCTCAACTTGCGAACTTGGCGATCTAGAATCTGAACAGGAATCTCCTCATAAGATAAGCTATCCTTGATCCCAATATTTTCATTTGGTATGATCAATGAAGGATCACCCATGTACTTCTTCAACATGGATATGTGAAACACCAGATGAACCACGGCTAACTATTGTGATAGCTCCAACTCATAAGCTACTTTGCCAATCCTCTTGGATATTCGATAAGGTCCAATATACCGAGGACTAAGTTTCCCCTTCTTACCAAACCTCATGACACCTTTCATGGGTGAAACATTAAGATATACCCAATCATCTACTTCGAACTCTAGCTCCCTTCTCCTAACATTAGTGTAGGATTATTGACGACTCTGTGTCGTTTTCAACCTCTCTTGAATCACTTTCACCTTCTCCATAGCTTAATGAACCAAATCTAGTCCTATTAACCCTGCTTCACCAACTTCAAACCATCCAATAGGGGATCTGCATCTTCTCCCATAAAGAGCTTCATATGGAGCCATTTGGATGCTAAAGTGGCAACTATTGTTGTAAGAGAACTCAATAAGAGGTAGGTAATCATCCCAATTACCTTTGAAATCGATCACACAAGCCCTCAACAAATCTTATAAGGTCTGAATAGTGTGATATGCTTGCCCATCAGTCTGAGGATGAAAGGCAGTACTTAAGTTCACCTTTGAACCCAAACCTTTCTGAAAAGATTTCCAGAATTGTGCAATAAATTGTGCACCTCTATATGAAATAATGGAGACTGGGACTCCATGAAGTCTTACCACCTCTTGAATATATAACCTGGTATAATCCTCTGCTAAATGAGTGGTCTTTACCGGCAAAAAGTGGGTTAATTTTGTCATTCTGTCGACAATCACCCAAATAGAATCATGCTACCTACGAGACCTTGGTAAACCTATGATGAAGTCCATATTAATCATCTCCCACTTCCATTCTGGAAGTTCTGCATTATGAGCCAAAATAATGGGCCATTGATGCTCTACTTTAACTTGTTGGCTATTTGGGCACTTAGCAACAAATTCTGCAATGCCTTTTTCATTCTATTCCACCAATACACCTCTCTCAAATCACAATACATCTGTGTGGAACCCGGATGAATGGAATATCTAGAGCTATGAGCTTCCTCCATGATCCTCTCTTGGAGTCCATCCATCATTCGTACACACAACCTGCCTTGATACCTCAATACAACATCTCCCCCTTGTTCAAAAGCCATTACTTTTTGCTTATGAGCATTTGCCTTCAATTCAAGTAAAATAGGGTGTTGGTCTTGCTTGCCTTTTACTTCTAATACTAATGATGATTCAGCCCCATTCATCATACCACTACTCCTCCTTTTGTGGAATCCATAAGTCTGACTCTCAGGCGTGCAAGTCTATGCAAATCTTTTGCTAACTCTCTCTTTTGTTCCTCAACATGGGCGGTACTACCCATAGACAACCTGCTTAAGGCATCAGCAACAACATTAGCCTTACCTGGGTGGTAAAGAATACTCATGTCATAATCCTTAAGTAATTCTAACCACCTCATTTGTCTAAGATTGAGCTCTTTCTGAGTAAACACATACAAAAGGCTCTTGTGATCGGTGAACACATCCACATGAACACCATAAAGATAATGGCACCATATTTTCAAAGCAAATACTACATCAGTCAATTCTAAATCATGGGTTAGGTAGTTCTTCTCATGAACTTTCAACTGTCTGGAGGCATATTCTATAACTTTGCCATTATGCATTAACACACAACCCAAACCAACTAGATGCATCACAATACACCACAAAACCTTACGTGCCTTCTGATAAGGTCAATACTGGGGCAGTAGTTAACCTCTTTTTCAATTTTTGAAAACTTTTCTCTTAAGCTTCAGACCATTGAAACTTAACTGTCTTTTGAGTCAATTAGGTCAAAGGCGATGAAATGGACAAGAACCCCTCTACAAACCTCCTATAATAGCCAGCCAAACCCAAGAAACTCCTAATATCAGTTGGAGATGTGGGTCTAGGCCAATTCTGCATTGCCTCAATTTTCTGAGTATCAACTTTAATTCTCTCTCCAGACACAATATGGCCTAAGAACGCCACAGACTCAAGCCAAAACTCACATTTAGAGAACTTAGCATATAACTCCTTATGTTTCCAAGTCTGAAGAACTATTCTGAGATGACTAGCATGATCTTATTCATTACTTGAATAGATTAGTATGTCATCAATGAAGACGATAACAAACATATCTAAATAAGGTTTGAAAACTATATATATAGGGTCCATGAACACTACAGGTGCATTAGTCAAACCAAACGGCATGACCAGAAACTCATAATGACCATAACGGATCCTAAATGTTGTTTTGGGAATATCACAATCCCTTACTTTCAACTGATGGTAGCTAGATCTAAGGTCAATCTTACAAAATTTTATTCTTAAGTAGAAAAAATATGAAAATTTTCTTAATGATGGAGGTTTGGATATAATTAGACTTGTCATAAAATCTTATCCTTTAATTTATCTATCCTAGAAAGGTAATTTAGGTAAGGTTATGGATGATTTTAGAAACTCTTATCCTTTAGTTTATCTAACCTTAAAAGGTAATAAGATAAGGATATGGATAGGTTAATAAACTAATTAGGTAAGGATGGGAATCATTTCATACAAACTTTTGTTCCTTTTATTTATCTTATCTAAAAAGGTAAATGAAATAAGGATATGGATGATTTTATAAACTCTTATCCATTAATTTGTCTAACCTAAAAGTTACCTTTTTAATATATTATACATATTATTTTCCTTTTATATATATATACATAATTCATATTCCTATTATGTAAATGTAGTGACCAAAAACTAGCTTTAAATTTACAAATCTTTTACTATTTGTGGTCTTGCGCAAAAGTAGCACCCAAAATGTTATAAAACCAAAGTTGTGAAACAAGCAAGTTCCAGTCTCACTTTTCATTTTTCATTTTATTTGTCTAATATTTTCTTAGTTCATACTAATATGAGTTCCAGCAACAATAAAACGGTTGGAAAATTTTGTAATGAATCAACAAAGTATAATTCTAACCCCAAAACATGTGGGGTTGATGAGAAAAATGTTGGTGTTGTAGATTTGGGCCTTAACTCTGATAAAAGAAAAGATACATTGTTGTGCTCATGAGAATATAGAAAGACAAAATCATTAAAGCACTAAACAAATGTGATTCATAACTCATATAAAATTTGTTTTTAACCTAACTTATTATTAATATTGAAGATGTTTGGGGGTGTTTTGTAGGAATAAAATATATTATACAAAAATTTATTAATAAGTATAAAAATATATGAAAAGTTTCTTAATTGATAGATGTTTCGATATAATTAGACTTGTCATAAACTCTTATCCTTTAATTTATCTATCCTAAAAATGTAAATTGGGTAATGTTATGGATGATTTTATAAATTCTTATCCTTTAATTTATCTAACCTTAAAAGGTAAATCGGATAAGGATATGAATAGGCTAATAAACTAATTAGGTAAGGATATGAATGATTTCATAGACTTTTACCCTTTCATTTATCTTATCTAAAAAGGTGAATGAAATAAGGATATGGATGATTTTATAAACTCTTATCCATTAATTTATCTAACCTAAAAAAGTTAATTAGATAAAGATATGGATGATTTCATAAACACTTATCATTTCATTTATCTAACCTAAAAAGGTAAAATCAGATAAGAATATATATGATTTCATAAACTCTTATCTTTTCTTTTATGTGACCTTAAAAGGAAAATCAACTAATGATATGATTATTTCTTTTGTGGTAATCCTTTGTAATATACTGTACATACTATTTCCCTTTTTGCTTCAATTTGAATATAATTAATAATCCTATTATGTAAATGTAGTGACCAAAAACTAGCTTTAAATTGACAAATATGTTACTATTTGAGGTCTTCTTGAAAAGTAGCACCCAAAACATTCTAAAAGCCAAAGGAGTGAGACAAGAAAGTTTCACTCTCACTTTTCCATTTTCATTTGGATTGTCTAATATTTTCTTAGTCATACTAATATGAGTTCCTA
The DNA here is from genome assembly GCA_035578085.1 of Solanum pinnatisectum. Lineage (NCBI taxonomy): Eukaryota > Viridiplantae > Streptophyta > Magnoliopsida > Solanales > Solanaceae > Solanum > Solanum pinnatisectum. The sequence continues at coordinate 36,334,937 of CM069083.1, forward strand.
CCAGAATAAAATGGTTGGAAAGATTTGTAATGAATCTACAAAACATAAATCAAACCCTAAAATATGTGGGGTTGATGAGAGAAATATTGGTGTTGCAGATTTGGACCTTAACTCTAATCAAAATGATGAATAGCTTGTTTATTCTAGGAGGTCCTATAACAAGGGGCAAATTATCAATATAGGGATGATGCCATGGACTCATTAGAGTTCCATGTTAGAATCATTCAGAAAAAGAGAATAGTACTTGTGCCCATTCAATTTTTCTAAATTTTGAATATTGAACAATGTTAGATCATCTAATCAATTGTATTTTCCTAATGATGGAAGTGATGAATATGGCATTTTAAGTGATGATGAATTTGATGATCACCCAGATTTAAAAGAAATAAATAATGAGGAGGGAAACAATGTCGTTGGTTCAATAAATTCTTTGAATGTCTCAATGAGTTGACTATTGATATGATTACTAATCCTAAGCGATAATGTCACTTCCATACCTGCAAAGGAGGACAAGGTGCAATTAGGTGGTTCATAGCGCTGAACTCATTGATGTCCCATGCGAAAAAAAAAAAAACAAAATGTGGATCTAAGTTTAAATTACACAAATAGCTTGCTCAAATTTTGGAGTAGGAGCTACGTTTGAGGTGCTGAATGTGAGAGAAATACATGTGTTTTAGTAGGAACAATGTCCATCATATGTTAGTTCTTCATCGAGCATAGTCTATCAATATATTGTTAACCTATAATTTAGTATTTACATATGATTATGTGTGTGAACCCATAAAATAGAGAAAAGTCATGTCTTTCAACCAGTGTTGGTTAAATTTTGTACTCTACTCATTATTTTTTAATTTGTCATGATCAATTGTAAATTAAGTTTTTTTGTTCAACATGCTTAAGGATATTCTAGATAAAGTGTTTATCACTTGAATTTCAAATTTCAGTATGTCTGAGCTATTTTTATAATCACTGTTATCTAGTTCATCAACACAAATTTTATGATTCAGGTTCTAGTACCAGCTACTAGTGGTGATTGTTCGTGCCATCCATTGTAGATTTTTGGGTTCAAAGACAAGGGTCAGCACTTGCTATCATGGATAAACATGTCTCCTTCTATATATATATGTAATATCTTGCAACTAAAAAGAACTAGAAGGAAGTTTAAAATCTGGAAATAGTTATTTTTGGGAAGAATTTAAAAATCTGGAAATTTGGTAAAGGTGTAAAAGTGAGTTTTTGGTCAACTTCAAATGGATATAACTCCTAGCTCAAGATGAGTGAGGTGTACTTCCAGATATGGTTGGAAAGCTCTTCGAATGATCTTTCCAACGCCACCAAATTTGTGTGATTCTGAGTTCGTATGAGTAAGTTATGCCCTTTGGAAGTTGGGCTACTGAATTAAGGAAAGTCCAAATCCAAATTTCAGAAGGGTAGTTTCGTCTTTCCCTTACCCTTTTATTTTAATTGGTTTTTGGTAATTACTTAGGGGTCTAAACTAATATTATTCAGTTTACACTTTGGGGAAAAAGATTTAGGGTTTTAGAGAAGAGAAAAGAAGAGGAGAAGGAAGAAGAGAAAGCAAGATTTGCCAAGATCATCGAAGTTTAGCTTGTGAATTTTGTCGGGGGTGATCCCTACAAGGTATGTGAGATCACATAGTATTGGGTTAGTTCACCCATGCACCAAACATGTTTAATTCAGCATATTTTCATCCTAAAAAGATTGAGAAATTGATGTTCTTGATAGTTGTTCTTGAATTGATTTCGTTCTTGAATATGAGTTACGATTAAGGAGTTTCTTGATGATTAAGTGTTGTTTCCTGGAGTTGTTTGGGTTAGAGTTTGTGTATATGATTTGGGTACATGAATCTAAAGTGAATTTGGGAAAAAGAATCGGATTAAAATGATTTAGGATCAGAAAACAAGACCAAAAGTTAGTCAGAAATTTGCCTGAGGAACAGGTCGCACGATGCGCCCCCATAGTGCCAGGAGGCTGGGACGGCGCGCCTGCAGTGCACCCAAAATGAGCTCCAGTAAGTTGGGGCCTAGCACGGCGCGCCAGGGACGGGCCCAGATCGGCGCTTTTCACCAGTTTTTCGTCGTTTAGCCTATTTAAGTTATTCTAAAGTGTCCTAACACTTTCCATTGATTCTAACTACTCTAAATGACTTCTAAACACCTAGAAATCATCCATAAACATGAATCATAACCTTGATTCCATAAATTCAAATTCAAGGAAAGTCAAGAGCCAAGTCTAGGAAATTTTTAGAGTCTTTTCAAGAAGTCTTTTACAAATGCTTTTAACCTTGTTTTAAAACTTAAGTTTTGAAGTTGAGTAAAGAGTAAGAGCAAACTTCATTTTCTTTAAAATGATATAAGGGAACTAAGTATTCCCAAGAGTAAATGTTTTCACATTTAAGATAAGAGGAAACTGAGATTTCCAAAAGAGTTTTGAACAGCAAAAGGAAACATTGATTCCAAGAGAGCTTTTAAGCTAAGTATGAGAAATTATCTCAAACCAGAGAAGAAGTTATTTTAAGAACATATGAGCTAAGTATATTTTGGGAGTAGTATTGAGCACCGATATGGGGACGCAAATTCATATTAACTCAAGCCCCCATAAACCATATAGCCATTATGGGCAGAAAAAGGGTCATACTTTTTAGATGATTCCTAAGTGCTTTTTAGCATAGACTAGTGGATCCACTTAGTAGTTCAGGTTCTATTCCGATGGCAAGGTATAGGATGATCCTTGGCAACATGAGGTAAAATATTGTACCATCACTTAGGCTCATAGTGATGGTTGTCGGTTAGATAATCTCCCACACAAGTTATATTACTTTTTATATGAGTAAAGTTAAGTTTGTTATTGTTTTATCTTTAAACGAACTAAGATTGTTTTCACTTTTTTTTTAAGCTTTATATATATATCGCATCTATTTTATTGTTTTATATTGAGTTGAGTTATTCATGAGTTGAGAAGAGCCAAGGTAAGTGTTTCTTTCATAATCTCTTTCAGGCCTTTGTATGTTAGCATTCCAACTCGCATACTCATACATTCAATGTATTGATGCCAGTTGACCTGCATTTTATTATGATGCAAACGCAGATAACCAGGATCAGCATCCAGCGCCTCGTTGATCCAGCTTGAGCATTTAGAGTCTATTGGTGAGCCTCCTTGAATTCCGGAGGACTCTTTTATTCGCTTTCTAGTTTAGTGCATTAGGATGTTGTGGGGTTTGTCCCAACATCCATCTCAGTTTTTTTAGAGGCTTCATAGACAGTTAGTAGTTCAGTAGTCTTTACATTATCTTTCTTATGTTAAAGACTTGGGTTGCCATTTTTGGCCAAGTTGAATGTTTGATTTCTTTTAACATTCTAAGTTATATTATTTAGTTTTTTGAGTAAGTTCAATTGGTCATTGTAAAAATGCTAAAGTCTTTCGCTGAGGTAAATAAGCCAGGCAAAGGGTTCGCTTAGGGCCAGCAATGGTTCTCGAGTGCCAGTCCCGCCTAGGGTGTAGACCCGAAGCGTGACAATATATATATATATATATATATATATATATATATATATATATATATATATATATATATATATATATATATATATATATATATATATATATATATATGTTTAGCTAGTGTTTTGCCTATGAGATGGCTTGTTGTTGTCCAATTTTGGGACTTGTATTTTCATATTAGACAACTATGTACTCATGACTTCTAGGTTCTTAAAGGGATTCTGTTATATATATAGAATTTTTTTCTTCTATTTCTGTCTTATTTTTTATTGTGTGTTATTTCTTTCTAGTTCTCCCTTTGGACTCACTACTTATCATTCAGAGTACAAATTGGCTTACCTACTATTGTGTTATAGTAGTTGCCATCACGACTCGAGAAACTGGGTCGATACAGAAAACCTCTAAAATAAGTAAAACAATTTTGTGGTAAAAGGCCTCAAACTAGCCATAAAAAAATCCAAAATAAGGAGAGAATCAACTAAACCATGTCCCTGAATAAGGAGGACTCACCAACTATGAACTATGAATGAATACTTTGAGCCTAAGAATGATCATTTGTATCTATATCACATGAAAAAAAAAATAGTACATAAGAGGTATTTGATAAGTACAATGAAGGTACTTAGAATTTAGATACAAAAATTAATAACAAAGTGCATATTTATCATAAGTTTTGAGTGGGATCAGAGTGAACCTTTTAGTTAAACATAAATATAAACTGAGGAACATTATATTGAAAGACGAACATAAATAAATACTTCTCCAATAAAAATGTATGTATGAGATCATGCTTTTGTATATATATATATATATATATATCATGTCTAACTGTGGAGTTTCTCAATGAATATACACCATTGTGCTCGTAGAATCTAGAATGATAGAATCATTGAAGGTCTAGACAAATATGATTCATAAACCATGAAATTTGTTTTTAATCCAACTTATTATTAATGTTCAAGATGTTTGGGGGTGTTTTGTAGGAATAAAATATATAATACAAAAATTTATTCATAAGTATAAAATAATATGAAAAGTTTCTTAATTGATGGATGTTTGGATAGAATGAGACTTGTCATAAACTCTTATCCTATAATTTATCTATAATAGAAAGGTAAATTAGGTAAGGTTATGGATGATTTTATAAACTCTTATCCTTTATTTTACCTAACCTTAAAAGGTAACTCAGATAAGGATATGGATGATTTAATAAACTAATTAGGTAAGCATATGAATGATTTCATAAACTTTTATCCTTTCCTTTATCTAATCTAAAAAGGTAAATGAAATAAGGATATGGATTATTTTATAAACTTTAATCCATTAATTTATTTGTCACGACCCGATCCCTCAAGTCGTGATAGCACCTACCATAACCCGCCAATAGGTAAGCCAACATGTACCTAGAACACGAGTAATAGGTATAAGGGCAAAACTAAAATGGAAATAATACTAACAATAATAAAAGACAAAAATGGAAAGAAAAACAAAAGCTATATTTAATGGAAACCCTCCCAGAACCTGAAAGTCACGAGTACTAAGCTATCTAGTATGAATAATTACAAGTCCCAAAATTTGACCACAATGAGCCGTCTCAAAGGTGAAAGACAAGCTAACATATGTAGAAAAAGAGAAAGGCTTGTCTAGGATGCCAAGTGCTCACCCACATCTCTGATATCCACAAGATGCAAAAGATGGCACGAATGATCACCGCTGGTAGCTGGTACTAGAACCTGCATCACAAAAAAGATGCATAGTGCAACATAAGCACAAAAGCAAGGTACTCGGTAGGCGTCATAGGCGACTGAGTAAGAAAGGTAAAGACAATCAGAAAATATAGAATCTGGACACAAACAAAGGTTAGAGTGGGAAAGAAAAAAGGCACATGAGTATAATTAAGTAAATCTAAGTACATCTAAACTAAACCTAACTAGACCCTATAAGCCTAAAAGGTACACTTGTGCGCAAGTTTAAATAAAACCCAAACTAATCTCTATAAGCCCAACAGATACACATAATAACTAAGACTACAAGAATAACATACTTAAATCCAAGTCCAAAAGAAGTCAACTAAGCCTCAAACCTACAGTGATAGGATTTAGGCCTCGAACCCAAAGTTGTAGAATCAGGGCCTCGAACCCAAACCATTAGTCTCTAGCTAGAAATAATGGCCTCGAACCATAAAATATCATCTTCAAACTAGAAAAAAGACCTCAAACCATAAATAATCACTACAACCAACAAACTCATAACCCAACTAACAAGAGTTCCAAGGGTATGTCAATACCAAGTCAAGTCATAGTGGGACGCCGCCCACCCAACGGTATCAACAAAACGCTCCTAGCCTAGTACAATTCAATCTCTAATCGTCGCGATAGCATAAACCTCCAGTAACGCCTTGGAGTTGCAGAACTAAGGAGAAAGAGAATAAAAGATCTAATAAGCCATGAATTTGCCTAAACTATGGCTCGTACTATCATACTCAAGTGTGTTATTCCAGCCTAGAAGGATCTAGTTTTTCTAAACGATGTGAGTAACAAAGCAAGCCACAAGGTTTGAGAGTCTAAGGCAACACTAGTCTATCCTATTCTAAGGCCAAACATGAATCAGAAAAAAAAAAAACTCAAGTAATTTCACATAGCACGCAAGTCACACAACCAACCCCACTAGCCTGGTGCTACTCTCAATACAATAGTAATCAACCCTAAATCATGGTTTCTAAGAGTAAAAGAAAAAATAACTAGGTACCCGCCCCCAATTCACACTGATCATTACGAATTTACACATTCATGCTCAATCCAAACAGAAAGAAAGTCATAGTTTACCTGTAGGCCGACCACACGTGCTCCAAATCACAAGGCCAGAGCTTTTTTCCTTCTGAGCAACCTCTGAATGCTGCCACACTATCAAAATTAGGACCACAACATCAAGATGGTCGTTTAGACATAAAAATCACCTAAAATTGTGTTGGACCAATTTATAGAGTCAAATGGGAATTGTGGGTCCCATATCAGAATTTCAAGAATTGACTTCATCAAAAGGTCCTAAACTACACCTCAAACTAGTGTTCCAAAATTAGATACAATCCGCGGCTCGAAAGTTGCCACAACAATAACATGCAATAAAAACCCACTTCAAGCAAAAATAAAAGAGAGGGTAGATGCTTAAAAAAGAAATTCACCTCAAACTAGGGTTCCTCAAAAGATTCTAATCGCAAAATTAAGTAGTCACGCTCTTAATGATCACACAGGACTTAGAATCACTCAAATCAGATCCCGAATGAGGGAGAAATTGCCTTTTGAAAATAAGAAATGAGACTGCAAATTCACTATATAAATAGATGATATATGGTCGTTACAAGTCCAATTATAGTCGATAAAAGTCTAATTTCTTGTCACTAAAAGATTGCACTAGATATCAACACTTCAACTAGTTTGTTTAAACTCCTAATAGTCTGACGGGGTGCTCCGAATTCGTTTGGAACCCTATGCATGCAAAAAAAATGAAACCCTACCATATTCGATATTCCAGACGAGCAATCAAAAATCCCATATGAGGTCATTTCAGCAAAAAGTAGGTCTCACACCAAAACTCCATGTAAAGCCAAAATCCCTAGGGGGCTCTTAATTAGCCAAGAAGCCTCGGGATCCAAATGAAGGGTTGTTCTAGATCAAATTCAACATTCCAGAGCTAACCGCGTTGATGGAATTCGCATCCAAACTCATTTACTCAGAATGTTAAATAAAGTCAATCGTAGGCCCTAACTTGAAACTTAAAATGCCTAATCCGACAGACTTGCACTAAGAGCTTCGGGAGTCATGTCGACCATGCTAATAGCCTAAAATGATCCTTTCACAAATAATGGAATCATCTTAATTGGATTCTAAGGTCATCTTCTTGAAATTTTTATCAAAACAGACCATTCAAAGTTCAAAAGCTCCAAACCACTAAAGCTCACATAAAAACTAAACGAATGACCCGGTGACCAAACTGTCAGTCCCAACAAGTCATAAATGGCTTAGGGTCGGTATAGAAAATCTCTAAATGAAAAACATGAGGCATAAACATGGAAATGATCGGGAGGTCATTACAACATCCACTATTAAAACGGACTTTCATCTGCGAAAGTAAGAATCGAGACGTACCTGAAGGCTCCAACAAACTAGGAAACTGCTCCCGTATATCATGCTCGGTCTCTATCTCAACTTGATTACCTCAAATGGATCTTAACCATAGATATGGATCATGAGTGCATGTGACACACATATGTGGCAAGAATGGCAACTAGTTCCCTTTATAAGGTCAAGGGAACATACCGGTGCGCATCGACACTTGGAAAACTGGGTGATACCTGAGAACATCCAAGAAAAAGCTAACTCATAAGAAACCTCTCCAACTGTCTGAAGGATCTCAAAATGTCGTATATACATGGGGCTAAGCTAGCCCCGCCTTACGAATCTCATCATGCCTTTCATGGGCGACACACAGAGAATGCACTATCACCAACAGAGAATCTCAAAGGACGAAGCCTACGATTCTCATAAATCATGTCCCTACTTTGAGCTACTCGAAGTCTATCCTTAATCACTCTCACCTTCTCCAAGCCTCCTGAATAAAGTTGTACCACGTGGTCTAGGCTATATAGTCTCTATCCAACCAAATGGAAAGCGACAACACCTACCATATAAGGCCTCAAACGGGGCCATCTTAATTCTAGAATGGTAGATATTATCGTACACAAACTCCGCCAAAGGCAAGAACTAGTCGTACTGAACTCCAAACTCTATCATGTCCTCAAGGACCTGTATATAGTACGCTTCAACTGACCATCAGTTTGCAGGTGAAAAGCTGTGCTAAGGTCAACCTGTGTGCACTAAAAAGTCCTCCAAAAGCTAGGAGTGAACTAAGCACCCTGATCTGATATAGTAGTGACAGACTCACCATGAAGACACACAACCTCACAAAAGTAGATATGGGATAACCTCCCAATATTAAATGAAGATTAAATAGGGAGAAGGTCTGCTGACTTGTTCAGTCAATCAACGATAACCCCAATGCTATCAACATTTTTAGAAGTCCGAGGCAAACCTGCCACAAGATCCATGGTGATGTAATCCCACTTCCACTCTGGAATGGTAATCTCTAAAACTCACCACCATGTCTCAAATGCTCGTCCTTCACCTACTGGAAACTAAGGGACCTAGATACGTAGTCTGCAATATCTCTTCTCATACTGCTCCACTAGTAATGTTACTTGAAGTCATCGTACATCTTTGTGGTGCCTAGATGGATAGAATATCTAGAGTCATAGGCCTCCCGAAGTATCAACAGAATCAAATTCCCACCTCTCAAAACACAAATACAGCCTGGAAACCTCAAAACACCATCTAAATCCAAGGTAACCTGACCTATATCACCTGCTAACACACAATCTCAAAATACCACCAAGGACTCATACTCAAACTGACGGCTATGAATCTGATCAAGTAGAGGATTGAACTCCCATAGAGGCTAGAACATGCCTAGAATTTGAAACATCCAACTGAACCATCTGATTATCTTACAACTGAATGTCTAAAGCTAATGGTTTCCCAACTGTAGATAGGAAGGCTAGACTTCCCATACTCACTGCCTTCTGACTGAAGGCATCTGCTAATACATTAGCCTTTCTCGAATGGTAGAAAATATAGAGGTCATAGTCCTTCAGGATATCAATCCACTGATGTTGCCTCGAATTAAGATCCCTCTTGCTCATAATATACTGAAGACTGTTGTGATCAGTGTAGATTTCACAATGAACTCCATACACATAGTGCCTCTAGATCTTAAGTGTTAAAACTACCGCCGCCTACTCCAATTCATAAGTGGGGTAGTTAAGCTCATGTAACCTAAGTTTCCTCGATGCATAAGCAATGACCTAGCCTCGTTGTATAATAACACAACAAAAATCAACACCAGATGCATCACAATAGACTGTAAAGCCCTCGCCCTAAACCATAAGAGTCAATATGGGAGCAGTAGTTAGCAACTCCTTGAGCTTCAAAAAGCACAACTCACACTCCCCACACAACTCAAAAGGAACATCAAGGAGAGTCAACCTGGTCAAAGGTGCAACAATGGTAGAGAAGCCCTCCATAAACTATTAGTAGTAGCCTGTCGAACCAATGAAGCTCTGAACCTCAATAACTAAAGTGGGCTAGGCATATCACGAATTGCGTCAATCTTCGTCAGATCTATCATGATGACTTATTTGGACAATACATGGACCCAGAATGCTATATACTAATGCCAAAACTCGCACATTGAGAACTTGGCATAAAGTCGTTGATATCTCAAAGTCTAGAGCAAAATCCTCAGACGCTGCTCATGATCACTCCTACTCCACAAATATATTAGAATATCATCTATAAACATAATGACAAACAAATGAAGATTCAGCCTAAACATCCAAATCATCAAGTCTATGAAGGCGGCAAGGGCATTAGTTTACCCAAAAGACATCACTAGGAACCCATAGTTTCCATATCGAGTCCTAAATACGGACTTAGAGATTTCTGCTGCCCTAATCCTAAACTTATGGTAAAGAAACCTCAGATTAATCTTTGAAGAAAAAAAGCACCCCGAAGGTGGTCAAATAGATCATCAATCCTAGGCATGGGGTAGCGGTTCTTCACTTTCACCTTGTTCAACTGCCTATAATCAATATAGATGCATATCATGCTATCTTTCTTATCCACCAATTGAACGGGATCCCCCCAAGGAGACATACTAGGGCTGATAAATCCCTTACCCAAGAGAACCTGAAGCTGAATACTAAGCTCCTTGAGCTCTACAAGAGCCATACAATATGGGGGAATTGAATAGGCCAAGTATCCGACTCAAGCTCAATAGGAAATTCAATATCACACTCTGGGTAGGCCACATAAGTCGCTAAGGAACACATCGATAAAATCTGGGATAACACGCACAGAATCAACTAAAGAGACCTCCCTATTTACATCCCACACATATTCCAAATAGCACACACATCCACTAGCCACTAGCCTCTGAGCAATACAAGGCATGGCTAAGGTAATGGTCTCAAGTATACAATCTAAAATGGCATGATAGGGGGATAACCAGTCCATGCCTAAAATCACATCAAAATCAAGCATATCTAACACAATAAAGTTAGCTTGGGTGTCATGCCTCTGGATAGTAACTAAGCAAGACCGAAACACCTGATCCACTATTAAAGACTTACCCACAGGGGTCAACACATAAAATAGTGCTACCATAAACTGAGAACTCATACCCAAACAAGAAGCATAATACATAGACACATAAGAATAAGTAGAACCAGGGTAAAATAAATTAGAGGTGGGCTAATGGCATAATAGAATCGTACATGTGATCACATCATCCAATTCCCATCATTCGCCCTAGCTGGAGTCGGATAGAAATAGCCTTGCCTGCCTCCACCCTGGCCATTAGTCCTACCGCTTGACCTACCTACCTAGGGGCCACCCTGAATACCACGATAACAACAATGATGGTCCTGACCCTAACCTCGACCCTTAGCTAGAGGTGGTGTTGATAGAGCTGGTAGAGCTGGGGGAGTTGTCTGTGGAGCAGGAGCAATCCTCCTACGCATAGGACAATCTCTAGAATAGTGACCCTAGTCACCACAATCAAGGAAACTCAACAATGATCTGCCCCCAAAAGATCGACCAACTCAGCTTGAAGAACAAGACTAGGATGTATGGCTCTGACTGAAGCCAACCTCTCTCCTTGAAGCCAAAAATGAGGCTTGTACTTACCAGTCCAGGACTATCCCTGCTAATACCACTGCCTTCGCCTATCAAATGAGCCCCTCTGCCTAGAATAACACTAATTGTAGCTACCGTCAAATCTTGCTCTACTGTTGTTGCCCCTTTGGGCCTCACGATGGAGCTCCTCAATAGTGTGGGAAAGATAAAAAAATCCAAAAAATTACAACCCACGGGGACCATGGATTGTTTCTCATTCCAAAGCTGATGCCTCAATCCATGAAAAAAACAATGAACTATCTCCTCCTTAGTAGGTATAATCATGATGGAATGATTGGAGAGCTCATGAAACCTCACCTCATACTCTGACACCCTAATGGAGTCCTTCTCCAACCTAGAGAACTGTTCCTGGAGGAAATATCTGACACTACGAGGGATAAATCGGTCCAAGAAGTCTAAAAAAAAGTGGTATAGGTGATCAGAGAGGAACCATCTGGCATGTTCTTGATCAATGTATGCCAGCACTATCTGGCTAGCCCATCCTACTGAATGTAGTGAAGTCGGCCACTCTTGACTCCATAGTACTAAAAGTGTATAGCCACTCTCGGCAAGTGGTCATAAACTCGTAGGCATCCTCACCCACAGCCCTAGAAAACCTCAGAGGTGTAAGCGTTATGAACACTCTGAGCATCTTTTACCCCTCTAGAGAAATAGCTCTAGCTGTGATCATGGGTTGCGAACCCCTGGGTGGTACCAGGCACTAGGTGCCTCTATTTTATGCTAATCCTGCAGAAATGGTGCTAGCATAAGTGTCGGTGCTAGTGCAGGAGAAGGTTCTGGTGTTGGATCCTACTGCATGCCATTGAGCATAGTCAAAAGCTAGGCAATAGCTTCCGAAAGATCTGACGCCATTGTCGGACTGGGGGATGGCTAGGCTAGTTCTAGCCCCACTGACTACTGTAGAACACAGGCTATTGGAGGATCCGTTGTGGGCTCTGGATCATGCTCTCTATCTGGGGTGGTGTTTCACCCCTATAAGGCAAGGGAGATCGACCCTTACCCCAAGCCACCACGCGTAGCGTCGAGCCTTCTTGCAAAAATAGTGAAACAAGTGAGATTCCAAGAGACCAATAAAACACACATTGCACAAACAAAATATAGGAGAGAAAAATTCCTAAGGACACCTTATAGCCTCCCAAAGAAAGGATATGGAGATCTCTGCACAAATATGTAGAAATCTACGAACAATTAGCTCTATAAAAATGAAACTAGTGAACCTAGGGCTTTGATACCAACTCTTCACGACCCTATCCCTCGAGTCATGATGGAACCTACCATAACCCACTAGTAGGTAAGACAACCCGTACTTAGAACGTGAGTAATAGCTATAATAGTAGAACTAAAAAGGAAATAATACTAACATTAAGAGAAGAAAGATACGGAAAGCAAACCAAAACCTATATACAATGGCAACCCTCCCAAAACTTGGATGTCACGAGAATAGAGCTATCTAGTAAGAACAAATACAAGTCCCAAAAGTGGACAGCAACAAGTTGTCTCAAAGGCGAAAGACAAGCTAACATATTTAACGAAGGAGATAGGCCTGTCCAGGACACTAAGTGCTCATCTCTCATCTCCAATATCCACTAGATACAAAAGATGGCACGAACGATCACTGTTGGTAGCTAGTACTAGGAACTGCATCACAAAAAAAAATCTAAAGTGCAGCAAAAGTACCAAAACAATGTACTCAGTAGGCATCATAGGCCGACTAAACAAGAAAAGTAAGAACAATAAAAAAAATATAGAATCAAGACACAAACAAAGGTCAAATCAGGAAAGAAAGATTGAACATGAGTATACAAAAAGGAAATCTTTGTACAACTAAACTAAACCTAACTCGACCGCATAAGCATAGAAGGTACACTCATGCACAAGTTTGAATAAAGCCCAAACAGCACCCATAAGTGTGACAGGTACACGGAATAGCTAAGACTACATGAATAAGATACTCAAACCCAAGTCCAAAAGAAGTCTATTAGGCCTCAAACCCACGATTGCCTTGAATCCAAAATGGTAGAATCTGGGTCTTGAACCCAAAGTGGTAGAATTTGGGCCTCGATCCCTAAGCATCAGTGTCAAGCGGGAAATAACAGCCTCGAACCGTAAAATGTCAGCCTCAAAATTGAAATAAAGACCTCAAACTATGAATAAACTTTGCAACAACCCAACTCATAACCCAACTACAAAAAGTTCCAAGGGTATGTTAATTCCAAGGAGAATCCCAAGTTAAGTCAAGTTAATGTGGGACGCCGCACACCCAAAGGTATCAATAGAAGGCTCCGAGCCTATACAACTTAATCTTCAATCGTCTCGATAGCATAAACCTCCAGTAATGCCCTATAACCACAAAAACAGGTAGAGTGAGGATAACATATCAATAAGACAAAAATTCGCCTAAACTAAGGCTCATTCTATCAGACTCATGTCTGTTATTCCAACCTACAAGGATGTAGTATGTCCGAAACGAAGTCAGAGACAAAAATCCACAAGGTTTGAGAGTCTAAGGCAATATTAGTCTATCCTAGGCTAAGGCCATACATTAGAAAACAAATAAAACTCAAGTAATTTCACATAGCATGCAAGTCACACAATAAACCTTACTAACCTAGTGCTACCCTCGATACAGTAGTAATTAACCCTAAATCATGGTTTCTAAGAGTAAAAGAATAAATAAATAGGTACCCGCCCCCATTTCATATGGATCAACATGGATTTACACATTCATGCTCAATCTAAATAGAAAGGAAGTTGTAGCCTACATGAAGGTTGACCGCACACGCTCCAAATCACAAAGATAGGAGCTTTTCCCTTCCGAACGGCCTCAGAACACTGCCACACTATCAAAAATATGATCACAATGTCAATATGCTCTATTAGACACCAAAATCACCCAAAATAGAGCCGGACTAATTTTTAGAGTCAAACGAGAATTGTGGGATCTGCACTGGAATATTCAAAATTGACTTCGACAAAAGGACCTAAAATACACCTCAAATTTGTGTTCCAAAATTGGACACAATCCAAGGCTCGGAAGGAGCCACAACAACAACATGCAATAAAAACCCCTTCAAGCAAAAAATAAAGAGAGTGCAGCAGCTAAAATAATGAATTAAAATTATAATCACAAACCCAAGTATCCACGCTCTCAACAAAGACACGGGACTTCGAATCACTCAAATCAGAGCTCGGATAAGGGAGAAATCATCTTTTGAAAATAAGAAATGAGGCTGCAAATTTTCTATATAAATAGTCAAGATCTGGTCGCGAAGTTTCCAATTCTAGTTCCTAACAATCTAATTTCTAGTCACTAGAAACTTGCACTAGATATCAGCACTTCAACTAGTTTACTTAAACTACGAATTCTCCAATGGGGTGCTCTGAATTTGTTCTGAACCCCTTGCATGCAAATGAGATGTGCAACCCTACCAAATTCGATATTCTGGACTCAATGGAGTATCACAATTCCCATACGAGATTATCTCTGTAAGAAGTGGGTCCCACACCTAAACTCCATTTTAAGCCATAATCTACAAGAGGGGTCAGAATTAGCCCAAAATTCTCGGGATCCAAATAAAGGGTCATGCTAGATAAATTCAACATTTTGGAGCTAACTGCGTGCAGAAATTCTCATCCGAGCTCTTTTACTCAGAATGTTGACAAAAGTCAAACTTAGGCCTTACCTTGAAAGTTAAAACGCCTAATCGAACTAACACGCACTAAAAGCTGCGGAAGTTATGTCGGCCATTCTACTAGCCTAAAAGGACTCTCCCAGAGCTGATGGAATCGTCAAAATTGGATTCTAAGGTCATCTTCTTGAACTTTTGATCAAAACTGACCGTTCAAGGTTTAGAAGCTCTAAAACACTAAAACTCACATAAAAGCTAAATGATCGACCAGGTGACCAAAGTGTCAGTTCCAGGAAGTCATAAATGACTTGGGGTTGCTCCAGGAAAGCTCTAAATAATGAACATAAAGCTTAAACACAGAAATGAGAGGGAGGTCATTACAACTTCCACTAATAAAAAGGACTTTCATCCACGAAAGTAAGAGTCAAGAAGTACCTGAAGGCTCAAACAAGCCAGGAAACTACTTTTGCATATCATGCTCAGTCTCCCGGCTAGCCTCCTTAACTGGATGATGCCTCTAATGGACCTTAACTAGAGGAATAGCTCTCGAGTGTAGTAGTCGCATATCTCTAGCAAGAATGGAAACTAGCTTCTCTACGAAGGTCAAACGATCATCCAATTGTACTTCATCATACTGAAGCACATGAAACTCATTAAGAACATACCGGTTCAGCATCGACAAATGGAAAATTGGGTAGATAGCAAAGAACATTGATGGCAAAGCTAACTCATAGGAAACCTCTCTGTCTCAAGGATCTCAAAAGGACAAATATACCTCATGCTAGCTTGCCCCGCATCCCAAATCTCATCACGCCCTTCATGGGTGACCTACTGAGGAATACTCTATCACCAACAGAGAATCTCAAAGGTTGTCACCTACGATCCACACAATTCTTGTGCCTACTGTGAGCTGCCTGAAGTCTATCTTGAATCACTGTCACCTGCTCTAAAGACTCCGGAAGAAAGTTTGGGCAAGGTGGTCTAGGCTCTGTAATCTCAAACCAACCAACAAGAGAGATACAATGCCTACCATAAGGCCTCAAACAAGGCCATATGAATGTTAAAATGGTAGTTATTATTCTACGCAAACTCCGCCAAAGGCAAGAACAGGTCCCACTAACCTCTAAACTCTAAGACAAGCCTGCAACATGTCATCAAGGACCTAGATAGTAATCTCTTATTGACCATCAGTTTACGGGTGAAAAATTGTGCTAAGGCCAACATGAGTGCCAACTCATCCTAAAAAGTCCTCCAAAATCTAGAAGTGAACTTAGCACCCCGATCTGATAGAATAGAGACCGACACACCATGAAGACACACCACCTAACGAATGTAGATACGGGCTAACCTCTCAATGGTGAATGAAGACTGAATAGGGAGAAAGTGTGTTAACTTTGTCAGTCTATCAATGATGACCTAAATACTATCAACAACTCTAGAAGTTTGCGGTAAACCTACCACAAAATTCATGGTAATGAGATCCCACTTCTATTCCAGAATGGGTAATCTCTGAAACTCAGCATTAGGTCTATAATGCTTGTCCTTCACCTACTGGAAACTAAGGAACGAGATACATAGTCTGCAGTATCTCTTCTCATACCACTCCACTAGTAATGCTGCCTCCAGTTAAGGTACATCTTCGCGGTCCCCATATGGATAGAATATCTAAAATCATAATTCTCCCAATGTATCAAATGGACAAACCCCCAACTCTCAAAACACAAATACGACCTGCAAACCTTTAAACCCCATCTGAATCAAAGGTAACTTAACTGGTATCACCTGCTAAGACATGATCTCGGAGTGCCACCAAGGCCTCATCCTCAAAGTGACTACTACAGATCTGATCAAGTAGAGAGGACTGCTCCCACATAGGCTAGAACACACCTAGAATCTAAAACATCCAAATGAACCATCTTATTAGCTAAGGAATGAATATCCAAAGCTAAAGGTCACTCCACCATAGATGATAGCAAGGCTAGACTTCCCATACTGGCTAGCTTCCAACTCAATGCGTCCACTACTACACTCACCTTTCCCGAAAGGTAGAGAATAGAGAGGTCATAATCCTTCAGGAGCTCAATCCAGTGACACTACCTTGAATTGAGATCCATCTAGCCCATAATATACTGAAGACACTTGTGATCATTGCAGATTTCACAACAAACTCTATAAAGGTGGTACCTTCAGATCTTAAGTGCAAAAACTACCACTGCAAACTCCAAGTTATGAGTGGGGTAGTTGTGCTCATGTAACTTAAGTTGCCTCAATGCATAAGCAATAACCTGGACCGTTGCATCAAAACACAACCCAAACCAACACCAAATGCATCATAATAGATCGTAAGGCCCTCGCCCTCTACTAGAAGAGTCAATATGGGAGTAGTAGTAAGGAACTACTTCAGATTCCAAAAGCTCAACGCACACTCCTTATACCACTAAAAAGGAAAATCAAGGTGAATCAACTGGGTCAAAGGTGCATCAATGGTGGAGAAGCCTTCCACAAACCATCTATCGTAGCCTGCCAAAACAACAAAGCTCCCACACCTTTTTAACTGAAGTGGGCTTAGCCCAATAACGAATAGCCTCAATCTTTGTCGGATCTACCATAATGTCATCCTCGGACACCACGTGTCCCAAGAATGATATAGGATCAAGTGAAAACTCACACTTAAAGAACTTGGCATAAAGCCACTGATCTCTCAAAGTCTAGAGCACAATCCTTATATGCAACTTATAATAACTTTCACTTAGTGAATATAAAAGAATATCATCTATGAATACAACGACGAAAAAAATCAAGATACTACCTGAACACCCACATCAACAAGTCCATGAAGGTGGTAGGGGCATTAGTCAATCCAAAAGATATCACTTTAAACTCATAGTGTCTATATCAAGTCCTAAATGCGGCCTTACGGATGTCCGCTGCCCTATTCCTAAATTGATGGTAACCAAACCTCATATCAATCTTTGAAAACACTGTGGCACCATAAAGCTGGTCAAATAGATCATCAATCATATGTATGGGGTATTGGTTCTTCACTGTCACCTTTTTTAACTTCATACAAGCGATACACATTTGCATCATGCCATTATTCTTTTTCACAAATAAAACGAGTGCACCTCAAGGAGACACACTAGGCTTGATGAATCCCTTAACCAAGAGATCATAAAGCTGAACACGGAGCTTCTTGAGCTCTGCAGGAGCAATTCAATGTGGCAGACTGGAAATAGGATGAGTACCCAGCTCAAGCTCGATAGGAAAGTCAATTTAACGCTATAGAGTAGGCCAGGTAGGTTGGTCAAGAACATATTTATAAAATCTTAGACAACATGTATGGACTGCATTGAACGGCCTCCCTATTCACATCCCACACATAAGCCAAATAGGATAGACATCCTCTAGAGACTACCTCTGAGCTTGAATAAAAGAGATAACTCCAACCAGTGTACTACTAATGGAGCCCAACCAAAACACTAGAGGAATACTAGGCATGGCTAAGAAAACAGTCTTAGAGAATTAATCTAAAACCACACGATAGGGGGATAACCAGTCCATGCCTAGAATCACATCAAAATCAAGCATATCTAGCACAATAAGGTCAGCTCAGGTGTCACACTAGTGGAGAGTAACTAAGAAAGACCAAAACACCTGATTCTCTACTAAAGACTCACCCACAAGGGTTTACACACGTAACGATACTTCCATAGGATTAGAACTCATACCCAAATGAGAAGCATAATGCACAGACTTATAAGAATAAATAGAACTAGGGTCAAATAAAGTCGAGACAAGCTGATGACATAATAGAATCGTACATATGATCACATTGTATGATACCTAAACCTACGTCCTTGCTGGAGATGCATAGAAATGGCCATGTTTATCTGCATCCTGTCCATTAGTCCTACCGCCTTAGCTGTCTCCCCATGGACCATCCCAAAAATCCATGATAACCACCACGATGGTCTTGACCCTGACCTCAACCACTAGCTGGAGGTGTTGTTGGTGAAGCTGTCTGTGGAGCAGAGTCAATCTCCTTATGCATAGGATGATCTCTAGACTAATGACCCAACTAACCACAATCATAGCAGCTCGACGATGATCTTCCCTCAAAAGAAGAGCCCCAACAGCCTGAAGCATAAGACTAATATTCATTGCTCTAACTGGAGCCAACCTCACTCTGATTACACTAGTCTCTCTCTAAAGCCTACAATTTTTTTAGCACTGGCCGACTAGACTGGCCCTACTAATACTCCTTCTTGGGTAAGTCAAAAAAGCCCTACTGCCTGGAACAGGACCCATTGTAGCTACCCTCATATCAGGCTCTCTTGTCATTGCCTATTTAGGCCTCACAATAGAGCTCCTCAATAGTGCGGGTGTGATCAACAACATCTATAAAAGAACAACCCGCGAAGACCATGGACTAAGTTTTAAATAAATAATCCTAAACCAGTACAACTCAATCTCTAATCATCATGATAGCATAAACCTCTTGTAACTCCTCAAAACCACAGAAATAGAGAGAGACGACATAGAAAATCTAATAAGCCAGGAATTCATCTAAACAAGGCTCATACTATTAGACTCAAATCTGCTATTCCAACCTACAAGGATCTAGTCAGTCTAAAACAACGTTAGAGACAAAGCAAGCCACAAGGTTCAAGTGTCTAAGGCAACACTAGCCTATCCTAGGCTAAGGCAAAATATAAATTAGAAAAAAAAATAAAACTCAACTAATTCCACAAAGCATGAAAGTCACACAACCAACCCTACTACCCTGGTGTTGCCCTCAATATAGTAAGAATCAACCCTAAAACATGGTTTCTAAGAGAAAAAGTAGGAATAACTAGGTACCTGCACTAAATTCAAACTTATCTTGATGAATTTACAAATTCATGCTCAATCAAAATAGAAAGGAAGTGGTAGCCTACCTGTAGGCCAACCGCGCCCTCCAAATCACAAGGTGGGAGTTGTTCCTTTATGAATGGCCTATGAACGCTCCCACACTATTAAAAATAAGATCACAACAACAATATGATTGTTTAGACACAAAAATCCCCCAAAATGGAGTCGCACCAATTTTTATAATGAAACAAGAATTGTGGGACCCACACTGGAATTTCAAGAATTGACTCTATAAAAATGTCCTAAACTACACCTCGAACTTATGTTCCAAAGTTGGACACAATCTGAGGCTAGTAACCAGCTACAACAACAACATGCAATAAAAACCCACTTAAAACAAAAATTAAAGAGACTGCAGTAGCTAAAATAAAAAATTCACCTCAAATGGGAGTTCCTCAATAGATTATAATATCAAACCCAAGTATCTACGCTCTCAACAATCACACAGGACTTTGAATCACTCAAATCAAAGCTCAGATGAGGGGGAAATCGCCTTTTGAAAATAAGAAATGAGGCTTCAAATTTGCTATATAAATAGCCGAGATCTAGTTTCTAAAAGTCCAATTCTGGTCTCTAAAAGTTTGGTTTCTGTTTGCCAAAACTCTTCACAAGATATCAACACTTTAGCTAGTTTACTTAAACTCCAAATTCTACGACTGGGTGCTCCGAATTCTTTTCGAACCCCATGCATGAAAACTAGATGTGCAACCCAACTAAATTTGATATTCCAGATTCAACAAAGTAGTCAAAATTTCCATACAAGGTCATCTCAGCAAATAGTAGTCCATTGTTTCTTTGATTTACATACAATTTATATTCATATTATGTAAATGAAGTGACCAAAAACTAACTTTAAATTTACAAATCTGTTACTATGTGTGATCTTGTGGAGAAGTAGCACCCAAAACGTTATAAAAGCTAAAGTAGTAAGACAAGAAATTTCCACTCTCACTTCTCCTTTTTCATTTCATTTGTCTAATATTTTCTTAATTCATACTAATAAGAGTTCCATCAGTAATAAAATGGTTGGAAAGATTTGTAATGAATCAACAAAGCATAAGTCTAACACCAAAACATGTGGGGTTGATAAGAGAAATGTCGGCCTTGTAGATTTGGGCCTTAACTTTGATCAAAATGATGAATGACTTGTTTGTGGTAGAAAGTCTGTGAACAAGGGGGGAAAATACAAGGATGATCTAAGGGATTCAAAATAGTTTCATTTAGAATCATTCGAAAATAAGAATATTACTTGTGGTCATCCAACTGTTCAAAAACTTGAATTGTGTATCAATATTGGATCATCTAATCAATTCAATTTTTCTAATAATGAAAGCGAGGAAGATGGTATTTTAAGTGATGATGAATTATATGAGCACCCAAATTTAAAAGAAATGAATAATGAAGAGCGCAAAAAAATATCATTGGTTTAACAAATTCTTTGAATATATCAAAAATTTAACAATTCATATTATTATTGATCCTAAGCGCGACAATGGAATTGCCCTGCCTGCAAAGGTGGATTAGGTGCAATTAGGTGGTTCATAAGGTTGCACTGATTGATGCCCCATACTAACACAACATGACATAGAGAGCTTGCTCAACTTTTAGAGGTGCAGCTACGTCTAAGGGGCTGAATCTGAAAGGAATACATGTCTTTTAGTAGGAACACGGTTCATCATATGTTAGTTATTCTTCGTGTATAGTCTATCATTATATTGTTAACGTATGATTTAGTATTTTTATATGGTTATTTGTGTGAACCCTCAAAATAGAGAAAATTCATGTGTTTGAACTTGTGTTGATTAAATTTTATACTCTACTCATTATGATTGAATTTATCATGATCAATTGTACATTCAGTTTTTTTGTTCAACATTTCAAGGATGCTCTAGATAAAGTATCTATCACTTCAATCTCAAATTTATGTATATATGAGCTATTCTTATAATCAGTATTATTCTGTCAAGAAACATAAATTTCATGATACAGGACCTAGTACCATCTACCAGTGGTGATCGTTCATGCCATCCTTTGCAACTTTTGGGAATTAGAGACGAGGGTCAGCACTTGGCACCTAGAATAAGCATGTCTCCTTATCTATATATGTTTAGCTAGTCTTTTTACTATGAGATGACTTGTTGTTATCCACTTCTTGGACTTGTATTTTCATATTACATAACTCTGTACTTCTGACTTCCATGTTCTGGAAGGAATTCTGTTGTATATAGATTTTGTTTTGCTTCCATTTCCATCTTATTTTTTTACTGTTAGTGTTATTTTTGTATATTTCTACCCTTATACTCACTACTTATCATTTTGGGTATTGATTGGCTTAACTACTAGTGGGTTATAGTAGGCGTCATCACGAATCGAGAAATAGAGTCGTTACAAAAACCCTCTAAAATAAATAGAAAAATTTGGTGGGTCAAGGCCCAAAACTAGCCACAAAAGAAGTTGGAAATATGGAGAGAAACAACTAAACTATGCCCCCCAATATGGAGGACTTACCAACTACTAAACTATGAATGAATACTTTGAGCCTAAGAATGATCACTTGTATCTACATCGCATGATAAATATAGCACATAAGAGGGTGATAAGTACAATGAAGGTACTAAGTATTTGGGAACAAAACTAAATATCAAAATGTATATTTATCATATATATATATATATATATATATACACACACACATATATATCATGTCTTAGTGGGGAGTTTCTCAACCAGCATACACCGTTGTACACATGAGAATCTAGAATGACAAAATCATTGAAACTCCAAACAAAAATGATTCATAAGTCATATGAAACTTGTTTTTAACCCACATTATTATTAATATTCAATATGTTTTAGGGCGTTTTGTAGGATGAAAATATATGATACAAAAATTTATTCATAAGTGTAAAAGAATATGAAAAGTATCTTAATTGATAGATGTTTTGATGTAATGAGACTTATCAGAAACTCTTATCCTTTAATTTATCTATCCTAGAAAGGTAAATTACATAAGGTTATGGATGATATTATAAAATCTTATCCTTTAATTTATCTAACCTTAAAAGGTGAATCACATAAGGATATAGATGATTTACTAAACTAATTAGGTAAGAATATGAACAATTTCATTTACTTTTATTCTTTCATTTATTTAATCTAAAAAGGTAAACGAAATAAGGATATGGATGATTTTATAAACTCTTATCCATTAATTTATCTAACCTAAAAAGGATAATCAGATAAGGATATGGATAACTTCATAAAATCTTATCCTTTCATTTATCTAACCTAAAAAGGTAAATCAAATAAAAATATATATAATTCACAAACTCTTATCTTTTCTTTTATCTGACCTAAAAGTTAAATCAGCTAAGGGTATGAATATTTCCTTTGTGGTAATTCTTTGTAATATATTATACATATTATTTTCATTTTTCTTTCCATTTGCATACAATTAACATTCTTATTATGTAAATTTAGTGACCAAAAACTAGCTTTAAGTTACAAATCAGTTACTATTTGTGGCCTTGTGGAGAAGTCAGAAGTAGCACCCCGAAATGTTATGAAAACCAAAGTAGTGAGACAAGAAATCTCCACTCTCACTTTTTCTTTTTTATATGATTTGTGTAATATTTTCTTAGTTCATGCTAATATGAATTCCAGCAGCAATAAATTGGTTGGAAATATTTGTAATGAATCAACAAATCATAAGACCCAAAACATGTGGGGTTGATGAGAGAAATGTTAGTGTTGTAGATTTGAGACTTAATTCTAATAAAAATGATGAATGTCTTATTTGTGCTAGGAAATTAGAGAACAAGGGAGAAAAACCACTACATGGATCATGTTAGGGATACATCATAGTTCCATTTTAGAATCATTGGAAAACAAAATTAGTACTTGTGGTTATCCAATTATTCGAAAATTTGAATTATGCAACAATGTTCGATCATTTAATCAATTGGATTTTCCTAATGATGAATGCAATGAAGATAGTATTTGAAGTGATGATTAATTTGACGAGCTCCCAAATATAAAAGAAATGAATAACTAGGAGCACAAAAAATGTCGTTGGTTCAAGAAATTCTTTGAATGTCTCAACAAGTTGACTATTCATATGAATACTGATCCAAAGTGACAATGGCATTGCCCTGCCTGCAAAGGTGGACCAGGTGCAATTAGGTGGTTCACTAGGTTGCACTCATTGATGTCCAATACAAAAACAAATTTATTTTTAAATGACACATACAGCTTGCTCAACTTTTGAAGGAGGAGCTACGTCTAAGGGGCTAAATCTGAGAGGAATGTATGTCTTTTAGTAGGTACAAGGTTCATCATATCTCAGTTCTTCTTCTTGCGTAGTCTATCAATATATTGTGAACCTATAATTTAGTATTTCCATATGGTTAATTGTGTTAACCCTAAAAATTGTGAAAATTCATGTCTTTGAACCCGTGTTGGTAAAATTTTATAATCTACTCATTATGATTGAATTTGTGATCATGATCAATTATACATTCATTTTTTTTGTTCAACGTGTTTAAGGATTCTCTAGCTAAAGTATATATCACTTCAGTCTCAAATTTAAGTATTTACGAGCTATTCTCATAATTTGTATTATTCAGTTTATCAACACAAATTCTATGATGCAGGTCCTAGTACCAGCTACAAGCAGTGATCGTTCATGCCATCCATTC
The DNA here is from genome assembly GCA_035578085.1 of Solanum pinnatisectum. Lineage (NCBI taxonomy): Eukaryota > Viridiplantae > Streptophyta > Magnoliopsida > Solanales > Solanaceae > Solanum > Solanum pinnatisectum. Next base: position 36,359,504 of record CM069083.1, read on the forward strand.
CAGCTTTTCGGATTAGAAATGAGGGTAAGGACTTGGCATCCTAGATAATATATATATTTATATATATATATATATATATATATATATATATATATATATATATATATATATATATATATATATATTGAGTTGTTTTTGCCTTTGAGATTGCTTGTTGTGGACCAATTTTGAGACTTGTATTTTCATGTTAGACAACTCTATACTCGTGACTTCCAGATTCTGCAAGGGATTCTATTGTATGTAGATTTTGGTTTTCTTCAATTCCATCTTTTTTTTTATTGTTAGTGTTATTTTTTTGTGTATTTCAACCCATATACTCACTACTTGTCCATTTGGATACGAGTTGACTTACCTACTTGTGGGTTATAGTAGGTGCTATCACGACTCAAGAAATTGGGTCATTATAGAAAACCTCTAAAATAAATAAAACAATTTGTTGGGACAAGGCCCCAAACTAGCCATAAAAGAAGTCTAAAATATGGAGAGAAACAAATAAACTATGTCCTTGAATAAGGAGGACTCACCAACTACTAAACTATAAATGAATACTTTGAGCTTAAGAAAGATCACTTGTATCTACATCGCATGAAAAATATAGCACATATGAGGTATGCAATAAGTACAATGAAGGTACTGATTATTTAGGCGAAAAACTAAATAACAAAATGCATATTTTTCATATGTTTTAAGTGGAATCAGAATGAACCTTTCAATTAAACATAAATAAAAATTAAAGAACATAGTAGTTAAAGACCACAAATATATATTTCTCAAACAAAAATGTATATTTGAGATCATGATTTTTGAAATCATATTTTAGAGGATGCATATGTGTAAATTAAGTTATATGGCGTTATATCTATGACTATATATGTAACACCCCGTATCCAAAAACAGACCAAATATAAAATTTTCAGAAGTTGCAGATGCAATCCATGGTTGCCACCCACGGACTGTAGAGGGACCCATGGACCGTAGGTAGGTCCGTGGATCAACAACCTGCAACCCCATCCCAAAACCGCAGGAAAAATTAAGCTAAGGATCAGCCTACGCCAAGACCTATGAATCGTAGGTCAAACACGATCCGTGGTCTGGGGCCATAGGTCAAACCCTCAAATTTCAACTCCCAGAACCCCAATCGACGCCTTGCAGGATGGACTATCGGTCTGTCCACGGTCCATCGTCCTAGCCATCGGTGACCCCCAATAGATTTTAAGTAAGGGTTCGTTTGGTCTTTTCCCTATGCGTTGGACCTCTAAACTACGTTGTTTAACCCTTAAACTACGTAGTTTTGGTCATTTTTAGCTTAGTAACTTAATTAGAACTTACAAGCCTAGTCAACTCATTCTCAAAAATTCATCAAAGTTGAACGAAAAAAAGGAGAAAAAGTCAACCAAGCCCTCTCCAAGAACGCAAAAAGTTCTCGTCTATTCCTGCCCCAAAATCAAAAGATTTCTTCGTGAATTTCATCACCAGGTATGTGGGATTTCACTAGTGGGTTCTTTTCACCCATTAGGTTCCTAGAATTCAGTCAGAATCTTGATTCCCTAAATATTATCTAGACCTAGGGTTTCTTGAATGTTAGAAATTGTTACGATTTAGCTGTTAGAATACTCCAAATCAAATTATCATGATTTCGTAACATTGTTTCTTCGTTCTTGTTGAAATTCAGAACCCTAGATGTGTTGATTCTTTCAGTTCATGAATTACACTTGCTAGGTCAGTTTACACAGATATACATGCTCCAGTTAAGAATGTTTAATTATCAATATATTAATGTTGTATTTTCAATTAGCATTTCAAAATATCAAGCTATCCAGTTATTTTGAGTTATATTGTGATGTATATATATTCAGTTGGGAGTAGACTTAACACCAAGTTAGACTAGGATCAGTCACCCTCATAGTCCCAGAACTACGTGCCCTCGTAGGTTTGTAAGTCCCCTCTGTGGGCATTATATTTAGTGATCATGTCAGTCATGCCTCTATACCCTTGGCAAGGTGTATTGGGTCCTCTCGATGGGGCGTATACATCAGACTCCACATTTAGCTCATGTGTTTTTATGTCGGTTATTAGTAGCTTCCACAGTCAGATTCTAGTGCATTTGACCAGGCCATTAGTTACAATTCAGTATTCAGTTTCAGTATGTTATGTACTTGGTCATTGTATTTAGTTTAGTTCATATTCAGTATGTTTGGTATACTCTTCATGTTCATCTTATATCATTGTTCAGTATGTTTTTTTTCAGTTTTGTATATGTTTTTCAGCTTTATCCTATCCTGCATGCTCAGTACCTTTTAAGTACTGACGCATACTCTGCGCTACATCTTCTCGTGATTTAGGTTCAGGTCCTCAGCATTCAGATCATGCATAGATCGGTTCCTGATCTCCAGATCAGCAGTATCAGTGGTGAGTCCTCATTCTTCGAGGACGATTTACATGTTTTCTATTTAGTCTTCCCTTTTCAGTTTCAGTTTTGCTAGAGTTAGCTGGGGGCATGTCCCATCATCTCTAGTAAGTTAGAGGCTTATATTCAGACATAGTTAGATTCAGCTTTAGATGTGAATTTGATCTTTTAGTTTTTATTAAACTAATAGTTCTTTATATTTAGAAAGTATTTGGTATTCCCCATCATTTGAGTTATCTCATGATTTAGCTTCTGCATTAGTTTATCTATGCATAGATTTGTTTAGTTTGCTTATGATATGCCAGCTCAGGGTTAGCTTGGGATCACTCATAATCCTAGGTCCCGTGTTTATGTCCAGGGGTTGCCTCGGGGCATGACAAACTTGGTATCAGAGCATTAGGTTTAAGTGTCCTAGGATGTGTGAAAGTCACACTAAGTAGAGTCCTTTTCTTGGGTGTGAAGTGCACCACATCTAATGAGAAGGAGGCTACGAAATGTTTTAGGAAAACTTCACCTTCTTGTTATTCTTATCGTGGTGTGATCTACCCTCTAACTCGTTGTTATGCATTTTAGATCATGCCTACTCATAAAGCTTACACAAGGAATGTGAATGCCTGCAATGCTAACGCAGCTCATCCAATCCCAGATCAGGAAGTTTTGAATGCATAGTTTCAAAATGCAATTCAGTTTTTGGCTCAGAGTGTGACTAACCAGAACAATTAGCAGGTTCAGTTCCTGCAAATGCTATTGGTAGATCAGTGGCGGCTAGGGTCCATGATTTTGTTAGGATGAATCCACTTGAGTTTCTAGGGTCGCAAGTTGGAGAAGATCCCCAAAACTTCATTGATGAGGTTAAGAAAATCTTTGGAGTGATGTAAGTGACTGGAAATTATAGGGTAGAGTTTGCGTCCTACCAGCTCAAGGATGTCTCTCACATATGGTTCACACAGTGGAAAAAAATAAGCGTGAGAATGCAGCTCCTGTGACTTGGGAATGCTTTACTGGAGCTTTTCTGGACAGATTCTTTCAGAGAGAGTTGAGGGAGGCTAAGGCTTAGGAATTCATGAATTTGAGGCAAGGTACAATGTCAGTCCAAGAGTACGGACTCAAGTTCACCCAACTCTCCAGGTATGCTCCGCATATGGTTGCTGATTCAAGGGATTAGATATCTAAGTTTCTGTTTGGGGTGTCCGACTTAGTGAAGATAGAGTGCAGAAATGATATGTTGTTAGATGATATGAATCTCTCTAGGCTTATGACTCATACTCAGCAGGTTGAGGGAGACAAGCTTAGGGAACAGGATAAGGACAGCAAAAAGGCTAGGACAGGCAACTATGATTACTCTCAACAAAAATCAAGTAGTGGAAATCGTTCACAGTTTCAGCAGAAATCTTCAGCTCCAGCACCTTCATAGGCTAGTGCTCCATCCTCTGGGTTTTGAAAAAATCACAAAGGTAGGGCATCAGGCTCTAAGTCTCAGGGGAGTGTTTCAGGTACCAGAACCTACCCAACTTGTCCAAAGTGTGGTAAGAACCATCTGGGTGAGTGTCTTGCAAAAAAGGAATGATGTTTTGGGTTTGGTCAAACTGGTCACAAGTTGAGGGATTGCCTTTCTTCTAAATAGGGTCAAGGAGGTAACAATAGTAAGGCTCAATCTACAGCTCTAGCAGCACCAGCAGGTCGCCCAACTCAGTAGGGTGTTTCATCAGGTACAGGTGGCGGTCAGCACTAGAACATGTTGTATGCTTTCCAGGCTCACCAGGATCAGGAAGATTCTCCTGATGTGGTCACTGGTACGTTGCGAGTTTTTCATTTAGATATTTATGTTTTGTTAGATCTAGGGGCTACTATTTCCTTTGTAACTCCCTATATAACAGTGAACTTCAGTGTCAGTCTAGAAACTCTTTTAGAACCCTTCTTAGTCTCTACTACAGTAGGTGACCCAGTTATAGCTAGACGGGTATACAGAAATTGCCCTGTCACACTCTCTCAGAAAGTCAGCTCAGCAGATCTTGTAGAGTTAGAAATGGTAGAATTTGATATCATTCTATGCATGGATAGGTTGCATTCCTATTATGCCTTAGTCAATTGTAGAACTAGGATCGTTTTTTTCCAGATTCCAGATGAACCAGTCTTAGAATGGAAGGGTAGTAGCTCAGTGCCTATAGGTCGATTTATTTCTTACCTTAAGGCCGGAAAGATGATTTCCAAGGGGTATATCTATCATCTAGTTTGGGTTAAGGATTCAAGCTCCGAAACCCCAACTCTTGAGTCAGTTTCTGTATTAAATAAGTTCCAGAAGTGTACCCAGAAGATCTTCCCAGAGTTTTTGCCGAAAGAGAAATCAACTTTGGAATTGATCTTTTTCCAAATACCCAGCCTATTTCTATCCCTCCTTACAGAATGGTTCCATCTGAGCTTAAGGAATTAAAAGAGCAGTTAAAAGACCTTCTGGATAAGGGCTTAATCAAACCTAGTATTTCCCAATGGGGTGCACCAGTATTGTTCATGAAAAAGAAAGATGGTTCTCTCAGGATGTGCGTTGACTATCAGCAGTTGAACAAAGTCACAATAAAAAATGAGTACCCCATCCCTAGGATTGATGACTTGTTTGACCAACTTCAGGGTGCTAGTAATTTTTTGAAAATAAACCTTAGATCCGGTTATCATCAGCTTAGAGTCAGAGATAGTGACATCTTGAAAATAGCCTTCAGGTCTCGGTATGGTTATTATGAATTAGTAGTTATGTCTTTTGGACTAACCAATGCTCCTGCAGTATTTGGATTTGTTCGTTATCGTCTTTATTGATGATATCCTCATTTACTCTAGGAATGAGTAAGAACATGTGACTCATTTAAGGTTGTCTTGCAAACTCTCAAAGATCACCAGTTATTCGCTAAGTTTAGCAAATGTGAGTTTTGGTTGCAATCATTTGCCTTCCTTGGGCTTATTATGTCTTGCGAAAGAATCCAAGTGGATTCTTAGAAAATAGAGGCAGTGAAACAATGGCCTAGACCTACCTCTCCTACAGATATCAGAAGTTTCTTGTGTTTGGCTTCTTATTACAGAAGGTTCATGGAAGGATTTTCATCCATAGCTTCTCCATTGACTAAGTTGACTCAGAAGAAGGTCAAGTTTCAGTGGTCAGATGAGTATGAGAAGAGCTTCTCAGAACTAAAAACTAGGTTGACTATAGCTCATGTTTTGACTCTACCAGAGGGTTTCAGACGGTTATATTATCTATTGTGATGCATCCAGAGTCGACCTAGGTTGTGTATTGATGCAGCGAGCTAAGGTTACAGCTTATGCTTCTAGACAGCTTAAGGTGTATGAGAAGAACTATCCAACTCATGACATCGAGCTTGTAGTCGTAGTATTTTTCCTAAAGATTTGGAGACATTACTTGTATGGTGTTTACGTAAATGTGTTCATATACCATAAAAGCCTTCAGTATGTTTTCACCCAGAGCGAGTTGAATCTTCGCCAAAGGAGATGGCTTGAATTCCTCAGGGACTATGATATGAATGTGCTCTACCATCCTGGTAAGGCTAACGTAGTAGCTGATGCTCTTAGCAGACTATCCATGGGCTATGTAGCACATGTTGAGGAAAAAAGGAAAGAAATAGTAAAAGATGTTCATCAACTTGCTCGCTTGGGAGTTTGACTTATGAGCATATCAGATGATGTTGTGACAGTTTAGAATGGGTCAGAATCTTTATTGGTAGCTGAGGTTAAGGAAAAACAAGGCAGTGATCCTATACTGATTCAATTGAAGGGTGCAGTTCATCAGCAGAAAGTTGAGGTTTTCTCCCAATACGGAGATGGTCTGCTTCGCTACCAGGGTCGTTTATGCATTCCTAAGGTGGGTGAGTTAAGGCAGAAGATCCTTACAGAAGCTCATGATTCCAGGTATTCTATTTATCCAGGTGCTACTAAGATATATCGTGATCTATGGGATGTCTTTTGGTGAAATGGCATGAAGAGGGATATAGCAGATTTTGTGGCTAGGTGACTGAATTGTCAGCAGGTAAAGGTAGAACATCAGAAACCAAGGGGTATGACTCAAGAGATTAACATTCCTACATGGAAGTGGGAAATGATCAACATGGACTTCATTACAGGTTTACCTCGTACTTACGGACAGCATGACTCCATTTGGGTGATAGTAGACAGAGTTACTAAGTCTGCTCATTTCTTGGCTATCAAGACTGAAGATTCAGTGGAGGATAATGCCAAGCTTTACATTAATGAGATAGTCAGGTTACATGGGGTTCCTTTGTCTATCATTTCATATAGAGGTCCTCAATTTACCTCCACAGATAGATGGTCAGGCAGAGTGTACCATTCAAACCTTAGAGGAATTGTTGAAAGCTTGTGTGATCCACTTCAAGGGTAATTGGGATGACCACCTTCTTTTTATAGAGTTCGCCTACAATAATAGTTACCATTCCAGTATTCAGATGTCCCCTTATGAGGCATTGTATGGGCGTAGATGTAGATCTCCAATTGGTTGGTTTGAAGTAGGTGAAGCAGCCTTGATAGGGCCAGATTCAGTTCATGATGCTATGGAAAAGGTTCATCTCATCAGAGATAGACTTAAGACAGCCCAGAGTCGTCAAAAATCCTATGCAGATGTGAGGAGAAGGGACTTGGAGTTTTAGATTGAAGATTGGGTTTTCCTGAAAGTGTTACCTATGAAGGGGGTAATGAGATTTGGCAAGAAAGGGAAGCTCAGTCCTAGATATGTAGGCCCTTACAAGATCTTGAAAAGGGTTGGAAAAGTGGCTTATGAGTTAGAGTTGCCAGTAGAACTATCAGCAGTCCATCCAGTCTTTCATATTTCGTTGTTGAAGAAGTGTGTGGGTGATCCAGCATCCATAATACCATTGAAAAGTGTGGCTGTGAAGGATAGTCTCATTTATGAAGATATGCCAAGCAGAAGCAGCCAGGAAGTCCAAGTATCCTTATCTCTTTCCTTCCGATTCCATTCCAGCTTTGAGGTAATAGTTCCTCTCTAGTCTTTCAGTTACTCATGCATAAAAATCAGTCTTAGTATCATGGTCCTTCAGTTATACCTTCATTTCCATTCAACCTGGATGAATTTTGGAGAATGAGTTGACTAGGGCAAGTTCTAATTAAGTTACTAGGCTAAAACTGACCTAAACTACATCATTTAACCCCTAAACTACATAGTATTGGTCAGTTTTAGCCAAGTAACTTAATTAGAACTTACCCTAGTCAACTCATCTCCAAAATTCATCCAAGTTGAATGAAAAGAAGGAGAAAGAGTCGACCAAGCCCTCTCTAAGAACTCAACAACTTCTCATTAGTTCTAGCCCCGAAATCGAAAGATTTCTTCGTGAATTTCGTCACCAGGTATGTGGGATTTCACTAGTGGGTTCCTTTAACCCATTAGATCTCTAGATTTCAGTCAGAATCTTGATTCCCTAAATATTATCTAGACCTAGGGTTTCTTGAATGTTAGAAATTGTTGTGATTTAGCTGTTAGAATACTCCAAATTAGATTATCATGATTTCGTAACATTGTTGCTTAGTTTCTTGCATGAAATTCAGAACCCTAGATGTGTTGATTCTTTCAGTTCATGAATTAAACTTGGTAGGTCAGTTTACACAGATATACATGCTCTAGGTAAGAATGTTTAATTATCAATATCTTAATGTTGCATTTTCAGTTAGCATTTAAGAATATCGAGCTATCCAGTTATTTTCAGTTATTTCGTGATATACATATATTCAGTTGGGAGTAGGCTTAACACTGAGTTGGACTAAGGTCAGTCACCCTCATAGTCCCAAAACTACGTGCCCCCGTAGGTTTGTAAGTCCCCTCTGTGGGCATCATATTTAGTGATCATGTCAGTCATGCTTCTATACCCTTGGCAAGGTGTATTGGGTCCTCTCGATGGGGCGTATACATCGGACTCCACATTTAGCTCATGTGGTTTTATGTCGGTTATTAGTAGCTCCCACAATCAGATTCTAGTGCATTTGACCAAGTTATCAGCTACAATTCAGTGTTCAGTTTTAGCATGTTATGTACTTGGTCATTGCATTTAGTTTAGTTCATATTCAGTATGTTTAGTATACTCTTCATGTTCATCTTATGTCATTGTTCAATTTGCTTTATTTCAGTTTTGTATACGTAGTTCAGCTTTATCCTATCCTGCATGCTCAGTACATTTCAAGTACTGATGTATACTTTGTGCTACATCTTCTTGTAATGTAGGTTCAGGTCCACAGCATTCAAGTCATGCATAGATCGGTTCCCGATCTCTAGTTCAGCAGTATCAGTGGTGAGTCCTCATTTTTCGAGGACGATTTACTAGTTTTCTATTCAGTCTTCCCTTTTGAGTTTCAATTTTGCTAGAGTTAGCTGGGGGATGTCCCAGCATCTCTAGTCAGTAAGAGGCTTATATTCAGACATGGTTAGATTCAGCTTTAGATGTGAGTTTGATCTTTCAGTTGTTATTAAACTCATAGTTTCTTTATATATTGGGTATTCCCCATCATTTCATTTATCTCAAGATTTAGCTTCCGCATTAGTTTATCTATTCATAGATTTGTTTAGTTTTCTTATCATATGCCAGCTCAGGGTTAGCTTGGGGTCACTCGTGATCCTAGGTCCCATGTTTACGTCCAGGGGGTAGCCTTGGGGCGTGACAATATAAGTGATCATATATGTTCGAACACATACCACACAAAGGAATAATCAAGTCATCAAGATTTTTTAATAACATAAAGTCCCCAAACTCAGAACTCATGAAACACATCCTCAAATGATAGGGATAGTGGAGGAATCCATTTGAAATCAGTCTTTACCATTTACAAAATCATCTCTTTCATTTTCAAGGTGTTTCAAAAATCAACTAAAGCCCCTAAATCAGGCATCTCAATGTCAAATATAAATATACGCCACACAGACCCTCACTCGGGCAATTACTCAAATATCACATATTTTTAACACAATTAAAGGTATCACACAAGCCTCCACACAAACTAAGCATCACAAATAGGCATCATACTAACAACGCACGAAGGACAAAACTTACCAACCTCTAAAACTCATACTACAAATCATTTCACAATTGACTTCCTAAGAAAGATCACTTACTCATCTAAGTTTAAAATAGGAATAGCCAAACGTACCTTGAAGGCAAAAACTTCACTCGAGCAACTCTATCAGATCACTCTCTCAACCACACGATCACCGAAAGGATTCTCAACTATCAAGAATGGATAGAGTTCACCAAAAGGACCCTAATGATACTCATATTGATAGGATTAGAAACCGGGGGTAAAATAGTCCAAAAATTACGTCGGGAATTGAAAGGCTACAATCAAATTTTTAGTTGAAAATCAAGTTCTACAAGTCAAGATGAGTTTGTGATTGAAAACCCCATTAAAACAAGAATGAATCAAGCTCTAAATCAAGAATTTTCTAATTTTCTAACTTTGGGAGAAAACCCCTAAAAATCCACATTGAATTCAAGATTTAATCGAGTTTTTGGAAGATAAACTTGAAGGAATGCACTTACCGAAACGAATATCCTCAAGAAACCCCTATAAAATCTCCTCTACTAAGCTCCCAGAATGCAGGAACAATGTCACGATCGCGGAGCACTGTTCACCCACGAACGCGCCCCAACCCTCCGCGATTGCGGAGCCTCGGATAGCCACCCTTTTTGAATGCGCTAGGGACCTGCTAATGTGGTCCCGTTGCACCAGATATCACAAAATAGGTAAAGCAAGGATCAAAGTCTTCGATCGGACTCTCATAAATTGTTTGGAGTCCGATAAAAATAAATTGGACATGCTACCCAACTAAATTCGACATTCCAGACTCAATGGAATCGTCGAATTTTTGATTGGAGGTCAAATGATGGAAATATCCTCCTAAACAACTCTTACGACTTAAAACTCAACTTCTAGCCCAAATGCCCAAACCTCAACCTAAGGCCTCGGAAACATGAACAACCACTTTACTAGCTCAAACTCGACGTTGCTGATGCGATAGAACTAGCAGAATTCCCATCCGACGCTCGAAACTCAATATGTTGACCAAAGTCAACCATATCATGAATTCTCAACTCAAGAGGGCTCAAATCACCAAAAACTTACCCGATCGTATTGGGGACCATACCAACCATTTCCGAAACACAAACTGAGCATGAAAATACTAAGGGGAAGGACAAAATGATCATTTCATAATTAAAAGCAAATTCACAAGGAATAGGACATTACATTGATGCTACATTTTAAAATGTGAGCAATCTTGAATAATAAAAATTGAGATAAGAGATATAGAGGGAAGAATATGATTATTGTCTTATTCAAATGTTCTACCATTACATATAATACATCTATATATATAGGAATATATCAAGAAAAAGTTACATCACACAAACTTGAGGTTGTAATTGCATAAAAGAAAAAAATGAAACTTGACGATGTAGATTTAAATGAGAGTACTATATTGACACACTATTAGGTATTCCTTTGCCTGTGAGTCCTTGTTCACTTGTAGGGAAGAGCAATGTATATGGAACTTTAACAGGCCCTGACCTATTTTTCCATTTCTCATCACCATTCATCTGTATAATTTGATCCTCAATCTCACTTAACTTCTTACCAAATCTCTCAAAAGCAGCAATGGGTTCTTAATCCTTTGTCCATTCGGATGAGTCCCGTTGTCCAAGGTAAATCTCATCTGATGCATGCCTTGACAATATCTCTATGAGAGAAATTCCTAGTAATGTCTGCAGTTGAGGAGTGATTGTTTTCAAGTATGCCTTGTCAGGATTTTTCTTGAGTTCTTCATACTCAGGAGTTCCTGGCTCAGGCATGAATCTTCGACTTAACGTTGGGCGATTTGGGAGGTAACCTGCATAAGGGTATTGCCCAAAATTGACTGCTGCATGAAGTGCTGATGCTATCCAAATAATAATAGTGCAAGAATCTATTAGCTCTTGGCGAGTTTGCATTTTAGGCCACCAAGGTTCATCTTTTTTGTCACCGTGTCCTTCTTCTCGAAGTTCCTTCCACCACTCTTGGAGTTCATTATCTTTCAAAACTAATTCATCTAATTTATAATAGAAGTTGCAATATTCAGTTACCCAACTTTTGATTGCTGACCATATTTCTAAGCCATCAACAGCATATGGATAGTCTTGAATTAGCAAGCGAACACCATGTGGGGAACTAGAGTCCTCTACGGCCACTCCCCTAAAATCAAATGATATTATAGTTCATATTAGCAAAATCAAAATACCCGGAAATTAAACTTCATCAACAACCATATTTTTCTAGTAAAGTTCGTTCTAAATTTATAATGTATACCTCTTTATAAGATCAGCTGGAAGTGCTTGTTCAGGAAAAACCCAACTTTTGTAAACTACAGCTGACATTTCCATCACATATTTGGCAGGAAAAACTGTCATCTCAAGAACTCCACCAGCATTGATTAAGATCTGTCTTGCCAAAGCATTTATGTTCATCGTGTCACGAAAATGAGGATGTAAAAGCTTATGAATTGGGTGAAGCACACTTAGTTGCCTGTTTGTTGCAATCACAAAAGGCTCAATGGCTGCGTGTGTATTCAACCTGAGAAAATGAGACACACATATTATTTCAATATGATTTGACAAAGTACTGAAGTTGTAATTGTGACTCATAATTCCTTTAGAGAAGTCTAAAAATAGAATTTTACCAGTGACTAATTAGCTGATGGACACCCGAGTCATTCACTGCAACATAAGCTTTTGCCAATTGCCATATTGAACCTTCAACACCTTGATCAGCTGGGGTATAGACTTTGCTAACAGCTCCAAGTTCATCACCATCAGGATGTGGCAAGCTTAGTTCAATTGCTACCGGCTTCATTGTTCCATCGTCTTGCAAGAATAGCAAAGTTCTTGAGGCGTAGAGTTTTGTGTTTGTCGTGTTTATTCTCCTCACATATGGCATAAGGATGTCATGGTGATTTAGTATATAAAGCCTGTTAGTCTTGATTGCCTGTAAATAACATTGGTAATCGAGTTATTACTCAGGACTAATGAATGAAATCTACTACTACTCAAAGTGTTTAAGCAAAATAATCTGAAGACAGAGATAAATGAATTACATCATCGATCGTTAGCCCATCAAGTGTATTCTCTATATGCTCTTTGGTTATTGTACTGTTTTGATTGCCATATACTTCAGAATCTAACTGGCTTTTTGGAGGGAATTCCTATAGATAAAAAAAAAAACATAAGACAATATGTTATAAGCACGGAACGAAAAGGTGAAGTAGAACAAAGTTACTAACTCCTCTTTTCGAAACACAAGTCTGTGATATATATGTGATCGCAATGAAGCCAACTTACTTGGAGTCTGCTGATTATGACAGGATTTACTCCGGCAAGCATTTCTCTTGCAAATTCTTCATCAGTCCTCCATGAACTTTTATCCTCTGAAAAAAAAAAAATCTATAAATCACACGTAACAACAAACATCTAGGATAATATAACAATGGAAATAGGTGCGTCTCAGGAAGTAATTATCAATACCTTGAATAACTTGAGGTGTTGGGAATTTGAATTTTCCTTCACCATCAGTTCGGATAATTTCTTTTAGAATCTCTAGAGGAATACTATCAGTGAGGGCTTTAAGAAAAGGGCCTTGGGGCAATTTGATTCCTCCTTCATAAAGTTTCAGTACATCCTCAAAGCTGTCAAACTCATTAGGTGTGCTATCAAAGAGAGCTTGAAACTCGGGGATAAGGAACTGAACAATGGATTTCAAAGCATACGTCAGGAAGTCCGACAACTTAATGTGTCCAAAACGCTCGTCTCTTGGTACATAGATGTCTAAACTCATAAGTAGGGGAATCCTACTTTCACTTTTAGGATCTGCTTAAAATTTAAAACACGATATATGTCAGCCGAAGTTGCTTTCTTCAAAATCAACATGATAAATGATTCTAACGATAATAAATATAATATAACCTGCTTTTGTTGGCTTTCTGCCAGTTCTTCCTCTCCGAGGGTACGGGTACTCAGCAGATCCTCCGAGGATAGTTCTGGCATACTGTTTGCCTTTTTCTGGATCACCCAAGTCATTGTATAACGCGTAGTCATAAACTCTGTCCCATTCCTCAAGCTTTTCATTTCCATCTCCTCTTAAAGTCATTAATTCTTTTTCTCTGTAATTGCGCAATGGTTGTGGTGTTTCACTGGGAAGATATGCCTGCATTAATAATCAAAGTTCATATTTCTAAACAATTTCTCTTTTAACTAATCATATGCTCAACTAAATCATATATGTAACACCGGCTACCTGATTAGCAAAGAAAATACGTTCTGATTTGTATCTTTTAGCAGGATAAACCCAAGAATTGCAGACAAAATGAACGTTGCCATGATTAGGAACATCTTCAAGGGTGAGTGACTTGAGATAAAACTCATTGAAGTGGAAATTGTTGATAATAAATGCCCCTGGTACGCCAATATCTTCGTCCCAATCAAATGTGACATCAAAGGCAGATTCACCTGCTACTAATGAGGTTCCTGTAGTGAGCCACTTCTCCAAGTAAGCTGGATTGCTACGTTTCCCTTGTAAACCATTTCCTGCCAAATCGATCAGATTCACTAAATATTAAATTACTATCTATAGTTGATTCTAAAGAAACTAAACTTTCCATTAATATGAATATATATCCATCTCACAAGGTTAATCAACTAGATAGCAAACTCATTCAACTATCAATTTATATAAACACCATTCATACCTTTAAGTTGTCATAAAGTTTCGTTCTTTGTTCTGTGGCGACCCTATCTATGTTTTTTTGATGGCCAAAGATTGGATTCAATATCACTATACGTTTTATGAACATTTTCAAAGAATGTTAATTGGCTCTAGATAAATATATTTATACGCAATTAAATAATTGCAAAGATCATTTTTGTGGCTTAGTGACAAGATCAAATTTGACTCACAATTTACATAATAGTCGTTTTATTTTGAGATTTTTTAAAATATTTGACATGATTCTATTTTAGTACTCCACTTTCACAACATTTTAGGAATTAATATTGATGCACCTATATATTGTTATTCTATATAGTTTAAAACAAGGGAAGCTAAAGAAGTAATTACCAGGATCAGCATGAACTGCGCTGATCAACTGCAAAGAGACCCTTTTACCAAGGAACTCGAGTACTCCATCAAGAAGAGAGGCATTGACATCATTAAAGTCCAATACATTCTTCTTCATCAACACAACTGTTCCTTTCACCTTTTTTCCATTCTCCTCACTTCTCCCAGAGATAGCTTCAACTATTTTTTCCAGAAACATGATGATTATGTTCTTAACAGAAAGAGTAAAAAACAATACCTTATAATATATAACTTTCGATCTCTAAGCTTTTCAAACAAATGAATAAATTAAAAAATCGAGAAAGATGAGTTTTGTTATGTGAAGTTACAATGGGACGAGTCGGTATTTATAGCCGGCAGTATCTGCTTGTCAAAATATATTACTTTGTCTATTTCGCTCCAATTTACATGGCACGACAGATTTTAAGAGTTAATTAAGTTGTTTTTTCTTGACCAAATTTCTTTATTGAAATATTTCAGTTGATAATTAATATGATTTATACTACTTTTCAAAAATGTAAATTTTATTTCAAAAAATCTTAAAATTTTCATATCCGAATTTACAATTAATATTTAGCATAAATAAATGTGGACAAAAGAAAATATACTAGAAAAAAGATAAAAGAAAGCCAATATATATATATTTAAACTTGAATACTACTTATTAAACAATGAACGTAAGATTCTTGGCTAACTTTTACTGATCTTATCTTAAAAAATATATTTAGTAATATTTTGTTGAAGCAGCCCCTATTGGTCGTTTGTGTCCCACAGGCAATCAAGTGGACTGAAATCTAATGCGAAATTTTTTTGGAACTTCTGCATTAATCCATTTTGGAAAATATTAAACTGCCCCTCTTGAATTCGTCCTTTCAGTTTAGCCGCCAGCTGGTAGGTATATGACGCGGTTCAAAGCAATTATAAATATGTTAGAATATGGATTTGAACATATATAAAAGAAAAAAAAAATGGAAAAACTCAAATATGTTATCTATCTTTGAGAAAAAAAGATTCATCTATGTCATCAGTTAAAAGTTTGCTTCATCTACGTCGTTTTGATTTGAGAAAGGTTCATCCATGTCATATTTCTTAACTAAGAAATAGTTCTGATTTTGCAAAACCATTTTTTACATGTTGTCAATTATGATCCGGCAATGCCATTAATTAAATAATTTTTTTAGAGAAAAAAGGCTCAAATATATCATTGATTTTTTAGAAGAAGGTTAATCTATGTCATTTATTAAAAATTTGGTTCATGTATATCATTTAGTTAACAAATAATGACATCAATGAGCCTTTTCTAAAAAAAAGTGACATAAATAAGCTAATTTTTTAATAAATAATATATCTTTTTTCAAAGTTTAATGATGATCTATTTCCTTATAATCTATTTCCTTATAAAAAAAAAACACACCACAAAACTAATAAAAAAAAGTTAAGTTTGACGTGTCACGTGTGGTGTTGGGATATGGATTTAGAATGATGACGTGTTTGGGATATTTAGTCTTGGGTCAATTTGTGTTTGGTAATTAGATTACGCCAATTTGACTGACTTCCTAATTCTAATGATAAAATAATAGTTTGAAATTTATAATTAGAGAAAATGGTCTAAAATCTCCCAATCTATACCCGAAATTTCAACTATACACTTCAACTTTACGGGTGTCCTATTACCCACTTGAACTTTATATTTCTCTATTTTATATACATCTAAAATGTCACAACCACATATATGTTGTTGGGTGAAACTCACGCGTTTGACACGTGGAATATTATTAAAAACTTTTTTTTAAAATTTTTCTCCTTTTTTATTTATTGTTTTAAATTCTAGTTTAAGGCCATAACATCAAAGTTTATGGATGTATTTTGATCCTCAAATTTGAAACTATTTGATGACATTGTTGGTTGCTAATTTTTCAAGCTAAAAACACTAAGTTTGAGTGTTTGACTAAGTTCATGGCTGCAATTTTTAGATTTGAACTTTGGAACTCCATGAACACCGACGAGCTTTCATGTGGAATTTTTAGATCTTATTTTTGAATTGGGAGCAACTTCCGCTAATGTTTTGAAGAGTTTCATATGGCAAAAAACTGAAACTCATGGATTTAAAATGTGAACCACCAACTTGAAACCTCCATTAAAGTTGGTTCAAAAGGCTTGGGTTCAAATTCGACTTGCCACAAATAAGTACCGTTTTGAATGGGTAATATATCAAAAAAATCAAAATGTCAAGAAAAGCTTATATCTAAAATTTAGTGTGATTTAAAGAAGTTTTAAGACGACTTTGTTTCAATTATTCAGAGCAACGGGATGAAGAAGATGAAGAAATGACGCTGCATTTTCAGATTTGCAGGAATTTGACCAATTATTAAAATCAGTTGAAATTTTAATCCGTAGATCTGTTGGGTATTGAATATAGGATTAGAAATTTTCTTATTATTACAATTTATTAAAGAAAATTAGTTGAGTTTCACTATATTAAGCATATTCAAGCTTGAATTTTGCTTTGATTTGGAAGATTTTTGGGGCATAGTTCTTGATGGAGAAGGAATTTTTCGTCAAAATTAACCTTCTAACGCGCCTAGAGGAGGTGAGAACACCTTTCATGACAGGTCAGCACTTAGGTGTATATAAAATAGAGAAATATAAAATTCAGGTGAGTAATAGGACATCCGTAAAGTTGGAGTGTGTAGTTGGGATTTCGAGTATAGATTGAGGGGGTTTTAGACCATTTTCTCTTTATAATTATGATACGTTCATTAGCTTGTTAGATTAAAGTAGGCTTACTTTTCTCTTGTCAATTGTCCATAGTCTTCTAAAAGTTTGCTTGATTTTATTTCTCGGATGCTTCTCCCTTCGGAAAGTACCATCTTTCACCTTCGTCTACTTTAGTTGAATAAGTCATCTTTCTAATTTTTTTATCATATTGACGTACACTTTCAATTAGGTTACCAATAAAATGGCTCATGCACTCCAATCTTAATTTATTTATTTGAAAAAAAAAAAAAAAAAAAAGAAAAAAAAAAACAAAAAAAAATGATAATAATATTTTAAAATAATTTAAAAATTTTTGTTTTTTTTTAATTTTTTTAATAACAAATAATTTATATTAATATATTAAATTAAAATAAGTTATATTTATATATATCTCTAGTTTATACCGATAAAAAAAAAAAAAAAAAAAAAAAAAAAATCTCTCTCATTTTTTCTCTCACTTTTTTTACTCACACACACACATAAAAAATTAATTAAACAAAACAACAAACTTATTCTTTTGCATTTAGCACATATTACTTTTAATACAACAAACCAAACATTCACTAAAAGAATAAATATAAAAAAAATTTAAAAATAATAAAATAATCATCATATATCATACTAAACTGTATTATAATTCAAACCAAAGGACCCAACGAGAAGAATGTCATGTCACAAAAAAAAACTCATGATATGATGGCTAGAACTAGAACTCACCAGTAGATAAGTCAATTTGTAACTCGAAACAACAAGTAATATGCATACAGGGTAGAATAATAAATAATAGGAGATACAATTATAATATAAAGGAAACAGTGGGAGATAAGTTAGAACCCAACATATATATATATCTAATCATCTAATCTGATCTCACATATCGGAGCTACTACAAAAAAGAACACAGTAAAAAAAGTTAAAAAAATATACAAACTTGTCTCAAAATGGAAAAGACTAGTCAAACTAAGCATAAGAAGACATGTATGATCCAAAAAAAAATAGCTCACACCTTGTCTTCTTGAGTTTTGCTTGCGCTGCGATATCAGTCGCGAGATGATCGGATCTGCAGACACACATCAAAAAGCAGCATGTGAGTAGTAGTAGTAAGTAAGAAAACAACAAATACTCAGTAGGCATCGTAGGTTGACTGAGCTTGAAAAATAAAGACAATATGAAAAGCAAGAATTTAATAAAAATGGAATGAAAGCAAGTAACAAACTATAACCTAATTGGACCCTATAAGCCATAAGGTACACTTGTGTATTCTACAATCTTGTATATTATGGCTGCCGTATTCCCTCCCAAAACCATCATGTTACCAAATGGAGATATACTTTGCAAATTTCTTTTGGGGTACCAAGGAGGGTAAAAACAATATCATTGGAGCTCATGGGATAGCATGTCTTTTCATTTGATGAAAGGAGGTTTGGTATTTAAGAAATTGCAAGACACCAGTGATGCTTTTGACGCCAAGAGAGGAGATATAGAAGTAATAAATCTCTACTATCTAAATTTCTTGATGCAAAGTATTGCCCAAGATCCAATCTCATCTCCAAAGTCAAGATTCCTAAAGACTCTTCTAGTTTGAGAACTTTACTTAATACTAGAAGTAGTATGGAACAACATATCTATTGAAAGATTGGGGAAGGGAATAGTATGTTTTGGTGGGATTTTAATGGTTACCCAGTGGACCTATTTACCTACAACTTGTGCAATCCCCAAAGCAAAACAACACAAAAGTGAAATAGTTCTCGGAAAATAATGTCTCTTTCTCACAAATTCAACTTTAATCACACAAATCTTTCACTTTAAACCAACTGATTCAAAGTTATTGCTTGCATTTTGGTGAGTGTGTATTTCAGATTTTCGGATTCAACCTTTTCATCAATTGACGATTTCATTGTCTATACAAATCTTATTCAAATCCAATTTTACCTCTTCTATAGCTAACCCAAATTTTATACAGAAAAATCAGACAAGAAATTAGAAGCCCTAAACACAAATAAGACAAAAAAAATTAAATCAAAGCTTACCTCTTCAATCCTCTTCACGATTTTGAGCTTTCAAAGTGGGCAATGTGTCTTTAATGGAGGTTTTAGTGAAGAACAACGGCTACATTGGAATATTTAATGACAAAAAAAAAAAGTCATAAGTTGATTGCTACGTAGCGAATAAATATAAGTTACAGTAATTTTAAGTTCATCCTCACGCGCCTCTTGTACGTTCGTCTACTTGCTGGTCTGACTGAGCAAATAATACCCATAAAAATATATTAAATGTAAGTCTGGGGAATCATAGGAACCCGCAAAGTTCATATATGTAACAACAATTTCGCCCATTGTTTGAGTGTGTTTTGAACCCTTTTCCCTGCCACATATTATTTTAGTACTTCACAATAAATTAATCAAATAATGGGCAGGGGGACAAGTTTGTCTCCATCAACCAACCAGTAATACGCGGTGACCCCTTAAATTGCAGCTTCCAATCTTTTAATCATCTTCCACTATTAGACATGCGCAACTACTAACTCTAATTCAATCAAAATACCCATAATTTGTATGCTAAGACGAATTGAAGTTAAGGGGTTACCTGAAGCTGTACTTCGGATGTTTCTCTACCACCGTGCGGTTCTTTTCTTTAATTTTTTTTCTTCTCTACAGATCAGTTATTACGCTAACACTATGTTTGGATCATTGTTACCCATTGTTTGATAATGTATTGTATTGTATTGTACTCTATTGTACTATATTGTATGGTATATACAATGTTTGGCTAGACGGTATTGTTTGTTGTTGTTTAATAACATTTTTATATTTGGTTTGACTGTATTGTAATTTATAAATTTACTAAAATATCCTTAATTATTTTAGGGTAGGAGGTTTGACTAGAATTAAATAATATAAGGTAAAGGGTAAAATAGTATTATGAAATATTATGTAAAGATATAAATGGAAAAAGAAATTAAGTAACAATGGGAACACACCAAATTGGTTGTTCCATGAATTGGGGGTTTTCATTGTTAAATAACAACAGAATTTAACAATACAATACAATACATTTTAAGTAACAATCAAAACAAACATTGTAGGTATAGTAACGATACAATACAATACAATGAGTAACAATGATCCAAACAGAGTATTAATTGTTAGACAAGACCAATTATAAAAGTGTGAAAGTGACCCACTATTAATTTTAATGTTATTTTCATTAACCACCAACTAAATAAATTATTAAAACTACCCCACTAATTTCATAATAATAATTATGAATGGTCCAAAATACCCATTTTGAATCTATTGGAAGAATCTTTTATGAAAAAAAAAGCTCTAGTACTCAAAACGATCAAATGGGTCGTTACAATGATATGTCAATTAAAAGAGAAGAAAGTTTTTTTTTGTTGTTGTTTTGTATATTTCGAGGGAAAAAATTAATAAATAAGTGATTTTATAATTTTAAAAAGTCAAATATAATTTTAATTAATAGACAATTTCAGAAATATAATTGACTATTTAGAAAATTAACTCAATCATAACAATATTGTTTATAATGTTTGAAATAGTCAAGACTCAAGAGTCTACAAATGAAAAAAAAAGCATTATTCATTTGTTCTTATAGATAAATAATTAATTTTCTATAGTTTTGAATGTATAGATTTAATTAGTTTTTTTTTTTACTTTTAATTAGTTTATCTTATAATTATTTTTAGTCCATTTCATATAGAATATTTTCTTTCTTTTTCTATAAGTGATCTTTAATTTTGACCGTTTTACATGGTATATTAATTAAAACTATGTTCTTATATATTATACATATCTTTCATTTCTGATCATATGATTCAAAAATCTTATTTACTTTATTAAAATTCCTATCAAGTCAAATAAAAAAAAGAAAAAAATTTATTTTAAATTAGATCAACTCAATATTGTGCTATATTAATTAAATAGGTAGTTAAATTCAAATAAGACATTCAATAAGGAAAAAATTTCCCTACTTACAAAAGCTTGCGAAGACTTTGACTACCTCAGTCTTTCAGCTTCCTTCTAATAGGATACAAAGATGAACCATATGACAAAAGTTCCTAGAATTTCCGAAGAAATAATGATTGAAATATTTTTATGGCTTCTTATTATGTCATTGATGTGCTTTAGATGCATTTCTAAATTTTTTAATGCCCATATGTTGAATTCAAATTTCACTTATGCTCATCACAGACGCTCTATGACTCGCAATGGTGGAACAAAATTTCTTATTAAAAAATAGAGAATTTATAATGCCATAGCTAAAGAATTAAAGTTCAATAACTGAATTTCCTATTAGTTCTACATTTACTTAAATAAATAGGAATTCTAATTAATTTTATTGTTTATCTAGATAGTTAATTATATTTTAATTTAGTGTAGGGGTAAAATTGTAATCCAACTTTGCACTTTAAAGCTTCTCGTGTCAATCTTTATATATATATATATATATATATAAAGATTGACATATAATAAAAATATTTATCGCACAAAAAATAACAATTATATAAATAATAAAGATTAAACTACATAAATATTAAAAAAAGAAGTAATAAGTGAAACGAAAGAGAAATGTTTATATAGTAGTAACTATTTTGAAGCAAACTTCCTAACAATCTCAATCACCTAAATATCATTATAAATAAAATCATTTTTATGTACTGAGCATCAATAAAATGACTCGTGACAATTTTTTGACTACTTGCACAATTATCATCAGGGGTGGCGCTACAACTTAGTAAGGGTGGTCAGCCAAACACCATTCGTCGGAAATTTATACTGTGTATATAGGTAAAATATTGTCTAATAACTGGATCTTTAATAAATTGAATACCCTTATACACAACATAGATTGGTAGTCTAGCGGTAAGTGTGCTAGTTTAGGTCTTTGAGGTCCGCGGTTTGATCCTCACTAGGTGTGTTTCTTTTAACACAGCGTGCTAATTTAGGTCTTTGTGGTAGGTGGTTCGATCCTCATTAGCTGCGTTTTTTAACACAATATTTTTTAAACCAGAAATAGCTGCCCCTATATCTTCTTTACGTTTCTAGCATTAAATTTTGATTAACGTTATAATTAACCTTAAATTTTGATTAACCTAATAATTAAGATTTTATTATTTTCTTTATATTTCCGATCTATATTAAGTGAATTATTAGGTATAACACACTCTAAAGAAATTATTTGTAAAGATAAAATTAAAGATTATTATCCACTATTACATTTTGATTATCTATAAACTATTCTTTTAGAAAATATAAAATAGTTAAGAACGTTATTAAAAGAAAAGGTAAATATGGGAAAAAAAGTTTCAATAATTCTCTTGAACTTTGAAACATTCATTTATTTTGGATAATGAAAAAAGACTCAACAATTTAATATGAACTAGAGGGAGTATATTCAACTAGTAGCTAAAATTATTTTTGTTGACCTTTCTCCATTAGTTTTGATTTATATCATTGATAGTTTTATAATTTTAAGTTTCCTTATATATAAAAAAAAGTTTTCGTATGATTTAGTTAATTAGATATATGCAATTTAGTTTTTAAATTTGGGTGCACCCACTCATCAGTAAAAAAATATATTTTGTGCACCCACTTCACTAAAAAAAATTATTGTCTCTTTTAAAGTTTGAACACCGTTGATGAAATTTCTGGCTTCGTCACTGTTTATCATATATTGGAACACTACATACTACTATATATATTAAGCAAAAAAAAGGAAAAAGAAAAACAATTATTGTATCACCAAATGATTTACTTTATCAGAATAGTCAGGGGCGGATCTACTAAGACCCAAGGGGTGTCACGTGACACGGCTTCGTCGGAAAAATTCGCTAACTATGTATATATATATAGACAACAACAAAAACAAAGCTATATAAAATAAAGTGACAATTCTTAGCGTTAACGTCCTGCAGTTCAGTTTGTTTGGTGCGTTTCTATATCGCCTGAGGTATGGGATCGAATCCTTACTGCCTCATTTTTTAATACAATTTTACTAACTTACGTTATTTCGTAATTCTTTCTTCCTTTCTTCTTTTGTTTTTTCTTTTCTTCTTTTGTTTTTTCTTTTCTTCTTTTACCTTTTTATTTTTTCTTCTGTTTTATATAAAAATATGTTTAGCACTATTTTATATATAAAGTTAGCACTATTAATTGTTGGTTACAATTTATTTTCATAACGAAAACTTGTCTAGTTAAAGTTATAATGTTTTCTTTATTTTTAGTTTTTGGAAAAGGTATAGTATTACTATACATGAATATATATATATATATATATATATATATATATATATATATATATATATATATATATATATATATATATATATATGGTGTTTATCATTTTTTAAAGGTGACACCCTTACAAAAAATCCTGCGTACTTGTCACGACCAAGACCGTCGTGAGTGACACCTACACTAACCTTCCGGTGGGAGAACCGTTACTGCAACCTAACTAACCAAATTAACGAAAACTAAAGCGTTTAAAGATACAAAAGCTGGTTTAAATTTCTAAAGAAAGGAATAGGGAGTTCCCATAAACTCTGAAGTCTAACAAAACAACTGCGGAAATAATGCCTAGAACCTGAAAGTAAATGTACCAAAACATCTACGAACGACAAGTCTTAAGAAAATGGGTGCAACCCAAACTAAACATAAGGAATCTAAAATACTAGTCTATGTCCGAAGGAAGTGGACATAAACAAAAAAAGAACTCATGGTAGCCCGGAAGAACTGGCTCACCCTTGAATTCGATGCTAATCACTGATCTCCTAAATGAGGTGCACAAGAGCCGCTCGAACATGCCTCAGACTCAACAAAGAAAGAGCAGTGCGACGTGACACAACCACAGCAATCTTGGTAAGATCACACGACTATTCCAACGAGTGAAACATATGCAAATAATCACAACATAATAAAACAGGCATATACCGAACATATACAATATCAATCATCATTTCAGGATCAATATACGATTCCACATTCTCAATAAGTATGCATATACAACAAGTCATTGGTACCCAAATTGTTAGTGTGCCGGATCGTGACACCGGTTCCAAGTTAGTGTGTCGGATCGTGACACCCGTTTCAATATGTATGTCAACCCGTGACATCCGATCCCAGTTAGTGTGTCAGAACATGACACCCGTTCCATTCAACAAGCCACAATCACAATCACGATGTACATCCTCATAATCATATAAGCAAGTGTTGATTCATGGCATTCAATCATTCATTCATACTCATTTACGATTAGTGTGATCAATAGTATAACATCCGCATGCATACATGTATTATAATGAAGCAATTACTAGCATACAATCACACAAACATGCAATCACAACCATTACCTACCTCAAACAAAGCTTGAATCCCCTAAGAAACTTGATTCTTCCCTTTCCGGATTCTTTCCACTTGTTCATGGTCTACAAACAATTAATATAACGTGCGGATGAATAAACGAGACCTAATTACTCAGATTATAATCAATAATATCAACCCTAGGCCAAACCCTTGATCCCCATACCCAGGTTAGGGCTTTTTCCACCATAATTCCCAGATCAAAACCCTGTAAAAACCTTACCTTTTGTGCTAGAAGAGGTAGAAACCCTTCAAGAAATATCCCTGGGTCGTTCCTTAGATCTCAAGATCGAATGTTGCATAATAATAAAATTTTTGGGGTTTATTTCCAACTTAAGTCGCGACTGGCCCGCTACGACGGACTCCATCCCGCCACAACGACCCTGCCCTAGAGGGATTAATCCCGCCCTAGCAGCTTACTCGGAGACAGAACCTCGGAACTTGAGTTCCAAACCCCCATTTCACAACACACCTTCAACCCATGAAACTCAGAAACTATCCGTTTCGCTAAGATCAGTTTCAGGTGTTCTACTCACCCGAGTTCAATTCTGCAAAGTTTTATGGGTTCCTTAACGTCTTAGATATCCACTCATGTGATCAAATTCATAATTAGGTCTCTCATTCATTATCAGATTTTCCTATACCTCACTGAGTCAGATTTCGTCCAAATCTGGACTAGGTTAGAAAATTCCAAGTTACTACCAAAAAGTTTTCTGGCCCCAATTCTTTCCCCATTGGCTTTTCCCTAACGACGGAATCAGGTCATTACAGTACTCCACATAGAATAGTGGTACCTCAAATTCCACTGATCTTCATATTGACTCAACGACAATAAATCACACGTAAAATTTTAAATTGCAAGAAGAAAAAGATTAGAAATGTTTTGTAGTTGAAAATGAGAGGAAATCCCTCTATTTATTGCCAACAAAGGGTAGTATGAACATGTACTTATTGTGCCTTATTTGAAAAGTCATGACCCTTTGGAAAAGTGACAATACTTTGAAAAAGTCACAACTTATCGAATAATTCAAACTCTTTGGTAAAGTCACAACTCATCTGAAAGTCACAACCCTTTGGAAAAGTCATAACTTATCGGAAAAGTCACAACCTTTTTGAAAAAGTCACAAATCATCCGAAAAGTCAGAAGCCTTTGTTATCAACCTTTCAAAAGAATATTTTCTATTTAAAAAGATATGTAGATGAGTGTTTTAAGTTAGGGACTTTATAGTAATTCAACATTCAAGTTAGGAGTTCATGCTTTTAAGGTAGTGTATATATATGTGTATATATATATAGACATGATAACTATGAAAGTTTTTGCTATGCCACCAAAAGAAACATGATTTCTTTGTTTAAAGTAAGTCAAAAGGGAAACGATCTGTTTTTCCAGTGCCAGCCATCAGGAGTGGTATTATTGGGACAATTTAGAATCTTAAGAATCTGTCATAATAACTATAGTTTATAAGGTCACGTCCTTGGCACATGCATTCTATTGCCTATATGAATGGACTTATTTTGAAATGTTTTCTGAGTTAAATTGTAGCTTTTACATATTTTTATAGTATTTTCGTAAAAATAAATATAAAAAAATGAATCATTTGTTTTTAAATAAAATAAAATAAGTTATAAGTTAGAATTTTTAATTTATGTCTATATGAACACCGTTTAATTAATAAGAAAAACAAATTTATGCCTCTTGGCTTACCCTGCCAAATTACAAATGTATCCAAATAGACTCTTATTCTAAAAACGTGGTAGAAAACATAAAACAAAACTTAAGCATTGGCATAAAATATACTTCTAACCACCTTTCTTGTTTAGTTCATTCCCAATTTGTGTGACTATTCTGAGTAACATGATTTATGGTCACACAAATATTATAACTTGTTTTAGACCGAAGTTTTAAAAGTGTTTCTTTATTTTTGAAACTCTATGTCAACTATAATAATATCACATAAATTAGAGCGGAGGGATTGTGACAAATTTAAAAGTATTGCTTATGTGGAAATAATCTTTTAAGCAATTTTTTTTTAAATAAAATAAGAAGTGATTCATTCCAGTTAAGTTAAATTTTAAAAGGGACAGTATAATGGTTGATTAGAATAAATAGATTTTAATTTTTAAAAAATTGGCTTATGAAAAAAAAGTCATGTCAATAATATTTACTGGAAATATCGATCGTTTGAATTGGTTGAGTGACTTTTTAGATGAAATGACAATAGTTCAGAGTAATTTTTCTATTAAAAACAAAGTTGAGTGACTTTCTATGACAATTATCATAGTTGAGTAAATTTTGTATTACAAAACAAAGCTGAATAACTTTAAGAAATAGTTATACCTATTACCTAATTACCAACTCTCAATAGTCTAAAACTGAAATTATTACCACCTAAATGCTAATAAGACAAAATGAGTGTATTTCATTCTCTTTGAGATGGAACTAAAATCAAATATTAAAATTTTATTTTTAATATTTTTTTCATAAATGTATATATTTTTAATTTATTTCTTTTCTTAAATATTTGAATATTTAATTTTTTTTCATAGCAACATATATCGAATCTCTCAGCCACTCTCCATCACTAAGTTGTTGTCACCGCCACCACCAGAATCCATGGATAATATTTCACCTTGATAACGTTCAACTACAGCCCGCAATTGGAATGTAAGCGTGTCACCACCCAAAAATGGACGTGACGACACTTGTCTATTCCCACCAAGACAAGTCAGCCTCAACCCAACGAAACAAAAGAAATGTGAAAAGATAAAACCAAAACAAGATAAAAGCAGAAAGCTTATTCTTTTTACTAACACCTCAAAGTCTGGTTGTCACGTGTACAAGCTCTAATACAAAAGTGCGGAAATGAAATAGTTACTTAGTCTCAACGTCTTTACTTCTCAAATAGCACAAATCATAACATAAAGGAAAAGAGGGTCCACTGGGATGACAAGAAACTACCTCTCATTAGTCCTTTGACAAGCCTCGAAAAGTAGGAGAAGAAGGACGGTCACATAATACCGAGCTTGGATCCTACACAAGTGTACAAACAAGGACTGAGTACCATAACACAGTATCCAACAACCAACCTAATAAACAAAAGAACTAGCTGGAAATCAAATACTCTTTTCATCCCAGCAAACCTCCTTTAACTACAAGTTGCACAAAAATTAGTTTAACCTAACAGTTCTACAATACACGACTCACATAGCTCAATATTCACAATTCAATAGTCACAATTCGACAACCAACATGAAGCAAGTAAGTCAATCTCAAGTATCAAGTAGATTATTCAAAAGTATCACACGCATCAATCACAATTAATGAATAGGTCAATCATAAGCATGAAAATGCATCAAACCACAATGATCAACTCTCGACGGAACCATTTCTCATCAACTTTGTCAAATCACTAGTCCAAAACCATTTCTCATAGTCTTTATATCATATCACTATCCAGAACCATTTTTTATCGGCTTTATATCAATTCACTAGCTAAAACCATTTCCCATCAACAGTGGCCAAAATCATTTCCCATCGACTTTATATCAATTCACTAGCCGAAACCATTTTTCATTTACTTTATATCAATTCACTAGCCGAAAATAACCTCGGCATCACAACACTAGCCGGAAACTACCTCGGCATCATAACACTTACCGAAAATGACCTCGACATCATAACCCTCGCATGTCTCATCACAGTATTCAACAATAAATGCATATGAGCAATATCATACCATACAGAAAAGACAACAATTCATGTAATTCATCAATCAAGCAAATAGGGACCATCACAAGGCAATCCACAAGAAGTATGATCAACACATAATCTTTCATTCAACCTTTTTTTATTCTTTAAGCTTAATTAAGTGGAACAATGAATATCTCACCTCATTCACATTACTCACACCACACAAAACAATGAAGGGAATACACGAATCCTACTAGATTATAAAGTTTAGGAGATCACTCGCTTAATGCAATCAATTAATCACTCCAAGAGTTGATCATTTCCCTTCTGACCAATGTCCAAAGCCACACAATCTATATCAATGAAGTATTCACAATAAATTTCTGGAAACAACAACTCCCACATGAATTATTTTTTTGAAAAAAATAGGTCAATCAACTCAAAACTCGATTTCAAAGAGAAGGTTTGAATCTGAAATTTACGATTTGAAAATGTTACTCAAGGCCTTAGGAATTCATTGGTGAAAATCATTTCGAAAAATGACTCAAATTAGTACACAATCTCCATTTTAGTTTAGAAATTGAGTTCTTAAAACACCTTGCCATTTACCTATCAAAATCCCAAATTTGGATGTTAGAATCCATAAATATTCATAGAAAAATGAAGTTTTAAGATCAGAAAAGCTTACCCAAAAGATTAAGCACAGGAAATCTATTCACAAATCACCTCCAAGGATTTACCAAGCTAAAAATGAAAAAATAGGGCTTAAATCCCAAATTTTGTAGGTCAAAACCCCCCTTTGATGTCACAAAAGTGACTTTTGGTTCGCAAAAGTGAACCACGCAAAAACTCGGCCTTCGCTTCTAATGAATGGTGGATTGCACTCATTGAAGACTCTTTTCTTATGATTTTGTGGCACTCAAGTAGAGAAAGAGGCTAATTACCCTTTGAATTGTGTTAATTTCAGGTGTTTGTATTTGGGAGGAAAAATGATGCACAAAAGTGAAAAAAGAGCAGAACCTGGCAGAAATGGAGCCCCAAATCTCGTACCTGTGAGCTGGAGTTCGCTTTTGTAATAGGAAGTTCACTTTTGCGACATCCACTTTTGCGAACTCTCAGCCACTTTTTTATAGCCCGCCTATCTAGACAGGGGCGAAATTGGCATTCTATTCAAGAATGAAAGTCAATTTCAAGAACATCAAATCTTCAACTTTCTAGAACGAACCTAACGTTGAAATTAACATGATTGGCATGTGGGTGAAAAAACCCAACACTATGGAAGCTGAACTACCTCTTAGGGATCAAACCCATGGCGAAAATCCACAACAAAACTCAAGAACCTCAACGAACGCCTTGATCCATTCCTCTTTTCTCCTTTTTTTCTCTTCTTTACTCTTCTTGAACTCTCAACTAAAACCCTAGGCATATATTAGGATTATAAAATTGATCATAATCAGATTAGACCCCCTAAAACCTTACTAAAAATGAAATAAATCTGATTGGGTAAGGAAAAGACCAAAATACCCCTTACTATTTTCGGATAACTTTCCTTAACTGGACAGATTGACTTCAAAAGGGCATATCTCACTCATACGACCTCGAAACTTAGCAAAATCGGTGGAGTTGGAAAGATAATTCAAAGATCTTTCCTACGGTATCTGGTAGCAGACGTAACTCATTGTGATCTAGGAGTTATGGTTGTTTGAAATCAACCAAAAACTCATACTTAGCTTAAATTTGTCAAATTTCCAAAACTGGTTTCTTTCCAATTCTAAGTCTTTCTAGTACTTTGAAAAAGCAAGGTGTTACAATATCTCCCCCTTGGGATCATTCGTCCTCGAATGACAGCTGGACTGGGTATGAGACGGGGTTACTCTTATCATCTCTGCCATACTAACTAGAATTATCCGCATTACTATTCAAACCCAACTTAGGGCTCCCATTTAACTATTTCTCATAGAAAACCTCATCTTTTTCTTCCTTCACATTAATAACCTTAGATGGAATAAACACACCATCACTATCACGATAAGATCAGTAACCTTCTCTTTTTAACATTTCTCCATTACTAAAAGGACCTCCGAAAGGACATCTCTCATACTCTTTGGAACTCATTACTATCTTATTCTTGAACACTTGACTTGATTTCTTATGTTTTCATCTCCCCCTTAGGTCTAAAGCTGACACTTGAAGGCTATGGACCTATTCCATTATCTCTAACTAGTCTACATCCTCTTTTACTTTAACACTCAGGAGAAACTTATCTCATGACTACCAAACTCTCAATAAGCAGGTTCTAAGACCTCTTTCTAAGGTGTTTCTCTTAACCTCTTCTAATTACATACCCTCTCGGTACACCTCTTAATGATGTCGTTACTCTTGGGACTTAGCCACACTTCACTACCATTATCTAAAGGTTAGGACCTCTCACTTGTACCACTCATCTTCATTGCAGCTAACACCTCAATTCCTCACCTACTCTATGTCAAGTCTACCAGATCAAATCTCAAGACTAACATCATCACCCTCATGTTGCCATTCTTTTGACCATGACACACATCTTAAATTCAAGCTTAATGTTTATTACTAAACCCGAATATCAATACGATTGCTCACCTACTATACAATACTTTATTACTTAATCAGTTCTATATCATCTGAACACCATGACCCTCTTAAACAAATCATAAGCCTAGCTTAGATCTATCACTTCATAAATACTTTACTCTCTTATTCAACACATGAATTTAATCTCCTCTAATATGATGGCACATCGACATCAATTCTATTCTTGTTAACAAATATATACTCTATCTTATCTTGACTAGCAACTCTTACTCTATCCATAAGGGAAAACTCCTCATCAATAACTTATTGGGTACATGACTATAATAACATAGCTTGCCTCATCACTATCTCCCTTTCTAGGATTACTAAACCTCTGCATACTTTCCTCTAACTCTGGGCTCTTTCACTCTCATGATCTCGTAACTCATGCTACCCTTTTCAGGTGATAATATTACTCAAGCTCTACAACACACTTCTCCTAAGGATCTCAGTTAAAACAGGGCTTAGAGAAGAGAGTACAACTCACTTTTAGCTTAAACGCATGATTCATATGAACATGAGTGCATTCCTCTGAAACTCAACACAATTAGCTCACTCATGTGCTTCTCTCAAGCCCCTCTGGAGTCTCATGACTTACTCAAGACTCTCGTTAAGAACAACTCATCCATAAGGATCTTTAAGCTTTACTTTTCAATCACCTCTATTATGATGGGTAGTCAAATAAACCTGAAAAATGCACCAGTATAAACAAATCTCTATTGCACTATTAAGAGTATGAAAGAAGGGAAACTTTTCTTAAATGACTGTAGTCCTTCATATATAGAAGTGGGGCCCTCACAACCATAAATAACATCCTACTTGACATGGCTTCATACACACCTTAGACACTTGAACTCTGGGCTCTAATACCAAGTTTGTCACGACTTGAGCCTACACCCTGGATGTGGCCGGCACTCGAGAACCATTTCTGGTCCCCAAGCGAACCCTCATCCTAGCTGACTACAAGCGGAAGACTAACTCAAACATACAAAGCTAAAAACTGAATAAAAATTCATGAAACTCAATTACAATGCTTTAACTCAAATGAAAAACTCTAAATAAAAATAAATTATTCAACTCGCCATGAAATAGGCAACTTAAGTCTTTAAAACATTTAACAAAATAAATGAACAGACTTCTGAAACTCTACAGTCTATATATGAAGCCTCTAAATGACAAAGATGAAAGTCGGGACAAGACCTATGACCTCCTAACAACTGATATAACTGAAAGTAGAAGTGGAACCCTCCTAAAGTAAAAAGGCGCACCATAACTAACTCTAACTCCATTTGGTATCAACGAAGCTCCTGTTGATGACCCTGAATACCTACATCTGCATCATGAAAGGATGCAGGAAAGATGGCTCAGTACGTGGAATGTACGAGCATATAAGGGGAAATCTAAAACATAACATAAGTTTGAACTTGACAAAAAGGAAACATACTTACCTCCTTTCAAACGTACTCAACTCAAGGAATACTCAAAACTACTCAAACTTACTTAACTCAGAAATACTCAAAGATAAGATACTCAACTCAGTAATAAGGTTCTCAACTTAGTGAAACTCAACAATAAGGTACTCGACATAATGAAGCAAAGATCAACTCAAGATACTCAACCGAAGGTACTCAACTTAAGATACTCAACTTGAAATACTCAACCCGAAGGTACTCAACTCAAGATACTCAACTCGAAATACTCAACTCATGCTACTCAAGGATAAAGCAATAGTAAAAGATGCAATATATATATATATACATATATGGAAAGCTAAAAACTATAGATATCAACTCAATGTATTGAAAAATATAATAATACTCAGTGTGTATATAAAAATACAATATAACTCTGTAGGAGTTTCTTTAACCGACAATCATCACTATGAACTGTGTAATGATACAACGTTCTCGCCCACGCTGCCAGAACTGTCCTATACTTTGCCAAGGTATAAGACCTTTTAACTAAGTGGATCCACTAGTCTGTGCTAAAAAGCACTGAGGAATCATCTAAAAAGTTCGAACCTTTCTACCCACGTTAGCTACATGGTTTATGGAGACTTGAGTTATCTCAACTCGTCCCCATATCGGTGCTCAATACTACTCCCAAGATATACTTCGCTCATATATTTTAAAAACATAACTCTTTTTGTGGTTTGAGATTATTACTCAAAATCTTTCTCTAAAAAGAGATGTTACTCAACTTCTCAAAACTCTTTTGAAAATTTCAGTTTCCTCCTCTTTTAAATGTGAAAATATTTACTCTTCGGAATACTTAGTTCCCACATATCATTTCAAGAAAAATGAACTCGAGTCTACTCTTTCTAAACTCAAGTACTCAAGTCTTAAAACAAATTTAGAAAAAGTTGTAAAAGACTTCTCAAAATAGGGTTCATGCCGAATGATGGACGCGAACCACTCAATTCAAGGTTTTCAATAACCATACAAAGAACTCGATACTCAAAACTCAACAACTCAGAACTGAAGAACTTCAATGATACTACTCATTTCAAGAATGTTCAACTCATAAGGTTCATGTGGAGTTATGGGCATGAACAACTCAACTCAAGGACTCAATGATACTCCTCATCCTAAGATTTCTCGACTCATATGGTTCATGTAGAATTATGGGAATGAACTACTCAACTTAAGGACTTCATAGGTGTCACGACCCAAGCCTATACCCTGGATGCGACACGACGTACTTGACCCCGAAGGGATCTCGTACAAGCCTCTTAGCATTCATAACATTCGATACATAGAAATAGTGAGGAATTTAAAACCTTATTTAAAACCATTCAATCTAAAAACATCATTTAAAACAGCGGAAGTCTATTGTCTCACATGGCCATCTAAAACAATGTCTTAAAACAAAAGTATGGTCATGACCATTTACAGTCAAAAGACTAACAAATGTCTATTACATGAAAGAAAAGGAACATTTAAACACTTGTCCTCGATCTATGAGGACATACCACTTAGTCCTGGAGAAATCTCAAATCCAATCTTCAACTAGAGAGGGAAAGTAACTCACTTGCCGGAACATACACTTGTAGTAAAATAAGAGAAATATGAGTTAGCACACAAAAATGTACTAAGTATGATGACCATGAAAAAATCATGCTTTAAAGGGACATTTTGGTTGAAAACCATGCATATGCCAATTTTGACATAACTTCATGAACATAAGTAAAAAAGGCATAATATACAACCATATCATCATACAAGTCATTTCATCCCATTAAGCCTTCACCTTAAGTAACCCCAATGCCATACCTTGTGAAATGTATGAATAGCGTCCCATACCACCATCCATACTAAAGTACCACATTAAGGTCACCAAAAGTGAACTTACCATTCATCCTTTCCATCCTTTCACAATACTCATACATAAGAGACATAAACATTTCATAAGTCATGACAAGAAAGTAACTTATAGTATAATCCAAGTATAGCATGCATTATTACAATTAAGCATATAAGAGTCAACATTCTTCAATAGTTTCATTTAGATCACTTTCATTCATTAGTCATTAAGACTTAAAGAACTCACTATAGCCCTCTTGAAGCCTACTCGTGCCATGTATGGATAGCATCCCATACTACTACCCACACTTTATACAACTCCTCATCAAGAAACTATAATGCACATCTCACATGATGGGATTAGGCGTTTAACCGACATAGACCATGAGAGCTAAGTCATGGAATTTGGTGTCATATGACCCCACACAGAAGAAAGGTGTTCTACTTGCCTAAGGTAGAACTAGGTAATATCTTAGCTTTGGTAAGAAAACCATTGGCTAATATATATACTATGTGGGCACATAGTTATGGGATATGAAGATGTTCATTGGAACCCTAGCCTAACATTGGGAGAGTTTCTAGCATAACATATCCACTCGGTGCTTAGCCTCCATTCCCATAGAGTAGTTAATTTATATTAACATCATTGTACTTGAGAGGGCTATCAACACTAGGTATACCAACCCAAAGTACATTACACAAAAAAGGGCCACCATCACTAGGTCTACCGATTCAAGGTACATTAAGGATAACTCATTGACTTCCCAAGAAGGGTGCCATCATCATTGGGTCTACCGATTCAAGGTTTATCATTAACATTCATTTATGGAAGGTTGCCACTAGCCTACCGATCCTAAAACACAACATTAGAATAGGTCAAAGACTCATCAAGCAAGGGTTACCAACTCAAGATACAACATTCAAGGTCACATTCATCAACACTAGAAAAGGATGCCTTAAGCCTACCAATTCAAGATACATTCATTCACATTACTTTCATTTATACAAGAAGAGGATGCATAAGCCTACCAATTCAAAGTATACAATACATTGAAGAAAACCCTTCACATTCTATCATCAACATTCATAAGTGTCAAATTGAGAAATAACCTTTCAATAATAACATAATTACCTTCAAGACATGATCGCATTACCATCATTGATTTCACACACATATACTTTAAATCATGATAATACATAGATCCATCACATATAGAAACACAAGGAAGATATCCATCAATTCAATACCACATTATACATAGTAAGTAAACACCTCCACCTTTCAAGTGGATCAATAGATCAAGCACAATTCAACTTCAACATGTAATTTGACCATAATTTGCCCTTCAAGGGTCATACTTCCAAATCACCAATACACCAATAATTTACTACAATTAAGGCATGGGTAATGATATACTTCAATAATCTAAAGCAATTTAGGTAAATTCTATTCATATACATTCATCATCAACAAACCCACTTCATAAAGGCACAATTTAGGAATTTGGAGAATTCATGGGTTCATAGAGTATTTTCATCATAAATCATCAATTAAACACTAATAAAATCATAATATGCCATTAATAACCATTTGAAAACGTTTGATGAAAGAACCCATGAGATTGAGTAAAACCCTAGGTTTTTCATAACTTGAAATCACCTTTGAATTGGCTCCTTGAATGAAAAGTTAGACAAGGATGAAGACTACCATACCTTTAATGGAGTTTTCCTCTAAATTTGGGAAGAAACACTTTGAATCTTCAAGCCCTAGCCTCCCCTCCTTCTTCTTCTTCAATGGAGGAATTCTAGTGAGAAAAATATTTGATAGGAGATGGGTCCTCTTTTAATTCTATTTGGAGTGACTTAATTGAAGGAATTCAAGTCTAAAAGGGATATATAGTTGCTAGGAAAGGAATCGAATAATGTGGACTCAACTTTGGGAAAGAACTAAGGACCCACAAAGTTAAAACTTAAAAATCTACACCTTACCCATCTAAGCTTGCCCTTTGGACCCTTAGGATCCCCAAGGGCACTAGGCGACTCGCCAAGTGCATGGCTTGCCCAATTTTCCAGTAGGCTCACAAAATAGGCAGTTCACTAGGCGATGGAGGGGGGCTAATGGGCGATTTGCCAACCAGCTTCGCGAGCTACTACTTAGCTCGCCCTTTACTCCAGAACCTAGGCCAATGGGACAGCCCATTAGGTGATCACAAGGGCACAAGCGCGACTCGCCCAACCCGTTGGGCGATCAAGCATCCCCATCGCCAAAAGGTCCCTCAAAGAACATGGTTTATTCCACTCAATCTTGCTAGCCTAGGCCCTTGCTTGCACCCAAGGCCTCCTCCTTTCTCATTTAATTCTAAAACAGCCTAGACATCAACTTAAGGTCACACTAACCCACATGACGAGGCTCTAGTTCAACCTATCATTTTACGAGTTGTTACAATAGGTAAGATAATAGTTCCTTGATTAGGAATATAATCTCATAAGGTTTAAGAATTCAATACTCAAGACTTAAAACTTGAATATAATACACCTCTCAAAGGTACTCAATTTATGAAGTTCATGCAGATTTTATGGGCATGAACGACTCGACTCGAGGGTCTATATAACAATATGAAACCTATCTATTTGGCTCTTCCCATTCTTATGCTTACTTCCTAAAACATAGCTCAAATCGATAGTTGATCTCAATGGATTCACAATTGAACTCAAAGACTTTCTTGAACTGTACTCTTAACTCTCTCTAAAATGTGAATTATGAATTCGAGAGTTATGGTTCATGATATGAAGGATATGATGATGATAAATTAGACTCATGAATACATTCTCCTCATTCTCATACTCACTTGCTCGAGTCTTGAAACAAGTCATTAGAAATTGTAGAAGACTCCTCAAAGGGACTTTCTAAAACATGTTTGAAGAACTCTCAAAACTTGAGTCTCAACTCTACCTTGAATTTAATTTATGAATTCAAGGTTGTGATTTGTGATAGGAAACATCTCGTGATGTAAAGGACTATTTTTAGATATTTAAACATGAGAAACAATCTTGAAATCATTGTCTAGAAGCAAGTCCGCGATGCGGAGATGCATTTAAATATTTGGTCGCGAAATTTTTTTGAGGCAGAACAGTCCATAACCACTCTGTGACACAGAGAAAAATTTTCCAATCCTGAGGAACAGGTCCGCGATGTGGACCTGGTACCCAGATTCACCCGACTTTTTCCTTCTTTATTTTCTAACCCCAATTCCCCTAAACTCGATTCTTTTTATCAAATTCTCTTTAGGTTCAGATATCCAGTATATGTACACAAGAATCCAATCAAATACAACTCTAAAATCGACACGATTTACTCAAGAAATTCATCAATCTCATCTTACTGAAGAACGAAAGTCAATTTCAAGAACACAATTCAAGAACATCAAGCCTTCAACTTTCTAGAACAAACTTAATGCTGAAATTAACATGATTGACGTGTGGGTGAACAAACCCAACACTATGGAAGCTTACATACCTTCTAGGGATCAAACTCATGGCGAAAATCCACAACAAAACTCAAGAACCTCGACGAACGCCTTTGTCCTTTCCTCTTTTCTCCTTTTTTTCTCTTCTTGAACTCTCAACTAAAACCCTAGTCATTTATTAGGATTATAAAACTGAACCTAATCAGATTAGACCCCTAAAACCTTACTAAAAATGAATTAAATCTAATTGGGTAAGGAAAAGACCAAAATACCCTTACTATTTTTGGGTAACTTTCCTTAACTAGACAGCTTGACTTCAAAAGGGCATATCTCACTCAGGAGAACTCAAAACTTAGCAAAATCGGTGGCATTGGAAAGATAATTCAAAGATATTTCCTATGGTATCTGGTAACACACTTAACTCATACTGAGCTTGGAGTTATGGTCGTTTGAAGTAGACCAAAAACTCATAGTTAGCTTAACTTTGTAAAACTTTCCAAATTTGATTATTTCCAAAAATGGTTTCTTTCCAATTCTAAGTCTTTCTAGTACTTTCAAAAAGCGAGGTGTTACAATTTATCTAAAACAATAGGTGCATCTTCACATCTATTCTCAATATGCATCACATTAAGCAAACTAGGATTCAACAAAGGGTTTGATGAAGTTTTTGCTTTAGAGTTACTTAGAGGGGGAAAAGAATTATCAGTAATAGTGAGAGATCCCGGGAGAGTTGAAGGAATAGACTGGCCAGTGGCCGACGTTGCAATCACCGACAAGATTTAGGATGTGGAGAATCCCTGGCTGATATTTGGGTTTACTTTCCGTATATAACTACGTATTTTTTAATGTTAGTTGTCAGTTTACTACAATTCATACATCAATTCATGTTCATAAATCATTGTGTGTTACAAAAGTAATGTAACTTAATATTCTATATTTTCTTACCTTTTTATGTTTATTATTCGTTTACTAATTTTAGATTTTCTTTCTCTGTCCTTTTTCTTTTTATTTCTTTCCACTTAATTTAATACTTCTTCCTTTTATTTTGCGATTTTCCATCACCACCTCTTCATTCTACTTCAGCTATCACACAAATTTTACTTGTTATTCCATTATATGTTATAATTCTACATATTCAAATAAATTTTCATAAAGAAATTAGAAAGAGACCTGCAGAAGATGATGAGAGTGATGATGCATCAAAAGGAAAGACACATTATTTTGTAGGATGTTTTTAAAATCTATAGGTACTTCAGTACTATTTATAAGCTTATTATTTCTTTTATTTTAATAATGCAATTATATTAATGTTACAATATTTGAATTAATGGAGGATTAATGGAATGAAAATGTGAAATTTATACAATGGTGAAATGGGGCTTAAACCCATAAATTTGCAGGTCAAAAACCCTCTCAAATGTCGCAAAAGCGACCAAGGCTTTGCTTAAGTGAACATTGTTAAAAACGTGGCTCTCGCAAAAGCAACGCTCTCTTTGCTTTTGCAAATCTCGCTTAAGCGAAGAGGCTCTCACTTCTGTGAAGGTCACTTAAGCGACTAGCCTTTGCAAAAGTAAAGCCTGCAGACACCAATAACTCAACCAACTCTTAGAACATCGAAAAGACCCTCGTGGTTCGTTCGAAATCCCGTACACATAAACAACAAATGAAAATTGATTATACTCAATGTTTCAGACTCAATGGAACCATTAAAACATGAATCTGAGGTCTCCTTGACCCAATATTCGTCAAAATCACAAGAAACTAACTCAACACCTAAAAGGCTAAAACAATCTCGCAATCTCTCAAAAATAACCAAGACCTCACCTAGGCCTAAAGTCATCTGCAAAATCCAATGGAACTCTCAAAATTCCAATCCAAGCATCCAAAGCCTGAATGTTGACCAAAGTCAACCCAAAGGCTAAAATTCCACATTTTCACAACATAGGACCTCAAATCCTAAAAAAGACCCGGAATCAGAAAGCGACAACTCTCACGGATAAGATTTCACATTCTGAGATTGATGGAATCAACGAAATTCCATTTCAATACTCGAAATTTCAAAAGACACCAAAAACCACTTTCTTAGCAACCTAGCCTTTCAAACTCAAAACTTACCGAATTCTCTTTTTTAACTCAAAGTTCAGCACCAATTTTTCAAAACTCAATCATAGAAGACTCGGGGTCAATCACGGGAGCGAAAAATGGTAAATTCACGAAACTTTCCACAAATGAACGACCAGATCATTACATATTAAGTAAAAAATATATTTAAATTCATGCATCAAACAAGATCTTAATGCAATCATTATATTCATGTACTAAATTTGGATAATGAAGAGTCTAAAAATAACCTTTAATTTTAATTTCAAAGATAAGTGGGGATAATGAAGAGTCTATCAAAGACACTCACCAACAACATTATTTATATTCTCTTCTTTCATCCACATTTGTGATCATCTTGCTTTCTATGTTAGGTTAGTCTACATCATTTATAACATTTTCATTACCAATTTATAATTGTAAGAATTCTCATAGATTCATTATTTGTATTATTTAAAATTTCATACATATTCATCTTCTTTTTATTGAGAAATATGTAAATTATCATAGTTACAAGATGAAAATTCTCCAATATGAAATTGTACGTGAATTTTTATTTTTCATATCTCCATCTTTTGGAGTTTTCAAATATAACTTCATAATTGGTTATTATATTTTAGCATATTTCATTTCTTTTACCTTTAGTATATAAATATAATAAAGTTAATCCCATTTTATATTTATAATTAACTATTTTGAGGGTATGCTTGTTGAATTTCACATAATATTTTCACAACTAGACCCATAAAAAAAATAAGTCCTTGATAAATATTTATAGTTATGTCTTCTTCATTATTTGATAATCAATTATCTTTTTAAAACAACATGTTTGTACTTTCTCATTTTTATATGTAATCTAAAACGGTTTAAAAATTCATGTACATTATTTAACTATTACATAGAGGTACAAAAGTTAAAAAAAAAAATTAAAAGTAAATAGATAACTAAAATGTTACATTGAATTTATGGTATTAGAATTAATATTTAATTTTTTATATACAGATCCTTTTATTTAGTCCAAGAAATATGGTGTATCTGTATTTTTAATATAGTCATGCTCTTTTTACTATTTTTAAAAAAAAATTATTTTATAGAATTTTTTTTCAATACATAAGAAATATTTCTTATGTCAAACTTACATACAAAAGGACTTACCTTTGAACCCAACAATGAATTTACGTATGCTCCATTATTATGATATATTTACTTAAATTAACTTTTTTAATGTCAATTAGGGAGGAACGCATGTTTCCAGAACTAGTGAATAAAAATTCTTGTAGTAACAGTAGCTCACCTCACATTTTAGAAATCAAATGAGAAAGAACACCAATTTTATTAGATATCTTACATATAAAATTCCTCTTTTTTTTTTTCTGATCTAATTCCTCCACCACTCACTAATGCAAACCCCAGTTAGATTCAGTTTCGCTACACATTTTATTTAATGGGAGAACCCAAGTATCGCTTTCAGATTCAAGAAACAACTCTTAAATACAATAATAGTTGGACATGAAAATCTATTAACAACTCCTTCGACACTGACAAGTACAATCAATCATGATCATGTAATCACAAACTCTTCAGTTTATTATAGATTGTTGTACACTCTATATGACACTTGATTTTGAAGGTCATGCATTCATGTTGTCTCAAAGGATAATTGAGTTGAACAATTTGGTTCCCTTCCATTCAAGTTTCATCTGAAGAATTAAGCAAGAAATTAGGATACATAACAAGAAAGTCAAACTTCCATTTAAGAGAAAAAAATGAAAGGTTTTAAATGAAATTCTCGTAGAATCTCGTACAAACAATTTTTTTCAACGGTGAACTTCTCCAACAATGATATTTATGCTTCCCTTTTTCTTCATCTCTTTGCTATATCTACAAATTCTAAAGTTTCAAAACTAATTTACTCCAACGAATAAACAGAGAAGAGCTAAACATCAATTGTATAGTCTCTTCCCTAAGCTTGCCACACAAATATAACTTTCTACTGGTGAGTAGGGATAGCAATGGGCGGGGCGGGGTGGATTTAAGGCTATGTGAGGCAGGGTGGGTTTAAGGTTGTGTGGGATGCGGGAGGTTTGAAGTGAGTTTTTTTTTTAAAAATAATTTGGGGGGGGGGGTGGCGGTTGAAGTGGTTTTTTTTTTGTAAAATTAATGCGGGGCAGGGCGGGTTGCGGGTATATGTTATTTTAGGTGGGTTCAATCTTAATTTTAACTTTTTACATGCTATAAGAGTGATAGAGCATTATTTATTAAAACAATTTCTATAAAACTACTAAAATATTCATGATAGTAATGAAAATGGTTAAATAAAAAAAATATAATTTTTTACATGTTTCACAATTGACCTCTAAAAAAATAAGATTTTAAGTCACTATCCTATTAAATTAATACAACTTAATAAAAAAAGAATTTACTTTTATGAATTTTATTTTTAGTATCAAACTTAACTAGAAAAAGAAAATATTAAAAAAGTTATGCGGGACAGGTTCATGCGGGGCGGGGTGGGGCAGATTAAAAATGAAAAAAAGTTGTTATGCGGGGCAGATTAAAAATTTTGCGGGTTAAACTCAACCCACCCCACCCCAAAAAGGCAATACCTAATGCTTGTTCCAGAGCTTTCAAGTTCAAGTAAAAGTAGCTTCTGAATAATTGGAACAATGGTATTATTGTTAGGTTCATCCCTCTGTTCATGGGGTTGACCATGAGGTACGTGCAACGATAGCAGAGAGCAGATAAACCGTTACAAGGACATTGCACATTTGCAAGCTAAAATAAAGGATAAGAATGATCTGTTGAAGGAATAGCTGATGAGGACATGTAAGGAGTTCCATTTTTACCAGAACAATTAACATAGACACATGCACACTTTGTCAAGTAAACCATCTCATATCAGTATCACAATTGATGGTAATTTTTGCCTAATCTTCATATAAGTTCTCGTGCAAACCGGAGCTTTTCCTTAATGTATTTCTCATCATTATATCCAACACAATATAGTAATCAACAGCTAGCCTATGTCCTAATTCTATAAGATCTTACCAATGCAGGATCTCGTCAAGTGGTAGGTCCTCAATTTTCCACCAATAAAAAAACAACACATGCTGAAAGAAACAAGCCCATTGAGTCGTAATGAATCTAGAAATACTATTTTTGCAAAATGACATTCAACCTTAGAGCAAGCTTTCTTACATGATTATCAAAGAAAAAATACATTGTGCTTTAGATATGAAGAACTACAAACAACTATTTGGATATTGATAAGTAGAATCCAAACCTTTCAATCAACTACAAACCAATTTCAAACCAAAAGTAAAAGGTTGCTATGTATGTTGCGATCACTACAAAAGAGAGTGGAGTAAGATTATCACTAAGGAAAGAAAACTGAAGCATGCGGGGAGGATCTTGGAAAGATTAGGAACTCCTGACGACATGATTTCATGACACATCACTTCTCTCTGATTTTGCTAGAAAGGACACTCTTTTAGGTTGTTGCATTTTTTTGCAAGCATTTCACCAATGGTAGTACATAATTATTTTCCCTTGGTTTTCCATAAAAGTTAATGAACTTGATGGTCTTTAGATGTGGCAATGAGCACTTAAAACAATGTGCCCAATCTCCTCTGTCGTTCATCCTCATTTGTGTACTTTGACAGCAGTATCATTCTCTAATCTCCATGAAACTATATACTAACCAGTTA
This sequence comes from Solanum pinnatisectum, assembly GCA_035578085.1. Classification (NCBI taxonomy): domain Eukaryota; kingdom Viridiplantae; phylum Streptophyta; class Magnoliopsida; order Solanales; family Solanaceae; genus Solanum; species Solanum pinnatisectum. The sequence continues at coordinate 36,403,074 of CM069083.1, forward strand.
TTCTCCTTTAGGTTGAAGGCGAAGGAGTTGATTTCAGACAGATTAAAAAGGTTATAAATTTGGCAAAAGATAAGCCATCCTCTTACCCAGAAACACCATTTTTGCTTACACATTGTCTATGAAATTTTGCAAAAGATTGCACCTTCTCAATTCTTGCCCCTTTTTTGAAGAGGTAAGGCTTTCAACTCCCCTCTTAGTGACCTTTCATCATTCTCCATGAAACATACCAGCAATTAGGTGGTTTCAATTTAAAATAAAAACAAAAAGAAAAGTTTAATGATTGTTTTTCCTGAAGCACTTAAGATCAGAAATATATTGACATATATCATCTTTCACTATAGTTTTTTTTTATTATATTAATTACATTAAGTAACAAAAATAAAGATCTAAAAGAAACTTACTCTAGGTTTGCGATTGAACCATTCAATGATCAATGTCTCAAGATTTGATGAACTCGATAGAAAGCTGCAAATTCTAGGTTAGTCCAACTTTTCTAAGGCTGAGGCAAGTTTTAAGAATTTCCAGTTTGATGGTGGAACAGGCCACCCTTTCAACTCCAGTATGGATAGACACTTTGAACCAAATAGATAAACAAAGATACGTCAAACTAAAGAAATGCAACTTACTTGATAAATGACATGAAAATTGTTTAATAATCCATAAAAACAGCTTTAACTATAGGAGTGTGTTTTGCCACAAGCAGGGCTGACTTAACCACTAGGTCACTAAAGCCATCGCTTTGATCCACATATTTTGGGGGGCCCTGTAACACGTCGGTCTTAGAAAGAACTAAATTAGAAATAGGCAATTTCATATTTGTGCAAGTTAGTCTTCAATTGTAAGTTTGGTGTCAACTTCAAACAACCATCCTTTCAGCACAAGATGATTTAGGTGTCCCATAAAATATCAAATGAAAGATCTTTGAGTCCTCTGGCCAATGCCACCGAGTTTGCTTAATTTCGAGTTCGAATGAAGGAGATATGCCCATTTGAGTTCAGCCTGTCCAGTTAAGGAAATTCATCCGAATTAAGGAGGGGTATTTTGGTCTTTTTCTTACCCCACTAAGTCCACATGTTTTTCCACCCAAATTAGGGGTCAAAACTGATTAAAATCAGTTTACGCTAAAGTCTAAAAAAGGCTGGAAGGTTGGGGTAAAGTTCAAGAGGAGGAAAGGGAGAAAAACTTCAAGCGTTCAAGATTTCTCGCGATCTTAAGGAATTTCGCCAACGATTTGATCCTTTCGAGGTATGTAAGCTTTCATAGTGATGGGTTCATTCATCCTCATGCCAATCATGAGTTTCTTTATTTAATTTCGTCCATGAAAATCTATGTATTGAGGTTCTTGATAACTTTTTTGAGGTTTCGTGCTTCATTCTTTGTAAATGGGGTTTTGATGAATTCTTGAGGCAAGGGTTTTGAGTTTGAGCGTTATTCTTGAGGAGATTTGAGTAGACTTTAGTTTACTTATGTTGGGTATACGAATCTAAGAGAGTTTGGAAGAACCAATCGATTCTAGGTGAATTAGGGCCAAAAATTGAGAAGAAAATTCGTTAGAATTTTCTATAAAAAGGCTAGGGCGCCGTGCCACTGATGCACCAGCAAGGCTGGTGTGAGGTGCCAATAGTGCACTAGAAACCAGCCCTAGTAAGGGGAGGCCTGGCGCGGCACACCACCCCTACGCTACAAGCACCAGGTTGCTTTTCTTCTTCCTTCTCATTCCGCACTTGTTCCTTTGAGTCGAGCTTTCACTCCTTTCTTAATCCTAACTATTTAAACCTTCATTAATCATCAATAGATCTTATATATCATGAATCATAACTCCTGAATTCAGATTTCAAATTCAAGAAAAGATTAAGAGTCAAGTTTGAGAGAGTCTTTCGAGTCATTTTGAGAAGTCTTTTACAATCTTTTAAAACTTGTTTAAAGACTTGAGTATTTGAGTATGAAGATGAGGAGAGTTGAGTTCATGTTTTCAAAATGAATATAAGATAATTAAATATTCCTAAGAGTAAACGTTTTACATTTAAATGAGAGAAAACTTTGATTTTTTAGAGAACCTTCGGAGTAATAATCTGAAAATTTGAGGATGAGGAAATGTTTCAAACATATGATCATGAGTTATATTATTGGGAGTAGTATTGAGCATCGATATGGAGACGAGTTCAGACAACTGAAAGTCCTCATAAACCATGTATGCCAACATGGGTAAAGGGTCATACTTTTTGTATGATTCTTTATTGCTTTTAAGCATAGCTTAGTGAATCCACTTAGTTGAGGATGCCTTATACTCCGGCAAGGTATAGGATAGTTCTGGCAGCGTGAGCGAGACGATGTATCAACACATAGCTCATAGTGATGGTTGTCGGTTAGAGAATCTCCCAAATAAGAGTAAAAGAGTTATTATTGTATTGTTAAATACATTGAGATATTATCTACTATGTTAAAAGATTTCTTTATAATGCATCTCTATTGTTTCTTTTATATTGAACTGAGTTGAGTATTTCTGAGTTTGAGTATCTTTGAGTATCTTTGAGTTGAGTCGAGATGAGGTGGGTATATAAGACCTTTTTATCAAGTTCAAGCTTATGTATGTGCTTTAGAGTTCCCCTTGCATGCTTGTATATTCCATGTATTGACGCCATTTGGCCTGCATCTTTCATGATGTAGATACAAGAAATCAGGGTCATCAATAGGTGCTCCGTTGATATCACTTGAAGTTCCAGAGGTGCTTTGGTGAGCCTTCTTGCTTCGAAAGGTTCCACATATATTTTCAGTGTTGTTAGGAGTTCGTGGGTTTTTTCCCGACTTCTCTCATAGTTATTAGAGGCTTTGTAGAGAGTAGTGTTTTGAGAAGTCTGTTTCATTTTCAATTGTTAATGTTCAAGACTTTAGTTGCCTCTTTTGGATAGTTGAATGTTTTTTAAATATTCTGAGTTTTTTTATGTCGAGACTTTTGAGAAACCTTTACTTTTGAGTTCATGTATTGTTGAGTAAGTCTTTCACTAAGTATTAAGCTAAGCTAGGGGTTCGCTTGGGGACCAACAATGGTTCTTAAGTGCTAGTTACGTCTAGGGTATAGGCTCGGGGAATGAAAAACTTGGTATCAGAGCGCAAAGTTCAAGAGTCCTAGGGTGTCTATGAAGTCGTGTCTGTAGAGTCATAGTTATCGATGTGGAGCGCGCCACATCTATAATTAGGAGACTATGACATTTAGGAAATATCTCACTTCTTTCTTACTCTTTTAGTGCGATAGAGTTCAACTCTATAAAATTTTCCTTCTAATTCGTGCTTGCACGTATCTTTTAGATCATGCCTCCACGAAGAGCTGTTCAAGGTCGTGTTGGTAAGAGGAATGTTGATCCTCAGGATCAAGGGGTCCCCAATGCACCAAAAGTGTAACCCCAAGGGGAGGTCACTAATGTTGAGTTCCGGATGTTGAGTTAAGTGGTGACCAATCAAGCTGGACAACAAAGAGGGAATCAATAGGATGTGGCTGATACATTGGGGAAAAATCACCTAAAGTCTTTGTTTCCCTTGGGAATTGAACCTCGTGGTGCTTAATCCACTTTATTGACCACTAGGCCAAACCCATTCACATAAATTCAAGAGTTTGATTACTATAAACCAATCCAAATTTTAAATATTATCTACCCACTATGATTTCAACTTAATTTATCAATTTTATAAGCAAAGTTGGAAAAACCCTGAAAAACTAAAAGTGTTCTTCCCAAAGCAAAGTGTTTCTCTCTCTAAGAATAGATTCAAATTTCTCTACCATTTTTTAGGACTCAGGATTTCCGAACTCTTAATTTCTCTCTATTTTGGACTATTTATAATTTCCCTAAGATTTGGCATAGAAATCAATGCGTGATCCATTAAGAGACGTATGCCGGGATCACCGATCATATTAGATGAATCGCCAACTGCTCTCTAGATCGCATTTCTCTTGCTTCAGGTGTTTAAACCTCAATCGGTAAACTTGTTTGAGTCTGCCTTTAACATTTGGAGTATCATCGAGTACCACATTTGCCTTCAATTTTTCTTCATGTACTGTTCCTTTCGGTGATAGTTTTCACACCCCGAGGCTACCCCCTGGATGTAAACGTGAGACCTAGGATCACGAGTGACCCCAAGATAACCATTTCAACATATCATAAGCATAATAAATAAACTGAAGTAAGGAAATACTACACGGAAGCTAAATCATAAGATAAACTGAAAAGAAATGATGGGGAATACCCATAACTATCTGAATATATAAAAACTGAGAGTTTAACAACAACTGAAAGGTCAAACTCAATTGTTAAAGGTGAAAATAACTATGTTTGAAATAAGCCTCCAACTGACTAGAAGTGTTAGGATATGCTCCAGCTAAATCCAGCAAAAACTGAAACTAAAGACTAAAAGCAAAAGAAACATGTCTGTCGTCCTCAAAAAATGAGAACTCACCACTGATGCTGTTAAACTGGAGATTGGAAACCGATCTATGCGTGATTTGGAAGCTGAGGACCTGAACCTATATCACGAGAAGATGTAGCATAGAGTATGCATCAGTACTTGAAAGGTACTGAGCATGCAAGATAGAGTAAAGCTGAATAATAAACATAACTGGACAGAGCATACTGATCAATGCTAAGATCTGAACATGATAAATATGCTAAACATACTGAATATGAACTAACTGAATGTAATTATCTATAATATGCTGAGACTGAAATCTGACAGTGACTGATAACATGGTTAATGCAATAGAATCTGACTAGACTGTGGGAGCTACTAATAACTGACATAAAACAACATGAGTTAAATGTAGAGTCCGATGTCTGTGCCCCCATCAAGAGGACCCAATATACCCTGCCAAAGGTATAGAGGCATGACTGGCATGATCACTAAAATTTAATGCCCACAGAGGGGACTTATAAACCTACGGGGGCACGTAGTTTTGGGATTTAAGGGTGACTGACCCACTTGGTATTAAGCTACTTGATGTGAGGCCAAAAATATATATTTTTAATCATTATTTCCCTCACATTTATTATTTATATCTGTCCTTTTTGAATTAATTTTGTGGATTGTGCTAAATAGTGTATTTTATTTGTAGGAGTAAATTGACGTAAAGTTGAAGATGTTTGGAGCTAAAATGAATTAAAGATGAAAGATTATAGAAGGAAATCAAACAGGCATCTTAATGGATTAAATTAAATATAATAATATATAAAATTATATGTTGCAAACTGCACATTCAATTGGAAACTTGAAAGGAGAATATTGCTTCCAGCCGCATGGCAGATTCTGAAGGTAGTGATCAATTGAGGAGCTGCGCACAATCTTGAAGGCGGCGGACATAACGCGTACAACTATTCCAACTCAGTTTTGGTTTTGGTTTCCTCGTTTGCTTTGGTCCCAGTTATTTTATTTAGGATTTTTTACATCTATAAATAGTCCATAGAAATAATTACTGGACAACTAATATAGAGTGAGGAGAAGGCACTTTTGAAGGGAAAGTCGTCAATACTTTTTAGGGTTCTTTTCTTCTTCTTGTTTTCTTAGACATTAGTAGCTAAAGCTCTTGTTCTGGGGCTGTAGTTACGGATTCAATGTTGATTATTTAAAATTTATGAATTAAATTTTGGTTGTCATAATAAGTTACTTCTATATATTCTTGTTTTAGTATTTTTTTGACTGGCCATCTAGAGATAGATCTATTCTCTAATCTTAAAATAGGGAGATGAGAGGTTAGATAGACCAGAGAATATAGAGAGCTCGGTCCACGCATTAAACTGAGGTGATTAGTATTCAGGAGTGACGCCCAGACGAGCACCTTGCTTGATTACAAAATAGGATGAAATATAAATGCTCGTCAGTTAGTCTATTTATCCCTGTTCAACGATGTAGTTAGATAGCTAACTGGGTAGGCGACGAGAGGCGTATAACCAGGATCATATCATCAACCCTATAAACCAGTAACTAGACAACTAAAATTAGTTCTAAGCCAAGAATATGATATATGAGATTCATTGCATGTTGCAGCCTGAAATTTCCAACTAGTGTAAGTAATTTTATTATTTTGTTCTTGCATTCTTTTCTTTTGACACTCTTAAATAAATATTAGACCAGTATAATTTAGTAAAAATAGTTAATTGAAAAGTCCTTTGGGTTCAATAATCTGGCTCTTTTAAGAGCCACTATATTACTTGCGTGATCGCGTACACTTGTGTTTGCAATTGGGAACAATACACGACAAGTCAACTAATTGAAGGAAGAGTTGAGCTCACTCAAGAAATAGATCAATTTGGCTCATATATTCATGACTTGGAGACTCACTTGAACAAAAAGATTGAGGCGTCTGATGCCCAATTATCAATTGTCGTGGATGATGATCAACAAGTGGAGCAAAAAGAGAAATTTCAACCATTAAACTACACCTTATTCCTTAATATCGATGTTGAGAAATAGTACAAAAGTGAGGATGTTGTAAATAATGTTGCTTTGGAGTTGAGGCAATTTGAATCTCATTCAAAACACTTTTCTATAAAATCTGACTTAATGGATGAGTGTATTGATGAGGAACAAGATCCCTACTTTCTAAGGTTTTTTAGTCCACGTAGACAAAACAACATTCCTCACCTAAGGGCCAAGAAGTGCAAGATGCGACATATATTAATTGGTTGCTTTATCTTTATACCACCACCCCTTGAGAGGAGAAGAAAAATTGATGCAAAGTTTTGGAGAAGTATGAGTATCTAGGTTGGAGCTAAGGAGCACGTTTGAGCTTAAGTGTAGGGTTACGACCCTTAATGAAAATAAAGAGAACATGCTACTAGCTAGGCTTAAAGGCCTCAGGAAGTTTTTCTAACCCTTGTTTCCAAATTTTATTTGATGCTTTGGGGACATAACATCTTTTTAAGTGTGGGGTGGAGGAATAAATTCTTAGTTTTTATTGTTTTATTGAGTCTTTTACTTTTTTAGGATGGGTTCCTTGGCTTTTGTTTTCAGTTCTTTTCCTGAGGATAGTCCTTTTGAACCGAGTGTCTTTTATTTTTTTAGGAATAATTTTTTTGAGAGAAACGAAAAGACACTTTTGAGTGATGTGATACTTTATATTTAGGTCTAATTTTTTAGTAGTACTTTCATGTGAATGCTTGATAGAAAAAAATGCAGACTCTTTGACACTAAAGCTCATGGTTGTGACTTTGTATATAATTTATTTTATTTTGTAGTTTGGTATGATTTTGTCTCTCTTAGAAGTGGAATTGATCTATCTTGATTGATACTTGTGCCATGTGTGCTGAGAATTTCTTTATTCCATATTTTGCATTTTAGTCTAGAACTTGCCCTGCATGTTATTAAAGTGAAATAAAAAAGTGTTGATTTGCTTAGGAGATGATAATAGGCCTTCTTTGATTTGTTCGGTACATTTTAGCCTTTTCAGATATTATATCACAAGTTAGCCTTTTTGAGCCTATAGCCTTTTGTGGGTAGCCATATTTTGCCCTTGACTATTTGTTGAATCCCTAGTTTTTGCACCTTGCTTCCTTGAGCATTGTAGCATAGACTTATTCTAATTATCAATTTTGAGAAAAAGGGATGGTTGAGTGAAAAAGTAATCAATGATAGCTACAAAGTGCTTAAAAAGTCCTCTTTTGAAATAATGTGATGTAAAAAAAAATGAACAAAAGAAGTTACCTTGATGATGGACCTGGTCCTTCCAAGGACATCGTGCACCTTAACGCATATCAAATACGTAAGTTGAGGGTGGCTATTATGAAGGAAAACTTTTTTTTTAAAAAAAAGAGAAAAAAAAATGATTGAAACATTCTTGAGATGATGAGAATTACTTGTGAAATAATTGTTGAATAGAGGGCTGAAAATAAAGCGAAGAAAATGATGGGTGATGAAGTCTAAAATTGCAAAGTGTTTAAGGAAGTTTAAGTCACTATTATATAGTTTTCCTACCTGTCCCCTAGCCTACATTACAACCCGTTAAAGTCCTATTTGATTTTATTCAAGCATGCTTAATTAGTGGAGATGTACATAATGGGCAAGCATATGGTTCTTTGTGCATACATGTGAATTTTCTTTGTGAGTGTGAGAGTTGTTCTTGATATGAAGTCCTTAATTTATATTCAATCTTCTGAATTGAGTGTGTGGACTATTTCTTCTTGTGAGGGCACTTGTTGCATGATGGATAGGTGATTTTATTAACTTTCTTTGATGAGAGTAGGGGAGCAAGCTTAAATTTGACGAGTTCAAAGTCTTTCCTTGAGGTAGGAGGTTAGAGGTTTGTTGTTTATTTGGATGTCTTGCATAATGATTGAGAAGAGTACTTGGTGTTTTGAAATTGGTATATGGACTAATTGTTTGTATTAACCCAAGTGATGACATTCCTAGTATGATTTTTGAGATGAACTTTAATGTTTGCTTGAGGACGAACAAAAGTTTAAGTGTGGGGTGTTGATGTGAGGCCAAAATTATATAGTTTTAATCATTATTTTCCTAACATTTATTATTTATATCTGTTTTTTTTAGCATTAATTTTATGGATTGTGCTAAATAATGTATTTTATTTGTAGGAGTAAATTGATGTAAAGTTGAAGATGTTTGGAGCTAAAACGAATTAAAGATGAAAAATTATAGAAGGAAATCAAGTAGACAGCTTAATGGATTAAATTGAATATAATAATATATAAAATTATATGCTGCAAAGTGAACATTCAATTAAAAACTTGAAAGGAGAATATTGTTGCCATCCACGTGGCAGATTCTTAAGGCAGTGGCCAATTAAGGAGCTGCGCACAATCTTGAAGGCGACGGACAGAACGCGTACAACAATTCTAACTCAGTTTTGGTTTTGGTTTCCTCGTTTGTTTTGGTCCCAGTTATTTTATTTAGGGTTTTTTTACATCTATAAATAGTTCATTGAAATAATTATTGGACAACCAATATAGAGTGAGGAGGAGGCACTTTTGAAGAGAAAGTCGTCAATACTTTTTAGGGTTCTTTTCTTCTTTTTGTTTTCTTAGACATTAGTAGCTAAAGCTCTTGTTCTGGGGCTGTAGCTACGGATTCAATGTTGATTATTTAAGGTTTATGAATTAATTCTTGGTTGTCATTATAAGTTACTTATATATTCTTGTTTTAGTATTTCTTGACTGGCCATCTAGAGATAAATCTATTGTATAATCTTAAAATCGAGAGAGGAGAGGTTAGATAGACTAGAGAATATAGAGAGCTCAGTCGATCAATTAAATTGAGGTGATTAGTGTTCAGGAGTGACGCCCAGATGAACACCTTGCTTGGTTACGAAATAGGATTAAATATAATTGCTCGCCAGTTAGTCTATTTATCACCTCTCAACGATGTAGTTAGATAGTTAACTGGGGTAGGAGACGAGAGGCGTATAACCAGGATCATATCATCAACCCTATAAACCAGTAACTTGACAACTAAAATTAGTTCTAAGCCAAGAATATGATACATGAGATTCATTGCATGCTGCAACCCTGGAATTTCCAACTAGTGTAAGTAATTTTATTATTTTGTTCTTGCATTTTTTTCTTTTGACACTCTTAAATAAATAATTAGACCAGTATAATTTAGTAAGAATAGTTAATTGACAAGTCCTTTGGGTTCGATAATCTGGTTCTTTTAAGAGCCACTATATTACTTGCGCGACCGCATACACTTGCGTGTGCAATTGGGAGCAACACTACTCCCAATTGATTATGTATTTAACAATTTATGACAGAAATACTGAAATACTAGATAGCTCAATTACTGACATGCAAACTCTAAGAATGCAACAATTATAACTAATAATGTGACATTCGTCACTGAAGCATGTATATATCTAAAATAACTGACCTAGCATGTGTAATTCATGAACTAAAAGAACTACATTGCTAGGGTTCTGAATATCATACAAGAAGCTAAGCAACAATATGACAATCTGATTTGGATCATTCTAACAACTAAAAACCCAACAATTCTTAACATTCAAGAAACCCTAGGTCTAGATAATATTAAGGGAATCAAGATTCTGACTGAAATCTAGGGATCTAATTGGTTAAAGGAACCCACTAGTGAAATCCCACATAACTAGAGACGAATTCCATGAAGGAATCTTTCAATTTCGGGGCAAGAACTGATGAGAACTTGTTACGTTCTTGAACTAGGGATTGGTCGACTTTCTCTCTGATTTTTGCATAAGTTTTGCTTGATTTGATGAATAATTAATTAGGTTAGATTCTAATTAGTTTACTAGGCTAAAAATGACTAAAACCACATAGTTTAGGGGTCCAACGCATAATGACAATACCAAACAACCCCTGACTTAAAAGCTGCCGGGCTCACCGACAGAACTTACCCACGGTCCGTGCTGGTCAACCATCGATGGGGTTCTAGGACTTTATTTTGGGGCGTCGATCCACCGACTAGGACCACGATCCGTGGCCTGACCTACGGTTCGTGGGTCTGGTCATGGGTTATGCCTTAGAAACTTTTCTGGGCTGATTTTGGGAAGGGTTGCAGGTGGCCATCCATGGACCACCAGGACGGACCATGGGTCACCCTACGGTCCATAGGTGGCAACCGTGGGTTGCACCTACAACTTTCTAAAATCTACTGGTTTGGTCTGTTTTCGAATACGGGGTGTTACATTATATCCCCCTTGGGAACATTCGTCCTTGAATAAAGTCTAAACTAGTTGGATAGGAAGGGAAAGGGCTGCAGCCCTACCACTAGTTTCTGAAAACTGGTTTCTGACTGAACTAAGTTCCATGAACATGCAATTACGCTAAAAATGTAAATATAAACTGGAACATGATACTAAGATTGAGGCTACACATGAGTAACTGAAAGACTGGAGAGGAACTATAACCTCAAGCTGGGATGGAATTAGAAGGAAAGAGATGAGGATACTTGGACTTCATGGCTGCTCCTACTTCCCAAGTAGCTCCCTCTACGGACTGACTCCTCCACAACACCTTGCTAAAGCGACTTCTTTGTTTCTTAACCTTCGAATCTGACGATCAAGGATTTCAACTGGCACATCCTCATAAGTGAGACTATCTCTCACAGCCACACTCTCTAAAGGTACTATGGATGTTGGATCATCCACGCACTTCTTCAACAACGAAATGTGAAAGACCGAATGCACTACTACTAGTTCTACTGGTAACTCTAACTCATAAGCCACTTTACCAACTCTTTTCAATATCTTGTAAGGGCCTAAATATCTAGGATTGAGCTTCCCTTTCTTGCCAAATCTCATCACCCCCTTCATAGGTGACACTTTCAGGAAAACTCAATCATCAAATTCGAACTCTAAGTCCCTTCTCCTTACATGTGCATAATACTTCTGACGACTCACAACTATCTTAAGTCCATCTCTAATGAGCTGCACTTTCTCCATAACATCATGAACCGAATCTGGCCCTATCAAGGGCTGCTTCACCTACTTCAAACCAACTGACTGGAGATCTGCATCTACGCCCATACAATGCCTAATAAGGAGCCATCTGAATAGTGGAATGGTAACAATTATTATAGGCGAACTCTATAAGAGAAAGGTGATCATTAGAACTACCCTTGAAATCAATCACGCAAGCTCTCAACATGTCCTCTAAGGTCTGAATGGTACACTCTGCCTGACCATCTGTCTGTGGATTAAATGTTATGCTAAGGTTAACCTGAATACGAAGACCTTTCTGAAAAGACTTCCTGAAATGAGAGGTAAACTGAGGACCTCTATTTGAGATGATAGACAAAAGAACCCCATGCAACCTGACTATCTCATTAATATAAAGCTTGATGTAGTGCTTCACTGAATCTATAGTCTTGACAACCAAAAAGTGCGCAGACTTAGTAACTCTGTCAACAATCACCCAAATGGAGTCATGCTGTCTGCGAGTAAGAGGTAAAACTGTAATGAAGTCCATGTTGATCACTTCCCACTTCCATATAGGAATGTTGATCTCTTGAGTCATATATCCTAGTTTCTGATGTTCTACTTTCACTTGTTGACAATTGGGTCACTTAGCCACAAAATCTGTTATATCCCTTTTCATGCCATTCCACCAAAAGACTTCTCGCAGATCACGGTACATCTTAGTGGCGCCTGGATGAATAAAATACCTGGAGTTATGGGCTTCTACAAGAATCTGCTATCTCCACTCACCCATCTTGGGAACACATAATCGACCCTAATAACGAAGCGCACCATCTCCCCCTTGGTAAAATACCTCAACTCTCTGCTCATGAATTGCACCATTTAGTTGAAGCAATATCGGATCACTATCTTGGTTTTCCTTAACCTCTGCTACCAATGAAGATTTTTCCCCATTCCAAACTGTTACACCACCATCTAATATGCCCATAAGGCAAACTCCCAAGTGAGCAAGCCTGTGAATATCCTTTGCTAGTTCTTTTCTTTCCTCCTGAACATGTGCTACACTACCCATAGATAGTCTTCTAAGAGCATCTGCTACTACATTGGTCTTACCAAGATGGTAATGCACACTCATATCATAATCCTTGAGGAACTCAAACCACCTCCTCTGGCGAAGACTCAACTCTTTCTGGGTGAACACATACTGGAGGCTTTTATGGTCTATGAACACATCTACGTGAACACCATAGAAGTAATCTCTCCAAATCTTAAGTGCAAACACTACTGCTACAAGCTCGAGGTCATGAGTTGGATAGTTCTTCTCATGCACCTTAAGCTACCTAGAAGCATAGGCTATAACCTTACCTCACTGCATCAACAAACAGCCTAGGCTGACTCTAGATGCATCAGAATAGATAACATAACCATCTGAATCCTCTAGTAGAGTCAAGACAGGAGCTGTAGTCAATCTAGTTTTTAGTTCAGTGAAACTTTTCTCACAATCATCTGACCACTAAAACTTAACCTTTTTTGAGTCAACCTAGTCAATGGAGAAGTTATGGATGAAAATCCTTCCATAAACCTTCATTAATATCCCGTTAAACCCAAGAAACTTCTGATATCTAAAGGAGATGTAGGTCTAGGCCATTGTTTCAATGCTTCTATTTTCTGAGAATCCACTCGAATCCCTTCACTAGACACAATATGCCAAAAAAAAGCAACAAATCGCAACCAAAACTCACATTTGCTAAACTTAGCGAATAATTGGCGATCCTTGTGAGTTTGCAGGACAACCTTCAAATGATTTGCATGTTCTTCCTCATTCCTAGAGTAAATGAGGATATCATCAATAAATACGATAACAAACAAGTCTAAATACTGCTTGAACACTTTGTTCATCAAATCCATAAAAGCTGCAAGAGCATTGGTTAGTCCAAATGACATAACTGCAAATTCATAATGACCATACCGAGTTCTGAAGGTTGTTTTCAAAATGTCACTATCTCTGACTCTGAGCTGATGATAACTGGATTTGAGGTCTATCTTCGAGAAATGACTAGCACCCTGGAGTTGGTCGAACAGGTCATCAATCCTAGGGATAGGGTACTTATTCTTGATTGTGACCTTGTTCAACTACCTATAGTCAATGCACATTATGAGGGAACCATCTTTCTTTTTCACGAACAACACTGGTGCACCCCATGGGGAAATACTAGGTTTGATGAAGCCATTATCTAAGAGGTCTTTCAACTGCTTTTTCAATTCCTTAAGCTCAGTTGGAGCTATTATGTAAGGAGGAATAGAAATAGGCTGGGTATCTAGAAGGAGATCAATTCCAAAGTCGATTTCCCGTTTGGGAGGAACTCCGAAAAGATCTTCTGGAAACACTTGTAAAAACTCATTAACTAAAGGAACTGACTCAAGAGTTGGGGTTTTGGAGCTTGAATCCTGTCATGACCCGAGAGCACCTCCTAGTCATAACATGGCGTACTTGACCCCGAAGGGGTCTTATACGAGCCCTTAGCATACATCATTGCATTAAGACATAGAAATATACGGAAAAATTAAAACTTTTACAATTGAAGTCAACTTCTTTCATATAGGAAGATAGGAAACTAGACTTGTCTCGATCACCATCTAGACATAAGAGTACAAATAGGGTCTAGTGCCCTTAAATCATTAAAGTCTCCAAAAATAGGAAATACAACATAGTCTAGAATATAGAAGGTAAACTAGATACTAGAATCAATAGCAACTTGTCCTCGAACTTGAGGACTCACCAAGCCGGGGGAGTAGTCGACCCGAGCTTCAACTTGAAGAAAGTGGTAAGTATCAACGATCGGAACCTACACTCATAGGAAAGTAGAAAATATGGGTTAGCACAATTAATTGTACTAAGTATGGATGCCATGCATAAAATCCTTAAAACATGCATAAAAGGGACATTTAGTTGAAATCATGCCTTTGTCAAGTTTTAAAACCAATATGCACATTTATGAAGAAACATAAGCCAACCCAAGCATATAAGCAACCCAAAGCAACACTAGTGCAATGCAAAGGTAAGATCCCATAACCCTACGAAATGCCAAGTATCACCTTTAGGCCACCAACAACATACATACTTCATCTTACCATAGTCATAACCAACATACATAAAAGTGAAGACGTTCATACATACCATTTCATACATAGTTCATAAGTCATCATATTCATAAGAGAACCTTACCAAAACCCCTCTTAGAGTGTACTTGTGCAATGTACAAGTGAAGTCCCATACCCCCACTCACACTAAGTAGTACCCCTTAAGAAGTCCTAGTTAAATTCCATGTCCTTACCATAGTTCATTCATTAACCTTTAGGGAAAGATTGCATTAACCGACATAGACCATTTGAGCTACATGGAATCCGGTGTTCTACCCCCACACCAAAAAAAGGTGTTCTACTTGCCTAAGGTAGAACGTACATTCTAGCTATTTAGGTGGATCCACTAGCTTAGACCTATGTGGGCACATAGTTATGGGACAAGGAGATTGCTATTAGAAACCCGGACTTGCTAAACGTAAAAGGTTTCCATCTCATGAGATATTGTACAATGGGAAGATGGACTTGCTAAACATAAAAGCCCCCATCTCACTTTCATGTCCTCTTAGTGCTATGCATTATTCCCTTTAATAGCCATAATTTTCCTTTACTTAAGTTTATATCAACATTCATTGGGAACTCATGCCAACATCTCATCATAATAGCTCATATGTTCCTTAAGTGAGAATGCTCCTTTCACTTTAGAAACACTAGCATGTGAGTAACCCTTTCACATTACAATTGTATTGTGATCATGAGAATGTCCTTTCAATCAACACAATAAGCTTCTCATAAACATACATACATCATGCATAACCAAGTGTATAGGGTATAGGGATGAAAGATCTTATCATCAACACCACAATAACACAATAGATATAGAATCATTACTATCTAAGAAATTCACAATCTTATGCACAATTCCAATAAAGAGACATAACCTTCATACCTTTTCCCTTCAAGGGTCTTGGAATCACAATCAATACAACTATACATAATTACTACATAATATAGGAGGAATTCATGATTCAATAGCTTAATCATCATAAACATATTCAATTGACATATTCACAATATTCTCCAACCCACAATATCAATTCAAGATCTAACTACATGGGGAACACATTGGTCTATGCAAAATTCCCGTTATAAACCTCAATTCTCCATCAATATATTCAAAATTCATCAAAAACAACCATAAATAATCGTAATTAAGAAATAAAAACGTTTTTGAAAGAAGAGCCATGTTATAGAATGAAAACCCTAGAAATTGGGGGATTTTGATATCTTGAAAACATATTTGAAGGAGCTCCTTGGGTGATAGCTACCCAAGGATGAAAAATAACCATACCTTGCCTAAGGAACTCCAAGATTTTTGGGGAAGAACCTTGAAACCCTAGCTCCAATGTCTTCTTCTTCTTCTTCTTCTTGAGTCTAGAGAGAGGATTTTTGGGAGAGGATGTTCTTGGGTTTCTTCTTTTATTAATTGGGAGTAACTAAATTTAAGGAAAGTCTATCTCTGATGAGATAAACTTTTTCCATAGCATCATGAACCGAATCTGGCCCTATCAAGGCTGCTTCACCTATTTCAAACCAACCAACTGGAGATCTACACCTACACCCATACAATGCCTCATAAGGCGCCATCTGAATACTGGAATGGTAACTATTATTGTCGGCGAACTCTATAAGAGGAAGGTTATCATCCCAACTACCCTTGAAGTCGATCACACAAGATCTCAACATATCCTCTAAGGTCTGACTTATACGCTGTGCTTGACCATCCGTCTGCAGATGAAATATTGTGCTATGATTAACCTGAGTACCAAGACCTTTCTGAAATAACTTCCAGAAATGAGAGGTAAACTAAGGAACTCTATATGAGATGATAGAAAAAGGAACCCCATGCAACCTGACTATCTCATTAATGTAAAGCTTGGCGTAGTCCTTCGTCGAATTTGTAGTCTTAACAGCCAAAAAGTGTGCATACTTAGTAACTCTATCAACTATCACCCAAATGGAATCATGCATTCTGCGAGTACGAGGTAAACCTGTAATGAAGTCCATGTTGATCACTTCCCACTTATATGTAGGAATGTTGATCTCTTGAGTCATACCTCATCATTTCTGATGTTCTACCTTCACTTGTTGACAATTGGGGCACTTAGCCACAAAATCTGCTATATCCCTCTTCATGCCATTCCACCAAAAGACTTCCCACAGATCACAGTACATCTTTGTGGCACCTGGATGAATAGAATACCTAGAGTTATGGGCTTCTGTAAGGATTTCCTCTCTCAACTCACCCACCTTAGGAACACATAAACGACCCTGGTAGCAAAGCACACCATCTCCCCCTTGGGAGAAAACCTCAACTCTCTGCTGATGAACTACACCCTTAATTGAAGTAATATCAGATCTATGTCTTGTTTTTCCTTCACCTCCACTACCAATGAAGATTATGACCCATTCTAAACTGTCACACTTTCATATGATATGCTCATAAGGCAAACTCACAAGTGAGCAAGCCGATGAACATCTTTTACTTGTTCTTTCTTTTCTTCCTCAACATGCGCTACACTACCCATAGATAGTCTGCTAAAAGTGTCTTTTACTACATTGGCCTTACCAGGATGGTAAAGCACATTCATATCATAGTCCTTGAGGAACTCAAGCCATCTCCTCCGGCGAAGATTCAACTCTTTCTGGGTGAACAAATACAGAAGGCTCTTACGGTCTGTGAACACATCTACATGAACACTATACAAGTAATGTCTCCAAATCTTAAGGGCAAAAACCACTGCTGCAAGCTCGAGGTCATGAGTTGGATAGTTCTTCTCATGCACCTTATGTTGTCTAGAAGCATACACTATAACCTTACCTCGCTGCATTAACACACAACCTAAGCCGACTCTGGATGCATCACAATAGATAACATAACCGTCTGAACCCTCTGGTAGAGTCAAAACAGGAGCTGTAGTCAACCTAGCTTTTACTTCTGAGAAGCTCTTTTCACACTCATCTGACCATTGGAACTTAACCTTTTTCTGAGTTAACTTAGTCAATGGAGAAGCTATGGATGAAAATCCTTCCATGAACCTTCTCTAATAATAAGCCAAACCTAAGAAACTTCTGATATCTGTAGGAGATGTAGGTCTAGGCCATTGTTTAACTGCTTCTATTTTCTAAGAATCCACTTAGATTCTTTTGCTACACATAATATGCCCAAGGAAGGCAACTGATTGCAACCAAAACTCACACTTGCTAAACTTAGCGAATAACTGGTGATCTTTGAGAGTTTGCAGAACAACCCTTAACTGAGTCACATGTTCTTACTCATTCCTAGAGTAAATGAGGATATCATCAATAAAGACGATAATGAACAAGTCCAAATACTACTTGAACACCCTGTTCATCAAATCCATGAAAGCTGCAGGAGCATTGGTTAGTCCAAATGACATAACTACAAATTCATAATGACAATACCGAGTTCTAAAGGCTGTTTTTGGGATGTTACTATCTCTGACTCTAAGTTGTTGATAACCAGATCTAAGGTCTATTTTCAAAAAATGACTAGCACATTGAAGTTGGTCAAACAATTCATCAATCATGGGGATAGGGTATTTATTCTTGATTGTGACTTTGTTTAACTGCCGATAGTCAATCCACATCCTGAGAGAACCATCTTTCTTTTTCACAAAAAACACTGGTGCACCCCGTGGGGAAATACTAGGTCTGATGAAGCCCTTATCTAGAAAGTCTTTCAACTGCTCTTTCAATTCCTTAAGCTCTGCTGGAGCCATTCTGTAAGGAGGAATAGAAATAGGATGGGTATCTCGAAGGAGATCAATTTCGAAGTGATTTCCCTTTTGGGAGGAATTTTGGGAAGATCTTCTCGAAACACTTCTGGAAACTCATTAAATACTGGGACTGACTCAAGAGTTGGGGTGTCAGAGCTTGAATCCTTAACTCGAACTAGATGATAGATATAACCCTTGGAAATCATCTTTCTGGCCTTAATGTAAGAAATAAATCGACCCATAGGCGCTAAGCTACTACCCTTCCATTTTAAGATTGGTTCGTCTGGAAACTGAAAACGAACGATCTTAGTTCTACCATTGACTGAGGCATAGCAGGAAGGTAACCAATTCGTGCCTAGAATGATATCAGAGTATACCATTTCTAACTCTACAGGATTTACTGAGATGACTTTCTGAGAGACAGTGACAGGGCAATTTCTGTATACCCGTCTGCTATAACTGGGTCACCAACTGGAGTAAAGACTGAGAAGGGTTCTAAAAGAGTTTCTGGACTAACATCGAAGTTGACTGCTATATAAGGAGTTTCAAAGGAAAGAATAGCCCGTGGATCTAACAAAGCATAAACATTTAAATGAAAGATTCTTAACATACGAGTGACCATATCAGGAGAATCTTCCTGATCCTGGGAGCCTGAAGAGCATACAACCTGTTCTACCATTGACCGTCACCTGTACCAGATGAGTTACCCTGCTGAGTCAAGTGACCTGCTGGTGCTGCTGAAGTTGTCGACTGAGTTCCACCATTATTATCTCCTTGACCCTGCTTATAAGAAGGGCAATCCCTCAACATGTGACTAGCCTAACCACACCCAAAACATCCTTCCTTTCCTACAAGACACTAGCCCGGATGGTTCTTACCACACATAGGACAAGTTGGGTAGGTCCTAGTACCAGAAACACTTTCATGAGACTAAGAGCCGGACGCCCTACCTTTTTGATCTTGTCGAAACCTGGAGGATAGAACACTAGCTGATGAAGGTGCCGGAGCTGAAGATTTCTTTCGAAACTGTGAGCGATTTCCACCACTCGATTTCTGCTGAGAAGACTCATAGTTGCCTGTTCTAGCCTTCTTATTATCCTTAGCATGTTCCCTAAGCTTATCTCCATCAACCTGCTGAGCATGGGTCATAAGCTTAGAGATGTTCATATTTTCCAGCAACATAGCATTTCTGCACTATGTTTTCACTAAGTCTGACACTCCATACAAAAACTTATTCATTTGTGCTCTTGAATTAGCAAGCATGTGAGGAGCATACATGGAGAGTTGGGTGAACTTAAGTCCGTATTATTGGACTGACATGCTACCTTGCCTCAAATTCATGAACTCCTGAGCTTTTGCCTCCCTCAACTCTCTTGGGAAGAACCTGTCCAAAAAAGTCTCACTAAAACACTCCCAAGTGATGGGAACTGCATCCGTAACTCTGGTTTCTTTCCATTCGGTAAACCAAATGTGAGCTACATTCTTAAGCTAATAGGATGCCAACTCTACCTTATCATTACCAGTCACTTGCATAACTCCAAAGATTTTCTTGACCTCATCAATGAAGTTCTGTGGATCTTCTCCAACCTGCGACCCTAGAAACTCAGGTGGATTCATCCTAACAAAAGCACGAACCCTAGCCACGACTGATCCACCAGTAGCATTTGCAGGAACTGGAACATGCCGATTATTTTGGTTAGTCACACTCTGAGCCAAAGGTTAAATAGCTTTCTAAAACTCCGCATTCGAAACCTCTTGATATGGGACTGGAGGAACTGCGTTAGCATTCCTGGCGGTAGCATTCCTTGCGTAAGCTCTATGAGAAGGCATGATTTGAAACACATAATGACAAATTAGAAGGTAGATCATACCCACACACGCGATAAGATTAGCAAGAAAGTAAACTTTTCCTAAACACTTTATAGCCTCCCTCTCATTAGATGTGGTGCACGTCACACCCATGAAAAGGACTCTACTTAGTGCGACTTTTCAGACATCCTAGGACTCTTAAACTTAATGCTCTGATACCAAGTTTGTCACACCCCAAAGCTACCCCAGGACGCGGACACGGGACCTAGGATCACGAGTGACCTCAAGCTAATCCTATTGGCACATAAGCATACTTAAAGATTTTCTCAAATAGAAATACTATGCATAAGCTAGAAACATATCATAAAGGAAAATGATGGGGAATACCCATTACTATCTGAATAAAATAAATTGTGAGTTTAACGACAACTGAAAGATCAAACTCCAAAGCTAACACTGAATCTAACTATGTCTGAAATAAAAGTCTCTACTGACTAGATATGCTGAGACATGTCCCAACTAACTCTAGCAAAACTAAAACTAAAAGACTGAAAATGGAAAGATAACATGTCACCGGTCCTCGAAGAATGAGGACTCACCACTGATGCTGTTGAACTGGAGATCGAGAATAGATCTATGCGTGATCTGAATGCTGAGGACCTGAGCCTACATCACGAGAAGATGTAGTGCAGAGTATGCGTCATTACTTGAAAGGTACTGAGCATACAGGATAGGATAAAGATGAATAAAACATATAACTGAACAAAGAAGTAAAGAAATGATATAGGATGAACATGATGTTGTATTGGAAATACTGAATATGAACTAAACTGAATGAAATGACCAAGTTTATAACATGCTAAAGCTGAATACTGAACTATAACTGATAACCTGGTCAACACAATAGAATTTGATTGTGGGAGCAGAGGTATAGAGGCATGACTAGCGTGATCACTAAACCTGATGCCCAACATAGGGGACTTAACCTACGGGGGAACGTAATTCTGTGACTTGAGGGCAACTGACCCGAGTCCAACTCAGTATTTAAGCCTGCTCCAAATAGAATGCATAAAATACAATATAACTAAAATAAATTGGATAACCTGATGTTCTAAAATGCTTACTCAAAATGTATCATTAATGTACTGATAATGAAACATTCTTAACTGGAGCATATATATCTATTTAACTGACCTAGCAAGTGTAATTCATGAACTAAGAGAATCTACACAACTAGGGTTCTGAGTTTCATGCAAAGAACTAAGCAACAATTCTATGAAAACATGATAATCTAATTTGGATTAGTCTAACAACTAAATCACAACATATATTTTGAAATTCTAGAAACCCTAGGTCTAACATGTTGTAGAGAATCAAGAATCTGACTAAATTCTAGGGACCTAATGGGTGAAAGGAACCCACTAGTGAAATCCCACATACCTGGTGACGAATTCCATAGAGAAATCTTTCAATTTTGGGGCTGAAACTGATGAAAACCTACTGCGTTCTTGGAGTAGGCTTGGTCCACTCTTTCTCCCTCTTTTCGTTCAACTTGATGATTTTTTTGGAGAATGAGTTGATTAGGGTAAGTTCTAATAAAGTTTCTAGGCTAAATCTGACCAAAACTATGTAGTTTAGGGGTTAAATGACTTAGTTTAGGGGTCCAACGCATAGGGAACAGACCAAACTACCTATAGGGACCACCAACGAAAGTGACCGACGGTCCGTGGACTAACCTATGGTCTGCCCTGGTCAACCATCGATGGGGTTCTAGGACTTGAAATCTGGGGTCTGACCTACGGCCCTGGGCCATGAATCATGGTCTGATCTATGGTCCGTAGGTCTTGGTGTGGATCTACCCTTAGCTAAATTTTCTAGGCTTTTTGGAGAGGGGCTGCAGGTGGCCATCCATGGACCCCACCTAAGGTTCGTGGGTCACCCTACGGTCCGTGGGTGGAAACCGTGGGTTACTCCTGAAACTTCTGGAAATCTACTGGTTGGTGTGTTTTCGGATACAGGGTGTTACATATCGACAATAGGGTAGTCTCTGGCATTAGTTGATCAAACAAAGGCTAAAGAAGGTTTGTTGAGTCTTATGATTTTAGGGCATTCCGCATGTCCAATGCAGCTAATAGTAGTTCTTATACCACCACCACGTGCTTTAGAGAAGGATATGAGAGGAGCGATACAACTACTCACACAGAAAGTGGCCGCTCAGGCTCATAGACAAAGTGTAGAGCTACGTGATATTACTTAGAGAGAGGTAGCTGGATCTAGCTAGGATTTGAGACTTCGTTTGTATGAATCCACCAGTCTTTAAAGGCTTTAGCCTAGTGGAAGACCTTTAATAGTTCATTGATGAAACTCATATAATTTGCAAGGTGATACGGGTATCAGAGACATATGTTGTTGAGTTGGCCTCTTATCACTTCAAAGATGTTGCTATCGGTTGGTATGAAATGTGGGAAGCGGTTTGGACAGACTTTTCAAAGGCCTTCATGGATCAATTTTTTCCATTAGAGCTCAGAGAGGCAAGGGTAGATGAATTTCTAATAATGTAGAGTGATCTTAGTGTCTGAGAGTACAGCTTCCGATTTACGCAAATGTCTAGATTTGTTCCAGAGTTGGTTAGTACCCAGACATCAAGGATTCATTGCTTTTTAGGTGGCCTCGTTGATCAATTGAAGGAAATTCCCTTGGTTGCTGCCCTAAATAGGGATTTCTATATAGAGAGGATCATGACATATACTCAACAGTTAGAGGATGATCAACATAATCGAGAAGTAGAGGGAGAAAGAGACCAAAGAAGGAGAATTAGGATGGCTGGCCAGTATCAGGGAAGAGGTAGAGCTTTTACCAGTAGAGGACCATCTAGGCAGACTCATTCAACAATACACTCCACATCTAGTACTCCAACTGAATTTTCAAGACTTAGACGTGAGCAGGGTCATACTTCAAGGGCGCTAGACCTTCGACCTCAGAGGTTTATGTGTCAGGGATTACCTCCTCTACCTACATTCCGATAGTGTGGCCAAGCATATAGAGGGAAGTGTTGACGTGGTTCAAATTCATCTTATTGGTGTGGAGTAGAGGCTCATATAGTACGGGATTGCCCGCAACTCAAACATAGAAATAGGGGTGTTAGAGCACAACTGTAGGGTCTGCAATAGCCTCTTCATCATCAACACCTTCCTCTGCTCGTGGTCCTGATAAACCTTCATATAGAGGATCTAATAGAGGTAGGGGTAAAGGGACTAATTGAAGTGCCAGCCCTAATAGTATGTATGCATCAACCGATCGACAAGATTTAGAGGCATCTCCAGATGTTGTCACATGTATCTTATCTGTTTTCTCGCATGATATATATGCTTTGAATGAACCAGGACCTACTCTATCATATATTACTTCATTTGTTGCTAAAAAGTTTGAAATATAGCCACATGTTGTATGTGAAACATTTTTGTAGTATCAACTCCGGTAGGTGAGTCTATCATAGCCAACTAGATCTATTATGATTGTATAGTGACAGTATGTGACCGAGATATGTTAGCTAACTTCATTGAGCTAGAAATGATTGACTTTAATGTTATCATGGGCATGGATTGGTTGTCTTCTTGTTATGCTATTGTGGATTGCAAAGCCAAGGTTGCCCGATTCCATTTTCCAGGAGAGCCAGTCCTAGAGTTGAAGGGTAATGCTATGATGCCTAGAGGAAAGTTTATTTCTTATCTTAAGGCACACAAGCTTATTGCAAAGGGGTTTTTATATAACCTAATTCGAGTAAGAGACCTTGAAGCTGAGAAGCATGTGTTGACTCTTCAGTCAATACTGTGGTGAATGAATATCCTTATGATCTTCCAAGATTACCTCCCATCAAAGAAATTGACTTTTGTATTGATCTAGATCCCGGTACGCAGTCGATATCAATTCCACCTTATAGAATGGCACCTGCTGAGTTGAATGAATTGAAAGAGCAATTGAAAGACTTGCTTGATAAAGGCTTTATTCGACTTAGTATATCTGCTTAGGTTGCACTTGTGCTGTTTGTACGTAAAAAAAAATATGGTACATTGTGAATGTGTATAGATTACTAACAACTGAATAAAGTGACAATAAAGAATAAGTATGCTTTTCGTCCAATAGATGATTTATTTGATTAGCTACAAGGGGCTAAATGCTTTTCAAAGATTGATTAAAGGTTGGGTTATCACCAGTTAAGGATACGTGAAGTAGACATTCCCAAGAAAGCTTTTCGTACAAGATATGGACATTTATAGTTCTTTCTTATATCATTTGGGCTGACAAATGGCCCAACAACCTTCATGGATATGATGAATAAAATTTGTAAGCCCTTTCTTGGTATGTATGTGATTGTATTTATAAATGATATCCTAGTTACTTACGTGATGAAGAAGAGTATGCAAATCATTTAACGTCAAAACTACCAACACTCAGAAAACACCAATTTTTGCTAAGTTTCTTAAGTGCGAGTTTTGGATGAACTCGGTAACTTTCTTGGCCATGTGGTATCTGGAGAATGTATTAGGGTGGACTTTCAGAAGATAGAAGTTGTGAAGAATCGGCCCCGACATACCGCTCCTACAGAGGTACGTAGTTTCTTGGGGCTAGCTCGCTACTATAGGAGATTTGTGGAAGACTTTTCCTCTATTTCTACTCCATTGAATAAATTGATGCAGAAAGCGGAAAGCTTTTAGAGGTCAGATGCTTGTGAAAAAAGCTTCCAAAAGCTGAAAGATAGATTGACTACAATTCTAGTATTAGCATTACCAGAAAGCACATAAGGATATTGTCACAGCCCAAAAATGGACGTGATGACACTCGTTTTATTCCACCTAGACAAATTAGCCTAAAACTCAACGATTACAATGAAGTGCAGAAATAAACTATAAATAAAAGTCTAATACTTTAATATAATGCAGAAACTCATAATCAACTTAAATATACCCCAAAACCTGGTTGTCACGTGTACAAGCCTCTAATGTGTTATAAAAAAATTGAAAGAAAATACAAGCCTTAAATGACATCATTTCCAGAATATAACAAAATCATAAACAGGAGTAAGAAGGTCCGCTGAGATGACAAACAACTACCTCACAAAGCTCCACAGGAAGCCTCGAAAAAGAAGGGAATACAAAGTATCATGAAGATCCGAGCTCATAACCTACAAAAAATATAGAAGCAAGGGGTGAGTACCAAATCACACGGTACTCAACAAGTAAACTTCTAAACACAAGCTAAGGGAATAGAATACGGGTAATCCTTACACCCCAATCGAACCTCTAATATTGCAACGTGCATAAAACTACTCCAACCTATTAGTTCACAAATTTCATAGCACATAGTTCAACTACCTACTTCAACAATTACAGATCAGCAACACACAAGATTAAGTTCACCTGTCATAAGTTTCACAAAATGACACTCAAAAGATCAGCAACAAACTAGATCAAGTTCACCAATGATAAAGATGTGCAATGCAATGAAATACAATGTCAAGTATAGTGATGCATGTCTGACCAAACAATACGCACCCGTTGTCTCTCGGTCTGGGATCCATGGGGGACATATTTGTCCATTCATCCATCGCGGCGTGTGACACTTCCCTCGATAATAGAATCTTTTGCGATGTGCGACACGTCTATTGATAATAGAATCCTTCGTAGCTTGGGACAAGTCCTTCGATAATAGAATCCATCGCGGCGCCCTACACATCCGTCGAAACGGTACATCCTCTTTAATTTCTTTAAGTTTACTCAATTCACATAACACTTGTCACAACCATGTCTCAGAATCAATACAAATGACAAGTTCACACAAATAATGAGGAGATGACCATTTTCATAATAATGCACAATTCACAACAACATAATCGTGATACAACATCAACAATCAATCAATAAGCATTTCAAACCATGCTGAACACATCACACACTAATGATAAATCACATTGCCTTTTATTACCCCTTTTTCATTATTAAAATTATTCAATATGGACAAGTCAACCCATCACCAGGTCCCATTACTCCCCAACACATAAGGAAATACACGATATACACTTAACAAGGGTTTGGAAATTCACTTGCCTCAAATAATTGAAGAATCACACTGGGACTTGAGTCTTCCCTGGGTTTCCATGTCAATGCAATCTATCCAAATAAATAACTACAATAAGATTTCGAAACTAACAACACTCATATCACTATGCGTCTAGTTTAGATCCAAAAACTCACCCCGAATTTATAATCAAGTTCCGAATCTTGATGCCAATTAATATGTCAAGTCTCATATTTCTTAAATTTCAAGTCTAGGGTTAAGTTCCTATTTTTCCAATATCATAAATCTAATTGTATTCATATAATAATATATACCTAATATTTAACTAGGTCTAACAATATATTGGAACTTTAATAGTAATAAGGTACCATATTTTAACTCTCAACGGAAGAAAGAATGAAATAAAATGTGCATGTAGTAGCTAATTTGTATGTCCATTAATTAGTTAACCTCTAATCCTCACGTAATTCCCCAATGTTTACACCCAATCATTAATGATTGCCATGTAATAAATTATAGGCTTGGCCATTAACTATCAAATAAATTAATTATTTAACAAAATGTCAATCAATTAAATAACTGTAGTTATCGAATAGTTCAAAATTTTCAAATCAACTTCACCGAGTGATCAAAAATGACCCGGGGCAACTATCAGGAGGGATAAAATGGTAACCTTATATGAAAATTTCCAAATGACCTTTTGGGTCATTACATTATCCACCACTAAAAGTCATGTTCGTCCGCGAAGATGAAGTACAAGAAAGAAGCAAAATTGACATTACTAAAAGATTGAGTTATGACCTACCCGTCGCTGTGCATCTCTCCAAGTGAGCTCCTCCTTAAGACCATTCCATCAAGATCAAATACTAAGAATTGAACTTTTGAATCAAACTTTGGAAGATCTATAAATCAAAAGTGATTATCAAGCCACAAACTAACTCATGAACCCAATCTAATACCCATTGGACCATAACACAACCATCATGATGAATCTTTTCTCACATAACCAAGATAACCTTCTAAATAAATATTGGCTACAAGCAGTAGTGAGAATTAACCAACCACCACACACTTATAATGACCAAACCATCACAAATCTTATCAAGATTTTTTTCTCACAACATAATCATTCCACGAACTTAAGCTATAAAAATATGATCTTTAGACATCGGATACTCATTAAGGGAGAATAAAACTTATCTAACCCAAAGAAGGAAGTGATAAAGTAAATATGTAGCGAGTGATACACCGAAGCATACAAAACCTCTAACAATACTATTAGAGTGCTAGATCAGTAACTGTGATTGTAGACAACTCTTAAGAATGACAGAACTAGACCCAATGGACCCCCACATTCGATCACGCATAGCCGACACGTGACCTCGACGATGAGATGTATATTAAAAATATCATATAACTATAGCTATTCATGGTATCTCTTTTATAAGTTCTTATAAGCAACATTATGCATATAAAATCACTTGTATACTTCAACTATCCCAAATAGCACCAAATCTGTCATAACTGAAATGACCAAGTCTGCCTAAGGATACCACTCTACCAAGAGGGCAATTACAGGATTGGTACACCTGATCCACCACTAGGGATTCACCCATAGATGTGGAAACATACATGGCATAGGTAGTGAATCATACTCCAAATAATGTCCAACACAGAGAAAGTGATCACATAAGAATATACAAAATAAAGGTTGAATAACATATGATACTCATTTCATAGTGCCCATATCAAACATTTCCATTCATCTGACTCCATTTCTTCGTTTTTTTGCTACCCACAATCAACTAGTCTAGTCCTTATTACAATTGTACACATACTCGATTTATAAAATCTCACATACTTTTCATAGTACTCCACTGAAGACAACGATTAACATTTCATACATACCTCATCAAATTCTAAGTGTAAACGATCGTTAAGCAATATAAAACCCAACTAAGAGTTGGGGTCGAACCCACAGGGAACGGTACGTGTTCAAATTCAATCAAGAATTACAAATATGGTCTAACTAGCTATAGGATTAGACATTATTGAAAAGGACATAAAATAAATTAAAAGGGTTGACACAAATTTCAGATGGGGGGTTTATGGTTTGCAATTATCAACTACAAAACAATCACACAAAATTGAAATAACAATATGGAGAAGAATTCTCGGGATGTGAAAGATTATAGGCAAATTTTGATATATGGGTAATTATAGCTACTAGTAAACAACTAATTATCAGTGGGTAAGCTGGACTATAAGGGAGATAGCTTTCTCTTGAACAACTACCCCGAATCAGGTGATTTCTTTCGAACATCAACAAGCATGGGAATTAAGAACCGCCCACACCTTAATTCATGCACTCTGTCGAGCTGAACCCATATCAACCCAATACATACAAACCATTAATCAATAGCCTTGGTTCTAAAACCTCTATCTCGAGCAAGCTAAGAACATAAAATTAGAATTGCATTTGCAACTACAATTCATAAATTAAACCAAAACTAATGATTAAACCCACTTCAATATAGCATGTAAACTAGTAATTAACAATACCCATAAACTAATTCAACCCATAATCACATGATCACACTCCAAGAATTAGGGTTTTAGCCAAACATCATAAAAAGGTAAAAATGGTTACCAAATCGATGAGCCATCAACTAGGTATGAGTAATTAAGCCTTTACAATGCTAAAACTAGAAAAAAATCAGTAACCCAATTGCAAAATCTCCGAATTTAATCTCCCCAAAACCTCCAAGTCTAATGAGAAACTATTCTAAATTGTAGTAAGCTAAAATCTGGAAAAGAGAACTTCTAAATTAACAATTCAAAATTCAATTTATAGTTGCCAAAAATTAGCCACGAAGGGCCATTAGGTGAGGTAACTCGGGTTCGCCAAGTGGTTCAGTGAACTGCCCTTTTCTCTCTTCTATCGCCTTTTTCCATTGTCTTACAGCATCCTGAAGTCCTGTAACTTTGGGCAATCCATCTTGTAATCACGGAACTGCTCAGTGATTTACCGACTGCCCATTTCCTTTCGCTGACTTGGTTTCTTCCCTTAGGGCTGGCACTTTGGAACTTTAGGCGGACTGAAGAGGCACTCGACGAGTCGCCGAGTGGTCTTGGCGATCACCTGGCTCGCCTTTCTTCACTTCTTCAACTTGTTTTGTTCCTTTTTGCCTGTTAGTGTCCATGCTTTGCTCCTTAATCCACATACCTAAAAATCAAGGCTTTAGTATCAATTTATGGCACAAATTAGGCATTTGAGGACACTAAAACTATCAAAACAAAGCCCTAAATAAGTCCAAATCTTGGACACATCAACCATCTCTTTTAATACTAACAAACATCATAACCATACTACTCATTTACCTTACTATCAAACTATCACTAGTATCAAACTCTTCTTAGAAACACATTGTCACCTCCAAAAATTCTGAACTATGGCTCCCTCTCTTTCCATTTAAGAATCTCATGATAGATATGGGTTCCATCCAAGGCTAGTAGCACAAATTTCAAATCGGATAGTACCTTTCCGTCGAGGTACAATAATTGAATCACACCAAAAGTCAACTTCACACAAACTTTCAGAGATAATATTTCAACTACCATTCCAAACTGTCACATAAATCATTCTAAATCCCATAGAAATCCTTGGTCACTCAAATAATTCTATATTTTATAAGCTCATAACCTCTATTTACCATCCAGTGTCTATGTAATGCATCACAACTATCTGTGTAGTCTCATCAATAAGGTATTATCAATCTAACTTGAAATCCTTCATAATCATGTAGAATTGTATCCTACCATGATCCATAAGTCAATTGCCATAATCTGAACAATCTAGCTTGACATAACCACATAGAATCTTTCACACATCATTGCTTGTCACCCAAATCAAAACTCAATCTTTATAAAAGTCATTGATAAATCCCTAGTAAGTATGTACCTAACTAGTTCACATCTCACAGTCATATCTCAACTCATAGGCAAAAATCAATAAAACTTTCAACTACAAACCAAGGGTCATACGACAAGTGTTATTCCTTCACTTTTCTTAAATTCTTGCCATGACATAAAATTCTAAATATCCTGAACTCTTCAATACACCACTCTTGTTCATTTTGTTGACTCACTCACCAATCTTATTCTTTGGCCAACAACCCCTGACATTTTTACCTTATCGACTAAATAAAAACTTTAAATAAAACCCTTCCTTAGGTCAATGTTCAATACCAGTGCGATCCGCCCATTCTTACATCACTAATCCATACCATGACAAAACATACATCAATGAACATAGACTCACAATGAAAATTTTGAATTTTGATCCCAACTGTGTAACACAATCCCATTATCTATCAACATTAGTTCGTACCTTGAAGATATTTATGAATTCACATATCTTAGTTTATTATTGATTGCCTCTTCATCGAGTATACTATATATTTTGAAAAAAAATAATCCAACCTTACTAGTCACCAAACTCGAAACCACAAAAAAACTTATCACCACACTTGAGCCGAACATCTGTAGACTTCTTTTTCAAAGCTTATACAATAATTTTTAACCCATATGGAGGACACGTAACCTTATCACCTTAATAGGAGCAAAAGAGATGTAACCATTTATTTGAACCCAATTCTCCACTCGATCTAAAGATACATCTTTGACCTTTATAATCATAGTAAATATTCTTGTTCTCACCCCTTTTTGAAGGCTAAACTACATCCCACTAATTCGTTCCATTTATGACTCTAGATCATTTCAATTTTAATCGAGTAGTGTCCCAACACCTCCTACAACTTTTCTTACGACCATTTTACTCACCAACTAGTAGCAAACAACAATCTTAGATACTCACAAGTCATCATTACAATACCAAAATTCATTTAACCAACAATCATTATCATATAGTTGCATCTCAATCACAATCCATCAAAAACCCTCATTACCATCATGCTTAGTTAGCCCTCGTCATCACCACGAATTCAAACTATCCATCAACATGACACCTCAGACCCAATTATGCCAACCATCCAAGGGACTCACTCAATTTTTAATGCACTTTCTTAGTAAAATTCTTAATTGCCTCCTCACAAGTATACTCGTTAGGAATTTTTTTACTCATAAGCTTTTCATTCCGATAACGATCCACTCCTTTAGAGATTACGATAAAACCACTAGTTCTCATCTAGAATCCTCAAGATTCACTTTACAACCTAACACATTAATACGATTCCAAAGATCCACCAGTATAATCTTCCTTATAAACAATGTTTTAACCCACACATCTGTAATAATAACTAGTTGGTTTCTCAAATGTGATGCAACTTTAAATCTCACTATATGAGCATCTAATATAACTGATAACTCTCTAAGTAATTAGTATTCATACTTGACAATCGACGTATCCATTTTTATATACCACTAGTACCACACTGTGAAAGCCTGTTAGATCCACCACTAGAGCACATCATACCCCTCAACAAGATTGTACTCAAATAGCCCACACATTTCTGCCCATAAAGTAACTACAATACACTATCAAATTCGTTTAGTCTCTCATCCAAAGTGATTCCTTCGTAGATCAGGTCGATAGTAGGAGTAAAACATTTCATAACTCTTACAAAGTAAGGATCGACACCATTATAGTAGTCGTATCGTGACCTTCTTTGATATACACTTAATATATAAAATTGTAGTAGATATTCTGACCACAATTGGCGCAACATTATTTGCTAAGTGACCTATACATGTAATTACAACTTTACTAACTATAGCTCCCAAAGTTACAATCTCCATTATCTAGTCGTCTCTCTAATCATTTCACTTGCAATTGTCGAACCACTATAGATATCGCCTATACCACACAAGTACTATTACTATTAATTGGTGGGTAACTAACCTGAAAAAGATAACATGTTAATGAAGTGCCTCAAACTATTGTTCAACCTCATCATTTAAACATCCTCAAAATGCATCGTCGAGCCATCACCTAACTTAACCCCTTCAAATTATTGAACATTTCAAATCTGACTACATATCCTTTTCATAAGTCTATCACTTTCACCTTAGTATCAAGTCTAACCTCCAAGACATACACGATACACAAGAACCACACACGAGTCATCACTATAATAGAGAGAGAGGAATGAAGTGATAAGTTTTAGAACGGATAATGGATGCACGACAGAGATTCAAGAAGTGAAGATTTTTCCTAAAACTCACCATAGCCTCTCTAAGATAAGTACATACGTCTTTGTACCAATCCTCGAGACTCTACTTCGACTCGACTTGTATACACGTGAGACCTATGAACCTGTGGCTCTGATATCATTTTGTCACAACCCAAAAATGGATGTGATGGCACTCGTCTAATCCCACCTAGACAAGTCAGCCTAAAACTCAACCATTACGATGAAGTGTGGAAATAAACAATAAATAAAAGTCTAATACTTTAATATAATGAGGAAACTCATAATAACCTTAAATCTACCCCAAAAACCTGGTTGTCATGTGTACAAGCCTCTAATGTACTATACCAAAATTGAAAGACAATACAAGTCTCAAATGACATTGTTTTCAGAATAGAAAAAAAATCATAAATAGGAGTAAGAAGGTCCGCTGAGATGACAAACAACTACCTCACACATCTCCACAGGAAGCCTCAGAAAAGAACGGAGTAAAAAGTATCACAAAGATCCGACCTCGTAACCTACAAAAAATGTAGAAGCAAGGGGTGAGTACCAAACCACACGGTACTCAATAAGTAAACTTCTAAACACAAGCTAAGGGAATAGAATACGGTACTCTTTACACCCCAACCGAACCTCCACAACTAAAACCTACATAAAAACTAGTCAAACCTAATAGTTCATAATTTTCATAGAACATAGTTCAACTACCTCACTTCGACAATTACAGATCAGCAACACACAAGATTAAGTTCATCAATCATAAGTTCCACAGAACGACACTCAAAAAATCAACAACACACAATATCAAGTACACTAATGATAAAGATATGCAATGTAATGAAATGCAATGTCAAGTATAGTGATGCATGTCTAACCTAACGGTACACACTTGCTGTCTCTTAGTCTGGGACCATGGGGGACATATCTATCCATGCATTTGTCATGGCATGCGACACATCCCTCAATAATAGAATTTGTCACGGCGTGTGACACGTCCCTCAATAATAGAATCCGTCGCAATGTATGATATGTCCCTCGATAATAAAATGTCACGGTGCGCGACACGTCCATCAGAATGGTACATCTTCTCTATTTTCTTATTTTTCCTCTATTCACATAACACTTGTCACAATCATGTCTCAGAACCAATACAAATGACATGTTCACACAAATAATGAGAAGATGACCATTTTCATAATAATGCACAATTCATAACAACACAATCGTGATACAAAATCAACAATGAATCAATATGCATTTCAAGCCATTCTCAACACATCACACACTAATGATAAATCACATTGCCCTTTATTACCCCTTTTTCATCATTAAAATTATTCAATATGGACAAGTCAATCCATCACCAAGTCCCATTACTCCCCAACACATTCCACAAGGAAATATACGATTCTATACACTTAACAAGGGTTTAGAAATCCACTTGCCTCAAATAGTTGAACAATCACTCTGGGACTTGAGTCTTCCCCTTTAATTGGACTTCCAAATCAATGCAATCTATCCAAATAAATAACCACAATAAGATTTCAAAACTAACAACACTCATATCACTATGTGTTTAGTTTAGACCCAAAAACTTACCCCTAATTTATATTCATGTTCCGAATCTTGATGCCAATTAATTTGTCAAGTCTTATATTTCTTAAATTTCAAGTCTAGGGTTAAATTCCAATTTTCCAATATTGTAAATCAAATTGTATTCATATAATACTATAAACCTAAGGTTTAATTAGGTCTAACAATATATTAGAACTTTAATAGTAATAAGGTACCATATTTTAACTCTCAATGGTAGAAAGAATAAAATAAAATGTGCATGTAGTAGCTAATTTGTATGTCATTTAATTAGTTAAACTCTAATCCTCACTTAATTCCCCAATGATTACACCTAATCATTGATGATTGCCATGTAACATATACCGTATTCCAATTCCTTATCTACTAATTAACATTTTAAGAGTATTTTAGTATGATATATTCTTATCAATTCAATCATACGACACTTACCACTAATCCCTATAAACAATTATCAATTGAAGCAATAAGTTGCCATCAATTTAATAACCCGGCACCAAGTCTCAAATACAATTCTTTCCACACAAAATACATAATAATTTCAATAATAACATGACTATCCATAATCATAGTACAAGATTTTAGTGTGGTGATGAATTACCTGCAGCAAAGTGGTGTCTTCGTGTTGTTGCCGCACAAATGAGTTTATACTCTCCGTTTCTTTCTTTTCCTTCCTTTTCATAAATAAAATGAGTATGTATTAAAAGTGACAAATTCCACTAACTTAATTTTATTATATGGGTCAAGTGGTAAAATGTATTAAATAAATTATAGACTTGGTCCATTAACTATCAACTAAATTAATTATTAAATAAAATATCTGTCAATTAAATAGCTGTAGTTATTGAATAGTTCAAAATTTTCAAATCAATTTATTCTACTGATAAAAAATGATCTGGGGCAACTATCGGGAGGGGTAAAATGGTAACGTTACGAAAATTTTCAATATGACCTTTTGAGTCATTACATATATGATGTGTATTGTGATGCTTCAGGTGTTGGCTTAGGTTGTGTCCTAATGCAACATGGGAAAGTTATAGCATATGCCTCTCGGCAATTGAAGAAGTAGGAATAAAATTATCCTACTCATGATTTAGAACTTGCAGCTGTTGTATTTGGGCATAAAAGATGGCATCACTATCTTTAGGGAGTACGTGTTGATAACTTTACAGATCATAAGAGCCTCATGTATTTATTTAAGTAGAAAGAGTTGAACCTCAAGCATAGGAGGTGGTTAGAACTGTTGAAGGACTACGATGTTGATATTCTCTACTGTCTCGACCCAAGCCTACACCTTGGATGTGACTGACACTCAAGAACTATTGTTGGTCCCAAGCGAACCCTCATCCTGGCTGACTACAAACAGAATACTAACTTGAGTATACATAAGAATCAAATTGATAGAAACATTTAGATACATTTTACTGAATCTCAAAACTTTGCTGAATATACTGAGTATGAAATATAAGTTTTAAATAAAACACCGAAAAGCTGAAAGAATCTCCAAAACTGTCTATCTATCTATGAAGCCTCTGCTTTATAAGGATGAGTGTAGGGACAATACC
The DNA here is from genome assembly GCA_035578085.1 of Solanum pinnatisectum. Taxonomy (NCBI): domain Eukaryota; kingdom Viridiplantae; phylum Streptophyta; class Magnoliopsida; order Solanales; family Solanaceae; genus Solanum; species Solanum pinnatisectum. Next base: position 36,438,598 of record CM069083.1, read on the forward strand.
CACAACTCCTCAAAAGAACTACTACTAACAACTCATAAAATTGGAGTACTCCGAAAGAAAGGAGGTCTCACTCATAAGCAGACGTGCGGATAAAGTGATCTCAACACACTCTTGTTAAGGATTCTAAGAACCTATATCTGCATCATTAAAAGATGCAGGTCGAATGACATCAATACATTGATCTACGAGTATCTAATATAACTGAATAACAAATAAATGAAAGAAAGGACTGGAAAAGATAACAATGTACTCAATCTGAATGTAAAGAAATAAATGAGTTAAAACATTTAAATCTTTACAAAATAATTTATCATCTCTGAACTCAACATAATAAGTGATATATAAAAATACTCTTTTACTTTATTTGGGAGATTCTCTTACTGACAACCATCACTATGAGCTACGTGATGATACAGTGTCTCAACCACGCTGCTAGAACTGTCATATACCTTGCCGGAATATAGGACTCCTCAACTAAGTGGATCCATTAAGCTATGCTTAAAAGCAATAAGGAATCATCTAAAAAGTACAACCCTTTACCCATGTTGGCATACATGGTTTTGGGGGCTATGAGCTGTCTGGACTCTTTCTTATATCGGTGCTCAATACTACTCACAATAATATATACTCATGCTCATATGTTTAAGAAAACATAACTCTTCATCTGGTTTGAGATAATTGCTCAAACTACCTTCTTAGAAGAGATAACTGCTCTTGAAATAACTTTTGAACTCATAACTCATTTAGAAATCTTAGTTTCTCTTCTGTAAAAATTGATGCCTCTGGGAATACATAGTCCCCTTATACTCATACTTGAAAACTCTTTCTCAAAAACATTTCAAAATAATATTATAATATGATCATTGATTACTCGAGAAGTCATATTGCATAAACATTGATGGAATATCATGATACCATAATTCTTAAACATTGATGGTATATCATGATACCATACTGCTCAAACATTGATGGAATACTCGATTGTCATATTAATCATGTTTTAGAAACTCTTTCTCAAACCTCATATTTACTTTCTCAAAACTCAGTTTAAGAACTCAAGTGTTGTCTTTAAAAAGCTTTTCAAAATTTATAACTCAAATAATAGGGTCCATGTAGAATTATGGATATGAATGAATTAACTCAGTGATCGTAATAGCAATAAGGAAACTCAAAACCCAAGACTCAAGAACTCAAGGACTCAAGAACTCGAAACTCATAACTCAATGATATTTCTCATATCAAAAATACTCAATTCATAGGTTTCATGCTGAAATATAGACATGAACGAATCAACTCCATAATTTTAATGCATAACATATAGCAATTCAATAATTAGAAATAGAATTTCAAAAAGAAACAGAAACTCAAGAACTCAAAATCAACTCATCTCAAGAATACTCAATTATAAGGGTAGAATCCTAGATTTCTCTTTTACTGTTTTGAAAGTATATGTAGGGCGTGAGAACGAACTAGTCCAATGCTATGATAGACTTACATACCCAGAAGAACAAGGTTCTTGAATAATCTTGAAGAAACCTAAAAAAGAACTTGGTTAGAAGCATTGAAACCCTAGCTTGAAGGAGAACAATCAAGAAAACCTTTCTTGAGATTTTTGAATTACTTTCTTGAAATCTCTATGGCCAAGAATTATGATTTTTGTCAGTGATTCATGATTGTATGGAGGAATTTGAGTTGGAAAGAATTAAATTGTTGGAGAAAAACTTACCATGAAGAAGAATCTTGAAAAGGATTGAAAGAATCTTGAATGGAGTGTTCTTCTTTGATTTTTTTCTTAGGATTTTTCCCTAGGGTTTTAGAGAGAAGAGAATGATGGATTAAAAGATAGAAATAAGATTGTTTAGGGCTTTACAGGAGTTAAGAAATCCGTTTTAAGGTTTTCCAAGTGGTATAAAGAGAAGAAAATTACCTTATTTAGAATTTTCCCGTGGCTAAAATAGAACTACACTACAGTTTTTAGTAAAATGATCGTAACTCTCTACTCCGAACGCAAAGTGACCAAACTTGAATGCATTGGAAAGATAATTCAAAGACCTATAATTTGATAGGTTATGAGCCACGTAACTCTTTATATTCTAAGAGATATGGTCGTTTGAAGTTGACCCAAGTAAAATGTTATGTCAAAACTTAGTCGATAAAGAAACTTTGAACTTTACTTTGTTCTTGGAGTTTCTAGTGACCTTAATTGATGTCCAAAATCATTCCCACACTAAAGAATTTATCTTTACACATATGGGCAATTTAAGAATCACCTGATATGACCCTACAAGTAAATGAAGAATGGTTCGAGTCTTAACTTAGAAATTTTTGGGGTGTTACAATATTTCCTTCTAGGGATCATTTGTCCTCGAATGACGGTTGGTTTGAGAATGGAAAGGGGTTACTCTTACTATATTTTTTACTTTTGAACTTTCTTACTGACACAGACGGAACTGAATCATACTAAGAGTTTGGAACTATATAATTGCTCTCATTTAACTATTACTCATGGTAAAACCTCATCCCCTTCTTTCTACACATTTATAACCTTAGATGGAAAAAGAACACCATCACTATTACAATAAGAAATATCAATCCTCTTCTCTATCATCACACATCTACTATCAACAACACCACTCTCCAAAGCTAAAAAGTATTACTAAAAGGACTTTAGGGTAAAAGATCATAAGCATGATTCATTCGAGAATTCTGATATAAGAATATGCATGGAATAAAATTATGTTGCTAGCCATTGAGAGTAAATCATGAACTTGTGAGATTAAACATACTATGAGACATGAATACTTATATGAATAGGTTCATATCAGAAGGCTGATAACCATAACTTTATGTATTAAGCTCGAGTTTAATGGGTAAAAGTCTTTGCCCCTCATTATGGAAACAGAGCATAGATGTGAATCTCTCTAAAGTTTATGAGCATAGGTCATAGACACAATTTTGACATTAGGAATATCCACAAAATGTTGTAATAAATTCACTTGAGGAATAAGCAAGATTATGAATGGATTGATATATCTCTAAAACTCTTTCTGAAGACATCACTATCTTATCCTCAACACTTGACTTGATTTCTCATCTTATCATCTCCCCTTGGTATAAAGCTAACACTTGAAAACTATGGATCTATTCCCTCATCTCTAAACTGGTCTACATTCCCTTTAATACTCAGGAAAGGCTTGTCTCATGGGTATGAAACTCTCCATAAGTAGGTACTAAGACTCCTTCTTAGACCTCTTTCTAAGATACTTCTCTTAAAACTCTTCTCATTAGATTATAAGGTTAATCTGACTCTTAAGGAAAAAAATAATAACTACATCGGCCTATTCCATATTGAAAGCTTTAATATACTATCTAGGCACACATGGAAAATTATTAACTTAATTGGAACCTCGTCTGATTACATACAATCTCGAGTAAACCTTTTCATGATCTTGTTACTCTTATAATATAGCCACACTTCAATGCCCTTATCTAAAAGTAAGGATCTCTCACTTGTACAACTCATATTTGTTACATCTACAATCTCAAATCCTCACCTATTCTATGTCAAGTCGACAAGATTAGATCTCAAGACTAACATCATCACCCTCATATTGCCACTCTTTTGAAAATGACGCTCATCTCAAATTAAAGCTTAATGTTTATTACTAAACTTGGATATCAATATGATTGCTCGCTTACTATACTAACTTACAACTACTAGATATAAATTAAGAAACACTCCCCCACTAAAAGCTCATGACAAGTGGTCAATCTTTATCTCTGTCTACATACTTATGAATTTTCATCACATTTCCTTTCACAACATAAGTACTATTTTACCCATTCTTTATTTATCATTGCCTAATTAGTTCCGTAACCCTTTGAATAAGATGGGCTTCCCCTTAGAATCATAAGACTAGTTTAGATCTATCACTTTATGAATACTCCTATAACACCTTAGATTTTGAGAAGATAGAAAAAAATACAGCTTTCTAGGACTTTGTGCCAGAACCATGGAAGCCACAGACGGTCCGTGGTTTGACACACGGTCTGTAGGTGGGGGTCCGTCATTGGGCACCAAATTTTGATGGTCTCTAATCCCACCCACGATCGACCAGGATAGCCTATGGTTGGACCTACAGACTGTAGGTCTGAATGTAGGTAAGGGTTAGTAGTCAATTGGAGGGAATTGACTGTTGGGTCAACTTTAAACGATCATATCTTTTAGCACCAAATGAATTAGGTGGTCCATGACTTATCAAATTAAATATAATTGAATCCTCTGTCCAATTCCACTGAGTTTGCTAAAATCCCATCTTGGAGTAAGACATTATGCTCGTTTTAGTGAAGCCATGTCGGGCAGACCACCAACTACGACTGCCGTTGACGGTTGGTAGTCTAAACAACAGTCCGTAGGCCCCTCCATGGATGGCCTTCGTCAACTCTTAAGTTAGGATCATTTAGGTATTTTTCCTATGCGTTGGGGCCCTTAAACTACATCATTTAATGCCTAAACTACCTTATTTTACTCAGTCTAAGCCTAATAACTTTGTCAGACTTACGCATAACCCTCATTCTCTAAAAATCATCTGAACATAGAGTAAAAAGAAGAGGAAAAAGTCGATGAAACCTCCCAAGAACAAGCAACCTTGTTATTAAAGGTTCTGCCTTGAAATCCAAAGAATTTCTTCGTAGATTTCATCACTAGGTATGTGTGATTTTACTAGTGGGTTCTGTTCATCCATTAGGTCCCAAGAATTCAGTGAGTTCCTTGATTCTCCATATCTTGTTTAAACATAGGGTTCCTAAAAACCTTTGATAATTATTGTGATTTAGCTGTTGTAGTATCCTAAATCGAATTAGCTTGTTTCTTGGAAAGTTTGTTTAGTTTCTTACATGAAACTCATAACCTTATTTTGTGAATTTTATTTGCTAGGTTAGTTATACAGATAATCAGGCTTCAAATTTTGAATGTCACATTATCAGTATATACGTGTTGCATTCTAAGTTAGCATGTCGGTATTTTGAGCTACTCAATACTTTAGTTACATTTCAGTCATATAGATATTCAGTTAGGAGTAGACTTTGCACCGAGTTGGTCTAGGGTTTAGCGTACCCTCATAGTCCTAGAACTATGTGCCCCCGTAGGAGTATAAGTCCCCTCTGTTGGGCATTACATTTAGTGATCATGTCAGTCATGCCTTTATACCCTGGTAAGGTATATTGGGTCCTCTCGATGGGGCATATACATTGGACTCCACGTTTAGCTCACGTGGTTTTATGTCAGTTAATAATAGCTCCCATAGTTAGACTCTTAGTGCATTTGACCAGGTTTTTAGTATAGACTTCAATATTTAGTTTAGCATGTCATGATTCATGATTAGCACGTGGTCATTGCATTCAGTTATCTTTTTAGTACTTACAATATTTCTCAGTTATGCCTTGTTTCAACTTATATATGTTTGTTCAACTTAGTATCTATATCCTACATGCTCAGTAAATTCAAAGTACTGACGTATACTCTGCACTACATCCTTTCATGATATTGGTTCAGGTACTCAGTATCCAGACCGTGCTTAGATCGATTCTTGGTCCACATTCAGCATCTTCATTGGTGATTCCTCATACTTTGAGGACAATAGACATGCTTTTCATGTTAGTTATTTTTTTCAGTTTTCTATTTTGTTAGAGTTAGCTGGGGGGGGCATGTCCTAGCAACTCAACTCAGTTAGAGGCTTTTCAGACATAATAGTAAAATCAACTTGAATTTTTCAATTTATCTTTCAGTTGTTATTAAACTCTTATCATGGTTTATACATTCAGACTAGTGGGTATCCCCCATTTTCTAGTTATCTATTGAGTTAGCTTCCACATAGTTCATATTATAATTAGTTATCTTTCAGTATGCTTACGATATGCCAGACACAAGGTTAGCTTGGGGTCACTCATGATCCTTGGTCCCGTGTTATGCTAAGGGGATAGCCTCGCGGCGTGACAACTCCTGCTAATTCAACACCTACACTTGGTCATTACTAACATAGTGACATATCACCATAAACTCCTTTCTGGTTAAAGTATACTCTAACTCATCCTAACTCGTAACTATTCCTCTACATCATATCATGAACTCTATGCAAGAATATTATTCCTTAGTCTACACACAAAGGAAAACTCATCATTAAAAACTTAATGGGTGCATGACTACAATAACATAATTTTCCTCATCACTGTCTCCCTTTCTTAGATTACTAAGCTCTACCTGCATTCTTCTAACTCTGGGCACTTTTACTACTACTACTTATAATCTCATAACTTATACTATCTTTTCGGGTGCAATTACTACCGAAGCTCTAAAACATAATTCCTCATAGGGGTCTTAGTTGAAAAAAGGTTTAGAGAAGAGAGTATATCTCGCTTTTAGCTTAAACGCACGATTCGTATGAATAAGAGTGCATTCTTTCAAAACTAAACACTTAAACTCACTCACGGGCATCTCTGAAGCTCCTCTGCAGTCTCATGACTTTCTCAAGATTTTTGTTGAGATTAACTCATCGATGAGGTCTTTACTTTGGTTTCCAACTACCTTGAGTATGAAGGGTAGTTGAATGAATCTAAGAAACGCACGAGCTTGAATAAGTTTCTTATGACAAATCTCTATTGCACGATTTAGAGTATAAAAGAAAGGAAACATTTACTATATGTCTGTAGTCCCTCATTTATAGAAGTGGGGCCCTCACAACCATAAAAAAGATCATACTTGACACAGCTTCATAGACACCCTAGGACACTTGAACTCTGTGCTCTGATACCAAGTTTGCCATGACTCGAACTTACACCGTGGACATGCCTGGCACTTAAGAACCATTGCTGGTCCCCAAGAAAAACCTCATCCTGGCTGACTACAAACGAAAGGCTAACTTGAGCATACATAAGCATCAAATTGATACAAACATTTAAAAACATTTTACTAAATCTCAAAACTTTGCTGAATATACTAAGTATGAAACATAAGCTTTAAATAAAACATCTAAAAACTGAAAGACACTCCAAACCTGTATATCTGTCTATGATGCCTCTATGCTATAAAGATGAGTGTAGGGACAAGACCCAGGACGCCTCAAAAGAACAACTACTAACAACTCATAAAACTGGAGTACTCCGAAAGTAATGAGGTCTCACTCATAAGCAGACGTGCAAATGCAGTGATCTCAATAGATTCTTATTGAGGATCCTAGGAACCTATATCTGTATCATTAAAATATACAGGTCGAATGACATCAGTATATTGAATGTACGAGTATGTAATATAGATGAATAACAAATAACTGAAAGAAAGGACTAGAATAGATAACAATGTACTCAAGCTTAATGTAAGGAAATAAAAGAGTTAAATAATTTAAATCTTTACAAAATAATTTATCATCTCTGAGCTCAACATAATAAGTGATATATAAAAATACTCTTTAACTCTATTTGGGAGATTCTCTAACTAATAATCATCATGACGAGCTACGTGATAATATAATGTCTCGCCCACACTGCCTGAACTATCCTATTCCTTGCTGGGATATAAGACTCCTCAAATAAGTGGATCCACTCAGCTATGCCTAAAAGCAATAAGGAATCATCTAAAAAGTATGACCTTTTACCCATGTTGGCATACATGGTTTATGGGGGCTATGAGTTGTTTGAACTCTCCCCCATATCAGTGCTCAATACTACTCCCATTAATATATACTCATGCTCATATGTTTAAGAAAACATCACTCTTCCTCTAGTGTGAGATAATTACTCAAACTACCCTTTTAAAAGAGGTATCTTCTCTTGAAATAACTTTTAAACTCATAACTTATTTAAAAATCTCAGTTTCTCTTTTATCAATGTAAAAATTTATGCCTTTGGGAATACATAGTCCCCTTATACTCATACTTGAAAACTCTTTCTAAAAAACATTTCAAAATCATATTATAATATGATCATTGATAATGGGAAGTCATACTACATAAACATTGATGGTGTATCTTGGTTCCATATGGCTTAACCATTGATGGCATACTCGATTGTCATGCTAATCATGTTTTAGAAACTCTTTCTCAAAACTCATCTTTACTTTCTCAAAACTCAGTTTAAGAACTCAAGTGTTGGCTTTAAAAAGCTTTTCAAAATTTATAACTCAAATCATAGGGTTCATGTAGAATTATGGACATGAATGACTCAACTCATTGATCTTAATAGCAATAAGGAAACTCAGAACCCAAGACTTCAGAACTTAAGGACTCAAGAACTCGAAACTCATAACTCAATGATATTTCTCATCTAAAAAAATACTCAATTCATAGGTTCATGCAGACATATAGACATGAACAAATCAACTCAAGAATTTTAATGCATAACATATATCAATTCAATAATTAGGAATAGAATTTTAAAATGAAACAAGAACTAAAGAACTCAAAATCAACTCATCTCAAGAATACTGAAATCTAGGGGTAGAATCCTAGATTTCTCTTTTACCAATTTGAATGTAGATGGAGGGCATGAGGAAGAACTATTCCAACGCTATGATAGCCTTACATATCTGGAAGAACAAGATTCTTGAGATTCTTAAAAACCTTTCTTGAGATTCTTGAATTACTTTCTTGAAATCTCTATGGCCAAGAATATGATTTTCATTAGTGATTCATGATTGTATGGAGGAATTTGAGTTGGAAAGAATGAAATTCTTGGAGAAAAATTTACCTTGAAGAAGAATCTTGAAAACGATTGAAAGAATCTTGAATGGAGTCTTCTACTTTGATTTTTTCTTCTTAGGCCTTTGCCCTAAGGTTTAAGAGAGAAGAGAATGATGGATTAAAATATGGAAATAAGATTGTTTAGGGCTTTATATGAGTTAAGAAAACTGATTTTAAGGTTTTCCTAGTGGTATAAGGAGAAGAAAATTACCTTATTTAGTATTTTCCGGCGACTAAAATGGAACTGTACTACATTATTTAGTAAAATAATCATAACTCTCTAATCTGAAAGCGGAACAACGCAAACTTGGTGGCGTTGGAATGATAATTCAAAAAAATTTAATTTGCTAGGTTATGGGTCACCCAACTCTTTATATTCTAAGAGATATGGTCATTTGAAGTTGACCCAAGTAAAATCTTATGTCAAAACTTAATCAATAAGGAAACTTTCAACTCTACTTTGTGCTAGGAGTTTCTAGTGACCTTAATTGTTGTCCAAAATCATTCCCACACTAAAGAATTTACATTTACACATATGGGAAATTTAAGAATCACCCAATATGACATTACAAGTAAATGAAGAATGGTTCGAGTCTTAACTTAGAAATTTTCGGGGTGTTACATCTACCATCCAGGTAAAGGTAACATTGTAGCACATGCTTTTAGTTTACTATCCATGGGTACCTTAGCATATTTGTCACCTAATCAGCGTGAAGTAGCCATGGATGTCCATAAATTAGCCAGCTTAAGAGTTTGACATATGGATTCTTAGGATGGTGGCGTTGTGGTATTGAATATGGGCGAGTCTTCATTGGTGGCATTGGTAAAAGAGAGGTAGTAGGATGATCCCTTATTTCTTAAGTTTAAATAGGGAATTTTGAAGAATTATATTACATCATTTGAGCTAGTAGGTGATGGTACATTGCGATGCCGAGGTAGATTATGTGTTCCTGATATAGATGGGCTGGGACAATAGATTATGGATGAGTCACATTGCTCCCGTTATTCAATTCATCCCAGCTCTACTAAGATGTAGCATGACCTTAAAGAGATATACTGGTGGAATAATATGAAGAATGATATTGCAAAGTATGTAGCAAAATGATCTAATTTCCAGTAAGTGAAAGCAGAGCATCAAAGACCCAATAACCTAGCTCAGACAATATGTATTCTAAATGGGAAGCCATTAATATGGACTTTGTCACTGGTTTTCTTTCCTCTTTCCGTAAACACAGCTCTATACGGGTAATAGGTTATCGACTGACGAAATCAACCCACTTTTTACCTATTCAATCAACCAGCACAACTTAAGACTATGCCAAGCTTTATATAAGAGAGATTGTACGCCTACATTGGACGCGAATGTCCATTATTTCATATAGAGGTGCCCAATTTACAACTCATTTTTGGAGAGCATTTCAAAAACACTTGGGAACCCAGTTAGTACTACATTTCATCCATGAATCGATGGTCAAGCTGAGCTCACTATTAAAATGCTCAAAGATATGTTGAAAGCATGTGTGCTGGATTTTGAAGGCAATTGGGATGATCATTTACCCCTAATAGAGTTTGCCTATAATAATAGTTATCAATCAAGTGTTGGCATGACTCCATTTGAAGCTCTATATGGGAGGCGATGCATATCACCTATTAGTTGGTTTGAAGTAGGCGAGACACAAATACTAGGACCAAATTTAGTTCACCAAGCCATTGAGAAGGTTAAGTTAATTCAAGAGAAGTTAAAGACTACTCAGAGTCGACATAAGTCATATACAGATGTGTGACATAGGGATTTAGAGTTTCAAATTGATGATTTGATATTTTTGAAGGTGTCACATATAAAATGTGTTATGCAATTTGAAAATAAAGGTAAGTTAAGTCCCAGGTATGCTGGGCCTTATAGAGTTATAAGTAGGATTGGCCAGATAGCCTATGAGGTAGAGTTACCTCTAGAGTTGGCAATAGTGCACCTGGTCTTCCATGTGTCTATGCTACTCTAATGTTTAGGAGAAGCTTTACATATCATCCCTACTAAAGGAATTGAGCTTTCTCAAGACTTGTCATTTGACGATCACTGATGTTTGCGTAATTAAGACACAATTTCCAATGTAATTGTCTACGATCGTGCACTAGTATAGTAACACAACCAAGGGTTGGGATCGTTCGCACAGGGAGTGGTTTTGAGAATTAGTAGAAAAATAAAATTTAGTTCTAATGAGTCATAGCTAAAGACATTATCGAATGGAAACATGTTAAATCTAAGGGGTGACCCAAGCGTCAATTATCAATGGGGGATTGTGACAAGTAAGCAAAAACAACAAGAATATAAAGAGAGATACAAATATGGAGATGGGATTGTTGGGATGTGATAGGAATACGGGTTAGACTAGATTGTTGGTACATTCTTTTGATAGTAAATCCATTGAATATTTGTGACTAGGCTAGACTATAGTGAGGGTAAATTCTCTCTCGAGCAACTTATCCCGAATCAAATGGGTTCCTCTCAGACACCCACTTGCCGCAGAAAGAACAGCCTCCGCCTTAGCCCACTCACTCTCTCGAGCTGAGTGTGTGAGAGAAGGACTAGGGTTCACTCTCTTGAGTTGAACCTCATGTTGACCCACTCCCACCAGCCATCAATTTAGTAGTCTCAGTTTTATGACCTCTCTCTCGATCAAGCCAAAAACACAAAGGGAAAATCGTATTGGAAACTACAATTTCATTAAGTTCCACCAGGACTACTAAACAAACTATCAGCAATCAAGACCCAACAATTAATCTAACCTATATTCACAAAATCACACCTCAAGAATTGGGGTTTTAGCTAGACATGTAAAAGAGATAGAAATTTATACCAATATGAGTTTGCATTCAAATGGGTATGAAGATTTAAGTCCCAAAACAAGCCAAGAGTAAAGAATCCACAAGACCTAAGTCCAAATTCTTAGAGTTGAAATCCTTCGAATCTCCAAGTTCTTCAAAACCATGAGGACTCACCAAAATCTTCAACTCCTTTGCTCCTTAGAAACCTACTCCAAAATAGAACTCAAGTCTCCAAACTCTACAATTGATTAGAATGTAGGCAAAGTATGCGTTAGTACAAAATGTACTAAATATGTTAGGTAGAATAATCATAAGAGCATAAGACAAGGGCTAGTCAAATATAAGACATAATCCAAAATCATATGAAATACTTCATGAAACATAAACTATAAGCACAAGAGACAATATCATCATAATAAGGAAAGTCTCCAACATAAGCATCATATAAGCATTATTTGACTCTTAGTCATCTATACCATAATAGAACTAATCTCAACTAACATAAAAGCATACTTTGTGCAATGCATGAATAGCATCCCATAATACCACACAAGCTAAGCATCCCTTTTTGGTCATATTAATCATAGTCTATATGCATGGTCAAGTCTTAAGCCTTTCTACCATAAGGGCACCATACTTCTAATTAACCTCAAATCACACTTGTGTAATGCATGAAAGGCATCCCATACTACCGTTCACACTAAGCATAACCTTGAAGTCATCCTAGTCATATTCACCCTCCTTTGGTCTCACTATTGGCTTACTTCATGTTGACAAGGGGACTATCACCTTTAGTCAAACACATCTTTGAAGGCAACTATAGCAACAACCCAAGCTAAACTTACACTATATAAGAGAACCCTTCATAACTAGCCTCAAGTCATACTTGTGCAATGTATGAATACCATCCCATACTACTATCCACACTAAGTAGCCCTTTAGGCTATCATGGATTCTCACTAGTTGGGGACTAGTCCCACTTTTCTATTTGCCATTAATCATTTAATGTACTTCTCTATTTAGTACAAGGCAAGTCACACCACATGAATGGATTCTATTTCCCAATTCAAGGCTACCAAGGAATAGCACCCTAATAGGCTAGACCATGTTATCATCTTTCTAACATAACTATATTAAGCTAAACTAACTACCTCAGAAGACACACTATCATGCAATTCCAAGCTATTCTAGGAAAGGTACATGTGTTCCATCCTAGCTACCATGAAATAGTCCTAGACCAACTAAGTCATGCTACACTAACAAGCATACTATTATACAAATGCAAGGTATCCTTAGGAGAGAGTGATTTTCAATCCTAAGCTACCCTTAGGAGAGTATAAGTCCTCATTCCTAAGCTACCATGACTACCTCTAACTCAAGCTACCCTTGAAATGCATCTTTCAATGCAAAGTTAAGCTACCCTTAGGAGGGTATGGATCCTCAATCCTAAGCTATCCTTAGGAGAGTACAAGTCCTCAATCCTAAGCTACCGTTGAAATGCATCTTACAATGCAAAGTCAAGCTACCCTTACAAGCACACCAAGATGCTAATGTAAGCTATCCTTAAGAGAGTATGATTGTCAATCCTAAGCTACCCTTAGGAGATTATAAGTCCTCAATCCTAAAGCTACCATGAAATGGTCTTGGCCAAACCAAGTCATGCTATCATGAAAGCATCCTAATAATGCTTGTTCAAGCTACATTTAAGAGTGTACAAATCCTCAATCATAGGCTACCATCTACCATGACTACTCCTAACTCAAGCTACCATGAAATGCATCTTACAATGCCAAGTCAAGCTACCCTTAGGAGAGTGTAAATCCTCAATGCTAAGCTACTCTTAGGAGAGTATGAATCTTAATCATAAGCTATCCTATCTTGGTCTTGGCTTACCAAGTCAAGCTACACATGAAGGGATCATATATCACAACTTCAAGCTATTTTAGTCTAACATGATTTGGTTCATTTTAGGTTATTAAGCCAACCTAGGATCATTCGATATGAAAGAACCTTGGATATCCTAGTATATTTATGCCTAAGTGAGTAAAAGAGAAATAATACACAACAAGATCATAACATTGGATTTACCCCCAAAGCCCTAACATTGATGACTACAAACCTTATTCTCAAGATTTACTTCATACTATCATCTTTATACCTAGATTTCAAGGTATTCTAATCACATTCCTCATAGTAGGTGATTCTAGTCATAATTGATCATCAAGGTTCAATTTCATCTTTACAAGTCATGATCCATCATATGAATTATAATCTAATTCAATTCACTTCTATGTGTTCCTAACCTTGAACAAATACAACACATGAAATTGATTTTAGAAGACCAATTAGAATTCCTCGATTCCACCTCTCATGGCATAAACCCACATAATATCATATTCATCAATTACGCTAAGGTTTACCATAGAAATAACATAAATTCATCATAATATCAGAATTCAATGCTAATACAATCATAATTAGGTATTATCCACTAGATTAGAATCATACCTAAACTCTACCCACAATATAGGAAGAAACCCTAGCTAGAGTTGGGTTTTGACTTCCCAATTGGGGGAAAACCTAGGGGGCTCTATGGGTGGAAGAACCCATTGATGATTAAGCTAACATACCTTAATTCAAAGCCCTATTAGGTATTATCTACTAGATTAGATTCATACCTAAACTCTACCCACAATATAGGAAGAAACCCTAGCTAGAGTTGGGTTTTGACTTCACAATTAAGGGAAAACCTAGGGGCCTTTATGGGTGGAAGAACCCATAGATGATTAAGCTAACATACCTTAATTCAAAGCCCTACCCAAGATTGAAACAATGGAGGAAAATCTTCCTTTCTTCCTCCTCTTCTTCTTATTCTTCAATCATAATTAGGTATTATGCACTAGATTAGAATCATACCTAAACTCTACCCATAATATAAGAAGAAACCCTAGCTAGAGTTGGGTTTTGACTTCACAATTGGGGGAAAACCTAGGGGGCTCTATGGGTGGAAGAACCTATAGATGATTAAGCTAACATCACAATGGAGTAAAATCTACCTCTCTTCTTCTTCTTCTTCTTCTTCTTCAATCATAATTAGGAATCATACCTAAACTCTACCCACAATATAGGAAGAAACCCTAGCTAGAGTTGGGTTTTGAATTCACAATTGGGGGAAAACCTAGGGGCTCTATGGGTGGAAGAACCCATAGATGATTAAGCTAACATCAAAATGGAGGAAAATCTGCCTCTCTTCTTCTTCTTCTTAATTAGGTATTATCCACTAGATTAGAATCATATCTAAACTCTACCCACAATATAGGAAGAAACCCTTACTAGAGTTAGGTTTTGACTTCACAATTAGGGGAAAACCTAGGGGGCTTTATGGGTGGAAGAACCCATAGATGATTAAGCTAACATACCTTAATTCAAAGCCCTACCCAAGCTTGAAACAATGGAGGAAAATCTGCCTCTCTGCCTCTTCTTCTTCTTCTTCTTCTTCTTCTTCTTCTTTTACTTCTTCTTCTTCTTCTTCTAGAGAGAATTTGGGGTCTAGGAAGAATGAGTTAATTGATTTAGTTTTAGGGTTTTTTAGTAATATATAGGTGGTTTAGTAAATAACTAACCGACCTCCTTAACCCTTAACTAATTACTAATTAACCCCTAAACCCTAACTTAAAAACTTAAAGTTGAAAACTGCCCTTGACTCACGAACCACCCACCCACAAACCATGGGTCGGTCCACGAACCGTCCTGCACCTTCGTAGGTGAGGTACTGTGGCTAGGAAAGGCAGGCAACCTCAGGCCTTTACCCATGAACACAACCCATGGGGCGTTGATCCACCTACGGCCAGTAGATGGAAAATGTAGGTGTTTCCAACTTTGACAACTTTTGGGCTGTTTTAAGGGTCCTCCTCAAGGACCCGTTGGGTGGTCCTTGGGGGGTCGTACCTCGGCGTTTAGCCCCTAAAATCTCCATTCTAAGTACGGGAATATTTTTTGTGAGTTTTAATCCTCCTACCACACTCTAAAACTCTTACGAAAGGCTCTAGAACTCTCTAGTTCAACTTACTAGTTTCCGAGGCGTAATAATATCTCCCCCTTGGGATCATTCATCCTCGAATGATGATTCTAAACACTTCTTAAATTTATAATTCTAATCTAGAAGCCCATCATGCATGCACTTCATCTAAATGCACATCATCAAGAAAGAAACTTCAATTCCAAGCTAAACACATTCAATGCAACACAAGGGAGTAGGACCTACTTCTACCAACCCAAAATGCATGAAATTCTATATCTACTCACTTTCAAGGAGGAACTAACATCTCCTAACTAAAACATGCTCAACACATACTCATGGAGCCTAAATGCAAATTACTCTTAAAAATCATTTATTCAAGGAGGAATCTTACAAATCCAAACTAAGGCAAGCTCTTTAACTCATCCCATGAAGTCTATATGCAATTTGACTCAAATGCACTACAACATGTGTACAACACTGCATATAAGTCATTTCTACCATGACTTAAGCTTTTTCATGAACATGCACCACATAAGAAGATCATGGAAACATACAATTCACACATGACTTCATATAAAAGCAAATCAGGAGGAACCTATCATCTCAAGCTAGAATAGGATTAGAAGGAAAATGATAAGGATATTGGGACATCTCATTGGCCCTTGGCCTCCTAAGTAGAACTTTTAACCAAATTCCTTACTAAAGAACACTCCTTACCACTTTATGGAACAACTTCCTTGTTCATCTATTTCTTAACTTGCCGGTCTACGACCACTACCGATATTTCTAAATTAGAGAGGTTCTCATTAAGCAACTCTAGCTCACAAGCAACCTTACCAACACCACTCAAGGTCTCACATGAGCCTACCAAACCAGGATTAAACTTCTCATACTCACTACACCTCTCAAGGTGAGAATTTCAAGCAAACCTAACTCATGAACTTCAAGGATACTCAACAACCTTGCTATCTAAGCACATTATCTCCCCCTTGGGAGCAAGCCTATACAAACTCTTTTAGGCATCACTTTTTTCAATTCTAAGGTCATAGCAAGTCACCGCTAAGCTTTCAAATCAATCACACAAGGTGATTCCAAACCATGGTGAATTACACTTCTACCCTTCTTAGAGGAGTCTATTCACTCAACCCATCTCGACATTATTTAAACACCATATTAAACCAATCTATACACATACCTTAAAACTCATCATGACTAAGTTGGGTTCTATCATCCGCTAAACATAACCATAATACAACCCATTCATACAAGACAACATCACAATCTATCATCTCAAATCAATCAAGTCACATAGCCATAATTGGCATCCCAACCAACCTTTTCTCCTTTGCTTCTTATAGCAAAAGCCCTTCGAGTAGTCATATCCTAAAGACCTTCGGATAAGGAATAGGAGAGAGACCTTATAGAGTTAAACTCTATTGCACGACTTAGAGAATGAAAAAGTGAAGTTTTATAAGCATCCAATAGATTCCTATTCATAAATGTGGCGCGCTTCACATTTATGAACAAGACTCTACTAGACATGGTTTGAGACAATCCAAGAACCATTCTAAACCTTGTGTTCTGATTACCATATTTGTCATGATCCAGTGGTATACCCAAGAAGTAACACAGCGTACTTGACCCCAAAGGGGTCTGATACAAGCCTTTAGCATATCATGAACATAAGATAATAGAAAGTATGGAAAATTTAAAACATTTTACAATCGAAGTCATTTTCATAAAACCATGCGAAAGTCTTTCTATACTTTTGTCTCAAACCATTTAATATAAATTTCGAATAAACTCATGGGACTCAGCCCATAAAATAGTCTCAAAAACATGAAAATAAAGACATAAAGGAAATGGTGGGTTTTGTCCTCGAAGCTACGAGGACTCACCAAAATCTTCAACTACTTTGCTCCTTAGAAACCCATCTCCAAAATAGCACTCAAGTCTCCAAATCCTATATTTGATTATAATGTAGGTAAAATATGCGTTAGTACAAAATATACTAAATATGTTAGCTAGCATAATCATAAGAGCATAAGACAAGGGTTTGTCAATATAAGACATAATCCAAAATGATCTGAAATACTTCATGAATCATAAACTATAAGCATAAGAGACAATATCATCATAATAAGGAAAGTCTCCAACATAAGCATCATATAAGCATTATTTGACTCTTAGTCATCTATACCATAATAGAACTAATCTCAACTAACCTAAAAGCATATTTTGTGCAATGCATGAATAGCATCCCATAATACCACCCAAGCTAAGCATCCCTTTTTGGTCATATTAATCATAGTCTATATGCATGGTCAAGTCTTAAGCCTTTATACCATAAGGGCACCATACTTCTAAGTAACCTCAAAGCACACTTATGCAATGCATGAAAGGCATCCCATACAACCATTCACACTAAGCATAACCTTGAAGTCATCCTACTCATATTCACCTTTCTTTAGTCTCACTATTGGCTTACTTCATGTAGACAAGGGGACTATCACCTTTAGTCAAACACATCTTGAAAGGCAACTATAGCAACAACCCAAGCTAAACATACACTATATAAGAGAACCCTTCATAAATAGCCTTAAGTCATACTTGTGCAATGTATGAATAACATCCCATACTACTATCCACAATAAGTACCCCTTTAGGCTATCATGAATGCTCACTAGTTGGGGACTAGTCCCACTTTTATATTTGCCATTAATTATTTAAGGTACTTATCTATTTAGTACAAGGCAAGTCACACCACATGAATGGATTCTATTTCCCAATTCAAGGCTACCAAGGAATAGCACCCTAATAGGCTAGACCATGCTATCATCTTGCTAACATAACTTTATTAAGCTAAAGTAACTATCTTGGAAGACACACTATCATCCAATTCCAAGCTATTCTAGGAAAGGTACAAGTGTTCCATCCTAGCTACCATGAAATAGTCCTAGACCAACTAAGTCATGCTACTCTTACAAGCACACTATTCTACAAATGCAAGCTATCCTTAGGAGAGTATGATCCTCAATCCTAAGCTACCCTTAGGAGAGTATAAGTCCTCAATCCTAAGCTACCATGATTAACCCTAACTCAAGCTACCCTTGAAAAGCATCTTTCAATGCAAAGTCAAGCAACCCTTAGGAAAGCATGGATCCTCAATCCTAAGCTACCCTTAGGAGAGTATAAGTCCTCAATCGTAAGCTACCCTTAAAATGCATCTTACAATGCAAAGTCAAGTTACCCTTACAAGCACACAAAGATGCTAATGTAAGCTATCCTTAGGAGGGTATGATTATCAAATCTAAGCAACCCTTAGGAAAGTATAAGTCCTCAATCCTAAAGCTACCATGAAATGGTCTTGGCCAAACCAAGTCATGTTATCATGAAATCATCCTAATAATGCTAGTTCAAGCTACCCCTAGGAGAGTATAAATCCTTAATCCTAGGCTACCATGACTACTCCTAACTCATGCTACCATGAAATGCATCTTACAAAGCCAAGTCAAGCTACCCTTAGGAGAGTGTAAATCCTCAATCCTAAGCTACCCTTGGGAGAGTATGAATCTCAATCCTAAGCTATTCTATCTTGGTCTTGTCTTAGAAAGTCAAGATACACATGAAGGGATCATATATCACAACTTCAAGATATTCTAGTCTAACATGCTTTGATTCATTTTAGGTTATCAAGACAACTTAGAATCATTCTATGTGAGAGAACCTTGGATCTCCTAGCATATTTATGCCTAAGTGTGTAAAAGAGAAACAATACACAACATGATTACATAACATTGGCTTTACCCCCAAAGCCATAAAATTGATGACTACAGGCCCTATTCTCAAGCTTTACTTCATACTATCATCTTTATACTGATATTTCAAGGTATTCTAATCGCATTCCTCATTAGTAGGTGATTCTAGTCATAATTGATTATAAAGGTTCAATTTCATCTTTACAAGTCATGATCCATCATATGAATAATAATCTAATTCAATTCATTTCTATGTTTTCCTAACCTTGAACAAATACTACACATGACATTGATTTTAGAAGATCAATTAGAATTCCTTGATTCCACCTCTCATGGCATAAACCCACATAATATCACATTCATCAATTAGTCTAGGGTTTACCATGGAAATAACATAAATTCATCATAATATCAGAATTCAATGCTAATACAATCATAATTAGGTATTATCCACTAGATTGGAATCATACCTAAACTCTACCCGCAATGTAGGAAGAAACCCTAGCTAGAGTTTGGTTTTGACTTCACAATTGGGGGAAAACCTAGGAGGCTCTATGAGTGGAAGAACCCATAGATGATTAAGCTAACATACCTTAATTCAAATCCTTACCCAAGCTTGAAACAATGGAGGAAAATCTGCCTCTCTTTGTTCTCTTCTTCTTCTTCACTTCTTAAAGAGAGAAATATTTGGAGAGAATTTGGGGTCTAGGAAGAATGATTTAATTGATTTAGTTTAGGGGTCTATTAGGTATATATAGGTGGTTTAATAAATAACTAACCGACCTCCCTTAACCCCTAACTAATTAATAATTAACCCCAAACCCCTAACTTAAAAACTTAAAGTTGAAAACTGCCCTTGACTTACAAACCACCCACCCACGGACCGTGGGTGGGTCCACCAACCGTCTTGCACTTCGTAGGTGAGGTACTGTGGATAGGAAAGGCAGGCTAACTCAGGCCTTGACCCACGACCCAAATCCACGGAGTGTGGGTCCACCTACGGCCAGTACATGGCAAACGTAGGTGCTGCCAACTTTGACAGCTTTTGGGCTGTTTTAAGGGTCCTCCTCAAGGACCCCTTGGTTGGTTCTTGGGAGATCGTACCTTGATTTTTAACCCCTAAAACCTCCATTCTAAGTACGGGAATCATTTTTTTTGATTTTTAAGCCTCCTACCACACTCTAAAACTCTTATGAAAGGTTCTAGAACTCTCTAGTTCAACTTACTGGATTCTGGGGTGTAATTAAATGGGTATGTATTATATTTATTTGTTGGTTGATATTTTAAGAGAGCTTTAAGTGATCTTTTTTAAATTATTAGTGTAAGTAGTTGGACAACTTTAAATTTTCCTTAAAGAGAAGGAACTCTAAAAAGGAAATGTTTAAGGTAACATTTCTACTTCAAGAATTTCTAGAGAAAAGAACGTGGCATCACTCTTGTGCCCTCTGCTTTTCTTCTTTCTTCAGTGGTAATCTGAAAATTGGGAATTAAAGACATAAAAATTTTCATGAGGGAGGAGTGTTGGTGATAAAAATTGGTAGACAACTACTAGTTTTTGTTCAAGAGTTATGAAAATTCATCAAGAACTGAAGTTGGGTTGATTTCAAATCGGTCAATTCTCTACCCCATACTTGAATATAATTATAAATTAGTTATTTGGGATGTCGTGTAAAGTGAAAATCACCATTTAATTGGGATGATTGCACTACTTTTGAAATGGGTTTTGTGATTAATTACGGTTCATGGAAAGGGGAAGAAGATGAATAGTTATTTTTTGGGTGTTTCTACTTATGGGCATAATTAAGATTGAACCTTATAAAGTGAAAAATTTAAATAAGGAACTTACTTCAAATGGTTATTAAGAATCTGATTAGTTTGATAATAGGTGGAAAGTATTGGAACAAGTTGTTGGATAAACCTTCGGTTTATTGATATATATATATATATATTATATTACTTTGCAGTTGATTGTACTAGATTAATTAGGTGTCTTTGGAATGTTGAAAGGGAGTGGATGACTATGTGAGGGCTACATCTTTGCAGGTTTAGTTGTTGAAGACTTGTGATACTATAGTTAGTTGGAAAAAAATCCAAAGTATGTGAATCTAAAACTCTCCCTTACTGTTAAAGCACCACCTTATATCACACGTTTCTTTTGTGACAGTCAAAATGACTTATTGAATATACGGGAATAAAGTCTCCTCTCTCATCAAGTGTCATTTCTTTGTCTATATATATGTATATATATATTGCTTTGCAGTTGATTGTATTAGATTAATTGGGTGTCTTTGGTATGTTGAAAGGGAGTGGATGACTATGTGAGGGCTACATCTTTGCGGGTTTAGTTGTTGAAGACTTATGATATTATCGTTAGTTGGAAAAGAATCCAAAGTATGTGAAGCTAAAACTCTCCCTTACAGTTAAAGCACCACCTTATATCACACTTTTCTTTTGTGATGGTCTAAATGACTTATTGAATATACAGGAATAGAGTCTCCTCGCTCATCAAGTGTCATTTCTTTGTCTAACTGTTATGGCGAATAAGTATTCATAATACTCCTTTCAACTTGAGTCTCATAATATTTTATGTGACCGTAGGTGTCCTTATTTGAAGTTCTTAGAAGTCATTTGACCTATATGTCACTGGTTAGAAATAGAGGAATAGCCCTTCTATATGCACATATAAACATGGGTATATAACCCAATAACAATGTGCGAGTCACCACTTGAATGACTAGATATTATATTTAAATGAATTTAGTTATATATAGAAAGTTTAGATGATAGTGTATTGATCTTTATTGTAAATTCACTTTCATAGACCTTCTAACGCATTACTTGATAAAGGATAGAAATGAGAAGGTATTAATAGGTTTTTCACTTGACACACTTTCCAAACATGATTGTGTGCACAGGATTGAGACCAAACCCTTATAGTGGAGATAAATGATGTGGTGTACATACCCTTATGGCATCATTTTCATATGGAGTCAGCTGAGATGTGATTTACTAGTTTCCCTAACTCAAGCTGATATATGGCGCACATGGCCTGCGGGCCAACGCTCATAGTGAGCCCACATGGGAGTACCTCATATCAGACTACGATTACAACATATGCATAAAGGCATAAGAATAAGCTTTTAGAAAATTATGCCTTATAATTGACTTGGATCACCTTGGATAGGTCATCATGGGACATTTGAGTTATAAACAATTGAAGCACTTCAATTATACAAATGATAGGGTTGTATTATAGTTGGCGCTTCCTTTGGATATTATATGACCAACTAATTAAGTTACTGCATAGGCTACTGTTATATATCCTATATCTACTTATTACATGTTCATAATTATTTCGATTTAATATTTGATTCACATGAGCTTTCATACTTGTCTATCTGTTATTCTATTTTCTTTTCATACCATTACAAGTTGTATATGTACTGACATTCTACTATATCAGGTGTTGCAATCAACGTAAATGCAGGATCATGTTTACATGGGAGCAGACATCCACATTACGTTATTTTGTCGACGTCAATGGGTGTTTTGGTGAGCTCCATCTCTATCCAGAGCCAGTTTATGTCTAGTACTTTTGATTATATGTACAGGTTTTACGTTAAGGTCTGTCTCAATGATTTATGATAGCATAATGTTGTAAATATAGTAGAAGCTTCCTAGACATCGTGATGTATCTTGTTGTGCAATTTTTTCCCAAATGACTATATAGCCTATACTTGTAACATGTGTTAGTTATGTTCCACTCATTTATTATCATGCAATATCCTTTGTGTCATAGCTTATTTGTACAGTGTTCATACGGTTCCTATCTGCCCTCTTTTTTGGGTCGTGACATATATATTGTCACGCCCCGAGCCTACACCCTGGGTGTGGCCGAAACTCGAAAACCATTGCAAGCCCAAGCGAACCCTTGGCCTGGCTCAACTCTCAGCAGAAGACTTACTCAACATAAGATGAACTCAAATGTAAGCTTTAACTCAATATCTCAAAAGATACTCTCAGAATATTTTAGAATTAAAACATTCAAACTGTCCCCAAAGGCAACTCAAGTCTAGAACATAACAACTTAAATGAACAAGACTCATGAACTACTACAATCTATCTATCTATGAAGCCTCTAATACTATGAGGGATGTCGAGACAACACCCCCGATCATCCTAAGAAACTGAAATAACTGAAGATAAATAAGGGATCCTTCAGAAGCAAGGCGGCTCACCAAACAACTATGGACCTCAACTGGATCAACGAAGCGCTACTTTATAATCCTGGTTACCTATATCTAAATCATGGAAGATGCATGCCAAATGGCGTCAGTACATGGAATGTACGAGCATGCAAGGGGAAATCTAAAATAAGAAATAAGCTTGAACTAGAACTAAAGAAACCACTTACCTCGTCTCAACTCAACTCAATCTCAACTCATTTCAATATAAAAGCAATAACAATAATGAGATATAAAGAAAAACTTTTAAAACATTAGCTAACAACTCAATGTATTGGAAAATACAATGTAACTCAATTTGTAGGTAAAAATACAAAATAAACTCTGTTTGGGAGATTCTCTAATCGACAACCATCACTATGAGCTATGTGATGATACATCATCTCGCCTACGCTGCCAGAACTGTCCTATACCTTGATAGTGTATAGAACTCCTCAACTAAGTGGATCCACTAAGTTATTATTAAAAAGCAATAAGGAATCATCTAAAAAGTATGACCCTTTCGGTGCTCAATAATACTCCCAAAATATAACTTAGCTCATATGTTTTTAAAAACATTTCCTCATCCTCAACTTTGAGATTATTACTCAAAAGGTTTCTCTTAAAAGAGATAGTACTGAAAACTCCTCATGAACTCTTTTGAAATTCGCTGTTTCCTTTCATCTTAAATGTAAAAATATTTACTCTTGGGAATATTTAGTTCTGATATATCATTTTGAAAAAACATAAACTCTACTCTCCTCATTCTCAAACTCAAGTCTTAAAACATTCTTTAAAAGGTTTTGCAAAAGACTTCTCAAAAGACTCAAACGACCTCTCAAGACTTGACTCTTAACTATACCTTGAATTTGAATTATGAATTCAAGGATATGTTTTATATTATGGGTGATCTCTCGATGTTTAATGAATATTTTGAGTGTGGATATCAAGTAGAAAACATAGGTACGATTTGAGGTAATTCATACAGAAAGAAGGTCGGAAGGATAAGGGACATGGCGACTTTGGCACACTAAGTGGCATAAGGCACCAACCCTTAAACTACAAAAGGTGGGGTGGGGCGCACTGAGTGGCACAGTGCCCCAGGACCCAACCTACAAAAACTCACTTAGGGCGCACTAAGTGGCGCGACGCCCCACCTCTTTCCTTATTTTTTTTTTTGATGAATTTTGTTGCTTCAATTTCATGTCTAACTCCTCTAGAATCGAACGATTCCCCTCAAACTCTTATAGATTCTTAGGCCCAACATAACTACAAAGAAATCCACTCTAAATTACTCAATAACAATACTCAAACACAAGATCCTCATCACAAGAACTCAACAAAACCTCATACTTACAAAATAGATCGCAAACTTTAAGAAACTCATCAAGAATTCATCAAGAAATCAAATATACTCAATTTTGTGGATGAAATTCATATATGTAAGTCATGATTAGTGTGTGAGTGAATGAACCCAAGACTATAAAAGCTTACATAGCTTGATTTGGCGAAACAAATCCTCGATTCGTAAGAGATCTCATCGTTCTTCATTTATCCTCTTTTCATCTTCTTCATCTTCTCTCAAAAGCCTAGGCGTAGTTTAGGATTTGTAAAACTGACCCAAATCAGATTTGACCCCAAAATATTACTAAAAAATGTTTTAAGCTGATGGGGTAAGGAAAAGACTAAACTACCCCTCATTAATTCGGGTAACTTTCCTTAACTAGACATACCAACTTCAAATGGGCATATCCCCCTCATACGAGTTTGAAATTTGCAAAATCGATGGCATTGGAAAGAGGATTCCAAGACCTTTCATTTGATGTCTTATGGGCCACCTAACTCATCATGTACTGAAAGTTATGATCGTTTGAAGTTGTCCCAAAATTCACAATTTAAGCATAACTTGTTAAATTCTCAATTTGGTATTTTCATTGAATCGCTTTCTAAATTTAGCTTTTTCTAAGGTGGGATGTTACAATATCTCCCCCTTGGGAACATTCGTCCTCGAATGAGATCACTCTCAAGTAGAACTAAGGGTGGAAACATCTAACACCCAACATGCAATTTAACATAACATTTCAACTTGAAAGTTCCAAGAAAAGAATTAGTATCTTGATTGGGAATTTCTCCGGGCTCAAAGAGGTGTGGGTATCTCTTATTCATATCCTCCTCAGCCTCCCAAGTAGCTTCCTCAACAAACTGATTTCTCCATAAGACCTTGACTGATGCTACCTCATTGGTTCTCAACTTGCGAACCTAACGATCAAAAATATGAACGGGAATCTCCTCATAAGATAGGTTGTCCTTAATACCAATTTCTTCCATCAGTATAATAAGTGAAGGATTGCCCATATACTTCTTTAACATTGAAATGTGGAATACCAGATGGACTGTTGCTTACTCTGGCGGTAGCTCCAACTCACAGGCTACATTACCAATCCTCTTGGATATCCTGCAAGGAACAATATACCGGGGTTTGAGTTTCCCCTTCTTGTCAAACCTCATAACACCCTTCATGGGTGAAACCTTCAAGTAAACTCAATCGTCCACCTCAAAATCCAAGTCTCCTCTCCTAACATCTGTATAGGATTTCTAACGACTCTGCGTTTTTTCCAACCTTTCTTGAATAGGCTTCACTTTCTCCATAGTTTGATAAACAAAATCTGGTCCTATTAACCCAACCTCACAAACCTCAAACCATCCAAAAGGAGATCTACATCGTCTCCTATAAAGAGCCTCATAAGGAGCTATCTGGATGCTGTAGTGGTAATTGTTGTTGTAGGTAAACTCAATGAGAGGTAAGTGATCATCCCAATTAGCCTTGAAATTGATCACACAAGCCCTCAACATATCCTCTAAAGTCTGTATCGTATAGTCTGCTTGACCATCAGTCTGAGGATAAAAAGCAGTACTGAGGTTCACCTTTGAACCCAAACCCTTCTGTAAAGACTTCCAAAATTGTGTGGTGAATTACGCACCTGAAATAATGGACACCGGAACTCCATGAAGTCTGACTACCTCTTGAATATATAACTTGGCATAATCCTTTACTGAATAGGTAGTCTTTACCAGTATGAAATGGGTTGATTTAGTCATTCGATCTACAATCACCCAAATCGAATCACATTGTTTGTGAGACCGCAATAAATCAGTAATAAAATCAATATTGATCATCTCCCACTTCCATTCCAGAAGATCTATGTTCTAAGCCATACCACCGGGCCTCTAGTGTTCTACCTTGACTTGTTGAAAATTCAGGCACTTTGCAACAAACTCTGTGATACACTTTCTCATGCTACTCCACTAACATACTTCTATCAAGTCACGATACATCTTTGTGGAACCCGGATGGATAGATTATCTGGACCTATGAGCTTCCTCCATTTTACTCTCTGGAAGTCCATCCACCCTTGGCACACACAATTTATCTTGATACCTCAATACACCATCTCCCCTTTGCTCAAAAGCCATCACTTTTTTCTTATGAACATTTGCCTTCAATTCAAGCAATACAGGGTCTTGGTCTTGTTTCTCTTTCACTTCTAACACTATTGATGATTCAACCCCATTCATCACCACCTCTCCTCCTTCATTGGAATCCATTAATCAAACTCCCAATCATGCAAGTCTGTGCACATCTTTGGCTAACTTTTTCTTGTCTTCCTCAACATGGGAAGTACTGCCCATAGACAACCTGCTCAATGCATCAACAACAACATTAGCCTTACCTGGGTGATAGAGAATAATAATGTCATAATCCTTGAGTAACTCCAACCGCTTCCTTTGTCTAAGATTAAGCTCTTTCTGACTGAACAGATACTTAAGAGTCTTGTGATAAGTTAACACATCCACACGAATACCATAAAGATACACCATATTTTAAAAGTGAATACTATAGAAGCCAACTCTAGATCATGTGTTGGGTAATTCCTCTCATGAACCTTAATTTGTATAGAGGCATAACCTATAACCTTGTCATTCTGCATCAATACACAACCCAGTCCAACTCTGGACGCATCACAATATACCACAAAACCTTGCGTACCTTCTGGTAAGGTCAATACTGGGGAGTAGTCAACCTAGTTTTCAATTCCTGAAAACTTTTCTCACAAGCTTCAAACCATTGAACTTTGTTATCATCTGAGTCAACTTTGTCAAAGGGGATGAAATAGATGAGAACCTTTGACAAACCTCCTATAATAACCATCCAATCCCAAGAAACTCCTAATATCTATTGGAGATGTGGGTCTAGGCCAATTCTACACTCCCTCAATCTTCTGAGCGTCAACTCCAATACCATCACCAGAAACAATGTGGCCTAAGAATGCCATAGACTCATGAAAAAAATTTACACTTAGAGAATTTAGCATACAACTCTCTATCTCTAAGAGTTTGAAGAACTACTCTGAGATGACTAGCATGATCATTCTCATTCGTTGAATAAATTAGAATGTCATCAATGAATACGATAACAAACACGTCAAGATAAGTCTTAAACACTCTGTTCATAAGGTCCATGAATGCTGCATGAGCTTTAGTCAAACCAAAAGACATAACCAAAACTCATTATGACCATAGCGGGTCCTAAACGTTGTCTTAGCAATGTCACTTTCTCTTACTCTCAACTGATGAAAGCCAGATTTGAGGTCTATCTTAGAAAAACAAGTGGCACCCTGAAGTTGATCAAACTGATCATCAATTCTCAGAAGAGGATACTTATTCTTTATAGTAACCTTGTTCAATTGGCGGTAATCAATACACATACTAAGTGAACCATCCTTCTTCCTTACAAATAAGACCGAAGCACCCCAAGGTGAGACACTTGGTCGAATCAAACCTTTCTCGAGATGGTCTTTCAACTGCTCTTTTAACTCAGTTTGAGCCATTCTATATGGTGGAATAGAGATAGGAAGAGTAATGGGAAGAATATGTATACTGAAGTATATTTCCCTCTCAGGAAGGACTCTAGGAAGACCATCTAGAAAGACCTCTGGAAACTCACTCACTATTGGAACTGACTGAATAGGTCTTGTCTTGAAACTAGAGTCATTAACTAGGACTAAGTGATAGATGCACCCCTTGGAAACTAACTTTCTCGCCTTAAGGTACGAAAAAAATTACCTTTAGGCATTGTTGAACTACTCCACTCAATAACTGACTCATTAGGAAACTAGAACTTAACTACTCGAGTTCTAAAATCAACTGAGGCATAATAGGCATGAAACCAGTCCATACCTAGAATAACATCAAAGTCTACCATATCTAACTCGACTAAGTCAGCCATGGTGTCCTTGTGATTGATAGAAATGGTACAATCACGATAAACTCTCTCAGCTAGAATAGACTCACCAACATGTGTGGAAACACTGAAGGGCTCAAGAAGTTGTTCGGGAATAATATCAAACCTCGTAGCAACATATGGAATCACAAAAGATAGACTAGCTCACACCAGGATCAAGTAAAGCATAAACATCAAAGGTAAAGACTTTGATCATACTAGTGACAACATCTGGTGAATTCTCTTGCTCTTGAAGACTGGTGATAACATACAAATGGTTTGCTCCTCCGCCTATCCCTGAAATAGATCCTCTAGGTGCAGTTCTGTTTGGCGGAGCCGCTGAAGAAGATTGGTCTATATTGCCCTAATTACCACCTTCCTGCATGTTCTTTAGGAAGTCTCTCATGAAGAGACCATTCTAACTACACTTGAAGCAACTAGTGGAGCCATCGAGACACACTCCTGGGTAGTTCCTGCCACACTTAGCACATGCAGAAATCCCATTACCTCCTTATGCTACACTCCCTTGAGACTGTGAAGGTCTAGCTCTGAAGTTCTGAGAATTTTAATTCTCAAACTCACCTCTGTTCCTTGGTACAGGCGCACGAGCAGACGATGGAGTAGGTCTATATTTCTTTTGCTGAAAATATGACCGATTTGCATTACTTTTCTACTGTCCGACTCATTTCCTATGGTCTTAGCATTATTGTTTTAGAACTCTTCTCTATCTCTCAGTTTATCTTCCTTAACCTGTTGCACATGGATCATCAACCTTGCTATGTCCATGTCCCCTATCAACATCATAGCCTTACCCTCTTTAATTGCAAGACGAGACAATCTAGAAATAAATTAACTCATATTCCTCCTAATGTCAGTACCATTTCTAGAGCATAGGGAAAGTTGAGTGAACTTCAGGCTATACTCATTCACATTTATAGATTCCTGCTTAAGAGTGAGGAATTCCCTTACCTTTATCTCTCTTATATCACAGGGAAACAAACGCCCTATGAAGGCCTCTTAGAACACATCCAAGCTCACAATTGGTGCACCCTCAGCTCTACTATTCTTCCATTGGTCAAACCATACCCAAGCAACACCATTCTGTTTGTATGCTGCTAGTTCCACTCACTCAGCATCAACAACATGCATAACCTCAAAAGCCTTCTACATCTCTTACATATAGTTTTCCTGATCCTTAGTGACACTTCATCTGATGAAATCTAGAGGATTCATCCTTAAGAGCTCATAGATTCTTGATGTAAATGTAACACCCCATAGTCTAGTAGGCCAACTAGGTTTAAGTATGAGGGCAACAAGCCTGGCAAGGGGAAAAGGGCAAAGGCCAAGGCAAGGGACCAAGGCTGCCCAAGCTTTCCCAATCACTGCCCTCATCTTCACGACCACCACCATGGCAAGTGGCGGGGACCACAACTCATGGTGTGGTCCTTGGTGGCTAGCCAGTATTTCCCCATGGGTTGCCCAATATTGGCTCACCTTCACGAAACACTTTACCACCAGTAGTGAAGACCACAGCTCGTGGGAAGGCTCGTGGTGATGCCTTCAATTCTTAGAGGCCAAGTCAAGATGGCCTAGCCACTGGTCCAAGGACCACGAGTAGGACCATAACCAGTGGTGAGGACCACAGTTCGTGGTGCCTCTTGTGAGACTTGGGCAGTAGGCTGCCAAGTGAGGGCCATTTTGGGAAATTTCGGTTTAAGTTAGATTTAAGTGAGATCATTTTTCCTAAGTCTTGTAACCCTATATAAGTGATTTTAACCCTTTAAACTCACCATTCAAGACATTATTTCCAAAACTCCAAAAGAATCCCAAAGTTCCTCCTCTCAAATATTTCTCTCTTTAGAACTTCAAGAAGAAGAAAGAGTTGGAGCTAGGGTAAAGATCAAGTCTCCATTGCTCAAGCATTTGTGGCTTTATAATGAAGGTATGATGGTTTATTTATCCTTGTAATCCTTTCATCCATGGAGCCGCATGATTTCCCCAATTTAGAAGAAGAATTCCCCAATTCTAGTTTGTGTTTCTTCTAATGTTATGGGTATTGATCCAATTGAATGCATTATGATTGTTTATGATTGAATTGATAGAATTACATATTTTAGGATGAATTTACATGTAACCATGCTTAACCCATGTCTAGAAAGATGAAATTGATGTAATTGGGTTTTATACCATGAAAGGGGAAATTGAGGATTTAGATGTAATCTTCTAGAATTGATGAAATACATTGTAGATGTCTTGAGAGATAAGCATATAGACATGAATTGATTGAGATTAATGTATGCATGATGAATCATGACTAGTAGTAATAGATATTGGGGACTATATGATGAAGTATGATTATATTGCTTATGAATGAAGCATATAGATATGAATTGCTTAAGAGTAAAGCATATAAGTATGAATTTATTGGGATCAAGTATATATGATGAATTATGACTTGTAAGCTTTGATGATTAGAATTGTGTTGAGACTAAGGCATGTATTATGAATGATAATTAGTAGGGCTTTTAGACTAAAACTAACATAATGAGCTATGATGATTAGGTCTTTGATAGTAAGGCTTATATGATGAATGTTGATTGTAGATAGGATTGTTGTGGAAGGATTTACCCACATGATCTATATTATGAATGTATGCATGTTGTTATGAAATCTATACGAATGCTTTAAGGACACTTTGAGAGTAATGTGTCAATGATTAAAATATTGTTGTTGTGTTGATTGAAAGGCTATTCTCATGAACACATATGAACAATATCGTGAAAGGTTTTCTCACATAGAATGATTATAGGTTGAAAGGTGTGCTCACCTAAATTGAATCAAAGGCTAAAGAGCCATCATAAATAGATCATGGATGGTGATAGTTGCTCACGCATGGTCTAAAGAGTTAAGCTAATGATCTAACTTGGATTGGTAGGCCAAGGACCTTTTCATGAGTAATGGACATGTTTGAACTATGATAGGTTGAAGTAGTGATATGATATCCCTTCATGAATAGCTTGACTTGGTAAGACAAGACCTTGCTTAGTAGCTTGGGTTAGGAGGTCTCATGGATAGCCATGGATTGAGCAATAGTACCCTTCCAATGGTTAGCTTCAACTAAGCAAAATAGAGTGCTTTGCATGGTAGCTTGACTTGGTGAGGCCACACCATATCATTGGTAGATTGGATTTAGAAATAGTACCCTTCCTTGAATATCTTGGACTTGTATAAGTAAGGAGCTTTCCATGGTAAGTTGGTTTAGCACAATGTAGTGTTTTTCCTTGATGGCTTTGAATTGGTAAATTGTAACCATTCATGAGTAATAACTGCAATTCAACACTTTAACGTCAGTTTAGAGCATAAATTAGGCATTTGAGTACACTTAAACTATCAAAACAAAGCCTTAAATGAGTCAAAATCTCAGACTCATCAACACCCCCAACTTAAGCTTTTGTTTGTCCTCAAGTAAACCTCAAGATCAATCAACTCAGCAAGGATGTCTACAAATAGTGCTGCTTAAGACTCAACATAAATGCACACAAAAGGTTCAAACTACACATACAATGATGAATTGTGCCCTTAGAGTTTTAAATTGTGACTTACCATCATCAAGTGTACTCAAGCTCACAATGCTTGCTTCAAATGCAAGTTCAACCTCAAAAAAGGTATTCAAATGCCCTCACACATAGATGATTCCAAATTCACACAAAGTTTCTCAACAATTAAAAGTTCTGGAATCACATATTACTTTCACACTCACAAAGATGAACACATGCATGATTTCACCCATAGGCTTGCCCTTATTTTTCAATCAACATTTGTTTCAGCTCACTCAAGATCACAAAGGTCTTTTCAAAGCTTGTAACGGGGTTGAGTGTAAAAGTATGGTCATTTAGTCTAAGTGGCTTCTACCTTGATGAAGTATGGCCTGAAAATCACCTTTTCTCCTTCTCTTTCACATTCAAATATGTTCATAATCCACCCCATTACTCAACTAAACATGAATCACTAGATACCTCATTTCTTTCACTCCTTTCACACATTTTATTTCACAACACTTATTTTTCATATTCTTTTTCTTTCATTTCCTTTCTTTTCTCTCTTTTTTTTACATGGAGGGGTTCCATCTTTTTCACAACCATCTATCAAGGGGGAATTTTTCACACTTCTTGACTTTCCTTCTTTTTCACCACACCCCTAACTTAGGCTAAAAGGCTAAGTTGGCTATTCAAACAAACCAATGCTTCATGAAGGTTATGGGTGATGGAATAAAGAGGTCAAAGTTGCTCAAGTTTCTTCCAAAGAAAGGGAAAGGCTCAAAGGGAGTCAAACAAGGTTCACACTTCTCACAAGGTTGGCCACAAAGAGGTATAATGTCAAATTGGTTCACTCTTCAAAACTTTTTCCTAAGATCATTTCAATTGCTTATTGCACTCAATCAATCGGACCAACAGGGGAAATTCTAACTGTCATCAAGCACACTATTCAAGATAACCTCACCACACAAGGCATTGATACAATTATCAAACAAGACTTCAGACTTTCTAGCCAGTGTGCAATGTTCATCACAAGAGATTTAATCGACAATCGGCTAGTCACAACGAGATGCTAAACGTTTACATATTGTCTATGTTACTTAGTTTGCCTCATCGTAGCCACACATTCATTTTGTTCAATTAAGAGCATTGTTCAAGTCATCGGTATTGACAACAACCGACACTCAAATTTGCAAAAGAATAGCCCCAATCACACACAAAAGAGGTGGAAAAAATTTTAAACTTGATTCAAAACCATTGTATTATCAAAACAATGGGCCACAATTTATTCAAAACCATAATCAACAACCAAGAGATATATATATATAAACTAATAAGCTCAAATATTCATAGAACTACAACAAAAAACAAACAAGTATTCACAAAAATAATCCACAAGAGGTAAGTAAGGAAATACCTCACCCCAGCAACAAAATACGCAGATGTCCACAAATGCAAATAAAATAGAAATAGTATAAAAATGAATAGAAAATAAGGCAAAGAAAATCATTATGTCAGGCTAGGCCTGGGGTGAAGTCTGCATATCCACAACTCCCTATGTCTGGGCATCAGTGCCCGGTATCTCAAGATCTTTGGCTCCACTGGAGCCCAACATAGAAGTAACCTGGAGTGATGCCTGTCTAGCAATCTCAAACATAGCAGCCTCCAAGACAGCCAATTCTTCATACACTGTCTCCTCTCGCTCACCAAGCTGCTCCTCATCTGTTTCAGCCTCAATCTCAGCATCAGCTTCATCAGCTCTCATCTCATCTCCGGTAGTAGGCAGAGGTACATCAGAAAAAGCTGGAATATCTATGTTCAGACCCTCGGGGATCTCTATAGTGCCAAAGAACATGGATAGATCAGTGGACTTCAACTCATCCACATCCTTCCTTACTCCAGCAATCTTTGCCTTCAAGGTCGTCACTTCATCTATAGCTCCCTGGCCCTTCTCACAATCCTCCACTCTTACAGTCAGGGCATCCAAGGCTAGCTTATGAACCTCAATCATCTCTATGTGCTCCCTCATCTTGGCTCGTATAGGACCTAAAGCAGCATCAATAGTCCACTTTATCAACCCATGCATTACAACCTCTACACGGGAGGCACGCACATCAGCAGATTGGGCCAAATGGACCATCTTATAGAGCATAGCATGGGTGATAGGGGGTCGGGAGGTAGAAGCAGCAGCAACAGAAGATCTAAGAGGAGGGGGTGCAACAAATGTACTTAGAAATCAGAAGAAGTTTCAGATGTACTGAGGGATCACTGGCTTGAGTAGGCATGACTGCCTCTGTAGGTAACATATCAATGTCGACCTCCAGGGATGTATCCACTGGTGGTGCCCTCCTCCTATCAGCCTCATCCCACTGGTACTTGGCCTCAATACACTGGATGTCAGTAAAGGAGGTGGGTGTGACTTCCACATCCTTCTTTGCGTCTTTTAGGACAAGGGCCCATCTGTACAACTTTGTGATCAGTACCGAGAATGGGAGAGAGGTCGAGCGCTGCTTGGCCATTATGGCCATCACCTACTCTATTAGCATCCCCAAGTTCAGCTTCTGGTGATCAATAATGAACCCAAGCCAGGATGCCTTCGGGTGTTTGAGGATGGACTCGTTTTGGGATGACATAATGGTGTTGCTAATGAACCTGAACCCTTATATTTCAACAAAATTCAAGTCA
Organism: Solanum pinnatisectum; assembly: GCA_035578085.1. Taxonomy (NCBI): domain Eukaryota; kingdom Viridiplantae; phylum Streptophyta; class Magnoliopsida; order Solanales; family Solanaceae; genus Solanum; species Solanum pinnatisectum. Next base: position 36,473,657 of record CM069083.1, read on the forward strand.
TTTTTCTCTACTTGTGCACCTACTTCTATCCACCTCGGCGTGGCATCTGAAATAAGGGGTGCCAACCAACCCTTAAGGTCCTCCAATGTCTTCTTCTTGACCAAATCGATGTAACGGTGCATAAAATTATAAGTGCACCCCAGTACCTCATTGATGTCCGAATAGTGGCATTTAACCTTCTTGCCATGAACCATTACATAATCTACCATCTTTAAGGCAGTGTCCTTCTTCTTCCCCTTCGGTACTAGTGTACCATAGGCTGAATAGAATTCTCAGACCCATGTAGGAATGTAGGGGCCCCAGGGTTTAGTGAGAATCTCAAACTTGTGGAACTTGATAGTGTTCCACACTTCTGGATGCCTATCCATCACACTGTTTGTGGACAATCTCTTCTCCTCTAGAATGCTCCTCAAACCTTCGGCCTTCAGTCGGTTTAGTGATCGGGGGGGAGGACCCTGAACAGGTGGTGCCTACACTACTCTCTGTGCTGGAGGAGGCACTAGAGCTGAAGCTGGAGGGGTAGGCATCGGAGGAACTGGGATCCTAGATGGATCCTTCATCGATTTAGAGCGTAGGTCCATTCTCCTTGCATGTAATAGTTGGTCATCCTCTAATACAGATATGGAAGCCGAAGAATCATCAATAGAGTCACTCCCACTGCCGGAGGTGGTGAGGAGTGCCTCATAGATCCCCTCGCTATCAGAGCTCTCTTCCGCAAGTGTCACAACCGCGAGCGCCTTACCCTTGCCTTTACCCCCCTTTAGAGGTTGTTTGGTAGCCTTTGCTCAGGAAGCAACCGCTTCCTCATTTATAATTACTCTGCATGCCCATTTTAGGGGATGCATGTCTCTACGAGCGACTTTTGGTCTAACCATTCCTGCAAAACAATGTAAAAATATTAGAAAAATTCAAGAAAATTTTCAGAAAAGAAAGTTGCAAGAAGACTCGCCGAACCGGTCGGCGAGTCACCAAAACACTTTGGCGGGATAGGTTGGGCTCACCGAAAGTTAAAGTGCAAAATTACCAAAATTCTAAGCTGGTCGGTGATGTCCAGGGCCTTTCGGCTTATCGCCGACACCATTCGGCAAATAAGTAGGTCGCCGAATGTTACAGATTAATTTAAAGAAATAGGGGAACACAAGGGCAATCAAGAAGCATTTTCGGTGAGTCACCGAGTGAACTCAGTGAGCTCAGGCATATCACCGAAAGTTACAGAACATAAAATCAAAATTTAGGGCATTAAAGGGCGATCCATGGGACATTTGGCGAGCCACCGAACCCTTCAGCGAGCTCGACCCAGCTCGCTAAATGGCCCAAAGTGCTAATTTTTCACCCTGTACTTTAAAATCAAGATCGCAACCCATAAAATCAAAATAAAAAACTTACATTATGATATTAAACCAGGACCCATACTACCCATGCCCTCGAGGTACTGAGACTTCCCTCGATTTGGCCAAAATTGGCCAACTAACGTCTTTTGTCCTTAAGAAGGACGTCAATCGCTCCATCATAGAGAAAAATACAACAATTAGCACAATCCAGAGTTACTCAAATTCACCCCACGAAACCCAACAAATATTCAACACAACCCAACTATTTAATCAATTTTTGACACGGGAATCAACCATTAACGATCATTTAAGCATGAATTCATTTAAATATGGGCAATTCAACAGTCACACGATGATCAAAATAGCAAACCCACAGATATCAGCAAAAAATCATAACAAGCATTTGATTTCAACCAAAAATTAAGTTCGGGGCTCGAAAAACCAACCTTTAATGCCGAAAGAATTGAAATGCTAGGAAGCAACGAATCCCAAAAAATCCACCCCAAGAAAAATTTCCAAGTAACATGAAGATAAAAGTACGAAAATATGAAAGCTCTAATATTGGATGAGAGAATGCGGGAGTTAAAAAGTAGGAAAGTGAAATGATTTTGAAATTTAAACCATTTGGCCTTTAAAACCTTTCAGTTCCCGCGCCAGTCGGTAAAGTAAGTCACATCCGCAGACCCACTCGGTGATTCGCAAGTGGTATTTTGGCTCGGCGAGTTTTCCAGAACTCCCAGCAATTGGGGGGTTCAAATGGAGGTCCAAATTGGGCACGCCGATGTGTTCGATGTATCACCGATTGGACTTTTAGCTCACCTATTGCCCATTTTCCAACACTTTCACTTTTCAACCTGCAAAATCAACACCCATTATTCAACAGCAAAATTAAAGCATCAAAAACTTGGGTTACCTCCCAAGAAGCACCTTATTTAATATCGTGGCATGATGTGGATATGCTTTCAAGATTCATTTTTTGGGTTAGCCCAGGTATCACTTGGTAGACCCCCTTTTGCCCTTGGATTCAAATTTAGATGAAATTTGACCCATTTCTATTTTCAATTGTTTGATGGACACTGAATGTGAGGTGATCATCTGATTTAGAGTAGAGACGTCATCCTTCATCTCTTTCAAAACATTGTTCGACCCTTCTACCTTATGGAGAGTGAGTCAAAGCATGTCTTCCGTGTAGATGTTTTTTCGTTCCTTAGGCTTTTGACGCTCATGAGGTGTATCTGTCCTTGTCACCATCCCATTTCTTCCAATTAGCAGTACAGTCACGCCATTCTCTATAATGATCTCTCTATCCATCATCTCTATTCCAACCTGGATTTCCACCCATCCTTAGATAGTTTGGACGAAAACCTCCTCCTTGATTTGTATGGAAGCTCACTTCCTCGCTATACATCGCCTCAAATTGTGCTTCTTTGGGGTTTGCTCCACCAATACCCACATCATTTACACTCTTTAACCTACTACCCATAACATTTTCGCCAATATATCCAGCTGGGTCATCATTTTTGCCATGTTTTGGTCTCTCTATTAATCCTTCTCTATCTGCTCTTTTGTCATTCTAAAGTTGAGAGGAGACAATAGGTCTTCATGAGTGTACCATGCTCTATTGATCTTGGTCATGCCATCAAGGAGTTGAGATGCAACCTTATAAGGTTGCTGCATTATACCTCTAAGAACAAGTTAATCAGCAACCCCTTTGTTCATCGAGTCAAGAGTCCAATAAAAGTATTGCAACAAGATGTTGTTAGGATGTTCGTGAGTCGGACATTTAAGAGCCAACTTTTGTAATCTCAGCCACATCTCGTGGATTGGTTCACCTTCCAACCATTTAAAGCCTTGAATACTATCTCTCAATGTCATCATTTTTTATGGGGGAAAGTATCTCACAAAGAAAGCTACGGAAAGCTCATCCCAAGTGGTAATGGAGTTCCTTGGGAGATCAACTAACCACTTGGTCTCTTATCCTATCAATGAAAATGGAAAAAATCGAAGATGGACTAATTCTTGGGAGATATTATTGAACGAGAATGGTCCACAAACATTGATGAAATTCTGAATTGCTCATGGGGATCCTCATGAGCTAGCCCTCTAAACAATCCTTTCATTTGTAAGAGCTGAAGCATTGTGCTAGTGACATGAAAAACAATGTTCCCTTGAGCAGGAGGTAGATGTATTGCCTTGACACCACCCAATTAGATAGGGTCGTTAACATCATTCAAATTCACTATATTGTCTTAGTGGCTAATTTGGCTCCTATACAAGCACATTTCTTCTTCCGTTCGAACACAAATACAACCAACAAAGTGATTCGATTCAACCATAACACAAAAAGAACACAATTTAACTTCAATAATTGAATTTTAAACACCACTCCCTGGCAGTGGCGCCATTTTGATTAACGCTCAAATTACACCTCTTCCAATTCTAGGTGTAGACGATCATTATCTAGTATAAAACTCAACGAAGTGTTGGGGTGGAACCCACAAGGAGTGGTACGTGTTCGAATTCAGTTATGAAGTCACAAATGTGGTCTAATTGGTTATAGGAATAGAAATTATCAGAAACATAATAACAAATCTAAGGGGTTAACAATGAATATCATATGGGGGTTTGGATTGTCAATTAACAACTAAAAAATATACAAAAATAGGGGAAACAACTATATAGAGGGGAATTCTCGGGATGTGATCGATTACAGGAAAATTTTGCTATATAAGTAATTGAAATTACTAACGAATTGCTAAATCTCAGTGGGTAGGCTAGACTATAAGTGCAACAACTTTCTCTTGAACAACTTCTACGATTCAAGTGTGTTCTCTCGAACAACAACAAGCTTATCAATATAAACCGCCCAAAACCTTAATTCATCTACTCTCTCGAGCTAGATAGGTAGAATTGAGTTTAGTATTAACTCTCTCAAGCTGAACCCATATCAACCTAATAACTACAATCATCAATCTAAAGATTTAGTTCTAAAACCTCTTTCTCAAGCAAGCCCAAAACTCTAAGTTAGAATTGCATTTGCAACTACAATTCATAGATTAAAACACAGCTAATGATTAAACCCACTTCAATTAAGCATTTAAATTAGTAAATAACAATACCCATAAGCTAATTAAGCCAATAATCACATGATCACACCCCAAGAATTGGGGTTTTAGCTACACATCATAAAAAAAATAAAAAACAATTACCAACTAGATTAGCCATTAGTTAGGTAAAAGTCTCCAAGCCTTTACAACATTCCAAATTGATTCAATTCCAAAAACCAACTTACAAATCCTTAAGTTTAAGCTTAAAAATCCTCAAAGTTTTTAATAGAAACTCAAAAACTCAAAGAAAACTCAAAATCTCAAACTCAGAGATTAGAACTTCCTTCTCTTCATTTTAAATTTCAATTTATAGTTGCTTAGTTTTTGGCCTGAAAGGCCATTGGGCAGTAAGTTGGGCATCGCCAACCCGATCGATAATCCGTCGTTCTCTCCAATCCATCACCGGTTTGTATTTACCATTTGTCCTCCAGGTCCTGTCACTTTAGGAGATCAAGGTTTCCATCACGGAGTCATTCGGCGATGCGCGAATCCCATTTATGTTGCCAAGTCAGTTCTTCACTAAGGCTGGCACACTGAAACTTTGTGCGAGCTAAAGAGCCACTCGGCGGTTTGCCGAGTTGTCTTAGTGATCACCAGGATCGCTTTTCTTCACTTCTTTAGCTTGTTTACTCCTTTTTGCCTGGTAGTGTCCTTGCCCTTTTGCTTAGCCTTCATAAGTGAAAATCAATACTTTAATATCAGTTTAGAGCATAAATTTGGCATTTGAGGACATTTAAACTATCAAAACAAAGCCCTAAATGAGTCAAAATCTCAGACTCTTCAATAACTTAGGATTTATAAAATTGACCCAAATCAAATTGGACCCCAAAATATTACTAAAAAATGTTTTAAGCTGATGGGGTAAGTAAAATACCAAAATACCCCTCATTAAATCGAGTAACTTTTCTTAACTGGGTAGGCCGACTTCAAATAGGCATATCTCCCTTATACGATCTCGAAATTTAGAAAACTTGGTGGCATTGGAAAGAGAGTTCCAAGACCTTTCATTTGATATCTTATAGGCCACCTAAATCATCATGTACTTAACGTTATGGTCGTTTGAAGTAGTCCCAAAATTCACAACTTGAGCATAACTTGTAAAATTCTCAATTTAGTTATTTCCATTGAATTCCCATCCAAATTTAGCTCTTTCTAAGGTGGGATGTTACATATATATATATATATAGTTTTTATAGTTCGAATAGATATGATCACATATATAGTCATATATATAATGTCATATAACTTGATTTTCACATATACATCCTCTAAAATATGATTTCAAAAATCATGATCTCAAATATATTTGTTTGAGAAATATATATTTATGGTCTTTCACTACTATCTTCTTTAAATTTTATTTACGTTTAATTAAAAGGTTCACTCTGATTCCACTCAAAACATATGAAAAATATTCATTTTGTTATTTAGTTTTTCTCATAAATAATCGGTACTTTCATTGTACTTATTGCATACCTCATATGTGCTATACTTTTCATGCGACGTAGATACAAGTGATCATTTTTAAGCTCAAAGTACTCATTCATAGTTTGGTAGTTGGTGAGTCCTCCTTATTTAAGGACATAGTTTAGTTGTTTCTCTCTTTATTTCAGACTTCTTTTATGGCTAGTCTGGGGCCTTGTCCCAACAAATTGTTTTATTTTTTTAGAGGTTTTCTATAACGACCCAATTTCTCGAGTCGTGATAGCACCTACTATAACTCACAAGTAGGTAAGTCAAATCGTACCCAAAAGGACAAGTAGTGAGTATATGGGTTGAAATACATAAAAAATAACACTAACAATAAAAAAATAAGAGGAAATGGAAGCAATCCAAAATATTTATACAATAGAATCTCTTCCAGAACCTGGAAATCACGAGTACAAAGTTGCTTAACATGAAAATACAAGTTCCAAAATTGGACCATAACAAGCCATCTCAAAGGAAAAAGATTAGCTAAACATATATATAGAAGGAGACAGACTAATCTAGGATGACAAGTGCTGACCCTCGTTTCTGATCCAAAAAGCCGCAATGGATGGCACGAACGATCAATGCTGGTAGCTGGTACTAGGACCTGCATCATAGAATTTGTGTTGATAAATTGAATAATACTAATCATAAGAATAGCTCATTAATACTTAAATTTGAGACTGAAGTGATAGACACTTTAGCTAGATCATCCTTAAACATGTTAAAAAAACTAAATGTACAATTGATTATGACAAATTCAACCATATTGAGTAGAGTATAAAATTTAACCAACACAGGTTCAAAGACATGAATTTTCACAATTTTTAGGGTTAACAATTAACCATATAGAAGTACTAAATTATAGGTTCACAATATATTGATAGACTATGCAAGAACAAGAACTGATATATGATGAACCTTTTACCTACTAAAAGGCATGTATTCCTCTGAGATTCATTCCCTCAAATGTAGCTCCTCCTTAAAAAGTTGAGCAAGTTGTATGTGTAATTCAAAAATAAATCCACATTTTGTTTTTGTATGGACATCAATGAGTGCAACCCTATGAACCACCTAATTAAACCTGGTCCACCTTTGTAGGGAGGGCAATGCCATTGTCACTTTGGATTAGCAGTCATATGAATAGTCAACTTGTTGAGACATTTAAAGAATTTCTTGAACCAACGACATTTTTTGTGCTCCTAACTATTCATTTCTTTTAAATTTGGGAGCTCGTCAAATTAATCATCACTTCAAATACCATCTTCATCGCATTCATCATTAGGAAAATCCAATTGATTAGATGATTGAACATTGTTGCATAATTCAAATTTTTAAATAATTGGATGACAACAAGTACTATTCTTGTTTTCCAATGATTCTAAAATGGAACTCTAATGTATCCTTAACATCATCCATGTATTGGTTTTCCCCCTTGTTATCTAATTTCATAGCACAAGCAAGGCATTCATCATTTTTATTAGAGTTAAGTCTCAAATAGACAACACTAACATTTGTCTCATCAACCCCACATGTTTTTAGGTCTTATGATTTGTTGATTCATTACAAATATTTCCAACCAATTTATTGCTGTTGGAATTCATATTAGCGTGAACTAAGAGTATATTAGACTAATCAAAGGAAAAAGGAAAAGTGAGAGTGGAGATTTCTTGTCTCACTACGTTGGCTTTTATAACATTTTGGGTGCTACTTTTCCACAAGGCACAAATAGTAACAGATTTGTAACTTAAAGCTAGTTTTTGGTCACTAAATTTATATAACAGGAATTTTAACTTTATGCAATTCGAAACAAAATGGAAATGATATGTATAATATATTACAAAGAATTACCACAAAGGAAATATTCATACCCTTAGCTGATTTTACTTTTTAGGTCACATAAAAGAAAACATAAGAGTTTATGAAATCATATATATTCTTATCTGATTTACCTTTTTAGGTTAAATAAATGAAAGGATAAGAGTGTATGAAGTTATCCATATCCTTATCTGATTTACCTTTTTAGGTTAGATAAATTAATGGATAAGAGTTTATAAAATCATCCATATCCTTATTTCGTTTACTTTTTTAGATTAGATAAATGAAAGGATAAAATTTTATGAAATTATTCATATCCTTACCTAAGTAGTTATTAAATCATCTATATCCTTATCCTATTTACATTTTAAAGTTAGATAAATTAAAGGATAGGAGTTTATAATACCATCCATCACCTTACGTAATTTACATTTGTAGGATAGATAAACTAAAGGATAAGAGTTTATGATAAGTCTCATTATATCAAAATATCTATTAATTAGAATAATTTTCATATTATTTTACACTTATGAATAAATTTTTGTATCATATATTTTCATCCTACAAAACACCTAAAACATCTTGAATATTCATAATAATTTGGGTTAAAAACAAGCTTCATATGAATTATGAATCATATTTGTCTAGAGCTTTAATAATTCTATCATTCTAGATTCTCATGTGCACAATGATGTATGTTGGTTGAGAAACTCCCCATCAAGACATGATATATATATATATATATATAATTCCTCAATTTTGTTATTTAGTTTTGTTCATAAATACTCAGTACCTTAATTGTACTTATCACATACCTCTTATGTTTTATGTTTTTCATGTGATGTAGATACAAGTGATCATTCTTAGGCTGAAAGTATTCATTCATAGTTTAGCAGTTGGTAAGTCCTCCTTATTTGGGGGCATAGTTAAGTTGTTTCTCTCCATATTTCCAACTTCTCTTGTGGTTAGTTTAGGGCCTTGTCCCACCAAATTTTTCTATTTATTTTAGAGGTTTTTTGTTACAACCCAGTTTCTCGAGTCGTAACCTACTAGTAGTTAAGCCAACTCATACCTAGAATGACAAGTAGTGAGTATAAGGGTAGAACTATACAGAAATAACACTAACAATAAAAAATAAGACGGAATAGAAGCAACCAAAAATCTATATACAATAGAATCCCTCCCAGAACATGGAAGTCACGAGTACAGAGCTGTGTAATATGAAAATACAAGTCCAAAAAGTGGACCACAACAACCATCTCATTGTCAAAACACTAGCTAAACATATATAGAGAAGGATACATGCTTATCCAGGGTGCCAAGTGCTAACCCTCGTCTCTAATCCCCAAAAGTTGCAAAGGATGGCATGAACGATCATTGCTGGTAGATGATACTAGGTCCTGCATCACGAAATTTGTGTTTATTGACTGAATAAAACTGATTATAAGAATATCTCATACCTACCTAAATTTAGGATTGAAGTGATAGATATTTTATCTAGAGCATCCTTAAAATGTTGAGCAAAAAAACTGAATGTACAATTGATCATGACGAATTCGATCATAATGAGTAGTGTCATAACCCATGGGTACCCCGTAGATGTAACAAGGCATACAAGACCCCGAGAGGCCTCATACAAGCCACTTAGCATATCATAACATAAAGTAATAGAAAATGGTGCAGAAATTTAAAACATTTTCAATACATTCAAAGTCCTTATAAAATGATTGGAAGTGTAATACACTTGTCTCAAACCATCTAAACATGAACAATAGAGTATCCCAGGGACACAACCCACACAATAGTCCAAAACATAAAGGAAAGACATAAGGGAAAGTGGTGGCCAAATCCTTGAATGCTATGAGGAGTCACCAAATCTTCAGTCCTTGATCAACTAGGGACCTAGCCATAAGTGTGAGAATCAATGTCACTGGACCTTATATTTTGATAAGAAATGTAGGCAAGAGTATGTGTTAGTACAAATATGTACTAAATATGGTAGCTAGCATAAACAACATAAACATAATGGTTAGTCAATATAAATCATAAGCATAATCAATGCGCATAAATCATCATGATAAAAGAGGAATACTTTTCAAGCAACCTCACCTAACCTTGGTCAATACTTGGGCCATCCACCTCTAATCATACTTACATCATGGAAGGCATCTCAAGAAACAATCCAAGCTATTCATCTTCATAACATAATTCACATTATTCATACTTACTTTTAAAGACACAGGGATTCACCTCCTTTCCTGGCTTACAAAGGCTATTGGCTATTCGCCTCTTGACTTACATACTTTAAGATCATGGGTACTTGCCTCCACAATCACATCATATGACACGGGTACTTGCCTCCATATCATTTCATAAGGATCATGGGTACTCACCTCCATGTCCATTTATCATAATAGGAATGTGGGGAATCACCTCTTGTTCAATTCTAAGGAGTATGGGATATTACCTCATCTCCTTCAAGGTCAAAGGTAGTCGCCTCTAGCCTCATCATTTACATAGTCTTTTAGTCTAGATTCATTTTAGGTGAGCAATCCTTTCAACCTAGCATCCTTCATGTGAGAAAGCCTTTCACATTCATACATTCATAATTAAGCAATTCATGTGGGAAGTATCTCTTCCACCACACTAATAACAATTTCCAACAATTCATATCTTAAGCTTCACTTTCAGAGCATATACATCTCATGATCATCATCATCTATACTTTATTCTCAATCAATTAATATCATAAATCATCAAGCCTATAAGGATAACCCTGACCCACAAAGTTTCCCTTCATGGCTTCAACCCAAATATATCAATTATAGGTTAGAATCATGGGATAGGCATGGTTACATGTAATTTCATCCTAAAAACATGTAAATCTATCAATCCAATCATAAACAATGATAATCCAGTCAATTAGATCAACATTCATCATAACCCACAACATTGGAAGAAACCCTAACTAGAATTGGGGAATTCTCCTTCAAATTGGGGGAATTCTAGGGGACTCTATAGGAGGAAGGATCCCATGGATGAAAAGCGATCATACCTTGATTACAAATCCCTCACAAGATTGAATATTGGAGACTTGACTTGACCCTAGCTTCAATTTCTTCCTTCTTCTTCCAGCTTCTAGAGAGAGAATATTTCAGAGAACTTTGGATTTCTTTTTGACGAGTTTGAGAGAATGACTTTAATGAGTGAATTTAGGGGTTAAAAATACTTATGTCGGTGTCCTAGGCTTGGATAAAACGACACTACTTTGATTTAATTAAAACTAGAAAAGACCCATAAGCCCCTAAAAATAACTATCAGGCCTACCTACGGATCCCCGACCGACAAACTACCAATCGACCTACGGTTTGTCCTGGTCAATCATCACTAAGTTCAGAGACTTTTTGCATCTTGGGTTTGAGCCACAGACCCCTAAACCACGGACCGTGGTCTGACCTACGGTCCGTTGGTCAGGCCGTGGTCCTGGTCTACCTAAATTCCTGAGGTGCCCAACGACGGACCCACCGGTCCGTGGTCCCAACCATGGTCTATGGGTAGCCATCGTCAGTTGGCACCTGCAACTTTCCAAAAGCTGATATTTACCTCTTTTTGAATCTGGGGTGTTACATTATCTCCCCCTTGGGATAATTCGTCCTCGAATGGGATTCTAGGCATCTTTTTTAAATGAAACACCTCAAGACTAGCAGCCCATCACGCATGCAACTTATCAAAATGCACACAACCAAGGATGAAACATTGACTCCAAGCTAAACATACTCAATGCATCATAAGAAAGTAGTAACTATATTTAACAACCCAATATGCATGAAATTTTCAGATTTATTACATTCAAGGAGGAAGTTACCATCTCCATACTTAAAAGCATGCTCAACACAATCTCATAGAGCCTATATGCAATCAATACTCAAAGCCCATACCCAAGGAGGAAATCTCCACTCCAAGTTAAGTCATGTTCAACAATTCATCTCATGAAGTCTCTAGGCAACTCATACTGAATGCACAACAACATGAGAAGAATAAATCACTTAAGTCATTTCATTCAAACTTATGCTTTTCATGAACATGCATCTCAAGGAAATCATGGAAACACATAAAACACACATGACCTCTAATCATAGAACAAACCAAGAGGAAATTCATTACCTCAAGCTAGAGTAGGAGTAAAAGGAAAAAGATGAGGATATCGGGACTTCATATCGGCCTTAGCCTTGGCCTCCCAAGTAGCACCCTCAACTAGTTGATTCCTCCACAAAACCTTTATGGAAGCTATTTTCTTGTTTCTCAATTTCTTAACTTGCCGGTCCAAAATCTCAATCGGACTCATATTAAATGTTCTCATCAACTCCCAACCCTTCTAGGGAAACTATGGCTATCAGATCTCCAACACACTTTTTAAGCATAGAGACATGGAAAATGGGATTCACGGTTGCCAACTCATTTGGCAAATCTAACTCATAAGCAACCTTACCCACGCCTTAACATCTGACATGGGCCTACATATTGAGGAATAAGCTTCCCTTTATTGCCAAACCTCATCAAACCCTTAATGGGTGAGATTTTTAAGTAAATCCAATCGTTAACTTCAAACTCTAGATCCCTTCTCCTCACATCAGCATAAGACTTTTTCCGACTTTGAGCCATTTTTAACCTCTCTCTAATGAGTCAAACTTTCTCAATGGCTTCCTGAACTAACTCGATACCTATTAGGGAAACTTCACCCACCTCAAACCAACCTATGGGAGATGTACACCTCCTACCATACAAGGCCTCAAATGGAGTCATACCAATACTTGAGTGATAGCTATTATTATAGGAAAATTCAATCAAAGGCAAATAGTCATCCCAATTTCCCTTGAAGTCAATCACACAAACCCTTAACATATCCTCCAAAGTTTGGATAGTACGCTCTGCTTGCCTATCGGTTTGTGGATGAAAAGATGTACTAAGCTTAACTTTACTGCCAAGACCCTTTGGAAGGATTTCCAAACCTGAGAAGTAAACTGAGTACCTCTATCGAAGATAATGGACAAGGGCACTCAGTGCAATATCACCATCTCCCTCAAATACAACTTGGCATAATCTTCCACCGAATAAGAAACCTTGACAAGAATGAAATGAGCCGATTTCGTCATTCGATCTACTATAACCCAAATCAAATCATATTGTTGCCGAGTTCATGGCAACCCTACTATGAAGTCCATACTCAAGTCTTCACACTTCCAAGTAGGAATGCCAATGTCTTGGGATAAACCTCTCGACTTTTAATGCTCAACCTTCACTTGTTGGCAATTTGGACATTTTGCCACAAATCTCGCAATATCCTTCTTCATCCTATTCCACCAATAGATCTACCCCAAATCACGGTACATCTTGGTTGCTCTGGGGTGAATGTAATACCGAAAACTATAGGCTTCTATCAGGATTTGTTCCCTCAAGTCATCAACATTAGGAACACTCAAACGACCATGATATCTAAGGACACCATCTCCCCCTTATGAGAAAGCCTCAACAAACTTTCTAAGTACCGCTTCTTTCAATTCTACCAAAGTCGGATCAGGACATTGCTTTGCTTTAACATCCGCCACAAAAGATAATTCTTCCCCTTTATGGACCATAACACTACCCTTGGCAGAGTCTACCAATCGAACACCCAACTGGGCCAATCAATGGACATCCCGAGCTAACTCCTTTTTTGCATCATCCACATGTGCAATACTACCCATCAATAGTCGACTAAGAGAATCTGCTAATATATTTGCCCTACTGAGATGATAAAGGACATTCATATAATAGTCCTTCAATAATTCAAGCCACCTTCTTCGGTGAAGATTTAGATCCTTTTGGGTAAACACATATTTTAAACTCTTGTGGTCAGTGAAAACATCAACATGAACCCCATATAAATAATGCCTCCAAATCTTTAAGGCAAATACCACCGTCGCTAATTCAAGGTCATAGGTAGGATAGTTCTTCTCATGAACTTTAAGTTGCCTTGAAGCATAGGACATCACCTTAACATTTTGCATAAGCACACATCCAAACCCAAATCTATAGGCGTCACAATATACCACAAAGCCATTTGTACCTTTTGGTAAAGTCAACACCAGAGCAGAAGTAAGTTTGTCTTTCAACTCTTGGAAACTTTTCTCACAAGCATCCGACCATATGAACTTTGCCTTCTTTTGAGTCAAAGCCGTCAATAGAGAGGCAATCGTAGAGAACCCCTCAAAATATCTTTTATAATAGCTGGCCAAACCCAAGAAACTTCGAATATCTATCAGTGATAGAGGTCTAGGACAACTCTTGACCTCATCTGTCTTAATCGGATCCACCTCAATACCCTTGCTTGAAACAATATGACCAAGGAAAGATATGAACCTTAACCAAAATTTACATTTGCTAAACTTTTCATAAAGTTGTTGGTCCTTAAGGATTTACAATACGATCCTCAAATGATCAATATGCTCATTCTTGCTCCTTGAATAAATCAGACTGTCATCTATGAACACAATTACGAACATATCAAGGTATTGTGTAAACACCCAATTTGTCAAATCCATAAATGCCACTGGCACATTAGTGAAACCAAAGGACATGACCAAGAACTCATAATGACCATATCGGGTTCTGAAAGTCGTTTCTAAAATATCTTCTTTTTTCACCCTCAACTGGTGATAACCCAACTGTAGATCAATTTTGGAGAAATAACTCTCCCCTTGAAGTTGGTCAAACAAATCATCTATTCTTGGAAGAGGATACTTATTCTTAATGATCACCTTGTTCAATTGCCGATAATCAATACACATACAAAGTGAGCCATCTTTCTTTCTAACAAACAAAGCTGGAGCACCCCATGGAGAGATACTTGGTCGGATGAAATCCTTATCTAACAAATCTTAAGTTCCATCGAAGCCATTCTATAAGGAGGAATAAAAATAGGTTGTATATCATGGAGATGGTCAATACCGAAGTCTATTTCTCGTTTGGGAGGAATATCGGGCAAATCATCACGAAACACTTTCGGAAACACATTAACAATAGGGACCGACTCAACACTAGGGATTTGGAATCTGTATCCCTTACTTTAACTATATGGTTTAAGCAACCCTTAGAAATCATTTTTCTAGCTTTAAGACAAGAAATAAACCGACTCGAAGGCATGGAATTTCCCCCCTTCCACTCTAGGGTAGGATCATTTGGAAACTAAAATTTGACTACCCGAGTTCTACAATCAATAGAAGCATCACATGAATGCAACTAATTCATACCAAGGATGACATCAAAGTCTAACATATCAAGCTCTATCAAGTCAACAAGAGTAACTCTATGGGACAAGGAAACAATACATCTTCTATAGACCCTCTTAGCCACAAGAGAATCACTAATAGGGGTAGACATAGAAAATAGTTCTATTAACACATCAGGGAGCATATCAAAATTCATGGCCACATATGGAGTCACAAAGGACAAAGTAGCACCAGGATCAATAAAAGCATATACATCTAATTGAAAAACTTTTGACGTACCGGTGACCACATCTAGAGAACTCTCTTGTTCACCTCGGGATTAGAGAGCATAGAATCAGTTTTGCTTAGGAGCATTTGCACCTGAACCACTTGGACCGGATGAAGGGTAGGATTGAGCCTAATGACGAGTATCTCCCTCATTATTAGCAACTGAAGGACAATTCCTTATCTTGTGGTCCATATTTCCACACCCAAAGAAAGCATTGGAATCTGCTAGACACTTACCCTCATGATTTCTTCCACATTTGGCACAAGTAGGCACCAAGGACCTACTACCATCTCTTTGAGGTATAGGGTTAGTGTCACAACCCAGGGGTACCCCCTAGATGTAACGAGGCATACAAGACCTCGAGATACCTCATACAAGCCACTTATCATATCATAACATAAGATAATTGAAAAATGTGGAAATTTAAAACATTTTTTGATACAATCAAAGTCTCATAATACGAAGCAGAAGTCTTTACACTTGTCTCAAATCATCTAAAACATGAATATATTTGGGGCATAGCCCATACAATAGTTCTCAACATAAAAGAAAGACTTGAAAGAAAGACATAAGGACTTAGTGGTCAAGCCCTCTAATGCTATGAGGACTCACCAAAACTTCTTCTTCTTGCTCTACTATAAACCTAGCACGAGGATGGAAGTCAATATCGCTGCACCCTACATTTGATAAGAGTGTAGGCAAAAGTATGTGCTAGTACAAATATGTACTAAATATGATGGCTAGCGTAAATCATCAACATAAACATAACATAAGTGTTAGTCAACATTAGACATATACCATAATCATAAGAGATACATCAAAGGTATATTCGATACATCTAGCTCAACATAATTCATAACCATGATTAATATACTTAAATCAACATGACATAAAAGAATACTTCATGAGTAACCTTAAGGCATACTTGTACAATGCATGAATAAGACCCCATAAATCCACCAATGCTAAGTAAACCTCCTTAGGTCATCATTCATATTTATCATCTTTTGTTATCATAGTTAACTTATTTCTTATAGACAAGGGAAATCACCTCTTGTCATACATGTATTGGAAGGGCCTTTCAAGCTACAATCCAAACTAGTCATTCTCATATTTCATAGCTCACATTACTCTTACTTACTATTAAGACATGGGGACTCACCACTCTATGTCTATTATAAAGGCTAATGTGTATTCACCTCTTGCCTTACATGTATAGTCATAGGTATTTGCCTCCATGACCATTTTAGGGAATCATAGGTATTCGACTCCATGCCCTTCATGATATGATATAGGTATTCGCCTCCATATCAACATAATAAAGATCATAGGTATTCGCCTCTATGTCCAACATAATATGATATAGGTATTCGCCTCCACATTATTTCATAAAGATCATATCTATTCGCCTTCATGACCAACATAAAGGCTAATGGGTAATCACCTCTTGCCTTACCTTAGCAATCATATATGTAAAGGGTAGTCACCTCACATTCCTCGTCACATGACATGGGTAATCACCTCATGCTTAATAACTTTGGAATAGGGGAAATCACCTCACATCTCTCTCATATGAAGGTCTTGGGGAATCCCCTCAAGACTCATGTCATCGTATAGTCCTTTGAATTAGATTCATTTTAGGTGAGCAAGCCTTTCAACCTAGAATTATTTTATATGAGAAAACCTTTCACATCATGTTCATTATGTGTTCATGAGAATATCCTGTCAATCAACACAACAACAATATCGTAATCATAAACACTTCACTCTCAAAGTGTTCTTAAAGCATATACATAAACTTCATAAAACATGCATTATCTCATACTTCACCTCCTTGAGGTTCAAAACTTGCTTTCAATCAACACATCTAGAATTCAAGCACTAGACATGGATATCATCCTAAATCATGTGATTCTATGTTCATGCATTCAAACATTCATGAGATAGATTAGGTGGATAAAGTCCTTTCACCACAATTCTATCTAAAAGTCTACCATTATCATATAAGCTTCACTCTCAAAGCCTTAACATTCATAATTCAACATATTAGCCTTACTCTCAAAGCCGTAGAAATCAACATTCATGACTACAAGCTTTACACCAAAGCAATACTTCTCATAAGCATCTCATAGACCTAAGTCTCAAGTTATTTTACCCACATGCTTCATCCTTAATCAATTCTAATCATATATCTTCATATATGCAAAACCTCAAGCACTACTAATCATAATTCATCATATAAGATTTAATCCAATAAATTCATGTCTATAGGCTTTATCATTAAGCAATTCATGTCTAGGTGCTCTAATCTCAAGAAATCTATAACGTAATTCATCAATCTTAGAAGATCACATCTAAGTCCTCAATTTCCCTTTTATGGCGTAAAACTTAACTATCTCAAATTCACCTTAGAATCTTAGATTAATGAAGAATACATGTATAATCATACTAAAAACATGCAATTCCATCATAAATAATCATAAATGATTATAAACAATCATAATCCACTATATTGGATCATAACCCATAACATTAAAAAAACCCTAGATTGACTTGGGGAATTCTTCTTATAAGAAAACATGGGGGCTTCATGGATGGAAGGAATCAACGAATGAATAAGCCATCATACCTTGATTACAAAGCCAGTGAATATTGGAACAATGGAGACTTAACTTGATCTAGCTTGATCCTCTTCCTCTTCTTCTTCTTCTTCTTCTTCTTCTTCTTCTTCTTCTTCTTCACTTTATAGAGAGAGAATATTTAAGAGGGAATTAGGTTTCTTTTTGCTGAGTTGAGAGAATGACTTAAATGACTTAATTTAGGGGTGTAAACTCTTTATATAGGTGGTCTAAACTAGGATAAAATGACACCACTTAATCATTAATTAATTCTGGAAAGTTCCATTAAGCCCTCACTTAACTGACATACTGCCCTATCAACAAAGCCCCGACCACGTGGAGTAAGTTGACCTATGGCCCATCCTGGTTAAGCATGGTTTAGGGTCTAAAACTCTGGAAATGACACTTGACCTATGGCCCCTATCCACGAGGTGTGAACCAATCTAAGCAGCGTGGGTCCAGCTATGGTTACTGCCTTAGGTAGTTTTCTTGGGCAGTTTCTCTAGGGTGCTCATCCACGAAGCTTTCCATGGAGCATGGGTCCAACCACGAAGCGTGGATGGCCCTCGTGGGTGATACCTTGATGCTCTAACATGCTAAACCCTCTAAAACATTCTAAGCTTTCTCTTAAGGCTACGGGGTGTTACAGTTAGACACTCTTTCATTATTAGACCTTGGAGGAGCATTAGAAGAACCTTTCCCGAATAAC
Source organism: Solanum pinnatisectum (assembly GCA_035578085.1). Lineage (NCBI taxonomy): Eukaryota > Viridiplantae > Streptophyta > Magnoliopsida > Solanales > Solanaceae > Solanum > Solanum pinnatisectum. The sequence goes on from CM069083.1 coordinate 36,492,246, forward strand.
TTTTGCTGGAACCTTGAAAGACCCTGTCCATTGGACCTAGAATGTGAAAAGTTACCATCATCTGTTCTTGCCCTTTTTGCCTTCCTAGATCTTTTCGTAAGCTTTTCCTCTTTAATTTGTTGGGCATGCACCATAAGACGAGAAATGTCCATGTCATGGAAAAGCATAGCGGTGCGGCATTCTTTGACTACCATGTCAGACACACCCAACACGAACTTACTCATCTTAGCCCTATGATCCACCACAATAGAAGGAGCATTTTTGGACAGTTGAGTGAACCTTAAAGCATATTCCCTTACACTCATATTTTCTTGCCGATGGTTAATGAACTCAAGCACCTTAGCCTCTCTCATCTCAAGAGGGAAGAATCTATCAAAGAAAGCACTTTTCAACCTTTCGAGCTCTATAGGACCTAATTCTTCCGGTCTTGCTCTCTTCCATTGATTAAACCAAATCTGAGAACCCCTTAGAGTTGGTAAGCGGCCAATTCCTCCTTCTCTAACGGATTCACTCCTATAATAGCAAGTATCTTATAGATCTCATCCATAAACTATTGAGGAACTTTCTCTACTTTGCAACAATAGAATTTCGTAGGGTTCATCCTTGTAAAGTCCCTTACTCTTGTCGCCGCCGTACCCATATTTGGGTTCACGGGGACTACCACCTCTCTTTTGGCTTGGTCCATCACGGCTTAAGCCATCACATGGAAAGCCAACCTAAACTCTGCATTTGTTACATTTTCAGCAAAAGGATCAATCAGATCTTGAGGAGGAGTTTGGGGAGGAACCTTTTGACACACATTGTCTCCCTCATTCCTTCTAGCATTAGCCCTTCTAGTAGTCATATTCTGAAAACCATCCAGTGAGGATTAGGAGAATGACCTTATAGAGTTAAACTCCATGGCACGACTTAGAGAAATGAAGAAGTGAAGTTTCCTAAGCATCTAGTAGCCTCTCATTCATAAATGTGGTGCGCTTCACACTTATGAACAAGACTCTACTTGACGTGGTTTTAGACATCCTAGAACCATTCCAAACCTTGTGCTCTGATTATCAAGTTTGTCATGACGCAGGGGTACCCCCTAGTTGTAACAAGGTGTAAAAGACCCCGAGAGGCCTCATACAAGCCACTTAACATATGATAACATAAATAAATAGAAAATGGTACAAAAATTTAAAACATTTTAAATACAATCAAATTCTTTATAAAACGAGTGGAAGTCTAATACATTTGACTCAAACCATCTAAACATGAACAATAGAATATTCTTGTGACACACCCCATACAATAGTCCAAAACATAAAGGAAATACATAAGGGAAAGTGGTGGTCAAATCCTCGAATGCTATGAGGACTCACTTCACTCCTTGATCAACTAGGGACCTAGCCATGAGTGTGAGAATCAATGTCGCCAGACCCTACATTTTGATAAGAAATGTAGGCAAGAGTATGCGTTAGTACAAACATGTACTAAATATGATAGCTAGCATAAACAACATAAACATAATGGTTAGTCAATATAAACCATAAGCATAATTAGTGCACAAAAATCATCATGATTAAAGAGGAATACTTCTCAAGCAACCTCACTTAACCTTAGTCAATACTTAGGCCATCTGCCTCTGATCATACTTACATCATGGAAGGCATCTCAAGCAACAATCCAAGCTATTCATCCTTCATAAGGTAATTCACATTATTCATACTTACTTTTAAATACATGGGGATTTGCCTCCTTGCCTTGCTTACAAAGGCAAATGGGTATTCTCGTCTTGCATTACATACTTTATGATCATGGGTACTTACCTCCACAATCGCATCATATGACATGGGTACTAGGCTCCACATCATTTCATAAGGATCATGGGTACTTGCCTCCAAGTCCATTTATCATAATAGGAACGTGGGGAATCAGCTCTTGTTCAATTCTAAGGAGTATGGGAAATTACCTCATATCCTTCTTATATGGAGGTCAAGGGTAGTCGCCTCTAGCCTCATCATTTACATAGTATTTTAGTATAGATTCAGTTTAGGTGAGAAATCCTTTCAACCTAGCATCATTCATGTGAGAAAGCCTTTCACATTCGTACATTCGTAATTAAGCAATTCATATGGGAAGTATATCTTCCACCACACTAATGACAACTACCAATAATTCATATCATAAGCTTCACTCTGAAAGCATCTACATCTCATGATCATCATCATATATACTTTATTATCAAGCAATTAACATCATAAATCATCAAGCCTATCTGGATAATCCTAACCCACAAAGTTCCCCTTTATGGCTTCAACCCAATTATATCAATTCTAGGTTAGAGTCATGGGATAGGCATGGGTACATGTAATTTCATCCTAAAACATGTAATTTATCATTCCAATCATAAAAATCATAATCCACTCAATTAGATCAACATCTATCATAACCCACAACATTGGAAGAAACCCTAACTAGAATTGGGGAATTCTTCTACAAATTGGGGGAATTCTAGGGGACTCCATGGAAGGAAGGATCCCATGGATGAAAAGCTATCATACCTTGATTAAAAAGCCCTCACAACCTTGAAGATTGGAGACTTGACTTGACCCTAGCTTCTCTTCCTTTTTCTTCCATCTTCTAGAGAGAGAATATTTGAGAGAACTTTGGATTTCTTTTTGGTGAGTTTGAGAGAATGACTTGAATGAGTAAATTCAATGGTTAAAAATACTTATATAGGTGTCCTAGGCTTGGGTAAAATGACACCACTTTAATTTAATTAAAATCAAAACAGACCCATAAGCCCCTAAAAATAACTGCGAAGCCTGACCTAGGGATCGCCGACTGATGGTTCGTCGATCAACCTACGGTCTGTCCTGGTCAATGGTCACTAAGTTCAGAGACTTTTGGCATTTTGGGTCTGAACCATGGACCATGGACCAAGGTTTGACCTACAGTCCATTGGTCAAGTTGTGGTCCTGGTCTTCCTAAATTCCTGAGGTGCCTAACCATGGACCCACCTACGGTTCATGGTCCCAACCATGATCCGTGAGTGGCCACCGTCGGTTGGCACTTGCAACTTTCCAAATGCTACTATTTAACTCTTTTCAAATTTGGGGTGTTACAAGTAGAGTATAAAATTTAATCAACAAATGATCAAACACATGAATGTTCTCTATTTTGAGGGTTCACACAAATAACCATATGGAAATACTATATTATAGGTTAATAATATATTGATAGACTGTCACGCCCTGAGGCTACCTCCTTGACGTAACTTGGGACCTAGAATCATGAGTGACCTCAAGCTAACCTTATGTCTGGCATATATCAAGCATACTGAAAATAAGTGAATAAAACATATACTATGTGGAAACTAAAAAAAATGGGTAACTGAAAATGGGGAATGCCAACTAGTCAAAATGTATGAATCACACTAAGAGTTTAATAACAACTGAAAGATAAACTAAACAATTCGAGTTGATTCTATTATAATGTCCAAAAAGCCTCTAACTTAGTTGAGTTATTGGGACATGCCCCCAGCTAACTCTAACAAAACTGAAACTGAATAAAAAGACAAAATGAAAAGCATGTCTATTGTCCTCAAAATATGAGGACTCACCACTAAAGCTATTGAATAGGGACTAATAATCGATGTGGTCTGGATGCTGTGTACCTAAACCTACATCATGAAAGGATGTAGCGCAGAGTATGCAGCAGTACTTGCAATGTATGCATTAGTACTTGGAATGTACTGAGCATGCATGATATTGATATAAAGTTGAACAAATATATATAAGTTGAACAACCATAACTGAGTAAGAATGTAAATACTGAAACATACTGAAAAGCTAAACTGAATGCAATGTCCAAGTTATAATCATGAGCATGACATGCTAACTGAATGTTGGAGTATATATTGAAAACCTGGTCAAGTGCACTAGAAGTCTGACTATGGGAGCTACTATCAACCGACATAAAACCATGTGATATAAACGTGGAGTCTAATGTATACGCCCCATCGAGAGATCCCAATATACCTTGACAGGGGTATAAAGGCATGACTAGCGTGATCACTAAATCTGATGCCCAATAGAGAGGACTTATACTCATATGGGGGTACATAGTTCTAGGACTATAAGGGTACGTTGAACCCTAGTCCAACTCGGTGCTAAGTCTACTCCTAACTGAATATATATATGACTGAAATGTAACTAAAACACTAAATAGCTCAAAATACTGACATGCCATATGAGAATGCAATATTTATATACTGATAATATAACATTCTAAATATGGAGCATGATTATCTGTTTATGTAACCTAGGAGGTATAATTCATGAACTAAAAGAATGTATACTACTATGGTTCTGAGTTTCATACAAAGAACTAAGCAAACTTTCCAAGAAACAAGCTAACTCAATTTAGGATACTACAACAACTAAATCACAACAATTTTCCAAGGTTTAGAAACCCTAGGTCTAAACGTGATACAGAGAATCAAGGATCTAACTAAATTATAGGGACCTAGTGGATGAAAGAAACCCACTAGTGAAATCCCACATACCTGGTGACGAAATCTATGGAGAAATCCTTTGATTTAGGGGCTAAAACTTGAAGAACATTGTTTCTTGAGCTTGGAAGGTTTGGTTGACTTATCCTCTTAGTTTTGCTCCAAGTTTGGATGATTTTTAGAGAATGAGAGTTCTGGGTAAGTCTGACTAAGTTATTAGGCTTAGACTAAGTAAAATGACATAGTCTATGCATGAAATGATATAGTTTAAGGGCCCCAAAGCATAGGAAAAAGACCTAAATGACCCTAACTTAAAAGCTGACGAAGGCCATTCACGAAGGGACCTATGGACCGTCGTTTGGACTACCAACCATCGTCCGTGGTCGTGGTTCATGGTATGCCTGATAGGGTTTCACTAAAATGAGGATAACTTCTTACTACGAGATGGTATTTTAGCAAACTTGGTGGCGCTGGAAAGAGGATTCAATTATCTTTAATTTGATAGGTCATGTGCCACCTAATTCATTCTATGCTAAAAGATATGATCATTTGAAGTTAACCCAACAACCATTTCACTCCAATTGGTTGCTGACCCTCACCTATGGTCCATAAGTCCAACCAGGGACTGTACTGGTCGACCATGGGTGGGATCAGAGACCATCAACATTTGGTGCCCAATGACAGACCCCATGTACAAACCATGTGTCAGACCACGGACCGTCTGTGTCTTCCGTGGTTCTGGCACCATGTCCTAGAAAGTTGCATTTTTCTATCTTCTCAAAATTCGAGGTGTTATATAGACTATACGTGAAGAAGCACTGACATATGATGAACCTCTTTCCTACTAAAAGACATGTATTCTCTCAGATTCACCCACAAACGTAGCTCCTCCTCCAAAAGTTGAGCAAGCTGTCCATGTCATTTAAACCTCGATCCACATTTTGTGTTAGTATGGGGCATCAATTAGTGCAACCTTGTGAACCACCTAATTGCACCTAATCCACCTTTGCAAGCAGGGCAATTTTATTGTCGCTTACTATCAATAATAATATGAATAGTAAACTTGTTGAGAAATTCAAAGAATTTCTTGAACCAATGACATTTTTTGGGCTCTTCATTATTCATTTTATTTTAATTTGTGTGCTCATCTAATTCATCATCACTTAAAATACCATCTTCATCGCATCCATCATTAGGAAAATCCAATTGATTAGATGATCCAATATTGATACACAATTCAAATTTTTGAACAGTTGGATGACCACAAGTAATATTCTTGTTTTCGAATGATTCTAAAGTAGAAATTTTTTGAGTCCATTTCATCATCCTTGTATTTTTCCCCTTGTTCACAAACTTCCTACCACAAACAAGTCATTCTTCATTTTGATCAAATTTAAGGCCCAAATCTACAAAACCGACACTTCTTTCATCAACCCAACATGTTTTGGTGTTAGACTTATGCTTTGTTGATTCATTACAAATCTTTCCAACAATTTTATTACTGTTGGAGCTCATATTAGTATGAACTAAGAAATATTAGACAAATGAAATGAAAAAGGAAAAGTGAGAATGGAAATTTCTTGTCTCACTACTTTGGCTTTTATAACGTTTTGGGTGCTACTTCTCGACAAGATCACACACAGTAATATATTTGTAAATTTAAAGTTTGTTTTGGTCACTTAATTTACATAATAGGAATATAAATTATATGCAAATCAAAGAAAAAAGGAACCACTATTTGCTGAGATGGCCTTGTATGGAAATATGGACTACTTCGTTGAGTCCGGAATGTCAAATTTAGTAGGGTTGCATATCTCGTTTGCATGCACGAGGTTTAAACAAAATTCAAAGCACCCCATCATAAAATTTGGAGTTTAAGCAAACTAGCTAAAGTGCTAGTATCTGGTGAAGAGTTTTAGCGACTAGAAATCAAACTTTTAGAGACCATAATTGGACTTTTAGCAACTAGATCTCGGCTATTTATATAGCGAATTTGCAGCCTCATTTCTTATTTTCAAAAGGCAATTTCTCCCACATCCAAGCTTTGATTTGAGTGATTCAAAGTCCTATGTGATCATTGAGAGCATACCTACTTGGGTTTGATATTAGAGTCTATTGAGGAACCCCCATTTGAGGTGAATTTCTTGTTTTAGCTGCTGCACTCTCTTTAATTTTTGTTTGAAGTGGGTTTTTATTGCATGTTGTTGTTGTGGCTGGTTACTAGCCTCGGATTGTGTCCAATTTTTGAACATAAGTTCGAGGCATAGATTAGGACCTTTTGATAGAGTCAATTCCTTAAATTCAAGTGTGCGTCCCACAATTCTCGTTAGACTATTAAAATTGGTGCGGCTTTATTTTGGGGGATTTTGGTGTCTAAACAATTGTATTGATGTTGTGATCTTATTTTTTATAGTGTGGCAGCGTTCAAAGGCCACTCAGAAGGGAAAAACTCCCACCTTGTGATTTGCAGCACGCGATCGACCGACAAGTAGCCTAGGACTTCCTTTCTATTTAGATTGAGCATGAATTCGTAAATCGATCAAGATAAGTTTGAATTGGGGGCAGGTACCTATTTATTTCTGCTTTTCCTCTTAGAAATCATGATTTAGGGTTGATTATTACTGTATCGAGGGTAACACCATGCTAGTCGGTTAGTTGTGTGACTTGTATGCTTTGAAAAATTGCTTGAGTTTTATTTGTTTTCTGATGCATATTTTTCCATAGCCTAGGATTGGCTAGTGTTGCCTCAGACACTTGAACCTTGTGGATTGTTGTCACGATCCAAGGGTACACCCTAGATATAACATGGCGTATAGAACCCCGAAAGACTCCATACAAGCCACTTAACTCTCATAACATAAGAAGTAGAACGTTAAGAGTAAAGCAATAGTCCAAGTCCAAAACATTTTATAAAAGAAAAGCAAAAGTCTAAACACTTGTCTCATCATAGCCATCTAATACGATAGAATGAAATTGGGCCTAGCCCATACATCATGTCCAAAAGAGAAAATACATAAAAGAATGTGAAAATAATAAACTCCGTCCTCGAAGCACGAGGACTCATCAAATCTTAGGAATCAATCAAATCACCCACTAGCCGCGAAACTGAGCACCCTAAATATCGGACCCTACATTTGGGAAAAATGTAGGCAAGAGTATGTGTTAGTACAAACAATTTACCAAGTATGATAGTCATGCATAAATAATTTCAAACATGCTTAAAGGGACATTTCATTTCATGACATACAATTGACCAAGCTAAAATATAATATGAAAGAGTTAGAAAACATAAGTCATAACATCATGGTCAATGCAAGCTAACTTCTTCTTTAAAACCTTTGAACTCATATGCGATACTCCTTGAGTAACCATAGTTCATTATTACTTGTGGGGAATTAGCCTTAACCGACATAGAGATCGTGTGAGCTATAACATGATCCCTCGATTTTTCCCACTCCGAAAAGGGTTGTCCTACTTGCCAATAAAGAACCATGAACTTCTAGCTTAAGTGTATCCACTAGCTAATTAACCAATGGGGCACATAGTTAAGGGATAAGGAGATTTCTACTAGAAACCCGGCCTCTACTACGGGAGAGCTTCCATCTCACTATCACTATCCACTCGGTGCTAAGCATAAATCCCATGGAATAGTTATTAAGTCTTGACTTATTTCATTACTCATGGAAGGTGCCCTTGGACAACAAATCAAAGCAAGTTCATTAGGACAACCATTACTCTTTGATTCAATTAGGTAAGAAAGCCTTTCAACCGAAGAATCCTTTATATGTGAGAAAACCTTTCACATCATGCTAGTTATGTATTTAAGAGAATATGTTTTCACAACACAACATCAATATTGGTACTTCACTCTCAAAGCACCTTTAAAGCATTTGCATAGATTTTATAAGAAAACGCATAAGTCCATAATTTGCGTCCTTGAGGTCAAAACCCACTTTCCATCATCAATGCTTAGAAAACATGGGTTAGTTATGGATTTCATCATAATTTCATGTAAAAATAGTAATACATGCTCAATTTCATAAAACTCATCCTTAAAGATCAAAATCCTATATCATATGATTCATAACTTGAAAACATGGGGATAACATGGGTTCATGGGGAAATCATCATAAAATCATAATATTTAATCAATTCACGCATAAAAGATCATCATTCAATCATTTAAATCAATAATGAAAAGAACTCATGACAATTGAAGAAAACCCTAACTCAATTGGGTAATTCTTCCTTTTGAAAGAGAGGAATTTGGGAACTCCATGGATGGAAGGAATCCATGGATGAAAACTATCATACCTTGACTCTAAATTCTACCCTTCAATGGAGGAATTGGAACCTTAGCTTGATACCCTAGGTTGAATATTCTTCTTCTTCTTCTTCAAGTTTCTAGAGAGAGAATTATTTGGGAGGAGATTTGGTTTTCTTTTGTGAATTTGGAAGAATGAAGTGAATGAGGTGAATTTGGGGTTAAAAGACTTATATAGGGGGTTCTAAACATAGGCAAAATGACATAGTGTAGGAACTAATTTATTAGGAAAATACCCAACTACCCCTGAACTAACTGTCAGTTGTCACTAATCTACCAACCACGGACCCCAGTCAACGGACCGTGGTCTAACCCACGGCCCATCCTGGTGGACTGTCGATGGTGGTCTGAGATTTTTTCCTAGACCTATGGCCCTTGGACCAAGGACCATGGACCCACCTACGATCCGTAGGTACAGTCATGGTTCATGGTCTAGGCAAATCTTTGACGGCCGTCCGTGCTTCAACCCACGGGCTGTGGTTGGCCCTCATAGATGGCACCTGTAATTGCTGAAATTTTGCTAAGCTTCCCTCTTTCGAATCCAAGTTGTTACAATATCTCCTCCTTGGGATCATTCGTCCTTGAATGAGATTTATACTGGTTCTAAAAGAGGAGAGAAACTAATAACCCAACCTAACATTGCAATGCATGTAACCAAGGAGGAACTATAGAATCCAAGATAGGACGTTCTCAAAACATCATAAGAGGGTTAAAACTAACTTTATTAGCCCATCATGCATGCAATGCACAAAACAAGGAGGAAACATCAACTCCCACTACACATACTCAATGCATCATAAGGAAGTAGAACTACATCTAGCAACCGAATATGCATGAAATCTCAAAATTACTCATGTTCAATGAGGAACTACCTTCTCCAAGATAAAATCATGCTCAACACTATCTCATGGAGCTCATATAAGATTCACTCTCAAAAATCACATCTAAAGCATGTTCATCATTTCATCTCATAGAGTCTATAGGCAACTCATAATCAATTCACAACAACATGAGGAAAATCAATCATATAAACTCATTTTCTTTCAAAACATAAGTTTTTTTTCATGAACATGCATAATCAAAAGGAAATAATGGAAACACACAAAACACATGACTCCCCAAAAAAAGGACAAACCAAGAGGAACTCATTACCTCAAGCTAGAGTAGGAGTAGAAGGAAAAAGATTAGGATATCGGGACATCATGTCGGCCTCGGCTAAATGATTCCTCCACAACACCTTTATGGAAGCTACTTCCTTATTTCTCAACTTCTTGACTTGCTGGTCTAAAATCTCAACCGGAACTTCCTCATATGAGAGACTCTCATAAACTCCCAAACCCTCTAAGGAAACTATGGATGTCAAGTCACCAATACATTTCTTCAACATAGAAATATAGAAAAATGGATGCACCGTTGCCAACTCATTTGGAAAATCTAACTTATAGGCAATCTTACCCGCATGTCTCAAAATCTTATATAGGCCTACATATCGGGGACTAAGCTTCCCCTTCTTACCAAACCTCATTACACCCTTCATGGGTGAGATTTTCAAGTAAACCCAATCTTTAACATCAAACTCTAGATCCCTTCTTCTCACATCGGTATAAGACTTTTGCCGACTTTGAGCTGTTTTCAACATCTCACAAATGAGTTGAACTTTCTCAATGGCCTTATGTACCAATTTGGAACCTATAAAGGCAACCTCCTACCATATAAGCCCTCAAATGGAGCCATATCGATACTCGAGTAATAGCTATTATTATAGGAAAACTCTATCAATGGCAAATGGTCATCGCAATTACCCTTAAAGTCAACCACACAAGCCCTTAACATATCCTCCAAAGTTTGGATAGTACGTTCTGCTTGCCCATCGGTTTGGGGATGAAAGGTTGTGCTAAGCTTAACATGAGTACCAAGACCCTTTTGAAAAGACTTCCAAAACTAAGAAGAAAATTGAGTACCACGATCAGAAATAATGGATAAGGGCACTCCATGCAACCTTACTATTTCTCTTAGGTACAACTTGGCACAGTTCTCCAAATGAGCCTATTTCGTCATTCGATCTACTATAACCGAAATAGAGTCATGTTGTCGCCGGTTGCAAGGCAAACCAACAATAAAGTCCATATTCAAATCTTCTCACTTCCAACTTGGAATGCCAATATCTTGGGATAAACCTCCTGGTTTATGATGCTCAACCTTCACTTGTTGGCAATTTAGACACTTAGCCACAAATCCCGCAATATCCTTCTTCATCCTATTCATTCAATATACCTCTTGTATGTCACGGTACATATTGGTGTCTCCATGGTAAATGGAATACATCGAACTATGAGCTTCTGTCAAGATCTATTCCCTCAAGTCATCAACATTTGGAGCAAATAAATGACCTTGATATCTAAGTACACCATCTGTCCCTTGGGAGAAAGCCTCACCGGATTTCTTAAGCACTACCTCTTTAAATTCTACTAAAATTGGATCAAGACCTTGCTTCGCTTTCACATCCACCACAAAAGATGATTCGGAACCATTGTGAACCATAACACCACCTTTGGTAGAGTCTACTAGTTGAACACCTAATCAAGCCAAGTTATGAACATCTCGAACCAACTATTTCTTTTTTTCTTCAACATGAGAAACACTACCCATAGATAACTAACTAAGAGCATCCGCCACCACATTATCTTTATTGGGTGATAAAGAACACTCACGTCATAATCCTTCAATAACTCAAGCCACCTTCTTTAGCGAAGATTCAAACCTTTTGATTAAATACATATTGAAAACTCTTGTGGTCCGTAAAAATAACAACATGAACTCCATACAAATAGTGTCTCCAAATCTTTAAGGCAAAAAGGACCGTCGCTAATTCAATTTTGTGAGTGGGATAGTTCTTCTCATGAACTTTAAGTTGCCTTGAGGCATAGGCAATAATTTTCCCATTTTGCATGAGCACACACCCTAGCCTAATTCTCGAGGCATCACAATAAACGACAAAACCATCCGTCCCTTCTGGTAAAGTCAACACCATAGCAGTAATAAGTCTATCTTTCAACTCTTGGAAACTCTTCTCACAAGCTTCGGACCATATAAGCTTAGCCTTCTTTAGAGTCAAAGCTGTCAAAGGAGAGGCAATTGAATAGAGTCCCTCAATAAATCTTTGATAGTAGCCGGCCAAACCCAAGAAATTTATAATATCCGAAGGAGTTAGAGGTCTAGGCCAACTCTTGACCGCATCCGTCTTTATAGGATCTACCTCAATACCCTTGCTTGACACAATATGACCAAGGAAAGCTATGAACCTTAACAAAAATTTGCATTTTCTAAACTTTGCGAAAAGTTGTTGGTCCTTAAGAATTATCAACATGATTCTCAAATGATCAATATGCTCATTCTCACTTCTTGAATAGATCAAGATATCATCAATGAACACAATCACAAACATGTCAAGGTATTGTCTAAACAACTTATTCATCAAGTCCATAAAAACCGCCGGAGAATTAGTCAACCCAAACGACATTACTAAAAACTCATAATGACCATACTGAGTTCAAAAAGTCATCTTCAGAATGTCATCATCTTTCACCCTTAATTGGTGATAACCCGATCGGAGATCAATCTTGGAGAAATAACTTGCCCCTTGAAGTTGGCCAAATAAATCATCTATCCATGGGAAAGGATACTTATTCTTAATGGTCACCTTGTTCAATAGATGATAGTCAATACACGTGTGAAGAGACCCATCTTTCTTTCTAACAAACAAAACTGGAGCACCCTATGGAGAGATACTCGGTTGGATGAAACCCTTATCCAACAAAACTTTCAATTGTTATTTCAACTCTTTAAGTTCTACTGGAGCTATACGGTAAGGAGGAATAGAAATATGTTGCCTATCTGGGAGAAGGTCAATACCAAATTCTATTTTTCGATCAGGAGGAATACTAGGTAAATCAGTTGGGAACACTTCCAAAAACTCATTAACAACGGGGACCAACTCAAGAGTAGGGGTTTCAGAATCTACATCCCTCACCCTAACTAGATGGTAAATTCAACCTTTAGAAATCATATTTCTAGCTTTAAGACAACAGACAAACTAACCTTTAGGCATGGAATTTCCCTCCCCCCCTTCCACTCTAGGATAGGCTCATTCAGGAACTGAAACTTGATTACACGAGTTCTACAATCAATAGAAGCATAAAAAGAGTGTAGCCAATCCATACCTAATACAACATCAAAATATAACACATCAAGATCTACCAAGTCAACAAGAGTAACTCTATGGGATAAGGAAACGGGACACTTTCTATAGACCCTCTTAGCCACCATAGAATCACCAACTGGAGTAGAGATGGAAAAAGGTTCTAACAACACATCCGAAAGAACATCAAATCTCATTGCCACATATGGTGTCACAAAAGGCAAAGTAGCACTGGGATCAAGTAAAGCATAAACATCAAGTTGGAAAACTTTCAACATATCGGTAACCACTTGCGGAGAACCCTCTTGTTCACCTCGGATCTGGAGTTCATAGAAACGGTTCTATTTAGGAGCATTAGAACCCGAACAACTAGGAGTAGCTTGCTTGTCCTCTCTTCCTCTAGCTGTAAGCTTTGGGCAATCCCTTATTTGGTGACCACATTTACCATAACCATAATAACCATCCATGTCGGCTAGGCACTTACCCCGTGCTTCCTTCCACACTTAGTACAATTAGACATAGGCAATGAAGATCCACTACCATTCCCACCTTGAGGCTTAGGGTTAGACACCCTATCTTTGTTGAACTTAGGAGGAGCATTGGAGGAACCTTGTATGGAAAACCGTTGCTGAAATCTAGGATGACCTTGTTTGTCAGACCTTGCATTAGAGAAATTTCCATCACCGGTCTTAGCCCTTTTTAACTCTCTAGACTTTCCATGAGTTTCTCCTCCTCAATCTGTTGTGCATATACCATGAGACAAGAGATGTCCATATCATGAATGAGCATTGCGGTTCGGCACTCTTTAACCACCATTTCGGACACACCTAAAACAAACATGCTCATCTTAGCCCTTGAATCTGCAACCATTGTTGGAGCATATTTGGACAATTGAGTGAACTTTCTAGCATACTCACTCACACTCATACAGCATTGTCTAAGGTTAATAAACTCACGCACCTTAGCTTCCCTCATCTAAAGGGGAAAGAACCTATCAAGAAAAGTGGCCTTAAACTTTTCCCAATCAAGAGGACCCACATCTTCCAGCCTCCCTTCTTTCATTGATTATACCAAATTTGAGCCACACCTTTTAGTTGATTAGAGGCCAACTCTTCCTTTTCCACCGGTGTAACTCCGATGATCATAAAAGTCTTATAGACCTCATTAATAAAATCTTGAGGATCTTCCTCAACTTTAGAACCATGAAACTCTGGAGGATTCATCCTTGTGAAGTACCTCACTCTTGAAGCCGCCATATTTACATTTGAACTTGCGGGAACCACAACCTCCCTATTGGCTTGGGCCATCATGGCTTGAGCCAAGACTTGAAAATCAGCCTTAAACTCAGCATTCGACACTTGTTCGGCCAAAGGATAGACCATAACTTGGGGGCGCTTAGGGAGGAGCTTCGTATTCTGCACTCTCCCTAACATTCCTTCTAGCATAAGCTCTTCGGGTAGCCATATCTTGGAGAACATAGGATAAGGATTAGGAGAGAGACTTTATAGAGTTAAAATCTATCGTACGACTTAAGAATAATGAATAAAGTGGAGTTTCATAATCATCTTGTAGTATCTCATTCATAAATTTGGCATGCTTCACACTCATGAGCAAGACTCTACTAGACGTGGCTTATGAGACATCCTAGGACCATTCTAAACCTTGTGCTCTGATTACCAAGTTTGTCATAATCCAGGGGTACCCCCTAGATGTAACATGGCGTATAGAACCCTGAAGGACTCCATAAAAGCCACTTAGCTCTCATAACATAAGAAGTAGAATATTAAAAGTAAAGCAATAGTCCGCATCCAAAATATTTTATAAAAGAAAAGCGGAAGTCTAAACTCTTGTCTCATCATAGTAATCTAATACAATAGAATGAAATTGGGCCTAGCCCAGATATCATGTACAAAAGAGAAAATATGTGAAAGAAAGTGAAACTAATAAACTCCATCCTTGAAGCATGAGGACTCACAAAAGCTTGGGAATCAATCAAATCACCCACTAGCCACGAAATTGAGCACCCTGAATATAAGACCCCATATTTGGAAAAATGTAGGCAAGAGTATGTGTTAGTACAAACAATGTACCAAGTAGTATAGCCATGCATAAAACATTTCAAACATGCTAAAAGGGACATTTCATTTCATGACATGCAATTGACCAAGCTAAAGCATAATATGACAGAGTTAGAAAACATAAGTCATAACATCATGGTCAATGCAAGATAACTTCTTCTTTAATTTAAAACCTTTGAACTCATATTCAATACTCCTTGAGTAACCTTAGTTCATTATTACTTGTGGGGAATTAGCCTTAACCGATATAGAGACCATGTGAGCTATAACATGATCCCCAGTGTCTTCCACACCGAAAAGGGTTGTCCTACTTGCCAAGAAAGAACCATGAACTTAACTTAAGTGTATCCACTAGATAATTAACCTATGTGGCCACATGGTTAAGGGATAAGGAGATTGCTACTAGAAACCCGGCCTCTATTATGGGAGAGCTTTCATATCAAGAGATTGCTTCTAGAAACCTGGCATCTACTACGGGAGAGCTTCCATCTCACTAACACTATCCACTCGGTGCTAAGCATAAATCCCACGGAATAGTTATTAAGTTTTGACTTATTTCATAACTCATGGAAGGTGCCCTTGGACAACCAATCCAAGCTAGTTCATTAGGATAGCCCTTACTCTTTGATTCAATTAGGTGAGAAAGCCTTTCAACCTAAGAATCCTTTATATGTGAGAAAATCTTTCACATCATGCTAGTTATGTATTTATGAGAATATCCTTTTACAACACAACATCGATATCGGTACTTTACTCTCAAAGCACCTTCAAAACATTTTCATAGATTTTATAAGAAAATGCATAAGTCCATAATTTGCCTCCTTGAGGTCAAAACCCACTTTCGATCATCAAAGCTTAGAAAACTTGGGTTAGATATGTATTTCATCATAATTTCATGTAAAAATAGTAATGCATGATTAATTTCATAAAACTCATAGTATTTAATCAATTCACGCATAGAAGATCATAGTTCAATCATTTAAATCAATAATGAAAAGAACCCATGACAATTGAAGAAAACCCTAACTCAATTGGGTAATTCTTCCTTTTGAAATAGATGAATTTGGGAACTCCATGGATGGAAGGAGTCCATGGATGAAAACTATCATACCTTGACTGTAACTTCTAGACTTTAATGGAGGAATTAGAACTATAGCTTGGAACCCTAGGTTGAATACTCTTCTTCTTTTTCTTTAAGTTTCTAGATAGAGAACTATTTGGGAGGAGATTAGGTTTTCTTTTGTGAATTTGGAAGAATGAAGTGAATGGGGTGAATTTGGGGTTAAAAGACTTATATAGGGGTCCTAAACATAGGCAAAATGATATAGTATAGCAACTAATTAATTATGAAAAGACCCAACTACCCCTGAACTAACTGTAAGTTGTCACCGACCTACCAACCACGAACCCTAGTTGACGGATCATGGTCTAACCCATGGTCCATCCTAGTGGACTGTCGATGGTAGTCAGAGACTTTTGCCTTGACCTATGACCCTGGACCACAGACTGTGGACCCACCTATGGTCTGTCCAGTCATGGTTCATGGCCTAAGGAAATCTTTGGTGGCCTTTCTACGGACCCACCTACGGTCCATGGTTCAACCCATGGGCAGTGGTTGGCCCTCGTGGATGGCACCTATAATTGTTGAAATATTGCTACACTTCCCTCTTTCGAATTCAGGGTGTTACACTTGCTTTGTCTCTAATGTCGTTTTAGACTGACTAGATCTTTGTAGGTTGGAATAGTAGATTTGAGTCTAATAGTATGAGCCTTAGTTTAGGAGAATTCACAGCTTATTAGATCTTCTATCTCGTCTCTCACTATTTCTGTGGTTTCAAGGCATTAGAAAAGTTTATGGTATCATGACAATTAGAGATTGAGTTGTACTAGGTTTGGAGCCTTCTGTTGAGATCAGTCCATGGTCTCCGTGAGTTGTTTCACACTATTTAGGAGCTCTATCATGAGTCTCAAAGGGGTAATGACAAGAGAGCCTGATATGCGGGTAGCTACAGCAGGTCCAGTTCCAGGAACTGGGGCTCTTTTAACTCGCCCAAAAAGGAGTATTAGAAAGGCGAGTCCAGCAGGCCAATGCCGGCAAAAATTGTAGGTTTTAGAGGGAGACTAGTACAGCTGGAGAGAGGTTACTCCTATCAGAGCCATGCATCTTAGTCTTATGCTTCAGGCCACGGGGGCTCTTTTTTTGGGGGCAGTTCATTGTCGAGTTGCTTTGATTGTGGTTAGTTGGGTCACTAGTCTAGAGATTTTCCTAGGCCTAGGAAGATTGCCTCTGCTCCACATAAAACATCACCAGTAGCACCTCCAGCTAGGGGTTAAGGTCATGGTCAAGACTTCGTGGTGGCTATCAGAGATTTTTGGGATGGTCCATGGGGAGGCAATGTAGACAGTAGGACTAATGGCCAAGGAGGATGTGGACACAGCCATTTCTATGCAGCACTAACAAGGACGTAGGTTTAGGCATCATACAATGTGATCACATGTATGATTCTATTATGCCATCAGCCTACCTCAAATTATTTGACCCTGGTTCTATTTATTCTTATAAGTCTGTGTATTATGCTTCTCATTTGGGTATGAGTTCTAAGCCTATGGCAGCGCCGTTGCGTGTGTCAACCCCCGTGTGTGAGTTTTAAGAAGTACATCAGGTTTTTTGGTCTTGCTTAGTTACTATCCACATGCGTGACACCCGAGCTGACCTTATTATGCTAGATATGCTTGATTTTGATGTGATTCTAGGCATGGAATGGTTATCGCCCTATCTTGTGGATATAGATTATTTCTCTAAGACTGTTATCTTAACCATTCCTAGTACTCCTCCAGTGGTGTGGCTGGTCTCCATTAGTAGCAAAGCGGTTGGAGTTATCTCATTTATTAAGGCTCGGAGGCTAGTGACTAGAGGATGTATGTCCCATAGGTTTTGGTTTGCTTTCCGTATCCGACATTTCTTATTGTTAGTATTATTTCCTTTTTAGTTCTACCATTATAACTATTACTCACATTCAATGTATGGGTTTTCTTACCTACTGGTGGGTTATGGTAGGTTCCATCATGACTCAAGGGATCGGGTCGTGACAAGTTGGTATCAAAGCCCCGAGCTCACTGGTTTCTTTTGTACAAAGTTAATTCTTGGCAGAGTTCTACATATTTGTGTAGAGACATCCATATACTTTTTTGGGAGGCAACAAGGTGTCCGTAGGAATTCTTTTCTAATGTATCTTGTTCGTGCAGTGTGTCTGTTATTGGTTTCTTGGAATCTCACTTGTTTCACTCTTTTTAACGGATGGTTCGTACGCTACGCGTGGCGGCTCAAGGTAAGGGCAATCTCCCTTGCCTGGTAAGGGTGCAGCACCACCCCAAGATAGAGAGAACAATCCAAAGCCCACAGCAGATCTTCCAGCGGCCCATGTTCCAAAGTAGTCGGTGGGGCTGGGACTAGCCTAGCCATCCCCTAGCCTAAATATGGTGTCAGATCTTCTGAATGTTTTTTCCTAGCTTTTGACTATACTCAATGGCATGCAGCAGGCTCCAGTACCAGAACATGGTCCTGTACTAGCACCAACACCTATGCCAACACCACTTCTACATGATTAGCCAAAAGTAGAGGCACCTAGGGGCCGATACCACCTGGGGGTTCCTAACCCATGATTGCAACTAGAACTATGTCGCTAGAGGAGTAAAAGATGCTTGAAGTTTTCTTGAGGTTTTCACCTTTGAGGTTTTCTAGGGTGATGGGTGAGGATTCCTACGAGTTTTTGACCACTTGGCGAGAGTGGTTGTACACCCTTAGTCTTATCGAGTCAAGAGTCGCCTACTTCATTGTATATTAGTTGGATGGGCTAACCAGATAGTGGTGGTGTACATATATCAAATACATGCGAGATGGTTCCCCTCCTATCACCTAGATGAATTTTTTTGAGGACTTCTTGGCTCGATTTATCCCTTGTAGCACTAGAGATTTCCTTTGACAATAGTTCTCCAGGTTGGGGAAGGACACCATGAGGGTGTCAGAGTATGAGGTGAGGTTTCATGAGCTCTCCCATCATTCCACCATGATTCTATATACTAAAAAGGAGAGAATCTATTGTTTTGTTCTTGGATTGAGGCATCAGCTTTGGAATAAGACACAATCCATGGTCTCCATGGGTTGTACTTTTCTGGATGTTGTTGATCATGCCTGTACTATTGAGGATATCCATCATGAGCCCCAAAGGAGTAGCAACAAGAGATCTATATTTAAGGGTAGCTACAACGGGTCTCGTTCCAAGCAGAGGGGCTCCTTTGATGGGCATAGACAGTTGTATTAGTAGGGCCAGTGCAGCTAGTATGTACAAGCCTCATTTTAGGCTTTAAAGAAAGACCGGAGGGTGCACCCTTTCTCCTATGAGGAAAGTTACTTATACCAAGATTGAGGTTGGCTTCGGTCAGAGCCATACATCCTAGTCTTATGCTTCAAGCGAAGGTGGTCATTCTTTTGGGGGCAGATCATTATTAAGTTGCTTTGATTGTAGTGACTAGGGTCACTATTTTAGAGATTGTCCTATGCATAGGATGATTGCTCCTGCTCCATAGACAGCTTTATCTGCTCTACCAGCTCTACCAACAGCACCTCTAGCTAGGGGTGGTGGTTAGGGTTAGGATAATTGTTTTTGTTATCATGGTATTTGGATTGGTCCCCGGGGTGGTAGGTCAGGCAGTAGGACTAATGAATAGGGTAGAGAAGGAAAAAAGATATTTCTATGAACCTCTAGTGAGGGCGGAGGCTGGGCATGGGATGATGTGATTACATGTACGATTCTATTATGCCATCAGCCCACCTTTTCTTTATTCTACCCTAGTTCTTATTATTCTTATGTGTCAATGTATTATGCTTCTTGTTTGGGTATGAGTTCTCAGTTTATGGTAGTAGTGTTTCATGTATTGACCCCCGTGGGTGAGTCTTTAATAGTAGATGAGGTTTTTCGGTCTTGCTTAGTACCTATCTAGGGGTGTGACACCCGAGCTGATCTTATTATGCTAGATATGCTTGATTTTGATATGATTCTAGGCATGGATTGGTTATCCCCTTATCATGCTGTTTTAGATTGTATTTTTGAGACCTTTACCTTCGTCGTACCTCGTATTGCTCTAGTGGTGTGGCAGGGCTCCACTATTAGTGTGTCTCCTTGGGGGCTTCCATTCTATATGTGGATAAGAAGGATAGCATGATACGCTTGTGTATTAATTATAGGCAGCTGAATAAGGTGAAAAGGAAGAACCTCTACCCCATGCCTAGGGTTTATGATCTATTTGACCACCTTCAGGGTGTTGTTGTGTTTTCAAAGATGGATCTGAAGGACCTTAATCGGAGACAGTAAAGGTGGATGGAGTTACACAAGGATTATGATGTTACCATCCAGTATCATCTGGGTAAGGCTAATGTGGTGGCAGACGCATTAAGTAGGAAGATGGTAAGTATGGGTAATCTATCTTGCTTTGGTGTGTCCATACGACCTTTGGCCAAGGAGTTTCAGACCTTGGAGTCTAAGTTCATATAGTTGGGCATCTCAGAGAAAAGTGGGGTATTAGCCAGCATTGAGGTTAGGCCCACATTCATTGAGTAGATCAAAGGCTTGCAAGTTTACTTCAGCGAATGCCAATCCCTGAATAGAAGTGGGAAATGATAGCTATGGATTTCGTGGTTGGTCTTCCCAAGACCTTGGGGAAGTTTGACTCCATTTGGGTGGTGGTTGACAGACTGACAAAGTCAGCCCACTTCATTCCAGTCAGAGTAGACTATAATGCTCAGTAGTTGGCTAATGTTTATATGAAGGGGATAGTTAGGCTGAATGGAGTGCCCCTTTCCATCATCTCGGACCGTGGTACGCAGTTCACATCCAAGTTTTGGGGAAAATTGCATAAGGAGTTGGGCACTCAACTCACTTTTAGCACAACCTTCCATCCATAGTCGGATGGGCAGTTAGAGAGAACTATTCAAGTATTAGAGGACATGTTGAAGGCATGTGTGATCAACTTTGCATGGAATTGGGATAAGTTCCTACCTTTGTGTGATTTCTCCTATAATAACAGTTACCACTCCAGCATTAACATGGCACCGTTCGAGGCACTTCATGAGAGGGGATGTAGATCACCGATAGGGTGGTTTGAGGCTGGAGATGTGAAACCTTTGGGGGTTGAATTGGTGAAAGATGCTCAGGATAAGGTAAGAAGAATTCAACTTAAGCTTCTAGCAGCCTAGAGTCGACAGAAAAAATATGCAGATTATAAGGTAAGGGACATGATATTTCAGGCTGGTAAGCAAGTTCTTCTAAAAGTGTAACCCATAAAGGGGGTGATGAGATTTGGCAAGAAGGGCAAACTTAGTCCTCGATACATCGGGCCATTTGAGATTCTTGATTGTGTAAGGCCAATGGCTTATAGGTTGGATTTACCTCCTAGCCTATCTGGAGTCTATCCATTCTTCCATGTGTCCATGTTGAAGAAGTATCATGGGGACGGAAATTAAATCATAAAGTGGGACTCAGTTTTGTTAGATAAAGACGTTAAGAATGAGGAGGAATTGGTTGCAATTCTTGATCCCGATGTCCAGAAGCTGAGGACCAAGGAGATAAAGTATGTGAAAGTTCAATGGAAGCATCATATAGTTGAGGAAGCTACTTAGGAAACCGAGAAGAACATAAGAGACAAGTATCCAGTTATTCGACAATTCAGGTACTACTATACTCTTGCCTTAGCCGAGTTCTCCAAGTTTATCACTCGAGGATGAGTGATGAATAAATTGGTGCCTACTGTAACGACATCTTCCCATCGTTATGGAAAAGTCAATGGAGAAGGAATTTGGGCCAGAAACATCTGAGTAACTTGGAAATTTCCCGCATATGCCAGACTTGGATGAAATCTGAGTTAGGTGAGGTATAAGGCAATCTGGTAATGGATGGGGGATTTAATTATGTGTTTGATCACATGAGTGGACATCCAAGACATTTAGGAGCCTGTACGGCTTTCTAGAATCGAATTCATGTGAGTTAAACTCTTGAAACTGATCTTGGCGTGAAACGGTAGTTTTAGACTATCAAGGTTTAAGGGTATGTTGCGAAATGGGAGCATGGAACTCAAATTCTGAGTTTCTGTCTCCGTGCAAGCCGTTGGGGCGGGATTAATCCCACCAGGGCGGGGCCACTGTGGTGGGATAGGGCCCGCTGTCGCCGGCTAGTCACGACTTAAATCGAGGAAAACTCCAAGAATGTTATTTTCATCAAAACCTCATTCTTAAGAACTAAGGGACGACCTAGGTTAGTTTCTCATCAAATTTCCATGAATTCTCGTGCCAACGGTAAGTTAATTACTCCCCTAATTTGTATTTTGATTCTTAGAACTTAGAATCCTTGTTAATTATCGTTGGGGGAGGGTTTTGGCCTGAAGTTAATGGTGGAAAAAGCTCTAGTTGAGCATTAGGATCATGGCTTTGGCCTTGGGTTGATATTTTGTTATAATTCAGGTAAATTATACCTTATTTATTGATCCTTGCATTAATTAATTATTTTAGACCAAGAACAAGCTACAAGACCCCAGAAAGGGAACGCTCAAGTGGCTTAGGAGTATTCAGGCTTTATTTCGAGGTAGGTGATGGTTTGACTTCTAGTTGTTTTATATATGCCTGTTAATTGCTCCATTATATGCATGCATGCATGTGAATAGGAAAACATGAATCGAATCTAATGAAATCAATATGTATGAACAATTACATGTCATGAACCAATTACTTGACTGTGTGACTATGTGCACTATTGATTATGGGTGTGATTATGACTGTGGTTGTGCTGACTGGATCGGGTGTTACGTTCCGACACATATATTGGACCGGGTGTCATGTTTCGACACATATATTAGACCAAGTGTCACGTTCCTGACACACATATATTGGATCGGGTGTCACACTCCGACACTCTAAGAGTTTTGTGTGGGTTTCATGAGAGGACCATTTGTGATTATTACATTCATATCTACCTTTCATTGATATTGGGAAATTGAATATTACTCTTGAAATGATAATTGAATTATGCATCCTCTATATATGTGTTTACTATGTTGTAATTACTTGCGTATATTTCACTTACTGGAGTAGCCGCGTGATTCTACTTGTACACCGTGGTTTCGTGTACTGATACTGCACTTGCTCTTTCTTTGTTGAGTACAGGGCATCTTCAGGAGGCTACTGACAGACCTCAGCGAGGAGATCATTGACTAAGACTAGATTCAAGGGTGAGCTAGTTCTTTCAGGCTACCAGGGATCCATCATTAGTTTAGTCCATTCTTTTCGGACTCAGACTATATATTCATACTTTACTTGTGTTTAGTTTCTGGGGTTGCACCCTATTTTTTTAGACTTGTTGATTAGTACAGTTTTGGTACAATGACTTTCAGGTCTAGGGGCTAAATTTCCGCAAGGTTTATGCTTGGTTGTTTCTGTTAAACCTTTTGAGTTTATGGAAACTCAGTAATTTATTCATCATTTAAATCTTCTTCCATATCTTTTAATGATTTATTTTATTTAAGCTGCTTAGTCAGGTTGTGGTATTAGTTCTTCCACCGGACGGTTAGTGTGGGTGCCAATCACGGCGGTTTGGGTCGTGACACTTGTGCCTTCTTTCTTTCCCACTCTTACCTTTGTTTGTGTCTAGATTCTATATTTTCTGATAGTGTTTACCTTTCTTACTAAGTCAGCCTATGATGCCTACTAAGTACCTTGCTTTGGTACTTATGTTGCACTCTGTATCTTTTTTTGTGATGCAGGTCCTAGTACTAGCTACCAGCGGTGATCATTTGTGCCATGTTTTGCATCTTGTGGATATTTGAGATGTGGGTGAGTACTTGGCATCCTAGACCAGCCTGTCTCCTTTTGTACATATGTTAGCTTGTCTTTCACCTTTGAGACGGCTCATTGTAGTCCACTTTTGGGAATTGTATTTATTCATTCTAGTAGCTTTGTACTCGTGACTTCATCCATTATATATAGCTTTTGTTTTTCTTTCCTTTTTTGTCTTTTATTATTGTTAGTATTATTTCAATTTTAGTTTTGCCCTTATACCTATTACTCACGTTCTGGTGTTGGCTTACCTATTGGCGGGTTATGGTAGGTGTTGTCATGACTCGAGGGATTGAGTCGTGATAAATGAATTAATGGATAAGAGTTTGTAAAATAATTCATATCCTTATTTCATTTACCTTTTTATATTAGATAAATGAAAGGATAAAAGTTTATGAAATCATTCATATCCTTACCTAATTAGTTTATTAACTCATCCATATCCTTATCTGAGTTACCTTTTAAGGTTAAATAGACTAAAGGATAAGAGTTTATAAAATCATCCATATATAACCTTACCTAATTTAACTTTCTAGGATGGATAAATTAAAGGATAAGAGTTTATGAAAAGTCTCATTCTATCCAAACATCCATCAATTAAGAAACTTTTCATAGTCTTTTGTACTTATGAATAAATTTATGTATCATATATTTTCTTCCTACAAACCACCCCCAATCATCTTGAATATTAATAATAAGTTGGGTTAAAAACAAATTTCATGATTTATGAATCATATTTTTCTAGACCTTCAATGATTCAATCATTCTAGATACTATGAGCACAATGGTGTATAGTCATTGAGAAACTCCACAGATAGACATGATATATATATAAGTAAATATATCATAGTGGAGCATACATAAATTCATCGATAAGTCCTTTTGTATGTAGGTTTGACATAAGAATATAACTCTTCACAAAGTATAGCATGAAAATCTTGTGTCAGATGTTGGAAATTTGTTATTTTTAATGCTTCATGAAATATAAATCATTTATTATATCATAGGAATTAATATATTTTAATTACTAAACGTAAGTTTTAATAATCAGAAAAGAAATTGGCTATAAAAAAAGATACGTATAAAGAAAATATTACAAAATGTCTAGGTGGTGTAACATCAAATTTATAGAAAAAAAATTTAAGTCCAAAGAGAAAAGAAAGAAAAGTAAATAAAGACATGTCATCCATAATAAAAGATATCACATTAAAATATATAGACAAATAAAAGGAGAATTATAATGTGTAATTTTACCTAAGGCATATATATACACTAGTTTTTGGACACGTGCATTGCACGTGATTACCAATTTTAAAAATATATGTTATAGTAAATAGTATTGCTTATTTAAGCGAAGATTTGAATAATGAGCTTAGCAAAAAATAATATTGCAGATTCTTTTGTGAATGTTTAATTTGGATCGTCATATATATCTCTTATTCACGCAAACCTATGAAGATGGTCAATGGAAAATTTTATTAGTTAAGTACAATTATGTATATATTTATTTCAATTTGATGTGGTTCAAATTTCAATCATGCAATTAGTCTTATCTCACTAGTAACCTTATTGACAATATTTATTTTGTATTTTTCTTGTCATCTAATCAGATGTGCTTTGCATGTGTATTCTATGTTAAATTGTTTAGATGTCATATGAACATGTGAAGAGAACAACTACATTTTATATAATCACATATTTTCACATTTGTTGTGAGTTTTTTAAAAAAAAGAAGAAGAACTCGGAACTTTGTAAAATAATATAGTTTAAAGTTAGAAGATCTCGTTAACTTGATAATACATTTGTGACATATATAATACTTTAATTTAAATACAAATTCCTACCCAAATATAAATATATATTTGCATTAATGAAAATATTTATCTCATAAAATTAGCTATTAAATAAATAATAAAAATTAAACTAATACAAACTTAAACTGGCGTTATTACAAGGCATATGAACTTTTCTTCATCTAAAATAGTGAAATATTAAAAAATAGTAAATAAGTAAAACAAAAGGGCAATGTTTATATAGTAATAACTATTTTGAAGCAAACATTCTGAGAGTCTAAATGGCATTGATAAATAAATTCATTCTTTTGTCTTGAGCATCAAAATCAAACCGTGACAATTCTCTAAATTTTGGAAAAAGATATTCAGAAGCATATAGCTACATCACAAGAGAAATTGTTAACAAAAACAAATGAATTTCGACTACATCATGTTAGCTTCATATATTGGAACATTACTTACTAATGTATATATTAAGAAAAAAATAATTATTATATTTGCAAAAGTACTCGAGGCTATGGAATATACCTTCTTAGGATAGAACGACTTACTTCATCAGAATAGTGGTACCTCATATTCTGCTAAACTTTGAACTCACTCAACGACAATAAATCACACAAGAAATTTTAAAATGCAATAATAAGAGTAGAAGATTAGAAAAAAATTGTGGTTGAAAAATGAGAAGAAGTCCATCTATTTATAGTCAACAAAGGGTAGTATGAACAAATAGTTTTTGTGTCTTATCTGAAAAATCATGACCTTTCTGAGAAGTCACAACACTTTGGAAAAGTCACAACTTATTGAAAAAGTCACAACTCTTTGGAAAAGTCACAACTCATCAAAAAAGTCACAACATAAGTAAGGGATATTATAGTAATTTAACATTCAAGTTAGGAGTTCACGCTTTTAAGGTAACTAGTTTTTCGACATGTGCATTGCACGTGATTACCAACTCAGAAAATATATGTTATAGTAAATAATATTGCTTATTTAAGTGAAGATTTGAGTAATAAACTTTGCACAAAATAATATTGCAGATTCTTTTGTGAATGTTCAATGTGAATCATCATACATATATATATCTCTTATTCACGTAAATCTATGAAGATGGTCAATGAAAAAAAAATTATTAGTTAAATGCAATAATGCATATATTTATTTCAATTTGATGAGGTTCAATCATGTAATTAGTCGTATCTCAGTTATATTACCTTATAGACGATATTTGTTGTGTATTTTTCTTGTTATCTAACCATATGTGCTTTGCACGTGTATTCCACGTTAAACTGTTTAGATGTCATATGAACATATGAAGAGAATAACTACATTTTATTTTTTAGAACTAATCTTTGTATATTAATTTTTATTTTATAAGTTATGACATAATAAATGACGTTCTTGTTGTTAGCTCTCACAGTTGACTTCTCGATTGACTGTATACATAAACCAAAGATAGTTATTTGACTGTCCATAGTTAACTGAGAAAGGTTTCCTTTGTTTTGCAAAAAAAACTAAAAATTAAAATTAAAGAATATATTCTATCTGTTAAATCATATATATAATCACATGTTTATCTTACACCCAACAAATATGTAGTTCATGTTCTTGTAAACGATTTTCAATTTATTCAATCAAGCATGAATCATCTCAGGAAAGATAGCAACATCCTGTTATCACATATATAGGGGTTGTGTAATAATATGAAAAATTATTGGTCAAAAGTTAATGCAAGAAAAGATGAAAGATAGGAATAATTAATGTAATAACATGAGAATTCATAATATTATAACTAAAGAATGTTAAAGAGAATGAATAACATTTGAAATAATTAGTAATAACTAAGATAATTTATAATTTTATAACTAAATGATTAATGTGCAATATATGCATTTCTAATAAATTTAATACGTACATAAACAAATAGGACTTTTAATCAATGGTGCTATTTTTTCTTATAGTTATTAGTTTTTAATTTAGTGTAGAGACAAAATGAAAATGTTTTTTCCATATTATTGAATATAAAATTTATTGTGTAATTGATAAATTTTAAACTGATTCATATATATTCACATATTTTCACTCCTGAGAAATTTAATAATTTTGGAAAAAGATGTTCAGAAGCATATATTTACATCACAAGAGAAATTGTTAACAAAAACAAATGAATTTACACTACATCATGTTAACTTCATATATTGGAACATTACATACTAATGTATATATTATGCAAAAAATAATTATTATATCATCAAAATTATTTTCCTCAAGTACTCGAGGTTATGGAATTTACCTTCTTAGGATAGAACGATTTACTTCATCAAGATAGTGGTACCTCATATTTCGCTAAACTTCGAACTCACTCAACGACAATAAATCACACGAAATTTTTTAAAATGCAAGAAGAATAGTAGGAGATTAAAAGAAATTGTGGTTGAAAAATGAGAGGAAGCCCCTCTATTTATAGTCAACAAAGAGAAGTATGAACAAGTGTTTTTTGTGTCTTATCTGAAAAGCCATGACCTTTCTGAGAAGTCACAACCCTTTGGAAAGGTCACAACATATTGAAAAAGTCACAACTCTTTGGAAAAGTTACAACTCGCCGAAAAATCACAACCTTTTGAAAAAAGTCGGAACTTATCGGAAAAGTCACAACTCATCATCAAAGTGACCTTTCCTAGAAGTCACAACCCTTTGGAAAAGTCACAACTTATTGAAAAAGTCACAACTCTTTGGAAAAGCCACAACTCATCAAAAAATCACAACCCTTCGAAAAAAAGTCACAACTTATCGGAAAAGTCACAACTCATCGAAAAAGTCACAACCTAAGTTAGGGATATTATAGTAATTTAACATTCAAGTTAGGAGTTCATGCTTTTAAGGTAATATATATATATATATATATATATATATATATATATATATATATATATATATATATATATATATATTTAATGTGCTTCAATTGAATATTGAATAAGGTATATATAATTTGATAAAAAATATGATATGTTTAAATAGTTGGAAGATAAAAGCGAAGAAAATAAATACATGACACGTATTAAACTTATAAATAAAAAGTTCATAGAATTTGTAAATGTCTAAAGGTAGATGAAAGGTCTTTCCAATTAAATTTGATAGAAAATTAATTTTTTTTTTTTTAAAATAAAATGATAAATATACTTTTAAAGGACATTTTAGTTTGCACTTTTAATAGAATGATCTTGTTGACTTATATCACTAAAATCAAAACAAAATGAAGCTTAATTACTCCATTTTCATAATATTTTTTACATGATTTTAATTTGAGGAATAGTTTTTAATAGTAACAATTGAGAGTCGAAGGAATTCATAAAGAAACAACCAAAATGTCCAAATGCAAAATTGTCATCATACCAACCATTTGAATATTAACTCTACGGAAAGCTACCGTTAGTATGGAATGCTTATGTTTAAGAAAACTATTAGGCTTAGTGTCGCATAAATGTAAATGTAATTCTCATTTTTATCTGAAAATTAAACTGTTAAATCTCATATTGTACAAATTGTAGAAAAATAAAAATTGAAACATAAGGGGTGAAAATGAACAATATATGTATGTGTTCGCAACACTATGTTAGATACACGATAAAGTAACACAATCAAAATCTTTCATTCAAAATAATAATCTTTTAGCAAACTTTATTTAAATTACTTATATTTAAACAAAAGCATCTTGCATAAACTATTCAAGTATTATCAAACTCAGCATGTATTAATAGAAGTCTTATCAATTAAGTAGCACTTAAAATAATAATAACACAAAAACAAAGAAAAAATATTTCATAATAATGCAAAATGATACAAAATTACATAAAAATATAGGTTGCATACTAAAATTATTTTGGACAACCATACCTTAACTCAAAAATGGAAAAGAAAAACTTAAAACCATAAGCTAACATAAAAAATATCTAAAGGAATATATAGGTCATATTTATACTTCTAAGCTCAGCACTTGAACTATATTGTAAGAAAACTTCTGTTTTTAATTTAAGAATGAAGCTATATGTTCTTCTCTTAGTTAGCTTCTTAAAGACAAGTATCTATATCATTATCTAGGAAGAAGAAAAGAGAACAGTAGATGATAGAAAAGAAAAGAATATGATGATCAAGGGAGTAATTTACTGGTATTTACAGTGATATTTGATTGTCTTTTCATCTACAAAAATGTATTAATGGAGCACATTGAATCATGATATATAAATTTTATTTTGATTTCAAAATTCAAAGAGTCACCGAATTGAAAGAGTTTCATACATTATTTTGTCTTCTACTCTAATTGAATTTAACCTAATCAATTATAATTAAAATATTAGTATTCAATAGATTAATTAATTTTATTTTGATTTAGTGAAGGGGAAAAATGATAATCCAACTTTCAAAGTTGGAGCTTCCCACTTATTTTATATATATATATATATATATAAGCATGATCTCATATATACATTTTTGTTTGAGAAATATTTATTTATGTTCATCTTTCACTGTAATGTTCCTCAGTTTATATTTACATTTAACTAAAAGGTTCATTCTGATCCCACTCAAAACTTATGATAAATATGCACTTTCTATTTAGTTTTGTTTCTAAATACTTAGTACCTTCATTGTACTTATCAAATACCTCTTATGTGCTATTTTTTCATACGATATAGATACAAATGATCATTCTTAGGCTCAAAGTATTCATTCATAGTTCGTAGTTGGTGAGTCCTTCTTCAAGGACATGGTTTAGTTGTTTCTCTCCTTATTTTGGATTTCTTTTATGGCTAGTTTGATGCCTTTTCCCACAATTTTTTTTTAATTTCTTTTAGAGGTTTTCTATATCGACCTAGTTTGTTGAGTTGTGATGACACCTACAATAACCCAATAATAGGTAAGCCAATTTGTACCCTGAATGACAAGTAGGAATTCTAAAGGTAGACCTAGACAGAAATAACACTAACAATAAAAAAATAAGATGAAAACAGAAGCAAAAAAAAATCCAAATATAACAGAATCACTTCTAGAACCTAGAAGTCACGAGTATAGAGTTGTCTACTATGTAAATACAAGTCCCAAAAGTGGACAACAACAAGCCATCTCATAGGCAAAAGACTAGCTAAACATATATATATATATATATATATATATATACAGAAGGAGACATGTTTATCCATGATTGCCAAGTGTTGACCTTCGTGTCTGACCCAAAAATCTGCAATGGATGGCACAAACAATCACCACTAGTAGTTGGTACTAGGACCTGCATCACGAAATTTGTGTTGATAAACTAAATAATAGTGATTATAAGAATACCTCATAAATACTGAAATTTGAAATTTAAGTGATAGACACTTTAACTAGAGTATCCTTAAGCATGTTGAACAAAAAAATTTAATTTATAATTGGCCATGACAAAGTCATAAATAATGAGTAGAGTACAAAATTTAACCAAAACTGGTTCAAAGACATGAATTTTCCCTATTTTAGGGGTTCACACAAATAATCATATGGAAATACTAAATTATAAGTTAACAAAGACATGTATTTCTCTCACATTCAGCCCCTCCAATGTAGCTCCTCCTCTAAAAGTTGAGCAAGCTTTTTTTGTAATTTAAACTTAGATCCACATTTTGTTTTTTTTATGGGACACCAATGACTGCAACCCTATGAACCACCTAATTGCACCTAGTCCTCCTTTACAGGCAGGGAAATGACATTATGGCTTAGGATCAGTAATTATATGAATAGTCAACTAGTTGAGACATTCAAAGAATTTCTTAAACCAACAACATCTTTTGCTTTCCTCATTATTCATTTCTTTTAAATCTAGGTGATCATCAAATTCATCATCACTTAAAATGACATCTTCATCACTTTCATCATTATGAAAATCCAATTGATTACTATTTTTTTTGAAAAATTGGATGGCCACAAGTACTATTCTTTTTTTCCAATGATTCTAAAATGGAACTCTGATTCAAGAAGCAAAAATAGAATAGAGAAAGAGAGGCACTAGACGTGGAAAGAAATTTCCTTGATTGATACTTTGCAATGCTGCTACTGCAGCATTTAATATAGCTAAAAAGAACCATCAGACTTAAACTAAAAATTAGGAATTACCCTACAAAGCTTTCTCCTAAAAACTAGATAACAACCCACGTATAAAACTACTTCCTAAACACTAGGACAAACATATCAGATAAGAATTTTATTTATTAATAGCTCTTATTTTACTAACAAGACTCTTTTAAAACTAACACCCTCCCTTAAACTGAAAGCTCTTATGCTTCAGTTTAACTTCAACTTTTTGAACTCTTCCATAGTGCCAATTCCAATCAACCTCCTCAAATTTTTGAAAGGAAACAACTTGAGAGGTTTGGTAAAGATATCTAACAGTTGGTCTTCACTTCGACAATATTCCAACTCTATTGTTCCTTCATCGTTGACATCTCGCAGAAAATAATACTTCACATCAATATGCTTTCTTCTTCCATGTAGCACAATATTTTTTGATAGGTTGATGGTAGAGTTGTTGTCGCAGAAAATTGTAGTTGATCTTTCTTGTTTGAATTGTAATTCTTCAAAATTTCTTCTTAACCAAACATCTTGACAAGCACAAGCTGTAGAAGCAATAGATTCTGCTCCAGTACTCGATAAAGTGACAATTTTTTGCTTCCTGGAAGACTACGAAACAGCCCCTGTGCCTAGCATAAAAAAATAACCATAAGTGCTCTTTTTGTCGTCTTGATCTACTACATAGTCAATGTCCGTAAAGCCAATCAAATCTGACTTTTCTCCTTTCTAGTAGAAAATGCCAAAATCTTTCGTTCCTTGTAAGTAGCAAAGAATTCTCTTCGCAGCTAACAAAATCATCTCTGTTGGACTCTCCATATATCTACTTACAAGACTTACTGCACACATAATGTCGGGCCTTGTGGTAGTTAGTTACATTAAACTTCCCACAATTTATTTGTAAAGTCTGCTATCCACCTTCGTTCCTCTCCTAGCTTTGTTTAGTTTTAAGCCAAACTCAACTGTTGTGTTGGTGGGATTACAGTTCAGCATCTTGAACCTGTCTACAATATCTCGCACATACTTCTTTTGGAAAATAAATATCCCATCATCAGATTGCACCACTTCTAATCAAAGAAAGTAATGCATATTACCAAGATCAAACATCTCGAACTCATCAATCATAGACTTCTTGAATTTAGCAAACATGGCACTATCGTTCCCAGTATATATATAAGATCATCAACATATAAGCATACAATAAGCATTTTCGCATCATCCTCAATCTTCACAAAAAGTGTATGCTCATATGGACACTTTTGAAAATCCATTTTCAGAAAATAAGCCTCAATGCGACTATACCAAGTTCGGGGGGCTTGTTTTAGTCCATAAAGGGCCTCCATTAAGCGATAAACTTTATGATCATTGCAACTTTAACATAACCAGGGGTTGTTTGATAAATACCTCTTCCTCCAAATGTCTGTGTAGAAAAGCTTATTTGACATCCAACTGGAAGTTATGCCATGAATTTTGCGCAGCCAATGCAATTATCATTCTGATGGTGTTATGCCTTGTAACTGGAGCATAAACTTCAGTGCAGTCCACACCGTACTCCTTCTTGTATCCCTTAGCCACCAATCGCGACTTATATTTGTCAATTTCACCATTTTCCTTCAGTTTCATCTTGTACACCCACTTGATACCAAGGATTTTCTGCTTCTCAGAAAGATCAATAAGCTCCCAAGTATAGTTCCTTTCAATAGCATCAATTTCAGAATACATCGCCTATATCCATTTTTCTTCTCTAAGAGCACTCTCAAATACTGTAGGGTCACAGTCCGTAAACAATGCAAAATGAGTAATTGCATCATCATTTGCCTCAATTCATGTTACCTCATAGTCTTATCCATGCAACCCTAATTCGAGTACGCCGAAGTGAGGGAGCTGCTGAATAAGTTTCTTCCAAAGCTGCTGCAAAATTTCCACCAGTTGTTGGTGTAATTTCAACAGCTATTGGAGAATTTCAGCAGTTGTAGGAGATAATCCTCTGAGTTTTTGGGTATTAAGGCCATTTATTCGACTTGATTCTCAAATAGGACAGGAGTAGGATGCTGCATATTCCAATCACATGTAGTTTCTTCATAAAAAATGACATCTTGGCTGATCACAATCTTTTTTGTTTGTGGATTAAATAATTTATATGACTTGGATGTTTCACTAACACCAATAAATACATATTTTTCACTTTTATTATCGAGCTTCTTCCTTTTCTCATCTGGGACATGTGCATACGCAATACACCCAAAAAATTTAAAGTGATCTACAACGGGCCTTTTTCCACTCCACGCCTCCTCTGGAGTCATTCTCTTAACAAAAAATGTAGGGCATTTGTTCAAGACGTGAATGCTCCAAGTTATCGCTTTTGGACAAAAACTCTTTTTGACTCTTCCTTTTTCCAGAAAACTTCGAACCATATTGAGGATGATTCTATTTTACCTCTCCAATACACAATTTTGTTGTGGTGTATAAGTTGTTGTAAGTTCTTTCTAATGCCATCAGATTCACAATAATCATCCAAAACTTTAGAGCAATACTCGCTACCATGATCCATTCGAAGAGTCTTGATTTTCTTTGCCATCTGATTTTCTACATGAACCTTGAAGCTTTTAAATGCTTTAAAAGCCTCAATTTTTTCATGTAAAAAATAAATCCAAGTTTTTCGGGAAAAATCATCAGTAAATGTAATAAAGTATCATTTACCTCCATTAGAAGATGGTTTGTTTAGGCCACAAATGTCCGAATGTATCAGCACCAAAACATCATTGGCTCTCCACGACTTTCCTTTTGGAAATTAAGAACGATGTTGTTTGCCAACAACACATTCCTAACAAACTTGGGATGTAATTGTAATTTCAGAAAGACCTATCACCATATTTTTTTGTTGGAGAACTTTAAATCTGCCAAAACCCAAGTGACTATATCTAAAATTCCACAACCATGACTGATCTCTTACTTCTGCTTTCCAAAATAGTGAATATTCTCTATCTTCAGCGGAAACAACCTGTTTGAACTCATTTTCACAACAGCAATAGCTCATCTAGTAGGATTATAAATCTCACATGCACCTTTCTCCATTGTTATAACATATCATTTTTCTTACAATTGACCAACACTTAGTAGATTGCTTTTCAAAGAAGGAACATATAGGACATTTGAGAAAATTTCTTCAAAACCATTCTTGGTTCTAATCTTAATATCACCCTTTCCAATTGCACTCACACCAGAAGAATCATCAAAGTAATTGTTGAATGGAAGTCTTCATTTAAAGAATAAAAAGAAGAATTACTTCCACATATGTGATCATTGCAGCCCGTATCCAAATACCAAATGTTTTGTTTAGGTTCCTTCTCTACTTGAATTGCCATCAACAATGTCTCAACTTCGATACTTTCAGCAAAGTTTGACTTCTCATCCTTGTCATTAGGCAGCCTGGTATAACATTCAGACTTATAATGACCAAATTTATTACATCGATAGCATTCTACTTTGGATTTATCAAAATTCCTTCCTCTGCCTTTACCGTGGTCATTATTGGCTCTGAAGTTCCTACTGGCATCTTTGTTGCCTTCATATCTATATCCTCGATCTCCTCTTCCTCTTCCTCTACCTCTACCTCTTTGTCTAAAATTTGAGAAAAAGGTATTAGTAGAAGCCTTCAAAGCCTGCTCTTCGGAAGATGAACTACGATTCATTTTTTGTTGATGTACCGATAAGGAACTTTGTAATTTGTCAAGCGATTACTCGTCTATATATTTTGACTCCTCAATGAAGAAAATGACATAGTCATACTTCGGTGTCAGGGAGCGCAATATCTTATCCACAATTGTTACATCAGTCATTTTTCACCATAAAATTGTATTTAGTTGCTTATCTCCATTGTTTTAGCACAGTAACTCGTTACATACTCTCCTTTGTTCATCTGCAAAGTCTTGAAATCCCTTCTCAAGGCCTAAAGTTGTGCACGCATCACAATTGCAGTACCTTGATAGTTTTTCTTCATGCAATTATCCTTAGAAGTTTCTTTGCAAAGAATAGTTTCTAGGATGGGACGATCGATAGCCTGAAAGAGATAATTCTTTGCCTTCAAATCTTTCAACTTTCTTGCTTCAAACTCTACCTTTTGAGCATTTGTTGAGGCTTCGCCTTCTGCTGGAGCATCGATTCCTTCCTTGACAATTGTCCAATACTCCTTTGACCGTAAGAAGTTTTCCATCAGCATACTCCAATAGTCATAGTGACCATCAAAACGCGAAATAGCTGCTTGAACGTAATTACTCTAAAGCCATAAACTAGCAATATTTCTCCCTGTTTTTTACTTTTTGGACTCACTTTGCTCTGATGCCACTGATAGCAAAACGGATTCAATAAGCAAAAATAGAATAGACAAAGAGAGGCAGTAAATGTGGAACGAAATTTCCTTGACTGATACTTTTCAATACTGCTACTGCAGTCTTTAATATAGCTAAAAAAACCAGTAGACTTAAACTAAAAATTAGGAATTACCCTACAAAGCTTTCTCCTAAAAACTAGATAACAACCCACGTATAAAACTACTTCCTAAAGACTAGGACAAACCTATCAGATAAGAATTTTATTTACTAATAGCTCTTATCTTACTAATGGGACTCTTTTAAAACTAACAACATCATCCCTATATTGATATTTCCCCCCTTGTTCTAGGACTTCCTAGAATAAACAAGCTATTC
Source organism: Solanum pinnatisectum (assembly GCA_035578085.1). Classification (NCBI taxonomy): domain Eukaryota; kingdom Viridiplantae; phylum Streptophyta; class Magnoliopsida; order Solanales; family Solanaceae; genus Solanum; species Solanum pinnatisectum. The sequence continues at coordinate 36,528,811 of CM069083.1, forward strand.
ATCATTTTGATTAGAGTTAAGGCCCAAATCTACAATACTAACACTTCTCTCATCAACCTCACATGTTTTAGGCTTAGACATATGTTTTATAGATTCATTACAAATCTTTCCAACCATTTTATTGATGCATGAACTCATATTAGTATGAACTAAGAAAATATTAGACAAGTCAAATGAAAATATAAAAGTGAGTGAAACTTTCTTGTCTCACTACTTTGGAGTTTATAACATTTTGGGTGCTACTTTTCTACGAGACCACAAATAGTAACATATTTGCAAATTTAAAGCTAGTTATTGGTCACTACATTTACATAATAGGGATACTAATTATATGCAAATTGAAGTAAAAAGGGAAATAATATGTACAATATATTACAAAGGATTATCACAAAATAAATAATCATATCCTTAATTGATTTTCCTTTTTAGGTCAGATAAAAGAAAATATATGAGTTTATGAAATTATGTATATTCTTATCTGATTTAAACATTTTAGGTTAGATAAATGAAATGATAAGTGTTTATGAAATCATCCATATCTTTATCTGCTTAACCTTTTTAGGTTAGATAAATTAATGGATAAGTGTTTATAGAATCATTCATATCCTTATGTCAGTTACCTTTTTAGATAAGATAAATTAAAGGATAAAAGTTTATGAAATTATTCATATCCTTACGTAATTAGTTTATTAACCTATCCATATCCTTATCTGATTTACCATTTAAGGCTAGATAAATTAAAGGTAAGAGTATATAAAATCATCCATAACATTACCCAATTTACCTTTCTAGGATAGATAAATTAAAGGATAAGAGTTTATGACAAGTCTAATTATATCCAAACATCTATCAATTAAGAAAGATTTCATTTTTTTTATACTTATGAATAATTTTTTGTATAATATATTTTATTCATACATAACACCCCCCAAACATCTCCAATATTAATAATAAGTTAGGTTAAAAACAAATTTTATATGAGTTATGAATCATATTTTCTTAGAGCTTTAATGATTCTGTCTTTCTAGATTTTCATGAGCACAACAATGTATCTTTTATATTAGAGTTAAGGCCCAAATCTACAACACCAACATTTCTCTCATCAACCCCACATGTTTTGGGGTTAGACTTATGCTTTGTTGATTCGTTACAAATTATTCCAACCCTTTTGTTGCTGTTGGAACTCATATTAGTATGAACTAAGAAAATATTTGACAAACAAAATGAAAAAGGAAAAGTGAGAGTGGAACTTGCTTGTTTTACTACTTTGGGTTTTGTAACATTTTGAGTGCTACTTTCCCACAAGTTCACAAATAGTAACATAGTTGTAAATTTAAAGCTAGTTTTTGGTCACTAAATTTGCATAATAGGAATATTAATTATATGCAAATCAAAACAAATGGGGAAATAATATGTACAATATAATACAAAGGATTACCACAAAGGAAATACTCATATCCTTAGTTGATTTTCCTTTTTAGGTTAGGAAAAAGAAAAGATAAGAGTTTATGAAATCATATATATTCTTATCTGATTTACCTTTTTATGTTAGATAAAAGAAAGGATAAGAGTTTATGAAATTTCCATATCTTTATCTCATTAAACTTTTTAGGTTAGATAAATTAATAGATAAGAGTTTATAAAATCATCCATATCCTTTATTCCATTTACCTTTTTAGAAAAGATAATTGAAATGATAAAAGTTTATGAAATAATTCCTATCCTTACCTAATTAGTTTATTAACCTATCCATATCCTTATCTTAATTATCTTTTAAGGTTAGATAAATTAAAGGATAAGAGTTTATAAAAGCATCCATAACCTTACCTAAATTATCTTTCAAGGATAGATCAATTAAAAGATAAGATTTATGACAAGTCTCATTATATCCAAACCTCCATCAATTAAGAAACTTTTCATATTCTTTATACTTATGAACAATTTTTTGTAATATATATTTTCTTCCTAAAAAAAAACCCCAATTATATTGAATATTCAGAATAAGTTGGGTTAAAAACAAATTTCATATGAGTTATGAATCATATTTGTCTAGAGCTTTAATGATTCTGTCAGTCTAGATTCTCATGAGCTCAATGGTGTATGTTAATTAAGAAACTCCACACTTAGACACGGTATATAAGAGTTAAAAAAACTCATCTATAACCATACCTAATTTACCTTTCTAGGATTGATAAATTAATGGATAAGAGTTTTTGACAAGTCTCGTTATATCCAAAAATCCATCAATTAAGAAACTTTTCATATTCTTTTATACTTATGAATAAATTTTGTTATAAATATATCATAGTTCGAACATATATGATCATCTATATAGTCATAGATATAATGTCATATAACATGATTTTCACATATGCATCCTCTAAAATATGATTTCAAAAAGTATGATCTCATATATACATTTTTGTTTGAGAAATATTTATTTATTGTCGTCTTTCAATGCAATGTTCCTCTGTTTTTAATCATGTTCAATTAAAAGGTTCACTATGTTCGTGCTCAAAACTTATGATAAATATGTAGCTTCTTATTTAGTTTTTTTTTTCTAAATACCCAGTACCTTCATTGTACTTATCACACACCTCTTATGTGCAATATTTTTCATGCGTGCAGATACAAGTGATAATTCTTAGGTTAAAGTATTCATTCATAGTTCAGTAGTTGGTGAGCCCTTCTTATTTAGGGACATAGTTTAGTTGATCATCTCCTTATTTCAAATTCTTTTATGGTTAGTTTGAGGCCTTGTCCCACCAAATCATTTTATTTGTTTTTGAGGTTTTCTCTAATGACCCATTCTCTCGTGTCGTGATAGAACCTACTATAACCTACTAATAAGTAAGCCAATATGTACTTAAAATGACAAGTAGTGAGTTTAAGGGTAGAACTAGACAGAAATAACATTAACAATAAAAAATAAGACTGAAATGGATGTAAGCAAAAATTTATATACAATAGAATCCCTCCCAGAACATGGAAGTCACGAGTACAGAGCTGTTTAATATGAAAATATAAGTCTCAAAAATGGACCACAACAAGCCATCTCAAAGGAAAAAGACTAGCTAAACATATATATAAAGAAGGAGACATGTTTATCTAGGCTGCCAAGTGCTGGCCCTCATCTCTGATCCCCCAAAAGTTGCAATGGATGGCGTGAATGATCACCGCTGGTAGCTGGAACAAGGACCTGCATCAAGAAATTTGTGTTGATAAACTGAATAATACTGATTATAAGAATAACCCATAAACACTTAAATTTGTGATTGAAGGGATAGACACTTTATCTAAAGCATCTTTAAACATGTTTAACAAAAAAACTGAATTTACCTTTGACCATGATAAATTCAAAAATAATTAGTAGAGTTTAAAATTTAGCCAACGCATGTTTAAAGACACGAATTTTCTCTATTTTAAGGAGTTACACAAATAATCATATGGAAATACTAAAATATGGGTTAACAATCTATTGATAGATTGTGAAAGAAGAAGAAATGATATATGATGTACCATTTCTCTCAGACTCAACCCCTCAGATGTAGCTCCTCCTCTAAAAGTTGAGCAAGTTCTCTATGTAATTTAAACTTAGATCCATATTTTGTTTTTGTATGGGACATCAATGAGTGCAACCCTGTGAACCACCTAATTGCACCTGATCCACCTTTGCATGCAGGGCAATGCCATTGTCTCTTAGGATCAATAATCATATGAATAGTCAACTTGTTGAGACATTCAAAGAAATCCTTGAACCAGTGACATTTTTTGTGGTCCTCATTATTCATATCTTTTAAATTTGGGTGGTCATCAAATTCATCATCACTTAAAATATTATCTTCATCGCTTTCATCACTAGGCAAATCCAATTGATTAGATGATCCAACATTGTTACACAATTCAAATTTTTGAACAATTGGATGACCACAAGTACTATTTTTATTTTCCAATGATTCTAAAATGGAACTTTGATGAATCCCTGACATCCTTGTATTGCTCTTTTCCCCCTTCTTCTCGGACTTCCTAGCACAAATAAGCTAGTTTTCGGTCACTACATATACATAATAGGAATATTAATTCTATGCAAATCGAAGAAAAATGGGAAATACTATATTTAATATATTAAAAAGGATTTCCACAAAAGGAAATATTCATTTTTTAGCTGATTTTCCTTTTCAGGTCAGACTAAAGAAAAGATAAGAGTTTATGCAATCCTATATAATCTTATATGATTTACCTTTTTAGGTTAGATAAAAGAAAGGATAAGAGTTCATGAAATCATCCATATCAAGATCTCATTAACCTTACCTAATTAGTTTATTTAATCATCCATATCATTATCTAATTTACCTTTTAAGGTTAGATATATTAAAGGATGAGATTTTATGAAATCATCCATAACCTTACCTAATTTACCATTATAGGTAAGATAAATTAAAGGATAAGTGTTTATGAAAAGGCTCATTACATTTAAACATCAAACAATTAAGAAACTTTTCATATTCGTTTGTATTTGTGAATAAATTTTTGTATAATATATTTTCTTCCTACAAAACACACCCAAACATCTTAAATATTAATATTAAGTTGGGTGAAAAAAATTTCATATGAGTTATGACTCATATTTGTCTAAAGCTTCAATGATTTTTTCATTCTATAATCACATGAGCACAATGGTGTATATTGGTTGAGAAACTCTCCACTTAGACATGATATATATTTATTTGTTTTACAGTTCAAACATATATATATGGTCATGTATATAGTCATAGATGTAATGTTATATAACATTATTTTCACATATGCATCCTCTAAAATATGATTTCAAAAAGTAAATTCTCATACATACGTTTTTGTTTGAGAAATATTTATTTATGGTCTTTCACTACAATATTCCTCAGTTTAAATTTACATTTAATTAAGAGGTTCACTCTGGTCCCACTAAAACATTATTATAAATATCCATTTTATTATTTAGTTTTGTTCCTAAATACTAAATACCTTAATTGTACTTATCATATACCTCTTATGTGCTACATTTTTCATATGTAGATACAAGAGATCATTCATAGGCTCAAAACATTCATTTATAGTTTAGTAGTTGGAGAGTCCTCCTTATTCGGTGACATAGTTTAGTTTTTTTTTCTCCTTATCTTGGACTTCTTTTATGACTATTTTGGGGCCTTGTGCCACCAAATTGTTTTATTTAATTTAGAGGTTTCATGTCACAACCCAGTTTCTTGAGTCGTAATGGCACCTACTATAACCCACTAGTAGGTAATTCAACTCCTACCCAAAATGATAAGTAGTGTGTATAAGGGTAGAACTAGACAAAAATAAAACTAACAATAAAAAATAAGACGGAAACTTAAGCAAACCAATAACTATATACAACAAAATCCCTCCCAGATCCTGAAAGTCACGAGTACATAATTATGTATTATGAAAGTATAAGTCCCAAAAGTGGACCACAACAAGCCATCTCAAGGGCAAAAGAATATATATATATAGAAGGAGACAGTCTTATCTAGGATGACACATGTTGATTCTCGTCTCTGATCCACAAAAGCTCCAAAGGATGGCACGAAGGATCATCATTTGTAGTTGGTACTAGGACATGCAGCACAAAATTTTTGTTGATAAACTGTATAATGTTGAAAATAAGAAAAGCTAATTGTAATATCGGGTGGGTCATTTTTTGAAAGTTTTGTGTATTTACCATTTTCCCTTACCTAATTGACCCCGAATCTCTTATGATTGAGTTTTAAAAAGTAAATTTTAAACTTTAAGTTAAAAGTTGTGAATTTGGTATGTTTTGAGCTTGAAAGGCTAAGTTGTTCAAAAAGTGGTTTTTATGTCTTTTTATGTTTTGAGTGTTTGAATAGGTTTCTGTAGATTCCATAAGTCCTGTAATGTGAAATCCAATCCTTGAGAGTTGTCAGTTTTTTATTCTAAGTATTTTTGAGGACTTGAGGTGCTATGTTGTGATATTGTTGAATTTTAGCCTTTTAGTTAACTGTGGTCAACATTAGAGGTTCGCCTACTCGGATCGAGATTCTGAGAGTTCCATGTGTTTCGGGGGATGATTTTAGTCCTAGGTGAGTTCTTGGTTGATTTTTGAGAGTTCCCGAGCTTGATATAGCCTATTCAGGTGTGAATTAGATTTTGTAGTTTCTGCGGATGTCGGGTCAAGGAGACATTGGATTCATGTTTTGATGGTCCCATCGAGTCCAAAATGTCGAGTATACTTGATTTTATTATGTGATATTTTAGTATGGGGTTCTGAAAAAATCTCGAGGGTCCTTTCGATGCATTTGAGAGTTGGCTGATATTTCTAATGCCTGAGTTTTGTAACCTTTGAATTTGCGATAGGCCTTCCTCTTAAGAGAGCTTTGCCTAAGTGAAGGTTTCATCTCTTAAGTGAAGGCAATACTATTTTAAGGGTTCTCTTAAGTCTCTTTAGCGATGGTCGCTTAGTCGAAGCCTGATTTGCAAAAGTGAGGCCCCCTAGTTTTGCGAGGTTTGCTTAAACGAACCTGTGGTCACTTAAGGGACACCTAAGAGCTTTTTTTCTACCATTTCAAGGTTTAAGTCCCATTTCACTATTTTTTGAGTTTTGGGAGTTGTGGGGAGGCAATTTAGACCAGGTTTTTGAGTAAAATCTTTTGGGTAACCATTCTTAACTCTAAATCTTCAATTACCCATTATTATTTATGGATTCATGTGTTCAAATCAAGATTTTGAAATGAGAAATTTCAGATTATCTTCAAGAACCCAAGAATTTAGTAAAATGGTGATTTTGAAGTGATTTTGATCCCTTTTTCAAATGATTTTTACTAATAAGTTCCTAACGCCTTAAACATTATTTTCCAGTATTGTTTTACAAATCAAACCTAAATTTTGGAATTGGGTTTTGAGTTGATTGAGATATTTCTTTACATAATTGGTGTGGGAATTATTGTTTTCGAAAAGTGATTGTAAATACTTGTTATTATAGATTATGTGGCTTTGGAAGTGATTCCAAAGGGGAAGACTCAACTCTTGGACTATTTGATTGATTTAAGGGATGTGACTTCATAAACCTTGTATTCTAGAAGAATTCATGTACTTTTGTAATGACCCGATCGGTCATTTTTGGAAAATTTTGTGAATTCACAATTTTTCTGCTGTTGATACCAACCCTGAGTCTTTTATGATTGAGTTTGAAAAGTTGGCTTCAACCTTTGAGTTAAGAGTGGATATTTTGGTATGTTTGTGAGTTTTAAAGGCCAAATTGTCAAGAATGTTATTTCTGGAGTCTTTTGGAGTTCCAAGTGTTGGAATGAAATTCCGTCAATTCCATCAGTCTCAAAATGTGAAATCTAACTATGATAGTTGTCGGTTTCAAATTCCAAGTCTTTTTGAAGATTTGAAGTCCTAAGTTGTGAAATTATTGAAATATAGCCTTTGGGTTGACTTTGGTCAGCATTCATTGTTCAGATCCTCGGATCAGGATTCGAAGAATTTCGTTGGATTTAGAGGATGATTGTAGGCCTAGATAAGGTCTTAGTTTATTTTTGAGAGGTCCCGATCTTATTTTAGCCTTTTTAGGCGTGAATTAGTTTCTTCTGATTTTCACAGATATCGAGTTGAGGAGACCTCAGATTCATGCTTTGACGATTCTATTGAATTCGCAAGGTCCAGTATAATTGATTTGCTTATGGGGTTTGTGTGTATGGGGTTTTGAATGAATCCTAAGCCTTCCAAGGTTTTGTGTGTATCTCACAATCTTGAGGTGGAGCTCGCTTTTGCGAGGTGTTGTTTACTTTCGTGAATGAATGAATTTACCATGACCTTCACGACCACGAAGGGCCTGTTCATGATTGCAAGCTTCACAAAAGTGAAGGCTCGTTCCTTTCCGATGCCAAAGATTTTATAGGGGCTCGCTTAAGCCGAACTCCATGTCACTTTGGTGATCCCTAGGAGGGTTTTTTGCCTTCCATTGCGAGGTTTACGGACATTTTTCCAATTTTGAGCTTTAGGGACCCTTGGTGGCGGTTTTTGGAAGGATTTTCTATGCTAGATCAGTTGGTTAAGTTTTGTATCCTAAACCTCCATTTTCCATTGATTAGTTATGAGTTTTAACATCAAAATATGGGATTTTTATTGGTAAAAAATGAAGTTTTTAAAGAACCCAAGTTCTTACTTAAAATGAAGTTGGTGAACTGGTTTTAAGTCCTTTTTTAAAATAAATATTTTCCCTAATGATTTCCTAAAGCATTGAGTAATGTTTTCAAGTATTAAATTTCAGATTCAAACCTTAAATTTAGAATTGGATTTGGTGTAGCTTGACCCACCTTTCAAGAGGATTGATGTGTGTATTGTTGTATCCAAAAATTATTTTGTGAATACTTGCTTGTGCATAGATTGTGTGGGTTTGTAAGTGATTATGAAGGGGAAGACACAAATATTGGAGTGGTTGTTGATTGATTTAAGGAAAATGGCTTCCTAAACATTCTATTCTAGTTGAATTTGTATGCTTCCTTCATTGCTCATATGTTGGGAGTAATAGGAATGAGTTGAAGGGTTAAATTGTCCACTTGTTACATTTAAATGAACAAAAGGGGCTGAAATAAAAAAGGCTATGTGTTGAACATGATAATATGAATTGCCTTAATGTAACCCTCAATGATTGATTGATGAAATGCTTGAAGCATAATTATGTACTTGAATTGGGTAATTGTTTTCTCTTCTATGTGGTGTGATATTGCTAGCATGCATTAATTATTGGACACCATGATGAGACATGTAATGATTATGAAGCTGAGGCCTTTTCTGGCAAGTGTTATTATGTTGAGGTCTTCGCCGGCGAGTGTGATTTGACCGAGGTCATTACTGACAAGTGTTAATATGCCAAGGTCAATTCTGGCAATGGTTATAAAGCCGATAGGAAATGGTTCCGACAAGAGATTGATTATTGCGACTTGATGTATTTAAAGCTTATGTGTGACTTGCTTGATATTTGAGATTGGTGTACTTGTGGTGTGTGACTCAACTACTTGAGTTTGAAGTTGACTTATTTGATTCCTTTAATTGTTCAATTATGGTGATTGAACTAAGAAATATTGGGTAGGTGAGCCGTGTATTGTAGAATTGTTTGGTTGGGCTGATTTCTACGGAGGTTGTAGTTTGAGGAGCTTCGGTAGGAGAGTCAGAGGTACTCAATTTTTAGCTAGTTCCTTTATTTAGTAGGTTGCCTGTTGGCTACCATGTTGTTGGTACTCAACCCTTGCTTCTACACTTGTGTAGGTTCCGAGCTCGAACCTATGTTATCTCTTTCTCTTTCTTTGATCTTGAGGCTTGTCAAGGACTTCTAGAGGTAATTGCTTGTCATTCGGCGGGCCCTCCTTTTCCTTTGCTTACACTTTGTTCTATTTGAGAAACAAACACTAAGACTTGTATTTTTATTTCTTAATTGTTATACCCCGGAAACTAGTAAGTTAGACTAGAGAGTTCTAGAGTTTTTCATAAGAGTTTTAGAGTTTGGTATGAGGGATAGAATTGTAAAATGATTCCCGTACTTAGAATGAGGGTATTAGGGTTAGGGTGTCAACACGACTACCCAAGGACCAAACCAAGAGGTCCATGAGGAGGACCTCAAAATAGCCCCAAAAGCTGTAAAAACAAAAGCCTCCTACGTAGGGCATTTACGACCAGTAGATGGACCCACGCCCCGTGGGTTCGAGTCGTAGGTCAAGGCTGAAGCTTCCTTGCAATATTGAGCTGCAGACCTCCAACTATGGAGATGCAACATGGATAGTAGACCCACCCACGGTCCGTGGGTGGGGGTCTCGTGAGTGGGGTATATTTTTGAGTTTGAGTTTTTAAGTTAGGGGCTTAGGGGTTAATTAGTAATTAGTTAGGGGTTAAGGGAGGTCGGTTAGTTAGTTATTAAACTACCTATATAAGCCTAATAGACCCCTAAACTAAGTCAATTAGTTTATTCTTCCAAGACCCCAAATTCTCTCAAAATAATCCTCTCTCTTGAAGTGAAGAAGAAGAAGAAGAAGAAGATAAGGAAGTAGGGCAAATTTCCTCCATAATTTCAAGCTATGTTAGGCCTTTTATTTAAGGTATGTTAGCTTAATCATCTATGGGTTCTTCCACCCACAGAGCCTGCTAGGTTTTCCCCCAATTGTGAAGTCAAAACCCAACTCTAGCTAGGGTTTCTTCCTACATTGTGGGTAGTGTTTAGGTATGATTCCAATCTAGTGGATAATACCTAATTATGAATGAATTAGCATTGAATTATGATATTATGATGAATTTATGTGATATCTATGGTAAACCCAAGTCTAATTGATGAATTTGATATTGTGTGGGTTTATACAATGAAAGGTGAAATTGAAGAATTAGAATTGATCTTCTAAAATCAATGTCATGTGTAGTAATTGTTCAAGGTTCTAAAAATATAAACATGAATTGAATTAGACTTTATTGAATATGAAGGATCATAACTAGTAAAGTTGAATTTGAACCTTTATGATCAATTATGACTAGAATCACCTACTAATGATGGATGTGATTAGAATACCTTGAAATCCAGGTATAATGATGATAGAAAGAAGTAAAGCTTGATATGACGGCTTGTAGTCATCAATGTTAGGGCTTTGGGGGTAAAGCTAATATGATGTGATAGTCTTCTGTATTATTTCTCATTTACACACTTAGGCATAAATATGCTAGGAGATCCAAGGTTCTCTAACATAGAATGATTCTAGGTTGGCTTAATAACCTAAAATGAATCAAAGCTTGTTAGTCTAGAATAGCTTGAAGTTGTGACATATGTTCCCTTCATGTATAGCTTTACTTGGTAAGACAAGACCAAGATTGATAGCTTAGGATTGACGATTTACACTCTCCTAAGGGTAGCTTGACTTAGCATTGTAAGATGCATGTCAATGGTAGCATGAGTTAGGAGTAGTCATGGTAGCCTAGGATTGAGGATTTATACTCTCCTAAGGGTAGCTTGAACTAGCATCATTAGGATGCTTTCATGATAGCATAACTTGGTTTGGCCAAGACCATTTCATGGTAGCTTTAGGATTGAGGACTGATACTCTACTAAGGGTAGCTTAGGATTGAGAATCATACTCTCCTAAGGATAGCTTACATTAGCATCTTGGTGTGCTTGTAAGGATAGCTTGACTTTGCATTGTAAGATGCATTTCTACAGTAGCTTAGGATTGACGATCCATACTCTCCTAAGGGTAGTTTGACTTTGCATTGTAAGATGCATTTCAAGTGTAGCTTGAGTTAGGGTTAGTCATGGTAGCTTAGAATTAAGGACTTATACTCTCCTAAGGGTAGCTTAGGATTGAGAATCATACTCCTAATGATAGCTTGCATTTGTATCATTGTGTTCTTGTAAGGATAGTATGACTTAGTTGATCTAGGACTATTTCATGGCAACGAGGATGGAACAGTTGTACCCTTCCTAGAGTAGCTTGGAGTTGCATGTTAGTGCGCCTTCCAAGGTACTTAGTTTAGCATAATATAGTTATGTTAGTAAAATGATATCATGGTCTAGCCTATTAGGGGATTATTCCTTGGTAGCCTTAAATTGAGAAATAGAATTCATTCATGTGTTGTGACTTGCCTTGTACTATATAGAGAAGTACCTTAAATGACTTATGGTAAATAGTAAAGAGGGACTAGTCCCCAACCAGTAAGTATGTCTAATAGCCTAAGGTGATACTTAGTGTGGATAATAGTATGGGATGCTATTCATACATTGCACAAGTATGACTTGAGGCTACTTATGAAGTGTTCTCTTATATAGTATAGACTTAGCTTGGGTTGTTGCTATAGTTTCCTTCCAAGATATGTTTGACTAAAGGTGATAGTTCCCTTGTCTAAATGAAGTAAGCTAAGAATGAGACCGAATGAATGGTAAGTATGCATATATTGACTTCAAGGTTATGCTTAGTGTGAAGGGTATTATGGGATGTGTTTCATGCATTGCACAAGTATGTTTTGAGGTTTCTTAGGAGTATAGTGCTCTTATGGTAGAAAAGCTTAATGACTTGACCATGTTTATAGACTATGGTCAAGTTGACCAAAAAGGGATACTTTTCTTGGGTGGTATTATGGGATGCTATTCATGCATTGCACAAGTATTGCTTTTAGGTTACTTGAGAGTAGTTCTATTATGGTATAGATGACTAAAAAGTTGAATTAATGATTATATGATGCTTATGTTGGAGACTTTGCTTATGATTATGATATTGTCTCTTATGCTTATAGTTTATGTTTTATGAAGTATTTCATATGATTATGGATTATGTCTTATGTTGACTAACCCTTGTCTTATGCTCTTATGATTATGCTAGCTAAAATATTTAGTACATTTTTACTAACGCATAATTTGCCTATATTCTCATCAAATGTAGGGTTTGGAGATTGAGTTCTACTGTTGGAGATAAGTTTCTAGAAGTGTCAAGGTATTGAAGATTTGGTGAGTACTCATAGCTTCGAGGACAATACCCATTAATTCCTTGATGTCTTTTATTTCATGTTGAGACTATTGTATGGGCTATGTCACAAGAGTTTTGTTCTAAAGTTGTGTTAGATGGTTTGAGACAAAAATGTAGTAAAGACTTCCGCTTGCATTTTGTGAAAATGACTTCGATTGTATGGATATAAGTTTTTAAATTTTCCATACTTTTCTATTATCTTATGTTATGATATGATAAGGGCTTGTATGAGACCCCTTCGGGGTCAAGTACGCCTTCTTACATCTAGGGTGTACCCCAGCATCGTCACAAACTTGGTAATCAGAGCACAAAGTTTAGAATGGTTATAGGATTGTCTCAAACCACATCTAGTAAAGTCTTGTTCATAAATGTGAAGCGCGCCACATTTATGAATTGGAGGATATTGGATGTTTAGAAAATCACACTTCTTCATTCTCTAAGTCATGCCATAGAGTTTAACTCTATAAGGTCTCTCTCTTATTCCTTTTTCCAATGGTCCTTAGTATATGACCACTCGAAGTGCTTATGCTACAAGGAGTGAGGGAGAAAGGTTGGTTGTGATGCTAATTATGGCTATGTGATTTGATAGATTTGAGATGATAGATTGTGATGTTGTCTTTAGTATGAATGGGTTGCTTTATGGTTATGATTAGTAGATGATAGACCTGATGTAGTCATGATGAGTTTTGGAGGTATGTTGATAGATTTGATAAATAGAGTGTTTGAGTAATGCCTAGAAGGGTTGAGTGAATAGACTCCTCTAAGAAGAGTAGAATTGTTGTTCTTTTTGGTTTAGAATCATTATGGGTGATGGGTGAAAAATCTTAGTGATGACTTGTTCCTACCTTGGAGTTGAAATAAATGAGGCTTAGAAGAGTCCGTATAGGCTTACTCCCAAGGGGGAGATGATGCGCTTAGATAGCAAGGTCGTTGAGTGTTCATGATGTTCATGAGTTAGGTTTGCTTAAAATTCTCACCTTGAGAGGTGTAGTGAGTATGAGAAATTTAGTCCCGGCTTGGTAGGCTCATGTGAGATCTTGAATGGTATTAGTAAGGTTGATTGTGAGCTAGAGTTGCTTAAAGAGAACCTCTCTAAGTTAGAAGTATCGGTGGGGATCTTAGACAGGCAAGTTAAGAAATAGATGAACAAGGAAGTTGTTCCCATGAAAATGTTAAGGAGTGATATTTTAGTAAGGTTTAGTTGAGGATGCTACTTGGGAGGCCTAAGGCCAATAAGAAGTCCCAATATCCTCATTCTTTTTCCTTGTATTCCTCTTTTAGCATTTAAGGTCTTGAGATGATAAGTTCCTCTTGATATGCTTTTTATATGAAGCCATGTGTGATTTTTGTGTTGCCATGATTTCCTAATATTCATGTTCATGAAAATGCTTAGGTCTTGTTAGAAATGTCTTATATGCATTGTTTTGCCTCATGTTGTAGTGCATTTGAGTAGAATTGCATAGACTTCATGAGATGAGTTAATGAGCATGCCTTTAGTTTGGAGTTGAAAGATTCCTCCTTGAATAAATGCTTTTTGAGAGTAATTTGCATTTAGGCTCCATGAGTGTGTGTTGAGCATGTTTTAGCTAGGAGATGTTAGTTCCTCCTTGAAAATGAGTAGATATAGAATTTCATGCATTTTGGGTTGGTAGAAGTAGTTCTTACTCCCTTGTGTTGCATTGAATGTGTTTAGCTTGGAATTGAAGTTTCCTTGCTTGGTCGTGTGCATTTATATGTAGTGCATCCATGATGGGCTTCTAGTCTAGAGTTGTGACTTTAAGAAGTGTTTAGAATTGTAATTCAAGGATGAATGATCCCAATGGGGAGATATTGTTATACCCCGAAAACTAGTAAGTTAGACTAGAGAGTTCTAGAGCTTTTCGTAAGAGATTTAGAGTTTGGTATGAGGGATAGAATGGTAAAATGATTCCCATACATAGAATGAGGGTCTTAGGGTTAGGGTGTCAAGGTACGACTCCCAAAGGACCAACCCAAGGGGTCCTTGAGGAGTGCCTCAAAACAGCCCCAAAAGCTGTCAAAAAACAACCTCCCACAAAGGACATTTACGGCCAGTAGATGGACCCACGCCCCGTGGGTTGAGGTCATAGGTAAAGGCTGAAGCTTCCCTGCAATATTGAGCTACAGACCTCCACCTACGGAGGTGCAGCACAGACAGTAGACCCACCCACGGTCTGCGGGTGGGGGTCTCGTGAGTGGGCCAGATTTTTGAGTTTGAGTTTTTAAGTTAGGGGCATAGGGCTTAATTAGTAATTATTTAGGGTTAAGGGAGGTCAGCTAGTTAATTATTAAACCACCAATATAAGCCTAATAGACCCCTAAACTAAGTCAATTAGTTCATTCATCCAAGACCCCAAATTCTCTCTAAATAATTCACTCTCTAGAAGTGAAGAAGAAGAAGAAGAAGAAGAAGAGAAGGAAGTAGGGTATATTTCCTCCATTGTTAAAGGCTTGGTTAGGGATTTGGTTTAAGGTATGTTAGCTTAATCATCTGTAGGTTCTTACACCCATAGAGCCCCCTAGGTTTTCCCTCAATTGTGAAGTCAAAACCCAACTCTAGCTAGGGTTTCTTCCTACATTGTGCATAGTGTTTAGGTATGATTCCAATCTAGTAGATAATACCTAATTATGAATGAATTATAATTGAATTATGATATTATGATAATTTATGTGATTTCTATGGTAAACCCGAGTCTATTTGATGAATTTGATATTATGTGGGTTTATGCCATGAAAGGTGAAATTGAAGAATTAGAATTGATCTTCTAAAATCAATGTCATGTGTAGTAATTGTTCAATGTTAGGAACATATAGACATGAATTGAATTAGACTTTATTGAATATGAAGGATCATAACTAGTAAAGTTGAATTTGAACCTTTATGATCAATTATGACTAGAATCACCTACTAATATTGGATGTGATTAGAATACCTTGAAATCTAGGTATAATGATGATAGAAAGAAGTAAAGCTTGATATGAAGGCTTGTAGTCATCAATGTTAGGGCTTTAGGGGTAAAGCTAATATGATGTGATAGTCTTCTGTATTATTTCTCATTTACACACTTAGGCATAAATACACTAGGAGATCGTGGTTCTCTCACATAGAATAATTCTAGGTTGGCTTAATAACCTAAAATGAATCAAAGCTTGTTAGTCTAGAATAGCTTGAAGTTGTGACATATGTTCTCTTCACGTATAGCTTTACTTGGTAAGAGAAGAACAAGATTTATAGCTTAGGATTGACGATTTACACTCTCCTAAGGGTAGCTTGGCTTAGCATTGTAAGGTGCATGTCAACGGTAGCATGAGTTAGGAGTAGTCATGGTAGCCTAGGATTGAGGATTTATACTCTCCTAAGGGTATCTTGAATTAGAATCATTAGGATGCTTTCATGATAGCATGACTTGATTTGGCCAAGACCATTTCATGGTAGCTTTAGGATTGAGGACTTATACTCTACTAAGGGTAGCTTAGGCTTGAGAATCATACTCTCCTAAGGATAGCATACATTAGCATCTTGGTGTGCTTGTAAGGGTAGCTTGACTTTGCATTGTAAGATGCATTTTTACGGTAGCTTAGGATTGAGGAATTATACTATCCTAAGGGTAGCTTAGGATTGAGCATCCATACTCTCCTAAGGGTAGCTTGACTTTGCATTGTAAGATGCATTTCAAGGGTAGCTTGAGTTAGGGTTAGTCATGGTAGCTTAGGATTGACGACTTATACTCTCCTAAGGGTAGCTTAGGATTGAGAATCATACTCTCCTAAGTATAGCTTGCATTTGTATCACAGTGTACTTGTAAGGGTAGTATGACTTAGTCGGTCTAGGACTATTTCATGGTAGCTAGGATGGAACACTTGTATGCTTCCTAGAGTAGCTTGGACTTGCATGTTAGAGTGCCTTCTAAGCTAGTTAGTTTAGCATAATATTGTTATGTTAGTAAGATGATAGCATGGTCTAGCCTATTAGGGGGCTATTCCTTTGTAGCCTTGAATTGAGAAATAGAATCCATTCATTTGTTGTGACTTGCCTTGTACTAAATAGAGAAGTACCTTAAATGACTTATGGCAAATAGTAAAGAGGGACTAGTCCCCAACTAGTGAGTATGTATGATAGCCTAAGGTGGTACTTAGTGTGGATAGTAGTATGGAATGCTATTAATACATTGCACAAGTATGACTTGAAGCTAGTTATGAAGTGTTCTCTTATATAGTATAGACTTAGCTTGGGTTGTTGCTATAGTTGCCTTCCAAGATATGTTTGACTAAAGGTGATAGTTCCCTTTTCTAAATTAAGTAAGCTAAGAATGAGACCAAATGAATGGTAAGTATGCATATGGTGACTTCAAGATTATGCTTAGAGTGAAGGGTAGTATGGGATGCCTTTCATGCATTGCACAGGTTTGCTTTTAGGTTTCTTAGGAGTATAGTGCTCTTATGGTAGGAAAGCTTAAATACTTGACCATATATATAGACTATGGTCAAGATGACCAAAAATGGATACTTAGCTTGGGTGGTATTATGGGATGCTATTCAGGAATTGCACAAGTATTGCTTTTAGGTTACTTGAGAGTAGTTCTATTATGGTATAGATGACTAAAGAGTTGAATTAATGCTTATATTATGCTTATGTTTGAGACTTTGCTTATGATTATGATATTGTCTCTTATGCTTATAGTTTATGTTTTATAAAGTGTTTCATATTATTATGGATTATGTCTTATGTTGGCAAACCCTTGTCTAATGCTCTTATGATTATGCCAGCTAACATATTTACTATATTTTTTACTAACGCATACTTTGCCTATATTCTCATCAAATGTAGGGTTTGTAGATAGAGTTCTACTCTTGGAGATAAGTTTCTAGAAGTTGCAAGGAGTTGAAAATTTTTTGAGTCCTTATAGCTTCGAGGACAACACCCATTATTTCCTTTATGTCTTTTATTTCATATTGAGACTATTGTATGGGCTATGTCCCAAGAGTTTTATTCTAATCTTGTGTTAGATGGTTTGAGACAAAAGTGTAGTAAAGACTTCCACTTGCATTTTATGAAAATGACTTCGATTGTTTGGGTAAAAGTTTTTAAATTTTCCGTACTTTTCTATTATCTTATGTTATGATATGCTAAGGGTTTTTATGGGACCCCTTTGGGGTCAAGTACACCATGTTATATCTAGGGTGTACCCCTTGGTTGTGACATTAATTCTGTACGTATGTATTTATTGGCTTGTATATGTGATAACCATATTTTGGGGGTTTAAATATAAAAATTAGTTTTCCGCTATATCTAGTTTTTTCTTTTATTGTTATTCTTCTTTTCTTTAATTTTTATTAGGTGGAGGCTTATTTGTCTTGGTGGGAAAAGACAAGTGTATCACGTCCATTTTTGGGTCATGAAAAATGGTATTAGAACCCCTGCTTCATAGGTCTAATATGTGTATAAGGCAAGTCTAAGAAGAGCCTTGAGTATCCCTATGGAGACATATGTAATTATCTTAAAGAGGCAACACATATTGTTAGGAAACTTCCTTATATTCATCCTTTCTTATTGTGCGTGGTTGCCTTCGCAAGTGCTGAGTTACCGTATGTTATTTTGGTAGATGCGGAGGACCAGAGCTTCTGTTTAAAGTGATAGAAGAAAGGCAGTCCTCGAGCATGTTATTGAAGACCCAACTAGGAGTAGAGGCAGGGGTCATACTCGTGGAGTAGCACCAAGTAGAGGTCATGCCCATGGAGCAGAAGCAGCTAGAAGTAAGGTTAGAGAGGCTTCTCCTATGCTATGGGTTGAGGTTGCTAAGGACTAGGTTCCTCTCGAGTTTAGAGCTCCATAATCTCATTAGACTTTACTGAGGATGCTTGGGGTGATAGAGAACCTTTATCCGGGTGGTGCACCCGGCACATCCCAGGGTGATTAGACAACAATAGGGGAGCAGATTCCAGGTGTTCATGTTAAGGTGTGCCAGACACTAGTGGTTCCTGCACTAGCTATTGGTGCATAGATTTCTCCTAAGGTTATATTGACATCAGCTGACCAGTAGTTCTATGAGAGGTTTCAGAAGATGAAACCACCTAAGTTTCAGGAAGGTAAGAGCGAGGATTCTCATGAGTTTTTGACTTTGTTCCATTAGACGCTTGAGGCATGGGTATAGTTGATGCTTGTGGTGTCCAGTTTGTTGCACTTTAGCTTCATGGTTGGGCCAAAGAGTGGTAGAGAACTTTTTTGAGGTCTAGACCAGTTGGATCTCCTCCAACATAGTAGGATGCATTTTCTAGTGCTTTATAGGACGACTAAATTTTATGAGCATGAGAGAGAAGAGTAGTATAAGGTTTGAGAACTTGACCCAGGGTAGTCTATCTATGACCGAGTATAAGGCCCATTTTCATGAGCTTTCTAGACATGCTATGACTATTGTCCGGTATAAGGCTTAGAGTGTAACACCTCAGACTTGAGAAAATAGAAAATGCAGCCTTCCAGAATCTAGTGTCAGAACCAACGGAAACCACCCACGAACCGTAGGTGGAACCATGGACCATAGGTGGGGTCCCGTGGTTCTGAACCAGACTTAGGAAAATTTCAGAATCATAAGATGAGACCTATAGTCGTGGTACACGGTCCATCTATGGACGCACAAATCGTAGATGGAGTCCATCATTGGGGTACAAATTGTTTTGGTCTTTGATCCCACACACGGTCAACCAGTATGGTCCGTGATTGAACCTACGGACTATAGATTTGGCCGTAGGTGAGGGTCATCAGCCAATTAGAGGAAAATTATTGTTGGGTCTTCAAACAGACATATTTTTTAGCACATTAGGTGGTCCATGACCTATCAAATGAAATATAATTGAATCCTCTTTCCAACACCACCGAGTTTGCTAAATACCATCTCGGAGTAAATAGTTATGCTCGTTTTAGTGAAGCCCTATCGGGCAGAGCTTGACCGATGACCCCTACTAATGATTTGTAGGTCAACCGATGGTCCGTAGGTCCCTCCGTGGATGACCTTTGTCATCTTTTAAGTTAGGGTCATTTAGGTATTTTTCCTATGCGTTAGGGCACTTAAACTACGTCGTTTAATGCCTAAATTATGTAATTTTACTCACTTTAAGCCTAATAACTTAGTCAGACATACCCAAAACCTTATTCTCTAAAATTCATCAAACTTAGAGCAAAATGGAGAAGAAACAGGCAATTGTTTCCCAAGAACAATCAGAAGGTTTGCTTCAAGTTTCATCCCCGAAATCGAAGGATTTCTCCATAGATTTCATCACCAGGTATGTGGGATTTCACTAGTGGGTTCCTTTCATCCACTAGGTCCCTAGAATTCGGTCAGATTATTTATTCTCTATAGCTTGTTTAGACCTAGGGTTTCTAAAACCTTGGATAATTGTTGTGATTTATCTATTTTAGTATTTCCAATCGAATTATCATGTTTTTGTTGGAAAGTTTGCTTAGTTTCTTGCATGAAACTCAGAACCTTAGTTGTGTAGATTCTGTTAGTTCATGATTTACACTTGCTAGGTTAGTTAAACTTATAAACATGCTCCAGTTTTCGAATGTTACATTGTTAGTTCCTAAATGTTTTATTCTTAGATTTGCATGTTAGAACATTGAGCTATCTAGTATTTCAGTTATGTTGTGTCATACACATTTCTAGTTGGGAGCAGGCTTAACACTGAGTTGGACTAGGGTTCAACGTACCCTCATAGTCCCAGAACTACGTTCCCCTATAGGATTATAAGTCCCCTCTGTTAGGCATCATATTTAGTGATCATACCTGTCATGCCTTTATACTCCTACCAAGGTATATTGGGTCCTCTCGATGGGGCGTATACATCGGACTCCACAGTTAGATCATGTGGTTTTAAGTCGGTTAATAGTAGCTCTCACAGTCAGACTCTAGTGCATTTGACCAGGTTTTTAGTTTACACCTCAATATTCAGTCTTAATATGTTTTGTTCATGATTAGTATTTGGTCATTGCATTTTGCTCCGTTTTAAGTATGTTTCAGTATTATTATTCTGTTCATATTATATCATTGCTCAGTTATGCATTGTTCAGCTTATATAGTTTGTTCATCTATTATCTATATCATACATGCTCAGTACATTCCAAGTACTGATGAATACTCTGCACTACATCCTTTCATGATGTAGGTTCAGGTATTCAGCATCCAGATCATGCTTAGATCGACCTTGTGCTTCAGTGGTAAGTCCTCATACTTCGAGGATAACAAACTTGTGTTTCATTTTTTAGTCTTTTATTCTGTTTTCAATCTTGCTAGAGTTAGCTGGGGGCATGTCCCAGCAACTCTAGTCAGTTAGAGGTTTTTCAGACATAATACTAGAATCAGTTTGACTTGTTAAGTTTATCTTTCAGTATTGTTAAACTCTTAGTGTGTTTTTATACTTCAGACTAATTAGGTATTCCCCACTTTCACTTATCAATTGATTTATCTTCTGCAATAGTTCATGTTTTCATTTAGATATCTTTTAGTATGCTTATGATATGCCTGATTCAGGGTTTGCTTGGGGACACTCGTAATCCTAGCTCCCATGTTACATCAAGGGGATAGCCTTGGGGTGTGACAATGTTGGTATCAAAGCATTAGTATTAAGATTCTTGGGATGTCTGAAAGTCGCACTAAGTAGAGTCTCTTTCATGGGTATGAAGTGCACAACATCTATGAGAGGGAGGCTACGAAGTGTTTTAAGAAAAACTTCACTTTCCTTGTTATTCTTATCATGTGTGGGTATGATCCAACTTCTATTTGCTAATTTTTTGTTATGCATTTCAGATCATGCCTTCTTGTAGAGCTTACGCATGGAATGCTAATGCACGCAATTCTAACACAGTTCCTCCAGTCCCAAACCATGAGGTTACGAATGCAAAATTTTGGAATGCGATCCAACTTTTGGCTCAAAGTGTAGCCAACCAGAACAATCAACAGGTCCAAGTACCTACTAACACCAACAATGGATCACTGGCAGCTAGGGTTGAGATTTTGTTTGAATGAATCTGCCTCAGTTTATAGAGTCGTAGATTGGTGAAGACCCACAGAACTTCATTGACGTGGTTAAGACAATCTTTGGAGTGATGTAAGTGACTGGTAATGAAAGGGTGGAGTTGGCATCCTACCAGCTTAAGGATGTGGCGCATATATGGTTCATGCAGTGAAAGGACAACAGGGGTGTGAATGCAGCTCCTGTGACTTAGGAGTGTTTTATTGGAGCTTTTCTAAATAAATTCTTCCCAAGGGAGTTAAGAGAAGCCAAGACACAAGAGTGTATGAATTTGAAGCAGGGTACAATGTCAGTCCAAGAATAGAGACTTAAGTTCACCCAGCTCTCTAGGTATACTCCATACATGGTTATTGATTCGAAGGCACAAATGACCAAGTTCTTGTTTGAGGTGTCCGATTTGGTGATGATCGAGTGCAGGAATGCTATGCTGTTAGGGGATAAGAACATCTCTAGGCTTATCAGTCATGCTCAGTAGGTTGAGGGAGATAAGCTTAGGGAAATGGCTAAGGACAACAAGAAGGCTAGGACAAGGAATTATGTATACTTTCAGCAGAAATTGGGTAGTGGAAATCACTCACAGTTTCAACATAGGTCTACAGCCCTAGCACCTTCATCAGCTAGTGCTCCATCTCCCAAGTTTTGACAGGATCAGAAAGGTAGGGCATCAGGCTCTAAGTCTCAGGGGAATAATTCAGGTAACAGGACTTTCCCAACTTGTCCAAAGTGTGGTAAGAACCATCCGGGCGAATGTCTTGCAGGCAAGGAAGGGTGCTTTGGGTGTGGTCAGTCCAGCCATAGGTTAAAGGATTGCCCTTCAGCCAGGCACGAGCAAGGAGGTAACAATAATAGGGCTCAATCTATAGCTCCAGAAGCACCAGCAAGTTGCCCAACTCAGCAGGGTGCTTCATCTTGTATAGTTGGCGGTCAGCGCCAGAACAGGTTGTATACTCTCCTTGCTCGCCAGGACCATGAAGATTCTCATGATGTGGTCACTGGTATGTTACGAGTCTTTCATTTAGATGTTTATTTATTGTTAGATCCAGGGGATACTATTTCTTTTGTAACTCCCTATATAGCAGTAAACTTTGATGTCAGTCCAGAAACTATTTCAGAACCCTTTTCAATCTCTACTCCAGTTGGTAACCCAGTTATAGCTAGACGGGTATACATAAATTGCCCTGTCACAGTTCTCAGAAAGTCACCTCAGCAGATCTTTAAGTGTTAGAAATGGTACACTTCGATATCATTCTAGACATAGATTGGTTACATTCCTGTTATGTCTCAGTCAATTGTAGAACTAGAATCATTCAGTTTCAGTTTCCAAATGAGGCAGTCTTTAGAGTGGAAAGGTAGTAGCTCAGTGCCTATATGTCAATTTATCTCTTATCTTAAGGCCAAAAGGATGATTTCCAAAGGATATGTCTATCATCTTGTTCGGGTTAAGGATTAATGATCCGAAACCCTAAATCTTGAGTCAGTCCCAGTAGTAAATGAGTTTCCAGAAGTATTTCCAAAAGATCTTCCCGGAGTTCCTCCCGAAAGGGAAATCCACTTCGGAATTGATCTCCTTCCAGATACCCTACCTATTTCGATTTCTCCTTACAAAATGGCTCCAGTTGAGCTTAAGGAATTTAAAGAATAGTCGAAATACCTTCTAGATAAGGGCTTCATCAGACCTAGTATCTCTCTATGGGGTGCTCTAGTGTTGTTCGTGAAAAAGAAAGATGGATCTCTCAAAATGTGTATTGACTATCGGCAATTGAACAAAGTAAGAATCAAGAATAAGTATCCCATCCCCAAAATTGATGACTTGTTTGACCAACTTTAGGGTGCTAGTTACTTTTCTAAGATAAACCTTAAATCCGGCTATCATCAGCTCAGAGTCAGAGATAGTCACATTCCAAAGACAAATTTCAAAACTCAGTATGGTCATTATGAATTTGTAGTTATGTCTTTTAAACTAACAAATGCTCATGCAGCTTTCATGGATTTAATGAACAAGGTGTTCAAACAATATTTGGACTTGTTCATCATCGTCTTTATTGATGATATCCTTATTTATTCTCGGAATAAGGAGGAGCATGCGACTCATCTGAGATTTGTTCTTCAGACTCTCAAGGATAGCCAGTTATTCGCTAAGTTCAGTAAATGTGAATTCTGGTTACAGTCATTCACTATCCTTGGTCATGTGGTATATAGTGAAGGAATCTATGTGGATTCTCATAAAATAAAGGCAATGAAGCAATGGGCCAGACCCACCTCTCTAATAAATATCAGCAATTTCTTGGGTTTGGCCAGTTATTACAGGGGATTTGTTGAAGGATTTTCATCCATAGCTTCCCCATTGATCAAGTTTACTCAGAAGAAGGTCAAATTTCAGTGGTCAAATGAATGTGAGAAAAGCTTATCAGAATTGAAGACTGGGTTGACTACAACTCATGTCTTGACTCTACCAGATGACTCAGACGGTTATGTAATTTAATTTGATGCATCCAGAGTCGGCTTAGGTTGTGTGTTGATACAGCAAAGTAAGGTCATAGCTTATGCTTCCAGACAACTTACAGTACATAAGAACTACCCGACTCATGACCTCGAGGTTGCATCCATAGTTACATTTTGGAGACAGCTATCAGAACTTTGTATGGTCATTAGGAATTTGTAGTTATGTCTTTTGGATTAACAAATGCTCCTGCAGCTTTCATGGATTTAATGAACAAGGTGTTTAAATAGTATTTGGACTTGTTCCTCATCGTATTTATTGATGATATCCTTATATATTCTCGAAATAAGGAGGAGCATGCGACTCATTGGAGAGTTGTTTTTCAAACTCTCAAGGATCTCCAATTATTCACTAAGTTTAGTAAATTTGAATTCTGGTTATAGTCAGTGATTTTCCTTGGTCATGTGGTGTCTTGTGAAGGAATTCGAGTGGATTCTCAGAAAATAGAGGCAGCAAAGAAATGGCCCAAACCCACCTCCCTAACAGATATCAAAAGTTTCTGGGGTTTGGCCAGTTATTACAGGAGATTTATTGAAGGATTTTCATCCATAGCTTACCCATTGAACAAAGTGACTCAGAAGAAGGTCAAATTTCAGTGGTCAGATGAATGTAAGAAAAGCTTCTCAGAACTAAAGACTAGGTTGACTACAACTCCTGTCTTGACTCTACCAGATGGCTCAAATGGTTATGTGATTTATTGTGATGCATCCAGGGTCGGCCTAGGTTGTGTGTTGATGCAGCGAGGTAAGGTCATATCTTATGCTTCTAGACAACTTAACGTACATGAGAAGAACTACCAGACTCATGACGTCAAGCTTGCAGTTGTAGTATTTACCCTAAAAATTTGGAGACATCACTTGTATAGTATTCATGTAGATGTGTTCACAAATCATAAGAGCCTCCAGTATGTGTTCACCCAGAAAGAGTTGAATCTTTGTCAAAGGAGATGGCTTGAGTTCCTCAAGGGCTACGATATGAATGTGCTTTACTATCCTGATAAGGCCAATGTAGTGGCGAATGCTCTCAATAGACTATATATGGGTAGTGTAGCACATGTTAAGGAAGGAAAGAAGGAATTAGCAAAAGATGCTCACAGCTTGCTCGCTTGGGAGTGGGTCTTACGAACATGTCAGATTGTGGTGTGATAATTCAGAATGGGTCAGAATCTTTATTGGTAGCAGAGGTTAAGGAAAAACATGAGAGTGATCTTATATTACTTATGTTAAAAAGTGCAGTTCAATAGCAGATAGTTAGGTTTTCTCCCATGGGGGAGATGGTGTGCTTCTTTACCAGGGTCGCTTATGTGTTCCTAATGTGGGTGAGTTAAGGCATCAGAACCTTACAAAAGCCCATTCATCCAGGTGCGCCACTAAGATGTACCATGAACTGTGAGAAGTCTTTTGGTGGAACGGCATGAAGAGGGACATAGAAGATTTTGTGGTTAAGTGTCCTAATTGTCAACAAGTTAAGGTAGAACATCAAAAACCAGGAGGTATGACACAAGAGATTGACATTCCAACACGGAAGTGGGAAGTGATAAACATGGACTTCATTACGGGTTTAGCTCGTACTCGGAGACAGCATGACTCTATTTGGGTGATAGTTGACAGAGTTACTAAGTCCGCTCATTTCTTGGCTATCCAGACTACAGATTCAGTGAAAAATTACGTTAAGCTCTACATTAATGTAAAAGTCAGGTTGTATAGGGTTCCTTTATCTATAATCTCAGATAGAGGTTCTCAATTTACCTTTCATTTTTGGAGATCGTTTTAGAAAGGTCTTGGCACCCAGGTAAATCTCAGTACAGTATTTCATTCACAGATAGATGATCAGGCAGAGTGTGCCATTCATACCTTAGAGGACATGTTGAGAGCTTGCGAGATTGATTTCAAGGGTAGTTGCAATGATCACCTACATCTCATAGAGTTTGCCTATAATAATAGCTATCATTCCATCATTCAGATGGCCCCTTGTGAGGCATTATACGGGCTTAGATGTAGATCTCTGTTCGGTTGGTTTGAAGTAGGTTAAGCAGCATTGATTGGGCCAGATTCGGTTCATGAAGCTATGGAAAAAGTTCAGCTCAGCAAAGATAGACTTAAGATAGCTTAGAGTTATCAGAAGTCCTATGCAGATGTAAGGAGAAGGGACTTAGAGTTTGAGATCAATGATGGGGTTTTCCTAAAGGTGTCATCTATGAAGGGGGCCATGAGATTTGGCGAGAAAAGGGAAGCTCAATCCGAGATATATAGGTCTCTACAAAATCCTGAAGAGGGTTGGTAAGGTGACTTATGAGTTAGAGTTACCAACAAAACTAGCAGTGGTTCATCCAGTATTTCACATTTCCTTGTTGAACAAGTTTGTGGATGATCCGGCATCCATAATACCATTAGAGAGTGTATCTGTGAAGGATAGTCTCACTTATGAAGAGGTGCCAATTGAGATTCTTAACTGTCAAGTTCGTAGGTTGAGAAATAAAGAAGTCGCTTTAGTAAAGGTTTTGTGGAGGAGTCAGTTCGTAGAGGGAGCTACTTGTGAAGCAAAAGTAGACATAAAGGCCAAGTATACTCATTTCTTTCCTTTTGATTCCACTTCAGCTTCAGGTGATAGTTCCTCTCCAGTCTCTCAGTTTACTCTTGCATAAAATTCAGTCTTAGTATCATATTCCTTTAGTTGTTCTTGCATTTCAGCAATATTTTCATGTTCTTGGAACTCAGTTCAGTTAGATTTCATTTTCTAGTACTTAGTGGTAGGGATTGCATATCCTTCCCTCCAGACTCAACTTGTTTAGACTTCACTCGAGGACGAATGTTCCTCAGGGGGAGATATTGTAACACTTCGAACCTGAGAAAATTAAAAATGCAGCTTTCTAGAATCTGGTGTCAAAACCAACGAAAACCACCCATGGACCATAGGTGGAACCACGTACTATAAGTGGGCTCTCATGGTTCAGTCCCAGACTTAGGAAAATTTCAAAATCTAAAGATGAGACCTATGGTCGTGGCCCACATTCTGTTGATGGACCCACGGACCATAGGTGGATTTTGCCGTTGGGGTCCAAATTTGTATGATCTCTGATCCCACCAAAGGTCAACCAGTACGGTCCATGATTTGACCTATGGACCGTAGGTTTGACCGTAGGTTTGACCGTAGGTGAGGGTCAGCAGCCAATTAGAGGAAAATTCATATTGGGTCACCTTCAAACAATCATATCTTTTAGTACAGAATAAATTAGGTGGCCCATGACCTATCAAATGAAAGATAATTGAATCCTCTTTCCAATGCCACCAAGTTTGCTAAAATCCCATCTTGGAGTAAAAAGATATGCTCGTTTTAGTGAAGGCCTGTCAGGCAGAACTTAACCGACGACCCCTACCGATGGTTGGTAGGTCAACCGAAGGTCCGTAGGTCCCTCTATGGATGACCTTCATCAGCTTTTAAGTTAAGGTCATTTAGGCCTTTTTCCTATACGTTGGGGCCCTTAAACTATGCCGTTTAATGACTAAACTACGTCGTTTTACTAAGTTTAAGCCTAATAACATTCAGACATACCCAAAACCTTTATTCTCCAAAATTCATTAAACTTGGAGCAAAAAGCAGAAGAAAGAAATGATAGTTTCCCAAGAACAATCAGAAGGTTTGCTTCAAGTTTAAGCCCCGAAATCAAAGGATTTCTCCGTAGATTTCGTCACCAGGTATGTGGGATTTCACTAGTGGGTGCCTTTCAACCACTAGGTCCCTAGAATTCAATTAGATTCTTGATTCTCTATATCTTGTTTAGACCTAGGGTTTCTAAAACCTTTGATAATTATTGTGATTTAGTTGTTGTAGTATTCGTAATCGAATTATCATGTTTTCTTGGAAAGTTTGCTTAGTTCCTTGCATGAAACTCAGAACCCTAGTTGTGTAGATTCTCATAGTTCATGAATTACACATGCTAGGTCAGTTAAATAGATAAACATGCTCTAGTTTTCAAATGTTACATTGTTAGTTCCTAAATGTTGCATTTTCAAATTTGCATGTCAGAACATTGAGCTATCTAGTATTTCAGTTATGTTGTGTCATACACATTTCCAATTAAGAGTAAGCTTAGCACCAAGTTGGACAAGGGTTTAGCGTACCCTTATAGTCCCAAAACTACGTGCCCCCATAGAATTATAAGTCCCCTCTATTGGGCATCATATTTAGTGATCACGCCAGTCATGTCTTTATACCCTAGCAATGTATATTGGGTCCTCTCGATAGGGTGTATATATCAAACTCCATATTTAGCTCATTTGGTTTTATGTCGGTTAATTGTAGCTCCCACAATCAGACTCTAGTTCATTTGACCATGTTTCAGTTTATACCTCAGTATTAAGTCTTAGCGTGTTTTGTTCATGATTAGTACTTGGTCGTTGCATTTAGCTCAGTTTTTAGTATGTTTTGGTATCATTATTTTGTTCAAATTGTATCATTACTTATTTATGCATTGTTCAGCTTATATATTTTTTTCAGGTATTATCTATATTCTGCATGCTCAGTATATTCCAAGTACTAACACATACTCTACGCTACATCATTTCATGATGTAGGTTCAAGTTTTCAACATCCAGATCAAGCTTAGATTGACTTTCAGTCTTTATTCAGCAGCTTTAGTGGTGAGTCCTCATACATTGAGGACAACAGACATGTGTTTCATTTTTTAGTCTTTTATTCAGTTTTCAATTTTGCTAGAGTTAGTTGGGGGAATGTCCCAGCAACTCTAGTTAGTTAGAGGTTTTTTAGACATAGCACTAAAATCAGTTTGACTTGTTAAGTTTATCTTTCAGTATTGTTAAACTCTTAGTATGTTTTTATACTTCAGACTAGTTGTGTATTCCCCACTTTCAGTTATCAATTTATTTAGCTTCCACAATATTTCATGTTTTCATTTACATATCTTTCAGTATGCTTATGATATGCCAGTTTCAGGGTTAGCTTGGGGTCACTCTCTAACACCCTGTATCCAAAAAAGGGAAATGCAACCAATTCTAGGAAGTTGTCGGTGCCATCTACGCAAGCCAACCATGGCCCGTGGGTTGAACCATGTATCGTAAATAGGTTCGTGGATAGGCCACCCAAAGTAGGTTGTCCAGGCAGGAATCACAACTAGACCTACGAACCATTGATGGGTCTAAGGTATGTGGTCCAGGGGTCCGTATGTGGCCCAAAAACCTTTGTACTTAGTGATGATTAACCAGGATGAACCGTGGGTCAGTCCAAGGTCCATCAGTCAGGGTCTCGTGGGTCGTGACTGGCAGTTAATTTTAGGGACTTACGGGTCCTTTTTAGTTTTAATTCAATTGAACTGGTGTCGTTATACCCAAGTCTAGAACACCTATATAAGTAATTTTAACCCCCAAAATCCTCAATTCAAGTCATTCTCTCAAATCCCAAAAAGAAAACCCTAAACTCCTCTCAAATATTATCTCTCTAGAAGTTGGAAGAAGAAGGAAGAAATTGAAGTTAAGGTCAAGTCAAGTCTCCAATCTTCAAGCTTTTTGTAGGCTTTGTGACTAAGGTATGATGGCTTTTCATCTATGGGATCCTTCCTCCCATGGAGTCCCCTATAATTCCCCTAATTTGAAGAAGAATTCCCCAATTCTAGTTAGGGTTTCTTTCAATGTTGTGGGTTATGATGAATGTTGATCCAATTGAGTGGATTATGATTGTTTATGATTGAATTGATGGGATTACATGTTTTTAGGATGAAATTACATGTGCCCGTGCCTATTCGATGATTCTAACCTAAAATTGATATAATTGGGTTGATGTCATAAAGGGAAATTTTATGGGTTAGGGTTATCCTTATAGAATTAATGATTTATGATGAAAATTGCCTAACAATAAATCATAGATGATGATCATGAAATGTAGATGCTTTGAGAGTGAAGCTTATGATATGAATTATTCGTAATTGATGCTAGTGTGGTGGAAGAGATACTTCCCACAAGAATTTCTTAAGTATGAATGTATGAATGTGAAAGATTTTGTCACATGAATGATTCTAGGTTGAAAGGATTGCTCACTTAAAAGTAATCTAGACTAAAAGATTATGTAATTGATGAGGCTAGAGGGGACTACCCTTGACCTCCATATGAGAATGATATGAGGTGTGTTCCCGTACTCCTTAGATTTGAACAAGAGGTGATTCCCCAGGTTCCTATTATGATGAATGGACATGGAGGCAAGTACCCATGTTCCTTATGAAATGGTGTGGAGGTCAGTACCTGTGTCATATGATTTGATTGTGGAGGTGAGTTCCCATGATCTCAAAGTAAGGCATGAGGCGAATACCCATTAGCCTTTGTAAGTTAAGCAAAGAGGTGAACCCCCATGTCTTTAAAAGTAAGTGTGAATAATGTGAACTATGTTATGAAGAATGAATAATGTGGATTGTTGCTTGAGATGCCTACCATGAGGTAAGCTTGACTAGAGGCGAATGACCCAAGTCTTGACTATGGAGAAGTAAGGTTGCTTGAAAAGTGTTCCTTTCTTATTATGATGATGATTTATGTGCGTTGACTAATTTTTATGTTTATGTTGTTATGCTAGCTATCATATTTAGTACATGTTTGTACTAACGCATACTCTTCCCTACATTTCTTATCAAAATAAAGGGTCCGACGAACTTGATTCTCACATTCGTGGCTAGGTTCATAGTTGATCAAGGAGTGAAGATTTTGTGAGTCCTCATAGCATTCGAGGATTTGGCCACCATTTTGCTTTATGCCTTTATTTTATGTTTGGACTATTGTGTGGGTTGTGTCCCAAGATTTATCCAAGTTGGTTAGATGGTTTGAGACAATTGTATTAGACTTCAGCTTGTTTTATAAACACTTTGATTGTTTTAAAATGCTTTCAATTTTGACACCATTTTCTATTACTTTATGTTAGGATATCCTAGGTGCCTTGTATGAGACCTCTCGGGGTCTTGTACGCCTTGTTACATCTAGGGGGTACCCTAGGTCGTGACAAACTTGGTAATCAAAGCACAAGGTTTAGAATGGTTCTAGGATGTCTCAAGCCAGGTCAAATAGAGTCTTGTTCATAAGTATGAAGTGCGCCACATTTATGAATTAGAGGCTATTAGATGTTTAGGAAACTTCACTTTTTCATTCTCTAAGTCGTGCCATAGAGTTTTAACTCTATAAAGTCTTTCTCCTAATCCTTACCCGATGGTTTTCAAGATATGAATACTAGAAGGGATAATGCTAGAAGAAATGAGGGAGACAATGCGGGGCAAGAAGTTCCTCCCCAAGCTCCTTCTCAAGCTCTGATTGACCCATTGGCTGACAATGTGTCACGACCCAGGGGTACACCCTAGATGTAACATAGAGTACTTGACCACGAAGGGGTCTCATACAAGCCCTTAGCATATCATAACATAAGATAATAGAAAAGTACAGAAAATTTGAAAACTTCTATCCATACAATTGAAATCTTTTCATAAAAACAAGCGAAAGTCTTTACTACAAATTTGTCTCAAACCATCTAATACGACTTAGAATAAAACTCTTGGGACAAAGCCCATACAATAGTCTCAACATGAAAATAAAAGACATAAAGGAAAATAGTGGGTTTGTCCTCGAAGCTATGAGGACTCACCAAATCTTCACCCTTTGCTCCTTGGAACTCTAGCTTCAAGATTGGAACTCAAATCTCCGAAACCCTACATTTGATTAGAATGTAGGCAAAGCATGCATTAGTACAAAATGTACTAAATATGTTAGCTAGCATAAAACACAAGAGCATATCATAAGGGTTGGTCAACATCAGACATAATCCAACACTTCATGAAACATCAACTATAAGCAAAAGAGACAATATCATACTCATAAGCGAAGTCTCCAACATAAGCATCATATAAACTTTACTCAACTCTTAATAATTCATATCATAAAGGACAATTCTCAAGTAACCTCAAGGCATACTTGTACAATGCATGCATAGCATCCCAAAATACCATCCAAGCTAAGTACCCCTTTTTGTACATCTTAATCATAGTCTATATGCATGGGAAATCTTAGGCTTTCACTCTATAGAAGTAATATACCCCCTAAGTAACTTCAAAGAACACTTGTGCAATGCATGAAGGGCATCCCATAATACCACTCACACTAAGCATAGACTTGAAGTCACCATATGCATACCTACCATTCACTTGGTCTCATTCTTAGCTTTCTTCTTATAGACAAGGGAACTATCACCTTAAGTTAATCATATCATGGAAGGCAACTATAGCAACAATCCATCAAACATACATCATAAGAGAACACTTTCTTGAATAACCTTAAGTCATACTTGTTCAATACATGAATAGCATCCCATAATACTATTCATGCTAAGTACTATTTTAAGGTCCTCACACTAATACTTCTTTGCTTGGAACCTAGTTCTTCTCTTTAACTTAAGAACACTATGAGGTACTTCACTAAGCACATCTTAGTTCATTATTAGGTTAAACCCTATGAGATACTTCTTTAAGCATGTCTAAGTCCATTTATACTCTTGAACACCATGAGGTACTTCTTTAAGTAAGTCTTAGTTCATTTATGCTTTTGAACACTATGAGATGCTTCTTCAAGCATGTCTTAGTTCATTGGATATGGAGATTGCTACTAAAAACCTTAACTCAACTATGTGAAGGCTTTCATCTCATGAGACCTAACTTTGGGAAAACCCACACTCTACTACGTAAGATTTCCCTCTTTAACTTAGATGGCCCTCACATCAACTAGGTGTAGTTCTCCTTTCAACTTGGAGCCCAGACCCTATCTTGTGTAACATTCCATCTCATTGTCAATATCCACTAGGGGCCAAGCATATACCCCTAGATTCAATATTAAGCCTTGCTTAATACTCGTGTCTAATGGAAGGATGTCCTTAAAAACCAATCCATGTTCAAGTGATTCTATCACTTTATACTTTCAAGCATTCATAAGGTAGGTTAGGTTAGTATAAGCCTTTCACCACAATTCTACCTATTAGACTTTTATTCATCACATTAACTTTACTCTCAAAGCCCTAGTGATTCAACATTCACGATTACAAGCCTTACTCTCAAAGCTTTAGTTCATTCTATCCTTATTCATATCTAAATTACAAGACATTTCATCACATGCTTGATTACTAGGTGATTTTAATCATAATTCATCATGTAAGTTAAATCTCAAGCCTCACTAATCAAGACCCATCTTATTCACATTATTGTAGTTCAATTCATGTATATAGGTTTCTAGCCTTAGACAATTACTAGTCAAAGAATTAATTCTAGAAGATCACCTTGACCTTCAATTTCACCTTCCATGGCAATAACCCACATAATTCAACTTCATCAATTAGACTATAGTAACCATGGAAATCAGATAAATTCATCATAATATAATGAACCAATACTAAATTAATCATAAACAAGTATTATCCAACAAATTGGAATCATACCCAACTACACCCACACATTGGAAGAAACCCTAGCTTAGATTGGGGTTCTTATTCACAAATTTGGGGGATTCTAGGGGACTCTATGGGTGGAAGAACCCACAGATAAATAATATAACATACCTTAATTCAAAGACCTAACACAAGCTTTCAACAATGGAGTCTTTGTTCTTGACCTAGCTTCAAGCTCTATCTTCTTCTTCAAGTCTTGGATTTTATAGAGAGACAAATATTTGAGTGGAGAGTATTTTGGGGTTTTTGATTTGGGTCTTGTGTTAAAGTGACTTAAATGGGTGGTTAAAAGCTTAAAATATCTTATATAGGGGTTTTGGGACTAGGCAAAATGACCCTACCCTATAACTCCCATGTTTGGAATTTCCTAAAAACTCCCTCACTTGGCAGCCTACTACCCAAGCTTCATAAAAGGCACCATGGGTCATGGTCCTCACCACTAACCGTGGTCCTGCTCGTGGTCTTGGACCAATAGTTAGGCATTTGAGCCTTGGCCTCCATAAACCTAAGGCATGACCATGGACATTCCCACGAGCCGTGGTCAAAACAATTGGCCATGAAGTGGCTCATGGTCCTTAGGTAGTAGCTTGGCCTAAATGCCTTTCCTCCCACAAGGCTAAGGGGACTTCATGAGATCCCTCATGAACCGTGGTCAAGATCACTGGTCGTGAAGTTGGTCGTGAACATGGGACAGTACCTTGCCAAGGTTGGGGCAGCCTTGGCCTTTGGCATAGGCTTTGCCCCTTAGACTTGGCACTTGCCCTTGCAACCCTCAACCAAACCTTAGATGGTCTTCTAAACTACGGGTGTAACATGTGCCTTGACGTTTAACCCCTAAACCCCTCATTCTAAGCACAAAAAGTTGTATCTATGACTCTAACCCTCAACATCAAACTCTAAAACCCTAGTTTGAGGCTCTAGTTTGGTCTACTAGTTTCCGGGGTATTACACAATGTAACAAATGTGGAGTTTAGGTCAGCTTTCCAAGTGTTTTCTCAAGCTGTGATGGCCCAAGCCAATAGATAGATGGTAGTCCTCATGAACCTAAATATGGGTACAGCAGCAATAAGAGTGAGGGACTTTACAAGTATGAACCCTCTGAAATCCTATGGATCCAAAGTCGAGGAAGATCCTTAAGATTTTATCAATAAGGTCTATAAGATACTTGCTATTATGGGAGTGACTCCAGTAGAGAAGGTGGAATTGGCCGCTTACCAACTCAAAGGGGTTTCTCAGATTTGGTTCAATCAATGGAAGGAGACAAGGCCGGAAGAAGTGGGTCCCAAAGAGTGGGAAAGGTTCAAAAGTGATTTTATTGATAGATTCTTCCCTCTTGAGATGAGAGAGGCCAAGGTGCTTGAGTTCATTAACCTTCGGTAAGGAAATATGAGTGTAAGGGAATATGCTTTGAGGTTCACTCAATTATTCAAGTATGCTCCTTTTATTGTGGCGGATCATAGGGCTAAGATGAGTAAGTTTGTATCGGGTGTGTCCGACATGGTAGTTAAAGAATGTCGCACCGCTATGCTTGCCCATGACATGGACATTTCTCATTTTATGTTGCATACCCAACAGATTGAAGAGGAAAAGCTTAAGCAAAGATCTAGAGAGGCAAAGAGGGCAACAATGGATGATGGTAACTTTTCACATTCTAGGTTCGGTGGACGGGGTCGTTTAAGGTTTCGGCAAAAGTTCTCCAGGCAAGGTTCTTCTAATGCTCCTCCAAGGTCTAACAATGAAAGGGTGTCTAACCCTAAAACTCAAGGAGATGATAGTAGGTCCTTGATGCCTACTTGTGCAAAATGTGGAAAAAAATCATTAGTGTAAGTGTTGAGCGGGTTCCAATGCTTGTTTTGGGTGTGGAAAGATAGACCAAAAGATAAGAAATTTTCCTTCGATTGCTAAGAATCAGTGACATACTCATCATAGGGCTCAACTCTACCCTTCATCCGATCCAAGTGGTTCGGGTGCAAGTGTTCCTAAGCAAAACTGGTTCTATGCACTCCAGAATAGAGGTGATCAGGAGAGTTCCCTGGATATGGTGACCGGTATGTTAAAATTTTTTCAATTATATGTGTATGCTTTACTTGATCAGAGTGCCACTTTGTCCTTTGTGACACCTTATGTGGCCATGAGGTTTGATGTGCTCCCTCATGTGTTATTATAACCTTTTTTTTGTCTCTACCCATGTTGGTGACTCTATTATGGCTAAGATGGTCTATAG
The DNA here is from genome assembly GCA_035578085.1 of Solanum pinnatisectum. Lineage (NCBI taxonomy): Eukaryota > Viridiplantae > Streptophyta > Magnoliopsida > Solanales > Solanaceae > Solanum > Solanum pinnatisectum. The sequence continues at coordinate 36,564,572 of CM069083.1, forward strand.
AAAATGTTCCGTTTCCTTGTCACATAGAGTTATTCTTGTTGACTTGGTAGAGCTTGATATGTTAGACTGTGATGTCATCCTTGGTATGGATTGGTTGCATTCATGTTATGCTTCTATTGATTGTAGAACTCGGATAGTCAAATGCCAGTTTCCAAATGAGCCTATCCTAGAATGGAAGGGGGGAAATTCTATGCCTAAGGGTCAGTTTGTCTCTTGTCTAAAAGCTAGAAAGATGATTTCTAAGGGTTTCTTGTACCATCTCGTTAAGGTGAGGGATGTAGATTCTGAAACCCCTACTTTTGAGTTGGTCCCCGTTGTTAATGAGTTTCCAGAAGTGTTTCCTGATGATTTGCCCGATATTCCTCCCGAAAGGGAAATAGACTTTGGTATTGACCTTCTCTCAGATATGCAACCTATTTCTATTCCTTATTATAGAATGGCTCCGGTAGAACTTAAAAAGTTGAAAGAGTAGTTGAGAGATTTGTTGGATAAGGTTTTCGTCCTGCCAAATATATCTTCGTGGCGTGCTCCAATTTTGTTTGTTAGAAAGAAAGATGGGTTTCCTCGTACGTGTATTGATTATCGAAAATTGAACAAGCTAACCATTAAGAATAAGTATTCACTTCTGAGGATAGATGATTTATTTGACCAACTTAAAGGGGCAAGTTATTTATCTAAAATTGATGTTTGATTAGTTTATCACCAATTAAGGGTGAAATATGAAGATATTCCAAAAACGTCTTTTAGAACTCGATATGGTCATTATGAGTTCTTGGTCATGTCCTTTGGTTTGACTAACGCTTCGACAATGTTTATGGACTTGATGAATAGAGTGTTCAGACAATATCTTGACATGTTTGCAATTGTGTTTATTGATGATATTTTGATCTATTCAAGAAGTGAGAATAAGCATATTGATCATTTGAGGATCGTATTGCAAATCCTTAAGGAACAACAACTTTTTACAAAGTTTAGTAAATGTGAATTTTGGTTAAGGTTTGCAGCTTTCATTGGTCATATTATGTCAAGCAGGGGTAATGAGGTAGATCCTAAGAAGACGGATGCGGTCAAGAGTTGGCCTAGACCTCTAACACCTTCATATATTAGAAGTTTTTTAGGTTTGGCCGGTTATTATAGAAGGTTTGTGGAAGGTTTCTCTTCAATTTCCTCCCCTTTGACGGGCCTGAATCAAAAGAAGGATAAGTTTATATGGTCGAAAGTGTGTGAGAAAATTTTCCAAGAGTTGAAGGATAGACTTACTTCCGCTACGGTGCTGACCTTACCGGAAGGAACGGATGGTTTTGTGGTTTATTGTGATGCCTTGAGAATTAGGCTTAGGTGTGTTCTAATGTAAAATGGGAAAGTTATTGCCTATGACTCAAGGCAACTTAAAATCAATGAGAAGAATTATCCTACTCACGACCTTGAGTTAGTGGCAGTCGTATTTGCTCTAAAGATTTAGAGACACTATTTGTACGGAGTTCATGTTGATGTGTTTACCAACCACAAGAGTTTGCAATATGTGTTCAATCAAAAAGATTTGAATCTTCACCAAAGAAGGTGGATTGAATTATTGAAAGATTATGACAAAAGTGTTCTTTATCACCTCGGCAAAGCTAATGTGGTGGCAAATGCTCTTCTGTTCCAAGTGTGGATGACTTGAGGGAACAAATTTTTGCAGAAGCTCATGGTTTGCAGTATGCAATTCACTTGAGAGCCACCAAGATGAATTGTGATTTGCGGGAAGTCTATTGGTGGAATGGGATGAAGAAGGATATTGTGGGATTTGTGACTAAGTGTCCAAATTGCCAACAAGTAAAGGTTGAGTATCAGAAACTGGGAGGTTTGTCCCAAGATATTAGAATTCCTACTTGTAAGTTGGAAAACTTGAATATGGACTTTATTATTGGTTTGCCTCGCACTCGACGACAACATGACTCTATTTGGGTGGTAGTAGATCGGATGACGAAATCGGCTCATTTCCTTCCCGTCAAGGTTTATTATTTGGTAGAGGACTATGCCAAGTTGTATTTGAGAGATATGGTAAGGCTACAAGGAGTACCTTTGTCCATTTTATCCGATCGTGGTACCCAATTCACTTCTCAATTTTAGAAGTCATTCCAAAAGGGGCTTGGCACATAGGTTAAGCTTAGCACAACTTTTCATCCACAAACCGATGGGCAAGAAGAGCGTACTATCCAAACTTTAGAAGATATGTTAAGGGCTTGTGTGATTGACTTGAAGGGAAATCGGGATGACCATTTGCCTTTGATTAAATTTGCCTATAATAATAGCTATCACTCAAGTATTGGTATGGTTCCCTTTAAGGCTTTTTATGGTAGGAGGTGTAGATCTCATATAGGTTGGTTTGAGGTGGGTGAGGTTTTCTTGATAGGGCTCGAGTTAGTTCATGAGGCTATTGAGAAAGTTCGACTCATTAGAGAGAGGTTGAGAACCGCCTAAAGTCGACCAAGGTCTTATGCCAATGTGAGGAGGAGAAACCTAGAGTTTGAAGTTAATGAATGGGTGTACTTGAAAATCTCACCCATGAAGGGTGTGATGAGGTTTGGCAAGAAAGGGAAGCTTAGTCCCCGATATGTAGGCCCATATCATATTTTAAGGCATGTGGGTAACGTTGCTTATGAGTTAGATTTGCCAAATGAGTTGGCAACCATGCATCCCATTTTCCCTGTCTCTATGCCTAAAAAGTGTGTTGGAGATCCGACATTCATAGTTTCCCTAGAAAAGTTGGGAGTTGATAAGAGCCTTTCATATGAGAAAGTATCGGTTGATATTTTGGACCGGGAAGTTAAGAAATTAAGAAACAAGGAAATAGACTTTGTGAAGGTTTTATGGAGGAATCAACTAGTAGAGGGCCTAGGCTGATATGAAGTCTCAATATCCTCATCTGTTTCCTTCTACTCCTCCAGCTTAAGGTAATGAATTTCCTCTTGGTTTTATCTATGATTTGAAGTAATATGTGTTTTATGTGTTTCCATGATTTCCTTAATATGCATGTTCATGAAAAAGCTTAATGTTTCCAAAGAAAGTGGCTTTTATGATGTATTTCGTCATGTTGTTGTGCATTGAGTATGAGTTGCCTATAGACTTCACGAGATGAATTGTTGAACATGCCTTAACTTGGAGTGGAGATTTCCTACTTGAGTATGTGCTTTGAGTATTGATTGCATATAGTCTCCATGAGATTCTGTTGAGCATGCTTGTAAGTGTGGAGATGGTAAGTTCTTCCTTGAATGTTAGAAATCTGAAATTTCATGCATATTGGGTTGTTAGATGTAGTTCCTACACCCTTATGGCGCATTGAGTATGTTTAGCTTAGAGTTGATATTTCCTTCTAGATTTTCTGCATTTTGATGAGTTGCATGCATGATGGGATGCTTGTATTGAGTCTTCTCTTCCGAAAGATGTCTAGAATTCCATTTGAGGATGAATGCTCCCAAGGGGGAGATAATGTAACACCCCGTATCTGGAAAAGGGAAATGAAACCAATTCTGGGAAGTTGCAAGTGCCATCCACGTAGGCCAACCACGTCCCGTGGATTGAACCATGGATCATAGGTGGGTCCATGGATAGGCCACCCAAAGTAGGTTGTCCAGGAAGGAACCACGACTGGACCTACGGACAATCGGTAGGTCTACGATCTGTGGTCCAGGGGTACGTAGGTGGCCCAAAAATCTCTAAACTTAGTGACGATTGACTAGGACAGACCGTGGGTCAGTCCATGGCCCGTCAATCAGGATCTCGTGGGTCGTCACTTGAGGTTAATTTTAGGGACTTAAGGGTCTTTTCGAGTTTTAATTAAATTGAAGTGGTGTCATTTTCCCCAAGTCTAGAATACCTAAATATGTAATTTTAACCCCTAAAATCCCCTATTCATTTCATTCTCTCAAAACCCAAAAAGAAAACCCCCAAACTCCTCTCAAATATTCTCTCTCTAGAAGTTGGAAGAAGAAGGAAGAACTTGAAGCTAGGGTCAAGCCAAGTCTCCAATATTCAAGCTTTTGGTGGGCTTTGTGACTAATTTATGATGGCTTTTCATCCATGCGATCCTTCCTCCCATTGAGTCCCCTAGAATTCCTCCCCAATTCTAGTTAGGGTTTCTTCCAATGTTGTGGGTTATGATTAATGTTGATCTAATTGAGTGAATTGTGATTGTTTATGATTGAATTGATAGGATTACATGTTTTTAGCATGAAATTACATGTACCCATGCCTATTCCATGATTCTAACCTAGAATTGATATAATTGGGTTGATGCCATGAAGGGAAACTTTATGGGTTACGATTATCCTTATAGGATGAATGATTTATGATGAAAATTACTTGAGAATAAAGCATAGATGATGATCATGAGATGCAGATGCTTTGAGAGTGAAGCTTATGATATGAATCGTTGGTAATTGATGCTAGTGTGGTGGAAGAGATACTTCTCACATGAATTGCTTAAGTATGAATGTATGAATGTGAAAGGCTTTTTCACATGAATGATTCTAGGTTGAAAGGATTTCTCACCTAAAATGAATCTAGACTAAAAGAGTATGTAATTGATGAGGCTAGAGGCGACTACCCTTGACCTCCATATGAGAAGGATATAAGGTGAGTTCCCATACTTCTTATATTAGAGCAAGAGGTGATTCCCCACATTCCTATTATGAAGAATGGATATGGAGGCGAGTACGCATGATCTTAAAATAAGTAAGGAAAGAGGCAAATACCCATTAGCCTTTGTAAGTTAAGCAAAGAGGCGAATCCCCATGTCTTTAAAAGTAAGTATGAATAATGTGAACTAAGTTATGAAGAATGAATAATGTGGATTGTTGCTTGCGATGCCTTCCATGAGGTAAGCTTGACTAGAGGCGGATGACCCAAGTCTTGACTAAGGAGAAGGTTGCTTCAGAAGTGTTCCTTTCTTATTATGATGATGATTTATGTGCGTTGACTAACCATTACGTTTATGATGTTATGCTAGCTATCATATTTAGTACATGTATGTACTAACGCATACTCTTGCCTACATTTCTTCTCAAAATGTAAGGTCCAACAATATTGATTCTAATACTCGTGGCTTGGTTCATAGTCGATCAAGGAGTGAAGATTTGGTGAGTCCTCATAGCATTTGAGGATTTGACCACCACTTTCCTTTATGCTTTCTTTTATGTTTGGACTATTGTATGGGCTATGTCCCAAGATATATTCATGTTGGTTAGATGGTTTGAGACCATTGTATTAGAATTCTGCTCATTTTATAAAGACTTTGATTGTTTTGAAATGTTTTAAATTTTCGCACCATTTTCTATTACTTTATGTTATGATATGCTAAGTGGCTTGAATGAGGCCTCTCGAGGTCTTATACACCTTGTTACATCTAGGGGGTACTCCTGGGACATGAAAACTCGTGATCCTAGGTTCCGTGTTACGTCAAGGAGGTATCCTTGGGGCGTGACATAGAGAGTTCGCTAGTTTGTAAGAGGGTTCACTTTCTCCATCAGGGCTTATGTGTTTAGGGCAGCTAAAGAGGGGCCTTCCTTTAAGTCCATTGTGAGCACTCCCAAGGAGGAGCAGTTGATGAGCTTAGAGGAGCTTGGAGAGCCCTAGAGGGCCCGTTCTTTTGGTCAGTCTTCTGGTGCTTCGTCTAGAGGCAAAGGTTGGTATAGAGGTAGTAGTTCTTTCTAGCATCGTTGTTCGGTTCATGCTTCTTAGCCAATAGCTGAGAGTGGACCTTCAGCTTGAGGATCTTATAGTTCTAGTTAAGGTGGCTATAGTAGGTCGTATAGTTTGCAACAAAACTTATCTGGGCTGAGATCTTGCTTCACTTGTGGGGATCCATGCCATATGATATGACAGTGTCCTCTAAAGACTCATTCAGAACCTCAATGTTCTTTTTCAACTACTCTAGTTAGGGATTCAACACCTATGACCAGGGGTCAAGGCAAAGTTCAGTCCGGTAGAAGTGGCCAGATTACTAGTAGAGGTATTCCAGCTCTACAGGACAGAAGTAGAGGCCTTACTCAGGCTACAGGCGGTCGAGATGGCAAGTGTTATGTTTTTCAAGTGAGGCGTGAGGCTGAGAGTTATGATGTTGTGATCATAAGTATCATCCCTGTTTTCCATTGACCTATATCTGTGTTGTTTAATCCGGGATCTACTTTCTCATATGTGTCTACCTATTTTATTGTTGGGTTTGATATGATGTTTGTTTCCATAATTATGCCTATTTATATTTCTACACTAGTAGGTGAATCCTTAGGAGTGGATCGAGTGTATTAATAATGTCTTGTTTCTTCTGCTTGGTATGATACTTTATTAGACTTGATCATTTTGGAGATGGTAGACTTTGATATTATCTTGGGTATGGATTGTCTTTCTCCGCATCATTTTATTCTTGATTGTTATGCTAAGACAGTGACATTCACGATGCCGAGTGTCCCAAGAGTTGAGTAGACGGGTGTTGGTTGTTCCTACCCTAGAATGTCTTACTTAGCTTTCATTCGAGATACTAATATCGAGCCATCTCTCATGGATCATATGCCCTTAGTTCGAGAGTTTTTAGATTTGTTTCCTAGTGATCTTCCAGGTGTTCCTCCGAAAGGGATATTGATTTTGCCATTAACTTGGAGATGGGAACCAAGCCCATCTCTATTGACATTAACTTGGAGACGGGAACCAAGCCTATCTCTATTGATTTTTATGGTATGCCTCCAGCTGAGTTCAAGGAGTTGAAGGACCAGTTGCAGGACTTTATGAGTAAGTGGTTCATTTGCCCTATTGTTTCTCTGTGGGGTTTTTTTTTGTTTTTTGTGAGGAAGAAGGATGGATCTATGAGGCTGTGTATTGATTATCGGCAATTGAACAAAGTGACAGTGAACAACAATCATCCTCTTCCTTGTATTGATGAGTTATTTGGTCAGCTTCAGGGTGCATCTCTCTTTTATAAGATTAATTTGAGATCCTGCTAACACCAATTGAAGATTAGGACATTAGATATCCCTTTAAGAGCTTTCAGGATTCGTTATGGCAAATATGAGTGTCTTGTGATGTCTTTTTGTTTGACTAATACCCTGTAGCATTCATGGAGTTAATGAATGGGGTGTTCCGACCTTATTTGTATTTCTTTGTGATAACATTCATTGACGACATCTTGGTGTACTCCAAGACCGAGGAGGATCATGATTGGCATTTGGGGACTGCACTCCAAAGATTGAGGGAAGAGAAGCTTTATGCCAAGTACTCAAAGTGCGAGTTTTGGCTTAATTCTATGGCATTTCTAGGAAATGTGGTATTCAAAGAGGGCATTTGAGTAGACCAGCCAAGATTGATGTAGTGAGGGGTTAGACCATACCTACCTCGATTACTGAGATCCATAGTTTTTTGGGACTTGCAAACTATTATCAACAATTTTTCCATGCTTCTCTACTGTTGCATCTCCTTTGACTAGATTGACTCGATAGAGTGTGTGTTTCTAGTAGTCTGATGAGTGTGAGGAGAATTTTCAGAAGTACACAACCTTGTTGACTTTGGCTCCTCTTTTGACTTTACCCGAGGAGGGTAGGACTTCACTGTTTATTATGATGCTTTAGGAGTCGAGTTAGGTTGTGTTCTGAAGCAGAAGGGTAAGATGATTGCCTATGCTTCTAGGCAGTTGAAGACCCGTGAGAGGAACTACCCTACCTAGGATTTAGAGATGGCAACTGCAGTATTTATTCTTAAGCTATGGCGAGATTATTTGTATGGAGTTCATTGTGAGGTTTTAACTGATCATCAGAGTGTTCAATATATTTTCAGTCAGAGAGATCTGAATTTGAGGGAGCACAGATGGCTTAAACCACTAAAGAACTATGAGATTACAATCTTGTATCATCTAGGGAAGCCCAATGTTATGGCCTAAGCTTTAAGTAGGAAGATTTCTCGCATGGGAATTCTTGCTGCTATTAGTGTGGAAGAGAGACCATTGGCAAGAGATTTTTAGAGGTTTGCCAACAGTCTCATTTGGTTATGGTTTCTGAGAAGACGAGTAGTTTAATTACTTTTATTGAGGGATGTTCTTCCTTAGTTGAGAATATTCATGAGCGCCAGATTGATGATGCTAAATTAAGTGTCATTTGAGACAAGGTGATGAGAGGGGAATCCAAGGAGGATGTCTTTGATTTTGATGGTGTCTAGTAGATTGCAGGCAGGATTTGTGTGCCCAATGTAGGTGAGTCGATTAGACGGATTATCGAGAAGGCCCATTGTTCCCGATTTTCCATCCATCCAGGTGCGGAAAAGATGTATCATGACCTAAGCCAACACTATTGGTGGTATAGTATGAAGAGGGATAATGCAGATTTTTTGTTTCAAGGTTTTTGAATTGTTAACAAGTCAAGAGTGAGAACCTGCTACCTAGGGGCATATCTCAAAGGATGTTTATTTCTACTTGGAAATGGGAGAGGATATCTATGGACATTGTTCTGGAACTACCTACCATCGTGGGAGGTTATGACACCATTTGGGTGGTTTTTGATATGTAGACATAGTCTGCCCATTTTATCCCGATTCGGGGAATTTATACAAAAGAAAAGTTAGCCAAGCTTTATATTTGTCAGATTGTGCGACTTTATGAGTCCTAGTTTCTACTGTCTCTGATCGAGGTTCCCAATTCACTTTCCATTTCTGGAAGGCTTTGCAGCCTGGGTTGGGTACTCAGTTAGATATGAGTACATCTATCCATCCTCAGCCTGATTGTTAGTCCGAACGGACGATTCATGTGTTGGAGGATATGCCTCGAGCTTTTATCATTGATTTTGGTGCTATATAGGATCGACATTTACCCGTATCAAAGTTTTCCTATAACAACAATTATCATTCTATTATTCAGATGGCCCCTTTTGAGGCGTTGTATGGCAGACGGTGTAGATCTCTGATCGGATTGTTTGATTCAGTGGAGATGGATTCCTTGGGTACCGACTTGCTTAGAGATTATATGAAGCAGGATCTAAGAGTTCAAGCCATTGTATTCATTGAAGGTGATCATGTTTGGCTCCGCATGTCACCCATGAAGGGTGTGATGAGGTTCGAAAAGAAAGGCAAGCTTTGCCCTAGATTCATTAGACCCTTTGAGATTTTGAACCGTGTGAGAGAGGTGGCCTATAAGTTAGCCTTGTGACCTAGTTTGTCAATTGTGCATCCTATTTTTCATGTCTTCATGCTTCGTAGGTATATGACGGATGAGCCCAATGTACTTTCCTTTGATGCATTTGAGTTGGGTCAAGATTTATCTTTTGAGGAGGAGCCTATGGCCATTTTTGATAGACACGTCTCGAAGCTTAAGACCAAGGAGATCGCTTCAGTGAAGGTGTGGTGGAAGCATCATTTAGTTGGTTTGGCCACTTGGGAGATTAAGTTAGATATGTGTTCCAGATATCATCTATTTTTCGAAGGTCCAGCTACTTTTTTTAGCTTTATGTTCGAGGTCAAACATGGTTTCAAGTGATAAATAATGTAATGATCCGGTCGGTCATTTTTTGAAAATTTCCTGAATTGATTGTTTTGCCCCTCTTAATGTCGACCCCGAGTCTTTTATGTTTGAGTTTTGAAAGTTGGCTTTGAACTTTGAGTTAAAAGTTGATATTTTGGTAAGTTTTTCAGTTTTAAAGGGTAAGTTGTCAAGAAAGTGGTTTTTGGGGTCTTTTAAAGTTTCGAGTGTCGGAATAGAAGTCTGTTGATTCCATCAATCTTGTAATGTTAAATCTAATCCGTCAGAGTTGTCGATTTCAGATTCTGAATCTTTTTGAGGATTTAAGGTCATAAGTTATGAAATTGTGAAAGTATAGTCTTTGGGTTGACTTTGGTCAACACTCGGGGTTCATATTTTTGGATCGGGATTTCGAGAGTACTGTTGGATTCAGGGGATAGTTTAGGTCTAGGTGAGGTCTTGGTTGATATTTTGAGAGGTCCTGAGCTTGTGTTGGCCTTTTTATGTGTGAATTAGTTTCTTGCGGTTTTCACAGATGATGGGTCGAGGAGACCTCGGATTCATGTCTTGATGGTTCCATTGAGTTTGAAATGTCAAGTATAATTTATTTACATTTGTGGTTTGTGTGTACAGGGTTCCGAATGAATCCTAAGGTTCTTTTCGAGGTAATGTGGGTTGGTTGATTGCTTCTAGTGCCTGTTTCTGGTGTCTCTCGTGATTGCGAGGAGGAACTCACTTTCACGAGGCTTGCTTTTATGAGGCATTGCTTGCTTTCACGAAGGGTCACCTTCCCTTGACCTTCTCGATCATGAAGGTCTTGTTCGCGATCTTGAGTTTTTCATAAGCGAACACTCATTCACTTCTACAATGCTTGAGATTTTAGTGTGGCTAGCTTAAGTAACCCCCTGGTCGCTTTCGCGAGACCCAGGAGGTTGTTTTGCCTGCCATAGTGGGGTTTATGGCCATTTTTCCAATTTAGAGCTTTGGGGAAACTTTGTGACAATTTTTGGAAGGATTCTTTGTGGTAGATTAGGTTGGTAAGTTTCTTGATCCTAAACCTCCATTTTCCATTGATTAGCCATGAGTTTTAACATCAAAATAGGGGATTCTGATTGGTTAGTAATGAGGTTTTTCAAGAACCCAAGTTCTTAACTAAAATGGTGTTTGTGAACTGATTTTATGTCCTTTTTCAAAATGATTTCTGTAATGATTCCCTAAAGCCTTGAGTAATGTTTTCAAGTATTAAATTTCAGATTCTAATTTTACAATTGGGTTTTTTGTTGATTGTCCCACCTTTCAAGAGGATTGATGTGGCTATTGCTTTTTCCATAAATTTATAGGGAATACTTGATGGTGCATAGGTTGTGTGGCTTTGGAAGTGATTTGGAAGAGGAAGACTCAACTATTGTAGTGATTTTTGATTGATTTAAGGCAAGTGGCTTCCTAAACCTTGTATTCTAGTTAAATTTGTATGCTTCCTTCATTGCTTGTGTGTTGTGAGTAACAGGAATGATATAAAGGGTTAAATTGTCCACTTGGTACAGCTAAATGAACAAAAAGGGGTTGAAATGAAAAACGCTATGTGTGGAACATGATGATGTGATTTTCCTTAATGTAACCCTTATTGATTGATTGATAAAATTCTTGAAAGCATGATTGTGGACTTTAATTGTGTAGTTGTTTTCTCTTTTATGTGGTGTGATATTGCTTGCATGCATTGATCATTCGAACGTGATAAGACATGTTATGATTATGAAGCCGAGGTCGGAAAGTGATATTATGCCGAAGTCTTTGCCGGTGAGTGTGATTTGGAAGAGGTCATTACAGTCGAGTGTTAATATAACGAGGTCATTTCTAGCAATGGTTATAAAGCCGATGGGAAATTGTTCCAGCAATAGATTGATTATGGTGACTCGATGTATTTAATGATTATGTGTGACTTGATTAATATTTGAGATTGGTGTACTTGTGGGATGTGACTGAACTACTTGACTTTGAAGTTGACTTATTTGATTCCTTTAATTGTTGAATTATGGTTATTGAACTGTGAATATTGGTCTTCTGAGCCGTGTACTGTAGAATTGCTAGGTTGGGATGATTTATGTGCTGGTTGTAGTTTGAGGAGCTTAAATTGGAGAGGATTTCTAGGTAGTTGCTTTTCTTAGTAGGTTGCTTATTGGGTACCGTATTTTTGGTACTCACCCCTTGCTTTTACACTTGTGAAGGTTCCAAGCCCTGACCCACATGATCATTTTCTCTTTCTTCGATCTCGAGGCTTGTCAAGGACTTGAAGCGGTAATTGCTTGTTAATCGGCGGCCCTCTTTTTCCTTTTCTTACACTTTGTTCTATTTGAGAAATAAAGACTAAGGCTTGTATTTATTTCTAAATTCTGTACTTATGTATTTACTGGCTTGTATACATGAAACCAGATTTTAGGGATTTTATTAGAAGAATAAGGTTTCCGCTTTATCTTGTTCTCTTTTTTATTGTTATTCCATTTTTCCTTTATTTTCGTTAGATTGAGGCTAACTTGACTTGGTGGTAAAAGACAAGTTCCATCACGTCCATTTTTAGGTCGTGACAACTTTCTTCATTGATTGTGTATTGAAAGTAATGGGGATGATGTGAAGCATTTAAAGTCCACTTGTTACATCTAAATAAATAAAAAGGGGTTGAAATTAAAAAGGTTATATGATGAATATGATGATGTGAATTGCCTTATTGTGACCCTTGTTGATTGATTGACGAAATTCTTGAAAGCTTGAATATGGACGTTAATTGGTTGAATTGTTGTCTCTTCCGTGTGGTGTGATATTGCTTGTGTGCATTGACTATGAACATTGTGATGATACATGTGATGATTCGGGATGCCGAGGTCTTTTCTGGTCAGTGTTATGATGTTTAAGTCTTAGTCGCTAAGTGTTAGATGTCGAGGTCTTTTTTAACAAGTGTTAGATGTCGAGGTCTTTTTTAACAAGTGTTGTGATGTCGAGGTTATTTACGTCAAGTGTTTAATAAGCTGATAGGAAATAGTTCTTGCATGAGGTTGATTATTCTAACTTGATGCATTTGATGATTATGCGTGACTTTCTTAATACTTGAGATTGATGTACTTGTTGCATGTGGCTGAACTACTTGTCACTGATATTGACTCATTTCTGTTGTTTGATTTTCAATTGTGAAGATTCAACTTTGAATATTGGGCCTTCTGAGCCATGTATTATAGAATTGCTAGGTTGGGCTGATTTATGTATAGGTTTTAGTTTGAGGAGGTTTGGTTGGATTGTTAGGGGTATCCATTTTCTAGCTAGTTGCTTTGTTTAGTAGGTTGCTAATTGGGTACCGTGTTTTTGGTACTCAACCATTTCTTCTACACTTGTGTATTTTCCGAGCCCGGACCTGTGTGATCTTCTTCTTCTTCTCATGACAGACGAGGTTTGTGAAGGATTTGAGAGGTAGCTTCATGTCATCTTGGCGGGCACTCTTATCCTTTTTCTTTAAGCTTTGTCCTACTTCAGAAGCAAAGACTGAGACTTGTATTTATCTTTCAAAATCTTTATTTTCACCACTTGCTTGTACACGTGACAACCTTGTTTTTGCATATTGTTTAGAATGAATAAGATTTCTGCCTTTGTATTGTTCTTGTTTTATATTTCCATATTTCTTTTGTCTTTTTTAGGTTGAGGCTAAATTTTCTTTGTGGGGAAAGACAAGTGTCATCACGTCCATTTTTGGGTCGTGACATATTCTATTAGAACCATGTTTATAGGTCTCATGTGTATACAGGCCAAGTCTAAGTAGTGTCTTGAGGATCGGTACAGAGACTTTTGTACTAATATTTAAGAGGCTACAAATATTGTTGGGAAACTTCCTTTTATTCATCCTTTCTTATTGTGCGTGGTTACCCTCACTAGTGATGAGTAGGTGCGTGTTGTTTTGGCAGATGTCGAGGATTAGAGCTTCTGTTTTGAGTTGTAGAGGGGAGGTAGTCCCAAAGACTATTGGTGAGACCCCAGCTAGGGGTAGGGGTAGGGCCCGAATTAGAGTTCATGCTCGTTGAGTAGCACAGACTAGAGGTCGTGCCCATGGAGTGGAACTAGCTAGAGGTCAGGCTAGAGAGGCTTCTCCTGAGCCATAGGTTGAGGTTGTTGTGGATCAGGTTTCTCCCAGGTTTGGAGCTCCTTTGTTTCGGGAAACTTCGTTAAGGTATCTAGGTGTGTTAGAGAACCTTTCTCAGGGTATTGTGATAGGTATGCCACAGGGTGCTCAGACGAGGGTAGGTTTGTAGACCCCTAGTCTGTAGCCAACTCTAGGTATTCATATTCAAGTGGGCCAGCCACCAGTGATTCCTGCACCAACTATTGGTGCACAGATTGCTCGCGAGGTTATTCTGATTAGAAGTGTTATGAGAGGTTTTAGAAGATGAAACCACCCCAGTTTCAGGGTTGTAAGGGCTAGAATGCTGATAAGTTCTTGAATTTGTACCATGAGGTGCTTGAGGATATAAATATGGTGGATGTTATCGGTGTTAATTTTGTTGCACTCTTCGTGCTCACGCAAGAGAGTTGTAGAGGACTTTTGTGAGGTCTAGACTAGTAGGATCTCCCCCAGCAAAGTGGAATGTGTTTTATAATGCTTTCCCAGACTACTTCATTCCTTGGAGCATGATAGAGGAAAGCCATCTAAAATATGAAAGCTTGACTTAGAGTGGTTTGTCAGTGAACGAGTATGGGCCAATTTCTATGAGCTTTCTAGGCATGTTATGACTATTATTCCAGATGAGGTAGATTTTGTTCATCAATTTATGAGAAGGTTGACTTTATCTGTCAGGTTTTATGTGTTAAGAGCACCCAGAGAGGGGGCTTCCTTCTAGTACATTGTGAGCACCGCCAAAGAGGTGGAGTTGATGGTTTTAAAGACATTTGGGAAGCCCAAGAGGGCCCGTTCTTCTGGTCTATTTTCTGATGCCTCATCTAGAGGCAGAGGTTTGCATCGAGGTAGTAGTTCTTTTCACTGTTTTTGGTCGGTTCATGATTCTATGCCAGCAATTGAGAGTGGGCAGTCAGCCCAAGAATCTTATGGTTCTAGCTGAGGTGGCTATGGTAGCGCATATGGTTCATTGCAGCAGTTATCTATGTTGAGATCTTCCTTCTCTTGTGGGGATCCAGAGCATATGATGCGATAGTGTCCTCTACAGACTAATTCAAGACCTCATCATTCTTATTTGGTTGTTCTAGTTAGGGATTCGCCACCTCAGCCCAGAATTCTAGGCAGAGTTCAGAACGATAGTGGTGGCATGACTTTTGGTAAGGGTGTTCCAGCTAAGCAGGGTAGAGGTGGAGGTTTTTACTCAAACTTCAGGCGGTCGAGATGGCTACTGCTATGCTTTTCCAGGGAGGCCTGAGGCAAAGATTTCTAATGATATGGTCATAGGTATCGTCCCAGTTTGACTTCAAACTATGTTTGTATTGTTTGATCTGGGTTCTACTTCTCATATATTTCTACCTATTTTGTTTTTGGGTTTGATAAGATGTCTGACCGGATGCTTTTGCCTTTTCATGTTTCTACATCATTGGATTAATCCTTAGTGGTGGATCAAGTGTATCAATCATGTCTTTTTTCTTTAGTTGGGTATGATACTTAGGTAGATTTGACATTTTGAGGATGGTAGACTTTGACATTACTTTGGGTATGGATTGGCTTTCTCCACATCATGATATTCTTGATAGTTATGATATGACTATGACTTTAGCGATGCTGGGAGTTAGTGGTTCTTACCCTAGCAAAGTTATCTCTTTCATTAGAGCACAGAGATTTGTTGATATAGGATCTTTGTCCTACTTTGCATTCATTCGAGATACTAGTTTTGAGCCATCTCTCATGGATTATGTGCCCGTGGTTTGAGAGTTGGTAGATGTGTTTCCTACGGATCATCCAAGTTTTCCTCAAGATAGGGATATTTATTTTACAATTGACTTGGAGTCGGGCACCAAGCCCATCTTTGTTCCTCCTTATCGTATGGCTCCAGCTGAGTTGAAGGAATTGAATGATCAATTGCAGCATTGTTGAGTAAGGGGTTTATTTGCCTTAGTGTTTCTCTGTGAGGTGCTCCTATGTTGTTTTTGAGGAATACGGATGGATCCATTAGGATGTGTATTGATTATCGACAATTGAATAAAGTGGCAATGAAGAACAAGTATCCTCTTCCTCGTATTGATGATTTGCTTGATCAGCTTCAGGGTGCATATCTATTTTCTAAGATTGATTTGAGATCCGGTTATCATAAGAAGAAGATTAGGGCATCGGATATCCCTAAGACAACATTTAGGACCTATTATGGGCACTATGAGTTTTTTGTGATGGCTTGAGATTTTACTGATGCCCCTGCAACGTTTATGGAGTTGAGGAACGGGGTGTTGTGACCTTATAAAGATTCCTTTGTGATAGTATTCATTGATAATATCTTTGTGTACTCCAAGACTGGGACAGATCATGATTGATGTTTGAGTATTGTACTCCAGAGATTGAGGGAAGAGAAGTTTTATGCCAAGTTCCCAAAGTGTGAGTTTTGGCTTGATTCTGTGGTATTTTTGGGAAACATGGTAACCAAGGAGGGTATTAGGGTAGATCTATCCAAGATTATGACAGTGAGTGGTTGGACCAGACCTATATCGGTTACTAAGATCCATTGGTTGTGTGTTGGGAGTAAAGGGGATGAGATGAATGGTTTAAGTTGCCCACTTGTTACATCTAAATGAATAAAAAGTGGTTGTAATGAAAAAGGCTATGTGATGAACATGATGATGTGATTTGCCTTATTGTGACCCTTGCTGATTGATTGATGAAATGCTTAAAAGCATGAATGTAGACTGGAATGGTATGACTTGTTGTCTCTTCTGTGTAAATGTAGACTAGAATGGTATGAATTGTTGTCCCTTTCGTGTGGTGTGATATTTCTTACTTGCATTGATGTGAACACTGTGATGAGACATGTGATGAGTTACGATGCTGAAGTCTTTACCGATGAGTGTTATGATGCTGAGGTCTTTGCCGGCAAGTGTTATGATGCTAAGGTCTTTGCTGGGGAGTGTTGTGATGTCGAGGTTATTTCCAGCAAGTGTTTAATAAGACAATGGGAAATTGTTCCAGCTAATGATTAATAAAGCTGATGGGAAATATTTTCGGCTAGTGATTTATATAGAATCAATGGGAAGTTGTTCCAGCAAGAGCTTGATTATTGTGACTTTATGCCTGAATTTCTTGATACTTGAGGTTGATGTACTTATTGCATGTGACTGAAGTACTTGTCTCTGAGATTGACTTAATTTCATTGTTTTATTGTTGAATTGTGAAGATTGAACTGTGAATATTGGTCCTTGTGAGCCGTGTATTGTAGAATTTCTAGGTTGGGCTGATTTCTATGCAGAGTATAGTTTTAGGAGGTTCAATTGGAGTGTAAGTGGTATTTGTTTTCTAGCTAGTTGCTTTATTTAGTAGTTTGTTTATTATGTACCATGTTGTTGGTACTCACCGCTTGCTTCTACACTTGTGTAGGTTCTGATCCTGGACTCATGTGATCTTCTTCTTCTTATTTATGTCTAGTTCTACCCTTATACTCACTACTTGTCATTCCAGGTATGGATTGGCTTACCTACTGGTGGCTTATAGTAAGTGTAATTATTACTCGAGAAACTTGGTCAAGAAAAGTTGGTATTAGAACCTTGAAGTACTTCTTTACTCTTACTTTCATGGACGAAAGTCCTTTTTAGTAGTGGATGTTGTATTCACCTCCATGTCATTTCTGTGTTTATGGCTTATATTCATCATCTAAAACATTTCCTATAGTGACCCAAGTCATTTATGACTTTCTGAGACTTATAAATCAATCACTTGGTCATTTTTTTGTTTTATGTGTCCTTTAGCTTTGGATATTTAATCCTTATCTAATCAGATCATTTAGTTGGATGTTTCAAATTCTACGTGTGTCTTAGCCTATATGGGAATTTAGTTTTATTTACTTGATCATATCCCTAGCCCTTAGTTTGAGGATGAGGCCTTGGTGGCTGTTCGAGATCGAGTGTAAGTGGGAGATGTTGGTCAAGTTACATTAGATTCATATGGGTTTTGAGGTTTGTAGGTTGTATACGTATTTTGAGAGTTGGGGTTTGATCTAAATGATACTTCGTGGGGCCTAAGATTCAAGATAGTTTATACATCCGGGCATCGTAAAGATATATAGTGACTTGAGTCAACATTAATGGTGGAGCAGCATGAGGAGAGAATTGTAGAGTATGTGTCCCGTTGCCTGAGTTGCTAGCAGGTGTAGGTCAAGTAATTGAGACCTGATGGTAAGTTTTAGATACTACCCATTCAAGAGTAATAGTGGGATCGCATCACAATAGACTTTGTGGCAGGTTTGCCTTGAACATCTAGAGGTGTTGACAATATTTGGGTCATCATTGATTGATTCATCATTTCAACACATTTCTTCCCTATTTAGTCTTTATTCAGCACTAAGAGGTTGGCTCATATCTACATTCAAGTGGTTGTCCATATTCATGGTGTTTCGATCTCTACTATATTAGATCAAGGTGTTAGTTCATAACATAAGATCATAGAAAAGCATGGAAAAATTTAAAACTTTTACAATCGAAGTTATTTATATAAAAACAAGAGGAAGTCTGAACTATCTCTTTGTCTCAAACCATCTATCTAAATTCTTGAATAAAAGTCTTGGGACGCAGCCCATACAATGTCTAAAACATAAATAAATGACATAAAGGAATCATGGGTTGTTCTGGAAGCTATGAGGACTCACCAAAATCTTTAACTCTTCTTGCTTCTTAAAAACCTAGACTCCAAAGTAACTCATTTGAAACCCTACATTTGATTAGAATGTCGGCAATATGCATTAGTACAGAATGTACCAAGTATGAAAGCTAGTACAACATCATAAGAGCATCTCAAAATGGTTAGTCAACATAAGACATAAGCATAAGAGACAATAACATGATCATAGCATAATCAACATAGTCATAGCATAAGCTCCAACATAATCATCATATAGTCATAAATCAACATAAGACATAGTTAATAAGCATAGGAGATACATCATAATCATAATAATCCAAGTATTCAACATAAGCATCATATAAGCATAATTTGACTCCTAGTCATCTATTCCATAATAGCACCAAGTAACCTTAAAAGGATACAAGTGCAAGGCATGAATAGCATCCCATAATACCACCCAAGCCAAGTATCCCTTTTTGGTCATCTTAATCATAGTCTATGTACATGGTCAACACTTAGGCTTATCTACCATAAGGGCACCATACTCCTAAGTAACCTCAAAGCACACTTGTGCAATTTATGAAAGGCATCTCATACTACGCTTCACACTAAGCATAGCCTTGAACTAATCTTAGACATACCCACCCTCATTTGGTCTCATTATTAATTTAACTCTCATAACTAAGGGAATCTTTCACCTTTAGTCAACTATAGCTAGGAAGGGAAACTATAGCACAATCCTATCCCAAGACTTCTCTTTAATAACCCTAAGTCATACTTGTGCAATGCATGCATAGCACCCTATAATACTATTCATGCTAAGTACCACCTTTAGATCCTCATACTAACATAACACTTCTTGGATTGGAACCTAGTTCCTCTCTTTACTTTAGAACACTAGGAGGTACACTCTCAAGCACATCTTAGTTCAACTCCTTTTAAACCTTGGAACACTATGAGGTACTTCCTTAAGCACATCTAAGTTAATTACTAACATGGATCCTATGAGACACTTACTTAAGCATGTCTAAATCCATTTCTGCTTTGAACACTATGAGATACCCTTTTAAGTAGGTCTAAGTTCCTTCTTTACATGGACCCTATGAGACAATACCTTAAGCAAGTCTAAGTCCACTTATACTCTTGAACACTATGAGGTACTTCATTAAGTAAGTCTTAGTTCAATTATGCTTTAGAACACTATGAGATACTTCTTTAAGCATGTCATAGTTCATTGGATATGGACTAGAAACCTTAACTCAACTACATGAAGGCTCCCATCTCATGAGACCTAACTTTGGGTAAACTCACACTATACTACGTAAGAGTTCCCCACATTTAACTTGGATAGTCCCCACATCAACTAGGTGTGGTTCTCTTTTCTACTTGGAGCTCGAACCCTATCTTGTATGACACTCTATCTCATTGTCAATATCCATTTGGAGCCAAGAATACACCCCAAGATTTACTTGTTAAGCCTTTCTTAACACTCATATCTCATGGAAGGATGTCCTTGACAATCAATCCATGTTCAAGTGATTCCATCGCTTTATACTTTTAAGCATTCATAAGGTAAGTTAGGTGAGTATAGGCCTTTTAACCATAATTCTACCTATTAGACTTCTATTCTCTTTTAGACTTTACTCTCGAAGCCTTAGCATTAATAGGTAATCACACATTAGTTTCACCCTAAAGCCCTAGCTATTATGATTACAAGCCTTACTCTTAAGGTTTCTTTCTTAATCTCTTCTTTATACCTAGATTTCAAGGTATTTTGACCACATCTTTCATTACTAGGTGATTAAAGTCTCAATTGATCATAAAGGTTCAATTCTAACTTACAAGTCAAGATCAATCATATTCAATAAGGTCTACTTCAATTCATGATTATATGCTCCTAACTTTGAGCAATTACTACACATGACATTGATATAGGAAGATCACTTACGAACCTTCAATTCCATCTCTAATGGCATAACCCACAAATATCACATTCATCAACTTAGATTAGGGTTTACCATATAAACCACATAAATTCATCATAATATCACTAAAAAAAGTTTAATCAATCATAATTGGGTATTATCCACTAGATTGGAATCATACCCAAGCCCTACCCACAATGCAAGCACAACCCTAGCTAGAATTGGGTTCTTGACTTTTCAATTGGGGTAAAACTAAGGGGGCTATATGGGGGAAGAACCCATAGATGAATAATCTAAATATACCTCAACACAAATCCTTAAATAAATCTTGCTTCAATGGTGAATTCGACCTAGGTTGCTACCCCTCTTCTCCTTCTTCTTCTTTGCTTCTAGAGAGAGAAATATTTGAGAGGAAGGGGGTTCTTAGATGAACGAGTTAATGACTTAGTTTTAGAGGTATATTAAGTATTTATAGGTGGCTAATTAACTAACTAACTTAACCCCCAATCCCCTAAATTAAAACTAAAAGCTAAAAAACTGGGTTGACCTATGGATCCCCACCCACGGACCGTGGGTGGGTTGATGGGCCATGCTAGTCATTTCGTGGATCAGTAATGGGGTTTGGAGTTGCAGGCCAACTCAGGACTTGACCCACTACCCCAACCCACGGGGCGTGGGTCCACTCACGGCCAGTAGGTGGCAAACGTGAGTTGCTGAAAATTGACAGCTTTTTGGTTGTCCTAAGGGTCCTCCTCAAGGACCCCTTGGGTGGTCCTTGGGGGGTCGTATCTCGACGTATAGCCCCTAAAAACTCCATTCTAAGTACGGGAATTGTTTCTTGTGATTTTAATCCTCATACCACACTCCAAAACTCTTATGGAAGGCTCTAGAACACACTAGTTCAACTTAATTGCTTCCGGGGTGTTACAATATCTCCCCCTTGGGATCATTTGTCCTCGAATGACGATTATAAACACTTCTTAAAGTCACAACTCTAAGCTAGCAGCCCATCATGCATACGCTACATCTAAATGCACACAACCAAGGAAGAAAACTTCAATTCCTAGCTAAACACATTCAATGCAACACAAGGGAGTAGGAACTACTTCTACCAATCCAAAATGCATGAAACTCTAAATCTACTCATTTTCAAGGAGGAACTAACATCTCCTAGCTAAAACATGCTCAACACACACTCATGGAGCCTAAATGCAAATTTCTTCTCATATAGCATTCATTCAAGGAGGAATCTTTCAACTCCAAAACTAAGGCATGCTCATAATCAACTCATGAAATCTATATGCCAACCTTACTAAAATGCACTTCAACATGAGGAAAACTACGCATATAAGTCATTTATAGCAAGATCTAAGAATTTTCATGAACATGCACATAAGGAAATCATGGCAACACATAAACACACAATAACCTTACTAAGTAGGCACACTATCTCCCCCCTTGGGAGTAAGCCTACTCAAACTCTTCTTAACATCATATATGCTAAAAACAACTTCAAAGTCCAACATAACAAGTCACAAAAGACAAGAAATCCAGAAATTTACTAAAGCATAAAAACACATATCAGAAGGGACATGAGGAGATCACTCTTGATCTTCTCTAGATTGTAGAGCATAAAATCTATTCTTCTTTTGAGCACTATCATCCAAACCACTAGAGGCAACTTTCTTATCCTCCCTTCCCTTAGCCTTAAGAACCGGGCAATCTCTCATCTTGTGCCCTTCCTTACCACACCCATAGCAACCATCCATGCCGGCTAGGCACTTGCCATAATGATTCCTCCCAAACTTGGTGCAACTAGGCTTAGGAAATGGAGAGTCTTGGTCGGAATACTTTTATCTAGACTTAGACCTACCTTGCTCATCAGACTTATCATTGGGAAAGTTCCCATCATCGGTTCTAGCTCTTTTCCCCTCCTTATTCATTTTCTTAAGCTTTGCTCCTCAATTTGTTGAGCATGCACCATGAGACAGGAAATATTCATACTTGGGATAAGCATTGCCGAACGACATTCATTGACCACTTATTTGGACACTGTCATCACAAACTTATTCATCTTAGCCCTTGAATCCCCCACTATGGTTGGAGCATATTTGGATAGTTGGGTGAACTTAAGGGAATACTCTTTTACACTCATACCCCCTTGCTTAAGATTTATGAACTCTTGCATCTTTAGCTCCCTCAACTCTAGGGGAAAGAACCTATCAAGGAATGCCTCTTTAAACCCTTCCCACTTTATTGGGCCTTCTTCCACCTGTCTACTATCTTTCCATTGCTCATACCAAATTTGTGCTACATCCCTCAATTGATAAGCGGCTAGATCTACTTTCTCTACCTAAGTTAATCCTATGATGGCAAGCTCCTTATACACTTCATCTATAAAACCTTGAGGATATTCCTCCACTTTGGAGCCATAAAACTCCGGAGGGTTCATCCTCAAAAACTCTCTCACCCTAGAAGAAGCCATCCCCCTTATTGAGTTTCCCAGAGCCACAACCTCTCTATTGGCTTGCGCCATCAAGGCTTGAGCCAACAATTGCATAGAAGCCCTAAACTCCACAAGAGTGACATTCTCCATTGGAGGGTCATTTAGAGCTTGAGAAGAAGCTTTGTTTGGAACTTGTGGAGGAACCTCTTATTCTCCATTGTCTTCATCTTCACTCCTAGCATTAGCCATATCCTAAAAAACCATAGGGAACACATTAGAAGAAGGACCTACTAAAGCCAAACTCTATTGCAGGACTTAGAGAATGAAGGAGTGAGATTTCATAAATACCTAATAGCCTCCTATTCATAAATATGGTGCGCTTCACATTTATGAACAAGACTCTACTAGACAAGATTTGAGACAATCCTAGAACCATTCTAAACCTTGTGCTCTGATTACCAAGTTTGTCACAATCCAGCGGTACCCCATAGATGTAACATGGCGTACTTGACCCCGAAGGGGTCTCATACAAGCCCTTAGCATAATCATAACATTATATCATAGAAAAGCATGGAAAATTTTAAACCTTTTACAATCGAAGTCATCTATCTAAAAATAAGCGGAAGTCTTTACTATCTCTTTGTCTCAAACCATCTATCTAAATTTTTGAATAAAAGTCTTGGGACGTAGCCCATACAATGTCTAAAACATAAATAAATGGCATAAAGGAATCATGGGTTGTCCTTGAAGATATGAGGACTCCCCAAAATCTTCAACTTTTCTTGGTTCTTAGGAACCTAGCCTCCAAAGTATATCAATCTCTGAAACCTTACATTTGATTAGAAAGTAGGCAATATGCGTTAGTACAAAATGTACCAAGTATGAAAGCTAGCACAACATCATAAGTGCATCTAAAAATAGTTGGTCAACATAAGACATAAGCATATGAGACAATAACATCATCATAGCATAATCAACATAGTCATAGCATAATCTCCAACATAAGCATCATATAGTCATAAGTCAACATAAGACATAGTTAATGAGCATAGGAGATACATCATAATCAAAATAAGCCAAGTCTTCATCATAAGCATCATATAAGCAAAATTTGACTCCTAGTCATCTATTCCATAATAGCACCATTCTCAAGTAACCTTAATAGCATACAAGTGCAAGGCATGAATAGCATCCCATAATACCACCCAAGCCAAGTATCCCTTTTTGGTCATCTTAATCATAGTCTATTTACATGGTCAACTCTTAGGCATCTCTACCATAAGGGCACCATACTCCTAAGTAACCTCAAAGCACACTTGTGCAATGTATGAAAGGCATCCCATACTACCCTTCACACTAACTATAGCCTTGAAGTCATATTATTCATACTCACCTTCCTTTGGTATCATTATTAGCTTAACTCTCATAACTAAGGGAATATCTCACCTTTAGTCAACTATAGCTAGGAAGGGCAACTATAGCACAATCCTATCCCAAGACTTCTATTTAATAAACCTAAGTCATACTTGTGCAATGCATGCATAGCACCCCATAATAATATTCATGCTAAGTACCACCTTTAGGTCCTCATACTAACATAACACTTCTTGGTTTGGAACCTACTTCCTCTCTTTACGTCAGAACACTAAGAGGTACTCTCTCTTTGCACATCTTAGTTCATATCTTTTTAAACCTTGGAACACTATGAGGTACTTCCTTATGCACATATAAGATCATTACTAACATGGATACTATGAGACACTTACTTAAGCATGTCTAAATCCATTTCTACTTTGAACACTATGAGATACCCTTTTAAGTAGGTCTAAGTTCCTTCTTTACATAGATTCTGTGAGATACTACCTTAAGCAAGTCTAAGTCCACTTATACTCTTGAACACTATGAGGTACTTCATTATGTAAGTCTTAGTTCAATTATGCTTTAGAACATCATGAGATACTTCTTTAAGCATGTCTTAGTTCATTGGATATTGATATTCCTACTAGAAACCTTAACTCAACTACATGCAGGCTCCCATCTCATGAGACCTAACTTTGGGAAAACCCACACTCTACTACATAAGAGTTCCCCCTTTAACTTGGATAGTCCTCACATCAACTAGGTGTGGTTCTCCTTTCTACTTGGAGCCTAGACTCTATCTTGTGTGACACTCCATCTCATTGTCAATATCCACTTGGACCCAAGCATACACCTCAAGATTTAATTGTTAAGCCTTGCTTAACACTCATATCTGATGGAAGGATGTCCTTGACAATCAATCTATGTTCAAGTGATTCAATCACTTTATACTTTTAAGTATTCATAAGGTAGGTTAGGTGAGTATAGGCCTTTCACCACAATTCTACCTATTAGACTTCTATTCTATTTTAGACTATACTCTCAAAGCCTTAGCATCAATAGTTAATCACACATTAGCTTCACCCTAAATCCCTAGCTATTATGACCACTAGCCTTACTCTCGAGGTTTCTTTCTTATTCTCTTCTTTATACCTATATTTCAAGGTATTTTGATCACATCTTTCATTACTAGGTGATTCGAGTCTCAATTGATCATAAAGGTTCAATTCTAACTTACAAGTCAAGATCAATCATATTCAATAAGGTCTAGTTCAATATATGATTATATGCTCCTAACTTTGAGCAATTACTACACATGACATTGATTTAGGAAGATCACTTATGAACCTTCAATTCCATCTCTAATGGCATAACCCACAAATATCACATTCATCAACTTAGATTAGGGTTTACCATAGAAATCACATAAATTCATCATAATATCACTAAACAAAGCTTAATCAATCATAATTGGGTATTATCCACTAGATTGGAATCATACCCAAGCCCTACCCACAATGCAAGCACAACCCTAGCTAGAATTGGGTTCTTGACTTTTCAATTAGGGGAAAACTAAGGGGGCTCTATGGGGGAAGAACCCATAGATGAATAAGATAATCATACCTCAACACAAATACCTAAATAAATCTTTCTTCAAAGGTTAATTCAACCTAGGTTTCTGCCCCTTTTGTCTTTCTTCTTCTTTGCTTCTAGAGAGAGAAATATTTAAGAGGAAGTGGGTTCTTAGATGAATGAGTCAATGACTTAGTTTTAGGGGTATATTAAGTATTTATAGGTGGCTAATTAACTAACTAACTAACCTACCTTAACCCCTAATTAGTTACTAACTTAACCCCCAAACCCCTAACTTAAAACTAAAAGTTGAAAAACTAACTTGACCAACGGATCCCCTCCCACGGACCATGGGTGGGTTGACGGGCCATGCTGGTCATTTCGTGGATCAGTACTAGGGCTTGTAGTTGCAGGCAAACTCAGGCCTTGACCCACGACCCCAACCCACGGGGCGTAGGTCCACTCATGGCCAGTAGGTGGCAAACATGCATTGCTGAAAATTGACAGCTTTTTGGCTGTCCTAAGGGTCCTCCTCAAGGACCCCTTGGGTGGTCCTTAGGGGGTTGTACCTCAACGTATATCCCCTAAAACCTCCATTCTAAGTACGGGAATTGTTTCTTGTGATTTTAATCCTCATACCACACTCCAAAACTCTTACGAAAGGCTCTAGAACTGACTAGTTCAACTTACTAGTTTTCGGGGTGTTACAAAAAGTAACTGGCCTGGACATTTGTTGGTCATCTTCTTTGAGGTTCTGTGTGCTTAGAGACTATTGTATGTGTCCATTGTGGTAAATAAATCTCCTTCGATGATCCAACAGCTTAAATTTTGCTTACTTGGACTCATTCATTTGTGAATTATTTTGGTTGATTCTCTCTTCTATGCTTTTATCTCCCTTTTACATTTCTTGATCTCTTTGAAATATGACCCTTCTAAACTTCACAAATTCCCATTTTCTCTCTATTTAAGGTACGACCTAAGCTCTATGTTTCATGGTAAGCTTCACTCCATAACTTTTAGCTTTCTAATATTTATCAATTTGTTTGATTATGCTTCTTGTGGTAGATTGATGTCACAACCAAAAAATGGACGTGATGAAACTTGTCTTATCCCACCAAGACAGGTCAACCTAAATCCCAAATAAATAGATAAATGTGGAAATAAAATGGGAAGAAATCTCAAAATAACATTAATGCAAATAACTTAACCACACTCAATACAAATCCCTAAAACCTAGTAGTCACGTGTATAAGCCTATAAGGCATTCCAAATGATTTAAAAGAAAGATTAAAGTTTCAGTGTCATTGTTTCTAGAATAAAACAAGATCATAATAAACAAGAAAGAGGGTATGCTGAGATGACAAGCAACCACCTGTTAAATCTCCATAGTAAGCCTCAAACGTTTCTTAGCGGAAGAATGATCACCAAGATCCGGGCTCATAACCTACGCAAGGTTTGAAGCAAGGAGTGAGTAGCAAACAACACGATACTCAGCAAGAAACCAACTTACTCTAACTAAATCAATATTGAAAACATGTATTCTAACCACTCCATACGAACCTCCACAACTACAACCTTCAAAATTCAACCCGCATAATTTAACAATTCTGGCTCCACAAAACATAGAACATAAAAATACTTCAAATCTCACCTCAATGCCTATACTGAAATCATTACAGTAATCCATTATTTGATAATCACAATAGTAGATCAACAATCACAATCGATGAGAATCAAATGAAAAGCAATGCAATGATCGACAATGTAATATATAGTGATTTATGTTTATCCTAAGATATACACCCGTTGTCTCTAAGTCCATGACCCATGGAGACTCCCGAGTCCATGCATCTACCATGGACATGTGGTCTGATCCCTATTTTATTTTGATGAATCCGACATGGACGTGTGGCATGTTCCAATTTCCAATAAATGAATTCATTACAAATGTGTAGCTTGTTCCCTATTTCCTATAATCCTCACCAATATCATTAGAACAATGGTTTAACATCAATGTAAACATATATATATATATATATATATATATATATATATATATATGCAATGATCAAGTATGAGGATGATTATTCAACATCAACACACAACAAATTAAATCAAGGCATATCATCAAGTGGGTCATCTCACTCAAAAAATTTCTCAAGGTTTAATCAAATCAGACAATCAACAAGCTTCTCATTTTACTCAAGTTGTTATAGAAAGATTAGTTTTAATCATTGAGCAATATACAACACATAGATGAAACCTTTTACCAATTCCCATTACTCCTAATCATACAACGGCATACAAGGTTCAATATACTCACTATAAAGTCTAGAAGTCCACTTGCCTCAATTAATTAAACAATAACTCCAGAACATGAGTTTCTAGTTTCTGTTGTGTCTTCAAATGAACACAATCCGTTCAAATAAGTAAATATCTTAAGATTTCAAAACTAATAAAACTCGTATAAAGAATTTTGAAAAATGGGGTCAAATTAACTAAAAACCCATTTACGAAATGGAAGGGTAAATCTAGAAATTTATACAAGATTATGTAACCCAAATAATTTTGAAACCACCGGTAGAAACAAAATCAAAAATAGAGTTGAAATAATCGTTAAATTGCCATTTTTCTTAGAACTCAAAATGGAGAAAATATGGTTGGAACCTGATTTTGTAAAAGACGTTATTCTGGAAAAATTTATATGTTGTGATCGCAATGAGTTAAATGGGTCAATACATCAACATTGACCATCATGAAAGGAAGACGACTTTGAGCTTCGCTGCGAAGTTCTTCTGGTTAGTGGTTCGTACTAGATTGTCCCCTACTCAGGCGAACAACGTTGTTACTTGGGACTGGGCCATGATGATAGCAGCTATGATGGCGGGGTTGGAGCTTGATTTCTCCCACATTCTGATCGCCGAGATCCATGAAAGGCCTTCAAGACTACCACCACCCTGCCCTTCCAGTGCCTGATATTCCATCTTTGTAGGGAGGCTTTAGTGCCTATTTGACATTGTAACAGGTTGCTAGAGGCAACCAAGACAATGGACATCGGCCTCATTCAAGATGATGCCTTGCTGCACCACAGAGGGAGCCACAGGTTGACCTACCGCTCTTGGGTGTTGATCTTGTTGCTGATGTGGAGCAGATCCAGGTTCATGACACTGTTGTTACTCCCACTACTACAGATGCACAGGATCCACCTTCTACGGCCACTATTCAGGCCCCGAGCTCATCTCGAGCCACTCCCTCGTTAGGGTTTACTGTCGTTCCTCTGGCTCGAGTCCAAAAGTTCGAGACCCAGATGGCTACCTTACTACAGCATATGAAGTTGTAGAAGCAGTGTTTTGTTAAGGAGCTTGAGGCTAGGATGGATCAGATGATGGACAGGAAGATTCAGGACGTTCATAGGCGCTTGGATGTATTTGAGTTGCGAGGTTTAGAGAGGTTTTCCCCTTCTATTGATACCACCACCTTTCGGACAAATTTGTCTAGCCTCCGTGCCAATGTTGATGCCCTCCTATCCCTTACTGAGACTGTACCATAGTCTGATGATTTGGTGATGACTGCCCTTTTTGGAGACACTATGCCACCACCCGATCCTTCCCGTGTTGCTGGGAAGCCCCACTGCTCTGAGCACACTTCTAAAACTGAGGAGGCTCGACGATTTAGAAAGAAGGAGCACCAGCAGTTGGAGGAAGCCCATAGGTAGTCCATCATTGATGAGGAGGCGCGGCAATAGTGGGCTCGAGAGGTTGATGTTGGCCCTTCAGGTTCGGTTAGCACTACTGTTTGTGAGAGCACTACTGAGGGTGTTCTTACTATTAGTGTGGGCTCTACTGATGGCGTCCCGAGTATTGATCCAGTGGGCTTCAGGAAACTAGACCCACCTGCTTCTTGATGGGTCTTCGGCGCATATGCGCCACAGGTTTGCTTCATCCTATTCTTTACTTTTTATTTTTGTGCATTAAGGGCAGTTTCACCATATTTTGTTGGGGGTGGGCTAAATGGGTTGTGAGTGATAGGGTGAAGTCTGAGTAACCCAACTCATAATCCTCTCTTAGGGTTTTCTTGCCTGTGTTCTTTTCCCCCAAGGGACTGATTTACTTTTATGTTGAACCGGCATGTTTAGAATTGTATGTGTAGAAGTAAGTAGAAGAATGAAAGCATGATGGCATAAGAGCATGAAATTGATACATGTCCAAAAAAAATTGAAATGTGCAAGATCTATAGGTTGAATGAGTTGAATGTGTTGGATCTTCATATGACATGATAAGGAACCGGTACGATAACATAGCTCAAGCTAAAAGTTGAACTAGGTAATTCAAGAATTCGGTAATGAAACAATGTGCCAAGTGTGTGTGAGATGATTTTGTATGTTTATGTAGTGTGTGCCAATCTAGAACATGCCCCGTTGGTCCTGTTAAGACAATCTAGGCTAGGAATTGGAAGATGATCATAGGCCCTTGTTCAAATGAGTCTACTAAAGCCTAAAATTATTCAACCAAAAGAAATAAATTCTCCCCTTGATACAAATGTTTGAGCCTAATGTAGACCACTTCTTTCAATACACCTAACTCACCTTCCTTAAAAGATTGGTCTTGTCCCTCCTTGGACATGTGCACCTTAACTTAGGCCAAAAGCCTAAGTTGAGAGTGGCTAATTCAAAAAGTTACCTTAATCTTGGCCCTGGCCCAACATCGGACATTGTGCACCTCAACTCATGCAAAACACATAAGTTGAGGGTGGCTGCGAAAAAGGAAAGCAAAAGAAAAGGGTATGAAAAGAGTTGTGTAGAGGAAAGAAAAAGATAGAAAAAGATGTGACTGAAGTCAAAAAAAAATCAAAAAGAATAATAATGATGATGAGAACAAATAAAGAAGAAGTAACAAAATGAAAGAAAAAAAAAAAGAGCGATAAAGTCAAAGTCATATCTGTGCTGAAGAGAATGAAGGAAAAGAGCAGAAAATAAAAAAAGGATGTCAAGAATTGGTTGAGACAAGAGGTAAAGAGCCAATGTAATGTCAAGGAGGCAGAAAAGTCATTAAACGTACCCAAATGTACCCTACCTAACCATGAGCCTACGTTACAAGCGACAAAATTCTTATAGTGATCCTAGTGAATAGTTTGGAGAGTCTATGCAGTGAAAATAAGGGCAAGTCTATGGTATTGAGCACTAACTGTACTTGAAGTCACTTCTGAGCATGAGTGATGAATGAATCCTTAAACTTGAAATTCAGATTTGTTGTGTGAAAAAAGGATTTCTTTTGGAGTGAGGGCACTAGTTACATTGTTGGAGAGTTGGTACCTTGGTGATTGTAAAAAGTATATGTTGTGGTGTCTATTGCTATGTCTATGTCATGTTTTGATCCACATGAGGTAGCTTGTTGAGTCTAGATGAAAAGATTTGCACTAACTGATGGAATTGATTTAGAAAGCCATGTGATTGCTTGAGTTTGTATGTTTGCTTCTACATAAGTGTCGTCTAGAGTGTTAGTATGTCTCTTGAGGACAAACAACAAGTTTAAGTTGAGGGTGTTGATATACCATGAGTTTACGGTATTTTTGATGCGTTTCACTTAGAGTTTGTGTGTGTCTTGGGCTATTTTGTTGTTCGAAATAATGGTTTTTTGTAATTCTTGCAAGAAATTAATTCAGATGCGGTTGAGAGAGATATGAGCTAAAAAGTGCAGAAGGAGCCACTAACAGACCCAACTACGAACCGTAGGTCCAGTGACGGGCTGTGGATGGACAATCGTAGCTCTTGGTCAGGAAGTTGAGTTTCAGTACTCAAATCACAGAGTGGCAGGATGGACTGTAGTCCAATCCACGGACCGTAGGTAGACAAGCTTAGGTGCAAGTTCAGGGAAATCTAACCAAGTGTGGAACCACAGAGACAACGATAGACCCTAGGTTGAGTGACGACCCGTCCTGCACATCCGTCGATGAGATCAGAGAATTTATGGTTGCAGTACCTGGACCACGGAGGTGACCTACGAACTATAGGTCGACCCACGGTCTGTAGGTCAAGGCATCAATCGAAACTGTGTCTGAGCAATTTATTTCCTTATTTTGTTTCCTACTGAGTTTGGGATTTGTTTTCTATAAATAGTAGTTGCAATTCTCATTTTTTAGGGTTAGACATTAATGTAAGGTTTTATAATTTGGTCTTTTGGAATTATTTTGCAAACTCTTAGCAATTTAATTTCTCAAAGTTGTTTTATACAATTTTTACTTTGAATTTCAATACAAGATTTTGGGTTTCATCTATTCTAACTATAAGATCATGAATTATTTTAACCTAATTTTGAATTGTGAGCTCTCAAGCATGAGTAGCTAAATCCACAACTAGGGTTGTGGGAACCATGAGCAATTAACAAAGTATGAGTAATAATTAAGTAATTCTTGAATAGTGTTTATGTATGTATTGTTAATACTTCCGTTTAGAAGTCTTTTTAACGGTGGCCAATGTTAGAACTCGCCTCGTTCCTACTTGTCGGACCAAGGATGTAATGAATGAGAAAAGGATTAAACAACAGAGATTTAGTGGATGCTATCTAATAGTCTGATTTCAATTGAAGTGAGGGTGAAAACTAAACTAAATTGATATGATGACTAATTTGGGGTAAAGGTAAGGGTTAGTAAAGTATACACTCATAGACGGACCAAGTCACGTGGTGAAATTCCCTACTTGGAGGACCAATCACTTAGGGGGACTTAGCTTACCAATCTTGCATGTCAAACACTATGATAGGATTACTATTATTAGGATTACTGAGTTAAGAGCTTGTAGGGAACACATATACCCTAGTTTCCATCTTATATTGATAACTCAATTTGTGAATCTTGCTTACTTGTTACTTATTCATTCAAATCAACAATCTGTTACTTTATTTACAACAACCCCCTGTTTACTTTTCTCAGAAATAGTTTAACTAAAAAGATATAATTGTGAGTTAAGTTTAAGTCTAAACCAGATTCCTCGTGGGATCGACCCCAACCTACAAGTTGGGTTCTTTATTTGACAATGATCACTTATACTTCTATAGGGAGGTGTAATTTGAGCGTATCAGTGATCGTGAATCGCTTCACATGATCACAATGCACATGGAAAACAACTCCCCGCAATCGCAAGAGAGGATCTAGCAATCATGAAGAACAAAATACTCTACACTATAAATCAACAACAAACAATGTATAAAAGATAGTAAAATCACTAAATGGACCCTTGAGATTCAATCACAACCCAAGGACACAAACGAAATATGCTACCCAACTAAACTCAACATATTTAACTCAATGGAACCATCGAAACATGGATGTGAGGTGTAACAACCCAGAAATTTGTAGACTAAACTAGAGCCTAACGAAAAGGTTAGAGTCATAAAATTTGCTTCTAGTGCTTAGAATGAAGGGTTTAGGGGTTAGATGTCAAGGTACGACTCCACAAGGACCAACCAAGGGTCCTCCTCGAGGACCCTACACCCCCCTCAAAACTACCCAAAACAGTTACCCGCGGAGGGACCTACGCCCCGTAGGGTGGTCCACACTCCGTGGGAGGAGGTCCGTAGGTCAAGACCAAGGTTAGGGGCTGCAGACCCCATCCCACGACCAAACAGTACGGGTCAAGGGTCAGTCCACGCCCCGTAGGTTGTCGTGGATGGGGCCTGTATGTTGGTCCTAGGTAGGCTAAATGTAGGGGTAGTTTTGGGCAATTCCTATTCTATTTAGTATGTTGTGAGGTTTTTTTATATTAAGTGTTTTTAAGTAATTAACTAACCCATTAACTTCATAAAATCCCAAACTCAAATCCATAACCAACTTTCCCCAAAACAAACTCTCTGTAAAACTCCAAGGAAGAAGAAGAAGAAAGGTGAAGCGAGGATTGAAGAATCAAGATTTTCTCCTCAAATTCATGGGAATTCTTCAATAAGGTATGGTAGTCCTTCATCCATGAATAGTTTTCATCCATGGAGCCCCTCCCAAACTCAATTTCAAAACTTGTAACTTCCCCCAAAAGCTAGGGTATTACTCCAAGTCATGGGTTCACTTCAAAAATGATTTTTAATGATTTAATTGATTTATATTATGATCAAATTGATGATTCATTACTGTTTTCATGATGAATTTCCAAAGAATCCATGAATTTCCCTATTTTCCCAATTTGGATTTTAAAAGTGGGTATTGTTATATGTTGATCCAATTGACTGGATAATGGTTGTACATGATTTTAGTATGATTATACATGTATTCTTGATTAATCTAAGGTTTTAGGGCGAAATTGATATAAATTGGTGTTATGCCATGAAAGAGGCAATTGAGGGCTTAGATGTGATCTTCTAAGATTGGTGAATTTCTTTATGAATTACTTGAAATTAGAGTAACTAAATATGAATTACTTAAAGGTAAGGCTTGTAGACATGAACTAATGAGATTTGGGCTTATAGGATGAATCATGACTATGTAGTGTTGAGATTGAGTTTACATGATGATACATGACTAGAATTGCTTAAGAATGAAGTGTGTGGTTAAATGACCTTGAGAATTAGGCATATATGATTACCATGTGAAGTATTTCTTGAGGGTAAGGCTTATAGTATGATTATTATTTCTAGGGCTACGAGGGTAGAATCTAAAATGAATGAACCAAGAATTTTAAGACTTTAGGAGTGAAACCATCAGGTAGGTTGAATTGTATATGGTATTATTGTGGAAAGGCTTCACAAACATGACCTATGTTTTGAGTATATGAAATTATGCATGTAATAACTTGATTACTTGAACTATGATTATATCCATGTCTAATATAATGAATTCTAGAAGTGTTGATTGAATATGGTCCTTGGTCCTTGAAAGGGCAAGATATGATGTTATACATGCTTTATGAAGCTTGTGTAGATGCTTTAAAAACACCTTATGAGAAAGTAAAGTGATTACGACTTTGATGTAATTGTGGTGTTGTTGAAAGGTTATTCTCACACACACACTTATGCATGACTATGAATGAAGAGACCATGTTTATGATGATATGAATGTATTGATTGAAAGGCTATTCTCATGAAAACATAATGAACATGATGTGAAAGGTTTTCTCACATAATGAAGATTCTAGGTTGAAAGTCAATTCTCACCTAATTGAATCGGACATAATGAACATGATGTGAAAGGTTTTCTCACATAATAAAGATTCTAGGTTGAAAGTCAGTTCTCACCTAATTGAATCTAACATGAAGACATGGACGGTGAAAGTTTATTCTCACCCATGATCTAATGAGCTATCCTAATGAAACAAGTTAGGATTCAATAAGTACTCCATGGGAATTATTCTTAGCACCAAGTGGATATTGAATATGAGATAGAGGCTCTCCCGTTAAGTAAGGTCGGGTTTCTAAAAGTAATCTCATAAGATGGAAGCTCCCCCATTAAGTAAGGTTGGGGTTTCTAGTAGCAATCTCCTTATCCCATAACTACGTGCCCCGTAGGTTATTTAGCTATTGATCCACCCAAAAAGCTAATACATTTTAGTTCTACCTTAGGCAAGTAGGACACCTCTTTTTGATGTGGGTCATAGCACCGGATTCCATGTTAAGCCTACATGGTCTATGTCGGTTAAGGCTAATTCCTACTATGAACAAGAATATGAGTTATGAACTATGGTTACTCAAGAAGCTCTACGTAGTGTGGGTGGGGGTATGGGACTTCATCCATGCATTACACAAGTAGGCTTTGAGAGTAGTTATGGTGTGTTCCTTTTATGTTATGATGATTTATGAAATGGAGTGTGTTTAATGTGGATTGTGGCTATGAGTTGCTTTCCTTAATATGACTTGGTAAATGTGAAGGTTTCCTTGTCTATGAGTATTATCTAAAGATGATATCAAAAGAATAGTAAGTATGAATATGGTGGCCTAAAAGTGGTACTTAGTGTAGATGGGATTATGGGATCTTATCTATGCATTGCACAAGTATAACTTAGGGTTACTTATGAGATGGTTCTATTATGCTATGATGATGTATATGATGAATATGCTTGTGGCTTATGCTTTTATACTAATGTGCATGATGATTGTCAAACTTAGTAAAGTGCGTGCTTTTCAAATAAAATGTCCTTTTTAGCATGTTTTCAAGGTTTTTATGCATGGCTATCATACTTAGTGCATTTTTGTACTAACCCATACTATCTATATTTTTCCCAAAGTGTAGGGTTTGGCGATATCATCTTCCATTCTCGTGGCTAGGTTTATAGTAGATCAAGAAGAGAAGTTATGGTGAGTCCTCATAGCATTCGAGGGCTTGACCTCCATGTCCTTTAAGTCCTTCTTTTATGCTGTAGACTTTTGTATGGGCTGCGTCCCAAGTTTTAGTTTAAATGGTTATAGATGGTTTGAGACAAAGTGTAGACTTCCGCTTGTTTTTATAAAGGACTTCGATTGTAAAGAAAAGTTTTGAATTTCCGCACTATTTTCTATTATCCTATGTTATGATATGCTAAGAGGCTTGTATGAGGCTTTTCGGAGTCTTGTACGTCGTGTCACATCTAGGGGGTACTCAGGGGTCGTGACACGAGGTTATCTTGACCCAAACCGATTAAAGGTGCAAAAACCTAACTAAATGTTTAAAAACACAAAAATATAATCGAAAACTCTGAAATATCAATCAAGACCTGAACCAGGCCTAAAATCATCCTTCGAATCAAATAGAAATGAAAAAAAAATCTGAGTGACCAAACCCCAAATGTTTACCAAAGCGATCAACACTTAGTCTATTATTACTTAAACTTCCAAATTAAGGGTTTAAATCCATGAAACAACTGTGAAATAGAGAACGGTGATGTGAATAAATAGAATTCTACATTCCGGAGGTGATGGAACTAATAAAATTCATTTTCGAGTCTTGAAACTTCTATTGTTGCAAAAAACATCTTTTAACCACTTTAAACCTTTCAAAAAGGAAAGTTTCAAAAAATGGCCACTTTTCAATCAAATTTCTGAACCAACTACACAAACTAATCAGAAATGACTCGGGAAAACTATTAGGAGGGATAAAAGGATAATTTTACAACAATTTCAAAAAATGACCTTCCTGGTCATTACACTATCAACCACTAAAAATCATATTCATCCTTGAACATAAAGTAAATGAAAGTACCTGAAGCTTTGAAAAGCTGAGGATAGTTAGCACGTATGTCGGACTCTGACTCCCAAGTTGCCTCCCAAACTGAATGGCATGCTTCCACTCAACCTTCACTGAAGCAATCTTCTTTTTCCACAACTTTTGAATCTTCCTATCAAAGATAGATATATGATCCTCCTCAAATGAAAAGTCTAGATCCAACACTACATAATTAAGTAAAATCACATGGGACTCATCTGGCTCATACTCTCAAAGCATAAAAATGTGGAAAATTGGATGCACAATTGACAAACTAGGTGGCAAGGCAAATATATTGTCCACCTCTACAGTCCTCCCCAAAATCTCAAAAGGGGCAATGAATCTAGGGCTAATCTTTCCCTTCTTTATGAATATAATCACACCCTTCATGGATGACATGTTGCGCCAAACATGATCATCCTCCATTAATTCGAAGGTTTGAACCCTCCTATCTGCGTAACCTTTCTATCGAATCTCAGCTATTATAAACCTACTCTAAATCAAATGGAACAACTCTATAGAATCCTTAGTCTACATCTAATGAGTCCATCTCAAGTGCATCAAACAAACCAATCAAAGATCTACACTTCCTACCATACAACACCTCAAAATGGGCCATTTTAATAAAGGAATGGTAACTATTATTGTAGGCAAAGAATACTAAAGGCAAGTGTTTGTCCCAATGAGCACCAAAGTCCATCACACATTTCCAAAGCATGTCCTCCAATACATGAATCATCCGTTCAGACTATATATCCATTTGGGGTGAAAAGTTGTACTCATATCTAATCGAATACCCAAATCATGTTGTAAGGCCCTCTAGATGTGAGAAGTGAAGAGTCAATCTTAATCCAAAACAATAGAAATGGGATCCCCATGCAATCAGACTATCTAACTAATGTAGAGTCAAGCTAGCTTCTCTGCCATGTACTTCACCTGAACTAGAATGAAATGGGAAAACTTGATCAATTATAAAATACCACCCCGATAAAATCATAACTACCCATAGTGGTACGCAAACCCACTCTGAAGTCCATATTAATACGCTCTCACTTCCAAGTAGGAATGAGCATCCTTTGAGTAAACACCATCATACCATTGATGCTCACATTTGACCTATTAGAAAGTAAAGCACCTATCAACAAACTCAACAAAGTCCCTCTTCATACCACATTGCTATTAATGTTGACTCAAATTGTGATACATCTTCGCCGCTCCTGGATTAATAAAGTATCTCAAGCAATGAGCCACCTCCCTCAACAGTCCATCGGAATCAGGTACAACTTCCTTATCTTTACCTCTCAACACCTTGTTCCAAATTACACACAACTTCTCATCATCAAACTGCCTCTTCTAATCTGATCAGTCAAAAAAGATTGGTCCTCAACAAAATAAAAAATGTCACCCTCCTCTGAGATCTCAAACTAGACATGATTATTGGCTAATATCTGAACACCCTTAGTCAATGGTCTTTCCTCAACACGAATTGCATCAAGATTCTCCATGCTAAATGTTTTTCTACTCAAAGCATACATTACTAGACTAGCCTTCCCTAGGTTATATGGAATAGTCATGTCATAGATCTTCAACAAATCAATCCACATATGTGGCCTTCAGTTCAAATCCCTCTAACTAAAGACATATAATAGACTTCGATGAATTGTACATATTTTACAATGCACATCATAAAAGTAGTGACACCATAACTTAAGAACAAAAACCATAGCTTTCAACTCTAAGTCATGACTATTGTATTTCTTCTCATGGGTCTTCAAATGTCTAGAATGATAAGCAATTACCTTACCCTTTTGCATCAAAACACCACCTAAGTCGACCCCAAAAGCATCACAATATATTGTAAAGCCCACACCCTCGTCTGGTAGAGTCAAAACAAGCACCAAAGTCATCAAGATATTCAACTTTTGAAAGCTCTCCTCAAAGTCAACAGACCATTGAAAACCCACACTCTACGAACTCAATTATGTCAATGGGGTATCAACAGTAGTGAAACCCTTCTTAAATCATCTATAGAAGCCTACCAACCCCATAACACTTTGAAATATGGGCAAACCTATGGGATGATGCTTGCATGTATTTATCTTTCGGAG
Organism: Solanum pinnatisectum; assembly: GCA_035578085.1. NCBI lineage: Eukaryota > Viridiplantae > Streptophyta > Magnoliopsida > Solanales > Solanaceae > Solanum > Solanum pinnatisectum. The sequence goes on from CM069083.1 coordinate 36,603,402, forward strand.
AGTGACAGTTGTATTAATACTTAACCTTTTTATTTATATGCTTTGTGAGAGAATGGAATTGATTTTTATGTGAGGGCACTTAAATGCTTTTGTTGAAGCATGATTTTACATCATTAAAGAGCATGAGTGACCTTGATCTTGTATTGATACCGATTAGTCATCATTTGAAGCTTCTTGAGCATGGTTGAGTTATTGTATATACTTGGTAGTATTCTTGTGATCGCACTTCCATGTTAACTCACATGGAGAACTATTGTGGACGCCCTTGTTGAACTAATTGTGTTCTTGATTTACCTGAGGACAAGCAAAATTTTAAGTTGGGGGTATTGATGATTGGTAGATTTCAACTCATTTGAGGCTTTTTTATTTCAGCAATTAGTGTCCTTAATGTCTATTTATGTCCTTATCAGATGATATTTTGATATTTTACAGCTATGAAGGCTAAAGGACAAGGCAAATATGAATACATGAAAAAGAGGCCGAAAATTTGAAAGGAGTACAAACTCCCAACTAGTAGTCGCCTAATCAAAAAGGCGGATCACCCAACTAGCTAGACCTTTCCCAAGTTGACAATGTTCACAATTGAAAATATTCAAGGTAGGTCAGCGACTAAAGTTGAAACAGTGATTTACTGAAGTTGTAGAGCATGCTAGAAGTTCCATCACCGAAAGTGACAGACTTTTGAGTAAAAATTAAAGTTGAATAAGTGAACAGGGTAGTAATGAGTGATCCGCCGAATGTGAAAGGTTGACTCAATCGAATTCGCCAATAGAGATTCAAATTACTAAAGCATGAAGTAAAAGAAGGGTGAGCTAAATAGCAAATTGTGATCCGCCAAACATGTTAGGTGAGCCTAACTTATGTCACCAAACATGGAATTTTGGGCTAATTTTGGGTAAATTATAAGTAGCCTAAAAGAGAGAGAAAATGTATTATGATGCAGAAAACATAATAGATCCTGAATTAAGTTTTTGAAATTGAGTTTGAGAAATAGACTTCTTAGTTTGAGGGTTTCCAAACACTCTTGTAATTGAAAACTGAGGATTGAAATCGAAGTGGGTGTTGAAGATTATTACTTATTATCAACACATTAATGGATGGTAATATCATAGGTATAATTTCTTTCATTTTTATGATGTGTGGCTAAAAACCCCAAATCTAGGGGTGTGATTATGGGGTTAAGTGTTGATTTAATTTAATGGGTCTTGTGCTTTGCTCTATTTTATTGTTGTTCATCCATGTATTTGGGTTAATTAGCATGGGGTTAATTCATAGGTTAAGGTTGCAAACTTAATCCTAGTCTAGATCTTTGATTGATACTCGAAATAGATCAATTGAAGTGGATAACTAACTTGATGCATGCAATTTATGTTTGATTTCTATGGTTTGCTCGAAAGAGAAATTATGGCTCAAGTCTAGTTGTCAAATCTCCTAGAAAGAGATATTTCCATAAGGTAATGGGTTAATTTGTGATTCACATAGATGAGATTGAAAAAAAAAAGATTCTATGATATGATGCTTTGAGATCGAAAGAAGAATAATGTCATTGAAGATTACCCAGTTTATCCATGTTTGTCTAGAACAATTGAGCCAGCACTTATACCCTTATTTGACATCAATATCAATCCCCACACCCCTAGAGCGTTTCTTACTTATGAAACCCCGATTTTAAGTGTAATTACAATAATTGATGCCAAAACCCTTTTTGTGAATTTAGTGGAATCATCCACCTATTTGGTCTAATTACTACAATGAATCGGTTTGCATTCTTAATTTTTGAGTTGAATTCTTATTACTAAATCACTCCTAGTGCGATCCAACGCCAACTCTTTGTTGGGGTTTTTTATTGCTAATGCAGCTTACTCTTCTAATTGTTTTTAGGGTAATTTGAGTGTTATCATTGAGAGGACCTTGTATAGAGGTTTTGATTGCTATAAATTGTATTGGGTCACATATCTCATATTGTGCGCACAAGGTTCCAAACCAATCCGGGGGGACTTAGCTTAAATTTGCTGGTGCATCCCACTTTTGAGATCCTAGGCTCGCTTTAGGAGTCAGAGCTCTGCTTTGGCGATCCACGCCAGTCAGGCGGCAGCCACTTTAGCAACCCTAGCATCGCTTAAGTGGCGATCGCTTTAGTGGTCAGGGGCTTGCTTAAGTAAGCTTGGCCATCCCAGGCTAGGCCTCTTTCATGACCCTGGCATCACTTAGAGACCAAGGGATCACAGAAGCGAGGCATGCCTCTTGTTGGCCAGTCAGATAAGCGACTTGAATTATCACTTAAGGGACCCTCGATCAGCCTTTTAAAAAAGACTAGGACGGGATTCAGCCTTTTTCTTCTAAACTCTTTTGGCAATTTCTCCCTCTCCGGAGCTCCAATTTCAGTGTTTCAAAGTATGGTATGTTCATAGGGACTGTGGCTACACTGTGAACTAATCAAAAAAGGTTCAACATCCTTTGTTTGAGGTCAAACTGTGATTTTGTGGACTTATGTAGTCCTTTATGGCTCTTTAAATGATTTTCATGTGATTGTTCTTGTTGTTTCGAGCCCTGAATTATGTTCCATTTTTTAACACAAGTTGAGGGTTCTACTTTCGACCTTTTGACGGAGTCAATTTTGGGAATTATAAAGTGGGTCCCATGATTCCCATTTGACTCCAAAGTTGGTCTATCGCTATTTTATGTGTTTTTGGTGTTAAAACGACCATTTTGACATTGTGATCCTATTTTTGATAACATGGCAACATTCTGAGGTAGTACAGAATAGAAAAGCTCAGGAGTTGTGATTTGGGAGCGCGCGTTGTCAACCTTAAGGTAGGCTACAACTTTCCTTCTCTTAGATTGAGCTTTAATGTGTAAATTCATGTTGATTAGAGTGAATTGGGGTGAATACCTAGATGTTATTGTTTCCTTTTTTAGAAACCATATTCAAGGCCTGATCGGCTCTATTTCGGATGTAGAACCATGCTAGTCGGGGATTTTTTGTTTACCTATATCTTGTGAATTGACTTGCATGTTGTTGTTATGGTATAATTGAGCATGTTTCACCTTAGTCTAGGACTAGACTAGTGCCCTGGGGACATTGGGTTTGTTGACATTATAAGCAGCTTTGTTGGCGAAACGGTCAATAATTATTTCGACCATCTCACTTAGTGATGGAAGTTCACCCTATACTTTTGGTTTGTATGCTTTATTTCTTATCTGACATCGATTCGGATGGAATAGCTCATTGTAAATTGGAGTTATAGACTTGATTCTGCTAGAATGGGCCTTAGCTTAGGAATTGAAGCATCTTCGTCGATCTTATATACACTCTCCCTATTTCTTGTCATGACCCAAAGTACACTCTGGAAGTGACATGGCATATAAGATCCTCAGAGGTCCTACACAAGCTACTTGACATGCATTCAACACAACATAATTGACCAAAGTAGGAAATCTCATATCAAAAGAAAAGTTTGACATAAAAGCGGAAATCTAATCATAGTCTCGACAAGCCAATCTAATACATCAAGAGTGGTTGGGACATAACCCATACACCACATATAATACCGAAAAACTAAAGACATAAAAGAATGTAAACATAGGTTACAAGGTCCTCAGATTATGAGAACTCATCAAGTCTTCAATCTACAAAGCAATCTATAAGATCGGGAGGAGAAAGATCATCGGACCCTACATTATTAAACAATGTAGGCACAAGTATGCATTTTTACATGGAATGTACTAAGTATGAGGGATATGCATAAAATGTAAAACATAATAATAAGAGGACATAAAGGAAAAAATTATATGCATGACCAAGTTAAAACATAGAAAAACCTTTAAAGAAGAATCATAAATAATGAACATGGTCAATGCATCTTAAAATCATATTGAATGCTTCATAGACCTTTTAAGAACAACTTAGTTTGTTTTGTTGGATATTTACTATTAACCAACATAGACCACGTGAGCTATAATGTGGAATACAGTGTCTTGCTCCCACAGCGAAAAGAGATGTCCTTATTTGCCAAAGAAAGGACCTTAAACTTCTAAATTAGGTGGAACCACTAACTATGTCTTTCTAAGACAAATCCTATGGGGGAACGTAGTTAGGGACAAGGAGATTGCTACTAAAGACCCAACCTCTACTGACGAGAGAGCCTCCATCTCAATATCCTCTCGGTGCTATGTAAAATACCAATAGAATCAGTCATATTCCTAAACATATTATCATACATGGAAAAGCATAATTAAGTTAATAATCCAAGCTTAAAATATCATAGAGTAGCTTCTTAAATCAGGTATGAGAAAACCTATCACAATTCGTGAATATGGGAGAGAACCTTTTCACAATTTCATTGATATTATCTTAAAGCAACCTATATCATAAAACATTCCCTTTCATAAATCATGCATAGATTTCTTAAAATATCATTCATAGATTCATAGCTTCTTCATAAACTCATGTCTTTAAGAGTTCATAGTAAAAATCATGAATAATGTTTGGGTTCATATGAAATCAATTGGAAAGCATGTAATTGAGTCAAGACAATCACGATAAGATCAAAATCAAACAATTGAATCAACACAATTAGAACCCATGAAGAATTGAATGAAAACCTAATCAATTTGATGAAATTGAATTTGGAGAATTGAGAAATCTTTGGGACTCAATGGGTGAATGAAACCATTGATGAACTCCCACATACCTTGATGATTAAAGTCCAAAATCGATGGAGAAAAAAGGAGACATGAAACTTGAAACCCTCGCTTTCTTCTTGAACTTGAGAGAGAATTGGAGAAGATGAATATGGATGGGATTTGGGGTTTTGAGAAAACTAAGGGAGTTGGTGTAATTTTAGGATAAAAGAGTAGATGTAGGACATAAAAGTAGGGTTAAAATGACATAGTATAGGTATTAAATACATAAAATACGACCTAAATACCCTTAAGAAATAACTGTCGGAGGACCCTACAGTTTGGACCTATGGAGCATTAAAATTCCTACAAAACGTACTAAGTCTACTGTAGGTCGAGTTACTGGGACCTAAAATCTAGCCAAATTCCTATGACACCAATCTATGAACTATAGAACTTTTTGCAATTCATAGACCCTCTCCATAGACCTCAATTTTAACCCAAAAATTTTACTAAGTCTAGATTACCCCTACGGAACCCATCTACGACTCATCAATTTTCCTACGGCTTATCCTGTTCATTTATAGGTAAATCTTTAGAAACTTGGAATTCTAAAACTAAACTCCAGTTCTATGGTTCCCTTTCTATAGCCCATATGACATCCTAGTCCATAGGTTTATCTTGTAGACCATTGAATTAGTGCAATAACTGCACTTTTTCCTTTTCAACTTTCCAATTTTCGTGGTGTTACAATATCTCTCCTTTGGAAACATTCATCCTTGAATGGTACTCAAGCTAGCATGAATAGAGTAAGAGAGAAACCAACAACCCAACATGAATGCAAATCTCATCATAATGCACATAAACATGGAGATCAATCACTCCAAGCTAAATCATAACATCAAAATCAAGTTTTCATGAACATGCACGCATATGGGGACATGAGAATGACTAAACCGGATGAATCTGAATGGATAAACCATGAGGAACTAATACCTCAAGCTAGAATAAGAGTGGAGCGAAAGAGATAAGGATACCGGGACATCATCTCGGCTTCGGCATCCCAAGTAGAACCCTCTATGAATTTATTCCTCCAAAAAACATTCACAGAAACGACTTCTTTGTTTCTCAACTTCTGAACTTGCCAGTCTAAAATATCCACCAGAACCTCCTCATAGGAAAGATTTTTTGTAACCCCCAAACCTTCTAAAGTTACTATAGACATCGGATCTCCATCACACTTCTTCAACAAGGAAACATGGAATAGCAGATGTACGATGCTAAATCATTAGGCAACTCAAGTTCATAAAGACCTTTTCCAATCTGCCTCAAAATCTAATATAGGCCCAGATAACAGGGATTGAGCTGTCCTTTCTTTCCAGATCTCATTACACCCTTCATGGGTGAAATTTTCAAGTAGACTCAATCATCAACATTAAATTCAACTTCTCTTCTTCTAATATCACCATCAGACTTTTGTGGACTTTGAGCCATTTTCAACCTTTTGCGAATAAGTTGAACCTTTTCCGTTGTCTCACACACCAACTCGGGCCCTATCAAAGCAACCTCACCAAGTTCAAACCAATTATAGGATACCTAAACCTCCTACCATAAAGATCCTTAAATGTTGTCATCCCAATGCTAGAATGGTAGCTATTATTATACGTAAACTCAATCAATGGTAAATAATCATCCAAGTTACCCTTGAAATAAATTACAATAGCTATCATCATATATTCTAAAGTCTGAATGGTATGCTCAAGTTGTCCATCGGTTTGAGGATGGAAATTCGTGCTACATTTCACTTGGGTACAGAGACCCTCTTGAAATGACTTCCAAAACTTAGATGTAAACTAAGTGCCACAATCAGAGGTAATGGAAAAGGAAACTCCATGCAACCTTACCATTTCCCGAATGTAAATCTTGACATACTCTTCAGCTGAGAATAAAGTCGTTACGGGAAGAAAGTCACTTGATTTCATCATTTGGTCCACAATAACCCAAATTGAATCAAACTGTCAGCGAGTGCGGGTAAAACCATAATGAAGTCCATATTTAAATCTTCCCACTTGCATGTAGGAATACTAATGTCTTGAGCCAAACTCTCTGTTTCTGATGCTCAACTTTCACTTGTTGATAATTCAGACATTTAAGCACAAATTCCACAATATCCTTCTTCATCATTTTCCATCAATAGTCCTCCCACAAGTCGTGATACATCTTGGTGGCTCCCAGGTGAATAGAATATCGAGAATTGTGAGCTTCTGTCAAAATGTGATTTTTCAACTCATCAAAATATGGAACACATAACCAACAATATCGAAGGACCCAATCTTCCCTTTGGGAGGAAGCCTCAATGTTTTTTTCAGAAACTGACTTCGTCAACTCAACTAGTGCCAGATGAAGATCTTTCTTAGCCTTAACATCCGATACAAAAGATGATTTGGAGCCATTATGAACAACTACACCACCTTCATTAGAATAAACAAAGTGAACAACCAATCGGTCCAATCAATCAACATCATGAACTAACTTCTTCTTATCATCCTAAATATTGGCAACACTTCCCATTGATAGTTGACCAAGATCATGTGTCACCACATTCACCTTTCTAGGATGATATAGTACACTCATGTCGTAATACTTCAACAACTAAAGCCATCACTTTTGGTGAAGATTCAAATCCTTTTGAGTAAACACATATTTCAAACACTTGTGGTCGGTAAACACATCTACATGAACACCACCACCGCCGCTAACTCCAAATTGTTGGTCGAATATTTCTTTTCATGTACCTTCAATTGCCTCGAAGCATACGTGATAACTATCCCATGTAACAGCAAAATACAACAAAGACCAATTTGTGAAGCATCACAATACACAACAAACCCATATAATACTTCTGCTAGTGTCAAGATAGGGGTTGAAGTAAGTTTACCCTTCAACTCTTGGAAACTATTTTCACAAGCTTCCGACCATAGGAATTTCACCTTCTTTTGAGTCAATGTCGTCAAAGGCAAAGCAATAGAGGAAATTCTTCCATGAATCTTCTATAATAATCGGCCAAACCCAAAAACTCTGTATATCTGAAGAGGACAAAGGTCAAGGTCAGTTCTTAATCGCCTCGATTTTCTTAGGATAGACTTGAATACCTTCACTAGAGACAATATGGCCAAGGAAAGCAACGCACCTCAACCAAAACTCACACTTTCTAAACTTAGCATACAAATCCTGATCCTTGAGAATTTTCAACACAATTCTCAAATGCTTAACATATTCATCCTCATTCCGTGAGTAAATCAAGATATCATTGATAAACACAATCACAAACATATCAGGATATTTCTTATTGACCTTATTCATCAAATTCATAAACGTCGTCGGGGCATTAGTCAACCCAAAAGACATCACAAAAAACTCATAATGACCAAATAGAGTTCAAAAAGTCATTTTCGAGATGTCATTCTCATTCACCCTGAGTTGGTGATAACCTGACCAGAGTCGATCTTAGAGATGTAACTCGCTCTTTGGAGTTGATCAAACAAATCAATCAATCATTAGAATAGGATACTTATTCTTAGTGGTAACCTTATTTAATTTCCAATAGTCAATGCACATTAGGAGAGAACCATCCTTCTTTCGAATAAATAACACCAGAGCAACCCATGGTGAGATACTCGGTGTAATGAATCATTTATCCAATAAGTCCTTCAATTGATCCTTTAATTCCTTAAGTTCAGTCAGAGCCATTTGATACGGAAGAATAGAGATAGATTGTATATCTAGGAGAAGGTCAATACCAAAGTCTATTTCCCTTTCGGGAGGAATGCTGGGAAGATCATCGGGAAGCACTTTTGCAAACTCATTTACAATCGGAACTGACTCAAGAGAAGGGTTTTAGAATCAGTATCCCTAACTCAGAAAAGATGATAAATGCAACCCTTAGAAATCATCTTCCTAGCCTTTAGTCAAGATATAAACTGACCATTAAGAACATGATTTCCCCCTTCCCGTGATATGATAGGTTTGTTTGGAACCTTGAAGGTGACCAATCAAGTCCTACAATCTATGGAAGCATAACATGCATGGAGCCAATCCATCCTCAGAATAATATCAAAGTCCAACATATCAAGCTCAAGAAGATCAATATGAGTGACTTTATGAAAAAGGGAAATAGGACAATTTCCATAAATTATTTTAGCAACAATAGAATAACCAATGGGAGTAGAGACATAAAAGGGATTAGAAAGGATTTTGGGACAAACATCAAATCTTGGGGTCGCATAAGGAGTTACAAATGATAAGGTAGCACCTGGATCAAGTAAGGTATAAACATCAAGCTGAAATACTTTCAACATACAGGTCACAACATCTAGAGAATCGTCGTGATCCTATCGAGTTTGAAGAACATAAAACTGTATTACTTTGGAGCATCCAAATTGGAACCACTCGATTGAGCTTGCCTACCATCCCTTTCCTTAAAAATAGGTAATGAGAAATATCTCATCTTGTGACCATTCTTTCCAAAACTAAAACAACCATCTATACCGCTAAAACATTTTCCATCATGCTTCTTGCCATACCTAGTGCAAGTTGATATAGAAGATCCATCCCAATTTCCTCTTTCTGGCATAGGGTTAGACACTCTATATTTTTTTATCTTAGAGGTCAGAGCATTGGAAGAACCTTGACTGAAAAAACATTGCTGGAATTAAGAATGCACATGTCCACCGGATCTAGAATGAGAAAAGTCACCATCATTGGTCTATGCCCTCTTGGACTCTCTTGCCCTTTCTTTATGTTTTTCCTCTTTAAATTGGTGGGCATGTATCATCAAATGGGAGATATTCATATTCTTATTCAATATGGCGGTACGACATTCTTTGACAACCAAATCAGAAACACCCGACACAAACTTACTCATTCTCACCCTAGAGTCGACAACCATAGTAGGAGCATACTTCACCAATTGAGTGAACTTCAAGGCATACTCCTTAACACTCATATTGACTTGACGGAGATTAATGAACTCAAGCACTTTTCTTCTCTCATCTCAAGGGGAAAGAAATAATCAAGAAACGCCCATTTAAATTTTTCCCAATCAAGAGGACCTGCATCAACAACCCTTTCTTCCTTCCATTGGTTGAACCAAACTTGAGCAACACCCTTGAGTTGATAAGCGGTCAATTCTGCCTTCTCCACCGTAGACAATCCCATAATTCCCACTATATTATACACCTCATCAATGAACTCTTGAGGATCCTTATCAATCTTGGAACCATGGAACTCCGGAGGACTTATCCTAGTGATGTCCCTTATCCTTGTCGCCGTCATACCCACATTTGGGTTCACGTGAGCAATGGTCTCTCTATTATCTCAACACTTGAAAAGCAGCTCGTAACTCGGCATGAGTCCTTATTTGTGTATGCTTTGGATAAAACTTTATAATTCTCTTATAGAGAGTTTCAAGTTAAAGCAGGCAAGTTTCCATTGATGTGTTTGATTCAGCAAGGGCATTTTTTTAAAAATCTTTTAAATATTTTGTTTCAACTTTAATTTAATTATTGTACAATTTCTTCAAAATTATGGCATCCACTTTACTTATCTTTAGTTATAGCTTTATTATTTTGGATGTCAGTAAAAAAATCAACGATCTATAATGAAAAATATTTTAATTATAGACTTCTACATGCAAAAAAATGAGATGATTTACTATCACACAAATATATATTATAATTTCTTTCAGAGTAAAATTTAAAATCATTTAACCAATACCACTTAAAATTTATAAATATTAATAATATTTATCAAATATTTATGTTACACTTAATGAGATGATTTCATATCATTTATTCAATACCATTTAAAAAATAAATTTGTGAACAAATATTGAGTGCATGCATAACACCGGATTTTCGTAACTAGTTTAATAATATTGTAAGGATGATTATGCTAATTTGTAGATACTAATTTTTTTTTCAATTATGTAATAAATATTGACATGTGATACCAACTTAATCGCAAAATTATCGTTTTGTTACCCTCTTAATAGATGACTTTTAATTTTCTTTCATCACAATTTTCAAGTTGTCATCTTTGTCTTAATTCTTTATGTTTATGTTATTATCAATTTGTTACAAGTAGTTGTGATATATTATTATTTTCAGATATGATATTGGTCGTTTTTGCTTTACCTTATTATTTAGTGTATTTTTGTGTAATACAAACTTAAATTTGACTTTTGATATCATTAATGGTGAAAATTTGTTCATTTTGTATAATTTTGCTCCTTAATAGTTATGTGATGGTGAGTTACTATGTTCCACTTTAAGCACACACTTCTTATCTTAATTTATTTTGGTTAGTTTCATTTAAAAATTTTGTACTTAATAATATAACATAAATACAATAATTTTTTTAAAAACATATATAAATTATTAATTAACATGTTACAAGTACACTTAATTAGCAAATAAATAAACATGTGAAAAGCCATAAACATCTAATACTTCCTTTTATTCGGTTTTAAGAAATAAAGTTGTTATTTGATATTATCTCCGGATTTTGGTGGCAAATAAAATCCTACTTGGATTTAAAAAAAGAGCATCTATTTAATAAAACAATTTTAATGCACATGTTTTGCATGTGATAAAAGCATGTACCTTATTTAACGATAAACAGCTTAAAAATAATTTAAATTTAGCTATAAATTTTATAACTTCATAATAAAACACTTCTCTTTCTATCTTAATTTATATGAATCATTTTTTTAATTCGTCTAAAAAAGAATGACAGATTTCTATATTTAGTAACATTTTAACTTTAAAATCCCTATTGTACCAGTAATAAAATGATTTATAGTCACACTATAATTTATCACTAATTTTAATCCATAAGTTTCAAAAGTCTTTCTTCCTTAAACTTTATACTAAGTCAAATTACATCATTTTAAAAAGTATAATATAGTTGGTGCCTTATTTGACAATAAATACTATAGAAAAAAAATAAATTTAATTGATATCAATATATTTAACAAAGATATTCATGGAAAAAAATGTTTTGAAGGGATGCGTCCAAATACAAAAAAATGTGTTTGTTATATTTAGTAAGAGTGAAGCATCAAAAATATACCTAAACTATTTGTTTTTTAAGGTTTACACCTAAACTGTTCAAAGTGTGAGAAACACTCATAAACTATCACTCATAAGTTTGAGAAACACATCTCAAGTAATATGTGTTGGTACATGTATTACACTCCTTTTTTAATTAAAAAATTGCCACATGGATTGTCACATCCAAAACAATTCCACCCCCGCCCCCCCCCCCCCCCAAAAAAAATCACAACTCATAACTAACACATGTCAACAGAAAATATAAAATGAAAAACTCTCCTTAAAAATCAATTGAACTTTTTTTTGTAAAAAAAATGTGTTAGCCAAAAAAAAACACATGGAGAAAATTCAAGGTCCATTGAGGTGTGTTTTTCATATTAATGAGTAATAGTTTAGGTGTAGTTCTCACACTCCCAAATCTCAATAATGTAGGTATGGAACGAAACAAATGGTAGTTCATGTGTGTTTATTGACACTTAATTAAAAAAAAAAAATCATGTGGACAAAAGTTTTGGGGCCAGGTGCACCTCAATGTATGGATATACACATATACATGATAGTTTAAGTATATTTTTCACACTCCAATAGCTTAGCTTAATATTTAGCTAATCATAAATATATATTTTTAAATTTTCTTACTTTTCCAAAATATTTTTTTTCTACTTCATCCTTTAATTTTAAATTTTCTTACTTTTTTTAATTTCAAATATATTTTTTATCTCTACCACCAAACTAGCCCCCTCCCCCACCCCCCACTCCCCCAAAACCAAAAAAAAAAAAAAAAAAAAATTAAATATTATTTTTGAAAATTCTTTCAAATTTTAAGAATTTTTTTACCTCACCCAATCCCTAACACCCCTACTCCCTACCCCCCCTCCCCCAAAAAAATTACTTTTGAAAATTATTTTACGTCACTCCCTCTGCCACCCCATCCAGGCCAACTCCCTCCTGCACCACCCCCATCAATTTTTTTCTTTAAAAAGAAATATTTTTGGGAAATATTTCAAATTTTAAAAAAAATTCTTTTTTTACGCTACACCCCCCCCCCCCGCCACCCCCACTCAGGCCATCCCTATCAAATTTTTCTTTTTAAAAAATATTTCAAATTTTAAGAAACTTCATTTTTTATGCCACCCTGACCCCTAACCCCCCACCACCACCTAGGTCATCCCCGTCAATTTTTTTTTAGAAAAAAAATTATTTTTGAAAAATATTTCAAATTTAAAAGTTTTTCATTTTTACACCACGCCCCGCCCCCCCCCCTCGGCCACCCCACCCAGGTCATTCCCATTAAAATAAAAATTAAGAAAAAATTTTGGAAAAATATTTCAAATTTAAATTTTTTTCATTTTTTACACCAACTCCACCCCTACCCCTCCCCACCACCCCCACGCAAGGAATTCCCATCAAAAAATATTTTAAGAAAAAATTGTTTTTAAAAAATATTTCAAATTTTCTTTAAAAAAATCATTTGTTACGCCAACCCCAGCCCTACCCCCACCCAGGCCACCCCATCAAAAATAAAAAATTTAAAAATTGTTTTTGAAAAATACTTCAAATTTTAAAAGTTTCATTTTTTACGCCACCCATGCCCCCAAGCCCCCCGCCAATCCCCCCCCACCCCCCCGCGCGGACATGACCCTTCCAATTTTTTTAAAAAAATTGTTTTTGAAAGAAAAATTTTGTGGGTCAAATCACAAGGTCGGATTTTTGAATGGTCATCGAGGTCTTGGGTCTTGGGTCTTGTTCTAGTTTCGATGTCAGGTCGGGTCATAGATCAATTATCGGGATTGATTTCGGATCAGAAATTAATTTCTTAAAGAGTAATTTTCGATCTCAAGTCAAAAATAAAAGATATTTTTTGAAAAATATTTTTCATTCACCAACCAAACATTAAAAAAAAATTTCTACTTGCCAACCAAAAATGAGAAAATAAGTTAAAAATCCACTTGTTTTACAAGAAAACATTTTCCTTCATACCAAACACACCCTAAATCATTTCTCTTTATACATGTCATCCTCCAATCAAAAAAAATTCAGCCCTTTTCCATTTGCTTTCAATGTATGGGATTTCTTTTCTTTATATTGGGTTAAGTTCTTGTGATAGAAGAAACAGTTTAAAAGTAAAAATATAATTATATCTAGTAAGCCTTATGTCATGATGCCAAAACTGTCATTTGATTGATGTACAGTATGAAGAAATTAATATTTTAATATTATTTTCTGAAAATGTGTAGTCGATATCAGTTCAGATTTTTGAATTAAAATCTGTTATACAAGTTTACTCCAGTAAATTAACTTTAGTATTTTATAGCAATTTTAGAAATATGAAATTGGGGGTAATGCTGCTGAGATTGACACTTAGGCCACTTGGACAAAACATTAGTCCTCTACATGATTACTGTTCTGCAATTATAATCATTTTGGAAAACTGCAATATTATCCAGAATAATTCATGAATTTATAGTTGCAGAATAGTAACCAAAGGCCATTTTCCAGAATTAATTCCTCACAAGTCATATCCAAGTAAGAGTATTTGTTTGGAATGTTATTTTCACAATATTTGTATTTAAGTGTATGATAGCACCAGAGAGTAGTTTCAAAATGCTAAATGTTGTGGGAGGTGGGATGAAGCATTTGGCATCTAAAACATCTTTTCATGCTTCTTGGAGCCTGTATAATTTAAAATGAAAAAAGTTTAAAGATAAACTATTTAGATATGTTTTCTATGTGTGTATGAAAGTTAATTTTGACTTATAATTTGTGACCTCTCCTTAAACTCTTCAAAGGTTCTATATGTCTTATAATTTAAATATAAGACATAATTACATTCTGGAGCAGGCTATTCATATGGATTTTTGTATAATATTTTCCTGTTCATTGCTAGTATTTTGGAGAGAAAGTAAACAGCTTACTCAATACATGATATCTTACAGTATTCGCACATCAATGTGACTTTACAGAGCAGTTTTTTTAGTCTTCTCTCTTCAGTCTAATGCCAGTGGGGGATACTACATATACTTAGTAACTGGGTTAACTAGACAAAAATTTTGTTATCTGTACTGGGATTTGAAAAAAAAAATCAGCAGTTGGACGTCAGGAGTGCCTTTGCATGCATGTATACTAACTATAGGTAATATAATATCTTTCAATTTAGCGGCTGGAGCTCTTTTTCATCTGTCATAGTTTCAACGCTTCCAAGAGGATCATATGGGGTAGGAGTTTGTCTTCGTCTCCAAATAAACCATCCCAGGGAAGCTGATAATCCTAGTATCAAGATAACTAAAAGTGCTACCACCACAACCAGGTAACTTTGCTGCCATCGCGTCCTAAATCATTGTAATACAACCATATCAAATCAACAACTTTGTATCATATGAACCCATCATTAATATCAGATGTTCACAATGCACACTTTACCACCATACCATTTCCCAGTCCAGACAATAAAAAAGATAGCCCATTAAAGAACAGAACCCATAACAATAATATGTTAAGAGAATCTCCAAAGGACATGGATGTACGTTAAACAAACACATAACCTGTCTTGAGTGATGCTTACTACTGGTGCAATTAGAAAACCGGAGTATGTTTTGACGAGATCCTAAATCCATTAGTCACACCCCAAACACAAGTTATATGATTAAAAGAAAAATCATCACCTACCTATCATTAGCCTTGAAAGCAGTTGACCCATGCCATCAAATGCAGAATGACTCATGTTCCACAATTTCAGAAACTTGATATATAAATGTACTTTTTGGCTAGATGAAAAGATGAAACTTTTTGAGTTGTATATATCAGAGCAAGTTTTTCCCATCAGAACTCCACTGTGGTGATTTGTTTTGCCTTGTGAATTCAGAAGGCATATTTTTTTGACAAATCGGGATAATTTCATAAATGATGCACCGAAATGATGCTAACAATATATACAGCATAGCTATGCAATAGTTATGAAGATGCAAAGAATAGATTTTGCTTATACCTTTTCTGTAAGGGTTCAATGTCCCATTTGACTATTTTGTAGCTTCCAAATGTATCTGGAAGATGAAGACGATCACCAGCTAATCGGCTTGTTATTTCCTGCAAATAGATATGGATTAAGCAAAAGGTCTTCGATCCAAGATATAGTCCTTACACATTCTAAAGTTGAGAGTTACCATTGTATAGGTATGTGACATGTAATCAGCAGATCCTGCAGGAAAGATGGCCCATCTAATGAGGGAATCATTTCCTTTCGTTGAAAAGTTCATCAAGTGAACCTGCAAGGTATCATAAGTGACATCATCACAATAAACAAAATTAACACACTAGTACAGTTCAGTAACTTAAAAGAGGGGATGTTCAGTTTTAGATGACATCAGCCTCGGACAACTCTGGGTCATGCAAAAAAAAAAAAAAAGAGAGAAGTTACACAAGTAATTTGGGTTATGCAAAATTGTCATTATTAAAACAATCTACCTGTGAAACGTAAACATCCAACTCTTGTGCAATGAAATGAGCAAGTTCTGGAACACGAGGCTTCAATTCCGAGTAACCAGTGCTCAGTGACATAGCAAATGATATTAGCCCAATTTTGATTTCCCCTGCCAAGTGAGATAAAAGATGAAGGTGATAACAATCAAAAGTATCTGCACCGGAAATAACTTGGTTTAGTACTCACTGAATCTTGCACAAGACCTTCCTAAATATATTTGATGGGAAAAAGTGCCAGTACACGTCAACTTGCTTTGCATCTAGTAAATTGTTCCCAATATATGGGAAGGAGTCAAATTATAAGAGGGATATGCCAAGACGATGATCAAAATGAGGACACCATCTTCTCTGTTTCTGGCAAAGAAGTAGAGAGAAGAATATGAGGGCTCATATGGTTGGTACAAAAGAAATAGTAGCAATATCGCCAGAGAAAAAATGGAGGATCACAGCATGCATCAAAATGTTTCTTCTTGGAGAAGCCAGGGAGAGTCCCTGAAGGTGGGCACAAGTGGCTACCAGAATATTTTCTTCTGCTGGAACAATGTTTATTGAAGGCTCACTTGAAGCATACTTAAACCTCAAAGTTGGGCTTTAGTCCAAGAACCAAGTGTGTGCCTCACATATGCACTCTGCTGTTAATGGGGTACCAACAACAACAACATACCAAGTGAAATCCCACAAGTGGGGTCTGGGGAGGGTCCAGTGTAGGCCTTACCACTACCTCGTAGAGATAGAGAGGCTGTTTCTAGAAGACCCGGCTCAAGTGTAACAATTTCAGGTATAAAGAAGAAGAAAACAATGACGAAAACATTACAACTAATAGGAGAACCAATGCAAAGGCTACAAGAAAAGAATATGAACAGCAGAATAGAGCAGTAGTCGAAACACAATAAACAAATGAAGATAGATATCAAAAACTAGAACTGACAAGAATATGGCTATTACAACAACAGACATCAACAAGCTTGAACCCTCAAAATCAAGGAAATGTTGATGGGGTAGCACTAAACAATAAATATAGTTGGCAAAGAATGTACAATATTTTATGGATAAGTATCATAGTTATTAGAAATAGGAAATTAAAATATTTAGCATAAGAAAGCTAATCATTGATCCTAATTCAAAAATATGTTTCTATATCAAGAAATATAATGTGATTTGAACTTGATTGACACTTCGTAGACATGTGGACATAATTTCAAACCAAATATTATTTGAAAATCAGTATTTGTTTAACTATTTAGTTCATCATTTCAACCTCAACTTGAAATAGGAAATTCAGATTATTTTATCTTTCAAAGGTTGGGAAGGCAGTCATAAAAACGAAGCCTATTGCCTGCTTTGGCTAATTCAAATTGAAGGGTGATGTAAAATCAGTCTATTTCCGGCATAGGAAGAAAGCCCGACTTCGAAGCTCAGCTTAGCCAGGAGGCCCAGGACTTCAGAATAGAGCGAAGGAAAGGCACCTTGAATCTCTCGATCTAGAACTTCTAGGAGGGGAGGGAGAACTTTTTCCCACCACTCACTTTAGTCATGGAGAGCAGGCAAGAAAACTCACTCCGCCTTTCTACTGGTGTTCATAGCTCGATTGGAGGTCAAAACTGTGGTCCGGCGGAAAAACAGAGGTTGAAAGAATAAGAAATAGACTCGAAAATGGAACCCTTTCTCTAGTGGCCTGAGTATTTCTAGTGAAATAAATGGTTTTCGCTAAAAAGTTCAAATGTGAAATTCACATCTATACATAACTTCAACTTTGAAGGATATTTTTCAACTTCAACCAAATATTGTCTCTAGGCTATTTCATTAAATTGCATTTTGTCCCATAATTGTTATTTTTGCGTTTTATGGTTATTTTTCTTACATTACGTTTAAACTTTTACATCTCCGCCTTCTTTAACAAAAGTGCATGTTAATTTGCATTTTGCACTTAAAGCTCCAACAACACTTGGTGTCAATGCTTTTCACTTTAGACAGCACTATGCTAAAGGGGTGGTCATGAGATTCGAAAAATTATTATCTGTTTAAAAATGCTCCCGGGCACTAATCCCAAGACACTTTCTTTCCTACTTCCTAGGATAGAAGAATTTCCCTTTTCCGGTGCCTTTACTGGAAATTGACCCTCTTCCCTCAAACACTCAGTTCTCGCCCACAGTGTTACTGTTTTATTATTTCTTTTCCATTTCCATAGCCTTGTTTTATGCTATCATGGGGGAAGACAGAACACATTTTAGTACAGGTTTCAAGTCCTACGACATCACCAGATGGACCTCAGGCAATGTTGACTGGTTTGAGTTGAAAGAAGCTGGAACATGATGAGAAGAGTAATATTCAACAAGAAGATCATGGAGTGGATATCCTTAAAGATACCTCAACTGACCAAAGAAACTGGTGAGAAGATGGATAAACAAGGATCTGGCTGCAGAATATTTTGGTACCAGGAAGTACAATACACATTGAAGATACATGATGTCTTATCATTGAAGGGAGAGATTAGATTAGTCATTATTCGTCCTGAGGGATCCATTAATGCAGGGTGTGGAAACATAGCATTTAAAATAGAAAGTTTTCTTAAATAGTCTCCTAAGCTTGCCATAAAGGCTACACACAGAATTGTCGACATTATTGACCCTTTTGTAAAAGTGATAGAGGATAGTAAATGGCAACCAGGACACGTTGTGAAGTCCCTAATAGTAGTAAAATAATAGGAAAACCCTCTGTTGTTCCAGCAGAAACTAGGATGAGGTCTATTGGGAAGGTGTATTGTCGGTTCCTTTGGAAAGCCAACATCTGAAAGACCTACTTTATCGGATACAAGATGATGGCCCTTGTTAAGAATTCCCACATTGGAAAAGGGATGGGAATTTGGTCTCCTTATAGGGAACTTGGACGATCCTCCCCTCATAAGCTAGCTTTTGGGATTGACTTAGGCCCAACATCCATCTTTACATGGTATCAGCATCTCTACAGTCTTGGTAGAGAATCAAAGAGTTTCCGCTGCCGGCGGGTGGCTATTACTCATATATGCCGTCCATCTGGCCAATGATTATGTTAACAAAAGTGGGGCCAATGATATACATATGCATGAACCCCATATTCAAACAGACAAGGTCATTGTTTATCAATTTTTGGTGACTTTCAAGGACTGTTTTTGTGTCAACCCCATATCCATCAGTATTTGTGTAGCACCATGCCATCTTTCTGGTCACTACTTTTTCATATTTAATTTGTGTAGCACCATGCCATCTTTTCGGTGACTACTTTTTCATATTTAATTTGTGTAACACTGTGACATCTTTTCCGTGACTACTTTTTCATGTTTAATTTGTGTAGCACTGTGCCATCTTTTCGGTGATTACTTTTTTCATATCTGATTTGTGTAGCACCGTGCATCTTTTCGGTGACTACTTTTTCATATTTAATTTGCGTAGCACCATGCCATCTTTCCGGTGACTATTTTTTCATATCTGATTTGCATAGCACCATGCATCTCTCCAGACTACTTTTCATATTTAATTTGCATAGAACTGTGGATTTTTCCGAACTACTTTCTCACATATGAGTTACATAGCACCGTGTGCATTTTTTATGACTCCTCAGATATGATTTGGGTAGTTCCATTCGTCTTTACAGTGACGCATAGGGTTGTGCCATCATCCAACCCTACCCATTTAATTTCTCCTTTTGAGTAGGGTCATGCCATCAATCCGACCCTACCCATATAATTTTCTTTCTCAATAGGGTCGTGCCATCGTTCCAACCCTACCCATATAATTTTCTTTCTCAGTAGGGTCATGCCATCATTCTGACCCTACCTATATAAAAATAAAAAATAAAAAAGGATGATCACGAGGAAGAAGTTTGTATAGAGCAACCACCTAGTTTTGTTGCTCACGGGGAGTCTGGTAGCCTTGTATGTCGATTGTGTAAGTCACTCTATAGTGTGAAACACTATTCTCAAGCTTGGTTTGGGAAGTTCAGGACAGTAATTCGGGAATTTGCATGACTCGTAGTAGTGCTGACCACTCTGTGTTTTATCAACATTCTACATTAAATCTAGTATTTCATGAGAAATGAGAAGACTAAGTACATTGAGATTGCCTGTCAATTTTGTGAAGCAAAGTAACCAACTTGCAAGTATCTCTACCAAGCCCTTCATCGATCCTCGTATTAATTACATCTGTAATAAGTTAGGTACATATGACTTGTATGCATCAGCTTGAGGGGGAGTACTAGAATTGGAATAGGTATATGCAATCCTACTTAGTATCTAAGTTGCTTGAACTCTTCCAAAATGTGAATGGGTGCGTGTCGGACTCTACAAAAGTAGTGTACTTTTGGAGAATTTGACATGGGTGCGGGATCGAAAGTGAAGAGTCTGCGCAACTTAGCTTAGAATAGTTATAGGAATAAGAATAATATATAGTTTCCCACATGGTCAAGGATTGTATTATAAATAGGGTCTTCATTTAGTAATGCAGATACAACAATTCAATAATATTTTTCTCCTATATTTCTCACTCCTCCTCAGTTTGGAAGAAAGTTTTCGAAGTGAACATCAATGAGATGCCAGGAAACCTTTATCTGTTTTATTTTTAAACAGATACACGGCACAGCAGACCCTTCAAGGTGTGTGGACCAGGAACTTGGAAGAAGAGCAAGGTTAATCTACAACAGTGGAGCCCTTTTACAGGATGTTTACCAATAGCATAGAAGGCAAAAATGACGTGGATTAGGGCGATGGGTTTGCCTTGACATATGTGATCCAATGATGTTTTTCATCAAATTGGGCATTTATGTGGCGGCTGGAAGGCTACTGAGGAAGAAATAAAATTGAAGAATCACCTAAAGTGGGACAGAAGTGAAGTAGAAGGTGATGGTCATAGTATTCCAAAGGAAGCAACCATTTCAAGAGATGGTTTCAACTGTTTAATTCCGATATGGGCTGAAAGAGAAACTTGTTTTGAGAAAGCGCCAGCAACCATGAGCAAAAACTTTAGAGAAGACGAGGGCTTAGCAAGGTCTCAGTTCATGCGAGAAAACAATGGATAATAAAACCCTACAAAATAGTTAAGAGGAACTTCCAAAAAAAAAAAAGGTGCAGCATTTAGAACTTAAAACGTAATTTTAAGGTTTTCTCGACTTAGCTCTTTTCGATCGACTGAGTTCTCTTCTTCTCCTGGTTCTCTTCAGTTGCAAAAAAAGTACGTCTTTTTCTTCTTCTTTCTTCCCCTTTCTTCTCCTTTCTCCTCTGTTTCCCGCAGATTCTTTTTTTTCCTTTCTTCTTCTTTCTTCTTTCTCCTCTATTTCCAGATTCTTTCTTTTTCTTTCTTCTTCTTGCACAACTTCTTCCTCTGTTTTCTAGTTTCTGCTCAGTTCTTTTTCTTTCATTGTTCAGTCCATTTATTTTTATCTTCAGCCCAGTTCAGTTTAGGTGTATACTAATTAATACATTAATTTTTTGCCAACAAATAGTAATATTCAATGGCATCATCTGATGGTAGCAAAAAGGAGTGACAAAAAGAAAGACATTGGTTTGAATTATAGTATAGAAGAAGAAGATGAGAAACAATATAACGCTGAGAATCTTGGACTTTAAGAATTTGAAAATCTTGAAGAAGATTAGACTTTTAGTATTGCTTGTCTTTTGAATTATTGAGTCATTCAAGTTCAAGACTTTTGTATCTACTATCTACTTTTAGTTTTTGAATGGAAATATTTGTTAATATGTTGTTGCTATTGAGATTTTGGTTATACTTGGCGCCTCACTTCAAAAAGATGAGCGCCTCGCCACTCACCTCAGAGAGGCAGACCCTTGTCACCTCACGACTACAAAAACACTGGTTCTCGGTAAGCTAAGGCTTTCCATGTCCTTCTTGATCACTTCTCCCTAGTACTTCTTTAGTCTACCTCCAGCTCTCCTCAGGTCCTCCAGTGTCAACCTCTCACAACTGCACACTGGGGCGTGTGTGAATCTCCTCTTGAAATATAGAAATCATCTCAGTCTCACCTGCTGCATCTTTTCCTCTACGGAGGCTGCTTCCACCTTTCTCCGAATATCTTTATTTCTGACCATATCTCTCGTAGTAAACCCACATATCCATCTCAACATCCTCATTTACACAACTTTCATCTTCTAGACATGAGAGTTCTTGACTAGCAACACTCTGCCCCATATAACAAAGCCGGTAACCACTACTCTGTAGAACTTACCTTTAATTTTTAGTGGCATCTTCTTATCACATAAGACACCAGATGCTAGCCTTCATCATATCAATAAAAATTTAATTTCCTAAATGTTTCAGCTATGCAGGAGGAAATTTTGCACCAAAAAAGTACAAAAGTTCTTAATTTCAACCTTTAAGGTCTTAAGACAGCAAACTCTCATGCATGTCATTTGTCAAAGTTATACCAGTCATTTGGCTCGAGACAAAACATAATTATCACCCTCGATTGCAACACTTACAACCACCATTCTTTTTTTCCCTTTCCTGTGATAAGTCAAATTTTGCATTGATATACACCTAGAAAGTGTTGACTGACAAAATTGTTGCAGTTCGGTTACGCCTCCCAAAAATCTAACCATCTTTGCAACAAGGAATTTCCTGTCTACACCAAATCAGTAAATGAACAAAGTGAAAGCTCTTGACAAATAACAAGGAATTATCAATTGAGAGGGTATTGAAGATGGTTGCATAATGTAACACATGCTATCTTGCAGTAACTGTTGTACTCCATGAAACTGTAATTTCCGTCAATAAAGAATGTTTACTTGGGTCCAAAAAGGTTAAGACACTTCTATTCTAGCAGGTACCTCCCAGGAAGTTTGGAGCGTTAAGGAAATAGATGAATACAAGACATTAATAAAACAATACAGTACTCATGCTCAAATGTCATTCTGAAAGCTGACATTTGTAAATACAGGAACATTCATGACCAAAACCAAAGGGAGCATATGAAATCTTGAAAGGTGACCTAATCTTAGGTAACATAAAAAAACACCAACATGGTACAATTCTAAGTTTGATTCTTCATTTTCACTATTAAAAAAATTAATCAGAAACCCTATTGGATTCATAAGTTAGGGGGAAAAGATCTGAATCGCCCTAGTGGAATTACTTAAATAAAGCCAGACCCACTGCAAAACTGGATAAAAGCATGACAGAAAAGCATACTAACGGTGACAAAAGATATTAGCCTGGAGAACTGTTTCTTACCAGGTGCATAATATTCCGAAGGTACACTAGGTGCCAGTGCTGGAGTCATATGTGCAGTGGAGTTTCTGTTGTCCATGCCCGAGGGCGGTGATGGAGGTGGAGGTGAGGAAGATACATTAAGTGTGTCCCATAATTTAGAACAATTAGTTTTCCAAAAACCAATCCTTTCATTTTCACGATCGTAGCTTACAAGAGTGTTGCGGACAATAATTCCTGGTGCAATATAAGCAAAAAGCACACATGTTAAAGTCTTAAAGATTATATAACTAAGAAGATTTTGGCGGAAGAACTTTTCCAAGATGCTAAAAGATATATATCCTTAATAAAAATAACATACCTCCAAGAAGAGTAGTTGGGTCCTTCCCATTCTGGAAAATTCCAAAGCAGTAGGCCCCACGCACCTTTGAGTGCTACAATTATGAAGTTATAGCATTTACAATACAATTAAGAGAAGGGGAAAAATTAGTCAATGTAGAAACATACAACAAAAAATGGAGTTACAGCCACTTATCAAAAATTTGGAGCGGCTAGGAGAGATGAAGCCAAAAGGAGATACAGATTGTAAAGGCAAGGTTATGTGAATAAGATGCCTACCCTGAATAAGTAGTTTTCAGGTGTGAGAGATAGTTTCTTTCCATTGCTGAACACCATGTCAACAGATGGAAATGATTTTGAAAGTTGTGAGACGTCACTGAAATATACAAGACACTTAGTACAACTTGTGACACCAAAAATAAAATAAAAGAAAAAATAATGATATAACATTTATGTACTAATTTATTACCTTCCAGCACCAGAGAAGCATATATCTTTATAGTTCGGGTCAGGCCCTTCAATCTCTCTTAAGGAATGAAGTTCTTTCATGACCTAAAATAATATTTTCAGCACTTCAATTCAGAAAGACTATAAATTGTATTAACTACAAAGTTCGACAATGCATCCACCACCCACTGGTAGTACATTGTTAGGAGTCCATAACTCCACTTTTTACATTTACACGAAGTAACAAATCGAATAAGAATGATGAGGAACTAAAATAATCAAAGATTTTGAGGAATTTTCAAGTATATATTAAAAGAAGGTTTTCAAAATTTCTTTCTAGTGAGCTAATTGGAAGAAAAAGTTGCATGTTATGGGGAAAAATAACTACAATAAGTAGTTACAAACATATATTAAGACCTATAAGATGCTGCACCGCAAGAAAAATTAAATGGATAAATGAGTTTTCTGAATTTAGGATCACAAAACTCCTGGATGCTTTATTTTCCCCTTCAAAGTTATGTTGTAAGCATTGAAGCCTTAGCCTAATACTTGTGTAACTAAGAGGCTTTAGTTTGAATCCCACATATTAACAGGTTTGTTCCACCAATTGTGGTGTAACTTGTACTCAAGCAAAGGTGACACATAAAAGGACATCAACAATCAAAAAGGCATTAAGCATAAACACGTCATTCAAATGAAACTCATCTTTCACAGATTTGATTTCTTCACCCTACTCTTCTAGCCACAAGCATGCAATATTTCACCACTACTTGTCTCTGGCAGAGTGCATCATGAAAATGATAGATGTAATAGCGCGTAATTTAGAAAACATACAGCACTCTTGAAGGCCACAAATGCAGCTTCTGGAAGGTAAACGTATGTGGTACCACTATCAAGCACAGTCCCATGTTTTCCATCAAAAATCTGTGGATTAAGATTCAGTGCCTTCCCAGCGACATGTATCCCCTTCAGCTCAATATTGTAATATGGACTGTTGCCATCCGAGACTAGAGTAAATGCATAAGATTTATCGAGTGTATTTGTTATAACACCTAAATTCCTGTCTTTAAGACAATTATATAAAATACATACCTGCGTAGAGGATCTGAATGGGTAAAAACCATCTCAGAAGGAGGGTTTATTCCTCCAAGAACCATTGCACCACCACCGAAATCCATTCCGCCATAACACAAGGAGAAGGAATCACTAATCACATGTTTCTTGACAAGTTGATCCACTATACTTGGATCCCCTCGACCTAAGCCCATTATACCATCAGCGTGTTGGCTGTAAAGATCACCAGTTTCCAGATTTTCACATCCAAAAACAGCTTGCTGGGGTGCCAACTCACTTTGGTTCCCAAAGGACACAACGTCCTCTCCAAGCACTCCACTACTAGAGCTCATCTCAGCATATTGCCTTTCATAAATACATTGCTCTCTCTCATTGTTGCAGGTACAATCAACATTGCACTTTACAGGTTGATAGGTACTTGACATTTCTGGCTGAAACTTAGGATCCTAATTCAAAGAACAATAATGAAAGAAGTGCCACTGATCAAAACAGGGAACTAATATCTTTTTTTTTAATCCAATCTATGGTAAATTAAGTATGTATCAACAAGATAGAGGCAACATATTGGCTAAAAGGTCAAGATTTTCTCAACCAAAAAAAAACACTGTAACAAGTGCCAAATGGCTATATACTTAAGAGCAAGCACCAGTTACTGTACACTTCATAATAACAAGAAAAAAATACCCAAGGAACATGATACAACTATCACGAAAGAAATAACTCTTTATGATAGAGGAGCATATCCCCGCGACAAAGAGAAGCCTAGAAAAATAAATTATTATGATGGTAAGGTATTATGATGAGCAAAAGCATTAAGAATGTGCTATAAGGTCTACAGGCTGTGTAGGAGGCTAAGAGTGTCTAGTGGAGCATTTTCATCATTTACAATAGACTGCCTACAACAAGAAAATAGCATACGAATAGACCTACATTTAAGGCTAATTACATTTTCTTTTTGCCGTTAAATATTTTAAGATTCCTTTCTAACCAAACAGTGCACCAAATGGCAGTGAACTTACTTTAAGATTTTTTCTTCTTCTCAGGGGCAGATCCACTTGAAGAAATGTGGGGCACGTGAACCCCTTTTCCTAGAAACTAAAATGGGATCTCCCTGATAACTTTGTTCAGATTTTGCGATATAGTGCAGTAGGCACCCATGTTCATAATTTGCATTTGGTGTGAGTTCGAGCCCCTGTAGCCCACTTTGATATTTAGTTTTTAGTTCTCTTCTTTTTTTCTCTGTTAGAATCTTTTCTATTACTCTCTTTTGCCATTTTTTTAAAATTTTCTTTCTCTCCTTCACTACTTAATTTCCAAGGTTTCATGTCAAACAACAAATTAAGGATTTGAAGTCTAATTGATGTTCATCAACCTAGAAAAGGTTTATGACAAAGTCCCCCGCGAGATTCTATAGAGGTGCTTGGAGGCTAGAGATGTACCTGAGGTATACACTAGGGTGATCAAGAACATGTACAATGGAGCCAAGACCCGAGTAAAGATAGTGG
This sequence comes from Solanum pinnatisectum, assembly GCA_035578085.1. NCBI lineage: Eukaryota > Viridiplantae > Streptophyta > Magnoliopsida > Solanales > Solanaceae > Solanum > Solanum pinnatisectum. The sequence continues at coordinate 36,630,168 of CM069083.1, forward strand.
AAGGAGACTCGGAGCACTTCTCAGTTTAAGGGGATTGTTCTATAGAGGTGCTTGGAGGCTAGAGATGTACCTGAGGCATACACTAGGGTGATCAAGAACATGTATGATGGATCCAAGACCCAAGTAAAGATAGTGGAAGGAGACTCGGAGCACTTCTCAGTTTAAGGGGGTTGTACCAAGGATCAACCCTAGGCCCATTTTAATTTTCCTTGTGATGGATGCATCGACACATCACCTTCAATACGAGGTGTTATGGTGTATGTTATTTGCAGATGACATAGTTTTGATTGACGTCACAAGACTCGTAGTGGAATTAACACCATGTTAGAGGTTTGGAGACAGAACCTGAAATCTAAAGGGTTCAGGTTGAGCAGGACCAAGACAAAATAATTGGAATGCAAGTTCATTGAAGTAAGCATGAGCCTAACGTGGAGTCAGCCTTGAGAAATAGGCTATCAAAAATAAAGGAAGTTTCAAGTCTCTTCAATCTATTATTCAGGAAAATGGGGATATTGATGAGGATATCACTCCCCATATTATTGTAGGGTGGATGAAATGGAGGCTCGCATCCGGAGTCTTGTGTGAGAAGAATATGCCACCAAAACTTGAAAAGTAAGTTCTACAGAGCAGTGGTTAGACCAACTATGTTGTATTGGGAAAAATATTGGTCAATCAAAAACTCTCACGTGCAAAAGATGAAAGTGACAGAGATGAGAAAGTTGTGATGGATGTGTGGGCATACTAGGAGAGATAGGATTTGAAATGAGGATATCCAAGAAAAGGTGAGAGTGGCTCGGTAGAAGACAAGATGTGAATGCCCCTGTGTAGAGGTGTGAGAGGTTGGCTATGGATGACTTTAAGAGAAGTAAAGGTAGAACAAAAAAGTATTAAGAAGAGGTGATTAGACAAGACATGACACAGTTTTAGCTTATCGAGGCCATAACCTTTAGATAAGAGGTTGTAGAGGATAAAAATTAGGATAGAAGGTTAATAGGTAAGATTGTACTAATAGCCGTAGTATTACTCTAATAGTTTCGTATCCTTTGACTATTGTTACTATCTGTTGTTTCTTGTACTTCGACTATGTATAGTTTTGTTGTAGTATTGTTCTGTTACTATCTGTTGTTTTGTTACTATGTGTTGTTTCTTGTACTTCCAATATCTCTTTTTCTGAATTGTTTTTCTTGAGCCGAAGATCTATCGGAAACAACATCTCTACCTCTTAGGTAAGGGTAAGGTCTGCATACACTGCACCCTTTCCTTGATCCCACTTTGTGAGCATACATTGGATAAGTTGTTGTTTAAATAATGCATGCAACTATAAATCTAAATTATATGAGCTTAAATATATTTATTCCAATCAAATATTTGTCTATAAATTTTTAGTACAAATATTGTTTCTTTTATGGCGAGTAATTTGCATTTAAAGAATTAGCCATATGCTGTAAGGTTTTTTGATATTTTCGTGCTTTTTCTTGCACTAAAACTTGTACAGGTTTCAGTGATACGGTATTAAATTGTCTTTAACCTTCGACTTCCAGTCTTTTTCTGAATCGTGATGGTAAAAATTGAATTGTAATGCTAATGAAAACATAAATTTAAACTAACAGAGTATAGTTTATCTATTTGTATAATGTGCAAAACTAATAATAAGTCATAAAACATGTACATTTAAATTCTTTCACATTCATTTGACATTAGAACAAGCATCCATTGTACATAAAAGTAAATGCTGCCCATGATCTTACAATATGCTTCTTCTTCGTTTTTGTTTTCTTAATTTACTTCTGTGGAAATGAGAAAATTCAGTAACGAGCTAACCTGATGGTTGCCACACTGTTCACAAGTAGAGCAAGGAACATAGGTAACAGTACTCCCAGTATCTACTATAAGGGCAAACCTCTGAGGAGGAGTTCCTATCCAAAGGCAAGTCGTATAATATCTGCATCCTCTCAAGTTAGCAGAGGGGCCAGAATGGAAAGATAACAGATAGGCATTCATTTTAAGCAATTGGATACAAGTTCTGACCCGTTAAGGAGGAGATCGTCGTGGAGAGGCATACGAGCACTTGAAGGGCTTTTCTGGAGGTGTCGACGGGAGAGTTCATCGCGTGGTGGGGAGATTTCTTTAGGAGGAAAGAGAGGGAGAAACATTGTAGTGTGATTGTTTCTGTGATTCCCTTCGCCAATGCCATTCGATGAGGAGAGAAAAACGAAGCTTTCATTTGAAACATCTGAAATCCGCAAACAGGAAACGACGACGTAATTGATCAATAGAACGATGACGGTAAGGAAAGGAAGTTTGTTAGTGAACAGTGCCGTCGACATTTGAGGTCAGTTATCGCTCCGGCGACACAAGGATTACGGCCAGATCGGAAGGACGATCGCTCGAAGATCAGCCGAGCCAGAGGAAGGGGCAGTGAACAAAAAATGAACTTCACACAGGTTCAAACCCAAAAAATTAATAATTACTCAGAAAATTACGCGCTACCAAATTGTACCTAACTTTTGGTTACGGTCTCATGGATATCAAATATTTTTAGGTCATAATATCAAATATTTTTGAAAAATCGAAGGCTGAAAATTATTTACACAATCAAACTTTATTTTAAAAATTTAAACAATCCCTTCAACTATGAGAAATAATTATTTGTTATAAAACATTAACAATATAGAATAATATATATATATATATATATATATAGATAAAAGATATGGGAGAGAATTCTTTCTTATTTCTTTCTTCTTTCTTCAATACTTTTCAATATCTTCTATAGAATAATGATCGCATATCTATAGTACAAAATGGTCTTCTCAAGTTATAAGAATTAAACAGCGATCATTCATTTAGTACATGAACTTAAAAAAGAGTTACGAAAGAGACATTCACATTAATGCACTTATAACACTTCCCCTTGAATGTCAATAGATAATATGTCTCGTCAAAACCTTATTAGAAAAAATGCATTGGGAAAAAACCCAGTGAAGAAAAAATAATACACATATCTTGTTATACGCCTTTAGTGCTGCCTCATAAAAAACTTTATTAGGAAAACTCAATGGGACAAAAACTTGTAAGGAAAAAAGTGTACAATGCGTATTTTACTCCCCTGTTGAAAACTATAACACCTCAGAAATTAGAAAGTCGAAACGAAAAGGAAATTCTGATTTTTGGCACTGAACCAGGTTCTACGAGTCCTTTCTACGGACCGTAGGAAGACTATAGGTCGTAGGAAGGGAATCATAGATTTGGAGTTGAGTTTCTGAAATTTCAAGTTTCTGAAGTCTGACCTAAGACTTGACAGGACGAACCATAGATGGCTCTCGTAGGAAGGATTCATAGATTTGATTTAAGACCTCAGGCTTACAAAAGAAAATGGCGGGTCATAGTTGGTTCTACGAGTCGTAGAATGGGTTTTGTAGAAATGTTCCAGACTTGGTGAAATTTTGGACTTGAAGTTGAGGTCTACGGATGGGGTCTACGGGCCGTATGAATTTAGACAGTCCATAGAAGGGTGTCGTAGGAAGTTGGCCAAATTTTAGGCCCTAGTAACTCGATCTACAGTTGACCAATACGGTCCATAAGTCCAAACTGCATGGTGTAACACCCCGGATATGAAAGAGGGCGTTATGGCTGACTTCAGAAAAGTTGCAGGTGGTAACAACGAAGACCACCCACGACCCATGGATGGGGTCATAGACCGTAGTGTGGTCCGTGGTAGATAGCCCCAGTATTGCCCAAAAGGCCCAAGACCACGGCCTAACCAACGAACTATTGGGCAGACCATGGTCCGTGGTTCGATGCCCAAGAACCCTTTCTGACCACCATCAAAGGTCCATCAGGACAGGCCGTAAGTCATTCCACGGTCCATCGACCGGGGTCCGTAGATGGTGAGTCAGCAGTTAAGTTTCAGGGGTAGTTAGGTCTTTTCCTAATTAATTAACTCACGTACTACATCATTTTACCCTTCATTAAGACCCCTATATAAGTGTTTTCAACCCCCAAATTAGCCCATTCAAGTCATTCTTCCAAAATCACAAAAGAAGATCAATTCTCCTCTCCAAAATATTTCTCTTTCTAGAAAGAATAAGAAGGAGGAGGAGGAGGAGGATGATTCAACCTAGGGTTTCAAGTCAACTCTCAATTCCTCCATTGAAGATTAGCAATTGGCTTCAATGTATGATAGTTTTCATCCATGGATTCTTTCCATTCATGGAGTTCCCAAATTCCTCTATTTTCAAAGTTAGAATTCCCTAATTGAGTTAGGGTTTTCTTCAATTGTCATGGGTTCTTTTTATTATTGATTTAAATGATTGAATTATGATCTTTTATGCATGAATTGATGAAATACCATGATTTTGTGATGATTTCCCTATGAACCCATGTAATCCCCATGTTTTCAAGCTATGAATCATATGATGTGGGATTTTGATTGTAAAGGAAGAGTTTTATGAAATTAAGCATGTATTGCTAGCTTCACATGAATTTATGATGAAATCCATATCTAAACCGTTTTTTCTAAGTGTTGATGATTGAAAGTGGGTTTTGAGCCTTGAAAGGTAAATTGTGGACTTATGCATTTTCTTATGAAATCTATGCAATTGTTTTAAGGATTCTTTGAGAGTAAAGTATCGATGATGATGATTATGATGTGTTATTGAAAGGATTTTCTCATATACACATAAGAGTAAGATGTGAAAGGTTTTTCTCACATAATAAGGATTCTAAGGTTGAAAGGCCTTCTTACTTAATTGAATCAAAGATTAAGAGTTATCCTAATGAACCTAGCTTGGATTGGTTATTGAAAGATACCTTTCCATGGAGGATGATTTATCTTGGATTGGCAAGATGACATGCCTTTCCATGGATAATAAGAACAAGAAGAATTGACTATTCTATGGGATTTATGCTTAGCACCAAGAGAATATTGAGATGGAAGCTCTCCTGTTAGTAGAGGTCAGGTTTCTAGAAGCAATCTCCTTATCCCTTAACTGTGTGCCCCCATAGGATGATTGTCTAGATAGACACTAGCTAGTGGATCCACTTTAGCTTAGATTTATGGTCCTTACCTTGGCAAGTAAGACAACCCTTTTTGGTGTGGGAGACACTGAGGATCATGTTATAGCTCACATGGTCTCTATGTCGGTTATGGCTAATCCCCCACATTAATAATGAACTAAGGTTACTTCAAGAAGTATCGCATATGAGTTCAAAGGCATTAAAGATGATTAGCTTGCATTGACCATGGATTTATGACTTATGTTTTCTAACTCTCTTATATCATGTTTTAGCTTGGTCAATTGCATGTCATGCAATGAAAGATCCCTTTTTAACATGATTTAAATGTTTTATGCATAGCTATCATACTTGGTACATTGTTTTGTACTAACGCATATTTTTGCCTACATTTCCCCAAATGTAGGGTTCGACAGTTAGGTTTCTCAGTTTCATGGCTGGTGGTTGATTTCGAGATTCCCGAGCTTTTGTGAGTCCTCATGCTTCGAAGACGGATGTTCACTGTTTCATTTTATTTCATGTATTTCACTTGTGGACATGATGTATGGGCAAGGCCCAATTTCATTCTATTGTACTAGATGGCTATATTGAGACAAGTGTTTTAGACTTCCACTTTTTCTTTTATAAAACTATTGGACTTGGACTATTGTTTTTACTCCTATTGTTCTATTTCTTATGTTATGAAAGCTAAGTGGCTTGTATGGGGTCTTATACGCCATGTTACATCTAGGGGATACCCTTGGGTCGTGACACATGGTCCCTCACAAGTTACTTTTTAAGGGTATTTAGGTATTTTCTTACCCTTCTAATTCCTAAACTATGTCATTTTGACCAATAAATAGACCCTATAACTGATTTTACTCCTAGAAAACTACTCATTCCCTAAAATCCCCTCAATTGCTCTTGAGGTTTTTTTCCAAGTCTCAAAAGGGATTTATAGGGTTCAAGTCTTCAAGGTTTGTTTCTCCATTGTTAGGGCTTCAATAACAATTTATGTAGGGCTTAATCAATGGGTCTCATTCACCTATTGATAAGGTTTTCTTAATTCTTCATGGGTTCTAATTGTGTTGACTGAATTGTTTCATTTTGATCTTACAATAATTTTGTTGACTCAATTACATGATTTCCAATTAATTTCACATTAACCCACACATTATTCTTGATTTTGACTATGAACCCTAAAAGACATAAATTCATGAAGAAACTTGAATCTATGAATGATGTTTTCATGAAAGTTATGTATGATTTATGAAAATTAATGTTTTATGATTTAGGTTGCTTTAAGATGAGCATCAATGAATTGTGAAATGTTTTCTCACATTAAGAAATCATGATTAGTGAAAGTTTTTCTCACATATGGTTTAAGGAGCTACTCTATGATGTTTTAAGCTTGGATTAGTAACTTAATTATGATTTTCCATATATGATGCTATATTTATGACAATGACTATTCTGTTGGTATTTAACTTAGCATTGGGAGAACTTTGAGGTGGAGGATCAAATAGAGTAGTTTTAGTAGCAACCTCTAGATCCAAACTACGTGCCCCGTAGGATTGTCTTAAATAACCTAGCTAGTGGATCCGCATATAACATATGATATGAGATGGAGTTCTACCTTAGCCCTTCTTGATGTGGGAGTTACATTGAATTTCATGGTATACCTCACATGGTCTATTGTCGATTAAAGTTAATATCCCACAAAATAAACTAAGTTACTTTCAAAAGATTTCATGAAGCTTTCAAATGATTTTAAGATGTATTGACCATGTTCATAATTTACGATTCTTTTTTAAAGGTTTTTACTATGTTTTAGCTTGGTCATGCATATAATGTTTTCGATTGTGTCCCCTTATGATCATGTTTTATGTTTTTATGCATATCCCTCATGCTTAGTACACTCCATATACTAATGCATACTTGTGCCTACATTGTTTAACTAATGTAGGGTCTGTCGATCTTCCTCTTCCCGCTTATGGCTAGTGGATTGACCATTTGACGTTAGAAGAGTTGGTGAGTTCTTATGTTCCAAGGACCATGTCACATTTACTTTGTTTTCTTATGTTTTTAGTTTTTGGATGTTGTACATAGTGTATGGGTTACAACCCGGCTACTCATTTGATGTATTAGAATGACTTTTAAGGACTGATTAAACTTCCGCTTTTTATGTAACACTCTGTCATGAATTGAGATATTCTACTTGTGTTTATTATATTGTGTTGTATGTATGTCAAGTGTCTTGTGTAGGACCTCTTAGGGTATTATACGCCATGTCACGTCTAGGGTGTACTTTGGGTCGTGACAAACTTGGTATTCAGAGCATAAGGTTTTAGAAAAGGTCCTAGGATATCTGACAAGCCGCGTTAAGTAGAGTCTTTTTCATGCGCCATATTTATGAATAAGAGGCTACAAAGTGTTTAAAAAACTTCACTTCTTTCATTACTCTAAAGTAATGACATAGAGTATATCTCTATAAAGATCCTTCTCCTGAATTTCCCTCGATGCTTTTCAGGATATGGCCCCTCGAAGAGCTTACATAAGAAGGAATGTGGGTAGTGATAATATAAAGCCCGAGGTTCCTCAAGTTCTAGTTAACCCTTTAACCGAGCAAATGAATCATGCCAAATTCTGAGTTTCTGTTCAAGTGTTGTCTCAAGCTATGATGGTCCAAGCTAATAGAGAGGCCATTGCTCCCGTGAACCCAAATGTGGATAAGGTGGTGACAAGGATAAGGGACTTCACTAGAATAAATCCTTCGGAGTTTAATAAGTCGAAGGTAGATGAGGACTCTCAAGAGTTCATTGATGAGGTTTGTAAGATAGTGGGCATTATGGGTTTGTCTGCGATAGAGACGACTAAATTGGCCGCTTATCAACTCAGGGATTTTTATCAAGTTTTATTCAACCAATGGAAGGAAAAGAGGGTGTTTGATGTGGGTCCTCTTGATTGGGGAAAATTCAAAGGAGCTTTTCTTAATAATTTCTTTCCTCTTAAAATGAGAAAAGTAAAAGTGCTTGACTTTATTAATCTCCGTCAAGGGAATATGAGTTATGAATTATGCTTTGAAGTTTACTCAATTAACTAAGTATGCTCCAACTATGGTTGCTGACTCTAGGGAAAGGATAAGTAAGTTCGTGTCGAGTATGTCTAAAATGGTGGTCAAAGAGTGTCGTACCATCATGTTATAAGTAAGGATGTGAATATCTCCTGCTTAATGATACATACCCAAGCAATTGAAGAGGAAAATCTCAAGGAAAGGGCAAGAGAGTCCAAAAGGGAAATGACCAGTGATGGTGACTTTTGTCATTCTAGGTCCGGTGGACATGTATAACGACCCTATCCAATTACCATATGCAACTAAATCACGAGATATTTTTATGCATATATTGTCCTCATGCAAGTAAATAATGATAATAAAAAAAAAATATTATCAACCTCCGAGTATCTAAACTAATTGGGTTCATGCTTCATACGATCATTCCAAACAAGTAGGAAATGTAACATATTACAAAACTTGGGCTTACACACCCCAAATAAACAAAACCTGTAGTCATACTTATATTACAACCCATGGACATGATCCGATTAGCCCTCAAAATTTCATGCAAATATACACCACATAGATCGTGTAAAAGTACCAAAATTTATACAAAATATATATGCCTATATGCAAATGTGATCTTCTTAAAAGTTCTCAAAATTTCCATCTTCTATGGCCATATTCATGCCTCATCTCGATCAGCCCCTACGATAGAAACAATTATCGCTAAGCATATAGCTTAGTGGTGTAAAAACTATAAGGTTGGAGTCCTCAAAATTTCACCAAGCTACCTTTTTCAAGTCAATGAGCAGCATACTTGAAACATAATAAATAAATCAAGTAACAAGATATAACAAGTATCATGTTTGATATTCAAAGATACAAATGTCAAAAAACTCATAGCACCATTTTCCAAGAGATTCAATAACAAGAATCGCCCATATATACCTCATGTCGTCACACCTGACACAAGCAAGTATCAAGAAGGGCTAACGCCCTGTATCAAGAAGGGTCACAACCCAATAATCAAGAGAACCAAGAACCATATTAAAAATGGCTTTCTAGTTCGTACTTAAAATGGACAACTTCCATTCTTACGACGAACCAAAAATCCAGAGTCAAGATGGCAAATGATCTGAATCAAGAGGCATGCCAATAGTGACAAAGTCACAGCCACAAGAAGGACAAGGTCCCAACAAGAGTGCCAAGTGATCAAACAATCCGTACAAGTAGGCGAGTTACACAAGCGTCATACCAATACAACAATGCAAAGTGACAAGAGTTAACCAAGGTACCAAGATAAACTTTCAGATATACCAGTAGTTAAAAATAGTACAAGTACAAGTTTATACACAAACCTTAATACTTTAGCGTAGCAACAGTCCAACAAACTTCGCAAGCTCAAACCAGAGACCAACCAATGTATCAAGGTCCTCAACTTGTTCACAAGTATATATATACCCTTAAAAATACAATTAAATAAATTCTTTAATTCCTAATATCTCACTAATGCCAAAATAAAATAGAATTATCATCACAAGTAAGCTCAGCCCGCACAGATACAACTTTGTTCCCAAAACAGTGATTCTGGCCAGTTTAGTATCCCATGTTGTAACTTAGATTTGAACAGGAAAACTACAAAACTAGACTTTATAACCTTCATGAAAGATGTAGATACATCACTTAATATAGCAACGCAACAATAATCACCAAAAAATATATTTTTTACAAAAAGATATCATCAATACACTAATAATGGTTTATACAGGATTTCTAAATCCAAAATCTGGACAGAACTTGTCCTGTGTTGCGTCCCATATTTCGAACCCATAACAGCTAAATTAGACTTTATAACCTTCACAAAAGATGTTTATACATCTCTTAAGATTGCAACTCAATAAGAATCAATGAAAAATACATTTTGTACAAAAAGATATCATCAATACACTACCAGTGGTTCATGCAGGATTTCTAAATCCGAAATCTGGACAGACTGGTCCTGTGTTGCGTCCCATATTTCGAATCCATAACAGCTAAATTAGACTTTCACATAAACATAAAAGTTGTAGGTACATGAATCAGCTTTCCAAATCATATTTATTCACCCAAAACGGAGTTCTATAAAATGAGATATTCTAAACGTAATACACATTACTCAGCTACAAAAACAGATTTCGACTCCTTACCAAAAACGTGTGTCTCGAATTCCAGCCAAAAGACCAAGTTTTTCTCCTTTGATTTTGAAGAACAAATGGTAAGCTAAGGTTCTAAGGGTTTTAGACTTTGAAGGAACCAAAATTCACTAAAGGAGATGACAAAATAAAGGCTTAAAGGTGATATTTATCCCAAAGGAACAGTTGTCCCTCAGGGCTGCCCAAAATAGTGTGTGTGCTGCCCAAAATGCATACATATACACCTATATCTATATATCCTTCACCTCCTTTTAAAAGTATACATAATTTTATTTAGATTAGTACGGAAATACCCCCATAAAATCCCTTAAATTACGATCAAATTTATACTAAGCAAACTAGCACTTATCACAACATTTCAAGTTACCAAGAAGAGAGTAAAACATATTGTAGTAACTAAGCAACGGTAAATCGACATGCAACTCTTGTTAGGATTTAGGGGTGTTACAACTCTCTCCCCCTAAAAAAAATTTCGTCTCGAAATTTATCTTACATTAGTCCCGAAACAAGTGCGGATACTGAGTCCTCATGTCTTCTTCTCTCTCCCAGGTAGCTTCTTTTCCCAAATAGTTCCTCCAAAGTACCTTTACTAAGTGGATTTCCTTGTTTCTAAGTTGCTTCACTGCCCAAGCTTGAATTAAAATAGGTTCTTCATTATACGTCAAGTCAGGATTAACCTCAATAGATTCAACTGGAAGAACATGAGATGGATCAGAACGGTATCTTCTGAGCATGGAAGACATTGTGGATCTTGTCTAACTCAGGTGCCAAAGCCAATCTATATGCAACCGGTCCAACCCTTTCAAGTATCTCATAAGGTCCAATAAATCGGGGACTAAGTTTTCCCTTTTTGCCAAATCTCATAATTTTTTTTCCATGGAGACACCTTTAAAAATACTTTATCCCCCACTTGATATTCAATGTCACGCCTTTTAAGATCAGCGTACGACTTTTGTCTATCCGAAGAAATCTTTAGACGGTCCTTGATAATTTTTACCTTGTCCTCTGTTTGTTGCACAATTTCAGGACCAATGAGTTTCCTGTCACCAACTTTACTCCAACAAAGAGGGGTCCTACATTTCCTTCCGTACAAAGCTTCATAGGGAGGCATTCCAATACTTGATTGGTAACTATTATTATAAGCAAATTCTATCAAAGCCAAGTGTTTGTCCCAACTACCCTCAAACTCCATAATGCAAGCTCGCAGCATATCCTCCAAAACTTGTATCACCCTTTCCGACTGACCGTCTGTCTGAGGATGGAACGAAGTGCTAAATTTCAGCTTAGTACCCAAAGCTTCCTGCAAGCTACCCCAAAATCTAGATGCAAACCTTGGATCTCGGTCAGATTCAATAGACATAGTAATCCCATGTAGTCTTACGATCTCATTAATGTACAATTCGGCTAAACGCTCAAGTGAGTAATCCATCCTGATTGCTAAGAAGTGAGCACTCTTGGTTAGCCTATCCACAATCACCCATATTGCATCATGATTTCTTTGAGTGCGAAGAAGTCCAGAAACAAAGTCCATAGTTATTCTCTCCCATTTCCATTCCGGCATCGACAAGGGCTGTAGTAAACCAACTAGGACCTGATGTTCTGCCTTTACTTGTTGACAAACCAAATATTTAGAAACGAACTCCGCAATGTCTTTCTTCATACCATTCCACCAATAATTTGCTTTGATGGTTTGGTACATCTTTGTACCCCCAGGATGCATTGCATATGATGAGGTATGTGCTTCATTCAGTATCTCTCTCTTTAAATTGTCATCATTAGGGACACAAAGTCTATCTTGATAAAATAAGACACCATCCTCTGATAATGAAAATCAAGTTTTTCCCGGTTTTGAACTTCTCGGGTCACTTTGACAAGTTTCTCATCCAACTTTTGTGCTTCTTTCACCTGTTCAAGTAATATTGGATTTACTTGCAAATTAGCAACAACTGAACCCTTTGAATCAAGTGTGAAACAAACATTCATGGCTCTTAACTCAAGGAGCAAAGGTAAAGGACTCAAAGAAATGCTTGCAAAAGATTTCCAACTTAAAGCATTTGCAACCACATTGGCTTTACCTGGATGATAATCAATTGTGCAGTCATAATCCTTGATGAGTTCAAGCCATCTACGCTATCGGAGGTTTAGCTCCTTCTGAGTACCCAAGTACTTTAAGCTCTTGTGATCAGTGAATAGATGACATTTCTTTCCATACAAATAATGCTGCCATATTTTTAAAGCAAACACTACCGCGGCAAGTTCAAGATCATGAGTAGGATAGTTCAATTCATGCGGTTTTAATTTCTGAGAGGCATAAGAAATAACCTTCCCTTCTTGCATCAAAATGCATTCGAGACCATTGTGAGAAGCATCGCTATATACTACATACTCCTTCCCTTCAATTGGTAAAGTAAGTATAGGTGCTTGAGTCAACAACGATTTGAGAGTTTCAAAGCTTTCTTGGCATTTGTCATTCCAATTAAACTTCACTTCCTTCTGCAATAGTTTAGTCAATGGAGAGGCGATAATAGAAAAGCTTTTCACAAATCTTCTGTAATATCTTGCTAAGCCTAAGAAACTTATTACTTCAGTTTGACTTTTGGGAGGTCTCCACTCAACGACTGCTTGTATCTTACTAGGATCCACCTTCACGCCTTCGGCCGATACAACATGTCCCAAAAAGTTCACTTCATCAAGCCAAAATTCACACTTGGAAAGTTTTGCATAAAGTTCCCTCTCTTTCAAAATTTGCAAAATACTCCACTCCACCCATTTTCCTCATTTTCTCAAAGTTAATCATGTTGGGATCATGCATCACTTCAGCCATGTGGTGGAAGAATTCAGCCATTTGTTGAAAAGGAGAATTCATAGCTTGAGTACCACGACTCATGTGAGGATGTGAACCAGCTCTGGCACCCTGCTGGTTTCCCACTTCAGACCCACTAGTGTGGGGAATATAATGATCCGAGAAAGGTTCTCCAACCTCTTCTAGTGCATGAGGTTGGGAAACAGAGGCACCACCTTCACGAGCAGCTTCCATAGGTCGGTCAGCAGAAGAGGCCATAAATTAATTCCTTCAAAAAGGAAGATCACATTGTCTCAGGGACATGTACATGATGCACGTGCAATCTATATGCGATAAAAATATTATGAACCATTGTATGAGAATAGCCTTGATGTTTAAAGTGTCTTGTATGCTCTAGATAAGAGTAGACCTATTTGATTTGCATCTATAAGTGGGTGATATGTTTTAAATGTCTTGTTAATTTTCCGAGGACAAATAAATGTTTAAGTGTCGTGTTAGTTGTTTGAGGACACGTAAAGGCTTAAGTGTCTTGCTAGTTGTTCGAGGACAAATAAATGTTTAGTGTAGGGTGGCGATGTTTGGTGAATTTACACTCTTTTAGTTGTGTTTCCCATATTTGTTCTTTGTTTTAAGGATAATTAAACTTTATACTTGTTTATTTTACTGATTTACATTCTGTGGAGCTTATGAAAGATGTTTTGTCCATTGTAGGCGAATAGATCTTGAAATTAACTAAGTATGGAGAAAACTGGCAAAACAAATCACAAGGCAAATCTAGGATCTTGCCTCACTAGGAGGAAAGTAAAAGGGAAAAAACTAATCCCCCACTGAAGTTTACACCTTGATAGGTGCAAAATAATGGCGATACAAAGGGCCCGGCGACGCAAAAGGCAAGACAAAGTGGCCCGCCTTGTGCTTTGAGTGGTCAGATATGGGCAAATTTCTGACCTTTCCTAGCCCGACTTGGTGGAACTACCTTTGTGTTTTCAAATAATATAAATATCCATTCTTAGTAGATATTTTAGAGAGAACGAACAAAAAAGGAGCACATAGCTAGAGCAAAATATCATCATTCTAGGGTTAGTTCTTTAACTCTTTCCATTGCATTATTTCTTGTTTGTTTATGAATTCTAATTGTTGTAATCCAATTATGAGTCAATAAATGCCCTTTATCTAGGTTTAGAGAGATTGTATGAATACTTTATCTTAATGTCATGACCTGAACTATCCCTAGTTGTAACACAGTGCTTAGAGTCACAAGTGATCTCAAGCTAACTCATAACCTGATATGACATTATGATTATTGTATAAAATTGAGAGAACTCTAATCGACAGCTAAAACTAAATTCTAAAAGTAAGTACAATAAAAACTTAATAGTAAAAGGGAAATCATCTGAATAAATTCCTAAAGCTAAAACTATTGTCTGTTTGGAAGCCTCTACTAAGATGAGTTGTTGGGATAGACCCCAACTAACTCTAACTATCAAAAAGCTAAATGAGTGAAATATAGAAATTTATCACGGTCCAAGACTACCCCCTAGACGTGACATGGTGCCTAGAGACACACGTGATCTCAAGCTTACCACATGACATATCATGACACTAAGATAACACACATAACTAGAATAATCATGAAAAATGGAATAAAGTCTCGAATGACTAACATAGTATAAAAGAAAAATCGGAATACAACAACAACATACGTGGAATACTTATGTCTGAAAATCCTCTACCCATAAGTGAGTTGATAGGACAAGGCCCTAACTCTCTCAAATATTATGAAAACTGAATGGAAAGTCTAAAATGAACATAAAAAGGTATATCCCCGAACCATGAGGACTCACCAAAAGTAGTGTAGGGTTATATAATCCTATACTAACCACAACCATGATGAGATATGTCAGAACCTATATTATGAAACAATATAGGCAGAAAAGTATGTTGTTAGTACTCAGAATATACTACGTATGGGGAAATACATAAACATGACATGATAACATTATAAGTTTGTAAAACATGCTAATTCAATGACCAAGTAAACATAACGTTAAAGATGATGATCTGATCTAAAAACATAGTATAAGGTCATGCAATATCTGAAAATTATATCATATGTGGGAGATACCGTTAACCGACATAAATTATGTGAACTACTATATGGAGTTCCGTGTACTACTTCCACACCAAATTTAGGAAGATCCTAAATCATGAAACCCTAAAATTTAAGAAGATCATAAATTGAGAATTTGATGTTTCTTTAAGACTCAATGGTGAAGAAGAACCCAAAGATGAAGTTTCCATATACCTTGGTAAAAATCCTAATTGAATTTGGAAGAGGAGACTTGAAACTTGAATACCTTGATATTTCCTTACGAGAGAAGAAATTGATGTTGAGAGAATGAAAGGGAATAGTGTGGTTAGGGTGATTAGGAATCAATTATACCCACTTAGAATATGACAAAATGATATAGTATAAGAATTAAGAGAGTGGAAAGAGACTAAACTAACCTTGATTAAAATCTGTCGAAAGCCATTCATAGACCCTGTCTATGGTATGTAGAACTCTCCACAGACCGTGAACGGTCTCGTATAAGGCAGGGAGTAAAAATCGGGTTACTGAAGTTTTGATCTATGGACTCTTCCACAATCTATAAACCCTTCCCGTAGATAAGATAGGAAGGACCATACATCCTCCCTTGAACACTAATATCCCGATTTCTGAAGATTCCTCTTTATGGACCATTCCACAGTTTGTAAACCATTCTATGACTTGTCCTTGCCTTTCGTGAAAGGCAATTGATCCTTAATATTTTTGATGTTCAGAGCTTGGTCAACGACCTCATCCACAGTTCATATACCCTACCATAAGCCGTGAAACCTATTCGTCCTATTGACCCATTTTTCCAACTTTTTGAAGATGGTCTACGAAAGGGTCCATGATATGTGAATTATTATACGAACCGTACAACCATATGTAAAATCTAGCCCTGAATCTCCATTTTCTGGAATTCATTTCACAGGTGGCTTTCACGAACCATGTAAGCTTATACGGTTTGTGAACACCTTTTGTAAGAAAATCAAAATTGCAGACTACAACAACATTTTTTGCACTTTCAAACTTTATCTAAGTTAGGAACTTCTGAGGTTTTACAAAAATAAAAGTTGGTCTTGTCCTCTAAGGATAAGGACTCATTTAACTCTGTTGTAGAGATGATGGAGAACCTTACTCCCCAAACTCTGCTGTATAAATGCTACAAAAGCGCCTAAACCTATATTATGAAGAATACATCTAAAACAACCACCATTGCCAACCATACCTTTGCCCTGGTGGTTCTTACCACATTTCTTGCACACCGTATGAGTAGGACCATGTGTGATGCTAACCTATATTATGAACAATACATTCAAAACAACTACCAATGCCGGCCATACATTCCTCGGGTGGTTTTTACCACATTTCTTGCACACCTGATGAATAAGACCATATGTGATGCTACCATGGGACTTAGAGATTGGTTCCTATTCCTGTGCTCCACTATTTAACTTTGGTAATGGGGCACTTGCACATGATTGAGTTGGAGCTAAGAACTTCTAACAAAATTGAGAGCCTACCACCCATTTTTTTCTAGGAAAAGTCAAAATTGCTTGTTCTAACCCATTTACTCTGTCACTCTCCTTGACCTTTTCTTCCTCAATCTATTGAGAATGGGTCATCAACTAGGAAATGTCCATCTCCTTGATCAACATGGTAGTCCAACGTTCCTTAATCATTGTCTTGGAAACACCTGAAATGAACTTATTCATATGAGCCCTTGAATCAACCCCTATTGTCGGAGCATGGTTAAAGAGATGAGTAAACTTAAGGGAACACTCTATCATGGTCAACTCATCTTGTTGATTAATAGTTCCTGGACTTTTGATTTTTTTAATTCAAGCGGAAAGAATCTGTCAAAATGGAGCCAAAAACTCATCCTAGCCTACTGGACCTGCAACAACACCCCTATCTTCCTTCCACTACTTATACCAAGTCAAATCCACTCATTTCAACTGGCTAATAACTAAGTCTACACTCTCGACTAAAGGGACACCCATATTATTTTTGATCATCTGAATGTTATCAATAAACTCCTTCATATCCTCTTCCACCTTAGAACTATGGAACTCTACAAGATTCATCCGAGTGAAATCTCAAACCATTGTTGTTGTATTCCTATTTGACATGGGCAACAACTTGCTGGTTGACCTGAATTGTCATTGCTTGAGCTAGCACCTAGAAAGCCACCATCGACTAAGCATGAGAGACTTGTTCATTTCGAGGGTCTGTTGGAACTAGTGGTGATTGCTAGTCTCCATTCCTTTTTTCATTTCTCCTTCCATAAGCTCTTCTAGGATGCATGGTTCAGTAAATGTTCAGAGAGAAAGTTAGAAGGAGGTTAAATATAGTTCACACTCTATCGCATGATATGAATATGCAAAAAGTGAAACTTTCCAAATGTTTAATAGCCTTTCAATGTGGTGCACTTCACACCCATGAAGAAAACTTTACTCAACGTGGCTTTCATACACTCTTGAACATTTCAAACGTGATGCTCAAATACCAAGTTTGTTAAGACTTGAGACTACCCCTAGTTGTTATATGATTTTCTGAGTCACAAGTGACCCCAAACTAACCCATATTCTATCATAACATCATGATTACTATATAAAACTAAGAAATCTCATAGCAAAAGCTAAAACTAAATATTATAAGTAAGTCCAAAACAAACTTATTAATCAAATGGAAATTATTTGAACAAAACCATAAAACTGAAACTACTCTCTGACTGTTTGAAAGCCTCTACTAAGATGCCTCAACTAACACTAGCTATCTGAATCTGAATGAGTAAAATAACAAAAATAAAAGTAGTTCTTGTCCTCGATGGATGAGGACTTACCAAACTCTACTGTTGAGATGATATCTAACCATACTAACCACAAGCTAGATGCTGAGTATCTGAACCTATATTATAAATAATATAACACCAAAAAAAAGTTATGCAGTTAGTACTTTGAATGTATTGAGTATGTGAGATATGCAATACTAACCATAAAGTTGAACATGATGATCTTGAGACACTAAACTAATTATGAAACTAATACATATAACCTAATGCAATGACAAAGAAATAAATATGTGACTGACCAATATTGTATGGAATGCAATATCTGAGTCTAAATTTTGGGAATACCAACAACCGATATACTTTTTTGGATTGACTTATTTTTAGTGACTTCAAGTTTTTAAGCACTTTTTAATTTTGGAACTGTTTGGGTAACACAACACAAAAAAAGTTCAAAAATAAAAAATTGGATGCTCCCGACATATGACTTTTGACTTTTAAGTTACAAGTCATTTAAAAAAAGTCAATCTAAACGTCCCTTAAAACTCTTGGGTTACACTCAACTATATTGAAGCCCAAAATGATGAATGGGCCAAAGTGAAGTTTAAATATGGGCCCAGCCCAGCCCATTTTAAGCTTCAACCCCAAGGAAAAACCTACTCTCTAGATTGTTCCCCAATGTTTTAGGGAAATAGCACAAGGATGATAAACAAAGTTAGATTTTAGGGGGAAATGAAATTTCAGAAGAATTCTGGGTGTTTCCCCGCTTCCTGAAATTTTCACTCTCTTTCCAATTCCCGCGATTCTCTTCCCTCCTTTTACTATTTCCTCTCTCTCAAATTCGTCCTTTAGTTATTAGTATTATAAGGATTAATCTCTTTCCATGCTCAAAACTTTGGAGGTCTCTTTTCATCTATTAGGTATGCACATTTATGGATACTTTTGTTTTTCATCTTTTTCTTAAACGTTATTGTGCTTTTTGATTTCTATGGAGTTTGAAATTTGAAGTTTTTGGATTCGAGTTTTGAGTATGTAGGGCTTTTGCATCAATCAATGCTAGTTTTTTTTTAATCTGCCTGTCAGCAATATGCTAGGGTTTAGTGTATGTTGATGTACACATTCTGACTTCATCTGCATGTTAAAATTGTTATCTCAATATCCCATACTTATGTTCCTGCTTAACTTGGTTCACATTTCGGTAAATTGTGGGTTTCTTTGTTTTATATATTTCAAAGTTAACTTTTCATGTATCATATCAGCTTGACAACTTGTGTGATAGCAAAATATAGTTAATGCAAATTTTACATTCTTGGTGATTTTGCATGATGCTTACGAGCTACCATATGTGGATTAATGATCTCTTTTCATTGGGAAAAGTTGGTTAATCAAGCAAAACAAATGTAACTTTAGGCAGTATGTAACCTTTAAGAAAATCAAATCTTTTTGGTCTACAAGAAATATTAGAAACATCTGGAATAGTTGATTATGTTAATTATAAAGGTGAGTAAGTTTTAGACTGCTAGCCAACACCCAGAGAAATAGACGACAAAGGAGTTAGATTGCAGTTTGATGCTGTCTCAAGTCTCTGATGTTCGTTATCTTGGGTCTATGCATGATACTTGTATATTGACTTTACCATTTATTGGAAGTTAGATTGTTCTTGTATGATTTCCAGGGTGCTTCATCTCCACTTGTTTTGTCGTGATTGCTCTTTATTGTAACTTTTAAGAGTTCCTCTATTTCGGGAACCAGTTATTGTGTGCCTATGACTTCATGGAATCAATTGAAATAATTCTTAACTGTATTTTTTCATTTGCATTCTCTCTTTTATTTGTTTTTCTTTATTGGGCACAGAATGACAATCTTCTATTTTTGGGTGCAGGATTCACTATCTTTGTATTAGCATCTTCTCTTTCTTGGTTGTGTTGTCAACAATTTATTGCTTAGCTGCTCATAAGTTGTAACTGAAGGTGAAGTTCCTCTCTTTCTTTTCTTTTAGGCGTGCATGATAGCTCTAGAACGGTTACTACATGACTAATAATTAGTAAAAGCAATATTTGATCTTTCTTGCCTTTACGCAAGAATTGACAGATATATTCCTTTTTGTTGGGACAGGAATGCTGCGTTGAGCATGAAAAATATATGTTGGAGACTTGCGTATGAATGTCTACTGCATCTTACTGATTAATATCTTTATTGGGATGTGATGGAGTGCAACAAGGATGAAGCCCTAAGGGCTAAAGAGCTGGCTGAGAAGAAAATGCAGAGTAATGACTTTTTAGGGGCTCAAAAGGTGGCACAGAAAGCTGAACGGCTTTACCCTCAGCTAGAGAATATATCGCAGCTACTTGCTGTCTGTAATGTCCACTGTTCAGCTCAGAGCAGTACAGTGGGATCAGAAAAGGATTGGTATCGGATCCTCCAAATTGATATGTCGGCTGACGAAGTGACCATCAAGAAACAATACCGGAGACTTGCGCTTGTGCTTCATCCTGACAAGAACAAGTTTCCAGGTGCAGAAGCAGCTTTCAAGCTGATTGGGGAATCAAATATGGTGCTTTCGGACCCGACAAAAAGGGCTTTGTATGATAGTAAGTACAGGTTTTTTTCCAAAGGTGCAGCAGCAAAGCGACAGGTTAATCGAAATCCTTCGGCTAAACAAAATAATATTCCAAATGGTATTGGTACTCAGTCCAGTCATCTGAATAATATTCAGAAAACACAACAAACTTCATCAGCAATGCCTGAAACATTCTGGACGGGATGTCCTTTTTGCAATATTAGGTACCAGTACTACAGGAGTTTTGTGAACAGAGCTTTACGCTGCCAAAAATGCTCAAAGCCTTTCATTGCATATGATTTAGGTTCTCAAGATGCTCCTCCTGGACCTAAATGGAGTCATCCTGGCAGTCAGGATGTGCCCCTTAGGTCCAACACGAGCCAACCTTATCAGCAGAAAGAGGCTTCCAACCAGGGAACCTCAAGAATGGCAGCCGGAGCTGGGTTTACACCTGCCCAAATGGGATCTCAACAGGGTCCTAGCAGTAAGACAATGGGTTCACAACCAGAGGTACGGAGAGAAAAGACTGCTCAGGTATTTGAGGATTTTAAGGCTAAAGGGAAGGCTGAAAAGTATGACAAGGAAATGGGCGATACAAATGAAGGGGCAGCTACGCCAAAGGTTAATATAAATAATAGGAAAAGGAGTAGGAAGCAGACAGTTGAATCAAGTGAGAGCATTGATACTTCAACCAGCACTGAGCCTGAAACTGCGGACATTGAGTCTGGTAGCTATCCACCAGCTGGAGAAGATTTTGAATTTGATGGTTTCGGCCCTCGGAGATCTTCTCGCCTACGGCAGCATGTATCCTATAATGAAGGTGCAAGTGACGACGAGAATGATTTGGCAAACCCTCTGAAGAAGGTACGGGCTAACCAATCAGCTGAAGATGATACATCAAAGCAGAAAGAAGCCGTGAGTGGTGATGACTTTAGGAATGCCAAACCAATTGATTTTAATGGTAATGGAGTAGCCTCTCCTAAAGTGAAAGTGCAAATTGAAAACACCAACAATAGGAAATTTGACAAACAGGCTTCTGGACCTCCATCAAGTGAGGTGGAAAAGGTTGAAGTTGTTGATTCTGATTCAGAACCAGATAGTGAACTTTCTGACAATCCTCCAGAGATATATAATTGTCCTGATCCAGAGTTCAGTGATTTTGATAAGCATAGGGAAGAAAGTTGCTTTGCTGTTGACCAAATCTGGGCTTGTTATGATACAGCTGATGGAATGCCAAGATTCTATTGTCAGATTAGGAGAGTTTCGTCTCCTGAATTTGAGCTACGGTTCACCTGGCTTGAGGCTAATCCAGAGGATCAAGGAGACATGGAGTGGGTAGAGGCAGAGTTGCCTGCTGGTTGTGGGAAATTTAAACGTGGGAATTCTCAAATCACTAATGATCGTCTTACATTCTCTCATCTAGTGCAGTCCACAAAGGGTAAGAGAGGTGCATTCATTGTATATCCTAGGAAAGGGGAGACATGGGCTCTCTTCAAAAATTGGGATATCAGTTGGAGCTCCGACCCAGAAAAACATAGTAAGTACAAGTATGAGATTGTGGAGGTACTTTCTGATTTTGTTAAGGAAGTTGGTATAAAAGTAAATTACCTGGATAAGGTGAGTGGATTTGTTAGCCTTTTCCAACCCACCAGCCAGACTAAGGATGGCTCAGTTTTGGTAAAGCCAAATGAACTTTATAAGTTCTCTCATCAAATCCCATCATTCAGAATGACTGGAACTGAAAAAGAGGGTGTACCTGTGGGATCATTTGAACTTGATCCTGCTTCTTTACCTCTTAATCCAGATGACATTTGGTACCCTGAGAAACTGAATAAAGACAGCAGAAATCCAAAATCTGAACTGGAGAATGTGACAACACCTAAGAAGTTAGTGGAATTGAAAGGAACAGGTGCTACTGATGGAGAGTCATCTAAGGTTCGAAGATCTCCCAGGGGTGTGAATATCTCCATGACTAGAAAGTCGTAGACATGACAGATTCTTTCTTCTGCTTTGCTTGCTCAGTGAAGATTCAATTGGGGCAGACTTGTGGATTTTGTCGTCAGTTAAACTTCTAGGGATACCTGTAGGATTAATAGAACAGTTGTCGCTGGCCTGAACTCTTTTTTGACGGCAGTATGTGTTCCTGCAACTTTTATTGCTAGTATATGTCCTTTGTGTAGTTTTTGCTGAATCAATGGTATTTTCAGATCATTTCCTGAGAGATGGATCAAGGATATTTAGTTTGAACAAAACTGTCCTTGTTAAGACATTGTAGTTCTTATAAGTATCTTGCAAGGGAAAAGAGCATGAAAAGTTTGTAGTCCACTTGTGTTGTTGATTATAGGTTTCTGTTGGCTCATCCTGCGTTTTTAAGTCATTGTTATAATATTTAACTACAATTGACCAGTAAAAAAAAATAAATAAATGCTAGGCAGGATCATGTATGTTGATACCTTTCTAATTACTTTTCACAGTCCACACGATCGAATACTGTCAAGATTAGTTTTGCCTTGTGAGATAGAACACACTTGAAATTCCACATTCTGCTGAATTTGTATCTTTGATGATTGAATTGAGTTGAAATTATATTATCATTATTTCTATTATAATATTTGTGGGAATGACAAAATTAGATCGTTCTCACATGGTTAGTATTGAGATTTCCATGTTGTAGAGGTACTATATGTGGCTGCATTCTCCTATTTTTGCCCTCATTCATTTTTCAAGGATATTGCCACTTAGGTCTTTGTAATTGGTTTACCATGTAGTAACCTTTTGTGATCGGTAAACTTAAGATAATTTTGAAGCCACAATTTTTCTAAATTATTTTATTAAAATAAAGGAACTTTTAAAAAGTTAATCTATAAATAATTATAGTAAATTTACATTCTTAAAGACTCTAAACTAAATTATATAAATATTTTAGTATTGATCTGTTAAAAACGCTCTCAACGTAGCAGTCGCTAAAAATCTAATTTTTCCTAGATCGCTAGAAAAATATGGCCACAATGGTTGTTGGCCAGCATCTACCTTTGGAGATTAGGCAAACTAGCAATATCCCTATCAAAAACCTATGGAATCTACTTATGTCAACACCATATAACCTTCATCGTCACTTAACTAACCTATACCTTTGAAGCAAATTGCATACCTTCATGGTGAACCACATTGTATGGGAAGAAGAGAAAGTTAAGCAAATGATTATTAATGAGGATCTCCCGTATGCCATAATTGGAATTTTTTTGTATGGGTGTCCTGAGATGCAGGATCTAAGGAGATTAATTCCAAAATAATATGAGCTTGAAGGAGAGGTAAATATAGGGCTTCTGAGAAACATGTATATTCTTATTAAGGACACATTATTGGAAGATTACGTCAGCTAATTAAGGACACATTATTGGAAGATTACGTCAGCTTATTGACAAAGCCACAATTTTACATCACCCATAAGCATTGGTCCTATCCAACATGTACACTGAAATGGGACCCCTTTTTTAATCCAGAGGAGGAAACACGTAACACCTCGAAAGTTGGAAAGTCGAAAGCAAAAAAAATGCAGAAAATTGACTAAAGTAGTGGTCTACGAGTCCGACCTACGAATCATAGGAAGTCCCAGGGGCCGTAGGAAGTGAACCGTATAACCCAAGTTGAGTTTTGGAAAATCAAGTCCCAGTAAATCATTGGACGATTGACCAAGACAGCCCGTCGAATGTTCTACAAATCGTAGAAGGTCCCGTAGAAAGATTCCAAACATAGTGAAATTTTGAAGTGAAAGTTGAGTTCTATGATAAGATGAACGTAAGAATTTTCATGGATTGTAGAATGGTATCGTGGGAAATGATTGAATATCTGGGTTTCTGAAGTTGGTTCTATGGGTGACCAGGATGGACCGTAGAAATTCCTATGGACCGTAGGTCCCTCCAACAATTTTAAGGGTATTTGGGCCTTTTCCGATGCATTTAATACCTATACTACGTCATTTTGACCCTAAATATAAGCCCTATAACTACCCTTCACCTTTAGAAATTTCCCCAACTCTTTCATTCCCTCAAAATCCTAAATTCTCTCAAAAGTTTTCCCCAAATCCTCTCTCTTGATCGCGAAATAAGAAGCTAGGGTTCTTCAAGTTCAAGTATCCTCTCTTCATCATTGCTCAGGGCTTGAATCAAGGTATGTAGCGAGTTCATCAATGTGTTCCATTCACCCATTTAGTCCCTAAAGATTCTTCTACTCTCCAATTCAAATTCAATTCAATTCAATTGGTTAGGTTTCCATTCAATTCCTCATGGGTTCTATTTGTAAGGATTCAATTGATTATTTATGATCTTATTTTGATGATTTAGACTCAATTACATTCTTTTCAACTAACTCCACGTGAACCCATATATTGTTCAAGATTTTGACTATGAACCCTAATTTACGTGAATTTCTGAAGGAGCTTGAATCTATGATTGATGTTTTCATGAAAGACAGACATGATTTATGAAAATAATGGTTTTATGATCTAGGTTGCTTTAGATAAGCATCAATGAAATTGTAAAAGGTTTTCTCACAACTTAAGGAATCATGGTTTGTGAAAGGTTTTCTCACTTAGCCTTGATTCAAGATTTAATGATGTAACACCTTGGAATTCGGGAAAGGTACTACGGGTTGAACGAGTAGGTCCATATGCCTAAAACCAACCATGGACCCTCCACGGTTGGCTAAACGGTCCATTTAAGGGTTCATTGGCCATTTAGGGGAAAAGAGTTGGCCATGTAAGGCAACCTTGAAGCTGACCCATTTGTACGGTTCCCTTCACGAACCATCAAGCCCTAAACAGTCCGTAAAAGCTTCCATATAAGTCACCCTATCAGCTTTTTAAGTCATGGCTATTTTAGCCTTTCCCTATGTACCTAAGCCATGTCATTTTAACCCCTATTGTAATCTCTATATAGGTAATTTAAGTCCTAAAACTATCCATTTTAATCATTCTCCTAAATCATAAATTTCCCTCCAAGTTCATCCCTAAAATCCTCTCTAAAGCTAAGGAAGAAGAATCCAGGGTTTCACTTCAAGATCTTCAGTTCACCAAAGCTATATGGCCTTGATCACTAAGGTATATTAGTATTCACCTATGGAGTCCTTTCCTCCATAGAGTTACCAAAATCTTCCAATTATACAAAGTTAGATTCTCAATTCAAAGTTAGGGTTTATTCAATCTTCACGGGTTCTTTTCAATTACGACTTAATTACTTTTTTCCTATCTGGATTGAATTGAAAGTATTTACATGATTTTGAGTTGAATTCATATGAACCCAAGCATGATCCATGACATTAGACTATGAACACATGTTGAAACTTCTGAACTATGAAATATGATTTTTATGAAGATACATATGCTTTTATGAAAGAGATGTAAATGATTTGAGGATGCTTTGAGAGGAAAGTATCAATGTTGTGATCATGAAAGGTTTTCTCACATACTACTAAGATCATGATTGTGAAGGGTTTTCTCACATAAGGATTCATAAAGTTGAAAAGTGTTCTCACCTAAGTTGAATCATGTTTTAGGAGCTATTCTAAATAAACTTTAGCTTGGATTGGTTGCTTAATTGTGCCTTTCCATGAATGATAATATGACTATGATTAATGATTATTCCATGTGATTTTACTTAGCACCGAGTGGGCTTTTGGGATGAAGGTTTCCCTTTAGCATCCGTGGGCATTTAGTAGCAATCCCTAAGTCCCAGAACTATATGCCACCGTCGGATTGTCTCAGATAGACACTAGCTAGTGGATCCACTTTAGCTTAGACTTATGGTTCTTACTTGACAAGTAAGGACATCTCTTTTTGGTGGGGGATAGACATCAAATTCCATGTTATAGATCACATGGTCTATATAGGTTAAATGGTAAATATCCCACAATAATGAACTAAGGTTACTTTCAAAGTATATCACAAAGTGTTTTAAAGATGTTAAGCTTTCATTGACCATGATTATGACTATGTTAGACTTCCTCTTTGTCAAAAACTCTTTTATGATATAAGACTGTTTCTTTGAAATCTTTATTTCTATTATCTTGTATGATGTATGCTAAGTGACTTGTGTAGGGACACTCAGGGTTATGTACACCATGTTACACCTAAGTATACTTTGGGTCGTGACAAACTTGGTATTCAGAGCACAAGGTTTAGAAAGGTCATAAAATATCTCACAAGTCACGTAGAGTAGAATCTTGTTCATAAGTGTGAAACGTGCCACATTTATGAATACGAGGCTATAAGATATTCAAGAAACTCCACTTCTTTCATCATTCTAAAGTCGTGTGATAGAGTGTAACTCTATATGTCTCTCTCCAAATCCTTATCCGATGCTTTTCAGGATATGGCCTCTCGAAGAGCATACGTTAGAAGGAATACAGGGGAGTATGTGGAACAAGAAGCTCCTCAAGTTTCGATCGAACATTTGGCTGAACAAGTGACTAATGTAGAGTTCTGAGCCGTTTTTCAAGTTTTGACTCAAGCTATGATGGCTTAAGTCAATAGGGAGGCTGTGGTCCCCGTGAACCCAAATGTGGGTACGACGGAAACTAGAATGAGGGACTTCACTAGAGTGAATCCCTCGGAGTTTCATGGTTCCAAGGTTGAGGAAGATCCTCAGGAGTTCATTGAGGAGGTGTATATGGTCTTGATGATCATGGGAGTGGTACCGGTGGAAAAGGTAGAATTAACCGCTTATCAACTTAAGGGTGTTGCTCAAGTTTGGTTTGAATAATGTAAGGAAGATAGGGTGCTTGATGTGGGTCCTCTTGATTGGGAAAATTTTATGGTTGCTTTCCTTGATAGGTTCTTTCCTCTTGAGACGAGGGAGGCAATAGTATTTGAGATCATTAATCCTCGTCAAGGGATTATTCTTAACTCCTAAACTCTAGACTGAAACTTCACCTAAAGAAAGGCTTGAGAGCAAAGGAACCCACACATTACACTACCACTACTTGGGCTTGGGCTTTACTTATTCTTATTTACAACAAAGGAAAAGCCCAGCCAAGTTCTTCTAAAGTCATTCTTTTTGGCAGCTATCTAATACCGGTTAAGAGTTGCACAAAGTAGGATATGAAAATGTATTTATGCACAATGGAAAGCCCCTATAATCCATGAACGATCAGTGGAGTTCATAAAAGAAAGCAAAGAAAGGTCTACGACAAAGTTGCCCCCTCTCTCCATATCTCTACTTACTGACTGGGTGCAGATAACACTGTAATAATAACAAAGCCATATCCGATTCATCCTATTTTTTCAAGGGTTTCATAATTGGACCTTGAACCCTTTTCATATGATGGGAGTTGCTGGTGTATTGGGCGCTGCTTTGTGTGAAAGAATATGCTTTGAAATTCGCAAAATTGTCCAAATATTCTCTTTCTATGGTTTTCGACTCTAGGGAAAGGATGAGTAAGTTTGTTACGAGTGTGTCTGAAATGGTGGTTAAGGAATGTCGTACCACCATGATCATTAAGAAAATGGATATTTCTTGTTTGATGACACATGCCCAACAAATTGAAGAGGAGAAGCTTAAGGAATGATCTAGGGAGGCAAAGAGGACAAAGACTGGTGATGGTGACTTTTCATATTTGAGGTCCGATCGACATGGTCATCCTAGATTCCGACAAAGGTTTTCCAGTCAAGGTTCCTCTAATGCTTCGGTTACAAAGTTCAAAAAATATAGGGTGTCTAATCCTAAGCCTCAAGGTGGAAATGGTGGTGGATCTTATTTGTCTACTTGCGCTAGGTATGGAAGGAAGTATGATGGTAAATGCTTAGCTTGTACGGATGGTTGTGGTAAGAGTGGTTAGATAAGGGATTGCTTGTCACTTGCTACTTATGAAAGACATGGTAGGCAAGCTCTGCCTAATGGTTCGGGTTCAAGTGCGCCAAAGCAAAACCAAATTAATACACTTCAAACTCATCATGATCAAGAGGGTTCTCCTGATGTTAATCCGATGTTGTTACTATTATGTTGAAAGTCTTTCATCTTGATATTTATGCTTTGGTTGATCTCGGTGCTACCTTGTCTTTTGTGACGTTATATGTGGCGATAAGATTTGATGTTTCTCCGGATGTGTTGTTAGACCCTTTTTCTGTTTCTACTCCTATCGGTGAATCTATTGTGGCTAAGAGAGTCTATAGAAATTGTCCGGTCTCCTTATCCCATAGGGCCACTCATGTTGATCTTGTATATCTTGATATGATATATTTCAATATTATTCTTGGTATGGATTGACCCTATTCTTGTTATGCTTCTGTTGATTGTAGAACCTGAGTTGTTAAATTTCAATTTCCAAAGAAGCCCCTCCAAGAGTGGAAATGGGGAAATTCAATGCCAAAGGGTCAGCTTGTTTCTTATCTTAAAGCTAGAAAAATGATTTTAAGGGTTTTATATATCATCTTGTTTGAGTTAGGTATACAGATTCTGAAACCCCTATTCTTGAGTCGGTCCTTGTTGTAAATGAGTTTCTGGAAGTGTTTCCTGATGATTTACCCGATGTTCCTCCCACCTTCTTCCAAATACGCAACCTATCTCTATTCCTCCTTACCATATGGCTCCGACATAACTTAAAGAATTAAAGAGCAATTGAAAATTTTTCATCTGACCAAGTATCTCTCCATGGGGTGCTCCTATTTTGTTTGTTCGTAAGAAGGATGGTTCACTTTGCATGTGTATTGACTACCAACAATTGAACAAGGTTACCATTAAGAATAAGTATCCTCTTCCAAGGATAGATGATTTGTTTGATCAACTTCAAGGAGCAAGTTACTTCTCTAAGATTGACCTCCGGTCTGGTTATCATCAACTAAGGGTGAACGAAGGTGACATTCTGAAGACGAATTTTCGAACTCGGCATGGTCATTATGAGTTTTGGTATTGTCGTTTGGTTTGACTAATGCTTCAGCCACATTCATAGGCTTGATAAATAGAGTGTTTAAACACTATCTTGATATATTTGTGATTGTGTTTATCAATGACATCTTGATTTACTCGAGGAGTGAGGATAAGCATGACGATTATTTGAGGATTGTGTTGCAAGTCATCAAGGACTGACAACTATTTGCAAAGTGTAGAAAATGGGAATTTTAGTTGATATCCGTGGCTTTTCTTGGTTACATTGTTTCCGGTAAGGGTGTTGAGGTAGATCCTAAGAAGACGGATGCTATTAAGAGTTGTCCTAGACCTCTATCCCCTTTGGATATTCAAAGTTTCTTGGGTTTGGGCGGTTATTATAGAAGGTTTGTGTAAGGGCATTCTTTGATTGCCTTTCCATTATCTGCATTAACCCAAAATAAAGTAAAGTTCTTATGGTCGGAAGCGTGCAAAAAGAGTTTTCAAGAGTTGAAAGATAGAGTTACCTCCACTCCGGTGTTGACTTTATCGAAAGGCTCGGGTTTGCTGTTTATTATGATGCTTTAAAGATTGCATTATAGTGTGTTCGTATGCAAAATGTTGGCATTTCTTATGCTTCAAGGCAACTTAAGATTCATGAAAAGAACTATCCTACCCATGATTTGAAACTAGCGGCGGTTGTTTTTGTCTTAAAGATTTGGAGACATTACTTGTACGGTGTCCATGCTGATGTCTTTACTGACAACAAAAGTTTGCAATATGTGTTCAAGCAAAAGGATCTAAATATTCACCAACATAAGAGGCCAGAACTCTTGAAGGACTATGATATGCATGTGCTTTATCATTTGGGCAAAGCCAATATGGTGGCCAATGCCTCAAAGTCAGTTGTCTATGTATAGTGTTGCATATGTAGAATATGCTAAGAAATAATTGGTTTGTGATGTTCATAGACTAGATCTGTTAGGTGTTCAAGTGGTTGATTCAAGTGAGGGTGTTGTTGTTGTTAATAATGGTTTAGAATCATCTTTTGTGTCGGATGTGAAAGCCAAGCAAGGTCTTGATCTGATTTTGTTTGACATGAAGGAAGCGGTGCTTAAAAAATCGATTAAGACTTTCTCCCAAGGGGGAGATAGTGTTCTTCAATATCAAGGTCATTTGTGTGTTCTCAATGTTGATGACTTGAGGCAGAAAATCTCATCAGAAGCCTATAGTTCTCGATATTCTATTCATTGGGAGCCACCAAGATGTACTGTGACTTGTAGTAAGTCTATTGGTAGAATATAATGAAAAACGATATTATAGAATTTGTGGCAAGTGTCCAAATTGTCAACAAGTGAAAGTTAAGCATCAAAATCCGGGAGGGTTGTCCCAAGATATTAGTATTCCTACTTGGAAGTGGGAAGATTTGAGTATGGACTTTATTGTTGGTTTACCCCGCACCTGGTGGCAACATGACTCAATTTGGGTTATTATGGATCGAATGAAAAAATTGATTCATTTCATTCCCGTCAAGGTTTCTTATACAACAAAGGATTATGCTAAATTATATCTAAGGGAAATGGTTAGGTTGCATGGAGTGCCCTTATTTATTATCTCCGATCGTGGTACTTAATTTAGTTCACATTTTCGAAAGTCTTTCCAAAAGGATCCTGGTATTCATGTCAAGATTAGTACAGGCTTAGTATGATCTTTCATCCTCAAACCAATGGGCAAGCGGAGCGTACTTTTCAATATTAGAAGATATGTTAAGAGTTTTTGTGATCGACTTCAAGGGTAATTGGGATGATCATTTCCCTTTGATTGAGTTTACGTATAATAATAGCTATAATTCAAGTATTTGTATGGCTCCATTTGAGTCTCTCTATGGTAGGAGGCCTAGATCTCCTATAGATTGGTTTGAAGTTGGTAAGGTTGCTTTGATCGATCCCGAGTTGGTTCATGAGGCTATGGAAATAGTTCAACTTATTAGAGAGAGGCTGAAAATGGCTCAAAGTTGACAAAAGTCTGATGCTAGTGTTAGAAGAAAAGGTCTTAAGTTTTATGTTGATGATTGGGTTTATTTGAAAATTTCACCTATGAAGGGTGCCTTGAAGTTTGTAAAGAAGGGGAAGCTTAGTCCTAGATATTTAGGCCCATAACAGATTTTGTGGCGTATTGGGCCTTTGCCTAATGATTTAGCATTAATACATCCGATATCCCATGTGTCTTTATAGAAGAAGTGTGTCGGAGATCTGACATCTATTGTACCATTAGAGAATCTTGGTATAAAGAAAAGTCTTTCATATGAAGAGGTCTCAGTTGAGATTTTAGACTGCCAAGTTCGAAAGTTTAGGAATAAAGAATTCACATCCGTAAAAGTGTTATGAAGGAATCAAATGGTTAAGGGTGCTACTTGGGAGGCCGATGCCGATATGATGTCCTCATATCCTCATCTCTTGCCCCCCCCCCCATTGCTACTTTAGCTTGAGGTATTTAGATCCTCATGGTTTTTTCCTTCGGATTCATGTGTCTTAGTCATTCTCATGTTTCCATATGTATGCATGTATGTTTTATGAAATGATGTTTGAGTATATTTTAGCTTGGAGTCATTTTTCTTCCTTGTATATGTGTATTTGATGAAATTGCATTCATGTTGGGGTGTCAGTTTCTCTCCTACTCATTTCATGCTAGCTTGAGTTCCATTCGAGAAAGAATGTTTCCAAAGGGGATATATTGTTACACTTTGGAATTTAGGAAAGGTACTACGGGTTGAACATGTAAGTCCATAGGCCTAAAACCTACCCTAGTGTCACGACCCGATTTCTCAGGTCATGATGACATATACTACACCCCATCAGTACGTAAGACTAACCCTTAGCTCGGAGCCATAAGCAACAGACTACCAAGCAGAAGCCAACAAAAAGAAGTAAGAGCTTAGATAAAAACAACTATAAAAGAACCATCCCAAGACCTGATGTCAGTTAGTAGTTGAGCATCTAATCCAAAATAGGAGCACAAGGCTTTCACAATAACAAGACAAGTATAGGCTATCTCTGAATACAATATAAAGACTAAGCCTAGTAAAAATAGAAAAAAACAAGTAGCTCCAGACGCTAGGAGCTCACCCTAATCTCCGAAATCTCAAGCTACTCCGCACAACTCCAAATCAACGACGATAACTCAAATTCAATCTGCAGGGGGCAGGGTGTAGTATGAGTACAAAAAACAATACTCAGCAGACAACAACCGACTGAGCTCAAAAGATAGCACAAGCATAAACAACAAGTAATAAGGAAAGCGTAGCACAAGTAACTAAACAGGAGATACTAAAGTAGCTAGGAAATAATGGATAGAAATAGGAAATAAGGGGTAAGAAGTCAGGTCAAGAACGCACCTGGATCGCAAGCTAACAACCAAATCGCAAGCAACTAAGATACCAAGTCAACTACCCAGTGACATGAGGACCCAGGACCACAATTCTAAAGTCAAAACCTACCAGGTAACTGAAGGGTACAAACAACAAACAAGTATATTGGTGATAGGTAGTGCATAGAAATGCACGGTGAGTAGAAGAACCATCCAAAACAATAACCATAGGACTCCGATCATCTTCTAGCCCAGCTAGAAAGAGTGACAAATCAACCCAGGCCGCCCAACCACATAGTCCACTCCTAGGGGCGTGAGCTGCCCAACTAGCAAGAGTGACTTGAGAGCATGTTAACTACGAAAAAGATCTCAGGTATCAAGGCCACCCAACTAGCCAGCCAATCCACTCCCAGGGGTGTAAGACGCCAAGCTAGCAAGAGTGACCCAGAGGCATAAGTAAAACCAAAAACATGCAAGAAAGGGCGTCGATGCGTCAGGTAGTCAAGTAAAAACTGAGCACTACCCAAATACTCCTAATATCTTAAGTAGAGAAAAAAGCACGTCGTTGACGCCATGTAAATCTCAAAAATCAGTAAGTGAAGTGATCCAGGTGGTACGACTCTCGTTAAAACCAATTTAGAATAAAAACTGAGTAAAATAATATCTCAGTATGAATGATAAATATGCCAATGCATGGACGGGATTGTACCACAAAATTCGTGAGAATGAGAAAATAATGCAATGTATGCCATCACAAGCATTCAAACAAGGCACTCCAAATCAAATAATTATACAACCATTGAGACCACGCTACCAAAGCAGAGAGTTCTAACCTTGGATCCAACTAGTCCTCTCACATTGCCTCAAGCCCAACAATATAATTATAAGTTCAGTAAGGATACAACATGCCCACTGCTAATCAACAACCAAAGGGATTAAGAAGAGATTTCAAATCAATAGGGGGGGAGCAAACTCAAGGGGCGATGCTTTACCCCAAACACATCTCTCCAGTCCCAAACTAAACACAATTAGAACCAAACCACGACTATGATGAGCCACCAAAGTCACAAGCATCAATGCAAGAAGAATGCCCAGAAACAAGACTTAGAGGGAGCAAACCATAACTACGAGGCGATACAACACAACCTAAAACATCTAATGTCTAGCTAGTCTAAGGCAACCACGAATCAATCTTAACAAGGATAAGCAATATCATCTACTCCACAAGCAAACCCACACTCTAAACTAAGGATCCCAACACCTACAATAAGCCTATGGCTCCTATGGAATCAAGAAATGATGGAGAGGAAAGCTAAATACCTAGAAAGTACCATCTAAAATTACATGAAATCTATACTAGGCATATCTAAGAAGCTCAATCAAGAAAGTAGACCGAAGCCTACATCAAAACCAAACACGAGCGCTCCAAATCCATCACACATTATATATCCGCATCTGAAATGCTTCCAGAAACTGCCAAACTATCAAATTATCAATCACAATGTCATTACACATGTTTCAACACTAAAATCGCAACAATTGGAAATGGACCCAAAATTGAGTCAAAATGAGAATGTGGGACCCGCACTTGGAATGCCAAAATTGACTCCGTCAAAAGGTCCTAAAATATGCCTTGAACATGTGTTCCCAAATTGAACACAATTCAATGCCCGAAAAAAGCCACAATAAAAACAACAAAATTAACAAGAAAACCAAGCAAAGGCAACAATTTCGAGCTTAAATTCACCTCAAACGAAGGTTCCTTAACAACTTCCAATCACAAACTCAAGTATCCACTCTCCCAACAATCACACAGGACTTCGAATCACTCAATTGGAGCTTAGATGAGGGAGAAATTGCCTCTTGAAAATGAGAGCTGAAATTTCTAGATATAAAACCCAAAACTGGTTGCTAAAAGCATAACTCTGGTCGCTAAAAGGTTGATATCTGGTTGCTAAAAGCCTGCACCAGATATTAGCACTTTAACTGGTTTGTTCCAACTCTGAATTCTCCAACGGGGTGCCTGGGATTCATTTGGAATCTTGTGTGTGCAAATGAAATATACCACCCCATCGAATTTGGCATTCCAAACTCAAAGAAACAATCAAAACATCCATCCGAGATTGTTTCGACGAAAAGTGAGTCCCACACCCAAGTTTTATTTTAAGCTAAAAACCACAAGAAGGCTCAAAATGAGATTGAAAGCGTAGGGAACCACATGAAAGGTCGTTCTATACCAAACTCGGCATTATGGAGCTAACCACGTTGACGAAATTCTCATTCGAGCACGTTTACCAAGAATGTTGACCAAAGTCAATCCATGACTTAAGCTTTAAAGTTAAAACGCCTAACCACACAAGCTCACACCAAAAGTCTCGAGGCATAAACCAACCATGCCCCTAGCCTAAAATGGCCCTTTTTAAAGTTGATGAAGCTATCTAAATTACATTTTGAGGCCGTCTTCTTGAACTTTTGACTGAAGTCAACCGTTCCATGTTTCAAAGGCTCCAAAATAGGGAAACTTGCACAAAATCCAAACGAACGACCCGACGACTGAATGATGAGTCCACAAATTGGACTCATTTAGGGCTTTATTTTAATAGAAATAGTGTCCTCAAATGCTTATTTAGTCTAAATATCTGATGAAAATACTTAAGTTTTAGGTATTTGAAGTTTGAAGGAAAGCATGGATACTACTTCACAAAAAGGAGCGAAAAGGCTGAAAAGAATGAGAAAATGAAGGCCTGAGGATGGCTGAGTCCACTTGGAGAATCACTGAAGGGTCTCACTTTGCCTTTTGTTCCAGTGTGCTGAGCCTTGAAGGAAAGGATCAAGTCGATGGAAAAAGGGAGCAGTCGGCGCATCGCCGAGAAGTTCCACGAAGCAGCACTATATCGCCCAATGACCCAGAGCACGACGATGCCGAAGGATGGTGCAAGATGGTGATGAACTACACCAAAGGGCAAATCGCCGAGTTGTTCGGTGATTTCGACTAATGTCGCCGAATGATCCGCCGCAGCATAGATTTTTGAAAACTATAAATACTCATTGAGAGTTATAGCTTAGTATCAGATTTAATAGGAGATTTTAGAATCATAAGATTTTCAATATAGAACAAGTAATATAATTTTAGTACTTTTTCTCTGAGTTTGAAAAGGGTTTTGAAACTTGAAGAAGAAGAGGGTTTCATCTCCAAGGATTTGGACTTGGGTCTCTTGGATTCTTCATTTTTGGACTGTAACAAGACTTAAATCTTCATAACCATTTGAATGCAAGCTCATTTAGGTATAAATTTCTATCTCTTGATGTATGGCTAAAAACCCCAATTCTTGGAGGTGTGATTTAGCAAATATGTGTTGAGATTATTGTTGGGTTTTGCTTGCTAATAGGTTAGATGTATTTTAATGGTGATTTCACCTAGCGGTTGTGGTTTAATTTAATGGGTTTGTAGTTGCAAATACAAAACCACCCATGTGTTTTTGGTTTGCTCGAGAGAGAGGTCGCGAAACCAAGACCGCTAGACTGATGGCCTAAGGAGTGGGTCGACATGAGGTTCAGCCCAAGAGGGTGAGCCCTAGTCCCATATCCTAATACTTAGCTCAAAAGAGTGAGTGGGGTAAGGCATGGGCTGGCCTTCATGCGGCAAATGGGTGTCCGAGAGGAACCCATTTGAAATGGGGTAAGTTACCCGAGAGGGAACTTATTTCCATCTAAAGCTTAGACTAGTCACTATTATCTTGCAAATTTCCTATCGAAAGCATGTACCTAATGATTTATACCAACATATATTGCGGTCACATCCCAAGAATCCCCTCTCATTTATTGATTTCTTTGTTATTTTTACTATTTTTTCTATAGTTGTGACAAAACCCCCAAATCGATATTTGACACTTTTGTTCCCCCTTTAATATACCATGTTTTTAATTGTTAATGTCTTTAGCTACGACTAGTTATAACTTAATTTTATTTTTCTATTAATTCTCCAAACCACTCCCTTGGGACTCGACCCCAACCCTTGGTTGGGTTATTATACTATTGCACGATCATAGACACTTGCATCGGAAGTTGTGTCATTCATTACACAAATGTCACCAAACTATCATACCCAACAAGTTATAAATGACTTGGTTCACTACAAGAAAGCTTTAAATGTTAAAAATATCAAAAAACAAAGAAAATGACCTAGAGGGTCATCACACCTTAATCCTCCACAGTTGGCTAAACGGTCTGTTTATGGGTTCACTGGCTATTTAGGGGTAGAGGGTTGGCCGTTTAAAGCAACCCTGAAGCTGAACCATAAGTACGGTTCCCTTCACAGACCTTCAAGCCCTAAATGGTCCGTGAAGGCTTCCATATAAGTCTCTCCATTAGCTTTTTAAGTCAGGGCTATCTTAGTATTTCCCTATGTGTTTGATACCTAAGCTATGTCATTGTAATCCTATTCTAAGCCCTATATAAGTAATTTAAGTCCTAAAGTTACCCATTCTAAATCATTAATTTTCTTTGAAGTGTAACACCTCAGATTCGAGCAAGGGAAAAGTAGCCGTTTTTTAGAACTTCAAGGTGCCATCCATGAAGGCCAACCACGACCCGTGGGTTGGACCATGGACTGTAGGTAGGTCTGTGGATTGGCCACCGAAAAGTTGTCAAGGCAGGAACCATGACCAGACGTACGGACCGTCGGTGGGTCCACGGTCCGTGGTCTAGGGGTCCATAGGTCAGGCCCAAAACCTTAGAAATTAGTGACGATTGTGCAAGATGGACCGTTGGTCAGACCATGGTCTGTCAGTCAGGCTTTGTGGGTCAGGGTTCGACAGTTAGTGTTAGGGATAGTTGGGTCTTTTCCTATTTATTTTATCTCTATACTATGCGTTTTGCCTATGTCTAAGACCCTTATATAAATTTTTTAACTTTAATACTTCCTCATCCAAAATAATTCTCTCAAATTCACCAAAAGAAATCAAGTTCTTCCTCTCCAAGATATTTCTCTTTCTAGAAGTTTGAAGAAGAAGATTCAAGCTAGGGTTGAAGGTCAAGTCTCCATTCTCCAAATTGCTTGTGGGCCTTTATAGCAAGGTATTATAGCTTTTCATCCATGGAATCCTTGCATCCATGGAGACCCTAAGTTCTCCCAATTAAAAAGTAGAATCCCCAATTTGAGTTAGGTTTTTTTTCTAAGTTATAGGTCTTTGTGAACGTTGATTCAATTGATTGAATTATGAATTAATTGAGTTTATTACATGCTTTTATGATGAATTTCCATGTACCCATGCCTAACCCATGTTTCTATGATAAATTGATGTAAATGGGTTCTAAGCTATAAATGGACAATTTATGGATTTAGATGTATTCTTATAGGATTGATAAGGTACATTATGAATTTCTTTGAGATTGAAGCGTATATGATGATTTATGATTAGAATGGGTTTGAGAGTGAAGCTTATGTGATAATTGTTGAATTTAGATATGATTGTTGTGGAAGGGATTTTCTCACATGAATTCCATGTATGAATGTGAAAGGCTTTCTCACATTGAATGATTCTAGGTTGAAAGGATTTCTCACCTAAAATGAATCTAAGCTAAATACTAAGAAATTGATGAGGCTAGAGGCGATTACCCATGATCTCTAAGTGAGAAAGATATGAGGCGATTACCCATATCCCTTAGAATAGAATAAGAGGTGATTACCCTTATTCCTTAAAGTTGAACTAGAGGCAACTACCCACGTTCCTATAATGTAAAAGACAAGAGGCAACTACCCATGCCACATGATGTTGGACTAGAGAAGAATACCCATGATCCTAAGTAAAGGGACTAGAGGCGACTACCCATGATTCCATAGTAAGTAAGGCAAGAGGCGAGTACCCATGAGCCTTTATAGTTAGGCAAGAGGTGATTTCCCGTGTCTTTAAAAGTTAAGCTAAAATATGTCACATCAGATGATAAGCTTGTATTGTTGCTTGAATTTCCTTCCATGATGAGTAAGACTAGAGGCGGTTACCCAAGTCTTGACTAAGTATGAATTGAGGTTACTTCAAGAAGTACTCCTTACATGTTATGATGATCTATTATGTGCATTAATTATGCTTTATGATTTATGTTGTCTAATGCTTATGTTATGTTATGTTTATGCAAGCTATCATATTTAGTACATACTTGTACTAACACATACTTTTGCTTAGATTCTTATCCAAATGTAGGGTTCGGCGATCTCAACTCTCATCCCCGTGGCTAGGATTCTTAGTAGAGGTAAGATCTGATGATTGGTAAGTCTTCATAGCATTTGAGGATTTGGCTACTATTTCCTTATGTTCTTTCATTTTACTTTGTGAACATTGTTGTATGGGTTGTGTCCTGAGATTCTATTGTATTAGATGGTTTTTGAGACAAGTGTATTAAACTTCCGCTTTTAATTGCAAAACTTTGATTGTGTTGAAAATATTTTAAATCTTATCGATTTCTATTATCTTGACTATGAAATCTAAGTGGCTTATATGAGGCCTCTCGAGGTTTTGTATGCCATGTTATGTCTAGGAAGGGTGCCCCTAGGTCGTGACACCAAGTTCATCCCCAAAAGCCTCTCTAAAGCCAAGGAAGAAAAACCTAGGATTTCATCTCAAGATCTTCAATTCACCACGGGCAAGCGGACGGTACTATCCAAACTTTGGAAGATATGATGAGTGCATGTGTCATTGATTTTAAGGTTAATTGGGATGATCACTTGCCTTTGATTGAGTTTGCCTATAATAATAGCTATCATTCTAGTATTGGTATGGGTGAATTTGAGGTTCTCTATGGTAGGAGGTGTAGATTTCCTATAGGTTGGTTTGAGATGGGTGAAGTCACCTTGTTAGGACCCGAGTTAGTTCATGAGTCTATAGAGAAAGTCAAACTTATTAGAGAAAGGTTGAGAAGAGCCCAAAGTTGAAAAAAGTACTTTGATGATGTTAGAAGAAGAGACCTAGAGTTTGAGGTGAACGATTGGATCTACTTGAAAATTTCACCCATGAAGGTTGTAATGAGGTTTGGTAAGAAATGGAAGCTTAGTCCCCGATATGTAGGCCCATGTCAAATTTTAAGACGTGGTTGTAAGGTTGCTTAAGAACTTGAATTGCCTAATGAATTGACATTAGTGCATTCGGTTTTCCATGTCTCTATGTTGAAAAAGTGTGTTGGAGATTCGACATCTATAGTTCCCTTAGAAGATTTGGGAGTTGATGAGAATCTTTCCTATGAGGAAGTTCCAGTAGAGATTTTAGACCGACAAGGTAAGAAGTTTAGAAACAAAGAAGTTGCTTCCAAAAAGGTTCTTTGGAGGAATCACCTAGTTGAGGGTGCTACTTGGGAGGCCAAGGCCGATATGATGTCCCGATATCCTCATCTTTTTCCTTCTACCCCTACTCTAGCTTGAGGTAATGAGTTTCTCATGGTTTTGTTTTGCTGTCATGTGTCTTAGATATTCTTGTGATTCCTCATTTTATACATGTTCATGAAAAGCTTGAGTTTTGAAAGAAAATGAGTTTACATGATTGATTTTCCTTATGTTGATGTGCATTAAGTATGAGTTGGATATATACTTCATGAGATGATTTGTTGAATATGCTTTAGCTTGGAGTTGATGTTTCCTCCTTGGATATTTGTATTTATGCGATTTCATGCATGATGGGTTGATATGATAGAATTCTTGTCTCTGTTTGATGTCTAGAATCCCATTCGAGGATGAATGTTCTCAATGGGGAGATAATGTAACACCTCAGAATCTAGTAGGCCAAGCAAGGGACCAAGTGAGAGGTCACAAGCCAAAGACTGAGCCTGGGCACCCTTCACGAAGGCCCAGACGTGGCGTGAAGGGCACCACGAGGCGTGGTGTAGCCCGTGAAAGCTCACATAGTTGAGCCAAAGAGGGATTCCCTCCCACGAGCACCTAGATGGTTTGTGGTTAGCACTACGAAGCATAGTAATGCC
This sequence comes from Solanum pinnatisectum, assembly GCA_035578085.1. Taxonomy (NCBI): domain Eukaryota; kingdom Viridiplantae; phylum Streptophyta; class Magnoliopsida; order Solanales; family Solanaceae; genus Solanum; species Solanum pinnatisectum. Next base: position 36,670,845 of record CM069083.1, read on the forward strand.
CGTGAAAGGGAAGGTAGTAGCCATTCTAGGGTTGACCCTCCACATGAGCCACTAGACGGCTAGTGGATGGGGTCGTAAAGGGAGTGGATTTGTGGGGCAAGTTTTCCAGGCCACTGGTAAAGGACCACGGCTGCCACCATGGCCCGTGAAGTCCTTGATGGCTCGTGTGGGCCTCCATCTGGAGCTTCACGTCAGTTGTAAGTTAAGTGCAGTTGGGTCTTTTCCAAATTTCTTTAAAACAATACTATGTTATTTTGCCTATGCCTAGGACCCCTATATAAGTGATTTTAACCCCAAAACTTACTCATTCAAGTCATTCTCTTAAATTTACCAAAGAAGATCAAGTTCTTCCTCTCCAAAATATTTCTTTCTATAGAGGTTTGAAGAAGAAGATTCAAGCTAGGGTTCAAGGTCAAGCCTCCATTCTTCAATTGATTTTGGGATTTGATAGCAAGGTATGATAGCTTTTCATCCATGGAATCCTTGCATCCATGGAGCCCCCAAGTTCTCCAAATTGAAAAGTAGGAATTTCCTCTATTTGAGTTAGGGTTTTCTTCCAAGTTATGGGTTCTTATGAATGTTGATTCAATTGATTAAATTATGATTTTTTATGCATGAATTGAGAGGATTCTATGCTTTCATGATTAAATTCCATGTACCCATGTTAACCCATGTTCTAATAAGAAATTGAATAAAAAAATGGGTTCTACTCTATGAAAGAAAAATTTATGGATTTATGTGTATTCTTATAGGGTAAATAAGATACAATATGAATTGCTTTGAGATTGAAGCATATGTGATGATTTATGATAAGATTTGCTTTGAGAGTGAAGCATATGTTATTAATTGTTGATTATTGATGTGGTTGTTGTGGAAGGGATTTTCCCACATGATTTCTTGCGTAAGAATGTGAACGGTTTCCTCACATTGAATGATTCTAGGTTGAAAGGATTTCTCACCTAAAGTGAATCTAAGCTAAGGAATTATGAAAATAATGAGACTAGAGGCGATTACCCATGACCTCTAAGTAAAAGACAAGAGGCAATTACCCATGTCATATGATAGAAAGACAAGAGGTGAATACCCATGTCTCATGATGAACGGACAAGAGGTAATTACCCATGATCCTTTATAAGATGTAAAGAGGCGATTCTCCATGTCCGTAAAAGATAAGCTATGATATGTTATAGTAGGTGATGAGCTTGGATTGTTGCTTGAGTTTGCCTTCCTTGATGACTAAGACTAGAGGCGGTTACCCATGTCTTGACTAAGGATAAATTGAGGTTTGGCTAGATCCATAATAGAAGAAGAGTTGAAGATTGGTGAGTCCTCATTCATCAGAGGATTTGGCCACTACTTTCCTTATGTTTTTTTTTTTAATTTAAGTTTTTAACATTGATGTACGGGCTACGTCCCGAGATTCTATTGTATTAGATGGTTTTTGAGACAAGAGTTTAGACTTCTACTTCGTTTTATGAAAATTTGGTTATCTTGAAATAATGTTTTAAATCTTATCAATTTTTATTATCTTGACTATGAAAGCTAAGTGTCTTGTATGAGGCCTCTCAAGGCCTTGTACGGCATGGTACATCTAGAGGGTACCCCTGGGTCATGACAAAGATTGAATGGAGTCTTCTACTTTAATTTTTCCTTAGGGTTTTACCTTAGGGGTTGAGAGAGAAGAGAATGATGGATTAAGAGATGAAAATCTGATTGTTTTGGGTCTTTAATTAGTCAAGAAATTCATTTTGGGTTTTCTTAGAGCTAAAAAGATAAAAAATGATTCAAATAACTTTAATTTGATTGCCTATGGGCCATGTAACTCTTTATAATTTAAGAGATATGATCATTTTAAGTTGACCTAAGTAAAGTCTTATGTCAAAACATAATCGGTAAGGAAGCTTTCAACTCAACTTTGTTCTAGGAGTTTTTAGTGACCTTAATTGATATCCAAAATCATTCCCATACTAAAGAATTTACCTTTACAAATATGAGCAATTTAAAAATAACCCGATAAGACCTTATATGCAAATAAATAATAGTTCGGGCCTTAGCTTAAATTTTTTTTGGGGTGTTACACTACATAACCGGTATATAGTCCTAAATCTCAAAAGAGTTATGACCACAAAAAGAAAAATCTCAAAGATTAAAGAGACAAGGTAAATTGAATCTATATAATTATAGGTGGCAGCTCAGGGGTTAAAATACGTTGCACGAGCCGATCCTAATCAATATAATTATGGATGGCAGGCCAGGGTAAAAAAGCCTAGCATGGGTCGATCCCAATTTGTGTATAAGGGTGGTAGCCTAGAGGTGAAACCCTAACATGGGTCGATCCTAATTTATATAAATGAGGACAACAACCCAGAGTTAAAATGCCTACTATGGGTCAATCTCTTATACCACTGATCATCTGGTCATTATGTCACATGCTATAAAGTCTATAAAGCAAAGAAGAATAAACTAAAGCAAAGAATGTAATGTACAAAATTTCACAAGTATAATCAAAGGTTGTCTCTTATCCTTATCTACACAACATGTTTGTACATTTGTACCTGATTTCACTTGATTTCTTAATTTACATATGGTAACTTTATGCCTTACATATTCAGTACATTCGTTTGTACTAACATCCCTTATAGGGGTAGTTGTGTTTCATGCCGCAGGTGAAAGTACTCAAACTAATATAATCTCATAATATAAGCATAGGATACTCAATGTTCTTTGGTGAGCTCCAAGTTGATTCAAGGCTTTGCCAAGTCTCTAGCATACATTTGAAATTATATTATAGTTAAGGGTATGGCAGGCTCTTGTTATGTCATAAGCTAAGTGTATATCTTATAGAGTCTTTGTAGACTAATGTCAAACTAAAGCGCAATTATGTCTTGTTTTCTAGAAATTAAGTCCTTAACGACCAAGAATGACCTCTATTTTGGGCCTATCGATGTTGGTTTTTTATTAGGGTATTCTACCTAAACTTATCAAAGATTTGTAATTATTATAGTTGCATGCACAATTATCACAAGTCATAATTTGGTTCTCTCATGTTTTTAAGGAATCTAGTGTTTTTCCGTCTCAACGGAACATGGGGTGTGACACCTATACATCACCTAGCCTAAATTCCATCTGAGATTGACCTAGCCAAAAAAATTTAAGTCACTAACCGAAAAGTTTTTTGGCCCGAATTATTTCACTATTGGCCTATACATAACGACAAGGTTGGGTCATTAAAATAAATACCAATTTATCCATCACTCATCACCGAGTGATCAAATAATAAAAAGTAGGCTAAAATATAAAGTAGGGTAGTACCTGAATCTTCAAACAAGTGAGAGTACTTGTCTCACATGTCCCATTCTATATCCCAAGTAGCCTCTCCTTTGAATGATATTTCCACTAAACCTTTACTAATTTGATCTCCTTTGTCGTCAACTTTCAAATATCCCAACCAAGAATCGCAATGGATTCCTCTTCATACTTCAAGTCATTTCACTATTGAGTCCAATTTAATGATGTAGTCTCCATCTCTACAGTACTACTTCAACATTAGACATATGAAACACTAGATGAACTCCCGAAAGGTTAGATGGAAGTGCTAGACTGAAAGTCATAAGCCTCACACCTTCAAGAACCTCCTATGAACAAATATAATGATGGCTAAGTGTACCTTTCTTACCAAACCTCACGACTCCTTTCGTAGGTGAAACCTTTAGTTGAACCTGATCACCAACTTTAAAAGCCAAGTCTCTTACCTTACAATCAGTATACTCCTTCTTCCTTCTCTGGGCTACCAATAACTTAGCCTGAATTCTCCTAAGCCTTTCATGAGGTCCCCTAACCTAATCAACACACAATGATATCATCTCCATTGGCCAAAACTAACATACATGTTATATGCATCCCATCCTATAGAGTGCCTCAAATGGTGTCATATATATGCTGGAGTGGTAACTTTTATTTTAGGATAACTCACATAAGGGTGAGAATTGATCCCAATGGCCCCCGAAATCAGCTATACATAATTCTCAACATATCTTCCAATATTTGAATAGTCCTCTCTAACTAACCCCATAACATTGAAGTAAACTGAGTGTCGCGGTTTGAAATGATAGAGAGGGGCACCCCATGCAACCTTACTATCTCATTAACATAAATGTTTACCAACTATTGAGAGATTTAATCCACTCTAACTGGAATGAAGTAGGGTTATTTAGTAATCTTATCAACAATGACCTAAAGTGAATCATATTTCCTCAAAGTCTTAAGTTGTCCCACTATGAAATCCTTGGTTATCTGATGAGTGGGAGATTTTCACTCATTTGAGGTTCTTTTCTTATTAGTTTTTGACTTACTTTAGGTTAGAATTGGTTCTTTTAATGTGGTTTTTCTTCATATTTGTAGGAAAATGAAATGGAGAGCTGATTGAAATGACATTTGAATAAACCAAGTGAAATTGACGCATGAAGAAGTCAAAAGGAAGAAAGTTGAACTAACAACTGAAGTACTCATCATGATCGTGTAAAACAAAGGTCGCGATCACATTTAACAAGAATTCTAGACTTCGTGATTACATGGACAATATTTGTCATTGCATGGTTAGTGATCGTGATTGTGTGACCAAGTGACACTACTCATCGCAATCGCGTGAGTCAGTTGTCATGATCGCGAAGAGAAAATGCCTCGCACCTACATAGAATGGGAAATTCAACTAATTGATCCCAAAACTCTTTTTACACTCATCAACAGTCGTTATTCATATACATTGAACATTGATAATATAGAGAGTAGTTCATCTTAGAGAATCGTAAAGAGAAAACTTGTAGATTTCATCTTTTGGGTTAAGACTTTGAAGGCATGTTGCCTAATAATTCATCCTATGGATTGAAGATTGTGTTTTTAATAGTAATATCTCTTATCCTATCTTATTTCCCTTGCTTTATATTGTATAAATTATGGGTTGAATTGCGAATTAAAATTGGGGTTTGTTCTAGAAATAAAAAAACTCCTTTAGATCTTTGATTTTTCATTCTATTACTTTTATATTTGATTCCATGCTTTTATTCATGAAATGGGCTTAATCGAATTTTTCATTATTTCATTTATGATTTTAGAGTGCACACTCAAATCTAGCTTCTGATCTTTGTGAATTGCTTGAAAGAGAATTCGTGAAGTAGAGAAATAGATTGATAATTGCTTATTAGCCTTGAATCTTGAGGTTTCTTGAAAGAGAGTTTTATATTTTCACTATTTAATGCAAGGCTTGCTCGAAAGAGAGGTCTAAGTTAAGATAGTAGGTTCTTTTGTTGAATTACATGATTGGGACTAAAAGGAGATTTCATGATATAGCACAATGAGATCTAAAGAAGATTTGTGTTGTTAATGATGACCTAAGCTACCTATGATTGAATTAGCATGTGTTGAGACTGCAATGGATCGTTGAATGAGTATTGAGTTCCAAAATTTCCAATTCCCAATTATCCCTTTCTTTATTAGATCTTTTTCCAATCTTAATTTTTTAACTAATACATATCTCTTTTGGATACTTGTGTTTCATTAAATTGGATTCAAGCTAGTAACTTGTAATTCTTTTTTTTTTCATTTGCCGACAAATTGTTCCTTGTGGAATCCGATCTCGACTCTCTTGTTGGGTATTTTTATTTCTAACAATAGCTTACTCTTTAACTTGTTTTGAGAGTAATATGAGTGTTATCAAAAATGGCATCATTGCTGGGGTATTAAATAGATTTAGGATTTATAGTTTACTTATTTCTATCTAAACTGTGAATAGTTTTCACTACTTTCTTTTTGCTTTGCTTCCATGACTTCTTTTGATAAAAAAAAAATGTTTGTGTAAGCCTTAGGAGCATAGCCCATGTCCTTATTGTGAGGAAGAATGGGTTTAGACGATCATTGATTAGATGTTGGGTGTATTTAACCGAATCAAGCCAATACCATTCCAAGATGCCCGAATCACTCACTTGGGGGCCAATGACTATGAAATTCAATGCTCAAATAGCCTAGTGAGCTTCTTACTCTTTCCCAATTCTTCAAAACAAAAAAATAATTTGAAGTTGGGTAAAAAATTCAAGTCTTCAAAGTGTAGAGCTCAAGTGAAACTCTTGAAACTCTCATGTACTTCCCATGCTCTTTAGAGAGAAACCGATCTTAAGTAACGGAGAAGGTTCACTTCCTCGATGTCAAAACATAAGAGGTGATGTATCCAGCGTCGTGCCACGATGCTAAATTGTGTGCTTAATGGGAGGCATCCCATTAATATCCAAATAAGTTTATTTCTTAGTTTAATTTCAAGTTTTTGATTTTTAGAATAGCTTAGGATTTTTATTTTTGACTAAACCTCATAGTTGCAAAGTTTGTGATGGTTGTTTTGACAAGTTTAGAAGCAAAAAAATGATTGGGATTGAATTTTGGGGTGAAAACACCTTTAATATAGGATTTGAAACACTTTTGGAACACTCAGGTTCAACAAAGTTGATTGGGCGAATCGTCCAATTAACCTTGCAATTGCCCAAATTGACAGTAGCTTCATCATATATAGTAGTAATCTATTTATCACAATCATGAGAGCCTATGACCGTGATCACAATGCATAAAATCCTGAGTGGTGCGATCGTGAGACCATGGGGCCGCGTTCAGGTAAAGTACAAAAAAACTGATTGTCACGATTGCGAGGAGCGGTTCGTGGTCACGATTACTCGCATGAGTTAAAAATGCAATAGTATTTTAATATTCATTTCATCCATTTCAAACTCCAAAACTATCCCAAACTCTTCCCCCCTCTAAAAATCAAGTGAATTACTCAATTTTGGCAGGATTTCTCCCCCATTAAATGATTTTTACCTCAAGGTATGATTCCTCCTTTGTATCTTGATTAGTTTTGAAGTTGGAAAGTTTGTGAAAATGGGTTAATTCTCGCCCATCGCTTATGATCGTAAATATATGTTGAAATCTTGAGTTTTTGTGGATTGTATTGTCGATTGTTATTGACTCTTTGGTGTTAACTAGAAAATGGGTAAAATGGGTGCATAACACGTTGCTCATAACTTGTTTGATGAAATGCCAAAGTGAAAAATATATCCTAGGATAATTTATTTTTCGTGATCGCGCTGTCGCATCCCGCAATTACAATATGTTAATTTTTTAGTTCCCAAAATCATGATGTATCAAACCATGATCGTTGGTGAAGATGTAGGCTAAGGCTTGCAATTGCAATGAAAAATCCCACGATAGCGATGAGTCTCCCACCTGGCAACAAAATTTGCCAAAAATAGTAGCTTGGCCCGTGTTCCCCTGATTCCTTTCTTACTCATTTCTTTGGCCTAATTTCTTTATAATTCATTACTTTACATGCCTTTGCATTCATTTGACATGTTTGCATCTTGTATAGGTACCTGTTTGAAAACACATGGTCGACAACACTAACCAAGTTGAAGAACAAATTGACATTGGGGATGAAATTTTTTATCATGAGAGGTTTGTGTCTGCTAAATGTCATCGATTGCATGATATCCTCACAATAAAGAACATTACAAAGGAGGGGTATTTTCTTAACAAATCTGCAAGAACGTATTCCGAACCTTTATGGGCTTTTGGAGGCAAAAGGATGGTTACGTTTTGTGGATGAGCTGATCAAGGTTAAGTACACATTGGTTTTAGATTTTTACGCTAATGCCGCTGAAACCAACTTCTCTGGTGACTTGGTAGTAGGATCCGAGGCAAATAAGTAATTTTTTACCCTACGAGGATCAATGTTTGTTATGGTCTTCCCGATGTGAATAATGATGTTCATAAGGTGAGAGCAAGGGAAGTGGGTAAGGAGTGGTTTGTGAAACACTTGCATGATGGCTATAGGCCTAACTAGATCCAGAATGACCACCGGATCAACTCCTAAGAGTTTACAACTAAGGCCAAGACTTGGATTTCAATAATTTGTAGTAGGGTGATTCCTTCTCGAAATGAGACTGATGCATCTCTTTCCAGCACTCTATTGATTTGTAACATCATAAAGGGGATCCCTATTAACATTGGGTCATGCAACACATTCAGGAGGTTGTCTTGGAAGTACAAAAATCTCTCTTATCCCTCATTGATTACTTACTTATGCCTGACTGATGAGGTGGACTAAAATGACGTAGATAGCATGCGGAACACTAAAAATCCTATCCATCTGCTTAAGATGAAAGGTACGAGGCATGTGATAAAGAAAAGAAAGATTGATATGCAAGATCCAGTATTTGGCACATTTGCTGAGAGCACTGCTTCACCAGGTTCAGATCCCATTTCTCCTCTAGCTAAAATACTACGAAGGGGGTCACCATCACTAGTACACTTATCAGGACAGATGATGTCATGGATACCTAGGTTCACTTATAGGTTCAAGATTTTACTCAAAACCTTCCCACAAGCCCTGGAGAGAGATTCTTGGCCTCAAGTACTGTTTTTTCGACCCGTTCCACTATAGTGCAGGATCACCTAATTCTCAAGGATTGAATAGAAAAAATAGAGATGAGACAGAAAAAGATAAAAGAGCATGAAAAGAAGAAAAACAAGTTCCTGAAGAAGATGATGAGTACATTCCAGAAGTTCTATGGAAGTGATGAGGCTGATGATGATGTCCTTTCAAACCCCAATAGCGCATATGATAAGTGATAATCTTTGCAGGGATTCCCTCGTATTCGCTTTTGATTGTTGTATTGTGAGGCCACAATTATATTTTTAGTTGAGGTGCCTTCTTAGTCGGGCCTATTTTGTATTTTGTATTGCATTAACTATGCCCTATTTTATTTATGAATGGTGTGACCTTGTCGGGATTTTGTGATATTATGATGGATTAGTTTGTTTCTTTTCATTTCTTGTAGTTTATAGATTCTTTATTTTTATTTTGATATTGAGATATGGATTGACGATGCTTGATGATAGATAGAATGACGACTTTCTTAAGTGTAAATCATCGGTTGCTTGCGAGGGTTTCCTGGTGTTGAGTGTGGCGAATTCTAAGTAGTTGGTCCCAAATAAATGAATGATTTTCCCAATGATGGATTGCTTGACGACTTTCTTAAGGGAAAAATTCTCGTCTTTTGGGAGGTTGTGGCTTGTTTAGTACTGAGAACATATTCTTTCATGTGAAATGTTGTTGAACATACCCCTCTGTTTCCAAAGTTGAGCATGTTGTGACTGATTTTATGACAACTCATATAATTTTTTGTGTGACTTTTGATTTGTTAGTGGTTTAAATGTTCAACGCCACTTCTATTTTGAAATGGAGATAAAATTTTGAACCATCTTGATTGATTTGCATGTCATGTGTTGTGAGTTGTTGAATAATGCCTTGTGTTCACTTATGTTACCTACAACTTTCCTAGTTGGTTTTGAAATATTGGTCTTGATTGAGTTTGGTTGAAGAAATGATCCTAGGTTTTCTTTGTGATTGTTCTTGAAGTCCACTTGGACTAAAAATCCCACCATAGCACTAAATACATCTTTGGTTTCCCCCTTTGAGTCTAATCCTTTTATTGGCAACCTCATTACAAGTCTTATCATTTTTGAATAAGTAATCTTCTCTTGAACCTTTCCCTCATTGAACATGAAGTTGTGAAAGTAGAGGCTAAAATTCTAAGTTAGGGGTGGTATGAGAAACTGATAGAAGGGATGCTTACCACATGAGGGCTTGATAAAAAAAAGAGAGATTGAAGAATGGAGCAAAAAGTCTTAAAGAAAGAAAAATTTTTACAAAGCAGGAAAGAAAGTAAATAAATGAGACTTGAATCCTCCAAAGATTGAAAATGGTTGCATATGGGGCATCTAGAGTGGAAATGAGCAAAGAAAAATGAAAATATGAAAAGTGCATTGGTTTGAAAAGTGAAGAAAGGTTGAAAAGTTGGAAAATGATAAGTTATTGTGTAATGTTCAAGGAGGGTATTGTCACTTGTACCTAAATGATATCCTAACCTTCCCTAAGCCTACATTAAAAGCTTAATAAAGTCCTTTGAGATTTCTAATCAAATAAAGTTGAGTCAATGTTGATTGAAAATATAAGCAATCTTATGATGTGTCACTTGTGCTTACGAGATATTTATTATGAGTGTGAGTGTTTGTGCTTATGTCCCATGTCTTGTAAATACTTTATGAGTGTTTTGAGACATTTCTTTTCTTGTGAGGGCATGTAAGTTGATAAAATGGTGATTTTGAACATTCTCCATTGAGTCAAGTGAACATGTAAAAGTGCTAATGACTTGACTTACTTCTTGAGTTTGAGTTGTTGTCACTTTATGATTCTTGGTTCTTGAAAATGTTTCATAAGAATGAGGGATTTCTTTCATGAAAACTTTGCATGTGGACTATTTGTTAGTACCAACCGAAGCCATTACCTTTGTGCTTAATGAAAAAGGTGAAATTAATTTGTGGTGTGTATTGAAATAAGAGCCTCTTGTGTTTTGCATTTTCTTTACTTGAGGACAAGCAAAGTTTTTAAGTTGGGGGTGTTGATGAGTGAGAGAATTCAACTCATTTGATGCTCTTTTCTTCTTAGTTTTTGTTTGATTTAGGTTAGAATTAGTTCTTTTAAAGTTGTTTTCTTCATATTTGCAGGAAAATGAAATGGAGAGCTGATTGAGATGACATTAGAAAAAAAACAGGAATTGAGGCAAGAAGATGTCAAAAGGAATAAAGTTGAACTGGCTACTTAAGTACTCATCGTGACCGCGTGAAATAGAGGTCACAATCATGTTTAACAATAATTTAAGACTTCACAATTGCGTAGTCGGAGTTTGCGATCGCATGACCCATCGACACTACTCATCGCGATCCCATGAGTTAGTTGTTGCGACCACGAAGAGCAAATGCATGGCACCTAGACAGAATAGAAATTTCACCTAATTGATCCCAAAAACCCTTTTTACAGTCATCATTAATCATTTTTCATATCCATCTATCCATTGAACATTGATAGAATAGAGAGTAGCTCATCTTAGAGTATTGTAGAGAGAAAACTTATAGATTTCATCTTTTGGGTTGAGACTTTGAAGGAATATTGCCTCATAATTCATCCTTTGGATTGAAGATTATGTTCTCAATAGTAATATCTCTTATCCTATCTTATTTTTCTAGCTTTATATTGCATGAATTGTGGGTGTAATTTCTATTGAAATTGGGGTTTTGTGGTAGATATAGACAATTCTTTTGGATCTTTAATTTCTTATTATGTTGCTTTTGTATTTGATTCCATTATTTTATTAATGAAATGGGTTTAATCCAATTTTCATGTTTGCATTTATGATTTGAGAGTGCACTCTCAAATCTAGCTTCCGATCTTTATGGGTTGCTCGAAAAAGAATTCGTGAAGTGGAGAATTAGATTGATAATTGGATATTAGCCTTGAATCTTGAGTTTGTTCGAAAGAGAGATTTAAGTTTTCATTTATTGAATGCAAGGCTTGCTCAAAAGAGAGGTCTAAGTTAAGGTAGTAGGTGATTTGTTGAATAACATGATTGAGACCGAAAGAGGATTTCATGATATAACACAATGAGATCAGAAGAAGATTTTTGTTGTTAAGGATGACCTACCTTACCTATGATTGAATTAGCATATATTGAGATTGAAATAGATCTCTTAATGAGTATTGAGTTCCAAATTTCCCAATTCCCAACTATCCCTTGTTTGATTAGACCTTTGCCCAATCTTAATTTTGTTACTAAAACCAATATCTTCTGGATACTTGTGTTCAAACTAGTAGCTTGTGATTCTTTGTCTTTTCAATTACTGATAAATTGTTCCTTATGGGATTTGATCGCGACTCTCTTGTTGGGTATTTTTATTTCTAACAACTTCTTACTCTTTAACTTATTCTAATTGTAGTTTGAGCGTTATAAAAAATGGTGTTGTTGCCAGGAAAAAAATTAGGTGTATTAAATTGATTTAGGATTTATAGTTTACTTGTTTCTATCTAATTGTGAATAGTTGTCTTTACTTTCTTTCTTCTTTGCTTCTATGGCTTTTTGTGATAACAATAAATTTCTTAGGGGTTGTATGCCCTATGAGGATAGCCGATGTCCTTGTTCTGAGGAAGAACTGGTTGAGATGATCTTGATGAGAAGTTGGGTGTATGCAAACTGAACCAAGCATAACATTCCAAGATGCCGGAATCACTCACTTGGGAATGATTATTAAAGTCAATGCTCAAATGGCCTAGTGATCTTCTTACTCTTGCCTAATGCTCCAAACGAAAAAATGATTTGAAGTTGGGTAAGAAATTCAAGTCTTCGAAGTGGAGAGATCGAGTGAAACTCTTGATGCGTTCATGTATACCCCATGCTCTTCGAAGAGAAATTAATCTAAAATGGGGAGAAGTTTCATTTCCTTGAAGTGGAAAGACAAGGGGTGATTTATTCAGCGTCACACTGCAACGTCAAATTGTGCGCTTGATGGGAGGCAACCCATTGGTATCCAAAAAAGTTTATTTCTTTGTTTAATTTCAAGTTTTTGATTATTAGAATAGCTTATGATTTTTGTTTTTGACAAACCCTCATAGTTCCAAAGTTTGTGGTGGTTGTTTTGACAGGTTTAGAAGCACAAAAAAGATTGGGATTGAAGTTTGGGGTTAAAACACCTTCAAAATAGGAGTTGAAACACTTTTGGAACACTTTGGTTCACCAAAGTTGATTGGGAAGATCGCCCAATTGACCATGCCATCACTCAAATTGACAGTAGCTTCAGTAGGTTTGGCGGTATTCTATTCATCACAATCGTGAGAGCCTACGACCACTAATAATGCTTAAGCTATCCTAGAAATAAGTAAGAGAATAACTGGTCGTTGTCAATAAAAATACCTAACTAAGATGCAGGATCTTATCCTTAAACCACTCCTTGTGGGTTTCAACCCCGAGTCTTTGTTGGGTGTTTATATTGTTGATGACCATTTATTATTCTAATTATCTTTTAGGGTAATTTGAGCATTATAAAAATGGCGCTACTATCGGGATGTGGTAGCTAAGAATTCAATTTATGAAGTTAGTATGTAAACTTGTTTAGTTATAGTAGATTGTTGCTTTGTGTTGTTGGTTTCCCTATTTGCAGGTAGAAACATGAGTGAAAATGGTAGTGACGATGCTAGCCACTACGGGAAAAATGATTAGTGTGTGACTTAAACGACATTCATTTGAATGTTGTTGAGACAAATATAATGGAGCTATCCAGTTACCTCCTACTACTGGGAAAACAATGTTCCACATAACCGGAACAATGTTACAATTGCTCCAAATGAGAGAAATTGTTAGGGGGGTCTAGCTCATGAAGATTCTCATGAACATCTTTGAAATTTTTTGGATATTTGTGGGTCATTCGTCTTCAAGAACATCTCACAAGAGAGATTATTTCCATTCTCCTTAAGGAGGAAACTACTAGATGGTTGGCTTTATTGCCAAATGATTCTATCACTTCTTGGGAGCCGTTCGCTTCACCCGTTAAAGAGAAAGGGAATAAGATCAACTTTACAGACTCTTGAGATATATTCCTGAACATAAATGGTCCACATACCTCTATAAAATTCCTAAGGTGTCATGGGGATCCTCATGAGTTAGGCCCCCAAAATTTCCTTTTAGTTGGAGAAATTATAGCATTGTTCCGGTTATGTGAAACACAATCCTCCTGACTGTGGGAGGTATCCAGATGGCTCCCCTCATTTGAAAAATATTCATATGCATATCATTCAAATTACTCATGTTGTCATTTTGACCATAGTGACTATCATCTTCACTACAATGAATTGGTTTGTATTCTTAATTTCCTAGTTGAATTTTTTTACTTAAACCATTCCTTATGGGTTCAACCTCGACTCTTTGTTGGATATTTTTATTACTAACGACCGCTTACTCTTCTAATTAATTTTAGGGTAATTTGAGTGTTATCACTAAACGCCCTAGTTTTGAGGCCATGGCTTAGTATGATCATTGATGTCGTAGTCTGAGTTATTTTTGCAATCACTATTGTATGAGTTTTTTTTATTTGATCATGTGTTTATTATTTTATTCCATGATAAATAAAATAAATCTATATTTTGTAATAGAACTTGAAAGAAGAAAGTTAAGGTAGTTAGAGGTCTAATAAAGTAGAATGTGTTTTTGAGGGAGCATATTTGTAACTAGGATAGGGCTATACCTAGTTTGCCCTATTTGTTTTTCATACATGAGATGTAAATACACTCATGGAAGTTAACATATCATCACTTAACATTATGGATATGAGGCTAACATGAATAGAGGATTAGAGGCTCGAGAGACCATGATATTATTATCAACCCCGCAAATCAACAACTAGATAGTAATTTGCATGATAACAAAAGTGTCAACACAACATGAGTATATAGAAGCATCATAACCTTGTAATCCATCTTTTACCATGTTAACCAAACCTATTCAAACAATTCTTTGTAATAATTAGTTCTTTAAATATTGCAATCATACGTAGTAAAACAAACACCCCTTTTGTGAAAACACTTTTTTTGTGTAGTAATATTTTACATCGAAATATTGTCAACAATGATTGATTAAAATGGGGGCCAACAGTGACCATCTCCCTTTCAAATTTATTACATTTTCGTCATCCCCATTGAAAAATCAAACGCGACAACAAAATGTATTACCGATGTCATCGAAGAAGAATGGAGAAATAAAAAACTTAATAGAAAAACAAAAATTGAAATAAAAGGAATAGAAAATAAAAAAGTAAAAAAAAGAGAAAAAAGAAGTAGAAGATACTTTTAATAATCAAAAGATATTCATTTGTTTTTGTTCATCTCTCCATAAATGGCATATTAATGTCAATATAAAATTGTTTAGGGGGTCATAGAAACTCACCCATCTAACCCGTAAAATTTATGTCTTTTTCAAAAGAGAAAATACATAATTATCCCGATCGAACTTATACCCTTTTTTTTCAGTAGACACCTTAAGTTTCTGGGAGTCCTATTACCCCACGGAACAATTTAAATCCATAATTAATACACCCTTTTTGTCCATTTTCACAGTATCCGTGTTATCCATTATAAATTTTATATTTTATTTTACATTGACATATTATTTACGTATTATTTTACAGAATTAGAAAACAAGAAGGTAACAACAATATTTTTGTGAGATTAGAAAGAAAAAAAAAAAACAATTAAAGATTTCAACCCTTCAAAAAATGTACAATATTAATTGAAAACTTGAATATGACATTTTAATTTAATAAAAATAAAAATTTAATTTAATTTCTTGTAATAGATATTTAAATTAGTTTTTCTCTATAAAATAATCTTAATAGTAAAAGTACATTAATACTTGCTCTTAATCATAGTTTGACTCTCAAAAGCACGTTTTAAAAAAGATTAGCCAAACACAATTTGCTTATAAAAAACATTTTTCAAATGAATTTGTCAAACACAGATTGCTATTTCTCAAAAGCACCTTTCTGAAAAGCTATTTTAGAAAATTGCTTATGAAAATAAGCAGTTTTTAGCAGCAATGTCAAACAGGCTCTAATTCTAGTTAATTATTTGCTTGTGAAGTTTTAAAGTTACTACTTTGCTCAAATAAGTTACTTGAATAATTCAAGTTAATTGCTTGTGAAGTTTATTTGTTTGGAACAAACTTTCGAAGTCTACTGCTTGATTGGAACGACATTTTCATTTGAATTATTTATTAAAATGTAATATAAATTTATTTTCTTCTCTTCAAATTAATCATGTACAACATACCTATCGAGAAACTAGCAATTTTTTAAATCGGTTTATTTGTATAGTCACTTTGGTTCGATTTTTGTTGCTTAAAACCAAAACCAAACATGATTACGTTGATTTCAAAAATTAAAACCAAATAAAAAAGTATCATTTTTTCCTTCAATTTGATTCGATTTTCGACTCTGCGAACACCTCTACCCCTACCTATTTGTATAGAAGTTTGGGAGCCTTCTGTGAAAAGAAAAAAAAACACATTTTATTGCAAGTACCCTACTTTTTGGTATTACAAGAGTTTCCACACATCACTGAATTCATTTACCTAATAAAAAAGTAGAAGGAAGTTAAGCTGTTGGGTACATTCTCTCTTTATGGCTACATGAGCACAAAATTCATTTGAATTCAATCCGAACTCCAGTTCCACTGCTGGCGGATACATAATACATTGGGATTGCAACAGATACCAGGCACTCATTCTCGTCCTATTACATCGTACAAAATTAAATCTGCTGCTAAGCAGCACAGAGGTATAAAAAGTTGAATAAAGATTGAAAAACATCCAAGAAATATGAGGAAACTTAGGCTGCACCACAAGTAGGAAGTATGCACAAAAAACAGAGCAGTAAGCACCTCCATTCAATAGCTGCAACTGCAGAAAAGCAAAAGGAAGCAACACTGGTACACAAACTTAACCCCCTTCCTCAGAACTCGCGCAATCTTTTCACCACATGCAATTAAACTGCATTGGTCATGCTAACCCAAGAATAAAGGTAGATGCTCTTCGATTCTTGTCAGTGATATGTTTGGCAAAAATGACTGTGCTTCACATTTAGGTTCTTTGGTAGTATGACTATTAGACTAAAGACATTGAACCAAGGACGAGCTACCAAGTCCCTATGAGATATGGCTCACCAACTGACGACTCTAACCTGATTTTGATTTCCTCTGTAAGAATGACCGTCTTGTTGAAAGAGGAACTACAATCTCAAAGACATTCTGGAGCACTCCTTTATCGTAAATGTTATTCTTAACAACCTCCACTTCTTCAAGACGGGACCTTTGGAAGAAGGCTTTCCATTTGCTCACAGGTTGCTTCTTTTCATGGTTCAATTCACCTAAACTTGCTTTGAGTGCTGCTGCACTTGCCTTTGCTTCATTAACCTTCCTCTTCCAGCTTAAGTATTCTTGCCATTTGAAAGTCTGCAGTTCACATGAATAACATTTAGCTTTAGATGTGAGCTAAGAGCAAGCTGTTATTTCAACTTCTAAAATTTAATAGTTAAGCTGAATCAATAAGGTATATGATTATGATATACTAATGCATTTCTACGATTAGGATGTTCTAATGCGTTTTTTATCACTATCTTGTGTCCCTTTCTTCTTTACTTTACTTTTTCTTTGCGTAGTCAAATTAAAAAAAATAAAGGAGACTCCTATCACCCTAAAAGAGAATGCTGCAAGCTTCTGTCCCAAGACTTCTTAGCAAAAGAATCCAAAATGAATAAACTCAGGTTTTCAAGTTAAATATTTTAGTCGATCCAAATATTGTTTTACAAACCTGATCACACTTATTAGAGAAGATGTTTTTTTTCTTCTTTGCAAAATATTTTGAGATCTAATCAACTCCAACCCGCCCAAATTTTGTTCAATGATAGATCAGAAGGCATTTTTCATTTTAGGTGTACGGCCCAAGAAAGTAATGTAATAGTAAAAAATTACAAGTGTTCTATTATTAGACGTGTGTTCCATAAGCTCACTTCCAAAGAAAATGCAGGTACTAAATAGAAAATGAACTACCTCATTTGTTGTGGTATTTGTGACACACAGTTTGGTGTGGTATGCAAGGAATCCGGCCAGTAGCATAGAAATTATAGCCAGAAATACCATGATAAGTATTTGAGTGTTGTATGAATCCAACAACCACTGATCCAAAGCAGAAGATCATCATTACGAAACAAACCATAAGCACAAATACAAATATGAATGTATTAAGAGAGCTGGGAAAGGCGAAAATCTTATTTTTAAGAAAACAAGAAAAAGGTGCAAGCATCCTTAGTTGGATCATATGAGTCTTTGTTTGCAAAATTTAAATTTCCAGGGGTGTCTGCAGGGGGGCAATTGATGATCTGTGATGAACCATGCCCCCTTGCAACTGTGAATCGTTGTTGGAAAAAGACATTGAAGACAGAGCTTCATTATGGGTGCAATCAATTGTGCTCAAGCTCAGCAGGTTCTTTTGAGCTGCCTTTGAGAGATGCGATAAGGTTGCCTTTGAGCTTCTTATGAAGATTGATCAAAAGAAGATGCTGACTAATCAGAAGGAGATGCCAAAAAAAGAACATTACTGGAACAATTCAGAAAAAAGTTAGAAATTTAGTTTTCCATATGAACTCCAAGGATGGTGACCGAGGAACAGGGGGAGGATAACGGCTTCTTCTTGTCAACGAAGATCAAGATATTTACTTGAGATGTCAGGGGGGTGAACAATGTGAATAAAAGGAGTCTTGTCAGAAGTCTAATACAGCAATGGGGGGTGGATGACAATATCATATAGAAACTAAATTGGAGGGGACAGATTCACATCTGATAAAACAACTCTGGTTCAACAGGTAGCTGGGTGAGTTAGATCTAGTGCTGTAGGGAGTAGTCGGGGATAGTAATAATGTGGGATGGGAGATATTGGAAGGGTGAGCTGGTGGATGTGGTTGGTCAATTGATCACCTGAAAGTTTGAAGTTGTTAATCAGAATCTAAACTGGTTTCTAAGTTCATTTTATGCTAACTGCAACAAAGTGAAGAAAAGAACTATGGAGGGATCTGTCTGCTTTAAGGTGCATCTGTACAGGGCCCTGGGTGATTTGTGGTGACTTCAATGTCACAAGATACCTCTCAAAGAGATCATCAGGTCACAGACTTACAGGAGCTATGTCTGAATTTTCTGATTGGATCAATGATATGGAGTAATTTGATCCCCCTTTATTTGGTGAGTTAAATTTGAGGAAATCTTACTTCAATTTGAGCAATGGAGGATGCAAATCGAGGGTTTTCTGGACAAGGTAAGGGAATGGTGGTCTTGCTTCTCAGTTAATGAGACCCCATCCTTTATCCTAGCCTCAAAACTGAAATAGTTAAAAGAGAAGTTGAAGCAATGGGGACTGGAAAATAGGGTGGACTGGAGACAGAGAATGAAGGATGTTCTGAACCAGTTAGCTAGTCTGGGAAAAATTCAGGATCAGAGAACTCTCATCGAAGATAAACTATTACAAAGAGTCCAACTTTCTAAGGAATATGAGGATGTGTCCAGAAATGAAGAAATAGTTTGGAGGCAAAGGTCTAGGACAAGAACACCAAATATTTCCACAGAAAGGCCACAGCACACAAAAGATACAATATCGACAGGTTGAAACAAAAGGAGTTGAGGTGACTGATCCTGAAGAGATAAGAAGGGAAATTGTCAGTTTCTATCAAAAATTGTATAAACTATAAAGAAACAGAACAATGGAGGACAGAACTCAACCTACATGGATCTGGTAATATCAACTTAGAGGAGAAAGTTTGGAATTAATGACAATTTGAGGAAGAGGAGGTATTGTAGGGGATCAAGTTGCGTACAAGTGACAAGGCCCCTGGTCCTGATGGCTTCCCCATGAGTTTCTAACAGAATTTCTGGGCATTACTCAAGGAAGATATAATGAGCACCATCAAATGTTTCTATGATAACCAAGTTTTTGAGAAACTCTTGAATGCTAAATATGTTGCTCTTATCCCAAAAAAGACAAGTTGAATTCAGGGATTACAGACCTATAAGTTTGATAGGTGGAGTCTACAAGATAATAGCTAAGCTTTTGGTTGAAAGGCTGAAGAGAGTGATTAACAAATTGGTCAACAAACACCAAATGACTTTTATAAAAGGTAGACAGATCATGGATGTTGCCCTCATAACCAGTGAGTTCATGGACACTAGAATTAAAGGGGATACCCCTGGGCCCTGGCATCACGTAAACTAGATACTGAGAAGGCTTATGACCATGTCAATTGGGACTTCCTTCTCAATATTCTTCATCAGATGGGCTTTGGCAAGAGATGGTTTGAAATGGATAAGAGCCTGCATTAAAACTGCCAGGTATTCTATTTTGATAAATGAGGAATCTGCTGGATTTTTCCTCTCAGAGAGAGATCTTTGACAGGGAGATCCCTTATCTCCATTCCTATTCATCTTAGCCATGGAAGACTTTGATAGCATGATGAGAATGTCCATTCAGAATACCTTGCTGAAGGGTTTTAAAATAGGCAGTCACTCAGGGGTGGATATGCAAATATGTCATTTACGCTGATGATACATTCATTTTTTTGTAAAGCCAATGATTAACTACTCAAGACTATCAAGATACATTTAGTGTTTTTGAGGCAATTTCTGGGTTATCTGTAAATTGGAAGAAAAGTTGTGTTTATCCTTTTAAAGAAGTGCCCCAGATACAGAGACCAGCAAAGATTTTGGGTTGTAGAATTGAGAAACTTCTAGTAGTGTACCTTAGTATTCCATTGGGGAACAAACACAAAGAGCTGGTGATCTGGGATAGTATCATTGAGAAAATAGAAGGGAAACTAGCTAATTGGAAGGCATAGTACCTTTCTTTGGGAGGAAGAACCATCCTGATAAATTCTGTCCTAGACTTTTTGCCAACCTACCATGTCTCTCTTCCCTATGCCTGCAAAGGTTGAAAAAAGACTAGACAAGCTAAGGAGGGATTCATATGGCTGGGAAATAAAGAGGGTGAAGGCATGAATCTGGTCTAATGGAAAACTGCACAACTGAGTAGAAGTTTTGGTGGTCTTGGTATCAGAAACCTGGGGTTGCAAAGCAAATATCTACTAACCAAGTGGTGATATGGAGATTTGGCAATGAGGAACAACCCTGTGGAGAGAAG
Organism: Solanum pinnatisectum; assembly: GCA_035578085.1. Lineage (NCBI taxonomy): Eukaryota > Viridiplantae > Streptophyta > Magnoliopsida > Solanales > Solanaceae > Solanum > Solanum pinnatisectum. Next base: position 36,691,499 of record CM069083.1, read on the forward strand.
TGATTGTCAGCAAATATGGGTAGAATAACCAGTTGGTCAGAGATATTACTTCCAAGGTGGGCAATGGTAGTAAGATTCAGTTATGGAAAGAGCTTTGTATTGGTCAGGAGCTTTTGTTGCTCTCCTATCTTGATCTGTTTACCCCTAGTACCAATCAAGAAGAATGGTAAATGAAGTATGGTCTCCTCAAGGATGGAATCTGAGTTTTAGAAGACACTTCAATGATCAGGAAATAAGTAGAGTAGTTGGTATATTGTAGGATCTTAATAGCTTCAAGGGCACAAACATGGAAGCAGATTTAGTAAGATGGAAGCACAAGTGCACAACAGTGATGGAAGCTTTCAGTTAACAGGCTATACAGTAGCAAAGTGCAGGAAGTACCAGGGAGAATAGATGGTCCTTGGGGGAAGATTTGGAAGAACAAAATACTAGTTAAGGTAAGATGTTTTACCTGGCTGGTGGCCAGAAGGGCCTGTCTCACTCATGAAAAGCTCCAAAGGAGAAGTTCTCAGATAGCCTCATGGTGTTCTCTATGTAATTAAGCTAATAGCGATTTGTTCTTACACTGTAAAGTTACTGCTCAGCTATGGTCTCTGTTCTTAGACCTGACACAAACTAGATGGACAATGCCAGAACACACAGTTAACCTGCGGAGCTGTTGGATCAGGAGAGAGGGGAGCAAAAGTCAGAAGGGAATATGATTCCATCCTGTAAATGGTGGTCAATTTGGAGAGAGAAACAAGAGATGCTTTGAGATTACTGCTGAATTTGTTCAGAAAATCCACTGGAACAGAACTTCCTATTTTTGGTGTAAAGAAGAGGGTGTGGAGGACGCATACTAGGGTAGAAGGTTAGTAGGTAGTGGAAGGTGGTTGTGCTTTTCGAGGGTTTAGGCTTGTTGGTGTTTGTCGTTGTACTAGCCGTATTATTGTAGTTATTGTTTTTAATATCAATCATCGTCTGTTGTTTACTGTGTTGTTATTAACGCATTATTCCTTTCTTGTATCCTTTGCCCTGCTTCCCTTGTTAGTCTCTATGCTTTTTTCTACACTGTTTTCTTCTTCTTTGTACTTGAATTTGATGCATTTGAGCCGAGGGCCTGCCGCAAACAGCCTCTCTACCTTCATGAGGTAGTGGAAAGGTTTGAGTATACTTTAACCTCCCCAAACCCCCTTGTGGGATTACACTGGGTATGTTATTATTGTTGTTGTTGTTGTGTAAAGAGGAGGGTATAGAGGATGCTGGACAGACTTAGAATTTATAAGATCCTTATAGTTTTTGCTACATAGTTTTTGTGTAGCAAGTAGTTGTTCAGTTTGATTCAGTTGTAAATTTCTTTTGATGGGAGCCAACATATCCTTAATGCTGAAGAATACAACATTACTTTTATCAAAAAATAAAAACAGGAAAAGGAAAAAATAGCAAAGAAAGAAAATTAAAGAATAAGAAACTAAATAATGGAAAAATATATTAATAATAAATAATTAAGTGTAATTAGTTTACAATAAATTGGAAGATGACGCATGTATAATTTAAATTGGTTTAATTCTTTTTCACTTTTCTCGCGCCTCTAGGAAGGTGATGACACATTCTTTGCCACATCAGCTCTCAGTCTTTTTTTAATTTCACTTCAAACAAGGATAAGGGGGTAATAGGTCGCCCATAAGGTAAAGGTGTGTAATGACGGCTGTGATATTTTTACTTTTTAGATGTAGGGCTGGGAAAGTGGGGGTTTTACTTGTTTTTTCAAGAGGTCACCTATTATGGACTCTCTATATCTTTAGATGAAGAACAATCCATCCCACCAAAGAAGGTAATCGTAGTGTACTGACCCCTAATTGAATTGTTTTAGATTCAGAAGTGGAAGAAATTGCTTTATCAACTAATAGTGGTCAAATTGGCATATTACCAAACTCGAATGCTCCATGCCTTCTTACGCACATGGTCTTGGGTTCATCTCTTTCGGCTATGCGCACTTGGTAATATCCACATTCAACTATATGTCCGACATTCATGCATAAAGGTACTCCTAATGGGTTAAAGACCATATCAACAAATCTTCTGTCATGTAAATAAGGCATATCTTGTGTAGGCAAAAATTTGGAAATGATACCTTTATTTCCTGTCTTCTAGCTACTTTATCGCCTACTTTGATTTCACGTTTCTGTGAAATATATACACGAATTCATCTCGATTCAGAAAGATAAGGGCCCAAAAGTCTAAATAGGGGGGATACAAATTCCTTATCTCAATCGTCATCTCAATGTGATACAACCATTTCAATTTTAGCTGGGAAAGAACGGTGTAGTCCATCCGAACCGTCCAATGAAGTATAAGAGGAGAGAGAAAAGCATCAATGGCGCGCAAAGCGCATGCAGAATAAGAAGTATGGAGTAGAAGCAGCCGAGCTCATTCCCTTCGCTTGCGGGGTCCAAAGCAATGCTATCTTTCATGGAAAAATCAAGGATTTGGGGTTTCTTGCTATGCTACAACACTAAATAAATCCATTTTGATTAGCAAATATATGAATAGAAAGACAGATCCATCCATCTATGATATCTAATTTAGATTTGATATCTAAAAGAGAATCAATCTCATTCAACCTTTGATTGGAATCCATTTGAAAGGATCTTACATTGTAAAGGCGATATATTCCAAACCTCCATTGCAAGCTCACTCTTGAAATATACATAGTAAACCACTTTAAACTCACAGTTAGTCTTGGCCCGACTATGTCCGAGGGATGTCCTTTTAATGCTTATTTCACTTCTTTTTTTCTTTTTCTCCTATTGCTAATGGAACTTTGGTTCCAGTAACCTCCTGAACCTTATTCATTACATCAACCCTTCTTCAACAAGGGGAAGATAGGATGTAAAGGTAAGGTTGTGTACACATCACCCTCCCATGACCCCACTTATAGAATTTCACATGATATATTGTTGTTGGTATATATGAAGGACTAAAATGATCACTTTTTCCATATATTAAGGACTATTTCGACTACATGGTATATAGGAGGGACTAAAATAGCCCAACCCACATACATTAAAGACCATTTTGATCATTTTCTCGAGAGGAGAGAATAGAGTACTTTATTTGAAATTTATGAGGATAGAGTTGGAAAATAGGTTTGTAGCACTTCTCTAAATTTGGAATCCAACTCGAACTTGGATTTGGAAATTTTAGTTCATCAAACACTGATTTTAAAATAAAGTGAAAATTATTCCAAAAAGAAGTGAATAATTCTCATGGCCTAACAGGTTTATGGAGATGTTCCTCTCCAAATCATTCCGTCCACTTCACCAAAATATACATGACTACAGAGCCTCATAAAGAATGTCCCTACCTCCTCAAATTCCCAGCCACAGAGGGGTCTCCTCGGGGAAATCTCTGATGACGGTGACGACCTGTATCTCCCATAACTCTTGGCTGCCATGACATCCTATCCCCTTTCTACATTAAAAACTATCGCATAAAGTTGTCTTTCTGCATTTTATCACTGCATCCATATATAGAGCCAATACCATATTTTGTTCCCCTTCACAAAGAATAGGCAATAAATATTGAGAAGTATGATTTCTCCTTCATTAAGCCTCTCCACTTACTCAACCCATAGAAGGCCTTCACATTCTTTGGGAACCAACAATATTGGTTGTTGCCTTACTTCACTTAATCACCTTTCTGCACATGGCCCCTTCTCTGTTAGCATATCTCTATACTCTATAGCCACTTCCCTAACAATGAGATTGACTATCCCCACTGTTCGAATGCATGACCATTATTGATAGGAGTTGAGAATTTCTCCTGACCAACCAAATGAAACTTCTTGTTTCCATCCCATCCCACAGGAAATAGCTCATCAATATCTCAAGCCTTCTGCCCTGGAAATCGAAGTAGGATTGGAGAACAAGGAGATAAAGAAGGTTGAGATGCTTGATGGCATTGCCTTTATCAAGGACTCACATATTAATTATTTATTAATGTTTCCAAAACAGATGAAAATTTGACAACACAAAAACTCACGTGCAACAGGGGAAGAGATAGATATAATCAGGCAGAATCCAAAAGGTGGACCTCCACTTACCACTGCAACATGTGGAGCCAAACTACTGAATGATTTCTCGAAGCCATAATAAACTGCATCAACAGAGGAAGATAACTATTACTTTGGGTCTAACATGCAATTGGGCACCAATAACATTTAAAGGAGTAGTCAATGCACCAGTAAGAATATCTATAACCCGTAGTTCTTTCAGTCTGCCAGCTAGCACAAGTGCAATAGCAACTGCCCCATATAAACAGAGAAGAAAATGCCTGCAGATGCATGTCCAAAATAACAGGAAAGCTAACGTAAGAATCTTATCAGCATGAGCATCAGTGTATAGTACAAAATCTTTTAGAATTATGTTGAATCTTCTGTTATTCACATACATATTTTTCACAAGCATGTGACGTGAAAACAAATGAAGGTAGTGTCAATATTAAATACATGAAAAATAAGAATTTTCTCTAATAAGGTCAGATTGACCGAGCTTTTATGATGACTTACGCCTCGTATTTTCTTCAACAATAGCAAAGAGTTTGAAGTAACCAAGAGTGTGGCTTAACCATCAATGAAGTGGGTATACATTACGGGAGAATAGAGTTCAAATTCCAAGAGAGACAAAGGAAAGTGCAAGGTGATTTATTCCTATTTGCCTAACTTAAGTTGCTCCATACCTGTGATGGTGGGAGGTAGCAGACACCCCGTGGAATAATCAAGGTATGCACAAGCTTGTCGGACACTACCGTTATTAAAAATAAAATATATAATATAAAATAATAATAGGACAACAACAACATTATTAATAATAACAATAACAATGACAAAGAGTTTGAATGAGTTCCTAACTTAGGACAATGCTAGTAATGGAGTTTTCTATTTTTTCATTTATTTCTTTTTTGTATTGGAGGGTAAATTTTTGTGCTAGAGTAAAGGTATTGTACAAATTCCAAAATTATGCAAAAATTAATAAGAATCATCAGCTGTGAAATAACCAATCATTTATACTAGTAATGGAATCTTCTATTTCTATTTTCTTTTGCATTTGGGGGGAAGGTGAATATCTATGCTAGTAAAGGTAACCTGTGAGTTCCAAAATTATGTAAATGCTAACAAGACTCATCAGCTGAAAAGGGACAGCAATAATGAATATCCCCTATCAAGGGTATTTTCTCACGATGAATTGAAGGTTGCTACCATTGATAAAAGGATGCTTCATGCCACACCTTTGATGAAGTGCGCAGACCGGTAAAATGGGTTTCCAAAATAAAAAAAGAAGAGATAATTTGAAATCTCCCTTCAATCATCCAGCTGCTACTCTCCAATCAAAAGTACTTTGTAACATCTGAAGTTCCAACAACAACAACGTGCCCAGTGTAATCTCACATTCTACTCATGGTGACATCCTGATTTCTTCATTACTTCTTATGAGAGTAACATATCCTGTCCATATTGCCTATTCCAATTTATGGATGTGTATTGCATTTTCCCAATTATTTCTCATACTTTTAACTGAAACCAACCCATTCCACATGGTCTAAGCATCTTTTTAATTCTACCATGTAGCACAAGGTTAAAACACAGTGGACTAGAAAACAATGGAAGAATAGTCCTCTTATTGAAACAGAAAGGCCACTGAGAGAGTGTTCGTGCAACGAAAGAGACACTCCTTAGGTGATGGATAGGTCACAACTTCGAAGCATGAAAACAAACTCTTTGCTAAAATGCAAGGGAATGTGTGCAATACACGCCCACTCCCTACCCTGGCACTGGTGATAGCACTTTGTGATACCATCCAAGGTGGTATACCACTATTAAAGTTGATATTTTCAATAGAAAATCAAGAAGATGTTTATCATGGAAGGAAAACCCAATAACGAGCTCAAGGATTGTAGGGAAAAGTGAAAGGAAAACCCAATAACAAGCCCAAGGATTGTGGAGAAGAATGGTCTAAGTGATACACATATTTCATGGTTCTAATCCAAGCACAAGAGGAAGAAGATTTTTTTTCATTTTTCGAAAAATTGGGGGTAGGGAAAGGGGAAATGGGAAGGGGATTACAATGTGGGGAATCGAACCCTCACCAACAAGGTGGGAGTTCAGGTAGACAACCAACTTAACTACTAAGATTCCCCAGAGGAAGGCGATTGTGGCTCATAGCAACCCCCAAATTAATGAAAAGGAAAGCTCATCAAGGGGCTGAAATTCTGCCCATAAATGGGCTGCAATTCACATCCATGGTGGCGGCAATTCAAGCTCAAAAGAAAGCTGTTTAGAGGCTGAAAATCAAGCAGAAGAGGAGGTTAAAATCACGTGAGATTCAAGCCTAAAAGGGGCTGCATAGCCGTGTATTTCTTGGTAGTATTTGGTAACTTTTCCTTATTTTTTATTAGCCAGTTTTGGATGTATTTTTACAAAGTTTCCTAGTTAGGGTTTTCTATTTATTATTTCAATAAAAGTCGGACTTGAATCTCATGCTACTTGGGATAGGTTTTTCCTATATATAGGGATGAATTTTGTTATTTTCAAAAGACATGATTAATATTATTTGAGAGGATTCTTTTCTTGCAACTTTATGTGGGGTGACTATTGATTCATCTTACAACCTTATAAGAACGATTATTTAACAGGTAAGACTAATGGTCTTAATTCTCAACTTGATGTCTTTAGTTTCCATTAAAGTAAGTTAAAGAAGGTAATTAGTCTTATACTAATTGTTGTCTCTATTTTCTTCGAAATAGAGGTCTAGATCACTTTTGATCTAAGTTCTTGAATTGAATCTATTAGTATCATAATAAGTTTTAATCTGCTAATTGTAAATACTAAGATCAATTAGGATTCTTAGCACTTTATCTTGAAATTTGGGGATTTTATTCTTGATTTCACATACCATTCATTTCTGGTTTTTAATCTTTGTATTTTCGCTTCTGCGCTATTTTCTTGTATATTCAAGTAAATAACACAATTTTTATCACTTTGTGTAAAAGATAAGAACCTTTGGAAGAAAGACCAATAAGTAATCATTTTCTCACCAGAGAAGAAAAGCCATAAAGTATCTGCTGTTTTTCTCACCTATGCAATTATTCTGTCATATTGGAGAAACAGAATGAAAACCATTAGGACATATACAGTGAATATATGCTGATATAGAGTTAACATATATGCGTATGAGAGATAGAAAAGAATGGAAAAAGGAAAAAAACACAAACCATCCATCCACAATGATGATCAAATCTAGCAACACAACGATCACAAATGCTGCAGTGCTTTGACCTAGCAGGTCTGAGCAAGAAGTAGAAATAAAATTTGATTATCTAGTGTAGTAAACTGGAGCTTTAGAGGTTTTAATTGAAAGAAACACACTCACTTTGGGATCTTGCAGGTAGGACATTCTTTTTCTGAGAAAATAATATTGTCATAGGGATAAGCAGAAAGATAGTGTGAAACATTCCCAGCATTCACAGTTCCTGGGTCAGAAAAGCTAGTCAATAGAAAGAGGAGAATACCCCCACCAACTGCCAACAAGCTTATGTACCTGCAATTTTATGTAATTTCTAGAAAAATTCACGTACATATACCACAAAAATCAACAATCAAGTGACAAAAGAACTGATGCATATGAGAATGTTTCAAAGCACAAGGATTCTATAATACCTGTGCACTTCACCTAGGTAATGCCCAGGAATGTACTTAAAGGCTGACTGCACAATTAAGTAGTAACTGGCTCCAATTATTCCCAAATATATGACCTGCGTTTAGTAACAGACAATTTTCAGATAAATTTTCTATATTCATAAAGAAGAAAAAGGGGCATGAAAATAGAGGACAGGCAGACAAAACCAAAGACCAAAGAACGAAAACAAAAAGAACAAAGGAACTCTCATTGAGTCTCCTGCAAACTAGTTCCATTCCCAAGTCCCAAAGACAAACTAAATGCTGTAATTGTCATCACAAAGATTCACTTTGGAAGAAATTTTCATCATTTACACTTGAGTTTTCTGATAATAAAAGAAACTTTTGTATATTAATGGCACAAAATGGGAACTACTTTTCAAATTCTTAGAGCACTTCACATCATCTAATGCAATACAAGTAATTTATTGAAGTTGCGATTCCACATTTTTCCTACTGAATGTGTCCATAAAAGTGTATTATTATTCTGAGCACTTGATAAATATTAAGTCAATTATTATAGTGCTCAAGTTGAGCTTATTTGCCAAAATATTCAAAGTTGCTACACTGTCAAATTAAGCAAACAAATTGTGAAACCTTGGCATCACCATTTTCAACATTATTGTACAGCATAGATTCTGATAAAGTGGTAACTAATTTGAAGTTGAAATAAGGTGAATTGACAACCTGGAGAGTAGGATTAGGACGATCACAACAATAGTACTCAACGCAGAAGAGTGCATTGGAACCTTTTTGACCAAACACAGCACCCACAAAGCGGCTGAAAATTCAAAATTTGGGCAAAATCCCATTTCAAATATCAAAAATTACAAAAACTATAGGGAGCAACAATTATATGCATTAAAATAAATAAATACCGGAAATAATCACAGGCACCAAAAGTGAGAAAGAAATGGATTTTTTGAATGAAAGTGCCTTCGAAAATAGGCCATTGGCCGCAGAGGAAAGAAATCAACACTAGCAGAGTCACCAGGCCGTGGATTACAAGAAGCCATTCCACCTCCATCTCAATTGTGCCCAAATTAGTTATGGGAATGGGAGCAGATCCTTGTAGACTTCTCCATTATTTCTTTGATTATGACTTCTAAAATTTTATATTATAAAATCACCTAATTCAACACCAAATGTTGTATACAAGCCCTAATGCCCAATATAAGTTACTTGCTCTGTCCCAATTTATGTGACACTTGTCAAACAATTTAGGTTTGATTCGGAATTAATGATGGAATTTCAATTTTTTTGAAATGAATTTATATATTTATAAACTACCTAAAAAGTACTATAAGTCACAATATTAATGGGACGGAGGGAGTACATTTTTTTGTCTCAATTTATATGTCTAAAATTTGGAGACTCTTGGATCATTGTTATTCATTATTTCATATAACTAGTTTCTGGTATGTCCGTCGCGTGTGTAGTCAAGTGTATCCATTACTATAAACTTATAGTATATGACAATCGTGCTCCATATAAGTCTTTGGACATCTTATTATAATGTTTGACTTGTAAATGTTAAATATTTATAGGATTTATATTGCACTAAAAAGTAGAAATGATGATGGATATAGGAAAAACATTAACCAATTAGTGTTACACAGATAATTGTTAGAGTAAGAGTTTTTGTTTGAAAATTAAAATAATTATCTAATTTTATGTGGATGGTTGATAATGAACTTTGTACTTTTAGATCTCTTTATTATTAATGAAAGAGGCAATATACTAATTCATGAGATAATGAACTAATTATAAATGCATGTATATGCATTCAACATATCGGTCAAATATTTCATATTATCCATGTAAAACACAAATGATCTGGCATATAATAAAATATCTAATCTTTCATTTTAATTTCATTTTGAAATAAGAAATATAATATTGTACATGTTCCACACCAATAATTATATAAAGTCTAAATAAGTAATATCTATTTAATTGTAATCTAGACACAAATTTCTTTATATAAGCAGAGAACATATTTAACTAAAAAGGAATAAGAAAAGAATACATTATAAAAGAACATTTAAAACTAATACAAAAATCACTTACAAATGGTCATCACTATAGGCACTTTACATAAAATAGTACAAATAATTCATTATTTTGTTGTAATTCATACATCATGATAAAAAAAATATTATTTCCTTCCAAACATTCTTTACAATTAATCAATCATAACATCTTCGATCAAAATACAACAATAATGTTGTTGCCCTTAACAGTTCTACAAAGATTGATGACAACTTTTCTTCTGCGGTCTATGACTATGACCAGAAAGGAAATCAAAAAAGAAGAAAGAAATGATATACCAAAGTTGAGAAAATGGATCTTAATTTATAAGATAGAATTGACATTAACACTTTGTTTGGATCATTGTTACCCATTGTTTCATAATGTACTGTTTTGTATTGTATTGTACTCTATTGTACTGTACTGTATGGTAAATACAATATTTGGCTAGACTGTATTGTCTGTTGTTGTTTAATAATATTTTTATTGTTTGGTTTGACTGTATTGTAATTTATAAATTTACTAAAATATCCTTAATTATTCTAGGGTAGAAGGTTTGACTAGAATTAAATAATATAGGGTAAAGGGTAAAAAAGTATTATGAAATATTATGCCAGGATATAATTGGAAAAAGAAATTAAGTAACAATGGGAACACACCAAATCGGTTGTTCCATAAAATGGGGGTTTTCATTATTACGTAACAACGAATTTAACAGTACAATACAATACATTTTAAGTAACAATCAAAACAAACATTATAGGTACGCTAACGATACAATACAATACAATGGATAACAATGATCCAAACAGAGTGTAACATACTTTAGTAAGAAGATCAGCCAAGTATGGAGGGAAGACATCCAGTAGTTTAAGGGTCAAATACCTGATCACTAAAGACATTGCTCACCTTCTTAACACTGTTTTTCCCTATTTAAAGTGGCCCTGCAACTAGAAAGATCATATGATTGAGGGATGCAAGCATGCTATCAAAGTCACCACAGTTACTTGGGAAAAGCCCCCTCATAACACCTATAAGTTGAATACTGATGGTAGTGCTTTAAATAACCTAGACAAAATAGGAGGAGGAGGCATTTTGAGAGATGATCAAGGGAACATGATTTATGTTTTCACTATTTCATTAGGCATGGGGACCAATAATCAAGCTGAACTTTAAGCTGCCAGTTATGGCCTTCACTGGTGTATCCAGCATGGGTACAAAAATATTATACTGGAGGTGGACTCTGAATTACTCATCAAATGGCTCTGGTATGATATCAAACCTCCTTGGAAAATCCAGCATTACATCCAAGAACTTCAACAACTGGCAGCTCAATGTGATTTCTTTCAATGCACTCACATATATAGGGAAGCCAATACTATTGCTGATTGTCTTTCAAAGTTGAGTCACAAACAAGACACTACACAACACTTTTATACTCACAACCAGTTACCATCAAGTGCAAGGGGAAGTTTTCTACTAGAGCAGATGGGGATGCAAAACTTCAGAAGGAAAACGTTAAAAAGAATCAAGCAGCCTCCTTGATCATGTTACTATTTTAAGTATATGTGTCTTTATGCTTCTGTTTTTTTTTTTTAACCTTTCTAGGCTATGTTTTCTTAAGCTATAGCTTTTGTGATAGGATTAGGTTCCTTTTCTTTTCTTATTTTTGTAAGGGGAGAGTCTCCCTTATTTATGTTTTCCTAGTTGCTTTGTAAATGAGAGGAATCCTCTCTTTAGGTGCTTAGCTCTAGGTTTCATTATCTAGTAATGGGAATAAGTTGGATGCCCTTAGTAGGATGTCCGACTTAGAACCACCATAGGGGAGGTAAGGTTTATGCCCCCATCTGTGTATTTTGCTTATTTTTGTCTATGCTAAGGCCTGAAGGTGTTGCTAAGCCCTTGACCCCCTCAAGGGTCGTTAATTAAAAAAACAATTGGGAAAATTTTCAAAACAATAATATTTTAGCTTCTAATGGAACCCCTTAGCCATAGTTTCACTATTTATTTAAAATGTCTATATTTTAGTTTGTTAAGGGCTGAGTTATGTATTCTTTTATTTTGATTAATTTGAAAGAATATAAATATTTAACAACAGAATAGAGAAAATCATGGGACAGAATATTTCAAAAAAGGTAAAAAAAATTTAATTTAACATCAGTTACGTATTCAAAGAGCATATGTTGGTATTTTTCTTTCGAGCGTTGTTTTCCTCTATTCTTAAAAATTCCAAAAACTTTTTTTGAAAACAATAGTTTGTCTTCCGAATCATTCCACGGATAATATCGAATCATCTTCAAGTTGAATTCAGCATATTTTTTTAACAAAGGTTTTCAAAATTCACGACTAGAAAGTAATCAGTTCCACGTAATTCAAGAAAGTTCAACATTTATTGTTGAAAACTCAAAAAACAATCAGGTATTTTTTTTATTGTCGACTACTTTATTTGTGTAGATGAGATATTTGTAAATCTCGACTAGAAGAGTGGGTAGTTTTTTCCTGATGAAAGCAGTGAAAGTAATGTAATTAGTAACAATTCAGAATACGATTATTTACTTTTTTTAGTTTCGTAGCTGATGTTTTTTTAATGCAGAAAATACATTGTATCCCATTATGTTAATGTAATTAGTAACAATTTTAGGATACATTCATAATAACTTTTGTGTTATACTAGACATCGTAATACAAGGAAGAAAAATACATAAATTAATGTTGATTTGTAGTGAGTGCTGGATACAATTAAGTATTGGATACAATTTTATGTTTTTAGCTAAAAGATGAAATCTTTGTATGTATTGAGATTTTTGTATGTATTGAGTGCGTGTTTTTTTTTTTTGTTTTGTAGCTAGTGATGTTTGAACACATAAAATATTATGTATCCAAGTACATTTATGTAATTAGTAACTACTTTGGGATACAATTGATTATTGGATATAATTTTATGTTTTAGCTAAAAAATGAAAACTACATAAAATTATCTAATAATGCATTCTGGAAAAAAAGTTTATAATACAAATTGTACCTGATATATGAATATCAATATATATTTGCTAATGTAGTCATGGAAAGCATTAGTTTTCTAATCATGCATTCTAAAAGGTGGAATGAAGAGAATTTCTACATTGATTACACTATAGAAGCAATTATGTTGAAAGAATATGCGACATTTAGAGATTTATTGGATGAAGTTACTAAACAGATTGGTGTTGATTTGAGATTCAATAGTGTGAAACTTAAGTATAAAATAGAGGGTAGTAATGCACCTTTAGAAATACACAACGAGATGGGTGTGAGGGTGTATGTGTCATTGAAGAAAGATAACAAGGAATTGACAAAGTATCCTCTGTGTATCTGTATTTGTGAAGGATTGTTAATTGACTGATAGAAATCTATTGGAAGATGGAGTTGGAATGTGTGGAATAGATGGAGGAGATATAGTTGATACACAAGCATTAGTGCTTAGTGTGCTGTTCGTTAGTGATAATATGAATTGCAACATTATTACAAACATCAAACAGAAGGTAGTATTGGAAGATCAAGTTTATAAGGACAAGGAAACTTTAAAAGCTGTGATGATGCAGTACACAATTGAACATAGATTCCAATGGAAAACGAACAGATCAAGTCAAACAAGGTATGTGTATTTTGTGTGATTTTATACTTGTATTCTCAATTTGTTTTTTACTGAATAGCAACTTTTAATATTTATTATATGAATTTTGATTCTTAACTGTTCAAACAGTTATACACTTTTTTGTGTGTCTGAGAATTGTGGATGGATGTTGAAGTCATCAAGTATCAATAAATCTAGAATGTTTAGAATTAGAAAATTCGTAAATGAGAACACATGTCCATTGAAAGATAAGGTGTATGATCAGCTACAATCAACAAGCAATCTTATTTGAGGGATGATCAAACCCAAATTAGTGAATCATAAAAGGAAGTTAACACCAAAGGATATACATGAAGATCTTAACCTAAATCTTGGAGTAGATGTATCCTACAAAGTGGCATGAAAGTCTAAGAAAAAGGCTGTAAATTCATTAAGGGGGACACCATCTGAATCTTATAGTAAATTGCCAAGCTACTTATACACATTGAACACTACCTACCCTGGATCACATATAAGGATGAAGAAAATCGATGAAAATTAGTTTCTGTATCTTTTTATTTCTCTCTTTCTGTTCATAAAGGGTTTTAAAAGTTGTAGAACAATTATCGTAGTGGATGACAACCATCTTAGGGGGACTTATAATGGTACTTTTGTGTCTGCGAGTACTGTAGATGAAGCAGGTATTTGATTTATAATAGATACAATTTGATTTGATTCCTATAATAGCACTATTTATTTACGAAGTAATAAATTGATTAATCTTTTGTATACAGGAAATATATTGCCGCTAGCATATGGAATTATTGATTCGGAAAATGATGCATCCTGGACTTGATTTTTTAAACATTTTAGAAAAGCTCATGGAGTTTAAGAAAACATGTGTGTTGTATCCGATCGAAACAAGAGTATTATAAAGGCAGTTTCAAGGGTATTTGATGGAGTCCCTCATTATGCTTGCACTTGGCATGTGTGGAAAAATGTGAAAACACTGTATAAAAAATCACACAATAGTCTTTTGGAAGTGTTTTATGCGATGGCAAAGACATACAAATAGTCCAAATTTGATGAACTGATGAAAAAGGTTGAACATATTGATTTTCGTGTAAAGAATTACATGGAATCGCAGGTTATGAAAAAGGGGCTAGGTATAGGCAATAGTTGATCGAGGATTTGTTATGACATCAAACATAGTTGAGTGCATAAATGTGTGTCTGGTGGAAGCAAGGGAATTACCGGTATACGATTTTCTTGAGGAAGTTAGATAGATGTTTTCCAGATGGAATTTCAAAAATCGTACATCTGCTTCACATACTTTCACCACACTTTGTGATAAATCTCAAGAGATGCGTGTTGATAATGAAGAACAATCAGTACGTATGAAGGTGTGTTTTTATAGTATTTTTTATTTTTTTGTATTTCATTTGTTTATTAGCATTATATAACATGATTGACTTATTTTTTTATTATAAATTGTACCATCAAACAATTATGTGTACAATACTCATCACGAAGGTAGAACATATATCGTATGTCTGGAAAATAAAACTTGTACTTGAAAGAGGTTTCAAATGGATGAAATATCATGTTCGCATGCTTGGGCTGTTTTAAAGAAGAAGCATTTTGATCCTGGACCATATTATTCTGACATGTATATGCCAAGTAACTTGCTGGTTACATACAACATTTCAATTACTCTCTTACCTGATCCAATCGAGTGGAATGTACCTGAATATATTAAGGATGACATAGTGCGGCCTCCAAAGTACAAACAACTTCCTGAAAGGCCATCAAAGAAGTATCGTGACAAAGCGTACAACGAGCTATATGGGAGAAGAGTAAGAATTTTTGCTGTACATGTGGGTATAAGGGGCACAATAGGCGGTCGTGTAGAAATGAACCACGTATTGCGTAGTTAGTGATGCTTGTATTTTATATCTTATAGGAGTGGAAGTGTTGGAAAATTTCTAATGCCCTCTGTTTTGGATATTTACTTGTTTGAACTTCTTTGAATATGTGTTCATCCGAAATGTATTCATATTCATGTTATGAATTTAGCTTATTTTTGTGTATTTTATATGAAATTACTTTAAAGTGTAATTGAAAAATCATTTGAGTTACAAATTTTAATTATATAAAAATAAAATACAATCACTATGTTATCTATATACCTAATGATATGTATAATTTAAAATACAAAAATTGTTGGTATAAATTTATGATGAATACAACTCTTTGGCATTCTAGTTCAAGTACAAAAAATAAGACAGTTCTGAAGTATATATAATAAAAAATATAAATACAAATTAGTTGTAAATCAATGTGATATTGAAAATACAGTTGCGATGAATACATAATACATAGAATAAGTTGTATTCAAACTAAATTGTATTTATATTTCAATATCCAATTTTATTATAGTTTTATTTCACTTTGAAATTGTAGATAGTATTTTTTTTGGCTAAATTTGTATTTCAAATATCAGGTTGTATTTTAATATCATTTTGTATTTCAAACGCAAAATGAATACCAATAAGTTTGTATTTCCCTTCTTATAATGTATTCGTCGCAATTTGATATGTTATGTATTCATCAAAATTATATTGCTTTAACCAAAAAAAATACAAAATATGTCTTACTAATACATTTATTATTAAAACTATAGAGAATATTTCACTTTAAAATTGTAGAGAGTATATTTTTCTGGATAAGTTTGTATTTCAAATATCAAGTTGTATTTCAGTATGATTTTGTATTTCAAACGCAAAAATGAATATCAATAAGTTTCTATTTCCCTTCTTATAATGTATTCATCACAATTCTATATATTATATATTCATAACTTGTATTTTGAGTTAGCAGTGTAGTTACAAAAAAGGTATCTAAAGGTAAACCACAAAACTTCAAAACATTAAAATGATGAACGAAAAATTCCAGACTTTTTACAATAATAAAACCAGAACTTCATAACGTTAGAAGGGAACAAAATGCTACAAAAACTAATGTCTATTAACTAAACATATTTAGCAATAAAAAAATAGACAAATCAAAAAATAGACAATGACTACTCTATTTGAATTGTTTCACTATCCTCAAAAGCTACGTTATTTCTACTATGTCGTGGAGGTGCCTTATTATCACTTATAGCTCTGACATCATTCTTTTGTTGACCATAGTTGCAAAGAAGTGTAGCGTATCTTGACCGTAGATATAATGCATCAAAATTACCCATTAAAATTTCTTGTTTGTATGATAGGTATTCGGCATAAGCGAATATATAAATATCGCAACCCCTACAATACAACAAAATAAGAGTAAACAATAGTAAATTCATTGTTACTTTGGTAATAGTAAATTCAAAATAATACACAAACTTACATGTCCCTTGTGTTTGTTGAGGAATATTATCAATGAATACTATATCAAAGACTCATTCTCTTCTTGAGTCGGAGAAGAATGAATTCCTCTATTCTTGTAATATTCATTCATTGTTAATTTCAAAGGAATCAGCTGAGCCAACTTAACTATCTCGGTCTTGATATTTGCATCATGGCCTGCTGCTCTATATGAGTTATAAATGTTGATACGTTTATCATTGAGTGAAATTACGGTCAATACCCAATGACATTTCTCCTTAACATGAATAGGGACAAAAACATGATCCACCATATGTCAAGGGATAGCAGGATGCATTTTGTACCCTCTGATATATTCACCAATGACATGATTTTGGCAGCACAACCAACATCACTATCTAAATCTAGGTACTTGTCCCAAATAGAAGAAATCTTTAAACTAAATACACAATCTACAATTGTGTATTTGTAACTGCTTCCAACTTAGTACTTAGCTTTCTTATGGAGATAATAGAAAATCACATCGATATGCTGAGAAAGTAAAAAATAAAGATATAAATAATTTAACTAATAATCATCATTGTTAGGTAAAATAAAGATATATAATTCTTACCGAATTGTTCAATAACTATTCTTTGAAAGACAGTTTGTAGAACCAGTTCTTATTATCTATTAAGACAACGCCAAAATTCATGGCCACAGGGATGTCAACTAGATTCTTGTTGTAACGGTCTTGATCATGCTGCCTATAAAAGAATACAAAATGAAACAATTATACAATTCTATGAAAAACACATTAATTAAATATAATTACTACTTACAACTAAGAAATACAAATTACTACTTACAACTTAGATATAAGTTACACCTAACAAATACTGATGTTGAAACACGGACAAACATTTTAATGAATAAAAATTGTGAAATAATTATAATGTAAAAATATATTGTATTTATTTCTCAACTACTTACTTTTCTCATGCTTTGTAAGAAGACCTTTTAGACCCATGTACGATATGCATCCCACAATGGTATATCATAATTGCCAAAAATTAAATCAACTATGAATGGGTGTTTCAGTTCAAAAATATGGGGATGACTTGATGAAATACCTGAAAAGGTTACGAAATATTAAATTAATACAGACTAATACTATTAATAAAAATAACTCCAGTAAGAAAATTTAAAAATTTGAAATACTATACCAGCAGATGATCCAAAAGTGGTTAGATACGGAGATGTATTATAAGGACTGGGACGTCTGTTCCTATGTGTAGGTAACGGTATCTAATTATTACTGATGTTGGTCTGATCATGCATGATTCTTTCTTCATTCGTACCGGTCTGAACATCGATAGTGGTCTGATCTACCGTAGCTATGATCTGATATGCAATTGTGGTTGACTACGGTGCGATGTTACTCTTTATAGAATTGATACTTAGCATGAAATGATCATCCAATTCAAACTGTGAATGTGTTGTCACGTTCATGAGATCCACAAACTAGATAGGGAATGGACATGGGAATTGTTCCGCAGTGTGTTCATGTGCTTCTTCAGATACTTTCGGGACTGTATTTTGGGGTATATCAAATGCAAAGATTGGTTGAGGTACCTGGTAAGTTGATAAAAATATAACTTCCTTAATTCAACTAAACCTAATAAGGATATACGTAATTTGTCTATAAAATTAAATAACAAACTCTTGGAACTATAGGTCTTGGGGCACTGAATACATCATGCACTTTAATTAAATTTCGAATAGGGGAGTTGAGACAAACAACCTTATAATATGAAAAATATTAAATGGAATTGATAAGCTAAATTTGAACATGTATTGGGAAATAAAAATTAAAACAAATTTGTATATTGAATTCACATGAGGATATAAAAAAAAATCGAAAATACAATCTAAAACATTATTTACCTCATGACCATCAGTTTTGGAACCAATGCAATGTGAATTGCTGATGGTCTTAACACCAACATAAAAGACAAAAAACATATAAACAAATATTAATGGATACAATATGTAAACTTCTTATCAAAGAAAGTGATAATGGTTAATGGATATGTAGCTGAAAAAATAAACTGTAATAAGATTGATGGATACATGGTGATCAAATATGATACATTTAAAGTATAGAAACATGGAAAATATATAGATAAGAGACATATAAAGGTTAATGGATATAAATGTATTTAACAGAAAATACAATCTAAAACATGACTTACCTCATGCTCAACAGTTTTGAAATCAACGTCATCTGGATTGTTGATGGTCTTAAAACAAAAATAAAAGACAAAAAAACATATAAATAAATGTTAATGGATACAATAACAAATGATCTTTGTCCAATAAAGTGATAAAAGGTTAATGAATACAACTATATGAAGGTTAATCGATACAAATTGTAGAAAACAAATTGTATTAATAGTACTGGATACAGTTTGATCATAAAGGCTACATTTTAAATTGTAGAAAATATAAAGATAAAAACCATATAACTGATAATTATATAGTTCCATATTGAACCAAATGAATAAAAGATGCAATTAACTAAAAAAATACAAGTACCTCCAATTTTCCAGATTTCATTTTGTCTAACTGAACTATCTGCACTTGAATTGGTTGAGATTTTGGAATTGAAGTAGCTGGTGATCTATAGCTCTCTTCATCATTTCAATTTAGGGGGGGGGGGATGATAATGAGATCATCAAAATGTCTGACCTGTGTTATATTACAAAATAATACATTATAAAATAAGTGGTTAATTAAAATATATTTTAGCATATTATTTAATTTAACGAACCTCCTGCTCATTATGTTTAGAATTAATGGCTGTCAGAATAGTTTTGAAATTATCGTTGATCAATTTGCGAATGTCAACAAACTCTTGTTTAACATGAAAATAGGAGATAATAATGAAGCTTAATAAAAATTCAATATGCTAAAAATGTTAAAATATCCAATTAATGTATGAAATGGTAGATACCTCTTTTCTGAAATCTGACGGCTCTTTCATCCAGACTTGCACTTCAGATCGCTTGCTCTTGGAATGTCAGAATCCTTAGATGTTGTTTTAATTGGATCTGCAATGACAGATTCAGTCTGCTTTAAAACAACCTTAGGTTTCTTTAGTACATTTTTAAATATAATATCCTTTTTCACCGGCTATCTAATAACAAGACGAGGCTCCATTTTTTGTACAGCTTGTTTGGCTCAATCAGTCAACTGCTTCTTCAACCTTTTTTTAACAGGAGATGGTAAAGAACCTATAACATCCCGCTATTTCAAAGAGCTAAAAATTAGAAAGAACCATTTTTGGAAAGAATGAAAATATGAAATTTGGAAAGTTATGTTAAGTATGAGTTTTGGGTCAACTTCAAACAACCATAACTCCTAGTACAGGATGAGTTAGGTGGGCAACAAGATATCAAATGAAAGGTCTTTGAATTATCTTTCCAACACCATTGCGTTTTCTATTTTTCGAGTTCGTATGAGGGAGATATGCCTATTTGAAGTCGGGTTGTCTGAATAAGGAAAGTCACCCAGATTTTTGAAGGGTATTTTGGTCTTTTCATTACCCAATTAAATAAATTCATTTTTAGTAAATTATTTGGGGTCTAAACTGAGTTAGTTCAGTTTATGCAATTAAGAATTATGCTAGGGCTTTGAGAGAAGAGAAAAGAGGAGAAAAGTCAAGACGTTCTTGGAGATTTCTTACGGAATCGAAGTCGTTTCGCCAAGGGTTGATCCCTAAAGAGGTACGTGAGACTTTCATAGCATTAGGTTCGTTCACCCATGCACCAATCATGTTTGGTTTAGCGAAATTCATTCTAGAAAGTTGAAAGTTGAAAGTTGAAAGTTGATGATTTTGAATTATGTTCTTGACTATTGGCTTTTGTTCTTGAATTAAGTTGGGATTGTATCTAAATCTAAAGAGGAATTAAGAAAAAGAATTGAACTTAGGCAAATTGGGATTAGAAAATGAAGAAGGAAAAAATCGGGCAAATCTAGGTACCAAATCTGCATCGCAGATCTATTCCTCAGGATTGGAACTTTTCTCTTAGCGTCGCGGAGAGGTCGCGGACCCTTCTGCCTCAAAAAGTAAATATTTTCACATTTAATCAAGAGAGGAAACACTGATTTCCAAGAGAGCCTTTGGGCTAGTTTTTGAGCAATTATCTCAAATCACATAAAGAGTTATGTTTTTAAACATATGAGCTAGTTATATTTTGAGAGTAGTATTGAGCATCGATATAGGGGAGAGTTCAGAAAACTCACAGCCCCCATAAACCATGTACCTAACATGGATAGAAAAGGGTCATACTTTTTAGATGATTCCTTAGTCCTTTTTAGCATAGACTAGTGGATCCACTTAGTAGTTAGGTTTCATACCCCCAGCAAGGTATAGGACAACCCTGGTAGCGTGAGGCAAAATAATGTATCATCACATAGCTCTTAAGTGATGGTTGTCGGTTAGAGAAACTCCCACAGTTATATTTTGTATTCTTATATACACATAGATTACTTGTATTTTCACATACAAATAGAGTTTAAATTGTATCCTTACATACAAACTAAGTTACCATTGTATTTCTAAATACTCAGAGTTGTTATTCATGTTTTAAAAGTTTTTCTTTATATTGCATTTATATTATTGCTTTATATTGAAATGAGTTGAGATGAGTTGAGTTGAGACTAAGTATGTTTCTCTAGTTAATTCATGAGTTGTCTTTGTTGAGTAAATTCTTCCACTAAGTAGTAAGCCAGGCCGAAGGTTCACTTGGGGCCTGCAATGGTTCTCGAGTGTCAGTCCCACCCAGGGTGTAGGCTTGGGGCGTGAAAAACTTGGTTTCAGAGCACAGAGTTCAATAGTCTTAGGGAGTCTATGAAGCCGTGTCAGTAGAGTCCTAGTTATTGGTGTGAAGCGTGCCACATTTATAATTAGGAGGCTGGGACATTTAGGAACTATCTCACTTCTTTCATACTCATTTCGTGTGATAGAGTTTATCTCCAAAAAGTTTCTTCTAATTCATGCTTGCGCGTGTCTTTCAGATCATGCCTCCATGAAGAGTTATTAGAGGTCGTCCCGCTAGGAGGAATATTGAACCATAAGATCAAGGGGTACCAAATGCACCAGAAGTGCATCTCCAAGGAGAGGTCACCAATGTTGAGTTTCGTGAAGCTATCCAAATGTTAAGTCAAGCTGTGACCAATCAAGTTGGACAGAGAGAGAATCAACAGGAAGTGGTTGATACTTCAAGGATGAGTGAGTTCTTAAGGATGAATCCCCCTAGCTTCACTGGTTTAAGTGTCACTGAGGATCCAAAAAACTTTGTTGAAGAGCTTCAGAAGGTTTTTTGAGATTATGCATGTTGCTGATATTGAGAGGGTGGAACTAGCTGCATACCAAATGAAGGGTGTCGCTAGAATCTGGTTTGATCAGTGGAAAAAGAATAGGGCTGAAGGTGTACCACTTGTAGGTTGGGCTTTGTTTGAGGAGGCCTTTTTGGGGCGTTTCTTTCCCCGAGAACTGAGAGAAGCAAAGGTATGAGAATTCCTCACTCTTAAGCAGGAATCTATGAGTGCTCATGAGTACAGTCTAAAGTTCACCCAACTTTCCCATACTTCGGAGATGGTTGCTGACACGAGGAGCAGGATGAGTTTATTCGTTGCTGGGTTGTCTCGTTGCTCAAGTAAGAAAGGCAATGCAGTTATGCTGATAGAAAATATGGACATAGCGAGGTTGATGATTCATATGGAGCAGGTTGAGGAGGATAAGCTGAGGGATAGAGAAGAGTTCAGAAATAAGAAGGCTAAGATGTCGGGGAATGAGTCCTGGTAGCAGAAAAGTAATGCCAACCGGTCATCTTTCCAACATAAACAAAAGAGACCTGCTCTATCATTTGCTAGTGCACCTGTACGAAGAAACATAAGTGAGTTCAATAGTCAAAATTCACAGAATTTCAAAGCAAGACCTGCGCATTCTCAGGGTAGTATGGCACAAGGGGTAATAAAACTCCTACATGTGCTAAGTATGGTAGGAGCCACTCAGGGGTATGTCGTAATGGCTCTACTGGTTGCTCCAAGTGTGGTCATAATGGTCATTTTATGAGAGAGTGTCCTAAGAACATGCAAGGTAATGGTAATGGGGGAAATAGAGCCCAATCTTCTTTAGTTGCTCTACCAGACAGAGCAGCATCTAGAGGAGCTACTTCAGGGGAAGGCGAAGGAGCAAACTGTCTTCCAAGAGCAAGACAGAGATGTTGTGTTGGTATGTGATGATCCTCTCTCTTACTTTTTTTTTTTTTTGCTGATCCATCCAGAGGAGTATCTTTTTTGTGTCTCCTTATGTTGCGATGAATTTTGATGTTCTTCCTGAGCAACTTCTTGAGCCCTTCAGTGTTTCTACACATGTTGGAGAGTCTATTCTATCTTAGAGAGTCTATCATGATTGCACCATTTCCGTCAATCACAAGAGCACCATGGCTGATTTAGTTGAGTTAGACATGGTAGATTTTGGTGTTATTCTAGGTATGGACTGACTTCATGCATGTTATGCCTCAGTCGATTGTAGAACTCGAGTAGTCAAGTTTTAGTTTCCTAATGAGCTAGTTATAGAGTGGAAGAGTAGTTCAGTAGTGCCTAAGGGCCATTTTATTTCGTACTTTAAGGCAAGAAAGTTAGTTTCCAAAGATTGTGTCTATCACTTAGTCTGAGTTAATGATTTTAGTGTTGGGACACCTCCTATTCAGTCAGTCTCAATTGTTAAAGAGTTTCCAGAAGTCTTTCCAGATGATCTTCCCAGAGTCCCTCCGGAGAGAGAAATAGACTTCTGCATAGATATTCTTCCCGATACTCGTCCTATCTCTATTCCGTCATATAGAATAGCACCAACAGAGTTGAAAGAGTTAAAATAGTAGTTGAAAAATCTCCTTGATAAGGGTTTTATTCAACCAAGTGTCTCACCTTAGGGCGTTCCGATCTTATTCCTGAGGAAGAAAGATGGTTCTATTAGAATGCGCTTAGATTACCGTCAGTTGAATAAGGTTACTATCAAGAATAAGTATTCTCTTTCGATAATTGATGATCTCTTCGATCAACTTTAGGGTGCCACTTGTTTTTCGAAAATAGACCTCAGATCAGGCTACCATCAATTGAGAGTAAGGGAATGTGATAATCCAAAGACAGCTTTCAGGACCCGTTATGGTCATTATGAGTTCCTAGTTATGTCCTTGGTTTAACAATGTGACTGCAACATTCATGAACCTTATGAATATAGTATTCAAGCCTTATTTAGATATTTTTGTTATCATTCATTATTGACATACTAATATATTCAAGGAATAAGGAAGATCATGCTAGTCATCTCAAAGTAGTCCTCTAAACTCTAAAGGATAGAGAGTTGTATGCTAAATTCTCTAAGTGTGAGTTTTGGCTTGAGTCTGTAGCATTCTTAGGCTACATTGTTTTCGGTGATGGAATTAGATTTGATACTTCAAAAATAGAGGCAGTGCAGAACTGGTCTAGACCCACATCTCCAAATGATATTAGGAGTTTCTTAGGGTTGGCTCGATATTGTAGAAGGTTCGTCGAAGGGTTATCATCATCATCTCCTTTGACTAAGTTTACTAAAAAAATAGTAAAATTTCAATGGTCTGAAGCTTGTGAGAAAAGCGTTCAGGAATTGAAAATTTGGTTGACTACTGCCCTAGTATTGACATTACTAGAAGGTACGCAAGATTTTGTGGTATATTGTGATGCGTCCAGAGTTAGTTTGGGTCGTGTGTTAATGGACAATGACAAGGTTATAACTTATGCCTCCAGACAACTTAAGGTTCACGAGAAGAATTACCCAACCCATGATGTAGAGTTGTCTGCCGTAGTATTTGCTTTGAAAATATGGCATCAATATCTTTATGGTGTTCGTATGGATGTGTTCACCGATCACAAGAGTCTTCAGTGTGTGTTTAGTCAGAAAGACCTTAATCTCAGACAGAGGAGGTGGTTAGAGTTACTCAAGGATTATGATATGAGCATTCTTTATCACCCACGTAAGGCTAATGTGGTTACTGATGCTTTGAGTAGATTGTCTATGGTTAGTACCGCCCATGTTGAGGAAGAGAAGAGAGAGTTAGCAAAGGATGTGCACACACTTGCACGATTAAGAGTTCGACTAATGGATTCCACTGAAGGATGAGTAGTGGTGATGAATGGGGCGAATCATCATTAATGTCAGAAGTGAAACAGAAACACGACCAAGATCCTATTTTGCTTGAATTGAAGGTAAATGTTCATAAGCAAAAAGTAATGGCTTTTGAACAAAGGGGAGATGGTGTATTGAGGTATCAAGGTAGGTTGTGTGTACCAAAGGTGGATGAACTCCAATGGAGGATCATGGAGGAAGCTCATAGCTCCAGCTATGCTATCCATCCAGGTTCCACAAAGATGTATTGTGATTTAAGAGAAGTATATTTGTAACACCCCGTAACTAGAAAGAAATTAAAAAGTGGAAATAGTCATTTTTGGAAAGAATATAAAATCTGGAGAATTTGTTAAGTTTGTCAAGTTGGATTTTGGTCAACTTGAAACTACCATAAATTCTAGTTCAGGCTGAGTTAGGTGTTTTTCCAGATATCGTAGGAAAGATCTTGGAATAATATTTCCAACGCCGCCGAGTTTGCGCGATTCTGAGTTCGTATGAGTGAGTTATGCTCATTGGAAGTTGGGATGTTCAAACAAGGAAATGTCCAATCCGGATTTTTAAAGGGTAGTTTGGTCTTTTCCTTACGCAATTTATTTAATTCGTTTTAGTGAATTAATTAAGGGTCAAAACTGAATTTGGTCAATTTAGAAAAATTGGAAATCTACGCTAGGGCTTGGAGAAAAGAGAAAAGAGGAGAAAGGAGAAAGGAGAAGAAAGTTCAAGTTACGACGTCTTCGTAAGGAATCGCTTGTGGAATTCATCAAGGGGTGATCCCTATGAGGTATGTGAGATCACATAGCGTTGGGTCCATTCACCCACGCGCCAAACATGTTTAATTCAGCAATTTTCATCCTAAAAGAGTTAGAATTTGATATTTTTGAGTTGTGTTCTTGAATTGTTTCCATTCTTGAACTTACAAGTGATTGATGGGTTTTTTTGAGATGTTTTAGCAACATTAAGAGTTGTTTTGAGTTATATTCTAGTGTACATGCTTTGGGTATCTGAATCTAAGAAAATATTGAGAAAATGAATCGATTTAAAATGATTTAGGATTAGAAAATGAGTTGAAAATATTCGTCAGACGCATCTGGGGAGGGCCAGGCGCATCGCTCCCCCATAGCGCCAGAGAGGCTGGGGCGGCATGCATGCAGTGCACCAAAAAGGAGCCCCAGAAAGTGGGGGCTGGCGCAGCGCTCCAGGGACGTGCCTGCATCGTCGTTTTTTACCAATTTTTTGTTGTTTAGCCTATTTAAGTCTTTCTAAAGTGTACTAAAACTTTCATTGATTCTAAATACTCTAAATGACTTCTAAATATCTAGAAATTATCCAGAAACACGAATCATAACCTTGAATCCATAAATACAAATTCAAGGAAAGTCAAGAGCCAAGTCTAAAAAGTTCTTAGAGGCTTTTGAAGAAGTCTTTTGCAAATGATTCTAACTTTGTTTTCAGACTTAAAGTTCAAGTTTAGTAAAGAGTAAAGAGTAAAGTTTGAGGTTCATTTCTTCAAAGAACTATATGGGGACTATGTATTCCCAAAGAGTTTAAAATGTTTTCATAATTAAATAAGAATGGAAACTGAGATTTCCAAAGAGCCTTTGAGCTAGTTTTCAGAAAAGAGTAAATGCTTTCACAATTAAGCAAGAAGGGAAACTTTGATTTCTGAGATAGCCTTTGAGTTAAGTTTTTGAGCAATTATCTCAAATCACAGAAACAAGTATGTTTTTAAAACATAAAAGCTAGTATCATATTTTGGGAGTAGTATTGAGCATCGATATAGGGGAGAGTTCAGACAACTCACAACTCGCACAAACCATGTAACCATCTTGGTTTGAAAAGGGTCATACTTTTTTGATGATTCCTTAAGTGCTTTTCAGCATAGATTTGTGGATCCACTTAGCAGTTCAGGTTCTATACCCTCGGCAAGGTATAGGACGGCCCTGGCAGTGTGAGGCAAAACGTTGTATCATCACAATAGCTCTTGCGTGATGGTTGTTAGTTAGAGAAACTTCCACATAAGTAATTGTATTCTTATATACACAGTTTATTTGTATTTTTACATACATCTCAGAGTTATATTGTATCTTTACATGCATACAGAGTTGACATCTATGTTTTAAAAGCTTTTCTTTATATTATACTTGTTTTAAACTACTTTATACTAAAATGAGTTTAGTTATGATGAGTTGAGTTAAGACAGGTAAGTTCTTCAGTTCCTTTCTAGCTTATGTCTTATTTTAGAATTCCCCTCGCATACTCGTTCATTCAATGTACTAATGCCATTTGGCCTGCATCTTATTATGATGCAGACACAGGTAACCAGGATCATCATCCAGCGCCTCGTTAATCCAATTGAGCATTCAGAGTCAGTTGGTGAGCCTCCTTGCTTTCCGGAGGGCTCCTTTGTTATCATTTTCTTTTTAGTATCTCATTTGTTAGGATGATCGGGGGTCATGTCCCGACATCCATCTCAGTTGTTTTAGAGGCTTTATAGTCAGTCAGATGTTAGTTCTTTAGTCTTTTCATTGTCATTATCTTTTGTTAAGACTTGAGTTCTCCTTAATGGCCAGTTGAATGTTCCTTTATAACATTCCATTTTATTACATAGATTTATCTTTGTTGAGTTAAGTCTTCCACTGAGTAAGTAAGCCACGACAAGGGTTCTCTTAGGGCCAACAATGGTTCTCGAGTGCTAGTCCCGCCCAGGGTGTAGGCTCGGGGCATGACAAACTTGGTATCAAAGCACATAGTTCAAGAGTCCTAGGAAGTCTATGAAGCCGTGTCTGTAGAGTCCTAGTTATCGGTGTGAAGCGTGCCACATATATAATTAGGAGGCTGTAACACTTAGGAAAATTTCTCACTTCTTTCACACTCATTTCGTACATTAGAGTTTGATCTCTAAAAAGTTTCCTTCTAATTTGTGCTTGCACATGTTTTCAGATAATCATACCTCTACGAAGATCTATTAGAGGTCGTCCTGCTAGGCGTAATGTTGAGGAGGAAGGGGTACCCAATGCAACTAAAGTGCAAACTCAATGAGAAGTTACCAATTTTGAGTTTAAGGAAGAAATTAGGATGCTAAGTCAAGCTCTGACTAATTAGGTTGGGCAACAAAGAGGGGCTCGACAGGAAAAAGCTGATACTTCAAGGATTCGTGAGTTCTTGAGGATGAACCCTCCAAGTTTCATTGGTTCAAGAGCAACTGAGGATCCAAAGAATTTTATTGAGAAGCTAGAAAAGGTGTTTGATGTTATGCATATTGATGATACTGAGAGGGTGGGATTAGCTGAGTACCAAATGAAGGGTGTTGCTAGGATTTGGTTCGATCAATGGAAGAAGAATCGAGCTGAGGATACACCACCTTCGAGTTGGGCTTGTTTTGAAGAGGCTTTCTTGGGCAATTTCTTTCCTTAAGAACTGAAAGAGTCTAAGGTACGAGAGTTCCTTACCCTTAAACAAGAGTCACTAAGTGTTCATGAGTATGGGTTGAAGTTCACCCAACTATCCTGTTATGCTCCGGAGATGGTTGCGGATATGAGGAGAAGAATGAGTCTGTTTGTTGCTGGGTTGTCCCGTCTATCAAACAAAATGGGTAGGGTAGCGATGCTAATTGGGGACATGGATATATCAAGGTTGATGGTCTATGTGCATCAGGTTGAGGAAGAAAAGCTAAGGGATAGAGAAGAGTTTAAGAACAAGAGAGCTAATACAGGGAATAAGTCCGTGCAGCAGAAAAATAATGCGAACGGGTCTTCTTTCCAATAAAAGAAAAAGGGAGCTGCTCCATCATCTACTAGTGCACCTGAACCCAGAAACAAAGGTTAGTACAATAGTCAGAATTCGCAGTACTTCAGGGTTAGACCTGCCCAATCTCAAGGTAGTGTAGAACAAGGAGGTAACTGGGCTCCTGCATGTGCTAAGTGTGGTAGAACCCACCCAGGTAAGTGTCGCGATGGCTCCACAGGTTGTTTCAAGTGTGGATAAAAGGGTCACTTCATGAAAGAGTGCCCTAAGAACCGATATGGTAATGGGAATCAGGGCAATAGAGCCCAATCTTCATTAGTTGCCCCACCAGACATAGCTGCACCTAGAGGAACTACTTCTGGCACTGGTGGAGGAGCAAACCGCCTCTATGCTATCATCAGCCTCCAAGAGCAAGAGGATTCACCAGACGTTGTCACTGGTATGATCCAAGTCTTTAACTTTGCTGTTTATGCCTTGTTAGATCCAGGAGCGAGTTTATCTTTAGTAACTCCTTATGTTGCTATGAACTTTGAGATTATTCCTGAGCAACTTAGTAACCATTCAGTGTTTCTGCACCTGTTGGTGAGTCTATTTGTAACATCTCAAAAAATGGTAGGTTAAACTAGAGCCTAAACATAAGGTTAAAAATAGTAAAAATGACTCATCGAAGTTTTAGTAAGTCAATTAGGGTTAAAATGGGGTTTATAGAGTCAAGACCATGGGGCAAGTGACAAGGCCAAGGGGCCAAGCCAAGGCCAAGTCCAAGGCTGCCCCTAGCTAGGAGCTACTTCCCCAACCTTCACGAGGGAGACCACAAGTCGTGGTCCACTCCACGGCTCATGAAGGTGGTCGTAAAGATCCCTTGGTCAGGAAAAGATAGCCACTTAAAAGGCTAGCCACTACCTAAACTTCATGGAAGGGACCACGGCTTGTGGTCTTGACCATGACTCGTGGAGCCCTTTGTGAAGGAGACTTGGGCATGGGGGCAAAGAGTAGCCTAGCTACTGCCTCACCCTCCATGAGCATGACCACAGGGCGTGGTCCACTTCACGGATCGTGAAGGTGCTCGTGAGGGTGCCTTAGGCTATGGAGCCTTGAGCTCCAAAAAGAGAGCTACTGCCTTAACTCCACGGGCAGGACCACAACCACCATGGCTCGTGGAGTGAGTCGTGAACCTGGGCGGGTGATTAATGAAGGTCTTTAGGGTCATTTTCTATTTTAGTTCAATTAAATGATGGGTGTTTTGGGTATTTTTAGGGGAAGTATATATATATATATTGTTTCTAAGTCAATTTCACCTATTTTCAAGTCATAAACTCAAACACCCAAATAATCCCCAAAATCCTCTCCTCTCTCCATATTTCTCTCTCTAAGCTCAAGAAAGAAGAAGAAGCCATTGGAGCTAGGGTTTGTAGATCTTCAAGGTTCTTCCCCGAAATTCATGGTGATTCTTAGTCAAGGTATGGATGCTTTTCATCCTTGGGTAGCTATCACCCAAGGAGCCTCTTCAAATTCTGTTTTCAAGATTCCAAATCCCCCAATTCTAGGGTTTTCAATCTATAACATGGGTCTTCTTTCCAAAACGTTTTTATTGTTTAATTATGATTTTTAATGGTTGGTTATGGTGAATTATGAATAGGTTGATGGAGTATTGATGTTGTCTAATGAAAATACCCCAAAGACCCATGTTTCCCCATATTGATAGATTTTGAATTGATATTATGGGTTGGTTGATATTATGAATGTGTCAATTGAATATGGTTATGTTAATTAAGCTATTGAATCATGTAATTCCTCCTATATTATGAAGTAATTGTACATGGTTGGGTTGATTGAGATTCAAGACCCTTGAAGGGCAAATGTATGAGGGTTTGTACCTCTTTATGAGAATTATGTATGAGATTGTGATTTACTTGAATAGTAATGATCCTTTATCCATTGTGTAGTTGTGGTATTGATGCAAGATCTATCTTCCCTATACCCTATACCCTATACACTTGATTATGCATGAAGTATGTATGTATGTCTATGATAAACTTGTTGTGTTTATTGAAAGGCCATTCTCATAAGCACACTATGAATACGTTGTGAAAGGTTTACTCACATGTTGATGATTCTAAGGTGAAAGGGCTTTCTCACTTAAGGAATTAATGAGCTATTATGATGATATGTTGACATGAGTGCCTAGTGCATTCTCTTATGAACATGAACTTAAGTAAAGACTTACTATGACTTTCTAAGGGAATTATGGTTAGCACCGAGTGGATATGAGTATGAGATGAGTTCCTTCACGCTAGTAGTTGGGTTCTCAATATAGTGCCACATCAGATGGAAACCTCCACGTTAGTAGTTAGGGTTTCTAGAAGCAATCTCCATATCCCATAACTATGTGCCCACATAGGTCTTAGCTAGTGGATCTACCTAGAAGCTAAAATGTACGTTCTACCTTAGGCAAGTAGGACACCTCTTTTCGGTGTGGGGGTAGAACATCGGATTCCATGTAGCTCACAGGTCTATGTCGGTTAATTTTATTCTTCCCTATATGATATGAATATGAACTATGGTAAGAACATGAACTTAAACTATGACTTCTTAAGGGGTACTACTTAGTGTGAGTGGGGGTATGGGACTTCACTTATGCATTGCACAAGTAGACTCTAAGAGGGGTTATGGTGAGGTTCTTTTATGTTATGATGGCTTATGGATTATGTATGAAAGATATGTATGAATGTTAAAGTTGATTTCACTTGTTGTAAGTTATGAACATGTGTGACTCTTTATTTATGTATGTTGACTATGAATAAGGCAAAGTAAGATATGTATGATGTTGGTAGCCTAAGGGTGACACTTAGCATTTGGTGAGGTTATGGGACTTTACCTTTGCATTGCACTAGTATGGCTTTGGGTTGCTTGTATGATTGGTTTGGCTTATGTTTCTTCATAAATGTGCATAATGGTTTTTAAACTTGGTAAAGGCATGATTTCAACTAAATATCCCTTTTATGCAGTTTTAAGGATTTTTGTGAATGGTGTCCATACTTAGTACATTATTTGTGCTAACCCATATATTCTACATTCTATAAGTGTAGGTTCCCGCCGTTGATACATTCTACTTTCTTCAAGCTAAGCTTGGGTCGACTATTCCCTAAGCTTGGTGAGTCCTCAAGTTCGAGGACAAGATGCTATTGTTTCTAGTTTCTATTGTACTTCCTACTTTGAGACTATTGTTGATGTAAAGGGATTTTTACCCTATTTGCACTCTTTATGCACTAGATGGTGATTGAGACAAGTCTAGATTTCCTATGTTCGTTTATGAAAAAGAAGTTGACTTTTATTGTAAAAGCTTTAAATTTTTTGCAATTATTCTATGTCTTTATGTTATGATTATGCTAATGGCTTGTATGAGAACCCTTTGGGGTCAAGTACGCCATGTTACTCCTAAGGGGGTAAGCCCGAGTTGTGACAAACTTGGTATCAGAGCATACGGTTATAGAATGATTCTAGGATTATGTCTCATGAACCACGTCTAGTAGAGTATTGTTCATAAGTGTGAAGCATGCCACACTTATCAATGAGAGGCTATAAGATGTTTAGGAACTCTCACTTCTTTCATTACTCTTTAGTCGTGCTTTGGAGTCCTAACTCTATGAAGTCCTTTCCTAACCCTTCTCTAGTGATTATAGGCAATGAACACAAGAAGAGGGAATGCAAGGAGGGTGCAAGAGGAGAATGTCAATGAGGGAGTTCCTCCCCAAGCTCCTCAAGCTCATATTGACTTATGCCTTAACAACTCAAGTCACTAGGGATACTAGATTTCAAGTGAACCCCAATACAAGTACAACTGCTTCAAGGATTAGGGATTTCACAAGAATGAATCCCCCTACGTTCTATGGCTCCAAAGTGGATAAAGATCCACAAGGGTTTATTGACGAAGTGTTTAAATTGCTTGATGCTATAGGTGTGTCTCCATGAGAGAAGGCGAAACTAGCCGCCTACCAATTGAAAGATGTGGCTCAAGTATTGTATGAGCAATGGAAGGATGAGAGAACCGTGAGAGTGGGCCCGGTTGATTGGGGAATGTTCAAGTCGGCCTTTCTTGATAGGTTTTTCCCACTAGAGTTGAGGGAGAGGAGGATGCAAGAATTCATCAACCTTCGCCAAGGAGGTATGAGTGTGAAGGAATATGGCCTTAAGTTCACCCAATTGTGTAAATATGCTCCAACCTTAGTGGCCGGCTCTAGGGCCAAGATGAACAAATTCGTTATGGGGATATCCGACTTGGTAGTCAATGAATGTCGTTCGGCAATGCTCATCCCAAGTATGAATATTTCACGTCTTATGGTTGATGCCAAGCAAATTGAGGAACAAAAGCTCAAACAAGTGAATAGAGAAGTAAAAAGGGTAAGGACCGATGAGGGGAATTCTTTCAAGGGGAAGTTTGAGGTTCAAGGTAAACCAAGGTTTAAGAAGAGGTTTTCCAACCAAGGCTTATCTAGCACTCCAAGGGTCAACAAATATAGGGTGTCTAACCTCGAGTCGTGACACTATTCTAGCAGAGAGAGTCTATCATGATTGTCTCGTTTCCGCCAATCACAAGAGTACCATGGATGATTTAACTGAGTTAGACATGGTAGATTTTCATGTCATTCTTGGTATGGACTGGCTTTAAGTCTGTTATGACTAAGTTGATTGTAAAACTCGAGTTGTTAAGTTTTAGTTTCCAAATGAGCCAGTCTTAGAGTGGAAAAGCAGTTTAGTAGTGCCTAAGGGTCGTTTCAATTTGTACCTTAAGGCAAGGAAGTTAGTTTCTAAGAGGTGTGTCTATCACTTAGTTCGAGTTAATGACTTTAGTATTGAGATACCTCCTATTCAATCAGTTGTAGTAGTAAAAGAGTTTCCAGAAGTCTTTTCGGATGATCTACCTGGAGTCCCTCCTGAGAGAGAGATAGACTTCGGTATATACCTTCTTCCAGATACTCGTCCTATATCTATTCCGCCATACAGAATGACACTAAAAAAGTTAAATGAACTTAAGGAATGGTTGAAAGTTCTCCTTGATAAGGGCTTTATTCGACCAAGTGTCTCACCTTGCGGTGCTCCGGTCTTATTTGTGAGGAATAAGGATGGTTCACTTAGGATGTGTATAGATTACCGTTAGTTGAACAAGGTTACCATCAAGAACAAATATCCTCTTCCGAGAATTGATGATCTTTTAGATCAACTTCAGGGTGCCCTCTGTTTCACTAAGATAGATCTCAGATCTGGCTACCATCAGTTAAGAGTAAGGGAATGTGATATTCCAAAGACAACTTTCAGAACCTGTTATGGTCATTATGAGTTTTTGGTCATGTCCTTTGGTTTGACTAATGCACCTGCAGTGTTCATGGACCTTATGAATAGAGTATTCACGCCTTATTTAAATATGTTTGTTATCATTTTCATTGATGATATTCTAATCTATTCGAGGAATGAGGAAGATCATACTAGTCATCTCAGAATAGTTCTTCAGACTTTAAAAGATAGGGAGTTATATGCCAAGTTCACTAAGTGTGAGTTTTGGCTTGAGTCTATGGCATTCTTAGGCCACATTGTGTCTGGAGAGGGAATTAAAGTTGATACTCAGAAAATTGAGGCAGTGTAGAACTAGCCTAGACCTACATATCCAATTGATATTAGGAGTTTCTTGGGTTTAGCTGGCTATTATAGGATGTTCGTAGAGGGGTTCTCATTTATTTCATCCCCTTTGACCAAGTTAACTCCGAAGACAGTGAAGTTTCAATGGTCTGAAGCTTGTGAGAAAAGCTTTCAGGAATTGAAAAAGAGGTTAACTACTGCCCCAGTATTGACCTTACCAGAAGGTACTCAAGGTTTTGTGGTGTATTATGATGCATCTAGAGTTGGTTTGGGTTGCATTTTAATGCAAAATGGCAAGGTTATAGCTTTTGCCTGCAGACAGTTGAAAGTTCATGAGAAGAATTACCCGATCCATGACTTAGAGTTGGCTGCTATAGTATTTGCTTTGAAGATATGACGTCATTATTTGTATGGTGTTCATGTTGATGTATTCACTGATCATAAGATTTTTCAGTATATGTTTACTCAGAGAGAGCTTAATATCAGACAAAAGAGGTAGTTAGAATTACTCAAGGATTATGACATGAGTATTCTTTATCACCCAGGTAAGGCTAATGTGGTTGCTGATGCTTTAAGCAGGTTGTCTAAGGGTAGTACCACTCATGTTGAGGAAGAAAAGAGAGATTTGGCAAAAGATGTGCATAGACTTGCACGCTTGGGAGTCTGACTAATGGATTCCACAGAAGGAAGAGTAGTGGTGATGAATGGGGCTGAATCATCATTAGTGTCAGAAGTAAAAGAGAAGCAAAAACAAGATCCCATTTTGCTTGAATTGAAGGCAAATGTTCATAAGCAAAAAGTAATGACTTTTGAATATGGGGGAGGTAGTGTATTGAGGCATCAAAGTAGATTGTGTGTACCAAGGGTGGATGAATTCCAAGAGAGGATCATGGAGGAAGCTCATAGATCCAAATATTCCATTCATTCAGGTTCCACAAAGATGTATCGCGATTTGAGAGAGGTTTATTGGTGGAATAGTATGCAGAAGGGCATTGCAGAGTTTGTTGCTAAGTGTCCTAATTGCTAACAAGTTAAAGTAGAGCACCAATGGCCTGGTGGTATGGCTCAGAATATAGAACTTCTGGAATGGAAGTGGGAGATAATCAATATGGATTTCATCACAGGTTTGCCAATGTCTCACAGGCGCATGATTCTATTTAGGTGATTACGGATCGAATGACCAAATCAGCCCACTTTTTGCCGGTAAAGACTACCCATTCAGCAGAGGATTATGACAGGTTATATATTCAGGAGGTAGTAAGACTTCATGGAGTCCCTGTTTTGATTATATCAGACAGAGGTAAATAATTTATTGCACAGTTTTGGAAGTCATTCCAAAAAGGCTTGGGTTCAAAGGTGAACTTAAGTACTGTTTTTCATCCTCAGACAGATGGTCAAGCAGAGCATACTATTCATATCTAAGAGGATATGTTGAGGGCTTGTGTGATTGATTTCAAAGGTAACTGGGATGATCACCTACCTCTTATTGAATTTGCTTACAACAATAGTTACCACTCTAGCATCCAAATGGCTCTTTATGAATCTCTTCAGGGGAGAAGATGCAGATCTCCTATTGGATGGTTTTAAGTTGGTGAAGCTGGGTTGATAGGACCTGATTTAGTTCATCAAGCTATGGAGAAGGTGAAAGTGATTCAAGAGAGGTTGAAAACGGCACAGAGTCGTCAGAAATCCTACACTGATGTTAGGATAAGGGAGTTAGAGTTTGAAGTAGATGATTGGGTATATCTTAAAGTTTCACCCACGTAAGGTGTTATGAGATTTGGTAAGAAGGGAAAGCTTAGTCCCCGGTATATTAGCCCTTACTGAATATCGAAAAGGGTAGGTAATGTAGCTTATGAGTTAGAGCTACCACAAGAGTTAGCTGCGGTTCATCCGCTATTTCACATCTCCATGTTGAAGAAGTGCTTGGGTGATCATTCATTGATCATTCAAACTGAAGATATTAGCGTCAATGATAGCTTATCTTATGAAGAGATTCCAGTTCAGATTCTAGATCGCCAAGTTTACAAGTTGAGGACTAGGAAAGTAGCATCAGTCAAAGTCCTTTGGAGGAACCAATTTGTTAAGGAAGCTACTTGGGAAGCTGATGAGGATATGAAGAAGAGATATTCACATCTCTTCAAATTCGGAGAAATTCCAGATCAATGTACTAATTCTCTTTTTAGTACTCTTTAACTTATGAGATTGCATGTTATATTTGGATTGATTGTTGGGTGTTTGAGCTGAATGTTAGATGTTACAGCCTTAGCCTACTAAGAGTAAGATCATTCGAGGAAGAATGTTCCCAAGGGGGAGATATTGTAACACCCCGTAACTAGAAAGAAATTAAAAAGTGGAAATAGTCATTTTTGGAAATAATATAAAATCTGGAAAATTTGTTATGTTGGATTTTGGTCAACTTCAAATGACTATAACTTCTAAATCATCATGATTTAGATGTGTTTCCAAATATCGTAGGAAAGATCTTGGAATAAGCTTTCCAACTCCACTGAGTTTGCGCGATTCTGAGTTCGTATGAGTGAGTTATGACCATTGGAAGTTAGGTTGTTCAAATAAGGAAATGTTCAATCCGGTTTTTTAAAGGGTAGTTTGGTCTTTTCCTTACCCAATTTATTTAATTTGTTTTAGCGAGTAAATTAAGGGTCAAAATTGAATTTGGTCAGCTTAGAAAAATTAGAATCTACGATAGGGCTTGGAGAAAAGAGGAGAAAGGAGAAGAAAGTTCAAGTTTCAACGTCTTCGTAAGGAATTGCTTGTGGAATTTGTCAAGGGGTAATCCCTACGAGGTATGTGAGATCACATAGCATTGGGTCCATTCATCCACACGCCAAACATGTTTAATTCAGCGATTTTCGACCTAAAAGAGTTAGAATTTGATATTCTTGAGTTGTTCTTGAATTGTTTCCATTCTTGAACTTACATGTGATTGATAGGTTTTCTTGAGACGTTTTAGCGATGTGAAGAGTTATTTCGAGTTAGATTCTAGTGTACATGCTTTGAGTATCTGAATCTAAGAAAATATTGAGAAAAGGATTTGATTTAAAATGATTTAGGATCAAAAAACAAGTTGAAAATTTCGTCAGACACACTTGGAAGGGCTAGGCGGGTCTTGCCCCCATAGCGCTAGAGAGGCTGGGGCGGCGCGCCTGCAGTGCTCCCAAAAAGAGCCCCAGAAAGTGGGGCTGGCGCGGCGCGCCCGTCTCATCGTTTTTCACCAGTTTTTCATCGTTTAGCCGATTTAAGTCCTTCTAAAGTGTTAGTACACTTTCCATTGATTATAACTACTCTAAATGACTACTAAACATCTATAAATCATCCATAAACATGACTCATATCGTTGAATCCATAAATTCAAATTCAAGGAAAGTTAAGAGCCAAGTCTAGGAAGTTCTTAGAGTCTTTTCAAGAAGTCTTTTGCAAATGCTTTTAACTTTGTTTTAAGTCTTAAAGTTCAAGTTGAGTAAAGAATAAAGAGTAAAGTTTGAAGTTCATTTCTTCAAAGATGTATATGGGGACTATGTATTCCCAAAGAGTTTAAAGTGTTTCACATTTAAATAAGAACGAAAATTGAGATTTCCAAAGAGCCTTTGAGCTAGTTTTTAGAAAAGAGTAAATGCTTTCATAATTAAGCAAGAAGGGAAACTTTGATTTCCAAGATAGCATTTGAGCTAAGTTTTTGAGCAACTATCTCAAATCACAGAAACAAGTACGTTTTTAAAACATAAGAGCTAGTATCATATTTTGGGAGTAGTATTGAGCACCGATATGGGGGAGAGTTCAGAAATCTCACAGCCCCCATAAACCATGTATCCATCATGGGTTGAAAAGGGTCATACTTTTTAGATGATTCCTTTAGTGCTTTTTAGCATAGACTAGTGGATCCACTTAGTAGTTCAGGTTCTATACCCTCGGCAAGGTATAGGACGACCCTTGCAGCATGAGGCAAAACGTTGTTTCATCACAATAGCTCTTACGTGATGGTTGTTGGTTAGAGAAACTCCCACAAAAGTAATTGTATCCTTATATACATAGTTTATTTGTATTTTTACATACATCTAACAGTTATATTGTATCTTTGAATACATTCAGAGTTAATATCCATGTTTTAAAAGCTTTTCTTTATATTACACTTGTTTTAAACAGCTTTATATTGAAATGAGTTCAGTTATGTTGAGTTGAGTTGAGTCAGTTAAGTTTTTCAGTTCCTTTCAAGTTTATGTCTTATTTTAGAATTCCCTCACATACTCATACATTCAATGTACTGATGTCATTTGGCCTGTATCTTATTATGATGCAGACACAAGTAACCAGGATCATCATCTAGTGCCTCGTTGATTCAGTTGAGCATTCAAAGTCAGTTGGTGAGCCTCATTGCTTTTCAGAGGGCTAATTTATTATCATTTGCTTTTTAGTATCTCATTTGTTAGGATGATCAGGGGTCTTGTCCCGACATCTATCTCAGTTGTTTTAGAGGCTTCATAGACAATCAGATGTTAGTTCTTCAATCTTTTCATTGTCATTACTTATGTTGAGAGTTGAGTTTGCCTTAATGGCCAGTTGAATGTTCCTTTATAACATTCCAGTTTATTACATAGATTTATCTTTGATGAATTAAGTCTTCCACTGAGTAAGTAAGTCAGGCCAAGGGTTCGCTTTAGGCCAGCAATGGTTCTCGAGTGCTACTCCAGCCCATGGTATAGACTCGGAGTGCGACAAACTTGGTATCAGAGCACATAGTTCAAGAGTCCTAGGGAGTCTATGAAGCCATGTTTGTAGGGTCCTAGTTATTGGTGTGAAGCGCACCACATCTATAATTAGGAGGCTACAACACTAAGGAAAAATTCTCACTTCTTTCACACTCATTTCGTGCGT
Organism: Solanum pinnatisectum; assembly: GCA_035578085.1. Lineage (NCBI taxonomy): Eukaryota > Viridiplantae > Streptophyta > Magnoliopsida > Solanales > Solanaceae > Solanum > Solanum pinnatisectum. The sequence continues at coordinate 36,730,693 of CM069083.1, forward strand.
TAGAGTTTGATCTCGAAAAAGTTTCCTTCTAATTCTGCTTACGTGTGTTTTTAGTTAATCATGCTTCCACGAAGATTTGTCAGAGGTCATCCTGCTAGGCGTAATGTTGAGGAGCAAGGGGTACCCAATGCACCTGAAGTGCAACCCCAAGGAGAAGTTACCAATGCTAAATTTAGGGAAGCATTTAGGATGCTAAGTCAAGCTCTGACTAATCAGGTTGCGCAACAAAGAGGGGCTCAATAGGAAGAGGCTGACACTTCAAGGATTCGTGAGTTCTTGAGGATGAACCCTCCAAGTTTCACTGGTTCAAGCATAACTGAGGACCCAGAGAACTTTATTGAGGAGCTGCAAAAGGTGTTTGATGTTATGCATGTTGCTGATACTAAGAGGGTGGGATTAGTTGTGTACCAAATGAAGGGTGTCACTAGGATTTAGTTTGATCAATGGAAGAAGAACCGAGCTGAGGATGCACCACCTGCGAGTTGGGCTTGTTTTGAAAAGGCTTTCTTGGGGTATTTATTTCCTCGAGAACTAAAAGAGGCTAAGGTACGAGAGTTCCTTACCCTTAAACAAGAGTCACTAAGTGTTCATGAATATGGGTTGAAGTTCACCCAACTATCCCGTTATGCTCCGGAGATGGTTGCGGATATAAGGAGTAAAATGAGTCTGTTTGTTGCTGGGTTGTCCCGTCTATCAAGAAAAGAGGGAAAGGCAGTGATGCTAATTGGGGACATAGATATATCAAGGTTGATGGTCTATGTGCAGCAGGTTCTGGAAGAGAAGCTAAGGGATAGAGAAGAGTTTAACAATAAGAGAGCTAAGACAGGGAATAAGTCCGGGCAGCAGAAAATTAATGCAAACTGGTCTTCTTTCCAACAAAAGCAAAAGGGACCTACTCCATCATTTGCTAGTGCACCTGCACCCAGAAACAAAGGTGAGTACAATAGTCAGAATTCGCAGTACTTCAGGGTTAGACCTGCCTAATCTCAAGGTAGTGTAGAACAAGGAGGTATCTGGGCTCCTGCATGTGGTAAGTGTGGAAGAACCCACCCAGGTAAGTGTCGCGATGGCTCCACAGGTTGTTTCAAATGTGGACTAGAGGGTCACTTTATGAAAGAGTGCCCTAAGAACCGACAAGGTAATGGGAATCAGGGCAATAGAGCTCAATCTTCATCAGTTGGCCCACCAGACAAGGTTGCACCTAGAGGAACTACTTTTAGCACTTGCAGAGGAGCAAACCGCCTCTATGCTATTACCAGCCGCCAAGAGCAAGAGGATTTGCCAGACATTGTCACTGGTATGATCCAAGTCTTTAGCTTTATTGTTTATGCCTTATTAGATCCAGGAGCGAGCTTATCTTTTGTAACTCCTTATGTTGCTATGAACTTTGAGATTATTCCTGAGCAACTTAGTGAACCATTCAGTGTTTCTACACCTATTGGTGAGTCTATTCTAGCAGAGAGAGTCTATCGTGATTGTCCCATTTACGTTAATCACAAGAGTACCATGGTTAATTTAATTGAGTTAGACATGGTAAATTTTGATGTCATTCTTGGTATGGACTGGCTTCTTGCCTGTTATGCTTCAATTGATTGTTGAACTTGAGTTGTCAAGTTTAAATTTCCAAATGAGCTAGTCTTAGAGTGGAAAAGCAGTTCAGCGATGCCTAAGGGTCGTTTTATTTCGTACCTTAAGGCAAGGAAGTTAGTTTCTAAGGGGTGTGTCTATCACTTAGTCCGAGTTAATAAATCTAGTGTTAAGATACCTCATATTCAGTTAGTTGTAGTAGTAAAAGAGTTTCCAAAAGTCTTTCACGATGATCTACCCGGAGTCCCTCCTGAGAGAGAGATAGACTTCGATATATACCTTCTTCCAGATACTCCTCCTATATCTATTCCGCCATGCAGAATGAAACCAACATAGTTAAATGAGCTTAAGGAACATTTCAAAGATCTCCTTGATAAGGGATTTATTTGACCAAGTGTCTCACCTTGGAGCACTCCGGTCTTATTAGTGAGGAAGAATGATGGTTCCCTTAGGATGTGTATAGATTACCATCAGTTGAACAAGGTTACCATCAAGAACAAATATCCTCTTCCAAGAATTGATGATCTTTTCGATCAACTTCAGGGTGCCACCTGTTTCTCTAAGATAGATCTCAGATATGGCTACCATCAGTTAAGAGTAAGGGAATGTGATATTCCAAAGACAGCTTTCAGAACCCGTTATGGTCATTATGAGTTTTTGGTCATGTCCTTTGGTTTGACTAATGCACCTATAACGTTCATAGACCTTATGAATAGAGTATTCAAGCCTTATTTAGATATGTTTGTTGTCATTTTCAGTGATGACATTCTAATCTATTCGAGGAATGAGGAAGATCATGCTAGTCATCTCAAAATAGTTCTTCAGGCTTATAAAGATAGGGAGTTATATGCCAAGTTCTCTACGTGTGAGTTTTGGCTTGAGTTTGTGGCATTCTTAGGCCACATTGTGTCTGGAGAGGGAATTAAAGTTGATAGTTAGAAAATTGAGGCAGTGCAGAACTAGCCTAGACCCACATCTCCAACTGATATTAGGAGTTTCTTGGGTTTAGCTGGCTATTATAGGAGGTTCGTAGAGGGGTTCTCATCTATTTCATCCCCTTTGACCAAGTTAACTCAGAAGACAGTGAAGTTTTAATTGTCTAAACCTTGGTGAAAACATCTTTTAGGAATTGAAAAAGAGGTTAACTACTGCCCTAGTATTGACCTTACCAGAAGGTACTGTATTGTCATGCATCTAGAGTTGGTTTGGGCTGCGTTTTAATGCAGAATGGCAAAGTTATAGCTTATGCCGGCAGACAGTTGAAAGTTCATGAGAAGAATTACCCAATCCATGACTTAGAGTTTGCTGCTGTAGTATTTGCTTTGAAGATACATCATCATTATTTGTATAGTGTTCATGTTGATGTATTCACTGATCACAAGAGTCTCCAGTATATGTTTACTCAGAGAGAGCTTAATCTCAGATAAAAAAGGTGGTTAGAATTACTCAAGGATTATGATATGTATATTCTTTATCACCCAGGTAAGGCTAATGTGGTTGCTGATGCTTTAAGCAGGTTGTCTATGGGTAGTACCGCCCATGTTGAGGGAGACAATAGAGAGTTAGCGAAAGATGTGCATAGACTTACACGCTTGAGAGTCCGACTAATGGATTCCACAGAAGGATGAGTAGTGGTAATGAATGGGGATGAATCATCATTAGTGTCAGAAGTAAAAGAGAAGCAACACCAAGATCCCATTTTGCTTGAATTGAAGGCAAATGTTCATAAGAAAAACGTAATGGCTTTTAAACAGGGGGAAGATGGTGTATTGAGGTATCAAGGTAGATTGTGTGTACCAAGGGTGGATGAACTCCAAGAGAGGATCATGGAGAAAGCTTATAGCTCCAGATATTCCATTCATCCTGGTTCCACAAAGATGTATCGCGATTTGAGAGGGGTTTATTGGTAGAGTAGTATGAAGAAAGGCATTGCAGAGTTTGTTGCCAAGTGTCCGAATTGCCATCAAGTTAAAGTGGAGCACCAAAGGCCCAGTGGTATGGCTCAGAATATAGAACTTCTGTAATGGAAGTGGGAGATGGTCAATATGGATTTCATCACAGGTTTGCCAATGTCTCGCAGGCGCATGATTCTATTTAGGTGATTGTGGATCGAATGACCAAATCATTCCACTTTTTGCTGGTAAGACTTCCCATTCAGCAAAGGATTATGCCAGGTTATATCTTCAGGAAGTATTAAGACTTCATGGAGTCCCCATTTCGATTATATCAGATAGAGGTGCACAATTTATTGCACAGTTTTGGAAGTCATTCCAAAAAGGCTTGGCTTCAAATGTGAACTTAAGTACTGCTTTTCATCCTCATACAAATGGCCAAACAGAGCGCACCATTTAGACCTTAAAGGATATGTTGAGGGCTTGTGTGATTGATTTCCAAGGTAATTGGGATGATCACCTAACTCTTATTGAATTTTCTTACATCAATAGTTACCATTCTAGCATCCAAATGGCTCCTTATGAAGTTGTTTATGGGAGAAGATGTAGATCTCATATTGGATGGTTTGAAATTGGTTAAGCTGGGTTGATAGGACCTAATTTATTTCATCAAGCTATGGAGAAGGTGAAAGTGATTCTAGAGATGTTAAAAACAGCGCAGAGTCGTCAGAAATCCTACACTGATGTTAGGAGAAGGGAGTTAGAGTTTGAAGTAGATGATTGGGTATATCTTAAAGTTTCACCCACGAAAGGTGTCATGAGATTTGGTAAGAAGGGGAAGCTTAGTTCCTGGTATATTGCCCTTACAGAATATCGAAAAAGGTAGGTAATGTAGCTTATGAGTTGGAGCTACCACAAGAGTTAGCCGCGGTTCATCCGGTCTTTCACATATCCATGTTGAAGAAGTGCTTGGGTGATCATTCATTGATCATACCGACTGAAGATATTAACATCAATGATAGCTTATCTTATGAAGAGATTCCGGTTCAGATTCTAGATCGCCAAGTTCGGAAGTTGAGGACTAAGAAAGTTGCATCAGTCAAAGTCCTTTGGCGGAACCAATTTGTTGAGGAAGCTACTTGGGAAGCTGAGAGGGATATTAAGAGTAGATATCCATATCTCTTTGAATCCGGAGAAATTCCAGATTAAGGTATTAATTCTCTTCTTAGTACTTTTTAACTTATGAGATTGCAAGTTGTATTTGCATTACTTGTTGGATGTTTGAGCTGAATGTTAGATGTTACACCCTTAGCCTACTAAGAGTAAGCTCATTCTAGGATGAATGTTCCCAAGAGAGAGATATTGTAACACCCCATAACTAGAAAGAAATTAAAAAGTGGAAATAGTCATTTTTGGAAAGAATATAAAATCTTGAAAATTTGTTACGTTTGTTAAGTTGGACTTTGGTCAACTTCAAATGACCATAACTTCTAGCTCAGGATGAGTTAGGTGTCTTTCCAGATATCGTAGGAAATATCTTGGAATAATCTTTCCAATTCCGCCGAGTTTACGCGATTCTGAGTTAGTATGAGTGAGTTATACCCATTGGAAGTTGGGTTGTTCATATACGAAAATGTCCAATCCGGATTTTTAAAGGGTAGTTTAGTCTTTTCCTTACCCAATTTATTTAATTTGTTTTAGTGAATTAATTAAGGATCAAAACTAAATTTGGTCAGTTTAGAAAAATTGGATATCTACGCTAGGGCTTGGAGAAAAGAGAAAAGAGGAGAAAGGAGAAGAAAGTTCAAGTTTCTACGTCTTCGTAAGAATCACTTGTGGAATTCATCAAGGGGTGATTCCTATGAGGTATGTGAGATCACATAGCATTGGGTCCATTCTAAAGTGTACAAACACTTTCCATTGATTCTAACTACTCTAAATGGCTTCTAAACATCTAGAAATCATCCAGAAACATGAATCATAACCTTGAATCTATAAATTCAAATTCAAGGAAAGTCAAGATCCAAGTCATGGAAGTTTCAAGAAGTCTTTTGCAAATGCTTTTAACTTTGTTTTAAGACTTAAAGTTCAAGTTGAGTAAAGAGTAAAGAGTAAAGTTTGAAGTTCATTTCTTCAAAGAAGTATATTGGGACTATGTATTCCCAAAGAGTTTAAAATGTTTTCACATTTAAATAAGAATGGAAATTGAGATTTCCAAAGAGCCTTTGAGCTAGTTTTCAGAAAAGAGTAAATGCTTTCACAATTAAGCAAGAAAGGAAACTTTGATTTCCAAGATAGCCTTTGAGCTAAGGTTTTGATCAATTATCTCAAATCATAGAAAGAAGTATGTTTTTAAAACATAAGAGGTAGTATCATATTTTGGGAGTAGTATTGAGCACCGATATAGGGGAGAGTTCAGACAACTCACAGCCCCCATTAACCATGTAGCCATCATAGGTTGAAAATGGCCATACTTTTTAGATGATTCCTTTAGTGTTTTTTAGCATAGACTAGTGGATCCACTTAGTAGTTTAGGTTCTATACCCTCAACAAGGTATAAGACGGCCCTGGCAACGTGAGGCAAAACGTTGTATGATCACAATGGATCTTATGTGATGGTTGCCATTTAGAGAAACTCCCACAGAAGTAATTGTATTCTTATATCTTTGTATTTTAACATACATCTCAGAGTTATATTGTATATTTGCATACATACAGAGTTGACATTTATGTTTTGAAAGCTTTTCTTTATATTGCACTTGTTTTAAATTGCTTTATATTGACATGAGTTTAGTTATGTTGAGTTGAGTTGAGCCAGGTAAGTTCTTCAGTTCCTTTCAAGCTTATGTCTTGTTTTATAATTTTCCTCGCATACTCGTACATTCAATGTACTTATGTCATATGGCCTGCATCTTATTATGATGCAGACACAGGTAACCAGGATCATCATCCAGCTCCTCGTTGATCCAGTTGAGTATTCAGAGTCAGTTAGTGAGCCTCCTTTCTTTCCAGAGGACTCCTTTGTTATCATTTGCTTTTTAGTATCTCATTTGTTAGGATGATTGGGGGTCTTGTTCCGACATCTATCTCAGTTGTTTTAGAGGATTCATAGACAGTCAGATGTTAGTTCTTCAGTCTTTTCATTGTCATTATCTTATGTTGAAATTTGAGTTTGCCTTAATGGCCTGTTGAATGTTCCTTTATAACATTCTAGTTTATTACATAGATTTATCTTTGTTGAGTTAAGTCTTCCGCTGAGTAAGTAAGCCAGGCCAAGAGCTCTCTTGGGGCTAGCAATGGTTCTCGAGTGCCAGTCCCGCCCAAGGTGTAGGCTCGGGGTGTGACAATATTGGTGGAATAGTATGAAGAAAGATATTGCTGAGTTCGTTGCTAAATGCCCGAATTGTTAACAAATAAAAGTAGAGCACCAACGGCCCAGTGGTATGACTCATAATATAGAACTTCCAGAATGGAAGTGGGAGATGATCAATATAGACTTTATTACAAGTTTACCACGGTCTTGCAGGCAACATGATTCGATTTGGGTGATTGTAGATAGAATGACTAAATCAACCCATTTCTTGCCATTAAAGACTACCTATTCAGTAGAAGATTATGCCAAGTTGTATATTCAAGAGGTAGTCAGACTACATGGAGTTCCAGTGTTGATTATTTCAGATATAGGTGCCCAATTTACTGCACAATTTTAGAAGTCATTCCAAAAAGACTTGGGTTCAAAGGTGAACTTGAGTACTGCTTTTCATCCTCAGACAGATGGTCAAGCAGGGCACACTATTCAAACTTTATAAGATATATTGAGGGCTTGTGTGATTGATTTCAAAGGTAATTGGGATGATCACCTACCTCTCATTGAGTTTGCTTATAACAATAGTTACCACTCTAGCATCCAAATGGCTCCGTATGAGGCTCTTTATGGGAGAAGATGCAGATCTCCTATTGGATGGTTTGAGGTTAGTGAAGCTGGGTTGATAAGACCAGATTTAGTTCATGAAGCTATGGAGAAAGTGAAGGTTATTTAAGAGAGGTTGAAAACAACACAGAGTCGTCAGAAATCCTACACTGATGTTAGGAGAGGAGACCCAGAGTTTGAAGTAAATGATTGGGTATACTTGAAGGTTTAACCCATGAAAAGTGTTATGATATTTGGTAAGAAGGGGAAGCTTAGTCCCCAGTATATTGGTCTGTACAGAATATCCAAGAGTATTGGTAATATAGCTTATGAGTTAGAGCTACCCCAAGAGTTAACAGCGGTTCATCCAGTGTTTCACATCTCTGTTTTAAAAAAGTGTATGGGCGATCCTTCACTAATAATACCAAGTGAAGATATTGGTATCAAGGATAGCTTGTCTTATGAGGAGATTCCTGTTCAGATTCTAGACCGCCAGGTTCGCATGTTGAGAACCAAGGAAGTAGCATCAAACAAAGTTCTGTGGAGAAATCAGTTTGTTGAGGAAGCTACTTGGGAAGCTAAGGAGGATATGAAGAAGAAATATCCACATCTCTTTGAGCCCAGAGAAATTCCAGATCAAGGTACTAATTCTCTTCTTAGGACTATTTAATTGATATACTGAATGTGTTAGATTTGCTTGTTGGGTGTTTGAGCTTAATATTAGATGTTACGCCCTTAACCTACTAAGAGTAATCTCATTCAAGAATGAATGTTCCCAAGGGGGAGATATTGTAACACCCTGCTATTTGAAAAAGCTAAAAATTAGAAAGAACCGTTTTTGGAAAGAATGAAAAACTGAAATTTGGCAAGTCATGTTAAGTATGAGTTTAGGGTCAACTTCAAATGACCATAACTCCTAGTATAGGATGAGTTAGGTGGGCTACACATATCAAATGAAATGTCTTTCAATTATCTTTCCAACGCCACTGAGTTTACTAGTTTTCAAGTTCGTATGAGGGATATATGCCCGTTTGAAGTCTGGCTGTCTAAAGGAAAGTCACCCAAAATTTTAAGGGTATTTTGGTCTTTTCATTACCCAATTAAATAAATACATTTTTAGTAAATTATTTGGGGTCTAAACTAAGTTAGTTCAATTTACGCAATTAAGAATTACGCTAGGGCTTTTAGAGAGGAGAAAAGAGGAGAAAAGTCAAGGCGTTCTTAGAGATTTCTTGCAGAATCGAAGTCATTTCGCCAAGGGCTGATCCCTAAAGAGGTATGTGAGACTTTCATAGCATTTGGTTCGTTCACCCACGCGTCAATCATGTTTGGTTCAGCGAAATTCGTTCTAGAAAGTTGAAAGTAGATGATTTTGAATTATGTTCTTGAATATTGGCTTTTGTTCTTGAATTAAGTTGGGATTGTTGAGTTCTTGAGGAAATCATATCAATTTTAGAGTTATTTATGAATAGATTATGGGTATCTGAATCTAAAGAGGAATTGAGAAAAATAATCGAACTTAGGCGAATTGGGGTTAGAAAACGAAGAAGGAAAAAGTCGGGCAAATATGGCTGTCGCGGACCTGTTCCTCAGGATTGGAACTTTTCTCTCTACGTCCCAGAGAGGTTGCGGACCCTACTGCCTCAAAATTTATTTTGCAATCAAATATTTAAATGCATCTCCGCGACACGGACTAGCTTCCAAACATTGATTTCTTGATTGTTTCTTATGTTTAACTATCTAAAAACACTCCTAAACATCACGAGATCTTTCCTATCACAAATCACAACCTTGAATCCATAAATTTCAAATTCAAGGAAAGTTAAGAGCTAAGTCTAGAGAGTTCTTAGAGTCCTTTCAAAAGTCTTTTGCACGTGATTTAAACTTGTTTTAAGACTTGAGTACAAAATAAAGAGTAAAGTTCATTTCTTCGAAAGAGTATATGGGGACTATATATTCCCAAAGATTAAATGTTTTCACATGTAATCAAGAAAGGAAACACCGATTTCCAAAAGAGCCTTTGAGCTAGTTATCAGTAAAGAGTAAATGTTTTCACATTTAATCAAGTGAGGAAACACTGATTTCCAAGAGATCCTTAGGGCTAGTTTTTAAGCAATTAACTCAAACCACAGAAAGAGTTATATTTTTAAACATATGAGCTAGTTATATTTTGGTTGTAGTATTGAGCACTGATATGGGGGAGAGTTCAGACAGCTCACAACCCCCATAAACCATGTAGCCAACGTGGGTAGAAAAGGGTCATACTTTTTAGATGATTCCTTAGTACTTTGTAGCATAGACTAGTGGATCCACTTAGTAGTTAGATTCTATACCCCCGACAAGGTATAGGACGGCCTTGGCAGCGTGAGGCAAAATGATATATCATCACATAGCTCTTAAGTGATGGTTGTCAATTAGAGAAACTCCCACAATTATATTTTGTATTCTTATATACACAAAGATTACTTGTATTTTCACATACAAATAGAGTTTAAATTGTACCCTTGCATACAAACTAAGTTACCATTGTATTTCTAAATACACAGAGTAGTTATCCATGTTTTAAAAGCTTTTCTTTATATAGGCTTGTTATTATTACTTTATATTGAAATGAGTTAAGATGAGTTTAGTTGAGACCAGGTATGTTCCTCCAGTTCCTTTCAAGCTTATGTCTTGTTTTAGTATTCCCCTCGCATGCTCGTACATTCAATGTACTGATGCCATTTGGACTGCATCATTTTATGATGCAGATACAGTTAACTAGGATCAACATCCAGTGCTTCGTTGATCCAGTTAAGCACTCAGAGTCAGTTGGTGAGCCTCCTTGTTTTTGGAGGATACCCTTTTATTGCTTTATTATTCTAGTTATTTGAATGTCGTGGGTCTTGTCCCGACGTCCATATCAGTTGTTAGAGGCTTCATAGACAATTAGTTTTTAGTTCTTTAGTCTTGTTAGACCCTTTTTAGTTTGTCTTCCGAATCATTCCACGAATAATATTCAATCTTCTTCGAGTTGAATTCCACATATTTTTTAAACTAAGGTTTTCAAAATTCACGACTAGAAAGTAGCCAGTTCCATGGAATTCAAGAAAGTTCGACATTTATCGTTGAAAACTCAACAAACAATCAAGTATTTTTTTTTTATTGTCAATTATTTTATTTGTTTGGATGAGACATTCGTAAATCTCGATTAGAAGAGTGGGTAGTTTTTTTTTTTTCCCAATGAAAGCAGTGAAATCTTTGTATGTATTGAGATTTTTAACTTTTTAAGATGTTTTGTATCCAATCTATGATTTAGAAAGAAAGAAAGTGCGTGCTTTTTTTAGTTTCGTAGCTGATGTTTTTTTAATGCAGAAAATATATTGTATCCCATTACGTTAATGTAATTAGTAACAATTTTGGGATACAGTCATAACAACTTTTGTGTTATATTGGACATCATAATACAAGGAAGGAAAATACATAAATTAATATTGATTTGTAGTGAGTGTTGGATACAATTAAGTATTGGATACAATTTTATACTTTTAGCTAAAAGATGAAATCTTTGTATGTGTTGAGAATTCTGTATGTATTGTGTGCGTGTTTTTTTTTTGTTTTGTAGCTTGTGATGTTTGAACGCACATGATAATTGTATCCCATTACATTTATGTAATTAGTAACTACTTTGGGATACAATTGATTATTGGATATGATTTTATGTTTTAGCTAAAAAATGAAAACTACATAAAATTATCTAATAATGCATTCTGGAAAAAAAGTTTGTAATACAAATTGTGCTTAATATATGAATAACAATATATATTTGTTAATGTAGTCATGGGAAGAATTAGTTTTCTAATCATGCATTCTGGAAGGTGGAACGAAGAGAATCGCTACATTGATTACACTATAGAAGTAATGATGTTGAAAGAATATGTGACACTTAGAGATTTATTGGATTAGTTGCTTGTTTGGCTCCATCAATCAACTGTTTCTTCGTCCTTTTTTTTAATAGGAGACGGTGAAGAATCAACTTTTCCTTTTCTTTTGTCCTTTATTATTGGTGGAGGAGGTTCTTGAAAATCATCATCAGAATATTTTTCATAACTTGTGGAATCATCGTCTGATGAATCAGAATACTGACCTTCAACTTGATTTTCGATACCCTCCGATGGCAATTGCAATATTGAAAGTTTCCTCTGAGTAGGTGTAATGTTCCTGAATTTAAACTGAACCAAACAAACTTTATTACTATTTATCATATAAATGATGATAAAAGTAGACAAATTAAATTATATTAAATATAGATATAAATTAAATACATTGTTGTTAACATCATTGAATATGGTATCCATTAGTTTCTTGTATCTTGGTTTCACTTCAACCATGCAAGTTGAGTAACCTCAAAATATGGTCATCAATCTTTCGAGCAACTTGGATATCGATACTTGAGTTGCACTCGTATAACCATACTTGAATGACAATTGGCATGCCACCAATTATGTAAAACTTTTTTGAGCTATCAAACTTCTTGCTCAAACTCTTCATCAACAAGTGAAATGCTTTCTTACCCCATGGGTTATGACTGCACCTTGCACTTTCAACCAGATCAAAATATAGTCTGGAAACTTTTTTGGTTCTTTTTTCAGCAGAGAAAATAACTGTTTGGTTAAAAAATAAGATGGTAAACTTCAAGCCATCCTGGTCATTATCTCCCCACACTTTGCCCTGAAATCTCTCCATTATATTTATTTTTTTGAATCAATTTAACACCCCTAAAATACTGACTCATCAACCTATTCAGTGTTTGTGTGTCGAATTTGAAATTTTTTTCATCACTAAAACAATTTAATCCACTAATCAAAGCGAATTCTCTTAGCGTGAAACGAAGAATAGATTCATTGACACGTATGATAAATTCTTTTTTAGAACTGCAATTGAGTTCTAAAGTCATATCAACACCTATGTATTTGTTCATGTGTACAACATCTATGAATTTGCTTGTAGTGACCAAAACAAGTGCTCTCACGAAACACCTTTTATACATGCTCATGTAATTAGCTTTAATGTCATTGTTAAAGACGTACTTAAAATGTGGAGCTTTTGTAGGTGGATTTTTAACATAAAAATCATTTGTCTGCACATGTTCAAGTAAATGAATACATATATGTATAATTACTGATATATAAATGTATTACTAAAAAAATACAATAAGAGATATTATAAATACGCAAAAATAGAATACAATCTGAAAAATTGATACATAATTACTTCTATACAAACGTATTCTAATTTATGAATATGAAACAGATCACAAATTAATACTAACAAAAAATATATACTGAAATCATACTAATATACAATAATAAAGAGTATAATGTACTAAAGAATATATAAACATAAGACATAATGGATCTAATAAATTTCATATAATGGATACAGAAAGAAGCTGATAGAAAGCTTTTCTTTATAATGCATTTATATTATTGCTTTATATTGAAATGAGTTGAGATGAGTTTAGTTGAGACCAGGTATGTTCCTCCAATTGCTTTCAAGCTTATGTCTTGTTTTAGTATTCCCCTCGCATGCTCGTACATTCAATGTACTGATGCCATTTGGACTGCATCATTTTATGATGCAGATACAGTTAACTAGGATCAGCATCCAGCACTTCGTTGATCCAATTGAGCACTCAGAGTCAGTTGGTGAGCCTTCTTGCTTCTGAAGGATACCCTTTTATTGCTTTATTATTCTAGTTATTTGAATGTCGTGGGTCTTGTCTCGACGTCCATATCAGTTGTTAAAGGCTTCATAAACAATTAGTTTTTAGTTCTTTAGTCTTGTTATTTCAGTTGTGTTGATTATAAGACTTGATTTGCCTTATGGGCTAATTGAATGTTTTATTTTATAAATATTCTAGTTAGTTCATGAGTTGTCTATGTTGAGTAAATTCTTCCGATGAGTAGTAAGTGAGGCCAAGGGTTCTGTTGGTGCCAGCAATGGTTTTCGAGTGTCAGTGCTGCCCAGCGTGTAGGCTCGGGGCATGACAGAACCAACTTTTCCTTTTCTTTTGTCCTTTACTAGTGGTGGAGGAGGTTCTTGAAAATCATTATCGGAATATTTTTCATATCTTTTTGAATAATCTGAATCATTGTTAGATGAATCAGAATACTGACCTTCGACTTGATTTTCTATACCCTCTGGTGGAAATTGCAATACTGAAAATTTCCTTGGAGTAGGTGTAATGTTCCTAAATTTAAGCTAAAACAAACAAAATTTGTTACTATTTATAATATAAACGATAATAAAACTAGAAAAATTGAATTATATTAAATATATATAAATTAAATACCTTGTTGTTAACATGATATTCATTAGTTTCTTGTATCTCAGTTTCACTTCAACCGCTTGCCAATTGAGTAACCTCGAAATATGGTCATCAACCTTTTGAGCAATTTGGATGTCGATACTTGAAATGCCCTCGTATAACCATACTTGAACGACAATTGGCATGCCACCAATTTTGTAAAACTTTTTTGAGCTATCCAACTTCTTGCTCAACCTCTTCATCAACAAGTGGAATGCTTTCTTACCCATGGGAAATGATTGTACCTACCATTTTCAACCAGATTAAAATGTAGTCAGGGAACTTTTTAGGTTCTTTTTTCACCAGAGAAATAATTGTTTGGATGAAAAATAAGATGGAAAACTTCAAGCCATCCTGATTGTTATCACCCAACACTGTGGCCTGAAATATCTCCATTAGATCTATTTTTCGGATCAATTTAACACCCCGAAAATACTGACTCCTCAACCTATTTGGTTCTTGAGTGTCGAATTTGTAATCTTTTTCATCACTTACACAATTTAATCCACTAATCAAAGCGAATTATCTTAACGTGAAATGAAGAATAGATCCATTGGCAGTATGATAAATGCTTTTTTAGAACTGCAATTGGTTCTAAAGTCATACAACACCTATGTATTTGTCATGTGCACAACATCTATGCATTTGCATGTATTGACCAAAACAAATGATCTCACGAAACACCTTATATACATGCTCATGTAAATATTTAATCAAGTTAGATTTAATGTCATTGTTAAAGACACACTGGAAATGTGGAGCTTTTGTAGGCTAATTTTTTAACATAAAAATCATTTGCCTTCATATGTTCAAGTAAATGAATACATATATGTATAATTACTGATATATAAATGTACTTAAAAAAATACAATAAGAGAAACTACAAATACGCAAAAAATAGAATACAATCTGAAAAGTGATACATAATTACTTCTATACAAACACATTCTGATTTATGAATATGAATTATATCACAAATTAATACAAAAAAAAATACATATCGAAATCATACTAATATACAAAAATAAAGAATATAATGTACTAAAGGATATATAAGCATAAGACATAATGGATCTAATAAATTTCATATAATGGATACAAAAAGAAGTTGATAGAATACAATATATTATATGACTACGTAATATATGTATACAACTTATTCGGAACAAATATTTGAGCTAGTAGAATACAATATATGTTATCACTAATCACATATACATAAAGTATCTAATTTACAAAAATCATATTTGAAAAAAGAACTCTTTGGGTGACTATAACAATAAAAAATAAACTCAATTTCTAAAAATATATATAAATATGTGTTAGTGGGCAAGATGATACACATTATGAATACAATTGTGTGTTAGATAAAAAAAACAGAGCAATATACCAAAAAATACAAATATTGTTTATGTACATTCAACTTGTACAATCAAAAACAAACATGCAAACACAAAATTAACTACAACTACATAACATTCAAAATATTTTTAAATAATATTGTGAAAACATAATTTAACACCTCTTAATCGCTTTGATGGACCAAAAGTAGTACTTCATCACTTTGAACTTGACCTTGCTCATCAGAATTTTCAAAACTCATAACTCTCTATTTTTTGGACTGCTCTCTTGCGCCATTTTTAGCAGCAGAGCCTACATTTTCGAGCAATCCTTGGGTAATACATAAATCAAACGAGGAAAATTTCCCAAAAATTTGAATATTATTTGGTATACCTCTTGTAATTCTCATTGGTTCAGACACTGTAGACAGACAAATGCTTTCCCCAACCATAAAAATCAAACACAATTTGTAAAAATGCTAATATAGATTCTACTAAATCTGAAATATAAAACAATATCATAAAAAAATCAAAAAACATTGTTTAAAATACTATATATCCGAAATATATAAATATTTGATGAATCTGTAAACAAACTCAGATAAAAATTGAAAAAATGACAAAAAATTCGTAATATATAAAATTTGAAATTCAACATAATTTGTGATTTTGCAAACAAACTCTCAAGAAATCTCACTAAATAATTGGTGACTTCAAAATTACATTTATCAATTGAGAAATTTCTTGAATTAATTAAGAGATCTGAATAAACTGGGAGAAACTTGAATTATTAGTTCTTCTTGAACAATGAGGGAGAGAACAATGGTGAAAAGTTGATGAAAAAAGAAAAAATGTGAAAACATGAAGATGGGGAAAAAAAATTACTAGGGCTGAAACCTAGGAAGAAGTGTAATAGGTAGTGGATGTATTTTTTATCTTTTTTACAGGTCAATGGTGTAGAAGTTGGTCCAATGTTGGACTGTTTTGAGATATAAAAGGAAAGAAAAATATTAATATTTGGATACAAATTATTTTCTAAAAATATTGATATTTTGACATTTTAAATAACTATTTTAAAGTGTAGATATTTTTACTAATTATGTTAGGGATTGTGACTAGTTTGCTAATAAATTTTCAAAACAATAATATTTTAGCTTCTAATGGGACCCCTTATCCATAGTTTCACTATTTATTTAAAATGTCTATATTTTAGTTTGTTAATGGTTGAGTTATGTATTTTTTTATTTTGATTAATTTGAAAAAATACAAATATTTAACAACAGAATAGAGAAAATCATGGGATAGAATATTTCAAAAAAGGTAAAAGAAAATATTAAATTTAACATCAATTACGTATTCAAAGAGATATGTTGTCATTTTTCTTTCGGGCGTTTTTTCCTCTCTTCTTAAAAATTTCAAAAACTTTTTTTGAAAGTAGTAGTTTGTCTTCCGAATCATTCCACAAATAATATTCAATCTTCTTCGAGTTGAATTCGACATATTTTTTAAACTAAGGTTTTTAAAATTCACGACTAGAAAGTAACCAGTTCCACGAAATTCAGAAAGTTCGATATTTATCGTTGAGAACTCAACAAACAATCAAGTATTTTTTTATTGTCAATTATTTTATTTGTTTGGATGAGATATTAGTAAATCCCGACTAGAAGAGTGGGTAGTTTTTTTTTCTAATGAAAGCAGTGAAATCTTTGCATGTATTGAGATTTTTAACTTTTTAAGACATTTTGTATCCAATCTATGATTTAAAATGAATGGAAGTGCGTGATTTTTTTAGTTTCGTAGCTGATGTTTTTTTAATGCAGAAAATATATTGTATCCCACTACGTTAATGTAATTAGTAACAATTTTGGGATACAGTCATAACAACTTCTGTGTTATATTGGACATCGTAATACAAGGAAGGAAAATACATAAATTAATATTGATTTGTAGTGAGTGTTTGATACGATTAAGTATTGGATAAATTTTAGCTAAAAAGATGAAATCTTTGTATGTATTGAGAATTTTGTATGTAATGTGTGCGTGTTTTTTTTTGTTTTGTAGCTAGTGATGTTTGAACGCACATGATAATTGTATCCCATTACATTTATGTAATTAGTAACTACTTTGGGATACAATTGATTATTGGATATGATTTTATGTTTTAGCTAAAAAATGAAAACTACATAAAATTATCTAATAATGCATTCTGGAAAAAAAAAGTTTGTAATACAAATTGTGCTTGATATATGAATATCAATATATATTTGTTAATGTAGTCATTGGTAGCATTAGTTTTCTAATCATGCATTCTGGAAGGTGGAACGAAGAGAATCGCTACATTGATTACACTATAGAATCAATTATGTTGAAAGAATATGCGATATTTAGAGATTTATTGGATTAGTTGCTTGTTTGGCTCCTTCAAGCAACTGTTTCTTCGTCCTTTTTTTAATAGGAGACGGTGAAGAACCAACTTTTCCTTTTCTTTTGTCCTTTATTATTGATGGAGGAGGTTCTTGATAATCAACGTCAGAATCTTTTTCATAACTTGTTGAATCATCTGAATCATCATCTGATGAATTAGAATACTGACCTTCAACTTGATTTTCGATACCCTCCGATGGCAATTGCAATATTGAAAGTTCCCTTTGAGTAGGTGTAATTTTCTTGAATTTAAACTGAACCAAACAAAATTTGTTACTATTTATAATATAAATGATAATAAAAATAGACAAATTAAATTATACTAAAATACAAAAAAATTAAATACCTTGTTGTTAACATCATTGAATATGGTATCCATTAGTTTCTTGTATCTCGGTTTCACTTCACCCATGCCAGTTGAGTAAACTCAGAATATGGTCATCAACCTTTGAGCAACTGGAATGTCAATACTTGAGTTGCACTTGTATAACCATACTTGAATGACAATTGGCATGCCACCAATTATGTAAAACTTTTTTGAGCTATCAAACTTCTTGCTCAAACTCTTCATCAACAAGTGAAATGCTTTCTTACCCCATGGGATATGACTGCACCTTGCGCTTTCAACCAGATCAAACTGTAGTCTGGAAACTTTTTTGGTTCTTTTTCAGCAGAGAAAATAACTGTTTGGTTAAAAAATAAGATGGTAAACTTCAAGCCATCCTGATCATTATCACCCCACACTTTGCCCTGAAATCTCTCCATTATATTTATTTTTTCGAATCAATTTAACACCCCAAAAATATTGACTCATCAACCTATTTGTTTTTTAAGTGTCGAATTTGAAATCTTTTTCATCACTAAAAAAATTTAATCCACTAATCAAAGCGAATTCTCTTAGCATGATATGAAGAATAGATTCATTGACAGGTATGATAAATGCTTTTTTAGAACTACAATTGAGTTCTAAAGTCATATCAACACCTATATATGTATTCGTTTATGTGCACAACATTTATGCATTTGCATGTAGTGACCCAAACAAGTGCTCTCACGAAACACCTTTTATACATGCTCATGTAAATATTTAATCATGTTAGCTTTAATGTCATTGTTAAAGACACACTGAAAATGTGGAGCTTTTGTAGGTGGATTTTTAACATAAAATCAATTGTCTTCACATGTTCAAGTAAATGAATACATATATTTATAATTACTGATATATAAATAGATTACTAAAAAAATACAATAAGAGAAATTATAAATACGCAAAAATAGAATGCAATTTGAAAACTTGATACATAATTACTTCTATACAAACGTATTATAATTTATGAATATGAATCAGATCACAAATTAATACAAACAAAAAATACATACTGAAATCATAATAATATACAAAAATAAAGAATATAATGTACTATAGGATATATAAACATAAGACATGATGGATCTAATAAATTTCATATAATGGATACAGAAAAAAGCTGATAGAAAGCTTTTCTTTATATTGCATTTATATTATTGCTTTATATTGAAATGAGTTAGTTGAGACCAGGTATGTTCCTCCAGTTCCTTTCAAGCTTATGTCTTGTTTTAGTATTCCCCTCGCATGCTCGTACATTCAATGTACTGATGCCATTTGGACTGCATCATTTTATGATGCGAATCTGATTAACTAGGATCGGCATCCGACGCCGTTGATCCAGTTGAGCACTCAGAGTCAGTTGGTAAGCCTCCTTGCTTCTGAAGGATACCCTTTTATTGCTTTATTATTCTAGTTATTTGAATGTCGTGGGTCTTGTCCCGACGTCCATCTCAATTGTTAGAGGCTTCATAGACAATTAGTTTTTAGTTCTTTAGTCTTGTTATTTCAGTTGTGTTGATTATAAGACTTGATTTGCCTTATGGGCTAGTTGAATGGTTTCTTTTATAAATATTCTAGTTAATTCATGAGTTGTCTATGTTGAGTAAATTCTTCCAATGAGTAGTAAGTCAGGCCAAGGGCTCTTTTGGGGCCAGCAATGGTTCTCGAGTGTCAGTCCCATCCAGGGTGTAGGCTCGGGGTGTGACAGAACCAACTTTTCCTTTTCTTTTGTCATTTACTATTGGTGGAGGAGGTTCTTGAAAATCATCGTCGAAATATTTTTCATAACTTTTTGAATCATCTAAATCATCGTCAGATGAATCAGAATACTAACCTTCGACTTGAATTTCGATACCCTATGGTGGAAATTGCAATACTGAAAGTTTCCTTGGAGTAGGTATAATGTTCCTGAATTTAAGCTGAAACAAACAAAATTTGTTACTATTTATAATATAAACGATAATAAAACTAGACAAATTGAATTATATTAAATATATATAAATTAAATACCTTGTTGTTAACATGATATTCATTAGTTTCTTGTATCTCAGTTTCACTTCAACCGCTTGCCAGTTGAGTCACCTCGAAATATGGTCATCAACCTTTTGAGCAACTTGGATGTTGATACTTGACCTGCCCTCGTATAACCATACTTGAATGATAATTGGCATGCCACCAATTTTGTAAAACTTTTTTGAACAATCCAACTTCTTGCTCAACCTCTTCATCAACAAGTGGAATGCTTTCTTACCCATGGGAAATGACTGTACCTACCGCTTTCAACTAGATCAAAATGTAGTCTGGGAACTTTTTTGGTTTTTTTTTCACCAGAGAAATAATTGTTTGGATGAAAAATAAGATAGGCAAACCTCAAGTCATCCTGATTGTTATCACCCAACACTTTGCCCTAAAATATCTCCATTAGATCTATTTTTCGGATCAATTTAACACCCCGAAAATACTGACTACTCATCAACCTATTTGGTTCTTGAGTGTCGAATTTGTAATCTTTTTCATCACTAACACAATTTAATCCACTAATCAAAGAGAATTCTCTTAGCGTGAAACGAAGAATAGATCCATTGACATGTATGATAAATGCTTTTTTAGAACTACATTTGGTTCTAAAGTCATACAACACCTATGTATTTGTCCATATGCACAACATCTATGCATTTGCATGTAGTGACCAAAACAAGTGCTCTCACGAAACACCTTATATACATGCTCATGTAAATATTTAATCAAGTTAGCTTTGTCATTGTTAAAGACACACTAGAAATGTGGAGCTGTTGTACGTTGATTTTTAACATAAAAATCATTTTCCTTCACATGTTCAAGTAAATGAATACATATATGTATAATTAATTATATATAAATGTATTTCTAAAAAAAATACAATAAGAGAAACTACAAATACGCAAAAATAGAATACAATCTGAAAAGTGATACATAATTACTTCTATACAAACACATTCTGATATTTGAATATGAATTAGATCAGAAATTAATACAAAAAAAAAAATACATACTCAAAATCATTCTAAATAAAAAAAATAAAGAATATAATGTACTAAAGGATATATAAACATAAGACATAATGGATCTAATAAATTTCATATAATGGATACAAAAAGATGCTGATAGAATACAATATATTATACAACTACGTAATATATGTATACAACTTATTCGGAACAAATATTTGATCTAGTAGAATACAATATATGTCATCACTAACCACATATACATAATGTATCTAATTTACAAAAAATTATATTTGAAAAAGGAACTCTTTGGGTGACTATAACAATAAAAAATAAACTCAATTTCTAAAAATATATACAAATCTGTGTTAGTGGGCTATATGATATACATTATGAATATAATTGTGTTAGATAGAAAAACAGAACAAAATACCAAAAAATGCAAATATTGTTTATGTACATTCAACTTGTACAACAAAAAACAAACATGCAAACACAAAATTAACTACAACTACATAACATTCAAAATATTTTTAAATAATATTGTGAAAACATAATTTAATACCTCTTAATCACTTTGATGGTCCAAAAGTAGTACTTCATCACTTTGAAGTTGACCTTGCTCATCAGAATTTTCAGAACTCATAACTCTCCTTTTTTTGGACTGCTCTCTTGCGCCATTTTTAGCCACAGAGCCTACATTTTTGAGCAATCCTTGGGTAATACATAAATCAAACAAGGAAAACTTTCCAAAATTTTGAATATTATTTGGTATACCTCTTGTAATTCTCATTGGTTCAGACATTGCAGACTGACAAATGCTTTCCCCAAACCTAAAAATCAAACACTATATATATATATATGCTAATGTAGATTCTACTAAATCTTAAATATAAAATAAATCATAAGAATCAAAAAATATTGTTTAAAATACTAAATATCCGAAATACATTAATATTTGATGAATCTGTAAACAAACTCACATAAAAATAAAAAAAATGACGGAAAATCCATAATACATAAAATCTGAAATTCAACATAATTTGTGATTTTGAAAACAAAATCTCAAAAAATCTCACTAAATAATTGGTGACTTCAAAATTACCTTTATCAATTGAGAGATTTCTTGAATTAATTGAGAGATCTGAACAAACTGGGAGAAACTTGAATAATTAGTTCTTCTTGAACAATGAGGGAGAGAACAATGGTGAAAAGTTGATGAAATAGAAAAAATGTGAAAACGTGAGAGATGGGGAAAAAAATTACTGGAGTTGAAACCTAGGAAGAAGTGTAATGGATAGTGGATGTATTTTTTTTCTTTTTTACAGGTCAGTGGTGTAGAAGTTGGTCCAATGTTGGACTGTTTTGAGAAATAAAAGGAAAGAAAAATATTAATATTTGGATACAATTTATTTTCTAAAATATTGATATTTTGACATTTTAAATAACTATTTTAAAGTGTAGATATTTTTGCTAATTATGTTAGGGATTGTGACTAGTTTGCTAAT
The DNA here is from genome assembly GCA_035578085.1 of Solanum pinnatisectum. Lineage (NCBI taxonomy): Eukaryota > Viridiplantae > Streptophyta > Magnoliopsida > Solanales > Solanaceae > Solanum > Solanum pinnatisectum. Next base: position 36,753,057 of record CM069083.1, read on the forward strand.
AAATTTTCAAAACAATAATATTTTAGCTTCTAATCAGACCCCTTAGCCATAGTTTCACTATTTATTTAAAATGTCTATATTTTAGTTTGTTAATGGTTGAGTTATGTATTTTTTTATTTTTGATTAATTTGAAAGAATACAAATATTTAACAACAGAATAGAGAAAATCATGGGATAGAATATTTCAAAAAAGGTAAAAGAAAATATTAAATTTAACATCAGTTACGTATTCAAAGAGCATATGTTTTCATTTTTCTTTCGGGCGTTTTTTCCTCTCTTCTTAAAAATTTCAAAAACTTTTTTTGAAAGTAGTAGTTTGTCTTCTGAATAATTCCACAGATAATATTCAATCTTCTTCAAGTTGAATTCGACAGATTTTTTAAACTAAGGTTTTCAAAATTCACGACTAGAAAGTAGCCAATTCCATGGAATTCAAGAAAGTTCGACATTTATCGTTGAGAACTCAACAAACAATCAGGTATTTTTTTATTGTCAATTATTTTATTTGTTTGGATGAGATATTAGTAAATCTCGACTAGAAGAGTGGGTAGTTTTTTTTTTTTTGATGAAAGCAGTGAAATCTTTGTATGTGTTGAGATTTTTAACTTTTTAAGATGTTTTGTATCCAATCTATGATTTAGAACGAATGAAACTGCATGATTTGTTTATTTTCATAGCTGATGTTTTATTAATGTAGAAAATATATTGTATCCCATTACATTAATGTAATTAGTAACAATTTTGGGATACAGTCATAACAACTTCTGTGTTATATTGGACATAGTAACACAAGGAAGGAAAGTACATAAATTAATATTGATTTGTAGTGTGTTGGATACAATTAAGTATGGGATACAATTTTATGTTTTTAGCTAAAAGATGAAATCTTTGTATGTATTAAGAATTTTGTATGTATGAGTGCGTGTTTTTTTTTGTTTTGCAGCTAGTGATGTTTGAATGCACGTGATAATTATATCCCATTACATTTATGTAATTAGTAACTACTTTGGGAAACAATTGATTATTGGATATAATTTTATGTTTTAGCCAAAAAAATGAAAACAACTTAAAATTATCTAATAATGCATTCTGGAAAAAAGTTTGTCATACAAATTGTGCCAGATATATGAATATCAATATATATTTGTTAATGTAGTCATGGGAAGCATTAGTTTTCTAATCATGCATTCTGGAAGGTAGAACGAAGAGAATCACTACATTGATTACACTATAGAAGCAATTACGTTGAAAGAATATGCGACATTTAGAGATTTATTGGATTAGTTGTTTGTTTGGCTCCATCAAGCAACTGTTTCTTCGTCCTTTTTTTAATAGGAGATGGTGAAGAACCAACTTTTCCTTTTCTTTTGTCCTTTACTATTAGTGGAGGAGGTTCTTGAAAATCATCATTAGAATCTTTTTCATAACTTGTTGAATCATCTGAATCATCGTCTGATGAATCAGAATACTGACCTTCAACTTGATTTTCGATACCCTCCGATGGCAATTGCAATAATGAAAGTTCCCTTGGAGTAGGTGTAATGTTCCTAAATTTAAATTGAACCAAACAAAATTTTTTACTATTTATAATATAAATGATAATAAAAATAGACAAATTAAATATATATAAATTAAATACCTTGTTAACATCATTGAATATGGTATCCATTAGTTTCTTGTATCTCGATGTCACTTCAACCGTGCTAGTTGAGTAACCTCAGAATATGGTCATCAACCTTTTGAGCAACTTGAATGTCGATACTTGAGTTGCACTCGTTTAACCATACTTAAATGACAATTGGCATGCCACCAATTATGTAAAACTTTTTTGAGCTATCAAACTTCTTGCTCAAACTCAACAAGTGAAAAGCTTTCTTACCCCATGGGAAATTACTGCACCTTCCGCTTTCAACCAGATCAAAATATAGTCTGGAAACTTTTTTGGTTCTTTTTTCACTAGAGAAAATAACTGTTTGGTTGAAAAATAAGATGGTAAACTTCAAGCCATCCTGATCATTATCACCCCACACTCTGCCCTGAAATCTCTCCATTATATTTACTTTTTTGAATCAATTTAACACCCCGAAAATACTGACTCATCAACCTATTCAGTTTTTGAGTGTCGAATTTGAAATCTTTTTCATCACTAAAACAATATAATCCACTAATCAAAGTGAATTCTCTTAGCGTGAAACGAAGAATAGATTCATTGACAGGTATGATAAATGCCTTTTTAGAACTGCAATTGAGTTCTAAAGTCATATCAACACCTATGTATTTATCCATGTGCACAACATCTATGCATTTGCATGTAGTGATCAAAACAAGTGCTCTCACGAAACACCTTTTATACATGCTCATGTAAATATTTAATCAAGTTAGCTTTAATGTCATTGTTAAAGACGCACTGAAAATGTGAGCTTTTGTAGGTGGATTTTTAACATAAAAATTATTTGTCTGCACATGTTCAAGTAAATGAATACATATATGTATAATTACTGATATATAAATGTATTACTAAAAAAAATACAATAAGAGAAATTATAAATACGCAAAAATAGAATATAATTTGAAAACTTGATACATAATTACTTCTATACAAAAGTATTCTAATTTATGAATATGAATCAGATCACAAATTAATACAAACAAAAAATACATACTGAAATCATACTAATATACAAAAATAAAGAATATAATGTACTAAAGGATATATAAACATAAGACATAATGGATCTAATAAATTTCATATAATGGATATAGAAAGAAGCTAATAGAATACAATATATTATACAACTACGTAATATATGTATACAATTTATTCGGGACAAATATTTGAACTAGTAGAATACAATATTTGTCATCACCAACCACACATATATAATGTATCTAATTTACAAGTTTCATATTCGTAAAATTTATAAAATTCATATTTGAAAAAAGAACTCTTTGGGTGACTATAACAATTAAAAAAATAAACTCAATTTCTACAAATATATACAAATTTGTGTTAGTGGGCAACATGATACACATTATGAATACAATTGTGTGTTAGATAGAAAAACAGAACAAAAATACCAAAAAATACAAATATTATTTATGTACATTGAACTTGTACAATAAAAAATAAACATGCAAACACAAAATTAACTACAACTACATAACATTCAAAATATTTTCAAATAATATTGTGAAACATAATGTAATACCTCTTCATTGCTTTGACGGTCCAAAAGTAGTACATCGTCACTTTGAACTTGAACTTGTTCATCAGAATTTTCAAAACTCATAACTCGTCTTTTTTTTTTTTGGAATGCTCTCTTGCGCCATTTTAGCCGGAGAGCCTACATTTTCGAGCAACCCTTGGATAATACATAAATCAAACGAGGGAAATTTCCCAAAAATTTGAATATTATTTGATATGCCTCTTGTAATTCTCATTGATTCAGACATTGTATACAGACAAATGCTTTCTCCAAACCTAAAATTCAAACTATATATATATATATATATATGCTAATGTAGATTCTACTAAATCTGAAATATAAAAACAAAATCATAAAAAAAATCAACAAATATTGTTTCAAATACTAAAAATCCGAAATACATAAATATTTGATGAATATGTAAACAAACTCACATAAAAATCGAAAAAATGACGGAAAATCCGTAATACATAAAATCCAAAATTCAACATAATATGTGATTTTGAAAACAAAATCTCAAGAAATCTCACTAAATAATTGGTGATTTCGAAATTAGAAAGATTTATTGAATTAATTGAGATATCTGAACAAATTGGGAGAAACTTGAATAATTAGTTCTTCTTGAACAATGAGGGAGAGAACAATGCTTTCTCATTTTGCAAAATTTACACTTCAAACTTTGAATCTCCAGTGGCTTCTTTGACTACGCTTAGTTCTAACCTCTTCAATGGAGATTGCCTTTAGAAGTATCAGGACGAACTGAAGGTTTTGAAGGCTGGTAAGCTCAGAATTAGAGTTACTTCCATGGCATCATCATCACCAGCGCAAAGCTTGCAGTTTGCGGATGGTAAAGCTAAAAAATTGGAAAAAATGTGTTTTGGTGTGCTAGGTGCTAGTGGCTACACTGGTTCAGAGATTATTAGACTCCTTCAAAATCATCCACACTTTCAGATTACTTTGATGACAGCTGACAGGAAAGTTGACCAATCAATCAAATCTATTTTCCCTCACCTGGTCACATAAGATCTACCAAATCTTGTCGCTGTTAAAGATGCAGATTTCTCTACTGTGGATGCCATTTTTTGTGTTTACCACATGGTACAACTCAGGAAATTATCAAAAGTCTCCCAACAAATCTAAAAATTGTTGATCTTCCTGCAGATTTCAGATTGCAAGATATTGTTAAGTACGAGGAATGGTATGGCCAGCCTCACAAAGTAACGACTTTATAGAAAGAAGCAGTCTATGGCTTGACTGATATTTCAAGGAGAGAAATTCAAAGTGCACGTCTAGTTGTAAATCCTGGTTGTTATCCAACATCTATTTAACTTCCTCTTGTACCCTTGATAAAGTCCAACCTCATTGAAGTAAGAAACATAATTATTGACTCAAAATCTGATGTCAATGGAGCAGGTCATGGTGCAAAGGAAGCAAATTTATACACTGAAATAGCCGAAGGAATACATTCTTATGGTATAACTAGACATCGACATGTGCCAGAGATTGAACAAGGCTTATCAGAAGCTGCAAATTCAAAAGTTACTTTTAGCTTCACTCCACATCTTATGCCAATGAGCTGTAGTATGCAATCGACTATTTATGCGGAAATGGCTCCAGGAGTGACAACTCAGGATTTGAATGATCACCTTGATAACTACTATGAGCATGAAGAATTTGTGGTATTGCTGAAGAACAAAGAAGTTCCCCATACTTGACATGTTAGAGGATCAAATTATTGCCTCATGAATGTATTTTCAGACCGAATTCTTGGGAGAGCAATAATAATATATGTTATTGATAATCTTGTTAAGGGAGCTTCTGGTCAAGCCTTACAAATTCTCAACTTAATGATGGGAATTCTAGAGAACTTGGGACTTGGTTGTCTACCTATGTTTCCGTAGAATATTTTTTGTGGCTCAATCCTCCTGATGGTATAAGTCTTCCTTGCAGGTATTTGTGAAGTCTTCTTATTTTCCAACAAGTAGAGAGTGCCTCAAGATTTGATGTGGAAGAGTTTTGCTTGTTGTAGAAGCTTTGGGCTCCCGACTTAGTTATTAGTTGTATCCTATATTTATTTGCTTGTTGTACACCAAATTCCCAAAAGGAAATTATGTGCCATAAATAAAGTTAAACAGGGGGTGGATATGGGTGTTGTATTGTATCCATTTTTTCTTTTCTCATTTTGTTCAGTCTAGTTCATGCAAAGCATTAACCCCATTGGGTTGGCAACTTGGCATCATATTTGAATAAAATCAAATAATGTCAAGTATGGACAGTAGTGCGCATTTTAATAAAGATTTTTGGAATTTTGTACTTAAAAAAAAGGGAGAGAACAATGGTGAAAAGTTGATGAAAGAGAAAAAATGTGAAAACGTGAAAGATGGGATGGGGTTAAAACCTAGGAAGAAGTGTAATGGGTAGTGGATGTATTTTTTTTCTTTTTTACCGATTAGTGGTGTAGAAGTTGGTCCAATGTTTGACTGTTTTGAGAAATAAAAGGAAAGAAAAATAATAATATTTGGATACAAATTATTTTCTAAAATATTGACATTTTAAATAATTATTTTAAAGTGTAGATGTTTTTACTAATTATGTTAGGGATTGTGACTAGTTTGCTAATTTTCCCTAAATTTGTTTTCCTTTTTAGGTGACTTTAAATAGGAAAACCTTAGATGAGGGGAGATGAAAGGAAAAAAAATAAAAGAGGCCCATCAGTTTCCTACTTAATTATGTAACCTTTGGTCTTCACCTGTAATTCATTGAACCATATAATTAAGAATCGTTTTGTCTTCTTAATAATAATTACTTATAACAATTTAATATTAATTCACCATACAACATGAATAAATTGTAACCGAAAGAATTTGATAAATTTGATAATGGCTTAGTGTGTAACTCTCCCTTTTAGTAATTACAATATTCCATGGCTTTCTCATATTGTCGCTTACAATATTAATCCTAAGTTCTAAAGGATTGCTGCCTAAAAACGTCCAAGTGTTAGTCTCAAAACATTGTTGCATGTGTTTCGAGTTAAGCCAAAACAGTCCTAAAATTGGCTAAGTGTCGAGAAGGCTAAAGTCGACAAGGATGTTGGCTACCACAATAGGTTAAATCAGTGAACGAACTTGTGTTAAAAGTTCAACCTCATGTCAATTGGTATTAGAGCGTAGTGTTGCGAGGAATCAAAAGATGGTGACAAACATTGAATTGCGGGAACATGTGCGCAGAATCGAATCTTTCATTGGCCTGATGGATGATGGATGATGGATGAACAATTTGATGACCCAACTTTGGTGGATCTTCTCACACAGATCTATAGAATGAAAACAAAATTTGAAACTTTTTGTTGAGAAATGGATTTATATCGGGCTGACATCGAAGACCATCTAGCGGAGAGTTTGAATTTTTGTAAGGCAGTGGCATTACAAATTGATGGTGTGATGAAGGATAATGAAGCCCTTTGAACTGAAGTTTACAAAGTGTTGAAGAAAAATGAAATCCTTTACACAAAATTGTTCGGCTTGCATTTGGCTATTGCTGCTTCTAAACCAACTCGTGGGAAACCTTCTAAGGTGAAAGTTTTCAAGCCTAAGGCATTTTGGGGCACAAGGAGTGCCAAGAAACTTGAAAATTTCTGATGGAATATGGAATAATATTTCATTGCAGCCCATATACATGATGAATACAAGGTGACAATCACTACTATGTATCTAGCGGATGATGCAAAATTATGGTGGCGTACAAGAATTACTGAACAAGTAAGTGTTGAATGTCCTAAGATTAATTCGTGGAAACTTCTGAAAAAGAGCTGAAGGATCAATTCTTTCCTCTCAATGCAGGCTTGATTGCAAGGGACCGTTTGAAGACGCTAAGGCAAACCGGATCCGTGAGAGATTATGACAAAAAGTTCTCTTCTTTGATACTGGATATTAACAATATGTCCGAGGAGGATAAGTTGCATAGTTTCCTTTATGGATTACAGAAGTGGGCACACAATGAACTACGAAGGCCAAACATATATAAAAGATCTTCCTAGTGAAATTGCGGCGGCAAATGCATTGGTAGATTTTCGTTTGGAACGAAATGATGCTGAAAAATCTTCTGCTTCTTCTAAGTCTAAAGGAAAAGACAAAATCAAGGGTTGGAAGAAAAAAGAAAAAGATCAACATGTTTAGGACAAGATCAAAGAAAAGGAAAAATAAGAGGCTGAATTGTCCAAAGGCAAAGAAAAAGCTAAGTTTGACGGTTGTTTTATTTGTGATGGACCACACAGAGTAAGGAACTGTCCAAAGTGGACTAAAATTGTCAATTGTTTACTAGCTGAAACTGAGGATGCAAAACCATAAGAAGAACCAATAGGCATATATTAATCCTTAAATGTTTTTTTTTAGACAAAAAGAATGTTGTTGTGTCTAAATTTATTTTGTCGAGGGTGATGAATCAAACTGGTGAGGATGATTTGTTAGACCCCTAATCTAGTCACTCAGTTAGATAGCAGCATGGACAAGATTTTAAAGCATGTTGACCTTTTCAGTTGCATAAGCCAAGGAAATAATAGACTGTTGACAAAGTTAAGGTGTGTGCAATGGCACCAAGACCTGATTCTTAAGTGGCCAGTGAGGACCAAATACTTGAGGGCAGGGCTGCTTGGTGAGGACTTGACAAGGTGAAGGCTTAACAATGAAATGTGAGCGTGGCGTTGATAGTCAAAGACTTGACACGGGAAAACAATCGGCATAGCTAAGGCAGAAAGGCAAGTGGGCATTGATGCAAAGGTGAGATAAGAGAATGGCACGGATTTGGACATTTGCTTGGCAGCATTGAGAGGGAGCATGCAAGGCTGAAAAGTCTAAGTTAAGCTATGTTATGGGCATGAGCAGCTCAGCCAACAGATAAGCTAAGGCAAATCTGCCCGGCAGCTACACAACACATGCCCGACACATGACTGACGGTTACAAAAAGTGCAGGATTGTCTTATTTCGGCGAAGACTGATTTTTGACGCCTTGTTTGAATTAATTTGAATATCCCAAGCAGTTGTGGGTTGTCAACTGCATAGTATAAGATCAAGCTAAGGAAGCCAAGTATTTCTATCCTCGTAAGACACTTGTTGGCAGATCAGTTGTCACATAATTTATAAATGTGCAGGTTGCCTTGGTGTTAAAAACGGGTTGTGTATTCTAAGTATTAGGGGATACTAAATAGAGTACAAAATCTAAGTATAAGGTCTAGGGTGATCTTATAGTGCCAAGGTTGGTACAATTTGAGAGTGTTCTTGTATTCACTTTACTAATACAAGTTGGAAATTAAGTTTTTAGTGATCTTGCTTGTCTTGATCTTTTTTTATATTTCGTGGCTTTCCCATATTGTTGCTTATGATATTAATCCTAAGTCCTAAAGAATTGCTGCAAAAAAACGTCTAAGTGTTAGTTTCAAAACATTGTTGCCTATATTTCGAGTTAAGCCAAAACAGTCCTAAAATTGGCCAAGTGTTGAAAAGGTTGAAGTCGACAAGGGTGTTGGCTGCTGCCGCACTGGGTTAAATCAGCGAACGAACTTGTGTTCAAAGATGAACCCCGTATCAAATTCTTTCTAGAAAGAGAAAATTCAAAAGTCTTGGTTTAAAAAAACAGAAAAGATGAAAAGTGAAGACCATGAAAATCCATCACCTAATATTGTTTTCTTTGATTCTTCAAATGGTTCTACTAGTGTTATCTGTTTGCCATCATTTTTAAGTAATGTATTGGTAATATTTGAAAAACGATACTACAATAACAATTATTATTATATATCTAAAAGGCTTATTATTAAGATTTAGACACAATTACAATTTTATTCTAATTTAAAAATATTATAAAAAGATAATCAAATTATAATAATTTGAGAAGAATAATAAATAACAGTTTCATCTATTGTAGAATTTTTTTGATGAACCCAAGAGGTTCAATCAACATTTCTAAGAGTCTTCATGCTTTTGAAATTGTATAGATACATAACAATAATAAATATGTGTATATCCACCAGTTTGATCTAATCTCTTTCAAGTTAAATACTAAACCAAATCAAATAAAAATTTACCACCAAATCAAACTAAACTGCCCTAAGGACAAATAGGATGAGAAAGGTGTGCTAGAAAGGAGCATCTCAAATAAATACTTGTATATATGTATTTATATTCTTCGTCTATGAATGAACATACCATTTTCTAATTTTAACAACACCAATCTTACAAATTCAATGCTGATTCACTCTTATCTTGAGCTTGTGTAAAAAAATGAATGCAAATCACAAAGACCCTACTTTGTGATGAAGAATAACCAAATCCACAAAAACAAATGAGTAATACAAAAAAACCTTCACAAACCAATCTCTTCAAAATCCAACACACTCAGCTCTTTGCTCCTAAAGCAAAAATCTGATCATGAACAAATAATCAACCAAAAAACAAACCTGCAGAGTACATGAGAAAATCGAGTTAGTAAGTAGATTAAGCATTTCAGGCTGGACGAGGTTTACAGTGAAAATGTATATGAATATCTTATACATAGAGGATACTTTCAAATGGCCCTTTACAAATAAAATCAAAGTAAATGATAATCCACCTCCAGAAATGAAATAACCAGGAAAAGATGTTTCTAAAGTTGCATACATATTATTTTGTGGCTGAAATCAAGGTCAGATGTTACACAAGCTAAAAGGAACAAAATGTGAACCATATTCAGCTGTAGAAGAGCAGAAGGTAACAATACTGATGTCAATATTATAATGAAAGCAGCCAAATAAGGTTCTGCATAGTTCCCGATGACTTTGTCACCGAATCTTGATTCTATTCACATAGAGCCAATGCACATCCTGATATGTGCATAACTACACTTCTGAATGAAAGCTATACATCCCCACTAGTCACTTGAATAGCAGGGGGAAAAGTTTACGTGTACATGGATTATGCAACAAGCTAATCTAATTGACAGATAATTGGGCCTAAGAGACTACTGCATTATATTAGCTACAACTCTTCTACATGAGATTATCTTTCCACAACAAAAATGTGAAAAAGCAAGTTATTTTCTCTTCCTTCACCTCCAAATGGAGTAATGGACTGAGGTTTCTCCTAAAGTCTTACCCCAAAAACCCCAGCTATTTTGTTTTTTGTTTTGCAGGGGGAATGAAGTAGTAAACCATGTAGTTTTCTGTTTCTTGACAGAACAACAATAAGGTTTATTTGAAAAAGATGAGAAAGAGTACAATCCAAAGTAGATATGACAGTTCTTCCCATCTATTCTAGCCTTGCTGAGCAGAGTTTCCTGATACCTACTGTAGGTGGGAGGTAACAGGTATCCCGTGGAATTAGTTGGGGTGCACGCAAGCTGACCCGAACACTACGATTACCAAAAATATTCAGATATAACAGACGCTAGCTGACAAATGTTTTGGTGAGGTTCTAACCACCCAAAACACGAGTTGGAAGACTTCCAACGAACAGTCATATGATATGGAAAAAGCAATTTTACATGGTTTGGCATCTGTAAAAAAAATAGATCTTAGACCTAACTCAACACCAAAAACCAGTTCATGAGGGGAGGATAATCCAAGCCATTTAAAGAGACCACATTCCTTAGCCGATGTGGGATACTTAACTCAACACCTCTCCTCATGCCCAGGTTTGGACACTAGAAGCGTGGCAATTTAATATAAAGAGACCAAATGATAAATCTTATGAATTGGATGGACTTGACTCTGATACCATGATTATCATGGGTCTAAGTCAACCTCAAAAGCTAGCTCTCAGAAGAGGGTTGTCCAAGTGATATAAAGAGACCAAATCCCCCATGCCTTAACCGATGTGTAAGACTCAACAGCATCTTCAAGATAGCTCAGCTTGAGGAATAAGAAAAAGATAACCTAGACCAAAGACAATATAAAATCCTAATTTACTGGTTTAGCACTCATTCGCAGGCTACTCCAAAAACCTCTTCACTTAGCCCCTGTCTGCTACTTCAACCACACAACGGAAAATAAAATAAGATTTATCATTTGGTCCACATGTAGTGAAGTCGTCAGGAGAAAATGCTTGGATCTTCATAGGCCATAATCTTTAGATTATTTTTTTTAGAGGGTGTTTGGATTATGTTGAGTCATGTCAATGGATATTAAGAGCTTGTTGAGCTGTGGCAAGGACCAGAGAGTATACAGAACTCTGAAGATGCTTTGAAAGACTATTACATTATGCATTATATGGACTGTTTGGCTAGAGATAAGCAAAAAATGCTCTAAGGTGAAAAAAATTCATGTTCCACAAGTAATGCAGTTCACAAAATTTATACTTTGGGCACCCAAGGGGTGTGGCCTAGTGGTCAATGGACAGCATTGAGAACCATGAGGTCTCAGGTTTAAATCCCAGCGAAGACAAAAAGACACCAGGTGATTTCTTCCCATCTTTCCTAGCCTTGGTAGAAATAGTTACCTGGTACCTGTTGTTGGTAGGAGGTGGTAGGTATCCTGTGGAATTAGTTGAGGTGCATGAAAGCTAGACCAGACACCACAGTCATCAAAAAAAAAGAAACTATACTTTTGGTGCAAGGGTTGTAGGGTATAAATTTGACCGATGATATGAGGAAATAGGGGAGGAAATGTAATACTATATTGTTTTGTATTTCCTCACGGTACCATCTTCATACTGATTTGAATAATATTTACTTTATCTGATCAAAAGGAGTATGAGCCTTTATCTAGAATCCTTGACTATCAAACAAGATCTTATACTAAACCAAGAGAAAACAGAATAGAGTCTGTGGAAGATATTTGTAGTCTTCTGCTACATGATCACTTTAGGAATAAATGCTTATGTTCATGTGTATGCATACCACGTCTCATTTTCTCAATGCCTATCAGTCACCTAAAAAGAAACATAAGATGTAACAAAATGGGTAAATTTGTACATCCACACACCATAATAAGCATTTAGTACCGGTGGTCGTACCATTTAGAAGCTCATTACCACCTAAATGTGTACAAACGCTTGTTTGTGTCCAAGATTGGCATAGAGAAGAGACTAATCCTATTCGTGCTAAAGAAAACTTGGGAGTATCTTGAGCAATTTGAGATTGATAAGGTTTTGTATTATTTTTTGTGAGCTTTAGTGCAAAATAAAATACATGTTTATGTTGTATGAAGTATTTGATTAAATTATCTCTAGAGATGCAATGAATGGAGGAGAATCTTGCATTGTTGATGTAGGACTGCAATTTGCTACTAGTGGTGAGTTCAATACTTTATTTGTTTGGTAATATCCTTTCATACTTTATAATTTTATTCTTCATCTTGAAAGCTATTTTATAACATATCGTTTTATCTTACTTTTTATTAGGTTCAAGTTCATGCCTCCTAAAGTTCGCTCACTGGTTTGGGAACATTTGTCGTGGTACAAGACAATGAAGAAAGGCAGAAAGCAAGGTGCTTGACATGTGGTGTGATACTTTTCAGAAAACATCATTTCCATATTCTCCAAAAACAATGATATGGGAATTCCATATAATGATTTGAGATATTTTTAATACAAAAATTGATCCACAAGTTTATATTTTGTTAAAACAACCCCACATTTATATCTATTAACCATTTATTTCATATGTAAATAAAATTTATAATCACATCATTACTTTTTAAAATTTATAATTCTCACCGACGTAAAATTTATTATTCTCACCAACATATAGTTACTTTAACTCACACCAACCTATTGTTGAGTAATAAATTTGTTCTCTTCATTTACTCCAACACCTAATTATTACTTCTACCGTTTTGTATTTAATACAACTCAAAGTAACAATGTTGGTTCGTCTTCTCAGTTACATGATCGAGAAATGCAAGTTTAACGTGAGGAAATTGTTCATACTATGTGGGAGAATTATATTAAAGACTAGTACACTACAATTTCTGTTCAATTTTTTTTATTGAATTAAAGTTAGATGAAAGTACTTAAGTGGAGAACAAATAGCTTTGTAATAATTTATTATACGATTTTATAGATTTTTGTTTATTTGGTAAGATTGAATAAACAATTGGGGCTATTTTAATAATTTTACAACTTATGGGATTCTTATGTTTATGAGAAACACAAAAATTTCATATCGCATGTCCAAACAAAACTTCAATTTCATCTCATAATTCCATATTATGATATCATATCATGATTTCATATCATAATACCATATCGCATGGCCAAACGGGCCCTTAATTTGTGATTGCTTGTGTTTGATGATGGATTTAAGACATTTGTATCTGGTTGTTGCTAGTTTTTTCCCTTAGCGTAAGGCAGTTGTTAGTTGTTTGGCTGCTGCTTGATTTGCCTTAGTGACTAGTGAGGCTGCATTTTCATTTTAAGACATTGCGTTTACTTTGGCTGACTTCTGTGCTTGCAAATTTAAGCTGCTGCAGACCTGCAGTGCTGCTAATTTTTAAGCTACTGTAGTGCTGTTAGTTGTTCGGCTGGTGCGTTTGCTGAATTTTAAGCTGGCTGTTGCTAAATTTAAGCTGGTGTTTTCCTTGAGCAATTAGAAGTTTGTTTTTTTTTTTGATAATTAGTAGTTTAGTACTGTTGTATTCTTCAGCATTAAGGAATGCTGGCCACTTCCAAAAAAATTATAAGGTAGTAAGGTTAGACTCTAAAGCTTTACAGAGCACCTAAGAAATCTACCTGCTCATCTACTTCCTCTATACAACTTCCTTAGCACCAAGAGAATAAAAACACTAAACAGTTCCATTTCACATCATGTATGGACCTGATCTTGTTTTCAAAACATCTCCCATTTCTTTCTTTCCATACTGTCCGCCATATACATTAAAGGAATTATCCTCCACCGGTTTTTCTGACTCTTATTGCTCTCTCTTTTCATCCAGCAGCTCATCAAGTCAGCAATATACTCCGGCATTGTCCACTCAGTCTTTGTGAGGCTGAGAAATAGGTTCCACAATTGTGAAGTAAACTTGAAATGTAAAGAAAGATGGTTGTTTGTCTCCCCAAGTCTCATTGCACAAAAAACTTTCTTGTCACTACTATTCTCCCCTTCTTCTGTAGAACCTCATGTGTCAACCAAGCTCTCTTCACCACCAGCCAAGTGAAGCATTTAACAATGATGGGAGCCATGCTCTTCCAGATGTTTGAGCACTCACCTTGCTCACACTATTGTCCCTCTTGTACATTTTTCACAGAGAAAATGTCATCCTTTGAAAGATGCCATCTCAGTGTATCAGATTGCATAGTGGTGCCAGCGAAATTCTCCACTTCACACAAAAAGGTTGCCACCCTATCATCCTCCCAGTCATTAAGATGCCTTCAAAAATTGAGATTCCACCCTTGGTTTGACCAACTCTCAGCAATGGTTGCTTCATTGCTTCAGGATTACTACTTAGCATAATAAGATCAGGATAAACTTCTTGTAAAGGAGCTTGCCCTATCCAAATATCCTTCCAGAACAGGGTATTGGTGCCATCTCCAACCCCTGATTCTGGATTCCTGTAGCTTTGGCCATAATGATCTGATAGTCCTCCAAACCCCCCATCCCATAAGTGCAAATCACCTCATTGGAGCACCATGGACTAGATTGGCCAAACTTGTGGGAAATGCCCTCCCTCCATAGAATTGATCCTTCTACACTATATCTCCATAACCATTTCAACAGTAGACTATTATTCTGGATCCTCAGGTTGCTGATACCAAGACCCCCTTCACCTTTGCTCCGTTGAACTACCTCCCATTTGACCAGATTATATTCTCTTCACCCCTCCACCCCCCTCTCCCCCCGGTTGCCTTTCCATAGGAAGTCTCTCCTAAATTTGTTTAGCTTCTTAATCACAATTGCAGGTATGGGAAATAGAGACATCACATAGGTGGGAAGCGAGTCCAACACTGAGTTGATTAGTGTGACCCTTCCTCCTAGTGAAAGATAATGGGCTTTCCACTGAGCCAACTTCTTGTTAGCTTTCTCTATAATGATATGCCAAATCTCCACATCCTTATGTTTTCTGCCTAAAGGTATCCCTAGGTATACTGTGGGCAGATTACCTACACCACACCCAAGAATGATAGCAAGGGTCTGGATGTTTGGCACTTCCATTAGCTGTTTCATTTAAATAAATACTGAGGAACAGAATTAGTTTGGTACAGTATTCGGTACACACTATTGAAAACCCGAAAACTAAAATACCAAACCGAAGTTCGAAAGAACCAAACCGAAGTACCGAATGATCACCCTAGTCTGATTCTATGTTGAGACCTGTTCAAAATGACAGCTAGATAGACATTTTGACTGGTAAATGAAATGGCTGCATGAGAAAACCTCAGCCAGGCAAGAACAGTCACTCAAAAGACTTTTGATAACTATCATGATAACTAGTTCTAATTAGGTGATTATATTTTTTATAACCGTGGTGTCAGACCTAGCTTGCATGCACCTTTGCTAATTCCACAACAGGTAACTTTGTCCACCAAGTCTAGGACAAATATGGAAAAGAATCATCACTTGTTTTTTGTCTCTATTGGAATTTGGACCTGAGACTCATGGCTCTAAGCCCACTTCATTTACCATTAAGTCACATCCTTGGATGCTAGGTGATAAATATTTTAATTAAGATAGAAAAACTTTGCCATAAAATGACATTCTACTGCAATTAATATGCATCTCTGAAATATTCTGTTTTCTTTATCTTCCCTACAATTTGAGTATACTTATGTTTTCTGGATAATAAATTTAATGGATGAATGCATAGAGACCAACATAACATACCACAACTGCAATGTGCGTCAACTTCCTCTCACAAAATTTAGCAATACTAGCATGCAAAAGATGAAGAACTTATTGTAAAAAACCAAGAAAATGGAAAAGCAGACTGACCCATTGACTTGGCAACATACAGCCACACAAAATTGAGAGGTAATGACAGATATCCTTTGCTCCCATGTAATGATCAATCACAGATATTGTAACTCAAAGATTTTCCAATACAGTATGGAGATTTGAAACACGGCGACGGAATAATGGTTCTAGCCTGAAAGCTGGCACCCCAGTCTGCCACCTATTAGTATCATACATCTCTTTCCATGCCTGCACTATCTCATCGACCTTAAAACCTGGAAAGGAACAGGTGGAGATGGCAAGGAAATATATCACTTAATTCAGCATAAAATGTATGTAAAATAGAAAGAAAAAAAATTGTTCATATTTTACCTTCAAGAGCAGTTTCATTGGAACAGTGGTTCTTTATCATAACCGCGATATCAATTTGAGATGCTCCAGCTAGCTCAAACTTTTCCATTGCAACCTCCAAACATTCTTCCCAAGTTGGTAGTCCCAGCTTAAATTCCACCACGGAACGTTCGTAGAGCATGGTACCCCATAAGAGGTAAATCTGAGATCTCATGTTTGCAGCTTGCTCTTCAGATTCTTCTGCTGGTTTATCTTTAAGTAGACCATCCAATCCCATTTTCTGCAATAGAGCTTTATATTCATCATTTTTGGAGAGTCCATTAAGACGTTGTTCTTCCATCTCCTCCCACATTTCTGTTCCTCTTTCCATGCTATCCTCTGCCTTGTTATACAGCTCCAAGATCTCTGCACAAGTCCCCGTCTCTAACTCAACTTTGCTTCCAATCAAATAGTACCAGGAGAGTTTTGCGTGTTCAAACTGCTGCTGACCAAGTGCAAGAAGGCCTTCATAGAAATCAGGCTTGAGCCTAAGAGCCTCTCCATACCTACGTCCTGCCATTTCATATTCTTTTTCAGCCCAATCATATGCAGATTTAACCTGCTTCAACACAGACTCCCGAGAACCGTCTTCAGTAAAGTATACGCGCTTCCTTGCTCTGGACATATGAACATTTCCCCAATTAAACAAAGACAAAGCTGCCATCTCCTGGAACTTAGCAGCAGCAATTCCAAAAAGCTCTTGTGCTTCTTCACCTGTAATAGTGTCCTCCATAGTTTCACAGTAGAGTTTCATACCTATCTCATGAAGATCCAGATATGGGTCGCAATCAAAGCCAACATGATTTTTGAACAGCCGTGCAAATTGGATGATCCAGTCTTCAACACAAGTTGTCCCTTTATTCAGTTGCCTTTCTTTCTCCAGATGCCCATCATCTGTGACTATAGTTGATTTGTAACTGCTGGAATTCATATCTTCTTCACCACTCATTCCCTCATATACAGGTTCTTTATCTGGCGTAACTTGTACAACGTATAGTCTTAAAGAAGTCTGAGGAGCAGCAGATGATTCAACCAACCTAAGCTCATCAGTGGTGGTTATAGTAACCAAGTCACCTTCTTGATCCCTATACTTGATCAATGCACCCTTCAAGTTTGGAAATCGATCGAGAACAATGTCTCTCACAAGTCTAATACTGCAATCCACTGGTAACTGTGCCCATCTAATATCCTCCTCAAATACCAATTTGACTGTTCTTGTCACTATCTTTTCTTCCTCGACACTTCTTTTCTCCTCCACAACCACCTTGTTTTCTTCAACTTTCTTTCTGTCAAATTTGTTACTCTTCTTCTTTTTAGACTTTACAACCTTAGTAGAAACCGGAGGGTCAACAACAACTTCCAATTCTTCAATTTTTACACCTTTCTGTTCCAACGTCCCTGCAATATCAAGCGCAGTCAAATTATTGGGTTCAATACTCAAAACAAGGTTAACATCCCTTAAAGCCAATTCAAGCCTATTCAATGATTGATAACACTTTGCTCTCTTCAACAAAGCTTTAGTATACTTTGGAGCAACTTGAAGTGCCAAGTTACATTCAGTTATTGCTCTTGGGTAATCACCAAGACCAATTTGCATATAACAAGCAGCCATATTAGTATGCAAATAAGCAACATCAATATGATTAGGTGGAAGCAAATTAAGAGCTTTCTCATACTTCAACATAGACCCCTCATGATCATGCTTCTGAAAAAGCTTGTTCCCTTCTTCCTTCAATTCTTGAGACATAGTGATGAATACAGCAGTATCTTCATCAAATGCTTTAGAAGTGCCATGTTTGACATTTGCAGATATGAGTTGAGTTTTCTTCTTCCCAGTAGGCTTCCCCATAGCAGCAAATCAATAAGAAAGCAAAAAAGATGTTGAAAAAGCAGTGAAGGATTGAAGAAAGTTTGGATTTGGAAAGAAAGAAAGAAAGAGAAAGTGAAAGAAAACGGCGGATGAAGAGAATGATAATGTATAAAGTTGGTTTCCCTTTCAGTAGGAATAGGGTTTACTTCCATAACTTCGTCAACGCTCATTTTCAACTACAGCGTCTTCTATATAAGACTTAAGTATTTTAATTCATTTATTATATAACCAATATAAGTATTTATTAGTTATACATCATATTTAATGTCATTTTTATATATAGTAAATTATTAAATTAATAATACAATATATTATTTCTATTAATACACTATTCGTACTATCATGTTTATTAGTCCTCACTTACCCATTTTCATCTTTTATCTCTCTCCATATATATATACACACACACACACTCTCTACCTTCCTTCATAACACTACTTACACAATTCAATTACCCATCTCGACTACCGACATCTTATTACAGGTGGATATGGTATGGTAGATATGAGATTTATATATAATTAAAAAATTTAATAGCGTGATTGGGTTGTTATGATATTTGAGAAGTATGTAAAAATTAAATCGAAAAAATGTTATTGGGTTGTTACTAATACTATTGAGTTAATGAACGAGTAAATATTTTAACAGATCACTCAATTTTGAAAAATTATATTCAAAGTCATTCAAATTTATTTTATATCAACAACTGAATGACTTTATTACATAATTTCTTAAAGTTGAGTGACCTTTTGAGATATTTATTCGTTGATGAATAAATGGATTTTTTTTTTTTTAAATATTGGGTTATTGATTTGATATTGATTTTCGGGGAAAGGGTCAAAAATACTTTTAAACTATGTGAAAGCAACAAAAATGTCTTCCGTTTATAGTTTGGCTAAAAAATGTCCTTACCATCAATACTTTGGTTCAAAAATGTCCTTAAACTATGCGAAATGAATAAAAATGTTTTCCGTTTATAATTTGGTCCAAAAATACCCTTGCCGTTAATACTTTGATCCAAAAATGCTCTTATTGTTATTTAATGGGTCAAAACACATTCTTTTTCTAATAATGTTTTTTAAATTAGCAAATGTTTATCTTACTTCAATTCAGAAAAAAAATGAAAATATTTCTTATTTTTTATCGTTATATAAATATAAATTAATGATGAATTTACTATGCTTATATACATAACATATATTATCTATCGAAAGGGTATTGATAAAAGAGAAAAGACATAAAGTCACCACTGAAGTTGTCTCAAATTTTCAAAACGACACCTTAACTTTGCAACTGTCCAATTACCTCACTGAACAATTTTGAACTGATATTATTATATCATTTTTCGATCAGCCCCAGACTCTAAGAAGCAAGTATTATCACACACCAATCATTACATGACACATGTTAATATATATATATATATATATATATATATATATATATATATATATATATATATGTCATTTTAAGTTTTTTCTTTATTTTTGTTTCTTTCTCTCTCTCGTTTACTTTTTGACTTATTTTAATTTTGATTTCATCTTGAATTCCACTTTATCTTCAATCATACTATTTTCTAGACTTTATTGAATTATTGATGACAAAACTAATTATTTTTCTAAGAAAATTTAAAATTTTGAAGGTATCATCAATTACTCCTTTTCATATAACTTCAAAATTAGAAATGATAATTTTAAAAGAATCAATGAATTCCCCAAAAATTGAAAGAACCTGATTGAAATCAGATTAAAAAAAAAACTATATGATACCTTCTAATCATCTTGAAATCTAATGGGTTTATCTTTTTATTTTTTTTAAAAAAATCTCTAATGGGTTTATCAAATTGTTCGAAAGGTAAGAAAATATTTGGATAAAGTTACAAAATTAAAGAGAAAAACTAATAGTAGTAAAAAAAGAAAGGTGAAGTTGTGGTAAAAATGGTGAGTGGTGACATTGAAAGTGAGAAGGTTCAATGGAGATGACAATAAATTTTTGAAGAAGAAAGAAAGAGAAAAACTAATAAGGAAAAAAGTTAAAATAATAAGAAAATATATTTTATAATAATATACTTATAAAAATAAAAGAAAACAGGAATAATGTTCTTTAATAATATTTTAATTAGGAAGAAGATGTGTTTAAAAAGAAAAAAGAAAATATTTATTCGGAAAAGGGCATTTTTGACCCATTTTGTAACTATAGAGGCATTTCTGGACCAAAGTATTGACTGCAAGGGCATTTTTGAACCAAAGTCTTGACGGTAAGGGCATATTTGAGTCAAACTATAAACAGAGGGCATTTTTGTTCCTTTAACATAGTTTAAGGACAGTTTTGACCCTTTTCCCTTGATTTTTTAATATTAGGCTACTGGATAAATCGATAACCCATTAAGACAATAGTCGTTTACTAAAATATCAATATTAACACTTTATTAGTTACTATATTTGCCCTTTAACCTTCAATTCACATTATTATCATGATTCTTTTATCTGTGTTGCTCTTGAACAATACTTTATATGTTAGTTATTATTATTTCTATTTCATGAGCATTCTGTAAAGTTACATTATTGTTTTGTCGCACCAAATTATTGGAGAAGTCATATAATTATTTTATGAGCATTTTCTTATTGGCTAAGCTGAACTATTAAGGATTAAAAGTCAATAAAAATATCTTATTAATTTGGTTATTAGTTTAGCGTACTTAAAAATAAAAAATTGATAAACCGAACCGACCAATGCACACCTCTAATTTGATATGCATTTAAAAAAAAATAGTATTTAGTATGATATTTGGTATTTATAAAAATATATATTGAATATCAAACTGAAATATAGATTTACATATAAAATTCATACATATATATATATATATATATATATATGTATATATATATATATATGTATGTATGTATATATTAGCAAATAAATAAAATAGTAATGTAACACCTTGGTGATTGGAAGTTGGATTGGAAAGGAAAAAATTGCATTTTGGCACTGAGGAAGTAGGTCTATGAGTCCTACCTACGGACCGTACGAAAGCACTCATAGGGCCTGGGTGAATTTCTCGGGAATGTTCAGTCTTTGATGTTTGACCTACAAATGAACACAACTAATCGTAGGGTGTTCTATGGCGCATAAGGAAGTATCCATAGAAGTAATCCAAACTTAGTGAAATTTTAGGCTTAAACTTGAGGTCTACGAACCGTAGAATGGTCGATGGTCCGTAGGGATGACTCATAGGAATTGTTCAGAATATTGAGCCCCAGTAACAGGTTCTACGGTTGACCAAGACGGTCCGTAGAAAGTCCTAGGAACCGTAGATCAAAGTCGTAGACCCTGTCTGACAGTTTTTAATTTAGGATGTTTTGGTATTTTCCTACCCAATTAATCCCTAAACTACGTCATTTTGTCCCTATAACTACCCATATAACTGTTTTTATTCCTAAGACTAAGCCTAAATTCTCCCATTCACTCAAACTCTTAAACTCTCTCAAGTCTTCTTCTCCAAATTCTCTCAAGAGCTCTCAAGATGGAAGTTAGGGTTTCAAGCTTCAAGGTCTCATTCTCCTTGCATTCAGCTTTGATTATCAAGATATGTGGGAATTCACCGATAGATCTCTTTCATCCATTGGGTCCTAAAAGAATCTCAATCTCCTAAATTGATTTTACTCAATTCCATTAGGGTTTTATGCAAATCTCTATGGGTTCTATTTATTATGATTAAATTGTTTATATTCAATCTTATTATGCATCATTTGATAAAATTACATGATTTTCAGTTGTTTTCATATAGACTCATGCTTATAACTACTTTATTAACATGAATTATGAACAATTATTTTGATTAAGGATTTATGCATGTTTTATGAAAAGAATGATTTATGACTAAAGGATACTTCTAAGATAAGTGTCAAAGATTTGTGAAAGGCTTTCTCACAATTGAAAGGAATCGTCTATTATGAAAGTTTTATGAAATCATGATTTGAAAGGAGCTACTCTATGATGACTTATGATTGGATTGGTAGTCTTTAAGTATTGTCTTTTCAAGTTTTATGATATGATTATCTTTATTCCGTTGGAATTTTACTTATTACCGAGAGGACTTTGAGATGGAGGTTTTACTGTTAGTAGAGGTTTCGTCTTTAGTAGCAATCTCTTTATCCCAAACTACATGCCCTCATAGAATTGGTTGACTTAGCTAGTGGATCCACCTAAGCTAGATGATATGGTCCTTACATTGGCAAGTTGGACAACCTCTTTTCGGTGTGGGGAAGACACCAGATTCCAGGTTATAGCTCACACGGTCTATATCGGTTAAATGGTAAATATCCCACAAATGAACTATGTATTCTTCAAAAGTTTTTAAAAATATTTTCTTATGATTTTAATTATGCATTGACCTTGTTTATGATTCATGGTTTCTCATTAAAGGCTCTTATTATGCTTTATGCATTTCTCTGTACTTAGTACATTCATCATACTAATACATATGTGTGCCTATATTGTCTAATAATATAGGGTTCGACGCTCCACCTCTCGGACATGCTTAGATCGGGATTGCTAGCTTTGATTGCTTGGATTTGTGACTTCTCATTATCTGAGGGCAAAACCATGAATAATTTTATTGCTTTTATAGTATTCTTTGTTTCAGACTTGTACGTGGTAATTGATCAACTACAAGGTGCAAGTTACTTCTCTAAGATCAACCTCCGATCGGATTATCACCAATTAAGGGTGAAGGAAGATGACATTCCAAAGATAGCTTTGCAAACTTTGTATGGTCATTATGAGTTTTTGGTAATGTCGTTTGGTTTGACTAATGCTCCGGCCGCATTTATGGATTTAATGAATAGAGTATTTAGACAATATCTTGACATGTCTGTGATTGTGTTTATCAACGACATTCTAATTTACTCAAGGAGTGAGGATGAGCACACCGATCATTTGAGGATTGTGTTGCAAATCCTCAAGGACCAACAACTCTTTGCAAAGTTTAGTAAATGCGAGTTTTGGTTGAGATCCATGGCATTTCTTGGTCATATTGTTTTCGTTAAGGGTATTTAGGTAGATCTTAAGAAGACAGATGTGGTTAATTAAGAGTTTGCCTAGACCTCTATCCCTTTCAGATATTCAAAGTTTCTTAGGTTTGACTGGTTATTATAGAAGGTTTGTTGAAGGGTTTTCTTTGATTTCCTCTCCATTGACGACATTTACCCAAAATAAAGTTAAGTTCTTATGGTTGGAAGCATCCGAGAAGAGTTTTCAAGAATTATGTCATGGACTTAGAGTTTCATTAAAGCTCCGTGCGGCACTCGACAACTTACTCATGATTCTTTCACAGTCTTATAAGCTCAAGTAAGCCTTTGAAACTAAAATCGCTAAGAGAATGCAAGAAATACTTAGAAAGTTTTTGGAAGAAGGCTTTGTTATTGCTTGGAGAATGTTTTACACTTTGAGTGATGCTTGCTTCAAGCTTGGATGATTTACAAATGAGAGACCCGCAATTTATACTACTCCCTAGGGGCCTAAGTGTAAATAATAATTACTTTACAAGTCCCTACAATATTTACACTTAATTCATATTCTAGAATTCTCTACAAGTTCTAGGAAATTCTAGAGTGTTCTACTAACCTCCCCACAACTCTAAATTCTTTTCCCTTTTCCGGTGCTGAATTTGAATATTGAAGTGGCAGGACATGACACTCTCCCCCACCTATTGATGCGATGACCGCGTCGTATTGCTATTGCATGGACAACCGAGTCTTGTCTTTTTATATGCGCGACCAGTAGTCCATTGACTCTATCAATGCCCTTATGTAACTCCATTGGCTCCTTTCTCATCTCTTTTAGCTTAGTCTTCTGGTCTACCTCGCGCTTTCGCGGCTCCTCTGGCATCACGACATTGTTCTTTTTTAGAACCTTCTTCATACATGGTGGCAAGGACCCTTTAGCACCATTATCTTCTTTTGAACTTGCAATAATGGCTACGAATGTCGACTCCTTCCTCTTAAGGTCTCCCATGAGCTGCATGGCCGTTAGTCGAACTCGTCCTTCCATCGTTGGTACCTTAACTAGGGGCGCCATGCATGATCCTCCTTGCTCCATGACCAAGAGTTGTTGGAGGTAAGGATCGATCACCACGTCGTACTGCTGGAAGAACTCTTACCCAAGAATTATGTCAAAGAGATCTAAAGGTGAGACAGTGAAGTTGGTTTTACCTTGCCACTCACTTAGCGCGATGCTTACTCCATACTTAACTCTACACACGGGAGTTGGTGGTGCAGTGACCGTCCTGAGTTGGATGTTACTTAGACTGTAACTCAGCCCCAAGCTTGTCGCTACCATCTTAGTCATGATATTGGCCTCTGTACCCACGTTGACCACAGTACGAATAGGTCTTCCATTAATCGTGAGATCAATATACTGTGCATCGTATTCTCTTGGCTTCCCTAGCTGCTTCGTGTTGGCTCTGCATAGTTCTATCAAGCCCAACTGCATTGTCTCTATGCCTTGTCCTTGTTCCTGTGCATCCTTCTCCTTCTGCTCTTGCAGGATAGAACCAAGGCTTTTCAGTTCAGGGCACCTTGCATAACCATGCGGCCCACCACATATGTAGCAACTGTTTCTTTTGGAAGTTTCTGCTTTCCTTTGCGTATCGCTTTGAAGTCCAAACTTCTTGCCATCAGACTTATAAATGTCATGATTCTTATGCTGTGGACGTTGCTCCTCGATTTTGCCATGATCTCCCCCACCATGGTCATGACTACCTCTCACCTCTTCTTCTCTGGCTCTGTCGGCCTTTTTATGCTTGAGGTTTGTCAAAGCTTTAGCCCACGTGATGGCTTAATCGATAGTCCTGACCTGTCGGTGTTCCAACTCCATCCTGGACCAATTTTGCAGTCCATCCATGAAGTGGAACAATATATCTTCATCCTTGAGGTTGGTAATTTAAAGCGTGAGGGTGGTGAACTCCTTCACGTATGCGTGTATGCTGCCTGTTTGCTTCAATTCCCTAAACTTGCGCTTTGCCTCATAGATGACGTTGTTAGGGAAGAAAGCCTTCTTGAACTCCACTTGAAATTACTCCTAAGTGTTGATGGTGCAAAGTCCCTTCCCTATTTCTGACTCTTTACGCCTCCACCATAGCATGACCATCTCCAAAAGATATAATATAGTGGTGTTGATCTTGTTTTCATCACTCTTCACTCGGTTACACTTGAAGTAATTCTCCAAGTGCCATAATAAATTCTCCACCTCTTGTGCATCATGTACGCCTTTGAACATAGGTGACTTGGAAGCCTCGACCTTGGCCTCCCTATTCCGATCAGACGACGACGATCCTCCAACTTCCACGCCCTCCTTGAGTGCTTTCATCTTGGCCTTCATGGTCTCAATCGTGCTTAACACCTTCATGAGCTGACACTCCAAGGAAGTGATGACCTCCTTCATCTCAAACTTGGCACGCTGGTGGCCCTCCAACTCCATGCAGATGTGGTCATTCTCCTCCAAAGTCTTGAACTGTCCATCGATGTCATTCAAGCATCTGCCTAAGATATCCACGGCCTACCTCACCATTTCAACCCTTGCATCCACTCTTTTCTGGGTGTGACATAAATGGGATCCTCACCACGATCATCATCACTCGCTTCATGGTCGAAAGTGGGTGAGATGTTAGCATCTCTCTTGGTGTAGGTTCAAGCAACATTTCCTTGCTACTCATAAGGTGCTTCTTTCCCTTGCGGTGTTTCTTTTCACCATCCCATCGGACGTTGGTGGTGCTAGCAGCGTTAAAGTCTCCTTCGTTGGCCATTCTCTTAGTATTAAACTTTTGCTCTGATACCACATTGCCACGGACTTAGAGTTTCACTAAAGCTTTGTGCAGCACTCAACAACTTATTTACGATTCATTCACCGTCTTGTAAGCTCAAGTAAGCCTTTAAAACTAAGATCGCTAAGAGAATGCAAGAAAGATTTAGAAAGTTTTTGGAAGAAGGCTTTGTTATCGCTTGGAGAATGCTTTACACTTTGAGTGATGATTGCTTCAAGCTTAGATGATTTACAAATGAGATGCTAATTAATGCTCAATTTACACCACTTCCAATTCTAGCTGCAAAGATGATCGTTATCTAGTATAAAACCCAACGAAGAGTTCGGGTCGAACCCACAGGGAGTGGTACGTGTTCAAATTCAATTATGAAGTGCAAATGTGGTCTAATCGGTTATAGGAATAGAAATTATTGTAAAATTACATACAAGTCAAAGGGGGTGACAACAAATGTCAGATGAGGGGATTGCTTTGTCAATTAACAACTAAAACAAGTATGAAGACAAGAGAAACAACAATATTAAGAGGAATTCTTGGGATGTGATCGATTATAAGATAATTATGCAATATGGGTAATTGAGTTTTAACAATAACTTGCTAAAACAACATCGAAAGGCTAGGCTATAAGTGCAATAGCTTTCTATCGAACAACTATTACGATTCAGGCGATTTCTCTTGAACATCGACAAGCTTGACAAGATAAACTGCCCACATCCTTAAAATATCCACTCTCTCAAGCTAGTTAGGTAGAATTGAGTTTAAGATTCACTCTCTCGAGCTAAACCTATATCAACCCAATACCTATAATCATTAATCAAAAGCTTTGGTTCCAAAACCTCTCTCTCAAGCAAGCCAAGAACACTATGCTAGAATTGCATTTGCAACTACAATCCATAGATTAAAACACAGCTAATGATTAAACCCACATTAAAATAGCAAAATAATCATTAAAGAACAATACCCATGAGCAAATTAGACCAATAATCACATAATAATACCTCAAGAATTGGGGTTTTAGCTACACATCATAAAAATAGAGAAACATTTACCAAATATATTAGCATGATATGGGTAAAGGTTCTCAAGTCTTTACAATGGTCCAGATTGAAGAAATTCAGAAACCCACTTGCAAATCTTCAAGTTTGAGCCCCAAAAGTTTCAAAGTCTACAATGGAACTCAAAAACTAAGAGAAAGCTCTAACTCTAAAATGGGATATGCAAGGAACTTCTAGGAACTCCTGAAATTTCATTTAAAATTTAAATTTATAGTTGTCCAAAATTTAGCCTGAAAGGTCATTGGGTGAGATAAGTCGGGCCTCGCCAAACATGTCAGCGATCCGCCCTTCGCTCCATCGCCATTTTGCATTGGCCATTTGTCTTCAGGGTTCTGTGACTTTAGGCGATCGAAGTTTTCATTGCAGAGTCATTCGGCGATCTGCCGACTGCCCATTTTTGTCGCCAAGTTGGTTCTTCACCAGGGTTGGTACGCTGAAACTTTAGGCGAGCTAGAAGAGCCACTCGGCGGTTCATCAAGTGGTCTTGGCAATCACTAGGATCGCTTTTCTTCACTTCTTCAGCTTATTTGTTCCTTTTTTGCCCAGTAGTGTCCTTGCCTTGCTCCTTAGCCTTAAATGCTACAAATCAACATTTTAGCATAAGTTTAGAGCATAAATTAGGCATTTGAGGACACTAAAACTATTAAAACAAAGCCCTAAATGAGTCAAAATCTCGGACTCATCAACAGCCCCAACTTAAACTTTTGCTTGTGCCTAAGTAAAACTCAAGATCAATCAGTTCAATAAGGATGTCTACTAACAGTGTTGCTTAAGACTCAACATAAATGCACACACAAGGTTCAAACTACACATACAATCCTCAATTGTGCACTCAAAGATTCAAATTATGACTCACCATTATCAAGTGTACTCAAGTTCACAATGCTTGCTTCAAATGCAAGTTCAAGCTCAACAAAGGTACTCAAATGCCCTCACAACAAAGATGATTCCATAATCACACAAAATTTCTCAAAGATTTAAAGTACCGGAATCACATATAACTCTCACACTCACAGACATGAACACATGCATGACTCCACCCATAGGCTTGCCCTTATTTTCCAATCAACATTCGTTTTAGCTCACTCAAGATCAAAGGTCTTTTAAGGCTTGTAACGGGGCTGAGTGTAAAGGTATGGTCATATAGGTTTAGTGGCTTCTACCTTCATGAAGTATGGCCTGTAAATTACTCTTTATCATCCCCTTTCACATTCAAACATATTCAAACTCCATCAATTATTCATCTCAACATGAATCATCGGATACCCCATTATTCTTCATTCTTTTCACACACTTTATTGCACAACTTTTTCTTTTCTTTTTTCTTTTCTTCTTCTTTCTTTTCTCTTTTTTTTTATATGGAGGGGTTCCATCTTTTTCAAAACAATGCATCAAAGGGGGAATCTTCACACTTCTTGACTTTCCTTCTTTTTCACCTCACCCCCAACTTAGGTTTTTTGCCTAAGTTAGCTATTTAAACAAACCACTACTTCATGAAGGTTATGGGTAATGAGATAAAGAGGTCAAAGTTGCTCAAGTTTCTTCCAAGAAAAGGATAGGCTCAAAAGGTTCCAAGCAAGGTTCACACATCTCACAAGGTTGGCCACAAGGAGGTATATTGTCAAATTAGCTCACTCTTCAAGATTTTTGCCTAAAATCATTTCAATTGCTCGCTTCACTCATTCAATCGGACCAACGGGGCAAATTCTAGGTGTCATCAAGCACAATGTTCAAGACAACCTCACTGCACAAAGCATTGGTGCCATTATCAAACCAGACTCCATACTTTCTAGCTAGCGTGCCCTATTCAACACAAGAGACCATTCGACAATCGGCTAGTCACAACGAGATGCTAAAAGTTCACATATTGCCTATGTAACTTAGTTTACCTCATCGTAGTCGCACATTCATTTCTTTTAATTAAGAGCACTATTCGAGTCATTGGTACTGACCACAATCGACACTCAAATTTGCACAAGAACAGCCACAATCACATATAAAAGAGGTGGCAAAATTTTAAAACTTGGTTCAAAACCATTTTCACATCAAAACAATAGGCCACAATTTATCAACAACCACAATTCCACAACCAAGATATATATTCACAAAATGGACCACAAAAGAGATAGGTATTGAAATACCTCACCCCACTAACAAAAAAAAAATACAGTTGTCCTCAAATGCAACTAAAATCCAACAGTCAATAAATCAACAGAGAGGGAGGTAAAAGTAATCATCCTATTAGGATAGGCCTGGGGTGAAACCTGCATATCAGTCACTCCATTTATCGGGGAATCAATGCCCGATGTCTCAGCATCCTTGGCTCCACTGGAGCCTAACATAGAAATAGCCCAAAGTGATGCCTGCCTAGCAGTTTCGAACATAGCACCCTTCAACCAAATCATCATATACAGCCTCATCACAAACACTAAGCTGATTATCATCTATCTCAGCATCAGATTCAGCAGCAACAACATCAGCTCTAACCTCATCTTTAGTGGTAGCCGGAGGGCACATCATAATAAATTGGAACATCGGTGCTCGGGATATCTGGTATCT
The DNA here is from genome assembly GCA_035578085.1 of Solanum pinnatisectum. Classification (NCBI taxonomy): domain Eukaryota; kingdom Viridiplantae; phylum Streptophyta; class Magnoliopsida; order Solanales; family Solanaceae; genus Solanum; species Solanum pinnatisectum. Next base: position 36,782,811 of record CM069083.1, read on the forward strand.
TCACTATGCCAAATATCATGGACATATCCATGGACTTCAGCTGGTCCACATCCTTCTTCAACTCAGTAATATCGGTCTTTAAGGCCATCACAACATCAGTGGCCCTCTAGCTTTTCTCACACTCATCCACTGTCACAGTTAAGGCATCCAAAGACAACTTGTGGCTATCAATCTCAGCTCTAAAGGGTCTCAAAGCAGCACAATGGCCCTCTCAATCATCCCAAGAATAGCAGCCTCTAATCGGGATGCACACACATAGTAGAATGGGCTAAATGCCCCATCTTGAATAACATTGCCTAGGTGATCGGAGGTTGGGATGCAGAAACAACAATAACAGATCTAGGGGAGGAGGTGCAGTGGATGAGCTAGGAGTCTCAGAAGAGGGAGGTAGAGATGTACCTGAGGGCCCATTGACTTGAGTAGGCATGATTTCCTCTATAGGTATCATATTAATATCAACCTCCGAGGATGTGTCCACCGGGGCTGCCCTCCTCCCGTCAACCTCATCCCACTGGTACTCGACCTCAGTACACCAGATGTCAGTAGAGGAGGTGGGTGTCACCTCCATATCCATCTTCTCATCTCGAGGAGCATGGGCCCATCTGCACAGCTCGGTGATCAACACCGAAAATGAGAGTGAAGTTTGTCGCTACTTGGCCCTTATGACCATCTCCTGCTCAATCAATAGCCCCACATTTAGTGACTGGCGAGAAATGATGGACCCTAGATAGGCTTCTTGTGAGTGTCTGAGGATGGACTTATTCTGGGAAAATATGATAGTGTTGCTGATGAACCTGAACCAGTATCTGGCTAAATAACATTCATATCCTTCTTCTCTATTGGTGCACCAACCTCTATCCATCTCGGGGTGGCATCAGGTATCAGGGGTGTCAGTCAACCTTTCATATCTTCCAAGGTATTCTTCTAGACCAAGTTGATGTACTGATGCATGAAATTGTAAGTGCACCCAAAACAGCATTTATGTTAGCACTTTCGCACTTCACCTTATTACCCTGGACTATCACAAGATCAACTGATTTGAAAGCACTGGCCTTTCTCTTCCCTTTCGGCACAAAGTCTCCGTAAGCCGAATAGAACTCTCGAACCTTATTGGGAATGTAAGGTCCCCAAGGTTTAGTGAAAATCTCAAACTTATGGAACTTGAGAGTGTTCCATATCTTTGGATACCTGTCCACCACACCATCTGTGGACAATCTCTTCTCCTCTAGTATTGTCCTCAATCCCTCGGCCTTTAGTCTGTTGAGTGAATGGGGAGGAGGACCCTGTACTAGTGGCGTTGGGACAATTGTTTGCTTTAGGGCTATAGCTGGAGGAGGAGGAAGAGTCTAAGGCACTGGATCCTAGACGAATCATTCATCCCCTTGGAGTGAAGCTCTACTCTCCTGGCCTGTAATAGCTGGTCATCCTCAGGCTCAAAGATGGAAGCCTGAGAATCTTATGAATCCCTCTTGTTGTCTGATGAGGTGAGGTGAGTCTCACAGACTCCCTCACTTTCGAAGCTGGCCTTCGGTGCCTCAGCCATGTGCGTCTTGCCCTTACCTTTGCCTTTGCCTTTGCTTCTCTTGATACCTTTTCTTGGGATGCAGCTGCATCCTCATTAATAGTTATTCCTTGCGCCCACTTTCGGGGCGGCATGTCACCACTAGTAACTTTGGGTCTAGCCATTCCTGCAAATAACATAGAAAAATGTTAGAAAAAATGCTGAAAACAAGTGCACGAAGACTCGCTGAACTACTTTAGTGAGCCAGATTGAGCTCGCCAAAGGTTCCAGAACAAAATTTCAAAAATTCAAAGATGGTCGGTGATGTCCAGGGACATTTGGCGGATCACTGACACCAATCGGCGAAATAAAAGTAGCTCGCCGAAAGTTACGATGTATTTTAAGGAATTAAGGGTGCAGAAGGGTGATCAAGAAGTACTTTCAGTGAGTCACCGAGTGAACTCGACGGGATCAGGTGAATCGTCGAAAGTTACATAACACAAACTCAACATTTACGAAAATTAAAGGCAATCTACGGGGTGTTTGGCGAACCGCCGAACCGGTCGGCGAGCTCGACTTAGCTCTCCAAATGGCCCAATGTGCTAGTTTTCACCCCGTACTTCAAAATCAAGCCTGCAACCCCCGAAATCAAAATTAAACACCTACCCTATGAAATTAAAGTAAGACCTATACTACCCATGCCCTTGGGGAACTCAGACTTCCCCTGATTTGGCTAAAATTAGCCATTTGATGTCTTTTGCCCTTAAGAATGACGTCAACCGCTCCATCATTGGAAAAAATAAAACATTGGGCACAATCCGGGGTTACTCAGACTTCACACTACTAGACCCAACATATATTCAACACAACCCAACAATTTAGACTCGATTTAAACAAGCAAAGGCACGAAAATCATGATTAAAGGCCGATTAATACTTATTTCAATTAATATTAGGCAAACAAACACTCATGCGATGATTACCAACACTTTTCAACAACAAAATACCGATTTGCATTCAAGTTCAACACATATAGAGTTCGGGGTTCTGAAAACCAACCTTTTATGTCAAAATAAGATTTGTAAAGCTAGGCGACAAAGTAAATCCAAATTCCGTCCCCGAGCAAAGATCCTAATAAAATGAAAATACAAATGTAACAATATGACAATATAGTATCGAAGAGAGAGTGTGAGAGTTGAATAGGTGAGAAAATGAAGGAAGTTTGAATTTAAAACCGTTTGGCCCTTTAAAACCTTTCAATTCGCACTCCATTCGACGGTATAAGTCACCCCTGCCAAACCACTCGGTGATGCGCCGAGTGGTATTTTGGCTCATGGAGTTTTACAAAACTCCCAGCAATTTGGAGGTTCAAACGACGGACAAAGTCGAGCTCGCCGACCTATTCGTTGAGTCGTCGACTGAGCTTTTAGCTCACCGAGTTTTACAGAGTTCCCCATCAAGCCGGGTGGTTCCAAATTGTGGTCAAAGTCGGGGCTTACTAACCTCTTCGGCGATTCACCGATTGGACTTTTGGCTTGCCTAATTGCCCATTTTCCAACACTTTTCACTTTTCAACCTACAAAATCAACACCCGTTATTCAAAAACAAGCTTTAAAACATCAAAAATTTAGGTTGCCTCCCAATAAGCGCTTTATTGAATATCGTGGCACGACGGAAATACCCATTCAAGTTTCATTTTTGGGGTTTGCCATTGTATCATTAGGCAACACTTCTTTTCGTCTTAGATTTAAATGAGTCGAGATTTGACCCATTTGTGTCTCCAACTGCTTAATAAAGACTGAGTGAGAAGTCACCATCTGATTGAGAGTTGAGACATCCTCCTTCATCTCTTTCAACACTTTGTCTGACCCTTCAACTTTGTTGAGAATGAGTGCAAACATGTCTTTCGTACGGAAGTTCTCCGGGTTAATTCTTTGCTCTTTGGGCTTTTGGCGTTCATGAGGTGGGACATATCTTTCCTTGTCACCATCCATGTTCTTCCAAGTAACATTACGATCACTCATTTCCTATCACGATCTCTCCATCCATCATCTCTATTCCAACCCGAATTTCCACCTAGCCTTGGATAGTTTGAGCGAAATCCTTCTTCTTGATTAGCAAGGAAGTTCACTTCCTTATTGTACAACACTTCAAATTGTGCTTCTTCGGGGTTTACTTCACCAACACCCACATCATTTACACTTTTCACACCACTACTCATCACATTTTTCGCCAATAGATCCAGATGGGTCATCATTTTAGCCATGTTTTGGTCTCTCTTTTGATCCTTCTTGATCTGCTCTTTTGTCATCCTAAGAGTGAAAGGAGAGACTTGGTCTTCATTAGTGTACCATGCCTGAGTTGAGATGCTACTTTATTATATCTCCGTGAACAAGTTGATCAAGAACTCCTTTGTTCACCGAGTATATGGTTTGGATCACGTGAGTTGGACATTTTTTGGCTTCACCCATCAAAGAGAATGGAAACAAAGCAGACGGATTGATTACAAATGTCCACGGTTTCAAAACACAACATTCCTCAACGGAGTAGACGATTGCACCAACACCACCCAATGAAATTGGGTCTTTAACATCATCTCAGTGGCCCACTTGGCTACCATTACTCCCGTTCACGCTCATCTCTTCCTCTATTCAATACAAACCAACACAAACACAAACCAAAGTAAGTCGATTCAACTATAACAAAAAAATATCACAATTCAACTTCAATAATAGAATTCTAAAAAACACCACTCCCGGGCAGTGGCGCTAATTTGATTAACACTCAATTTACACCACTTCCAATTCTAGGTGCAAAGATGATCGTCATCTAGTATAAAACCCAACGAAGAGTTGGGGTCGAACCCAGAGGGAGCGGTATGTGTTCGAATTCAATTATGAAGTGCAAACATTGTCTAATCATTTATAGGAAAAGAAATTATCGTAAACATACATACAAGTCAAAGGGGGTGACAACAAATGTCAGATGGGGGGATTGGTTTGTCAATTAACAACTAAAACAAGTACGAAGATAGGGGAAACAACAATATTAAGAGGAATTCTTGGGATGTGATCAATTATAATCTAATTATGCAATATGGGTAACTGAGTTTTAACAATAACTTGCTAAAACAACATGGGTAGGCTAGGCTATAAGTGCAATAACTTTCTCTCGAACAACTATTATGATTCAGGCGATTTCTCTCGAACATCGATAAGCTTGACAAGATAAACAACCCACAACCTTAAAATATCCACTCTCTCAAGCTAAATAGGTAGAATTGAGTTTAGGATTCATTCTTTCGAGCTGAACCCATATCAACCCAATACCTATAATCAATAATCAAAAGCTTTGGTTCCAAACCTCTCTCTCAAGCAAGCCAAGAACTCTATGCTAGAATTGCATTTGCAACTACAATCCATAGATTAAAACACAACTAATTATTAAACCCACATTAAAACAACAAAATAATCATTAAACAACAATACCCATAAGCAAATTATACCAATAATCACATGATCACACCCAAGAATTGGGATTTTATCTACACATCATAAAAATAGATAAAAGATTACCAAATACATTAGCCATGATCTAGGTAAAGGTTTTGAAGTCTTTACAGTGGTCCAAATTGAAGAAACTCAGAAACCCACTTGCAAATCTTAAAGTTTGAGCCCCAAAAGCTTCAAAGTCTACGATGGAACTCAAAAACTAAGAGAAAACTCTAAATCTAAAATGGGAATTGCAAGGAACTTCTAGGAACTCTTGAAATTTCATTTAAAATTTCAATTTATAGTTGTCCAAAATTTAGCTTGAAAGGTCATTGGGTAATCCATCTCCATTTTACATTGGCCATTTGTCTTCAGGGTTCTGTGACTTTAGGCGATTGAAGTTTCCATCGTGGAGTCATTTGACGATCCACCGAATGCCCATTTCTGTCACCAAGTTGGTTCTTCACTAGGGCTAGCATGTTGAAACTTTAGGCGAGCTAGAAGAGCCACTCGACAGTTCACCGAGTAGCTTTTGGCGATCACCAGGATCACTTTTTTCTACTTCTTCAGCTTGTTTGTTCCTTTTTTTACTGGTAGTGTCCTTGCCTTGCTCCTTAGCCTTAAATGTTGCAAATCAACACTTTAACATCAGTTTAGAGCATAAATTAGGCATTTGAGGACACTAAAACTATTAAAACAAAGCCCTAAATGAGTCGAAGTCTCGAACTCATCAGAGGCCCTCGATTTATACTACTCCCTAGCGGCCTAAGTGTAAATAATAATTACTTTACAAGTTCCTACAATACTTTCACTTTAGTCCTATTCTAGAATTCTTTACAAGTTCTAGGGAATTCTATAGCCTTCTTGAAAATGTCTTGGGAATTCTAGAGTGTTCTACTAACCTCCACACAACTCTAGATTCTTCTCCCTTATTCCAGTGCTGCATTTGAATAGTGAAGTGTGGGACATAACACTTACCTCCGCTTCAGTATTTACTCTACCAGAAGGGTCCGATAGGTTTGTTTGTTTATTGTGATACTTCAAAGATTGGACTAAGGTGTGTTTTTATGCAAAATGGGAAGGTAATTGCTTATGCTTCAAGGAAACTTAAGATTCATGAGAAGAACTATCCTACCAATGACTTGGAACTAGTGGCGGTTGTGTTTGTCTTAAAGATATGGACGAATTACTTATATGGAGTCCATGTTGATGTCTTTACCGACTACAAAAGTTTGCAATACGTGTTCAAATAAAAGGATCTAAATCTTTGTCAAAGGAGGTGCCCTGAGTTTCTAAAGGATTATGACATAAGTGTTCTCTATCACCCCGGTAAGGCGAATGTGGTGGCGGATGCTCTTAGTGGACTATCAATGTGTAATGACCCTCCAGGTCATTTTTGCCTTAATGTCTCCTTTTCGTCGTTTAGAGGATTTCTATAGCGACCCCAAGTCATTTATGACTTGTTGGCACTGACTGTTCGGTCGCCTGGTCGTTCGTTTGGATTTTTTTGTAGTTCTCCGTGTCTTAGAGACCTTGAAGCTTGAATAGCTAACTTTAGTCAAAACATTAGGTAAACGACCTTAGAATGGAATTCTGACGGTTCTATCAGCTTCGGAATGGCCAAATTAGGCTAGTAGCATAATTGGCACGAGTATTGAGGCCTTCAATGCAAGTTTGGACCATTAGGTGTTTTAACCTTTGAAATTTGGCCTAAGGTTGACTTTGGTCAACATTCTTGGAAAATGTGCTAGAATGAAAATTCCATTAGCGCGGTTAGCCCCGAAATGTCGAGTTTGGTCTAGAACTACATTTCGTTCGACTCCCAAGGCCTCCGGACTCATTCCGAGCCCCTCGGTGGATTTTGGTTTAAATGGTCTTTGGGAGTGGGATCCACTTTTTTATCGAGGTGACCTCAGATGGAAATTTTGACTACACCTTTGAGTTCGGAATGTCGAATTTAGTAGGGTAGCATATCTATTTTATCATTATCGGGTTCCAAGCGAATTCCGAACCCTCCGTCGGAGACTTTGAATAAATAGCAATAGCTAATATCCAGTGCAGCCCTTTTAACGACCAGAGTTTGGGCTTTTAACGACCAGATTTTGGGTCTTTTAGTGACCAATTTGACCTTTTTAAAACCCCCTTTTAGCCTCATTTGTCAAACTTCAAACCTTCATAACTCTCTCATTTCAAGTCCGATTTCAGTGATTCTTGAGGCTATCTTATGGGGTTTTACGTGAGGAATGCATTGGTGAGCTCAGAAATTGATTTGGGATCCCCGTTTGAGGCAAATTTCATAAAATACCTGCTGCCACGACCCCTTTTTATGAGCTTGATTTTGGAACTTTTGAGACTTGTTTTCTCAGCCATTTTAGGTCCAAATTTGGTGTGTCAAGAGCCTAGACTATGGGGGGTTTTGTGAGGATCATTGTGATGTGGTTGGTTTCAGCATTTGGACCCTCCTTTCTGGTAGTTTCTAGTAAATAGCTGGTGCCATTGTTGTCCTTTTTAGTGTAACTTTGAGTTTTTCGTTGCATGTTCGTGTAGGGACTGTTCCGAGCCCCGAATTGTGTTCCAATTTGGAACAAAAGTTTAGGGAGGTGTTTAGGACCTATTTTTGGGGTTGATTCCAAAATTTCCAGCGCGGGTCCCACTTTTCCCATTTTGACCCCGAAATTGGTTTGTCTCCATTTCTTTCAATTTTAGTGTATAAAAAACCATAATAACGTAGTGACTCTATTTTTGATAGCATAGTAGCATTTCGAGGCCGTTTGAAAAGAAAAAGCTTCAGAGTAGTGATTTTGGAGTGCGCGTGATCGGCCTTCTGGTAGGCTACGACTTCCGACTCTTAGATTGAGCTCGAGAGTGTGAATGCATGTTGATTAGTTGGGATTTGGGTTGGTAGTTATTGAATCGTGCATAGGTGTTTAAAAATCATGTTTCGGCATTTTTTGGGAATTATTGGTTAACTGTGAGCATGCTATGTGTTACTAATTGACCCTCCTTACTATGTGAAGTGCTAGCATGCTGGATTACTGTTTATCTGAAGCATGTTGGGCCTTAGTTTAGGTTTGACTAGGGCTTGCCTTAGAAATACATGATTCGGAATCGATAGGCCTTAGTTTTGCCTTGACGTCGCTCGACCAGCTTAGATCCATGTAGACTGGTATAGCAGACTTGAGTCTGATAGTTTGGGCCTTAGCTAGGCGATACGCTTACTCTGATGACAGTTATCCTTATTTTCCCCAATGTTATGGCTTCACGAGTTACGTCGGCGACACTGGTTCTGCTTCGCGATTTGAAGTTGGTTTTCGATTCGGTTCCAAGGACTTACATTCATTGGCTGAGTGTGGATGGTGTTCCACGGACATTTATGAGCATGGATCGATTGGGACTCTTTCAGCAGCTCTATTGGCACCTTTGTCGGGCGTCCGAATTCGAGCTCCGGCCTCGATCTCATTGATACTTATATAGAGCATCCGGTTTAAGATCCGACCTCTATCGCGCAGATACTTATATAAAGCATCCAATTTAAGGTCTGGCCTTTATCACCCAGATACTTATATAGCATATTCGGTTAGAGGTTCGGTCTCAGTTACTTGATACTTGTGATTTATTACTTGGGTACTTCTAGTGAGCATCTGATTCGAGGTCTAGCCTCTGTACTGTCAGATTCAACTATTGGGGTTGAGGTTCTAGTTCGATGTTCTTCGTTCTTGGGTTCTCATATGCAATTCTCTTTATTTATAGTTATTTTGTGTACTCATCGGGCTTATGGGGGTTCATTCGGGTTTTTAATTAAACTTGCGCACGAGTGTAACTTTTGGGCTTATGGGGGTCCAGTTAGGTATAGTTAGCTTATAGATTACTTTAGTTAGTTTTTTTTACACTCATGTGCATTCCATTGTTACTTAGATTTCTATTCTTGACCTCTGTTTGTGTTATTCTTTCTGTTCATATTGCCTTTACTTTTCAAGTTCAGTTGTCCTATGATGCCTACTGGGTACCTGCTATTTTGGTACTCATACTACGCTTTACATCTGTTTCGTGATGCAGTTTCGAGCACTAGTGGCTAGCATTGATTCAGTTTGGAGTAGCCTGATTCGGAGACGGGGGTGAGCACACATCATTTTGTACTATTTCAGTCTCCATCTGTATATAGACTTGTATTTTACCTTTCGAGACTGTCCAGTCTCTGTGGTTTACTTTTGGGACTTGTACTCATTTTGTTAGTAGCTCTGTACTAGTGACTTTCAGGTTCTGGGAGGGATCTTTATTTGTATATATGTTTTGGTTTGCGTCTGCTTGTTTTTATTGTTATTTTAAATTTTGCCTACTCTTGTTTAGTTTCTGCCCTCAGACCCATTACTTGTTCTTCCGGGTTACGGGTTGGCTTATCTACTGGTGGGTTTATAGTAGATGCCATCATGGCTCGAGAAATTGGGTTATGACAATTTGGTATCAGAGCTCCAGGTTCATCGGTCTCACTCTTACAAAGCTAACGTCTAGTAGAGTCTTGCGGATTGGTGCGGAGACATCCATAACTTATCTTCGGGAGGCTACATGATGTCTTTAGGAAGATTTCCTCTTTTGTTTCACTTTCATGCAAAGTGTGTCTCATTAGTTCCTTGAAATCTCACTTGTTTCACTCTTTCATAGGATGGCTCGCACGCGAGGCGGCACAGCCAGGGGTGATGCACTCGGGCCTATGGACAGAGCCTCAGCTTGGGGTAGACGCCGACCCCGAGGTCGAGGTAGGGCCGCAGCACATGCCCGAGATAGGGAGGAAGAGCCCCAGATAGCATATGTACCTCCACAGCCAGTGGGGCTCGGACCAGCCCAACCACCACTCGCACCAGCTGCAACTCCTGATCTTCATGCCCTGCTGACTCAGATATTAGCAACTATTGGGGAAATGCGTCAAGCACCAACACCAGCTCCAGCTCTCGCTCCAGCGCCGCAGGGTCAACCGCCACCAGTTTATGTGGCCGTCCAGCCAGACTTAAAGAACAGAGAGATGCCACTGCATGAGTAGAAGATGCTCGGGGTATTCTAGAGGTTGGCACCTCCAATATTCTTAGGGACGCCCACGAGTTCCATCTCACTTGCCAGGAGTAGCTACAGTCATTAGGCCTCTTGGAGTCGAGAGGAGCCGACTTTACCGCTCATCAGTTCTGTGGGCCAGCCAGGCAGTGATGGTGCACTTATCGAGAGTCCAGGCCAGCTGGATCACCTCCTATATCTTGGTGTGACTTCTTAGAGGCTTTCTTGGCCCGATTCATGCCACTGAGCGATAGGGATAGGCTTCGTGATCAATTCTCCAGATTGGAGTAGGGCCCTATGACTGTCTCAGAGTACGAGGATAGGTTCCATGAGTTGTCTCGACATGCTACCATGATCCTGCCCACGGAGGAGGAGAGAGTCCATTGTTTTATACGTGGGTGTGGTACCGTTTGAGGGTCGACATAGAGTATTTGGTTTCGGTCGGCCATTCATTTCTTGACGTGGTCGATCATGCTCGATCTATGGAGCATATTCATTGTGAGTCCCAAGGGGGCAACTATAAGAGGGCACGCTACCAGGGCAGCTATAGTGGGTCCCAGACTAGAGAGAGGGACTCCTACGATAGGCCCCGCCAGAGGTTCCAGCAGGTCGATCCCATCGGCTGCTCAGCGGCATTACCCGCTCGAGGAGGCCAAGATCGCAGGGGTGGTCCTAGTACGGGCCAGACTTTGAGGGGATCAAATTCCCTCCCTTCCTACCACGGTTGGGTTACTTCAGGGTGTTCAGCTTCAGGGTTTTTTGATTGCGGTGCTCTTGACCATTGGTCCAGAGGGTGCCCCCGGCGAAGGCGAGGGGCGATTGTATCAGCTCCCCTTGCACCTTTACCAGTTTCAGCAGTGCCCTCTCCAGCTAGAGTTAGTGGTCAGGACCAGGGCCATTGGATAGCCGATAGGGTACCAGAGGTAGAGCTCAGGGAGGCAGGTCAGGTGGTAGATTAGACGCACAGGGCAGAGGTGCTCAAGGCCATTTCTAAGCAGCCCCGGTGAGGGCAGCGGCTGAGGCATTTGACGATGTCATCACAGGTATGCTTTTATTATGCCATCAGCCTGCTACAATATTATTCGATCCTGGGTCCACATTCTCATATGTATCTGTTTATTTTGCTCCCCTATTGGATATGAGTTTTGAATCTTTAACAGAATCGGTTCATGTTCCGACCCCGGTGGGTGAGTCCTTAGTAGTGGATCAGGTATTGTGATCTTACTTAGTGACTATCTAGGGTTATGATACTAGAGTTGATCTTATTCTACTAGATATGGTTGATTTTGATGTGATTCTGGGCATGGACTGGTTATCCCCCTATCGTGTGGTCTTGGATTGCTACGCAAAGATCGTTACACTAGCCATGCCTGGCATTCCCCCAGTATTGTGGCAGGGTGTTTATAGTCACACAACATTGGGGATCATCTCTGTTATGCAGGCTAGACGGTTGGTTGCTTCTGGGTGTTTAGCTTGTTTGACCTATGTGAGAGATGTGAGTAGGGAGGGCCCTTCAGTTGACTCAGTTCCTATGGTTAGAGAGTTTGCAGATGTGTTCCCTACAGACCTACCTAGCCTACCCCCAGAGCATGACATTGATTTTGCCATAGATTTGGTGCCCAACACCTATCCTATTTCTATTTTGCCTTACCGGATGGCTCCTGCAGAGCTCAGGGAGCCCAGTGTTCAGTTAGAGGACTTCTTAGGTAAGGGGTTCATTCGTTCGAGTGTGTTGCCTTGGGGTGCTCCTGTTCTATTTGTGAAGAAGAAGGACGGGACTGTGAGGATATGCATTGACTATAGGCAGCTGCACAAGGTGACGGTGAAGAACCGTTACCCCATGCCTCATATTGATGACTCGTTTGACCAGCTTCAGGGTGCCGCCGTGTTTTCTAAGATTGATTTGAAGTCCGGGTACCATCAGCTGAGGATTAGGTCAGCGGACATTCGTAAGACCGCATTTAGGACTCGTTACGACCACTATGAGTTCCTTGTGATGTCTTTTAGGATGACTAATGCCCCTGCCACCTTCATGGACTTGATGACACGTGTGTTCAGGACATACCTTGACTCATTTGTTATCATCTTCATTGATGACATATTGGTTTACTCACGGAGCCGGAGTGAGCATGAGCAAGATTTGAGGATAATGCTCCAGACTTTGAGAGATCAGTGGCTTTATTCCAAGTTCTCAAAATACGAGTTTTAGCTTGAGTCTGTAGCATTCGTGGGGAATGTGGTGCCCAAGAAAGGTATTAGGGCTGATCCGGCGAAGATTGAGACTATTCGTGATTGGGATAGGCCTACTTCCGTTACTGAGGTTCGTAGCTTCGTCGGGTTAGCAAGTTACTACAGATGCTTTGTTGAGGGATTTTCTACTATTGCAGCCCTTTTGACTCAGTTGAATCACCAGGATGTACCCTTCGTGTGGTCAGAGGAGTGTGAGATGAGCTTTCGGAAGCTCAAGGAATTGCTTATTACTGCTCCTATATTGATTCTTCCAGTTGAGGGTGAGGGCTTCACGATATATTGTGACGCATTCGGTGTTGGTTTGGGTTGTGTACTGATGTAGCAAGGCCAGGTTATAGTTTACGCATCGAGGCAACTTAAGCAACATGAACGCAACTACCCTACCCATGACTTGGAGTTGGCGGCGGTAGTTTCCGTGCTTAAGATATGGAGGTACTATCTATATGGAGTTCGTTGTGAGATCTACACTGATCATCAGAGCCTCCAGTACCTTATGAGCCAGAGGGACCTTAATTCGAGGCAACGTCGCTGGATTGAGCTCTTGAAGGACTATGACCTCTCTATTCTCTACAATCTGGGCAATGCGAATGTAGTAGCGGACGCCTTGAGCCAAAAGGCAGGGAATATGGGTAGTCTAGACTTCCTGTCTGTTTCGGAGCAACTGTTGGCTTTGGACATCCAGTCCTTAGCCAACCGGATGATCAGACTTGATATTTCAGATCCTAAGTGGGTGTTAGCCTATGTGCGAGTTCAGTCATCTTTGCTAGATAGGATCCGTGGTTGTTAGTTCGAGGATGAGTCTTTGGTGGCACTCAGAGATAGGGTGTTGGCAGGTGATGCTAGACAGGCTACCTTAGATTTGGATGGGGTTTTGAGATTCGATGGTCGGTTGTGTGTTTCGAGAGCTGGGGGCTTGATTCAGCTGATCTTGAGCGAGGCCTATAATTCCAGATATTCCATCCATCTGGGTACAACTAAGATATATCATGATTTGAGGTAGCATTATTGGTGAAGCGGTATGAGGAGAGATATTGCCGACTACGTATCCCGTTGTTTGTGTTGCCAACAGGTGAAGGTCGAGCATTTGAGGCCTGGTAGTGAGTTTTAGAGATTACCCATTCCAGAGTGAAAGTAGGAGCGTATCACTATGGACTTTATTGTGGGGTTGCCTCCGACTTCTAGAGGTGTTGACAGCATTTGGGTCATCGTGGATCGATTGACCAAGTCAGCACACTTCCTCCGTATTCATACTACTTTTAGTGCCGAGAGGTTGGCTTGTATCTACATTAGGGAAGTGGTCCGTCTTCATGGCATGCCTGTTTCTATCATTTCAGACCTGGCTTTACAGTTCACTTCCAGCTTTTGGAGGGCTTTTCAGGAGGAGTTGGGCACCCGTGTCCACCTTAGCACAACTTTTCACCCATAGATGGATGGTCAGTCAACGCGTACTATTCAGGTCCTTGAGGATATGCTGCGGGCCTGTGTTATGGATTTTGGAGGTCAGTGGGACTAGTTCTTGCCTTTGGCGAAGTTTGCGTACAACAACAGCTACCACTCTAGTATTTAGATGGCCCCGTTCGAGGCCTTATATGGTAGGCGTTGTCGCTCTCCAGGTGGTTTATTTGAGTCTACAGAGCCTAGGCTACATGGTACAGATTTGCTTCAGGAGGCGTTGGATCAGGTAAGGGTGATTTAGGATAGGCTCAAAATGGCTCAGAGTAGACATCAGAGTTAAGCGGATCATAGGCGTCGGCCGTTGAGGTTTGCAGTTGGTGAGTGGGTATTTCTCCGAGTATCGCCCATAAAGGGTGTAATGAGATTCGGGAGGCGGGACAAGCTTAGCCCCAGGTATATAGGCCCTTTTGAGATTTTGAGAGCAGTTGACGAGGTTGCCTATAAGTTAGCTTTACCTCCAGCACTATCGGCTATCCACCCAGTTTTTCATGTTTCAATGCTGCGTCGGTATGTTCCAGATGAGTCTTATGTGCTCCAGTATGATTTAGTTGAGTTGGATGATCGTCTAACCTTTATAGAGGAGCCAGTGGCCATTCTAGCCAGAGATGTCAGGCAGTTGTGGTCAAGAGCCATTCCTATTGTTAAGGTCCGTTGGAGGCATCGTCCAGTCGAGGAGTCTAATTGGGAGACCGAGCAGAAGATGCAGAGCAGTTCCCCAACTTATTTGATCCTTTAGGTACTTCTTGACTCTCACTTTCGTGGACGAAAGTCTTTTTCTTAGTAGTGGATGTTGTAATGACCCTCCAGGTCATTTTTGCCTTAATGTCTTCTTTTCGTCATATAAAGCATTGCTATAGCGACCTCAAGTCATTTATGACTTGCTGGCACTGATTGTTAGGTTGCCTGGTCGTTCGTTTGGAATTTTTTGTAGTTTTCTGTGTCTTAGAGATCTTAAAGCTTGAATAGCTGACTTTAGTCAAAACATCAGGTAAATGACCTTAAAATGGAATTTTGATGGTTCCATCAACTTCGGAATGGCCAGATTAGGTTAGTAGCATGGTTGGCACGAGTATGGAGGCCTTCAGTGCGAATTTGGACCATTAGGCGTTTTAGCCTTTAAAATTTGGCCTAAGGTTGACTTTGGTCAACATTCTTGGAAAACACACTCGAATGAAAATTCCATCAGCGTGGTTAGCCCCGGAATGTCGAGTGTGGTCTAGAACGACCATTCGTTCAACTCCCGAGGCCTCCGAACTCATTTCGAGCCCCTCGGTGGATTTTGGCTAAAATGGTCTTTGGGAGTGGGACCTACTTTTTATCGGGGTGACCTCTGATGGAAATTTCGATTGTGCCATTGAGTCCGGAATGTTGAATTTAGTAGGGTAGCATATTTATTTTATCTTTATCGGGTTCCGAATGAATTCTGAGCCCTCCGTCAGAGACTTTGAATAAATAGCAATAGCTGATATCTGGTGCAGCACTTTTAGCGACCAGAGTTTGGGCTTTTAACGACCATATTTTGGGTCTTTTAGCGATCAGTTTCGCCTTTTTAAAACCCCCTCTCAGGCTTATTTGTCAAACTTCAAACCTTCATAACTCTCTCATTTCAAGTTCGATTTCAGAGATTCTTGAGGCTATCTTGTGGGGGTTTTCGCGAGGAACGCATTGGTGAGCTCGGAAACTGATTTGGGGTCCCCATTTGAGGTAAATTTCCCAAAATACCTGCTGCCACGACCCCTTTTTGTGAGCTTGATTTTGGAACTTTTGAGACTTGTTTTCTCAGCCATTTTAGGTCTGAATTTGGCTATTCAAGTGCCTAGATTGTGGGGGTTTTCATAAGGATCGTCGTGGTGTGGTTGGTTTCAGCAGTTGGACCCTCATTTCTAGTAATTTCTTGTAAATAGTTGCTACCATTGTTGTCCCTTTTAGTGTAACTTTGAGTTTTTCGTTCCATGTTCATGTTGGGACTGTTTCGAGTCCCAAATTGTGTTCCAATTTGGAACACAAGTTCAGGGAGGTGTTTAGGACCTATTTTTGGGGTTAATTCCATAATTTCCAGCGCGGGTCCCACTTTTCCCATTTTGACCCCGAAATTGGTCTATCTCCGTTTCTAGCGATTTTAGTGTCTAAAAGATCGTAATAACGTAGTGACTCTATTTTTAATAGCGTGGCAGCGTTTCGAGGCTGTTCAAAAAGGAAAAGCTCTGGATGAGTGATTTTGGAGCGCGCGTGATCGGCCTTCTGGTAGGATACGGCTTCCCTCTCTTAAATTAAGCTCGAGAGTGTGAATGCATGTTGATTAGTTAGGATTTGGGTTGATAGTTATTGAATAGTGCATAGTTGTTTAAAAATCATGTTTCTGCCTCTTTCGGGAATTATCGGGTAACTGTGAGCGTGCTATGTGTTACTAATTGACCCTCCTTGCTATGTGAAGTGCTTGTATGATTGATTACTGTTTATCTAAAGCATGTTGGGCCTTAGTTTAGGTTTGACTAGGGCTTGCCTTAGAAATACATGATTCGAAATCGATAGGCCTTAGTTTTGCCCCGACGTCGCTCGACCGACTTAGATCCCTGTGGACTGGTGTAGCAGACTTGAGTCTGATAGTTTGGGCTTTAGTTAGGCGATACGCTTGCTCCGACGATAGTTATCCTTATTTTCCCTGATGTTATGGCTTCACGAGTTACGTTGGCAACACTGGTTCTGCTTTGCGATTTGAAGTTGGTTTTCAATTCGGTTCCAAGGACTTACATTGATTAGCTGAGTTTGGACAGTGTTCCACGGACATTTATGAGCATAGATCGATTGGGACTCTTTCAGCAGCTCCATTGGCACCTTTGTTGGGAATCCGAATTCGAGCTCCAGCCTCAACCTCATTGATACTTATATAGAGCATCCGGTTTAAGGTCCGGCCTCTATTGCCCTGATACTTATATAGAGCATTTGGTTTAAGGTCCGGTCTCTATCGCCCAGATACTTATATAGAGCATCTGGTTAGAGGTCCGACCTTAGTTAGTTGATACTTGTGATTAGTTACTTGGGTACTTCTAGTGAGCATCCGGTTCGAGGCCCGACATCCATACTGTCAGATTCTACTATTGGGGTTGAGGTTTTGGTTTGATGTTCTCCATTCTTGGGTTCTCATATGCAATTCTCTTTAGTTATAGTTATTATGTGTACTCGTTAGGCTTATGAGGGTCCGTCCGGGTTTTTAATTAAACTTGCGCACGAGTGTACCTTCTGGGCTTATAGGGGTCCAGTTAGGTATAGTTAGCTTATAGATTACTTTAGTTAGTTCTTTCTACAGTCGTGTGCATTCTATTGTTACTTAGTTTTCCGTTCTTGACCTCTGTTTGTGTTATTCCTTCTTTTCATATTGCCTTCACTTTTCATGTTCAGTCGGCCTATGATGCCTACTGGGTACCTACTGTTTTGGTACTCAAGCTACGCTCTACATCTATTTCGTGATGCAGTTTCAAGTACCAGTGGCCAGATTGATTCAATTTGGAGTAGCTTGATCCGGAGACGAGAGTGAGCACACATCGTTTTGTACTATTTCAATCTCCATCTGTATATAGACTTGTCTTTTACCTTTCGAGACAGTCCAGTCTCTGTGGTCCATTTTTGGGACTTAGTACTCATTTTGTTAGTAGCTCTGTACTAGTGACTTCCAGGTTATGGGAGGGATCTTTATTTGTATATATGTTTTGGTTTGTGTCTGCTTGTTTTTATTGTTATCTTAAATTTTGCCTACTCTTCTTAGTTTCTCCTCTCAGACCCATTACTTGTTCTTTCGGGTTACGGGTTGGCTTATCTACTGGTGGATTTATAGTAGGTGTCATCATGGCTCGAGAAATCGGGTTATGAAACAATAGGTAGTGTTGCTCATGTGGAGGGAGCTAAAAAAGAGTTGGTCTGTAATGTTCATAGATTGGCCCGATTGGGTGTTCGGTTGGTTGACTCCACCAAAGGCGGTGTTATGGTTCATAATGGTTGAGAATCGTTTTTTGTGTTGGATGTGAAGGCAAATAAGGTCTTGATCTGATCTTGATTGAGTTAAAAGAAGTGGTGCTTAAAAAGTTTGTTAAGGCTTTCTCCTAAGGGGAAATGGTATGCTTCAATATTAGAGTCGTCTATGTGTTCCTAATGTTGATGGCTTGAAAGAGCAAATCTTATCAAAAGCCCATAGTTCCTGATATTCCATTCATCGGGAGACACCAAAATGTATTGTTACTTGCGGGAGGTCTATTAGTGGAATGGGATGAAAAAAGATATTGAGGAATTTGTGGCTAGGTGTCCTAATTGTCAACAAGTGAAAGTTGAGCATCAAAAGCTGAAAGGTTTTGTCCCAAGATATTTGTATTCCTACTTGGAAGTGGAAAGATTTGAATATGAACTTCATTGTTGGTTTACCTCGCACCTGGTGACAACATGACTCAATTTGGGTTATTGTAGATCGTAAGATGAAATAGGCTCATTTTATTCTCATCAAGGTTTCTTATTCGGCAGAGGAATATGCTAAGTTGTACCTAAGGGAGATGGTTAGGTTGCATGGAGTGCCCCTATCTATTATCTCTGATCACGGTACCCAGTTTACCTCTTAATTTTGGAAATCTTTCCAAAAGGGCCTTGGTGCTCATGTTAAGCTTAGTACGACCTTTCATCCTCAAACCGATGGACAAGCAGAGCTTACTGTCCAAACTTTGGAAGACATGTTGATAGCTTGTGTGATTGACTTCAAGGGTAATTGGGATGATCATTTGCCTTTGATTGAGTTTTCTTATAATAATAGCTATCATTCAAGTATTAGTATGACTCCATTTGAGGGCCTTTATGGTAAAAGGTGTAGATCTCCCATAGGTTGGTTTGAAGTAGGTGAGGTTTCTTTGATAGGTTCTAAGTTGGTATACGAGGCTATGGAGAAAGTTTGGCTTATTAGAGAAAGGTTGAAAATGGCTCAAAGTTGAAAAAGTCCTATATCGATGTTAAAAGAAAAGACCTTGAGTTTGATGTAGATGATTGGGTCTACATGAAGATTTCCCCCATGAAGGGTTTAATAAGGTTTGGAAATAAAGGGAAGCTTAGTCCCCGTTATGTGGCCCATATCAGATTTTGAGGTGCATTGGTACAATTGCTTATGAACTTGATTTTCCTAATGACTTAGCATCAGTACATCTGGTTTTTCCATGTCTCTTTGTGAAAAAGTGTGTTGGTGATCTGACATCTATTGTACCATTGGAGAGTCTTGGTATAAAGAAGAGTCTTTCTCGTGAAGAAGTTCTGGTTGAGATTTTGGAGCGCAAGTTAAGAAATTGAGGAATAAAGAAGTTGCATCCATAACGGTCTTATGGAGAAATCAAAGGGTTGAGGGTGCTACTTTAGAGGCCGAGGCCAACATGATGTCATGTTACCCCCATCTCTTTTATTCCGACCCTACTCTAGCTTGAGGTATTTAATTAGTTCCTCAAAGTCCATTATCATGTCTTAGTCATTCTCATGTTTCCTCGTGCAAGCATGCTCATGAAAACTTATGTTTGAGATTTTGATTTAGCTTTGATTGATTGCTTCATCATTATGTGCATTTGAGTATGATTTGCATGTATACCTTATGAAATGATGTTTTGAATGTGTTTATGCTTGGAGTTGATGTTACACCTTGGTTATATGTTGTTGATGAAGTTGCATTCTTGTTGGGTTGCTAGATCACTTTCCCCACCCTTCTTATGTTGCCTTGAGTCCCATTTGAGAACGAATGTTTCTAAGGGGGAGATATTGTAACACCTCAAAATTTGGAAAAAGAAGAAAAGAAATTTGTTGGACTGAAGTCTAATTTTACCGGTCCCATCTACAGATAGTAGAAGCTTCTACTGCCGTAGATGGCAATCGTAGGAAGGGGGAAATCACATTTTCAAAACAAGTCCAGTACCCTTGTACGGTTCACTAGGACGGTTCGTCATTCTATGTACGAGTCGTAGATAGGTCTCGTAGGTGAGTCCCAGGCTTAGTGAAATTTTAATCCTGAGGTTGGGTTATACGGTTGGTGTCTACGATTCGTAGATGGGTCTACGAGTCGTAGGCTCTGTCCTTCAAAATTGGTCAAAATTATGGGTCTTTGATCATTTATATGGTTGATCAGGACCTACAGACCATAGGTCGAGTCTGACAGTTTTTTTTAAGGGGCTTTTGGGTCTTTTCATAATTGTTTTAACCCAATACTATATCGTTTTGCCTTTTACCCTATGCCATATATAAAGATTTTAAGCCCTAATTACCTACTTTCAGTTCATTCTCCTAAATTCCCTAAACTTGACCAAATCCATCATCTCCAAATTCTCTCAACCTAAGGAAGAAGAAGAAGAGTTAGGGTTCTTCAGTCTCCAATCCTCCATTATTTTTGGGCTTCTAACATCAAGGTATGTGTCCCATGAAGTCCTTTGCTTTATGGGGTCCCCAAGGATTTCAATTTCCCAACTCAATTTTCATTGATCAAATCAGGGTTTCAATTCAATAAATGTGGATTTCATCTAATTATGATTGATTATAGTTGATTAAGTCTTCTAATGCATGATTTGATGTTAATTTATGATATTTAGTTGAAATTGTATTTACCCATGCCTAAATTATGCTTTTCAACCATGATCCTATAATGAACCCTTGAACTATGAATTATGAATTGTGAAGATATGCATGTTATTATGAAATGATTATAAGTAGTTGGGGGATGTTGTAACACCCCGTATTCAAAAACCACCAAAATAGCAGATTTCTAGAAAGTTGCAGGTGCCTGCCACGAGGGCCACCCACGGCCCATGGATGGGACCACAGACCGTAGGTGTGGTCCGTAGATGGCCGTACCTAGGATGGGATGTAGGTCAGACCACGGTCCGTCTACTGGGGTCCATGGGTCACTGCTGTCAAATATTATTTTAGGGGCAGTTGGGTCTTTTCCTAATTAATTATTTTCTATATTATGTCGTTTTGGCTATATTTAGAACCCCTATATAAGTCTTTCTACCTCCAAATTCACCCTATTTAATTCATTCTTCCTAAATCCCAAAAGAAAACCTATTCCTCTCAAATATTCTCTCTCTAGAACTTAAAGAAGAAGAAGAAGAAGATACAGCTAGGGTTTGAAGCTAAGGATCCAAATTCTCCATTGAAGGCTAATAATTGGAGTCAAGGTATAATAGCTTTCATCCATGGGTTTCTACTTTACCCTAAGTTTACGGTATTTTTAATACATTTCACTTAAGAGTTGTGTGTGTCTAGGGCCATTTTGTATTAGAACTAATGTTTATTGTGCTAAATTTGTAGGAAATAGGCTTGGACAAGGTCGAGAGAGATGCAACTGAAATTCTGCAGAAGTGACCACCCACGGAAGTGACCTACGGACCATAGGTACAATCACGGTCCGTCAGTGGGTGAGCATGGATTGCTCATCAGGGAAGTCTGACTAAGTGTGGAACTACGGAGGCGAGTGACGGACCATAGGTCGACACACGAGCCGTACTGCACGTCCGTCAATGATCGCTGAGAGTTGAAGTTCCAGTACTTGATGAAAATTTCTAAGTGTGGAGCCATGGAAGAGTACCCACAGACAGTGGATCTACCCACGGACCATGGATCAACCCACGGACCGTGGATTGACCCATGGTCCGTACTGAATGTCCGTCGATTGCAGCTGAGAGTTGAAGGTTCCAAACTTCTGAGAAATTGTTCTAAGTCTTGAGCCACGGAAGGGATCTACGAATTGTAGGTCAGTCCATGGTCTGTAGGTCAGTATCGTCGATTGAAGTCACGTCCAAAAAAGTTTATTTCCTTATTTCGTTTCCTTTTAGTTTGGGACATGTTTTTCTATAAATAGGGCATGTAAACCTCATTTTTGGAGGTTAGACACCATAGTATTATTTGAGTTCTTGGTATTTTCTTGGGAATTAACTTGCAAAATTTACCAATTTGATTTCCTAATTTTGGTTTATAAAGATTCTTGCTTTGAATTTCAATTGGAGATTACAGGTTTCTTCTACTCAATACGTAAGTTCATGAATTCTTCTTCTACAATTATGAATTGTGTTCTTACAAGCATGAGTAACTAAATCCACAACTAGGGTTGTGTGAACCATGAGCAAATAACAACGTATGAATAATAACTAAGTAATTCTTGAATAGTTTTGATACACGTATTGATAATTCTTTCATTTAGAAGTATTTTTAATGAGTGCACGCATTAGAACTCGCCTTGTTGCTACTTGCCGGACCAAGGAGGTAGTTAATAAGAAAAGAATTATCAACAGAGATTTAGTGTGATATTTTCTAATAGTCTAATGTCAATTGGTGCGAGGGTGAAAACTAAGCCATACATTGACATGGTGTCTAATCTGAGGTAAAGGTAAGGGTTAGTAAATTATACACACGTAGCCGGACCAAGGTGCGGGATGAAATTTCCTATTTGGCAGACCAAGCACTTAGTGATACATAACTTACCACTTTGCATATGATACACTAGGAAAGGATTACTATTATTAGGATTACCGCATTAAGAGCTTATGGGGAACATATACACTCTAGTTTCTCTCTCTCATTGATAACAACAAAGTTCGAACCTTGCTCACTTGTTACTTAAAAATCAATCAGTTATTTGTTTCACAAACCACCCCCCCTTTTTTACTTACTTGTCTCGAATAAGTTGACTACACGAATATAATCGTAAGTTAAGTTTAAGTCTAAACCATATTCCTCGTGGGATCGACCCCAACCTCCAAGTTAGGTTCTTTACTTGATAACGATCACTTATACTTCTTTAGGGATGTGTAATTTGAGCGTATCAAATTTTGGTACTGCTACCGGGAATAAGGCTTTTAGATTAAATTTAACTACATTATTGAACTTTAGTCAATTATTTCCTAATTTTACTTTTATTTTTGGTTTTGTTTTCTTCAGGTTTCCACTCTAGTGTATGCCAAGTACACGGAGTCAAGGCAAACCATTGACCCCATACAATCCAGAGTTGAGCAAAACTTTGAGAAAGATGAATAATCAAGAGGTCCATGATAATCTACTCATAGAGGAGCTTGAGGAACAAGTGAATAATGAGAATGTTCAGGTTCATGGTGATAATCTACTTGGAGATGCATTGAGGGTGCAGGATCCACCAGAACTAAGACTGCGTGATAATTATAGGGTCAAATTCAACTCTGTCGAATCTGAAGGACCCATTGGTCTCCTTCCACTACCTCTGGACCATACATTCGTGGTGACTAGCAGCTTGATGCAAATGCTTACATCGAGGGGTTTGTTTTCTGGTATGGCTTCGAAAGATCCATATGGGCACATGGCCAAGTTGAGGAGTGTTTGTAAGAGTTGTGAGGGGCGACTAGAGTTAGATATGAAGGTCGTAGGGTTGAGATTCTTCCCTTTTTCATTGACCGGTGATGCTGCTGTATGGTTTTCTGAGCTTCCGTACAACTCGATTCATACATGGGACCAATTGCACAAGGTGTTCATGGCCAAGTACTTTCCGTTGTTAAAGAAGTTGAACCACAAAGATAAACTCAACAACTTCGTGGCACTACCTGGAGATTCTGTGAGTAGTTCATGGGACAGGTTCACTGTATTCATTAGAAGTATTCTGAATCACCGTATTGATGATGAGTCACTAAATGAGTATTTCTATAGAGGTCAAGATGACAATGGTAAGGTTGTAGTTTATACTATTGCTGGGGGATCATATAGTGAGTGCACTTTTGAGGAGATCGTTGAGAAATAGGAGAAGATTTCCCGAAATAATAAAGCATGGAGCACTCAAAAGTCTGACACTATAAGAAGCACATTTGCAGTTCAAGTTGAACCTAGTCAATCTGCCGATGATATTCTTGAGGAGATGGCGCGGATAAGGACAGTACTTGGGCTGGTATTAAAGCATGTAAGTAAAGGTCTATAAAAGGTAAATGCGGTGAATTACTTGACTAAGACTCCACCACCACTGGAAGAGGAATGCTACTATAAGGAGGATGCTTACTTGGTGAATGATCAAACGAGGGGTTTCCAAGCCAACGGCCAAGTTTCCAATTTAGATAATTGGCGCCAAGGTCAAGAAAACCAAGGTTGAAACTATGGTAACTACAATTGAGAGGGTCAATATATCTGTGATGGGAACTATAATCGCGACAACAACTACAACCGGAACAACTATGACAACATGAACTATAGAGTTGGGCCTTATGTTCCTCCACAAAATTGGGAATCTAGCAATTGGGAAGATGGGGGTAGTGTGTCATAGATTAAGTATATGATGCAGAAGATGATGAATAGATTTGACTCAACTGTTCAGAATGTGAAGGAGATGCGAAACGACTTGTCTAGAATCGGTAAAAAAGTTTATGCCCATGTAGTGTCGATCAAGCAACTTGAGCAGCAGATGAATCAGTTGTCCACTATAGTCAACCCACGTCAGCATGGACACTTCCTAGCAACACCATCCAGAATCTAAAGAATGATGGGCATTGTATGACAGTCACTACTCGAGGGGGTAAGTAGACCATTGATCTACCTATGCCCTCTGAGGTTGAAGTTATGGTTGAGAAAGATGATGATGAGATTGAAGTTACTAGAGAGTCTAATAATGCTACAGAGAAGGAAGTGGAGTAACCCAAAAAGTTGTTCCCATGCCTAGACCTCCACCTCCATTCCCACAGAGGTTGGTGAAGAAGAATGAAGAAGGGAAATACCGCAGGTTTATTACTATGTTGAACAACTTTCCATCAATGTTCCGTTGATAGAAGCTTTGGAGCAAATGCCTGGGTATGCAAATTTCATGAAAGATTTGGTGACTAAGAAGAGGGCTGTGAGTTTTAAAGATGATGATAGGTTGCAACATTGTAGTGCTATTGCTACAAGGTCACTCGTGCAGAAGAAGGAGGATCCTGGTGCCTTCACTATTCCATGTACCACCAGGTTGTTGCATTTTGCTAAGGTGTTGTGTGATTTGGGTGCTAACATTAATCTGATACCATTGTCTATTTACAAGAAGTTGGGTTTATGAGCTCCAAAATCGACTGCGATGCGATTACTCATGGCCGACAGAACTGTGAAGAGGCCCATTGGTGTTCTCTAAGATGTACTTGTGAAAGTGGAGTCTTTTATTTTTTCGGTGGATTTTGTGATACTTGACTGTGAGGTTGATTTTGAGGTTCCCATCATCTTAGGAAAACCATTCCTTGCTACTGGGCTCGCCTTGGTTGATATGGAGAAAGGGCAGATGAAGTTCCAATTGAATAGTGAAGAGGTAACTTTTAATATCTGTAGGTCCATGAAGTAGGAAAGTGATCTCAAGTGAGTGTTAGTGGTGAATCATATTGTGGAGCTAGGTTCTGATGTGTCTATTGAAGAGCAGTTGGGTGTTGATGCACTTGCAGCATGATGATGAATTTTGAGGGAGACGATATTGAAGACTATGATGAGTTAGTTTCCTCACTTGATAAGTTCAAATTCCATTCTAAATCAAAGAGATTGGAGTTAGATATGAAGAATTGTGACTCTCCACCCGCAAAACCGTCTGTTGAAGAGCCTCCAAAATTGGAGCTTAAGGCTCTACCATCACATTTGAGGTATGTATTCTTAGGGAGATATGGTACTTTACCAGTCACTATTGCGGCTGATTTGAATGCGGAACAAGTTGAGGCTTTGGTTTCTGTATTGAAGAGGTTCAAAAGGGCTATTGGGTGGACTATTGCGGACATTATTGGGATTCCTCCTGGCATTTGTTCTCATAAAATCCAACTCATGCCGGATCACAAGCCTAGTATTGAGCACCAAAGAAGACTAAATCCACCTATGCAAGAGGTAGTGAAAAAGGAAATCATCAAGTGGTTGGATGTTGCAGTTATTTATCGCATTGAAGATAGTAATTGGGTTTGTCATGTTCAGTGTGTGCCCAAGAAAGGTGGGATTACTGTGGTACCTAATGCTAGAAATAAGCTTGTTCTGATGTGGCCTATGGCTGGATAGAGAGTATGCATGGACTATCGAAAATTGAATGCTTGGACATAAAATGACCACTTCCTTATGTCGTTAATGGATCAGATGTTGGACCGCCTTGCTGTTATAGGTTGGTATTACTTTCTTAATGGTTATTTGGGCTACAATCAGATCTTAATATCTCTGGAAGACCAAGAGAAGACCACATTCACTTGCCCTTATGGGACTTTCACCTTCAAACGGATGCCATTTGGGTTGTGTAAGCTCCAGCGACCTTCCAGCGTTGCATGATCTCGATTTTTTCTGATATGGTGGAGGACACTATTGAGGTATTTATGGATGATTTCTCTATGGTAGGTGACTCATTTGATGATTGCTTGGATTATTTGGCCGAGGTACTGAAACGGTGTGAAGAGTGCAATCTTGTGCTGAATTGGGAAAAGTGCCACTTCATGGTGAAAGAGGGGATCATTCTGGGTCATCAGATTTCTGAGAAGGTTATTGATGTTGACAGAGCTAAAGTTGAGGTAATAGAAAAGCTTCCACCACCGATCTCTGTTAAAGGTGTTAGAAGTTTTCTTGGGCATGCATGCTTTTATAAAAGGTTTATTAAGGATTTCTCCAAAATTGCACACCTATTGTGCAAATTGCTCAAAAAGGAGTGTAGGTTTGATTTTGATGATGCTTGTCTGAGAGCATTTGGAGAGTTGAAAGAAAAGCTAGTTTTAGCACCTATCATTATTTCACTGGATTGGGGGAAACCGTTTGAAGTGATGTGTGATGCGAGTGGAGTTGCGCTTGGTGTAGTATTGGGACACAGGCGGGAAAAGATTCTTCATCCTATTTACTATGCCAGCAAAGCTCTAAATGTGTCTCAAAAGAACTATACAGTGATTGAACAGGAACTCCTTGCTGTGGTTTTCACATTCGAGAAATGTCGATCCTACTTTCTTGGTACTAAGGTCATAGTGCATACTGACCATTCTGCATTGAGGTATCTGATGGCTAAAAAGGATGCAAACTCGAGGTTGATTAGATGGGTATTGTCGTTGCAAGAGTTTGATTTTGAGGTGAAAGACAGAAAGGGAACAGAAAATGAAGTTGTAGATCATTTGTCTAGATTAGAGGAGGAAGCTATGCTCAAGCTAGGAGATGGGGCTGAAATTAATGATGCATTTCTAGATGAACAGGTATTGGCGGCTTCTCATGATCTTATTCCTTGGTTTACAGACTTTGCTAACTATTTTGCAAGTGATCTGGTTCCATTGAATTTGTCTTTTCACTAAAGGAAATAGTTTATGCATGATGTGAAGAAGTTCTTTTGGGATGAGCCTTATTAGTTTTGTATTTGTGCGGATGAGATTATTCGTCACTGTGTGCCCAAGGTTGAGATGTTGAGTATACTAGAGGCGTGTCATTCTTCGCCTGTTGGTGGTCATCATAGTGGTATTCGGATTGCACATAAGATTTTACAGTTTGGGTATTAATGGCTTACCATCCACCAAGATGCTCGTAATTTTGCCAAGTCTTGTGATCGTTGCCAAAGAGAAGGAGGAATTTCAAAGAGGCAAGAGCTACCTATGAATCCAATTTTGGTGATTGAATTATTTGATGTATGGGGCATTGATTTTGTGGGTCCATTCGTGAGTTCACATGGGATGAAGTATATTCTTGTTGCGGTTGATTATGTGTCAAAATGGGTGGAAGCAATTGCGCTTTCAAACAATGAAGGTAAAAGTGTCACCGCATTCCTGAAAAAGAATATCTTCTCCAAATTTGGTACACCCAGGGCGATTATCAGTGATGGAGGTTCCCACTTTTGTAATAAATTGTTCAAGGCGTTGCTAGAAAAATATGGAGTCCTTCACAATGTAGCCACCCCTTACCATCTGCAATCTAGTGGGCAAGTTAAAGTGTCCAACAGAAAGATAAAAAAAAATTTTGCTAAGACTGTGAATGCAAATAGAACCAATTGGTCAAGGAGGCTTGATGATGCTCTATGGGCCTATCGCACCGCATTCAAGACTCCAATAGGTATGTCCCCCTACCAACTTGTATATGGGATGTCTTGCCATTTACCGGTAGAGTTAGAGCGTAAGGCCATGTAGGCACTAAAGAAGTTGAATTTGTTTGGGGCACCACATCGAGTCAGAGTGAATGATGTAAATGGGATTGATGAGTTTCACTTAAAAGCTTATGAAAGTTCAGCCTTGTACAAGGAAAAGATGAAGAAGTATCATGATCAGAATATTGAAAAACGTGAATTTGCCGTGGGTGATCTGGTGCTTCTATTCAATTCAAGGTTGCGTTTGTTTCCTGGCAACCTCAAGTCCAAGTGGACCGGGCCATTCATAGTCACTCAAGTATTCCCACATGAAGCGGTTGAGCTTGAGAACAAGGAGGGAATAAGGTTCAAGGTGAACGGACAAAGGATCAAGGTCTACATGGGGAAGAAGAGACTGTGCAAAAAGTGGTTGAGGCCTACTACCTTAATGAAGTCTGAGTAATCAAGGGTCTTGTGTCGTGCCGTGATGTAAGGCGCTTTTTGGGAGGCAACCCAAGATGTATAATCTGGCCAACAATAGATTTTTCTTTTCGATTTAGGAGTATTCTTTGTTTATTTGAATTTCTGTAACCCTCTAGATAGGTGTTTTATTTTTGTTTTAGTGTTGTCTAGTTATAACATAGGGTCCATGTCTAATATGTGTCCAGAAAATGTAAAAACAAAGGCTTAATGGTTGCTACATGTGCAGTGATGAAAAGCCAAATCAGCAGAAAAAGGGCTGTGCAGAGGTCTACAGACCCCATCGACAGTCTGTGGTTCTATCCACGGACCGTGAATGGTGTCTATAGACCTCAGGTATGTTTTCTAAAATTTTCTAAGTGTTGAGTGACCTACGGACCCGATATATGGTCCATAGGTCGACCCACGGACCGTAGATGGGGTCTCGTGGGTCCAACCTAGGGTTTCTAGAGACCTGACCCGGACCTCAATTAATAAAAACCTCTTCATTTCAAATTCACCCAAATTCCCTCCTAACCGTTTCTAACCTATCCAAATCCCAAAACTCCCTCATAAATCCCCCAAATCACTCTCCTTTCCCATAATTATCTTCTCCTCTCCCATTATTCTATTCCTCTCTACCAAAAGTCATCACATTTTCCCTTCACCAAAGAGTTTAAGGTCCGAGTTCGGTGTCAAAGGTTCGAAAAAGGTCCAAGGATTTCATTGCATCACACAATCACCCACTTTCTATTACTTGTAAGGTAAACGACTTCACCTTAACTCTGAATTTTGTTGTTCATTCTTGTTTTATGAAGTCAGGAAATGGATCTTGACCTCAGGTGGTAAAATTTTGTGTGTAACCAATGATTTGTATGCTAGAAACACCCTTGGGACGATAGAATGTGATTGTGTTGTCTTTTTAATCAAATAACTCATTGAATAAGGTGTAAATGGAAGTTTCAACTTAGGGTTCCTAGTTTGGTATGTTAAAATGAATAAATTATGAGTAATTGAAACCCTATGGATGACAAACTACCATATATTAT
The DNA here is from genome assembly GCA_035578085.1 of Solanum pinnatisectum. NCBI lineage: Eukaryota > Viridiplantae > Streptophyta > Magnoliopsida > Solanales > Solanaceae > Solanum > Solanum pinnatisectum. The sequence continues at coordinate 36,812,078 of CM069083.1, forward strand.
GTTGAAATGCATGATTAGATTTAGGTGGATGGTTTAATTTGTTGAAAAAATGGTTACAAATTGAGGAATATCTTAAAAATGACACAGTCCTGATCCACGGGACCCCGTCCACGGACCGTAGGTCAACCTACGGTATGTAGGTCAGGTCCGTGGGTCTGTTGCACATGAAAAGCCACTAAGTATGGAACAACGGATGTGGACTACGGTCCATCGTTCCATCGATGGACAGTTCTGCACATCCGTGGTTCCCATCACAGACCCAACTTTTTGGGACTTCTGACCTACGAAGGGGACCCATGGACCGTAGGCCCATCCATAGACCGTAGGTGGTCACTAAAGCCACTGTACAAATTCTTTTTTAGTTTTTGTCTTAGTTCATTCTTTGGTCTAAAAAAATTTTGAGTGTGTTATTAGTTTATTTTGGTTCTAACTAAGCTTCCACAGGTACCATGGCTCCCAAGAAAGCTCCAGTTTACGCCGCAAAGGGCAAGTCAAAATAAGTGGCACCAACTTTATGGCTAATCGATGAGGATACTGATGCAGAGACAGACCCCGTATATGTCCCACCCACTACTAGGACGTCCCCAATGGCACCACGCACTACAAGAAATTATGCCCAGTAGGTGATTCCCGATGTACTCACTGCCTCCCAGTCTGATAAGGAGGATACACTGATCGGTTCACCAACTGGTTCTGAGTTCACTTCTACTTCTGGCTCTGGCTCCAGTTCAAATGGAGCCAATGCCTCATCCTCTGAGGATAATAGTGCAGATGACATTCCAGTGCCTCAGAGTACTGATCCTGCATCAGTTCTTAAGGAGCCCAACAGATGGTGCGTGAGTTGCCAGTGGTAGATATATAAAGACACTCACATGCTGACAGAGAAGGAGAAGATGGCTCGATTGGTTACCGAGGAGCGCTAGGTACTCACAGGCAGCCTTCATACTATGCCTAAGATCCAGGCTCTCTTCCAGAGGCACATGTGCAAGTAGATAGCCCATAGCCCATGGTCCTTTAGCGAGGAGATCGTTAGGGAGTTCTACACTTCCTATGCAACTACCCCTTGAGGTTCCATTAACAGATGGGCCAAGCCCACCACCCAGCCTCCTCTCACATCTACACTAGTGCGTGGGTTTGTTGTTGATATATCTGAACCACCATCCGCAGATTCTTCTATGGTCCAGGCCACACTCTTGCAATCAACACGATCTAGTTCGATAATCATTGGGACACTGTTAGGAGCGGGGCATTTTAGAGGAATGCCGAACAGAGGTAGACTCTATTGCGCTGGTTGGCCCGTCACCATGCTACAGACGGAGAACGCGCCAAGTGGGTCAGCACCTTGAGCTTGGGTATAAATAAGGCCACCTGACATTTGTGGCTAAATTTTTCAGGTTGTTGGTACGGAACTGGGTGTCTCCCACTTAGGTTGATAATGTTCTCACTTGGGACTGTGCAGTCATGGTTACAGCCTTAGTTGTAGGGTTGGAGATGGACTTTTCCCGCTTGCTATTACGGAGATACATGAGAGGACCTTCAAGACCACCACCACCTATCCCTTTCCATGCCTCATTTTCTAGCTGTGCAGGGATGTTGGCGTACTGGTTTGGCATTGTGAAAAGTTGGTTCAGGCGACCAAGACACTGGATATTAGCTTGATTCGAGATGAGGCCAATATGGCTGCACCGCGCAGAGCGCTGCAGATTCAGGTGCCACCATTGGGAGAGGACTTGGCTGATGATGTGGAGCAAATGCAGGGTTAGAAGCTTTCCCCTCCAGCCACTACTCAGGATGCCCCGACTTCTCATTCTCCGGCCGTCAGTCAGGCCCCTAGCGCCTCCCGAGCCACTCACTCTTCAGGGTCTGCTACCGTGCCTCTAGCCCGTGTTTAAAAGCTGGAGGCCCAAATGGCTACACTACTTCTACATGTGCGCCTTGGATGCAGTGTGCGATTAAGGAGTCCGCGACTAGGTTTGAGCAGCGGAAGGAGCAAATGATGGACCGTAAGGTTCAGGCCGTATACCAGTGCCTTGATGCATTCAAGCTGTATGTCTTAGAGCGACCAGCCCCCACTACTATGTTTCTGCCTTCCGAACAAAGTTAGCTAGTCTTCGAGCTGATCTTGATCACCTCCTCACTCTACCTGATACCAAGCCTAAGTCGGCCCCCACAGCACCGGTTGATGATACGGTGTTAGATGCACTATTCAGAGATGAGATGCCACCACTTGCTTCTTCCTGTCATGCTGGGAAGTGCCCTCGCTCTGGTAGGACTTCTGATGACACTGAGGCTGGGAGAGCTCGCAAGAGGGAGTGCCAGGAGCTTGAGGTAGCACGAAGGGCCTCTATAGTTGATGAGGAGATGCGCCAGTAGTGGGCTAGGGAGGTAGATGTTGCTGCCTCTAGCAGTGTGAGCACCATTGATGGTGCGGTGAGAGTTGATGGCAGCACTACTGAGGGTGCTGAGTTGATAGATGCGGGCACTACTGATGGTTACCCAAGTGTTGATCCAGCAGGCTCCAGGAAACTGGACCCACCCACTTGTTGATAGGTCTTCAGCGCTATGCGCCACAGGTTTGCTTCACCCGATCTTTTATTCTTTACTTTTTGTGCATTGGGGACAATTGCACTTTAGTTTTTTTAGGGTGGGGTAAATGGATTGTGAGTGATTGGGTGAAGTCTGAGTAACCCAACTCATAATCCTCTCTTGGGGTTTTATTGCCTGTGTTCTTTTCCCCCAAGAGACTGTTTTTAATTTCTGTTGAAACGGCATGTGTTAGGATTGTATGTGTAGAAGCATGAGAAAAAATAAAGCATGATGGCATAATTAAGAAAGAAAAATGATACCTATCCAAAAGTCGTGATATATGCTAGAATCTGTAGTCTTGATGAGTTGAATGTGTAGGATCTCAACGTGACATGATAAGAACCAATTTGACATCATGCCTTAATCTAAAACTTGAACTGGGTAATCTGATAATGAAACAATGTGTCAACAGTGTGTGATAAAAGTTTAATGTTCAGATAGTTTGTGCCAATCTAGAACTTACTACGTTGGTCCTGCTAAGATAATCTAGGCTAGAAGTTGGGAAATGATCATAGGCCTTTGTTCAAGTTAGTCCACATAAGCCTAAAGGGATCCAACCAAATGAAATCAATGTTCCCTTTGATCCAAATATTTGAGCCTAAAACTAACCATTTCTTTTGATTTACCTAACTCACCTTCCTTAAAATAAGTGTTTTGGCCCCGGTCCCTCCTTGGACATATGCACCTTGACTTAGGCTAAAAGCCTAAGTTGAGGGTGGCTAATGCAAAAAGTGACCTCAATCTTGGCCCTGGTCTGACATCGAATATTGTGCACCTCAACTAATGGAAAATACATAAGTTGAGAGTGGCTATGAAAAAGGAAACCAAAAAAAATAGGTATGAAAAGAGTTTTGTACTGAAAAGAGGAAAAAGAGAAGATAGAAGAGGATGTGACTTTATGCCAAAGAAGCAAAAAGATGATAAATAAAAGTGCTAAAAAATAAAGAAAAATAAAGTGAAAGAAGAAGATGAAAGTGAAAAATAAGATCTACAAAGTCAAAAGTCATATCCACGGTGAAAAGAGTCGAGGGAAAGAAGGTAAAAAGGAAGGATGTCAAAAATAGGTCGAAAAGAGGTAAAAAGCCAATGTAATGTCAAGGAGGGCAGAAAGTCACTAAAAAGTACCCAAATGTACCACACCTAACCCTGAGCCTACGTTACAAGCTAAGAAAGTCCTATATTGATCCTAATAACTAGTTTGTAGAGTCTAAGTAGTAAAGGCAAGCCTATGGTATTGAGCACTAACTGTACTTGAAATCACTTCTGAGCGTGAGTGTTGAATGAATCCTAGAACTCTAAATTCATATCTTCTGTGTGGAAAGGATTTCATTTGAAGTGAGGGCACTAGTTACATTGTCGAAGAGTTGGTACCTTGGTGAAGGTGAAAAATGTATGTTGTGTGTCTATTGGTCGATCTTTGTCATATCTTGATCCGCATGAATTAGCTTGTTGAGTCTAAGAGAAAAGATTTGCACTAAAAAAGGGAGTCGGGATAGAAAGCCATAGGATTGCTTGAGTTTGAATGTCTGTTTCTATACAAGTGTCGTTTAGAGTCTTAGTGCGTCGCTTGAGGACAAACAATGAATTTAAGCTGAGGGTGTTGATATACTGTGAGTTTATAGTATTTTTAATATATTTCACTTAAGAGTTGTGTGTGTCTAGGGCCATTTTGTATTAGAACTAATGTTTATTGTGCTAAATTTGCAGGAAATAGGCTTGGATGAGGTTGAGAGAGATACAACTGAAATTCTGCAGAAGTGACCACCCACGGAAGTGACCTACGGACTGTAGGTCTAGTCACGATCTGTCAATGGGTAGGCGTGGATTGCTCATCAGGGAAGTCTGACTAAGTGTAGAACTACGGAGGCGAGTGACGGACCGTAGGTCAACCCACGGGTCGTCCTGCACGTCCGTCAATGATCACTGAGAGTTGAAATTCCAGTACCTAATGAAAAGTTCTTAGTGTGGAGCCACGGAAGAGGACCCACGGACCGTGGATCGACCCATGGTCTGTACTGCACGTCCGTCGATTGTAGCTGAGAGTTGAAGGTTCCAAACTTTTGAGAAATTGTTCTAAGTCTTGAGCCATGGAAGGGACCTAAGGACATGAGGTCAGTTCATGGTCCGTAGTTCAGTATTGTCGATTGAAGCCGCATCGAGAAAAGTTTATTTCCTTATTTCGTTTCCTTTTTGTTTGGGATATGTTTTTCTATAAATAGGGCATGTAAACCTCATTTTTGGGTTAGACATCATAGTATTATTTGAGTTCTTGGTATCTTCTTGGGAATTAACTTGCAAATTTAGTAATTTGATTTCCTAATTTCGGTTTATAAAGATTCTTTCTTTGAATTTCAATTGGAGATTACGGTTTCTTCTACTCAATACGTAAGTTAATGAATTCTTCTTCTACAATTATGAATTGTGTTCTTACAAGCATGAGTAACTAAATCCACAACTAAGGTTGTGGGAACCATGAGCAATTAACAACGTATGAATAATAACTAAGTAATTCTTGAATAGTGTTGATGAATGCATTGATAATTCTTTCATTTAGAAGTCTTTTTAACGAGAACTCGCCTTGTTGCTACTTGCTAGACCAAGGAGGTAGTTAATAAGAAAAGATTATCAACAGAGATTTAGTGTGATACTATCTAATAGTCTAATGTCAATTGGTGCGAGAGTGAAAACTAAGTCATACATTGACGTGATGTCTAATCTGAGGTAAAGGTAAGGGTTAGTAAATTATACATATGTAGTCGGACCAAGGTGCGCGGTGAAATTTCCTATTTGGTAGACCAAGCACTTAGGGATACATAACTTACCACTTTGCATGTGATACACTAGGAAATGATTACTATTATTAGGATTACCACGTTAAGAGCTTATGGGTAACACATACACCCTAATTTCTCTCTCTCATTGATAAAAACAAAGTTCAAACCTTGCTCACTTGTTACTTAAAAATCAATCAGTTATTTGTTTCACAACCCCCCCCCCCATTTACTTACTTGTCTCAGAAATAAGTTGACTAAACGAATATAATCATAAGTTAAGTTTAAGTCTAAACCATATTCCTCGTGGGATCGACCCCAACCCCAAAGTTGGGTTCTTTATTTGATAATGATCGCTTATAATTCTTTAGGGAAGTGTAATTTGAGGGTATCAAATTTCTTCCACCCATGGAGTCTCCAAATCCCTCTATTGCAAATGGTAGAATTCCCCAATTAGCTAGGGTTTTCTTCTAATACCATGGGTTCTTTTGATTCTTGATCGTAATGGTTTAATTATGTCTAAATATGCATGAATTAATGATTTACAATACTTTTATGATGCTTCCCCTATGAACCCATGCAAACCCCTATGTTTTCCAAATTGTGGTCTCCTAGGGTTGGGTTGTTGGTTATGAAAGAGGAGTTTTATGATCTAAAGCATGAAAGTAATAGAGTTACATGAATATATGATAAAATCCCTACCTAATGTTACAATTCTAGGTTTTGTTATTGAAAGTAGCTTTGAACCTTGAAAGGCAAAGTATGAGTTATGCATGATCTTATGATACCTATGTAAATGCAATTAAGGGTGCTTTGAGAGTAAAGTGCCGTTGTTGTTGTTGTTGTTATTGTTGTGTTGTTGAAATGTTATCCTCATAAAACACTTACAACCATGATGTGAAAGGTTTTCTCCCATAGAAAGGATTCTTAGGTTGAAAGGCTATTCTCACCTAATTGAATCAATGAATAAGAGTTATCCTAATGAACTAGTTTGGATTGGAAAAATGACATGCTCTTTCATGGATAGTGAAATAAGTAACAAAATACTATTCTGTGGGAATTATGCTTAGCACCGAGTGGATATTGACATTGAGATGGAAGCTCTCTTGTTAGTAGAGGCCGAGCTTCTAGAAGAGGTTTCATGAGATGGAAGCTCTCCCTTTAGTAGAGGCTGGGTTTCTAGTATCAATCTCCTTATCCCATAACTATGTGCCCCCATAGTTTGATTAGTTAGTGGATCCACTTAAGCTAGAAGTTCATGGTTCTACCTTAGGGAAGTAGAACAGCCCTTTTCGATATGGGAGACACAGGGTGATCATGTTTTAGCTCACATGGTCTCTATGTCAATTAAGGATAATTCTCCCACAACAAGTTGGTTAATGAACTAACGTTACTTAAAGAAGTATCTTATATATGTTCAAATACTTAAGGATGATGTAGCTTGCATTGACCATGATGTATGACCTATGTTTTCCAACTATTTCTATTATGATGTTTATACTTGATAAATTGCATATCACGAAATTAAATGTCCTTCTTAGCATGTTTTAAATTTTTTTATGCATAATTATCATACTTAGTGCATTTTTGTACTAACGCATACTCCTACCTACATTCTCCCAAATGTAGGGTCCGACATGCAAGGTTTCCATTCTAGCGGCTAGAGCTTGGACTTGTTCTCTTTCCGAGCTTGGTGAGTCCTCATGGTTCGAGGAAGAATTTTCCTTATTGTAGTTTCACTCTCGTATTTACTTTTTGAATGATGTATGGGCTTGTCCCACTTTCATTTGATTGTAATAAATTGCTATGGTGAGACATGTGTTAGACTTCCACTTTTCCATGAAGTTGTTTTGGACTTAAATGTTGATTTACTCTTTATTTTTCTGCTACTTTATGTTATGAAGACTAAGTGGCTTATATTGAGTCCTTTGGGGTTCTATACGCCATGTTATATCTAGGGGGTACCCTTGGGTCACGACAAACTTGGTAATCAGAGCACAGGTTTTAGAATGGTCCTAGGATAATGTCTCATAAGCCACGTCTAGTAGAGTCTTGTTTATGAGTGTGAAGCACACCACATTTATGAGTGAGAGGCTACAAGATGATTAGGAAACTCCACTTCTTTCATTACTCTTAAGTCGTGCCATAGAGTTTAACTCTATAAACTCTCTCTTCTAATCCTTACCTTATGATCTTCAGGATATGTCTTCTCGAAGGGATTATACTAGAAGAAATATGAGGTAGAACATGGAACACTCCTCCTCAAGCTCTAATAGATCCTTTGGCTGAGAATATGACAAATGGAGAGGTTAGGTCGGCTTTTCAAATATTGGCTCAAGCTTTGGCGACTCAATCGAATAGAGAGGTTGTAGCTCCAGTGAATCCTAATGTGACTTTGGCAGCTTTAAGAGTGAGGGACTTTGCAAGGATAAACCCTCCAGAATGTTATGGCTCCAAAGTGGAAGAGGATCCTTAAAGGTTTATCGACGAGGTCTATAAGGTACGTGCTATTATGGGGGTGACTCTGGTGGAGAAGGAAGAGTTAGCCGCTTACCAATTGAAAGATGTTGCTCAAGTGTGGTATGATCAATTGAAGGGAGAGAGACTAGTAGGAGCAGGTCCCGTAGAGTGGGAAGTGTTTAAATCAGCATTTCTTAATAATTTCTTTCCCCCCGAGTTGAGGGAAGCAAAGGTGCAAGAGTTCATTAACCTTCATCAAGGAAGTATGAGTGTGAGAGAGTATACTTTAAATTTCACCCAACTATCCAAGTATGCTCCAACTATGGTGGCGAATTCGAGCGCTAAGCTGAGTAAGTTTGTGATGGGCGTGTCTGACTTGGTAGAAAAAGAATGTTGTACAGAAATGCTCATCCATGATATGAATATCTCACGTCTTATGGTGTACACCCAACCAATTGAGGAATCGAAACTCAGGGAAAAGAATAAGGAGGTAAAGAGGGCCAAGACCGGTGATGGTAATTTCTCACACACAAGGTCCAATGGACAAGGTCAACCTAGGTTTAGAAAAAAGTTTTTTGGTCAAGGTTCCTCTAATGTTCCACCTAAGTTTAACAAGGATAGGGTGTCTAACCCTAAACCTCAAGGAGGTAATGGAGGTGGCTCTTATTTGGCTAGGTCTACATGTGCTAAATGTGGGAAGAAACATGATGGTAAGTGCCTAGCCGGCACCAATGGATGCTTTAGTTACGGGAATAGTGGACAAAAAATAAGAGATTGCCCCATGCTTGCGGCAAATGGAAGGGAAAGCGAGCAAGCTCCTCCTAGCGGTTCAAATTCCAATGCTCCAAAGCAAAACCGCTTCTAGCTCTCAAAACCCGAGGTGACCAAGAGAGCTCTCCGGATGTAGTGACCAGTATGATAAAAGTTTTTCAACATGATTTATATGCCTTGATTGATCCTGGTGCTACTTTGTCCTTTGCAACACCTTATGTGGCCATGAAGTTTGATATGCTCCCTGAAATATTGTTAGAATCTTTTTGAGTCTCTACTCTTGTTGATGATTCTGTGGTGGCTAAGAGGGTTTATAAAAAATGTCCCATTTCCTTATCCCATAGAGTTACCCTCGTAGATTTGGTAGAACTTGACATGTTAGACTTTGATGTCATTCTTGGGATGGATTTGTTGCATTCTTGCTATGCTTCAATAGATTGTAGGACTCGAGTGGTCAGATTTCAGTTTCCAAATAAGCCTATCCTTGAGTGGAAAGGCAGAAGTTCAATGCCTAGAGGTCAATTCGTGTCTTCTCTAAAATCTAGAAAGATGATTTCAAAAGGGTGCTTCTATCATCTAGTTAGGATGAGAGATGTGAAACCCCTACTCTTGAGTCGGTCCCTATAGTTAAAGAGTTTCTGGAAGTTTTCCCTAATGATTTGCCTGGTATTCCTCCCGAGAGGGAAATAGACTTCAGTATTGACCTTCTTCCAGATATGCAACCTATCTCTGTTCCTTCTTATAAAATGGCTCCAGCAGAGCTTAAGGAGTTAAAAGATCCATTGATGGATTTGTTGGATAAGGGCTTCATCCGACCCAGTATCTCTCCATGGGGTGCTTCGGTATTATTTGTTAGGAAGAAAGATGGTTCACTCCGTATGTGCATTGATTATCGACAACTGAACAAAGTGACAATCAAGAACAAATATCCTTTTCTAAGGATTGACGACTTGTTTTATCAACTTCAAGGGGCTATTTATTTCTCAAAAATTGATCTTCGTTCAGGTTACCACCAATTGAGGGTGAAGGATAGTGATATTTCGAAGATGGCTTTCCGAACTCGATATGGTCATTATGAGTTTTTGGTAATGTCGTTTAGGTTGACTAATGCTCCGCCGACATTTATGGATTTGATGAATAGGGTGTTTAGACAATACATTGATATGTTCGTAAGTGTGTTTATTGATGATATTTTGATCTACTCGAGAAGTGAGTAAGAGCGCATTGATCATTTGAGGATCATGTTGCAAGTTCTTAAGGACCAACAACATTTTGCAAAGTTTAGCAAGTGTCAATTTTGGCTAAGGTTTGTAGCTTTTCTTGGGCATATTGTGTCGAGTAAGGCTATTGAGGTAGATCCTATCAAGACGGACGCAGTCAAGAGTTTGCCTAGACCTCTAACTCCTTCCGATATTAAAAGCTTTATGGGTTTGGCCGGTTACTATAGAAGGTTCGTTGAGGGATTTTCTTCCATTTCTTCTCCTTTGACGGCTTTGACTCAAAAGAAGGCTAAGTTTGTGTGGTCGGAAGCTTGTGAGAAAAGTTTCCAAGAGTTGAAAGATAGACTTACTTCCGCTCCGGTGTTGACCTTACCAGAAGGTACGAATGGTTTTATGGTGTATTATGATGCCTATAAAGTTGGGTTGGGATGTGTGCTTATGCAAAATGGTAAGGTGATTGACTATGCTTCAAGGCAACTTAAGAGCCATGAGAAGAATTATCCTACCCATGACTTTGAGTTAGCGGCGGTTGTGTTTAACTTAAAAATATGGAGGCATTATTTATATGGGGTCCATGTGGATGTTTTCACCGATCATAAGAGTCTACAATATGTGTATAGTTAAAAAGACTTGAATCTTCGCCAAAAAAGGTGGCTAGAACTCTTGAAGGATTATGACATGAGTGTCCTTTATCACCCTGGTAAAGCTATTGTGGTAGAAGATGCTCTTAGTAGATTGTCAATGCCAGTGTGGCTCATGTACATGAAGAAAAGAAAGAGTTGGTTCATGATGTTCATAAGTTAGCCCGACTGGGTGTTCAACTAGTGGATTCCACCAAGGGTCGTGCTATGGTTCATAATGGGTCCGAATCATTTTTTGTGATAGATTTAAAGCTAAGCAAGGTCTTGATCCCATTTTGGTTGAATTGAAAGAGGCGATACTCAAAAAGTATGTTGAGGATTTCTCCCAAGGGGTAGATGGGGTACTTAGGTATCAAGGTCGGTTATGTGTTCCGAATGTTAATGACTTAAGAGAACAGATCTTGGCATAAGCTCATATTTCTCAGTATTCTATTCACTCGAGAGCCACCAAGATGTACCGTTATCTACGGGAAGTCTATTGGTGGAATGGGATGAAGAAAGATGTTGCGGGATTTGTGTCCCAATTGTCAGCAAGTGAAGGTTCAACACCAAAGGCCGGGAAGGTTATCCCAAGACATTGTTATTCCTACTTGGAAGTAGGAAGACTTGAATATGGACTTTATAGTTGGTTTGCCTCGCACCTGGTGACAACATGACTCTATATAGGTAATAGTAGATCGGATGACAAAATCGGCTCATTTTCCTCCTGTCAAGGTTTGTTATTCGGCGGAGGACTATGCTAAGATGTATTTGAGAGAGATGGTAAAATTGCATGGTGTGCCTTTGTCTATCATTTTCGATCGAGGTACCCAATTCACTTCTCAATTTTGGAAGTCATTCCAAAAGGATCTTGGTACCAACGTTAAGCTTAGCATGACTTTTAATCCCCAAATCGATGGGCAAGTGGAGCATACTATCCAAACTTTGGAAGACAAGCTAAGGTCTTGTGTGATTGATTTTAACGGTAATTGGGATGACCATTTGCCATTGATGGAGTTTGCCTATAATAATAGCTATCATTCGAGTATTGGTATGGCTACCTTTGAGGCTCTTTATGGTAGGAGGTGTAGATCTCCTATAGGTTGGTTTGAGGTGGGTGAAGTCACTTTGATAGGTCCCGAGCTATTTTATGAACCCATTGACAAAGTTTCGCTTATTAGAGAAAGGTTGAAAATGGCTCAAAGTCGACAAAAGTCTTATGTCGATGTTAGAAGAAGGGATCTTGAGTTCAATGTTCATGATTGGGTTTAATTAAAAATCTCACCTATGAAGGGTGTGATGAGGTCTGGTAAGAAATAAAAGCTTAGTCCCCTGTATGTAGGCCCATATCAAATTATGAGACGTGTTGATAAGGTTGCTTATGAGTTAGATTTGCCAAATGAGTTGGCATCGGTGCATCCGATTTTCCATGTCTCTATGCTTAAGAAGTGTGTTGGAGATCCGACATCCATAATTCCTCTAGAAGGGTTGGGAGTTGATGAAAGTATCTCTTATGAGGAAGTTCCGGTTGAGATTTTGGACCAGCAAGTCAAGAAGCTAAGGAATAAGCTAAGTAAGTTGCTTCCGTAAAAGTGTTGTAGAGGAATCATTTAGTTAAGGGTGCTACTTGGGAGGCCGAAGCCGATATGATGTCCTAATATCCTTATTTTTTTCCTTCTACTCCTACTATAACTTGAGGTAATGACTTCCTCTTGGGTTGTTTTATGTGTTAGGAGTCATGTGTGATTATATGTTTCCATGATTTTCTTATGATTATGCATGTTCATATAAAAGGCTTAAGTTTTGAAAAAAATAACTTGTATGATTTATTTTTCCTCATGTTGTTGTGCATTGAATATAAGTTGCCTGTAGACTTCATGAGATGATTGTTGAAGATGCATTAGCTATGTTTTTTAGAATGAATTGCATGAGGGCTTCATGAGATTGTGTTGAGCATGTTTTTAGTTTGGAGAAGGTAGTTTCTCCTTAGATATGAGAAATTTTGAATTTCATACATATTGGGTTGCTAAATGTAGTTCCGACCTCCTTGTGATGCATCTGAGTATGTTGAGTTTGGAGTTAATGTTTCCTCCTTATTTATGTGTATTGCATGCAAAATGGGCTGATAGAGATAGTTCACCCCTCTTTAGATGTTTTGAGAACATCCTAGCTTGGAGTCGATAGTTCTTCCTTGGTTGTATGCATTATATCGTAGGTTGGGTTGTTAGTTCCTCTCCTACTCTTTTAGAACCAATTTAAATCTCATTCGAGGACGAATGGTCCCAAGGGGGAGATATTGTAACACCCCGTATTCAAAAATGACCAAAATAGAAGATTTCCAAAAAGTTGCAGTGCCAGGCACGAGGGCCACCCACGACCCGTGAATAGGACCATAGACTGTAGGTGTGATCCGTGGATGATCGTGCCTAGGGATAGTCTATAGGCTCAGGACTATGGCTAGACCTACTGACCATAGATCAGACCACAATTCGTGGTACGAGGCCCAAAAATCTAGTTTCTGATGAACAACGACGGTCCACCAGGACGGGCCGTTGGGTCAGACCACGGTCCATCAACTGGGGTACGTGGGTCACTACAGTTAGTTGATTTAACATTTCAAGCACACCTCATCCAATTCTAGGTGTTCAATGATTGTGAATCAGTATAATACCCAACTAAATGAGTTAGGGTCGAATCCCACTGGGAGCGGTATGTGTTTAAGAGTCAATTGGGAAGTATGAACATGATCAAATCATTCATAGGAATAAAAATTATCGAATAAAGACATCATTCTAATCAGGGGGTGAAGTAAATGTCAAATCGGAGGTTCTGGTTTTGATTATCAACTACAAACAGTGGCTAACAATACTAAATAACAATAATGAGATGGGTTCTTGGGATGTGATCGATTGTAGGCTTATATAGACGAATGGGTAATTGCAACTATTAGTAAATAGCTAGATATTAGTGAGTAAGCTAGGCTATACTGGAGGTAAAATTTCTCTAGAACAATTTACCCCAAATCAAGCTGATTTCTCTCGAACATCAACAAGCATGCAAAATAAGACCAGCCCACACCTTAATCCATTCACTCTCTTGAGCTGAATGTGTGGGATTGGGTTTAGGATTCACTCTCTTGAGCTGAACCCAGATCAACCCAATACCCACAAACCATCAATCAAAAACCTTAGTTCTAAAACCTCTCTCTCGAGCAAGCCAAGAACACAAAGCTAGAACTGCATTTGATACTACAATTCTTAAATTAAACCACAATTAATGATTGAACTCACTTCTATATAGCATTTAAACTAACAATTAGCAATGCTCATAAACTAAATCAGCCCATAATCACATAATCACACCCAAGAATTGGGGTTTTAGCTAGACATCATAAAAAGGTAAGAACAGTTGCCAAATTGATTATTCATCAACTGGGTAAGTGTAGATTCATCCTTACAGTGCTGCAATTCGAAGAATCTCAAAGACCCACTTCCAATTTCTCACAAGTGAGATACTTCAATTCTTCGAAGCTTAGGAAAAACTAGAGAAAACTATCTCACTAGCTAAAAACTTAATAATAGATTAAAAATACATGATCTAAGATGCTAAACTAAATGTTCAAAAAATGTATTTATAGTTGCCAAAAATGTGTTACGAAGAGTCACTCGGCGAAGTAAGTCGGTCTCACGAAACCACTCGGCGAGCCGCCCTTTGGTCACTTCCATCGCCCTTCTGCCTTGGCATTCAGCATCCTTAAGGTATGTAACTTTAGGCGATCTAGCACTGGATCGGGAAACTACTCGGCGATCCACCGTTGCTCCTTTCTCTCACCGACTTGATTTCTTCCCTCAGGGCTTGGCACACTGGAACTTTAGGCGGTCAGATAGTCATTCGGCTATTCGCCAAGTGAACTTAGTGATCACCAAGCTGCCTTTCTTCAACCTTTCAGTCTGTTTTGTTCCTTTTTACTTGTTAGTGTCCTTGTTTTATTCCTCAATTCATATTCCTGAAAATCAAGGGTGTTACATCAGTTATTGGCACAAAATAAGCATTTGAGGACACTAAATTTATATAATCAAAGCCTTAAATGAGTCCAAATCTCTGACTTATCAACACCCCCAACTTAAACTTTTGCTTGTCCTCAAGTAAAACTCAAGTTCAGGAGTTCAAAAAGGATGTCTCAAATAGTGCTACGAAAGACTCAAACATGAATGCTCACAACAAGACTCCACTTATTCATGCAAGGATCAATTGTGCACTCAAATATTCAAGTTGTGACTCACTATTATTGAAGATTCTCAAGTTCACAATACTTGATTCAAATGCAAGTTCAAGCTCAACAAAGGTACTCAAATGCCCTCACAACAAAGATGATTCCATATTCACACACAATTGTTCAACAATTTATAGATCCAGAATCACATACAACTCTCACACTCACAAAGATGAACACATGCATGACTTCACCCATAGGTTTGCCCTTATTTTCCAATCAACATTCATTTCAGCTTACTCAAGATCAAAAAGGTCTTTTCAAGGCTTGTAACAGGGCTGAGTGTAAAGGTATGGTCATTTAGGCTCAATGGCTGCTATCCACATGAAATGTGGTGTGAACATCACTTTCCTTCCTTTTCTTCAGCAATTTTACTCATGCTCAAAATTCTCCCCATTATTCACTTCTCATGGAATACCGGACACCCCATTTCTTTTGCAACTTTCACAACTTTTTCATTCTTTTTCTTTTGCTTTCTTCTTTTCTTCTCTTTTTTTTTTTGTATGGAGGGGTTCCATCTTTTTCAAGTCCATGGATCAAGGAGGACTTCTTCACACTACTTGATTTACCTCCTCTTTTCACCACACCCCCAACTTAGGATTTTGGCCTAAGTTGGCTATTCAAACAAACCACACTTCATGAGATTTATGGGTGAATGGATAAAAAGGGTTTGCTCAAGTTTCTTCCAAGAAAAGGATAAGACTCAAAGGGGGTTCAAGCAAAGTTCACACATCTCACAAGGTTGGCCACAAAATAGGTATATTGTCAAATTGTTTCACTCTTCAAAATTGTTGCCTAAGATCATTTCAAGAACTTGCATCACTAAGTCAACCGGACCAATGGGGCAAATTCTAGGTGTCATCACACAAGGTTCACGATAAGCTCATCATACAAGGCATTGGCACCAATATCAAATGAGACTCCACACTTTTGCTAGTGTGCAATGTTCATCACAAGAGACTCCATTCGATAACTAGTGAGTCACAACGAGATATAAAAAGTCCACATATTGTCTATGCAACTTCATTTGGCCTCATCATAGCCACACATTCATTTTTGTTTGATTAAGAGCACTATTCAAGTCATCGGTATTGATCATGACCGATAATCAAATTTGCACAAGAACAACCACATTCAAACACAACAAGAGGTGGCAATTTTTTTTTAATGGGTCAAAACCATTTTTATTCAAAACAAGGAGCCATAAGCTCAAACATCCACAAAACAATATCAACACACACTTAGAACCACAAAAGGCCAATATATACAAAAGATGTAGTCACAAGAGGTAGGTATGGAAATACCTCACCCCACCACAAACAAAAAATGCAGTTGTCCTCAAATGCAACAAAATAATAAAAGTCAATAAAGATGACAGAGAGGGAGGTAAAGAAAAATTCATGTTTGCACACTCGCTCCATCTATCGGGGCATCAATGCCAGGGGTCACATCAGCAGCACTAGCTCCACCAGGGCCTGCCATGGACATCTCTGTTAGCAATGTCTGTATGATAGACTGTACAATCATCTCCTCTAGGTCTGGTAGGTCTCAACAGATGGTGTCCTCTTACACATCTAGCTGCTCCTCATCTGTCTCTGCCTCCGACTCTTCAACTGTCATATAATCCATAGGCACATCTCCAGTGATAGCCAGATGCATCTCAGAACTACCCAGGACACCTCAGTCTTAGCTGCCTCAAATAAAGAAGTGAAGTATGTAGACTTAAGATAGTCCACATCTTTCCTCAAGTTTGAAACCTCAGCTTTCAAAGCCAACATCTCTGAAGTAGCCCCATGTCAACTCTCACAAGTCTCTACTCTCAATGTGAGAGCGTCAATAGATGTCTGGAGGGATGTCAATGCAGCTAGGATGTCCCGCTCGTTCATCCAAGGTACTTAGGCCTCTAATCAGGTAGCCCGCACATCAGTAGAATGGGGTAAGTATCCCATCTTCAGTATCATGGCCTGAGTAATCCTAGTAGGCTAGGAAGCAGTAGAAGAACCAAGAGCCTGGGAGGAAGTGAAAGTGGGAGTACCTGAAGGCCCGGAGGTCGGAGTAGGCAAAGGTGCCTCTACAGGTATCGAATCAACTTCAACCTCCGGGGATGTATCCACCGGAGCTGCTTTCCTCCTATCTACCTCCTCTCGAGTGTACTCGGCCTCTATGCGCCGGATGTTTGTGGATGATGTAAGAGTGACCTCGATGTCCCTCTTCTTGTCACGAGGAACTCCAGCATGCCGGTACAACTCTGTAATCAGGACCGGGAAATGAAGGGATGTCTGGAGTTGCTTGGCCCTCATGGCCATCTCCTACTCAATGATGAGTCCCAAATCAATGCTCCTCCGGGCTATGATTGACCCAAGGCAGGCCGCCTTTGGATGGCGGAGGATAGACTCATTTTGTGAAGGCATAATAGAGCTGCTAATAAATCCAAACCAGTACCATGCAGCTACATTCAACTCCTTCTTTTTAATGAGAGCTCCTGCATCAATCCACCTCGGGGTGGTGTCAGAAATGAGGGGGGCAACCCAGCTCTTAAGATCATCCAAAGGTGTTGTAGTAGTAGCCAAATTTGGGTAGTCAAAATCATACCCTCTATTAAATACATCGTTGTTATGATCGCGCCTACATCTTACTACTATCCCCCGTACCATGATGGACTCTACCAGTCTCAAAGCACTGGTCTTTCTCTTTCCCTTAGGTACCAGGTCACCGTATACTGAGTAAAACTCTCAGACCCATGTAGGAATGTATGGGCCTAGGGGCCTGGTAAACTGCTCGAATCTATGGAACCGGAGAGTGTCCCACACATTAGGATACCAGCCCTCTAGGCCCTCTGTGGATAGCAGCTTCTCCTCGAGAATTATCCTCAACCCCTCGACTTTTATCCTGTTGAGTAGTAGAGGAGGGGGACCCTGAACTGGTGGCGCTGAAACCACCATCTGTGCCGGAGCTGGCACTGTATCAGTAGGAGGAGGTGTGGCCTCTAAGATCCTAGACAGATCTTGGCAAACTCTGGAACGAATCTCATTTCGTTGGGATTGTAGAGGTTGGTCATCCTTAGACTCAGAGAATGCAGCTTGGGAATTAAAGGAATCCCCCTCTTTGTCAGAGTTGTGCTCTAGTATCTCAGATGCAGGCGCCTTGCCATTGCCTTTGCCTCCCTTGGGAGGTGCCTTTTTCCCCTTTTTAGAAGGGGTAGCTGCCCCCTCATTAATAACTACGCCCCGAGCTCTTTTGCGGGGTAGCATATCCAGGTTGGTTCTAGCCATATCTGCAAAATATACCAAAATAAGTTAGAACGATTCAAGAAAAATGAAAAAAATTAACTGCAGAAAGACTCGCTGAATTGATCGGCGAGTCGCCGAATCACTTTGGCAAGCCAGATCGGGCTCGCTGAAAGGATTGGCTAAAAAATTTCCCAAAAAAATGGCATGTCGATGATGAGAAGGGCCTCTCAGTGAATCACCGACCTCATTCGGTGAGCATAGACTAGCCCACCGAAAGTTACAGTGCATTTTAGGGGTTAGGGGCAAAGAATGGGTGATTAAAGAAAACTTTCAGTGAGTCGCCGAATGCACTCGACAAGCTCAGGCTTCTCGATGAAAGTTACATACCCAAGCTCAACTAAATCATGAAATTAAAGGCGATCTGGGGGACTTTGGCGAACCGCTAAGTGGTTCGGCGTGCTCGACCCAGCTCGCCAAACTGCCCAATGTGCCATTTTCAACACCGACTTCCAAAATCAAACCTGCAGCCCCCAAAAATAAAATCAAACAACACACCCACTCAATTAGGCTCAGACCCATTAGACCCATGTCACTGGAGTACTCAGACTTCCCCTAGTTTAGCCAAAATTTGCCATTTGACGACTTTAGCCCTTAAGAATGACGTCAAACGCTCCATCATTGGGCAAAGAACATCATTTGGCACAATATGGGTTACTCAGACTTCACCCGACTAGATCCAACAACAAAATACCGCAACCCAACAATTTATAATCAATTTTAAAGCATGTAATTTGGGAAATTAACAATTTAGGCACAATATTGAAATTAAAATCAGCAAAATACCACACATTCACGATTTCAGAGAGGCCCATCACACATCAATAAGAATTACACAATTGCAAATGAGTTCAACTGCTATTTATGAGTTTGGGATTTGGAAAACCAACCTGTTATGCCGAAATACGCTTTGTAATACTAGGCTAGGGGTGTACAAGCAAAATCGTAAAGTCAATCCGAACCGACGAACCAAATCAAATCGGAAAAAAAAAAACAATTTGTCGTTTGGTTTGGTTGGTTTGGCGGTTAAAAAAAAACCGACCACTCTTGGTTTGGTTTACTATTAAAAAAAAATCAAACCGAACCCAAATCAAACCGACATAATATATATATATATATATATATATATATATATAAAATATTATTTACAATCTACTTTGTTAATATATTTTTAGTTAGTTTATAGTTTTCAATGTTTATATATTTTATTTCAAATTTGGGCTTGTAAAATTTGTAAATATTTTACTTTGTATTAAGATCTGAAGTTACAATTATATTGTTATAGTTTTTCAAATTCGAAGTTAACAATTTACTTTGTAAATATTTTATTTTGTGTTTAGTTTGCCTGTAAACTTAATCTTATTAATTTAACATAATGAACGTTGATATTTAAAAAAAAAATATTTTGTACTCATGTGAATTTTACTGTCTTTTCTAAAATTTCTATTCATTTAATAGTTTTTAAGTTTAGCTTATCACACAGGTAAGTGAAAATATATTTGATCTCTTTTTAAAATATCGTATAGTTGTAAAAAACCGAAAAACCCAAAAAAAAATGAAAGAACTGACTTTATGTGGTTTGATTTAGTTTTTAGATTTAATAAACCGACATAATTGGTTTAGGTTTTTTTTAATGAAAAACCAAACCAAACAGACCTATGTACACCCCTATGCTAGGCAGTAAAGAATTCCAACTCTGAACACAGAATCAATGACTAAAAAGCGGTAAAATGCAAGAATATAGGAAATATAGAGTGCGGGTGTGATTGTATGAAGTTAAAAAGTGAGGGAATGTGAAAGAGTTTGAAATTTTAAACATTTGGCCTTTTAAAAACCGTCTAGTTCGCGCCCTTTCGGCAATGTTATTTTTCCTCGCCAAACCACTCGGCGATACGCCGAGTTGCTGCTTACCTCGTCGAGTTTTACAGGACCTCTAGTTAATGTGGGGGTCCAAACGGTGACAAAGTCGAGCTCACCGACCTGTTCGTCGAGTCGCCGACTTTTCCATGGGCCTGCCGAATTTTACAAACTCCAACCTGATAGTTTCCTAAGACCAACACGGTCCAAGTCAGGCTCACCAACCTCTTCAGCGAGTCACCGACTGGACATTTTGCTCGCCAACCTGCACTTTTCAAACACATTCTACACTTCAACCTGCACAATCAACACACGTTATTCCAAAATTCAAATAAAGCAATAAAAACTTAGGTTGCCTCCCAAGCAGCACCTTAGTTAATGTCGTGGCACGATGCAAGTCCTCACTCAGGCTTCATTCTTGGGGTTTGCCATAGTATCACTAGGCAACCCCCCTTGTTGTCTCGGGTTTAAATGAGAAGAAATTTGAGCCATTTGGGTCTCCAACTACTTGATAGAGACGAAATGAGAAGTCACCATTTGGTTAAGGGTCGATACATCTTCCTTCATCTCCTTTAAAATTTTATCGGACCCTTCAACCTTGTTGAGAATACGAGAGAGCATATCCTCAGCCTGACCACCCTTAGAATCTTTGGGCTTTTGATACACATGGGGAGGAACATACCTATCCTTCTCCCTATCTCTTTCCTTCCAAGTGGCATTCCGATCCCGCCACTCTCTATCACGATCTCTCCAGCCCTCATCTCTGTTCCAAACTTGGTTTCCACCCGACCTTGGGTAGTTAGCATGATAACCTACTCCTTGGTCGTCTAGGAAGTTCACTTCCTCATTGTATAACGCTTCCAACTTGGCCTCATCAGGGTTTACACAACCCACACCCACAACATTGACACTCTTAGCACCAGATCCCATGACATTTTTGGCCAAAATGTGTTGGGTCATCATTTTTGCCATGTTTCGGTCCATCTTTTGATCTTTCTCAAGCTGCTCCTTTGTCAATTTAAAAGTAAGAGTACTGCAGCATTAAACCTCCCAGAGAAAGTTGATCAACCACTCCCTTGTTCACCGAATCAAGGCTTCGGTAAAAGTACTGCAGCAAAACATTGTTCGGCAATCCATGAGTTGGGCATTGGAGCACCAACTTCTTAAATCTTAGCCAAGTCTCATGGATTGGCTCACCCTCCAAATGCTTAAAGCTTTGGATGATGTCCCCAAGTGTCATCATCTTCGAAAGAGGGAAAAATTGCACTTGGAATACGATGACAAGCTCTTCCCACGAAGTGATAGAATCTCTTAGTAAATTAGCCAACCACATACATGCTTCTCCCATTAGAGAAAATGGGAACAACCTCAATCGGACCGACTCTTGGGATATGTTCTTAAAGGAGAACGGCTCGCAAACATCAACAAAGTTCCTTATATAATCATGAGGATCCTCATGAGCCAACCCACCAAACAACCCTTTCAATTGCAAGAGCTACAACATAGTGCTTGTAATGTGGAACACAGCGTTGCCTTCAGCCGGAGGCAAGAAAATGGCACCAACTCTACCCACAAGATTTGGGTCATTGACATTCGGTTCTTTGACATCATTAAGATTTCTGATGTCATCTTCGTGGCCCACTTGGCTACTATTACTTCCATTGACACTCATATCCTCTTTTTTAAACAGCAACACAAAAACCAAAACTAAAAATAAGTAGATTCAACTATGACTAAAAAGAAAAAAATGCAACTTCACAAAAAGAATCTCAAACAACACCAGTCCCCAGCAGCGGCGCCATTTTGATTTAACATTTCAAGCACATCTCATCTAATTTTAGGTGTTCAATGATCGTAAATCAGTATAAAACCCAACTAAATGAGTTGGGGTCAAATCCCACCGGGAGCAGTATGTGTTTAAGAGTCAATTGGGAAGTATGAACATGATCAAATCAGTTGTAGGAATAAAAATTATCGAATAAAGACATCATTCAAATCAGGGGGTGACATGAATGTCAAATGGGGGGTTTTGGTTTTGATTATCAACTACAAATAGTGGCAAACAATACGAAATAATAATAATGAGATGGGTTCTTGGGATGTCATCAATTATAGGCTAATATAGATGAATGGGTAATTGCAACTATTAGTAAATAGCTAGATATTAGTAAGCTAGGCTATAATGGAGGTAAACTTTCTCTCAAAAAATTTACCCCGAATCAAGCTGATTTCTCTCAAACATCAACAAGCATGCAAAATAAGACCATCCCACACCTTAGTCCATTCACTCTCTTGAGCTGAATGTGTGGGATTAGGTTTAGAATTCACTCTCTCGAGTTGAACCCAGGTCAACCCAATACCCACAAACCATCAATCAAAAACCTTAGTTCTAGAACCTCTCTCTCAAGAAAGCTAAGAGCACAAAGCTAGAACTGCATTTGCAACTATAATTCTTAAATTAAACCACAATTAATGATTGAACACGCTCCTAAATAGCATTTAAACTAACAGTTAGCAATACCTATAAACTAAATCAGCCCATAATCACATAATCACACCCCCAAGAATTGGGGTTTTAGCTAGACATCATAAAAAGATAAGAACAATTACCAAATTGACTATCCATCAACTGGGTAAGTGTAGATTCGTCCTTACAATGCTGCAATTGGAAGAATCTCAAAGACCCACTTCCAATTTCTCACAAGTGAGATACTTCAATTCTTTGAAGCTTAGCAAAAACTAGAGAAAACTGTCTCACCAACTAAAAACTTAATAATAGATTAAAATATATGATCTAAGATGCTAAACTAAATGTTCAAAAAATGTATTTATAGTCGCCAAAAATGTGCTGCGAAGAGTCACTCGGCGAAGTAAGTCGGGCTCACCGAACCACCCTTTGGTCACTTCCATCGCCCTTCTACCTTGGCATTCAGCATCCTCAAGGTCTGTAACTTTGGGCGATCTAGCATTGCATGCGGAACTACTCGGCGATCTGCCGACTGCTCCTTTCTCTCTCTGACTTGATTTCTTTCCTCATGGCTTGACACACTGGAACTTTAGGCAGTCAGATAGCCATTCGGCGATTCACCAAGTGAACTTGGAGATCACCAGGATGCCTTTCTTCAACCTTTTAGCCTGTTTTGTTCCTTTTTGCATATTAGTGTCGTGGCTTTGTTCCTCAATTCATATTCCTGAAAATCAAGGGTTTTACATCAGTTATTGGCACAAAATAAGCATTTGAGGACACTAAATCTATATAATCAAACACTTAAATGAGTTCAAATCTCGGACTCATCATCAGTTATTATTTTAGGGGCAGTTGGGTCTTTTACTAATTAGTTAGTTTCTATACTATGTCCTTTTGCATATATTTAAAACCCCTATATAAGTCTTTTTACCCCTAAATTCACCCCATTTAATTCATTCTTCCCAAATCCCAAAAGAAAACCTATTTCTCTCAAATATTCTCTCTCTAGAACTTGAAAAAGAAGAAGATTCAGCTAGGGTTTGAAGCTAAGGGTCCAAATTCTCCATTGAAGGCTAGTAATTGTAGTCAAGGTATAATAGCTTTAATCCATGGGTTCCTTCCACCCATGGAGTCCCCAAATTCCTCTATTTCAAATGGTAAAATTCTCCAATTAATTAGGGTTTTCTTCTAATACCATGGGTTCTTTTGATTATTGATCTTAATGGCTTAATTATGTCTAAATATGCATGAATTAATGATTTACAATGCTTTTATGATGCTTCCCCTATGAACCCATGCAAACCCTCATGTTTTCCAAAGAAGATTCTCCTAGGGTTGGGTTGTTGGTTATGAAAGAGGAGTTTTATGATCTAAAGCATGAAGTAATAAAATTACTTGAATTTATGATAAAATCCATAGCTAATGTTAGAATTCTAGGTTTGGTGATTGAAAGTAGCTTTGAACCTTAAAAGGGAAAAATATGAGTTATGCATGATCTTATGATACCTATGTAAATGTAATTAAGGGTGCTTTGAGAGTAAAGTGCCAATGTTGTTGTTGTTGTTGTGTTGTTGAAAGGATATCCTCATAAAACACTTACAACCATGATGTGAAAGGTTTTCTCACATAGAAAGAATTCTTAGGTTGAAATGCTATTCTCACCTAATTGAATCAATGAATAAGAGCTATCCTAATGAACTAGTTTGGATTGGCAAAATGCCATGCCCTTCCATGGATAATGAGAATAAGTAAGAAAATACTATTCCGTAGGATTATGCTTAGCACCGAGTGGATATTGACATTGAGATGGAATCTCTCCCGTTAGTAAAGGTCAGGTTTCTAGAAGAGGTCTTATGAGATGGAAGCTCTCCCATTAGTAGAGGTCAGGTTTCTAGTAGCAATCTCCTTATCCCATAATTATGTGCCCCCATAGGTTGATTAGCTAGTGGATCTACTTAAGCTAGAAGTTCATGGTTCTACCTTAGGCAAGTAGAACAACTCTTTTTGGTGTGGGAGACATCGAGTGATGATGGTTTAGCTCACATGGTCTCTATGTCGGTTAAGGCTAATTCTCCCACAACAAGTTGATTAATGAAGTAAGGTTACTTAAAGAAGTATCTTATATGTTTTCAAAGACTTAAAGGATTATGTAGCTTGCATTTACCATGATGTATGACCTATGTTTTCCAACTATTTCTATTATGATGTTTAAACTTGGTAAATTGCATATCATGGAATGAAATGTCCTTCCTAGCATGTTTTAAATATTTTTATGCATATTTATCATACTTAGTGCATTTTTTTACTAACACATACTCTTGCCTACATTATCCCAAATGTCGGGTCCGACAGACAAGGTTTCCATTCTAGTGGCTAGAGCTTGGACTTGATCTCTTTCCGAGCTTGGTGAATCCTCATGGTTCAAGGATGGATTTTGCTTATTGTAGTTTCACTCTCGTATTTCCTTTTTGAACGTGATGTATGGGCTAGGCCCATTTTCATTCGATTGTAATAGATGGTTACGTTGAGACATAAGTTAGACTTCCACTTTTCTATGAAGTTGTTTTGGACATAAATGTTGTTTTACTCTTTATTGTTCTACTACTTTATGTTATGAAGACTAAGTGGCTTGTATGGAGTCCTTCGAGGTTCTATACGTCATCTTACATCTAGAGGGTACCCCTGGGTCGTGACAGATGCTTTGAAAGGAAAGTATCAATGCTATTATGAAAGGATTTCTCACTTACTATGATCATCATGATTGTGAAAGTTATTTCTCACAAATGAATTCACATTGGTGAAAGGTTTTCTCATGCATGTTGAATTTTGTTTAAGGAGTTATTCTATATTTTGATCTCAAAAGTGTGGATTGGTATTGATCATTGCCTTTCCTATGTGAAAATGATATTTAACTTTATCTATACCGTTGGGATTTAGACTTAGCACCGAGAGGTCTTTGAGGTGGAGGCTCAAATAAGGTAGTCTTTCCTAGCAACCTCTAGTCCCAAACTACGTGCCCCTATAATATTTTCTTAAATGACCTAGCTAGTGGATCCACTGTAGCAAATTATGATATGTACGGATTCTACCTTGGCAAGTAGATTCCCTTTCTTTTGGTATAAGTGATATACCAGATTCTATGATATAGCTCTCATGGTCTTATTGTCGGTTAAAGCTAATATCCCACAAAATAATTATGTTTTCTTCAAAGCTTTTCTTATGTCTTTTATATTAATGTACTTGACCATGTCTTCATAATTTTCATGTCATGTCTCCTTTAAAGCTTTCAATTGTTTCAATATGATCATGACTACTCATTTTTAAGTCATTCGTGTTATCGTGCCTATATTTATGCATATTGTCTCATACTTAGTACTTTTCATGTACTAATGCATACTTGTGCCTACATCATTTCACTAATGTAGTGTCTGATGCTCCTACCTCTCATACTTGTGGCTAGTTGATCCTTCATAGACTTTGAAGATTGGTGAGTCCTCGGGTTCTGAGGATCGAGACTCTTTTATTGCTTTCCTATATTTCAGTTTCATACTTTGTATGTGATGTATGAGTTATGTCTCAATCATCTTCCTTATGATGTATTAGATGTATTTTGAGACTTATGTAGACTCCTACTTTGTCAACTCCTTTGATGTATAAGATGATATCTTTTAAAGTATTTATTTCTATTATCTTGTAGGATGTATGCTAAGTGGCTTGTATGGGACCTCTCAGGGTCCTATACGCCATGTTACACCTAGGGTATACTTTGGGTCGTGACATGTTGTTTGTTTGAAAGAATGCTGGTTTAATTTGTATGTGCATTGCCTATTGATAGTTGAATAAGGATACCATAAAAATAAGTATACCATTCTAAGGATTGATGACTTGTTTGATCAACACCAAGGTGTGAGTTTCTTCTCTAAGATTGACCTCCGGTCGGATTATCACCAATTGAGGATAAAGAAAAGTGACATTCTGAAGATGACTTTTTGAACTATGTATGGTCACTATGAGTTCTTGGTGATGTCGTTTGGTTTGACTTATGCCCTGGCAGCATTCATGGACTTAATGAATAAGGTCTTTAAGCAATATCTTGACAGGTTTTGTGATTGTGTTTATTAATGATATTTAAAATTTACTCATGGAGTGGGGATGAACATGTTGAGCATTTAAGAATTATGTTGCAAATTATCAAGGATTGGAAATTGTATGTTAAGTTTAGCAAATGTGAGTTTCGGTTGAGGTTTGTTGATTTTCGTGACCATGTTGTCTCCAATGATGGTATTCAAGTTCATCTTAAGAAGATCGAGACAATTAAGAATTTGCCTAGACCTTTGTCCGCTTCGGATATTTAGAGTTTCTTGGGGTTGACTGGTTATTATATAAGGTTTGTGGAAGGATTTTCTTCTATTGTTTCACCTCTAACGGCGTTGACTCATAAGAAGGTGAAATTTCTATGGTCGAAAGCTTGTGGGAAGAGTTTCCAATAGTTAAAGGATAGACTCACTTCAACACTTATATTGACATTACCGAAAGGATCGAATGACTTTGTGGTATATTGTGATGCTTCACAAATTAGTCTTGGTTGTATTTTAATGCAATATGGAAAAGTCATCACTTATGCTTCAAGGCAATTGAAGGTGCATGAAAAAGAGTATCCTACTCTTGACTTGAAGTTAGCGGCGGTGGTTTTTGCTTTATAGATTTGAAGGCATTAACTATATGGTGTTCGCGTGGATGTGTTCACTGACCACAAGAGCATGAAATATGTATTCACTCTAAAGGATTTGAATCTTCGCTAAAAAAAGTGGCTTGAGTTATTGAAGGATTACGACATAAGTGTCATATATCATTCGGGTAAAGCGAATGTAGGTGGTCGACACACATAGTGGATTATCAATGGATAGTTTTGCTCACATCGAGGATGTAAGAAGGAGTTAGTCTGTGATGTTCATAGACTAGCCCAATTGGGTGTTCGCTTGGTTTATTCTAATAAGGATGGTGTGATTGCTTAGAATGGTTCATGAATCGTCTCTTATTTTGAAAATGAAAGCTAAGCAAGATCCTGATCTGATTTTAGTTGACTTGAAAAAGTCAATTTTTGGAAAAACCATTGAGACTTTCTCCCAAAGAGGAGATAGTGTCCTTCATTATCAAGGTCGGTTATGTGTTCCAAATGTTGATGAGTTGAGGAATCAGATTTTGGTGAAAGCTCACAATTCTCAATATTCTATTTACCCGGGAGCCATCAAGATGTCCCGTGATTTGTGGGAGGTCTATTGGTGGAATGGGATGAGTAGGGTTATTGTGGAATTTGTGGCTAAATGTCTAAATCATCAATAGGTGAAAGTTGATCATCAAAAATCATATGGTTTGGCTCAAGAAACTAGCATTCCTACTTGAAAGTGGGAAGATTTGAATATGGACTTCGTTACTAGTTTGCCTAGTACTTATTGTCAGTTTGACTCGATTTTGGGTTATTGTTGACCAAATGACTCTGTTGGCTCATTTTTTTCCCTTAAAGACTTCATTTTTAGCTAAAGATTATGTCAAACTTTATATTCGAGAAATGATGAGGTTGCATAGAGTGCCCTTATCCATTATCTCCGATCGTGGTACTTAGTTTACGTATCAAATTTGGAGGTCATTTTAGAAAAGTTTTGGTACTCTTAGCATGACTTTTCATCCTCTGACCGATGGACAAGCCGAGCATACTGTTCAGGCTTTAGTAGATATGTTGAGAGCTTATGTGATTGACTTCAAGGATAATTGGGATCATCATTTGCATTTGATCAAGTTTGATTATAATAATAGTTATCACTCTAGTATTGGAATGATACCATTTGAGGCTCTCTACGGTAGGAGATATAGGTCTCCGATAGTTTGGTTTGAAGTTAGTGAACTTTCTTTGATAGGACCTCGAGTTTGTGCATGAGGCTATGGAAAAAGTTTGACTTATTAGAGAAGGGTTGAAAACGACTCAAAGTCGATAAAAATCATATTCTGATGTTAGAAGAAAGAGCTTGAATTTGATGTTGATGATCTGGTTTACTTGAAAATCTCACCTATGAAGGGTGTGTTGAGATTTGGAAAGAAAGGAAAGCTTAGTCCCCGGTATATGGTCGCATATTAGATTTTGAGGCTTATTGAGAAAGTTTCTTATGAATTGGATTTTCCTTCTGATTTGGCATCGGTACATCCGGTGTTTCATGTATCCATGTTGAAAAAGTGTGTTGATGATCTTACATTCATAGTGCTATCGGAAAGCTTGGGAGTTATGGAAAGTCTTTCATATCAAGAGGTTTCAGTTGAGATTTTAGACCATCAAGTTCAAGAATTGAGAAATAAAAAAAGTTACTAGTTCTTTGGAGGAATCAATCATTTAAGGGTGCTACTTGGGAAGCCAAAGCCAATATGATGTCCAAGTATCCTTATCTTTTTCCCTATGCTCCTATTCTAGCTCAAGGTATTAGTTCCTCATGGTTCATTCTTTCGGATTCATGCGCTTTAGTCATTTTCATGATTCCATATGCATGCATATTCATGAAAACTAAATTTTGGGATTCTTCCTCATGTTTCATATCTCATCAATTTCAATCGATTGGAGCTTAGGACAGACGAATCTTGAAAGCTATTTTTGAGAAAACTCACGTAGGTAAGTTCCCCTATTGATTCCTTATCAACTTCTTCAATTATTATCTTCCAAACACTTTAAATTGAGATTTCAAATGTAGGTTTTAGGTTTTCTTTCTTCAAGTTAGAAAATTGGTAATTTCTTGATTTGGAACTCATTTCTTACTCGACTTTAATGAGTTTTTTCAACTGCAAACTCCTCCTTTACCTGTAGAACATGTTTTTCAAATAAATTTTGAATTATTCCCTTCCCGATTTTGAAGAGAGTTTTTAGACTATTTTAATCCTGATTTATAATCTTAACAATATGGGTATCGTTGGAACCCTTATGATGAATCTTTTCCATTTTTGATAGTTGTGAATCATTTTCAGAATTGATTGATACAAGAAAAAAAGCTCATATAAAGTGGTTCAGATGAAATTTTGACCTTCGAGGTAGGTTTGGATTATCCTTCTTCTAGACTGAGTTGAATAATTAATCTTTCTTATGAACTAGACTATGCAATGAGATCATAGTATGAAATTGAGATGTCAAAAATTATAGACTTTATTGTTTCGCCCGTGTGGGGCTTATTTGTAGTGATTAGCCTATGTGGGGGCCTTATGTGATATTTTTAACTTTGAAAATATGGGATACATGATATTTACCCAAGAAAGGGGTTGAGTTGTCTATCCGAACATTTTTACTTGCAATGTATGAATTAGGGGCTTGAACTGATTTTTTATCACATCGTAAAATGAAAGAAATGTTTTCCAAATAGTAAAGACTTATTTCAAATAAATTCTTCCCTTATTTTTCCATGTGGAGGTGTACATCATGATTTATTGAGTTTGGGGACTTTAGACTCTTTTAGACCTATGTTGAATTGATTATGCCTCAGTGTTGTATGTGTTGTGATGTATTCATCCACATTCATCATACTAATGTTCATGGAAATCTAAGAAACTATGGAAGTACTATTTTGAGAAAGAAAATGAGACACCTTGTGTATCCTTGACCATGAGCTAGGTCGCAAGTTGATGATATATTGAAATCATGAGATTGGTATATAGACTACGAATCCTCCATGGTTCCTTGTCTTGAAGCTAAAGCTCAGCAAGGTGTATACAACAGGTTGTGCGACAATCTTGGTTCCATCACATCATTTCATCATTGCATTAGATTTCATTGTCCATCTTTATTTGTTGTATAATTTGCATATTGCTATAAGAAACTGTTTGTAGTCCTATGTGTTTACTTTACTTGTATGGCTCTTATATAAAATGTCAGAGTGCAATTTTTATGTATGCAGGTGGAAGCGTTTTGTAGTTTATTTTTTAAGTTTGATTAATTACTTTATACCCAATCACTAAGCCTACTGAGTATATGTAGATTGCACTCATCCCTACTTCTGTTATCTTTTTTATGCAGATCCTAGTTAGAGTGTTTTTCATGGCTGTTGATCAGATCTAGCTGGTTGAGTCTATTTGGAGCCATGGTGAGATACTGCTTTTTGGATCGCCGTCCGTCTCCATATATTATTTACAATGTTTATTTTTGTTTCAAAGACTTGAGATATACTCCAGATTCTAGTGACATAGTAGATGCTCTTTATGCTTATGATACCAAGTTTTGAGAATTATCTTGTTGTCCTCTTTTCTTTTTCTTTCTTCATTTGTGGTCTGACTCCAATCTAGGAGTCTTGTATGTGTGGTTTCTTATACCACATGAGTTAAATTCTTTGGCTTACACATCAGGATGGGTTTGGTGTGTGTCATCATGACCTCAATTTTTGAACCGTGAGAAAAATGCAGAAACTTAGACAACTAAATCATGGTCTTCACCAGAGGAAGTAAAATATGTGTTGTATTCTTTTTTCTTTAACAAAGGTTTTTTCCATTGGATTTTCATGGTAAGGCATTTTATGAGACATCTAACAAATGCATAATATTAGATATGTACACTTTGTTTTCTTCATTAGGTTTTTATTTTTACTAAGATTTTAACGAGACATATTATTTATCAATGAATGTCAAAGCAGAAGTGTTATAAATATATTATATTATGAATGTCCATTCACTACTCCTACAACTTCCTAAATAAGCTTATAGGTAACTTTGCAGGTAGGTTCCTACAAGCAACTTGCAAGAATCTTTACAAGCAGGTTCCTATAAGTATCTTACGAGTGGCTTTGCAAGCAACTTTCCTTCAAGTAGCTTATAAGTTTCTTATAGAGCAGTTTCAGTTCTTCTATAATATAAAGTAAATTAAGTTCATTTGTACATCAATTTGAAGAGTAATAAAACATAGGGAAAAGAGTCAAAAATACCCATCTACTTACATTTATTATCTAAGTTTATCCTTCGCTATACAATTTGATTATTTATGCCCCACCGTTACAAAACTTATCACATATACCCTCTAAATTAACAATTTCCCTAAATTTATCAAAATTATTTGATTTCTCTTTTAACCCGACTTAACCCATGACATGTTGACCTAACACATCCAACTTAATCAATTTCCCATCTTTTTTGTTCCAATTCTCTCCTTCTTCTTTTTCACCTCCTTCACATTTCAAGTTTCAATCAACCTACTATGGAAATATAAAAAAAATATAGAGAAAAAAATACAAGTAAAATAAAAATAAAAATAAAGCTTCAAAGTTCAACGTGATGCCAATATTCTAGTTCTTGTGATGCTCTCTCCATTAAGATTTTTGGCCAAAAGGTGAGCCACTCTAAGACACCTACCACTTCTGAGTAGAAATAAAAATAACAAGGCATGGATCCTCTTATATTAGGTTGAGTACTGTCACTTCCCCATTATCTACTTATTCGACTAATGATGTGAATAAGACCATAGAGCCGTCGACTGCCGCTACCATCATCTTCAACTTAGCTAAAAAAATTAAACATTTTTCCTGCATGACTTACAACTTAGATAATTAAAAAATTGCACCCAAGGAAAAGACAAAAATATTAACTAATAACGAGGGATATTTTTTACCCAACATGACTTACAAAATTTTGAGTCCAAGATTGAGCTCCACCAATTCACGTGAAGAAGAATTGAAAAATAAAGATGAATGCAGTGAGAATCAAAAGTAATTTTGCGAGCAAGATCTTCTATTTCAACAGAGTAGTAGAGTAGCTCTTGTTTTTTCCTTAATATATGTTCTCCATCAACCAAGTTAGATTCAAACTCTCTACCTTCCTTTTTTTTGTCTCCCTATTACTGTTGGTGGCAAAAGTGGGAAAGAGAAGAAATAATGACTATTTGAGTTATTTGGCATGCGTTATTTTAGTTAGGAGGATATGATTAAAAGAGGTATCTAGATAAATTGTTAATTTTAAAGGAAAATGGATAATTTAGATCAATTTGGGGGAACCATATAATTCAAGTGAGTAATGATGAGAATATAATTAGCCAAATAGTATAACAAGGGACACATTTAACTAAGGGAAAAAGGGTCAAAAATACCTCCAACTTTGTTTTATTGGTTGACTATACCCTTACCGTTAAAATGAAGTTATTCTTACCCATGTCGTTACTAATTTCATCATTTGTGCCCTTCAATTGGATGGAAAGCTCCAAATCAACTAAAATTATTCAATTTTAACCCAATCCGACCCACTTAATCATATAACCCATTTCTTTTACCCAAATCAATTTTGTTTTCCAACACCAGCACCTCCACTTAAAACCACCACCTCTCCCACTACTCTACCTCCTCCAAGTCACCAGCCTACCATCACCTCTCCCACTACTCTACTCCTGATGTTAACCACTTGATTTGCTGCATAATTTGAGTAATGAGGTACAAGCATTGGATCAACTTGTTGAACGGGCCAATTATCTATCTCAAAAATATTAGAAAGCTCAAAGTTAAACAAGTTATTTGAGAAATCATCACTATCAGGTGAGTCTAATACTAGTGTAAAACTCCCATCAAACATGTTTGCACTAGAATTATTTACATCCATGGATGATGATGAACTAAATTCCCTCCCATCGCGTTCGTACATTTATTATGTTACGAGCACTAAGTTATCTTTAATTTCCTAGTGAGTTTCCTACGAGGTACGAAGAAGGTTCATGGACAATGCTTATAAGATTGGTGGCTACATGGATGTCATTGTTGAGGCCCCTTTTACCTTTATTTGATTAGTTTAGTCACTTCAAGATTTATGCTTATAATGCTAACAAAGAGTGGACTAGTAGAGTGGGACATGGGAAACAAGACTTTGTGCATAGACTTTTCAACGTTGCTTATTGTGTGTGAAAACTTCACCAACCACAAACCTCGGAGAGTAGAGTAGTGGGAGATGTGGTGGTAGGCAGCTGACTTGGAGGAGGTAGAGTAATGAGAGAGGTGGTGGTTTTGGTGACGGTGATGGATGAGATCTCAGAGAGGGTGGTGGCTATGGTGGTGATTTAAGTGGAGGTGCTGGTGGTGGAAAACAAAGTTGATTTGGGTAAAAGAAATGTGTTATATGATTAAGTGGGTCTAATCGGGTTTAAATTGGGTAATTTAAGTAAAATTGGGTAAGTTTAGTTGATTTGAGGTTTTCCATCCAATTGAGGGGCACACATGATGAGATTAGTAACGGTAGGGGTAAGAATAACTTCATTTTAACGATAAGGGCATAATCAACCAATAAAATAAAGTTGACCGGTATTTTTGGCCCTTTTCCCTTTAATTAATGAATAAAAGTATAAGGGTAATTTTGACCCCTACAACTTCTTTGACTATATATCTTGTTATCTTGGTATTTTATTATTATTTCATAACACATACTCATTTTCTTAAAACTGCCAAAGTTTTGGACACACAAAAATAGCTCCCAATTAATGCCTTATTTGTTTGCAATTAATGATGGTCTTAATTTTAATCATTTATGTATGAGTCATTAAGTCTGTTTGTTTTCAAAGTCTGAATCTTAATCATTAAGTGCATTTGTTTTTTTCATTTTACAATCACTTAACGAGTCTAACTATATTTGAACGGTTAAGATCTATAACAAAGTCTTAATATCATTAAAATGCCTATTTTAGAATTTCTACAAAGATGTCAGTTCACCACTACTCCACTACTTTCACCCACCACCCACAATCACCATTTCAACAATTACCATCACTGTCAATCACCACCACCTACTATCCATAACCAGCTATTGTCCACAACCACTATCCTCAGCCCAACCACAACTGTCAATCACTAATCGTCATCACAATTAACTATAGTTTGCAATCATGACCACTAACCATTATTACATCCACTAATTAGTATTGATAA
The DNA here is from genome assembly GCA_035578085.1 of Solanum pinnatisectum. Lineage (NCBI taxonomy): Eukaryota > Viridiplantae > Streptophyta > Magnoliopsida > Solanales > Solanaceae > Solanum > Solanum pinnatisectum. The sequence continues at coordinate 36,846,302 of CM069083.1, forward strand.
TTACCACCATTAGACACAGTTATATATCGATAACCGCCATCATCAGTCACCACCGCCATTAGCTATTCATATCATTCCACTAGTAATTATCAACCGCTACCAACAACAACCACCATCATCAGTCAATACCAATCCAAATTGACACGCACAATCACCATCTTTAGTCATCATCAACACCAATTGTGATATAAAAATCAAACAAAATACTAATTTGATCTAACATGTGCCAAGTGCCAAATAAGGAAGGAATTAAGGGGGCAAAGTAAATAAGGTGTAACTCAATCCAAATTCTAACATGTGCCAAGTGCCAACCAGGAAGGAATTGAGGGGCAAAGTAAAAGTGAATATGAAAATAGAGGACCTCAAAATTTATCTTAATTGGCAAACAACCGCTGGCGCTGTGTTAAGAAAACTCATTTTTGAAGCAATTGATCTCCATATTTACTTTGTGAATCGAGGAATGCTCTCATTCCAAATTTGATCTATTGTCCAGTTAGGGAAAACATGGAGAGCATTTTGCCGACGACGGCGTTCTCTTCTTCTTCTTCTTCGTCAAAATCAGATAGGCGATCAAAATCAAAATCTACTCAAACGTCATCTAAACCTTCACTAGTAATGGCGTTAATTTCCTGCTTCGCTTGGTTATATGTTGCCGGAAGGTACATTTTTTTTATGTGCAGTCACACTCTTCAGTGCTTTGATTAATGCTTATACAATTTAATGATCTGTTGGGATTATTGTTTTTAGGTTATGGCAAGATGCAGAGAACAGAGTGTTATTAGCTACTCTTTTCAAGAATAATTCACAGCAGGTCATTTTCTATATTCAGACGAATCTACATCACCTGATTCCCATAGATTTTACTTGATTTTTCAAAATTTTAAACATGTCAAAACATTTGTGTGGTTATAAAAGCTTGAAATTAAGGGAAAAAAGTAAGGTTTAATTTATTTTTATTTTTTTTGAATTTTGAAGTAGGTCATTTTTTTGGAACCGACTTAAAGGATAATAGGGTCAGATAAACTGGAAGTGAGAGAGTAATAGTTTTATATAAATCAGGACACATGGAGTACTTTCTAATTTCTTAGAATGGATTTTCTTTGGGGAAGGTAAGTCTTCGAGTACTGTGAAGTGCTATTGTGGTGTCTTGATGATAGGGAAGACCCAATTGTTACTGTATTTGGAAATGCCCTGGAGGTTACACTATGGATTATATATTGATGGGACTTATTAAGGGAAGATGAAATGATCCTAATGGTAGCAGAACATTTGATCTAATATAATATAGGATTACTGCAATGATTTGTTTTTCTCATCATCTTTTAGATGGGCTATCAGATCAACTCTGGTAAAGGGTAGTGTTCTCTAGATGGTAGAAGTTTTTCCTTGCATGTTCATGAAATACTAATGGTCTAAGCAGTGGCTTGAAGATTGGATCTTTGAAACATATAATAGTGCCATGAATAGGTTTATACCAGTGTTGTGAAAGGCAAATGGAGAGAGGCGAGGCAACTCTTCATTCCCTTTTACCTTTGTGGCGAGGCGATCTTCAAAAGGCAATGCCATGGTGACAATGGCAACAAAGGGGAGATGCAAGAAAGGTGTCACCTTTAGTAGTTTCTTAAGACAAGGCGACCAATTTAGGATTTTAAAAGTTTAATTTTAGGGTTTTTTTTTTCTCCAAATTTGCATAGTTGCACTCTTAGACTGCGACTCCAACCAATTGACTCAACTAAACTTCTCCGGCAACCAATCAGCCTTTTCTGATGACTTGAAGTGGGCAAAACCTCTTCCTTAAGGAAAAGTGTATAACCCAAGGCCACGAACCAAAGGAGAGAGGCTAGGTCTCAATCAATAGAATAAAAACGAAATAGATCCGCTTCATTTATCACAATGAATTCTATTTGTTGGATACACTGTTTTCAATATAAATATTGAATATTGAAATAATTGATTTCAAAAGAAATTTCATAATTGAGATTTTTGCCTATCTTCCTATTTTGCAAAAATGGAAACTTAACCAATACGTATTTCTTTTTTTCTTCTTCAGATTTCTTCTTCCTCTGTTTCTGTTTCCTCCTTCTTCTGCTTCTTCTTCGGACTTCAAAGTTACTTCCACCTCTATTTATTTCTCACTATTTTGACTCTTGTTATGTTTTTTTCTCATTCAAGTCTAGACTTTTAGTGTGTACTAACTATTTTCAGTTTTTGAATTGAAATATTTTGAGATTTTGGTTATTTATATATGTCATTAAATATTTTAATTTTTTGGTATTAATTAGCGCCGCACTTCAAAAAGGCGAGCGCCTCGCCTTGTGGCGAGGCAGATCCTTGTCGCCTTTTGTTGCCTTTCGTCGTCTAAAACACTGGTTTGCAAATTATTACTTGCTGCTTTTAAATTGCTAATGCTGATGTTGTTCACATTTTCTAATGGTGTTGGCTTCAACAGTTATTTGCTTTAAAGCACCTGATATTACTTATTTAGCTAGTTCTTTTGCCTGGTTATTTCTTCTAAATATTGCTTTTTGTATTCATATGGCAGAGACCAAAGATGCTGACAGTGGAAGACAAGCTAATGGTTTTAGGATGCAAGTAAATTTTCAGATTCCTCTGTTCTTTGTCTTAATATAAGTGCATATAGCCATATACAAGCATGTGCAGGCCATTGCTTGAGCTGACTTAGGCATCCTGTATGTTTTCCAGGGACCTGGAGAGGAGAATAGTTGAAGTTGAAATGGAATTAACAGTGGCTAAGAGTCAAGGTTACCTCCAGAATCAGTTAAAACAGAGTGGTTCGTCTTCAGGCAAACAACTTCTGGCTGTTATAGGAATTTATACGGGATTTGGAGGTCGATTGAGGAGAAATGTGATCAGAGGGTCTTGGTTTCCAAATGGTCAGTCTCTATATTCACTTTGCTTTGGGCATGGATTTTTTTTTTCCTAAAACACATGTTTAAATACAATGATATGCCATCATTGATGGATGACTAGTCTTATGTTACACACTTTGCACATATATAAATAGAATTAACAATACAAACTTGGTGTACAATATATAAGGATAATTTATATACAACAGGATTAGAAAAATAGCTTTTGTGAGCACTATGGGCAATTGGAGAATGTAGAGCTCATTGAGCAGAAAAGTTTGGTTGATAACTTGGGTAGGGGATCCTTGATGTGATTTTATAGTCATCTAGCTCCTGATTTTCTTTGTTTCAACTGACTTAAATTTTAAGAAGATAGTTAAATGACAATTCATGCAATATGAAATCTATATTTATAAGGTCAAAATGTAGGAGAACATTTTTCGCGTTTAGCCTTTTTAACATATAAATATAGATTATGTAAGAGGATAATATTGTTTCACACAAAACTATAATTTTAATAAATCTGATAACTTATAGGGTAAAAGTAATATAAAACATTATTCATATACCATAAGATTATGGAAAAATTATCTTCAAAGTGCTTCCAATCCTGAATAACATTTTTTGAATAAGAAATTTTTTTTAATCTTAGCTTCAAAGTGATGTTTTGCACCAGATTATAAATCATTTTAATAGGTTCACCCAATATTACAATACTTCATTCTACCTCTATTTTGTAGAGTTTATTAAACAATATAATATGTGAGAGAATGCACGTCAAACTTTTGATAGTACGTAAAACTGCAAAAGTAGCTCAAACAGTCAAGTTAATAGGATAGTTTAAGTTACTCCTTCCATTCCAAATAATAAAACTCTCTGTTCAAAATAAATGACCTTTTCAATTCCCAAGAGGTTATTAATTACTCCCTCCATCTATTTATACTCGCCCAATATTGACTGGGCACACTCCCATAAGGAGCAATAAATAGAATGATATTTTTACTATATCAGTCTTTGAATAATGCCTTTTGATAAGTAATGGAAGATGGTTTGACTGGCCCCATGAAGATGGAAATGTTTTTATTTCATCTCTTTCATCTTTGTAGATGACATGATATCACGATATATCAATGTTATTAAAAGCAATTGCTTTGTCGCTTAAAGCGAGGCAAGATGCGAAATGATGGTTTATCGCTTCTTGAGTGAAGTCGTGCACTTCAACAATTACACACAAAGTCACTTCTTTGGATCTCAACTTTGAGTCGTTGGGTTAACTTGGAAAATGTTGTATATGAGATGGTGAAATTAGTTATTTTACTTGAAGGGAAGTTTAATAACTATTGTACTGAATACCTAAATGTTTAGTATTTTTTAATTTCCCATAAATTGAGCGGTCCACTTCAAAGAAGTGTATGCTTCACATCTAGCTTTTTGCTTCAACACCCATAAACTTTTTGCAATTCTTGCTTTTCGTTTTTAATGACAGATAGAGTTATTGGCCTAACTGATGCAAGTAAATTTTAAGCTAGAATCATTTGGATTAGCTAAAATTGGGGAATAGTTTCTTTTGAGCTGACTGCAATAACTAATGATTCTAAAAATATCATTGATTGTGTTTATTTTCTTTTATGTTGAAACTTAGTTTGGAGTCACGACTTGGTTGCTCAAAAGTAGTCCATGAAATCATAACCGCTCATTTATTAGCTCAACCCAACCTATTTCAACCCATCAAAATTTGGGTTGATATCTAGCCCAAATTGATCTATGAGAAATCTTGTCAAAATATTTTTTAAAAGACATTTTTTATTTGATATGTTATATATAACCATAGAGCCGAGGGTGTATCGGAAACAACCTGTCTACCTCTGAGGTAAAGCTAAAGTCTGCATACACTCTACCCTCCCCAGGCCCCACTTTGTGGGACTATATTGAGTATGTTGTTGTTGTAGTATATATAGCCATAATATTTTTTATTAGATACTAAAAAATATAAAAAAAAAACAATTAAAACTTAGTACAAATTGGGTGGGTTGGGTTTTGACCTGCATTTTAGCTCATTCAGCTCAAGTAACTTTCGGGCGGATCAATAACCCGCCCATTTTTTAAGTCAGCCTATCTTGGCCTGCCCAAATTCAGTCCAGCCCACCCATTTTCTACCTATACTCACAAGTTTCTCATGTTACTGGATCAATTATAAAAAGGGGAAAAGGCCAAATTTTTCTTTATACAAGCACTGAAATTGAGCGACTTTGTCTGTATTTATCCCCCCTCTTGGGTAATTATCTCATTTTTTACCTTGACCTCTACGGAAGCTCCAATGTGAGGTTCTTTTTAAACCTTAGTCAAATGTTGAGGGGTAATTTGGACATTTTTTCTCAAAGAATTTGGACACGTGGAGTCTACCCATTTTGTGCTGGAGCTCCCTTAATGACAAGGCCAAAGAAATATGATTTGCTAACGACTAGGGTATAATGGACCAAAAGTGTAATGGAGGGCAAATTCGAGCAATTCCAAATAGTACAAAGGCATATCTGGACATTTTCCTTTTAAAATGTCTGGTATTGCTGGTGGATCTGATATATCTATATTTTCTTTTCCCTGACAGTCGATGCTTTGTCAAAACTTGAAGAAAGAGGAGTGGTCGTGCGATTTGTTATTGGTCGGAGGTTTGTGCTACATACTGAAAACTGGAAATATGCATTTCTGCCTATGTGACCTTTTAGTGGCTTTGTTCATCTCTGGATTACTTGAACTTGGCAGTCCCAACCGAGGTGATAGCTTGGACCGCAATATTAATGAGGAAAATCGGGCGACAAAAGATTTCTTGATTCTAGTAAGTTTGTTAGTAATCATTTTTGTCTAACCTATCTGTATCTTTTTGTGGCATAATTTTACTTGGGCTCCACCCAAATAGTGGATGCATAGACATGTTGGTTGCAGAAAGGTCATGTAAATAATTTAAGTCATGTGCGTAAATGATCATTAGAGCTTAGTCTGCACACATTCTCCTAATTATTTTTACTGTCATGTCAACTTGTTCCATATGCAGCTTACTTTTGCTTAACTATGTTTTTCCAATTATTAAAAGGGAAGTCACGAGGAAGCTCATGAGGAACTGCCCAAAAAGGCTAAATATTTCGTTAGCTCAGCAATACAAACTTGGGATGCAGAGTTTTATGTGAAAGTTGATGACAACATTGATGTTGACCTTGGTAAAATCCGTGCTTATCTTTCCTCGAGAATTACGTTTAATTGTCCCTATATTTGAGCTTTTCTAATTTTCTTTTTAACTTTATTCTGTCAGATGGGTTGATTGAGCTCCTCCAAAAGCGTCGTGGTCAAGATAGTTCTTACATTGGATGCATGAAATCTGGAGAAGTAGTTTCGGAAGAGTAAGATTGTCTTTCAGATTTTGCTCAGCTTAATATCATGTATGCAATACATTAAGCATTAAAGTTTCACCTTTTCCAGGGGAAAGTCATGGTACGAGCCAGAATGGTGGAAATTTGGAGATGAGAAGTCGTAAGTATTACTGAGTCCTAGGAAGCTGATGCATCCTTATTGCTGTATATGATACTCTGGCCTTTATATTAGCTTATGCATATAGGGTCCAAATGACTTTAAAGTCTGTTTATGGGGAATAAACCAGGTTTATATCCTCACATCTCAAATTATGCATAGTAATTTTAGTTGTTAGATGTTTTGATTGGAATGATTTTCATTTGGTTGAATTAATTTTTCAAGTGTCATGGATGTATCATGTATCTATCTAGCCAATGTACAAGGTTTTCCGGATATTGTATTGTTTTAGTAAACTTAGTCTTTCTGCCTATCTTCTTATGAAGTGGCAGATCTAGAAACTTGGAGCTGCTCATAAAAAAACTAATTTATCATACCTGACATCTAGTTACATTATTTTGTTAAATTAGTCCTCAATTGAATAGGGTTAACATTAACATTTACTAATTTTGGCAGCTTGCTTAATTGTTTTTCAGTTACTATTTACATTTTCCTTAGTTGTCCTGCAGTTGCTGTGCTTTTGGGTGTTTTTGTGTGCATGCTACTTAGAATGATTATATTCCTCTTTCCAAATGAAACTCTCAACTGGTAGTTTGGGCCAATTTCCCATTTTCCACATTGCCAATGTACCTTACTGAATTTCTTGGTTCCTGTCACTCCTCCTCTCTACTCTAAATTGACATGAATTTCTTTTCAGGTACTTCCGACATGCTGCTGGTTCAGTTCTGGTGCTTTCTAAAAATTTGGCTCAGTATATTAACATTAACAGGTTAGCTATAGTTTCTTGAAAAAAAAGGTTAGCCATACATGTACAGCCTGCTTTGATTTTGCCTGAATGCTTATGTGTTTCAGTGGCAGCTACCAATTAATTCGCCGAATTTGTTATTAGGGTAGGAGACAAAATAGGGAGTACAAAGAAGTTTAGTCATTTGATATATGCAGATGATACTATCATCCTATGTGAGCCAGAAGGTGAACAACTGCTTACATCAGATTGATTCTGATCTTATTTGAAGCAGTTTCAGGTCTAAGGGTCAATTGGGGAAAAAGCAGTCTGATCCTAGTCGAGGAGGTGCCTCAGATTCAAGGATTGGGAAGCATTCTGGGGTGTAAAGTAGAGAAATTGCCAACAACCTACCTGGGAATGCCACTAGGGAGAAAACATGAAGCTTCGGAGACATGGGATGGAATTCTAGAAAATGCAGAGAGAAAGTTGTCAAGATGGAAGACTCAATATCTATCCTTGGGGGGTAGAGTGATCTTGATAAACTCTTTTTTAGATTCACTACCCACTTATGTTATGTCACTATTTCCGATTCCTCCAAAAGTTGTCAAAAAACTAGACAAACTTAGAAGAACCTTCCTCTGGAAAGGAGAGAAAGAGGTATAGGGCAAGGGCTACTGTCTAGTGAAATGGAATACTGTGACGCTGAGCAAGGAAAGAGGGGCACTGAGTATTAGAAATTTGGGAATCCTAAACAACATCCTTTTAATGAAGTGGTTGTGGAGGTATACTAGTGAGGAAAGAACACTATGGAAGGAGGTGATAGTGGCAAAGTATGGGTAGTTAAACCCATGGTGTACAGAAGTAGTTTCAGAACCCTATGGATGGGGAGTATGGGGGACAATCAGAGCTTTATGGAACTCTATGGAAGAAAATGTGTTTCTCAAAGTTGGAAATGGCAACAAGATTAAGTTCCGGAGAGATGAATGGATTGATCAAATTCCTCTTAGTGAGTCATTGCCAGATCTTTATTCAATCTGCAACAATACTGAAGCCAGAGTATATGAATGCTGGACAACTCAAGGCTGAGACCTATCTTTCAGGAGACTATTGAATCATTGGGAAGTGTATAGTGTAGCTTCTCTACACTGAAAAATTGGGGGGAACCAAACTAGTCACAAATGCACCAGATAGAGTTATATGGAAGCACGCAAGGATGGTAACTTCACAGTAAACAATGCTACAAGAAAGGAATACAAGTCGGGGTTGGAGGCTACCATCATCAATGGAAGAGTATTTGGAGAGGACTGAACCCCACCAAAGTGAAATGCTTCACTTAGTCATCAAAAGAGCCTCCTCAACTCAAGAAGGCCTACAGAAGAAGGGAATGCAACTAGTCCTTAGATGTTTCCTATGCAATTTGACTTGGGCAAACAAAACATTTATTCCTACACTGCAAATCTTTAAACAGATCTGGAAGCTTGTCCTCAACATCACAGGCTCCAGCTGGACTATGCCTGAATACACTTCTGTCCGTTTTAGTTGATGGATCAGAGGGGGGTGGGGGGTGGGTGGGTAGCAAGACTCGAAAGAAGTGGTGGAAGCTGATACCCTCATGCATATGGTGGTCAGCGTAAAAGGAAAGAAATGGGAGATGTTTTGAAGATAGAACTAATTCCATTCACAAAGTAAAGTGGAATTGTTTAGTATCCGTACTTTTTTGGTGTAAACAACTCTGTATAGAAGATGTAGATCAATATATAGAATTAATAGGGAGCTTATAATTTTGGTTAGGGCTGTAAATTTTTTTAAGGTGGCCAGCTTGTCCTTGATGTTAAAGAATACAACTTTACCAATGTTCCAAAAAAGATGCAACCTTCTATTGGAATCTAAGCTTAGGCTTACCTAAAATACCTTTAGAAGGGCCTACAGTAGCTTTTCAGTCTCTATGTTTAAGAAAAAAGGTTAAACTACAGCGAAAGACAGAAAAATAGTATTAGTCCACCAGCACAAGAAAAGTAAAAAATGCCCTTAAATTTGTCATTATTGCATTACTGTAGATACTTACCAAAACAAAAATTAGCATTACTATAGATTGATAACAGTAAACACTGAAGAAGATTTTAAGAACTCGAATTGTACAAGACCTGATAGTAAGACTTTGAATATTTGATAGGTGTCTAGTAATAGTGGAAGGGCTTGGCTGAGACTTCTAAATTACCTAAGAGCATCTGATATCATTTCCCTATACGGAAATTCTTGGCTGAGTTGTTCCTTTTGATGTGTTGGGTTGACAAAAACTGACTGGTTCTAGTGTCTTGTATCTGTTTATAAGTGTTCAATTTTTTGCTGTTATGCAGTGCTTCATTGAAGAGCTATGCACATGAGGATATATCTATTGGATCATGGATGATGGGTCTTCAGACAACTTACACAGATGACAGCCGCCTATGCTGTAGCACCACCACCAGCCAAGGTAAACTGTTAGTCTTATTTGTGCTGATATGAATCAGGTTTAAGTATTTTGGCTCTTGATCCTTAGAGAGTATTCTTGACAATGTTTTTGTTGACTGAGTGTGCAATGTGCATGAAACGGTAGATACAATTGAGGGAAATATAGAAACAATCACAAAAGTAGAAAGTGAGGAGCCTCAACAAGTTCTATGTATAGGGATAGTAAAAGGATCCTATGAGAAGAAAGATTGAGACCAAAATTATTTCTTTCCCCATCTCTTTTGTATAAATTCTTCTTTTTCTAGATTGAGTTATTTATATTATGGAATGTTGGCCATTGTATTCAATGTGCTAAAATCTCAGAACTCTCTGTTTTCCAGACAAGGTGTGCTCATTGGCTTGAACAGGAATAAAGTTATTCCATTCCATCTTGCTGTGACAACTTGGCATCCCATGATTCGAAATGGAAACATGCTGTTTCTGGCTCAGGTAGTATTGACATTCTTGCTGACGTAATTCAGTTATTATATACATGGAGTGGGCAAAATCCTTTATAGGATGTGTACTAGTCTATTGGACTAGAGAGTGTAAATCTTGGAGAAGTTCAGTTTCTTAAAGATGTGGATATTTTTTGATGAAGTGATTAAATTAGAGGAACATGATTTTGTCCTTGCCGTGATTATATTCTTATATACAATTTGAAGATCTACTTGTTAAGCCCTTTCGTATCAATAAAAGGAACAACAAAGAGGAGAAGAGGCAATGGAAGTCCAGTAACACCTTTTGCATAAGTTTTGGTCTTTATAGGATAATGGAAAGCAAAATGTAGCTGACGTAGTTTTCATAAAATTTGCAGTTTTTAACTTTGTGCCAAAATAAAGCAGTAGTACTAGTAATGACCAAAATAAGCAGTAGCGAGTAACTTAGAATGAGAGTGCAAAAATGGCCAAAAGGAAGATTTGGGAGATTCTTTTCCTTCGGGGTAGCCCAGTGGTTTGGGCTTAGAACTTCCATGTTGGAGGTCTCAAGTTCGAAATCCCTTGCCAGCAAAAACAAGGGGTTTGCCTTTTGGGTCTAGCTCGTCGGACCGGGCTTGCCTAGTGCGGGTTACCTTTCCTATGTGGTTTGCGACCTATTGCATAGAAGCGGGGGTTTTACTCTGTGCGCACCAAAAGGATAGCGGCTGCAGGTTTCCATTGTCATAAAAAAAAAGATTTGGGAGACTCTTGTACTTGGATTCGTTTTCAGTAAGACAGGACCCTTCTACTATGAATCCTTAAATTCATTACAACACTATTTTAAATCCCTCTAACCACTAACTGAACCTATGCGACACTAATGTTGCTGAGTTGGAAAAATGCTTGATTGCGCGTGTTTAGAAGCGGAGTAAATATGATATTTTAGGGTATTAAAATTTTTAAAAACTCCATTGATAAGCTTGAAGAGCAACAAATGGGTATTGTGAATTTGTGAAATTAATCAAAATTGATTGAGACTCATTGGGTTTGTGTTGAATGAACTTGTAGTTGAAGTTTCAATCCAAATGGGGAAGAATTTCATCATTTGGCATTAATTTGATGCTCGAGTAAATATGAATAACATGACTATTTGAGAATTTTTAAAATTTGTAAGAGTAACATATTTGATTTTTTTAATATTTAATTTCTGGTGTTATTAAAAAATGATGTGAAACTACATGTGTCATCGATTGGATTACACCCATCTTGATCAGATAAGAAAAAAAGTTTAAAGTATTATATTTTAATGCATTTAAGAATTCAATTGACAAGAGGTTTCAACTGAGAAACAAAACGAAGCCATGGATCAACGCATGTGTTATCACCAATTTCAACGGCTCATAGAAATGACTTGCATTAATATGTATATTGATGGTAAGTGGAAATCTTCTTTTCTATAACATTTCTTTTACTCCCTTCCGTTTTTATTTATATGTCACCATTTTTTATTTTACGTACATTAAGAAATTACTTACTATTCTACCCTTATTTAATTTTTTTTAGTCAGCTTTTCAATCAACGAATATGAATTAATTTGACCAATGAACATGAATTATTCACTTAGTTTTTTTTTATATTGGTCAAATGTATATTTTCAAGACTAATAACTTACAAGAGTAAAATAGGAAGAATATTGTAATTTATGCATTGAATATTATGGACTAACTATTTATAGTAAGAATGATAGTATATAAAAAGGAACGGAGGGAGTATTCTACTATTATAGAAGAGTGAATTAACTTTGTGGTATCAACATGTGTGCTTGGTGTTATTTTTTATTTTTAGGTGATATTTTGTCATTTCATGATTAGTTGTTAGTATATATATTTTTTTCCTTTATTCCACATGCATAATACTAGGAGATCCACAAAATTATTAATTATGCACAATTACTGATGGTTCTATCCTTTCATATTATTTGTTTTTATTTTATTACACTTTTTAAAAATTCATAAATAAGAAGAATATTTTTACTAATTTATTTTTTAACTCTTTTTAATATTTTCTTCGTTTACTTTTACTTATCATATTTGAATTTGAAACATTTATTAAGAAAATAATGATTGACATGACTATTTTACCACACTATTCCTAATAATTGATATTTATTATTAAGTCTTGAAAAACACTTTAAGGAATAAGTAATTAATATTAAGTATAAAACATGAAAAAAAATATCTTTTCTTGATATTAACTACCGAAATTTGAACCCTTCATATTATATACGAAAGATTGAGCAATCATCAAGTCGTTTGCCTGAAATCGAAATTATAGTACTATAACAAATCCTATTTGAATCAATTGAATTATAATTTAACAAATATTATTTAAATTTATTGAATCATAATTCAACAAATTTTATTTAAATTAATCTAATTATAATTATTTTTATTACTAAATCATTTTCCGGGGCTTGCCATCCTCTAGTCTAATAGAGACCTCACATGTGCTTTATGATTATGGAATTATTCATAAAGCAACTACGGTGATCGATGATTTGCCGTCCAAAATTTTGAGTTAATGATATCTTTTTCAATGATATCGGCAAGTGGCCGGGAAGATAATAGGGGTAATCCATGGTGGCGCAAAACTCGATAATTAATTTTCACTTAGATCACTCAACCTGACTATATTCATTTTAGGCACGCCGTATCATCTGCATTGTGTCATTTTAGCACTTTTTTCACTAGCACATGTTGACTTCAAGTGCGTGTTAAACAAGCGCGTCCACGTGGATTAGCTGCCCAATTATATCATGCCAACTCATTAAAAATCTATCATATTAAAGAGAAAAAATAAGAATTAAAATACATGACAAAGTAACCAATGAATAAATGACATGTGGTTTTTTTATCCCAAAAAATTAAATAAAATATTTGACAAATTTAAAGAAAAATGCAACCCCCCACAACTTCCCCAGTCATCTTCCCCATTCATCTTCTCCATTGTATTAGTACATTTTTATTATTTTTGAGCCTTATTTTTTGGGTCATAAACCCACACCCACACAATCTACTCTATCATATTCCTTCATTTTCATTATCTTTTCCGTCACACCCACAACCACACAGCCATCTTCCCCATTTTATTCCTTTTTTTCATGATTTTATTCTGCCATATTCCCCATTCATTGCACCCTCCCTCCCATTTCTTCATTTGATTTAAGGCTAAAAGGTGCAAATGTATAACAACAATGGTTCATATTTTTAAGATTGCGTCTCTTTTTCTTTAATTTTGTGATATTTGTAGTTTAATTAGGGCTCAAGGTTAGTTGGATCTAAAGAATAAGAATGAGAAGATGACGATGGTTGTGGTGATTTTCGGAACTGAATAAATTAAAAAATTAATTTGATTGTATTAATAGTGATGGTGGCAGCGGTGGTAAATGGATGGTGTGTGGTGGAGGAGAGAATGAGGAAGAATGGATGGTGTGTGGTGGAGGAGAGAATGAGGAAGAAGAATAGTAAAAACCTTTTAAATATTATTTTTTTGGCATGAAAAAGAGCCCCTTCACGCGCCTGACTTTGGGTGCATTACACTTATCATGCCATGTCAGCGAAAAGTGTCAAAATGACACAACGGAATCCTACCTGAGGTGTCTAAAATGAACATCGTCCAGTTGAGGTGTCTAAGTGAAATTTCGTGCCAAGTTTAGGGGGCCACCGATGGGTTCCCCCAAGATAATATCCCAAATGTAGATCATAGATTTAAAATTCTCTTACATGCCTTTTCGATCGAGCTCGTCAAGCAAGACTTATCCAATTTTACGTTGTTAGTGTGGTTTGCGATCTATTTATTACATTGAAGCATGAGTTATTCTATACACACATGAACCCGTATCCTTTCCATGAGTTATTCAGTACACACATGAACCCGAACCCAAAGGATAGTGACGGTAAGTTCCCTTGTAAAAATAAATAAATCTATTTCAATGACATTACTATTAGATCAACTCCCTCCTATATAACATGATTTGATCCATCTTGCATCTCTTTTGCAGATCAGAAAATTGTTGGCTAACTAACCAACATAATTTGTATGACCCATCAATGCATTGATTCATGGCTGAGCTGAAGAACAGATGTAGCACATTTTGGTTGATTTCCCAGTTAGTTTCTTAAAGGAATCTAACAAAAGTTGCAACTTTTGAGGACAGTGAAGGGATGTTTTTGACGAGTTCGAGTGTGGGAGATCCTAGGGAGAGTGAAAACAAAGGGATGGCTTTTTTTGTTAATTACATACTTGTGCAAGGATGTAGTTTAAGTTTAATTAAAGTATAAATGAGGGATGTTTTTGGCAATAGATCAGAAATTCACAGAAGGTGAAATGGAGATTAGCAATTAACCAACAAAAATTACTAATAATTAAGCAATCACATCATAGATAAATCGGTTGGTACTTCAAATACAAATTGCCAACAATCCCAAACATCAATAGATTACCAAATACACTTTGCATTATTCAGTATGATACAAACAAACAGCAATTTCAAGGGTAAAATTTATTCATAATTGCACACGTTAATTTTGTCTTTACACAAACAGATCCATGAGAAATACGCAGTACATTCATTCATTCATAAGAAAACCCTAAATATTTATTCATAATTCCCAGATCCAAAAGTAATTAAGAAATCACAGTTCCAACAATTGAATACTTAGCTTCGAATTTGGTCTCCCAATCATTGAGAACACCCATTTCTTTCTCAGATAACCCATCAAGAGACGGGGAAACATCTTCTTCGTTCTTGCTCATCTTTGCAAGTGCTCTGCTTGCATCTTTTCCGGCGAACATACAGTAAGGCCCACCGGGACCATAGAACGAATTACCGGCGCTCACATCGAAGATTCGACCTTTGATTGCCACGTAAATTGGCTTTGATGGATCTGATCCGTCATATGCCTTGAGCTCATCTGCTGTTAGCTCCATGTTTACTAAATCGCTTTACCTGTGGTGGGTGGGCACTGGGCAGCAACTCATGTGATACTTATCCTTTTCTGCTTACAAACAGACCTAAGTGCATTAAAGAAAAGTGTCTTTTCTCCCCCTTTTTTTTTGGGCAGCAAAAGTGAGAAACAATAGGAATTTTATTTTTATTTTTTATTTTTTTTATTAAAAATTATATTATTTAATATAATTGATGGTAATTATAAGAGGAAACGTCTAGATGCCTAGTGTGGAGGTGTGAGAAGCTCACTATGAACGATTTTAGGAGAGGTAAAGATAGGTCGAAGGATTATTTGGGAGAAGTTTCAGTTTACCGTGATATGACCTTAGATAGAAGGTTGTAGAGGATACAACTTAGGGTAGTGGGCTAGTAGATAGCAATGTATTGTTGTCACGATCCAAATTACCTTGTAGATGTGACATGACAAATAGGATCCTAAGAGACCCTAAAAAAGCCACTTGACATAAGCCTGTCACTAAGACATAAATATACATAATGCCATGAATCATAAGGATGAATAAAAGTCTCAAAAGTACAAATCTGGACATGTAGAAATCATACTAAGTCTGGCATAAGCCTCTACTAATTCTAGATCTGACTAGGACAGATTCCTAGCTCATGAAATAATCTGAAAACTGAAATGAACATGAAAGACTGATAATGGTCATTCCCTCAAACGATGAGGACTTACCAATCTGCTAGCTATGCTGAAATAATTCGATCTAACTACGACCGAAATGGAGGAACGTCAGACCATATATTATGAAACAATATATGCACAATAAATATATGTGTAAGTATTTCGAATATACTGAATATGTGGAACATGCATAAGCATACACACAATAAGTTTAAAACATGATAATGCATGACCAAGTGAAAACATAACAATCAGATAAGCTAAATTTATAAATTATGGAATGGTCAATGCAACATGAGAATCATGACATATGTATAAAAACATAAACTACGTGAGAAAACCATATCATTTGTGGGATGTTTACCAGTTATCGACATAGACCATGTGAGGTATGACATTGAATTCAGTGTCTTACTCCCACACCAAAAGAGATGTCCTACTTGACAAGGTGAGGACCTTATACTTAAACTTGGGTGGATCCACTAGCTAATTTGTCCAATCGGGACATCCTTGGTAAAGTTGCTTATGAACTTGAATTGCCTAATGATTTAACATCGGTACATTTGATTTACCACGTCTCTTTGTTGAAAAAGTATGTTAGAAATCTGACGTGCATAATGCCTATAGAAGGTTTGGGAGTTAAAGAATATATTTTATATGAAGAGATTCCGGTTGAGATTTTAGACCGACAAGTTTGGAAATTAAGAAATAAGAAAGTTGCTTCTGTGAAAGTTCTTTGGAGGAATCAGTTAGTTGAGGGTGCTTAGCCCATGGATCTGGCGCCCCAGTGCACCCAAAATTTTCTTCTAAAAAAAATATTATGAGGCCATTCGTGCGTTATAGCCCATTGATTTGGTGCCCTGGAGCACCCAAAAGTTTTCTCTCAAAAAACTTTATGAGGACCTCTGTAATGAGTTGGGGAAACACCACGTATGCTCAAACATTTTTTTACTTCCACATTTATAGACCCTTTTTTAGAAATTACCAAAAATCCTCGATTTTTCGTGTGTTATAGCCCATGAACTAGAGTCTCAGAGCACCCAAAATTTTTTTTCACAAAAAATTTTATGAGGACTTCCGTAATGAGTTGGGGAACCACCACATATATTCACACTATTTTAACGCCTATTTCTGCATTTACAGACCTTTTTTTTTAAGAATTATGTGTTTAATAGCCCGTGGATTTGGCGCCCCGAATAACCCAAATTGTTTTTCTAAAAAAACTTTATGAGGCCCTCCGTAATGAGTTAGGGAATCACCACCTATACACACACCATTTTTAACGCCTATTTCCACATTTACATACACTTTTTTTAGGAATCAACCAAAATCCTCGATTTTTCATGTGTTTTATTTAGCCCATGACTCTGGCGCCCCAGAGCTCCCAAAAAAATTTTCTCAAAAAAATTATGAGGACCTCCGTAATGAGTTGGGGATCCACTACCTATACTCACACCATTTTTAATGTCCATTTCTGTATTTACAGGCCCTTTTTTAGGAATTACCCAAAATCCTCCATTTTTCGTGTCATATAACCCATGGATATGGTTTCCCGGAGCACCCAAAAAAATTTTCTCAAAAAAAATTTTATGAGGACCTCTGTAATAAGTTGGGGAACCACCACGTATACTCACACCATTTTTAACGCCTATTTTCATATTTACAGGCCATTTTTTAGGAATTACCCAAAATCCTCGATTTTTCGTGTGTTATAGTCCATGGATCTGGCGCCCCAGAGCATTCAAAACATTTTTCTCAAAAAATTTATGAGGAACTCCGTAAGGAGTTGGGGAACCACCACATATACTCACATTATTTTTAACGCCTATTTTTGCATTTACATGCCATTTTTTAGGAATTACCAAAAAACCTCAATTTTTTGTGTGTTATATAGCCAATGGATCTAGCGTCCCGGAGCACCCAAAGTTTTTTTCTAAAAAAACTTTATGAGGACCACTGTAATGAGTTGGGTAACCACCACGTATACTCACACCATTTTTTTAATGCCTATTTCCGCATTTATAGGCCCTTTTTTAGGAATTATCCAAAATTCTCAATTTTTCGTGTGTAATAACCCATGGATCTGGTGCCCCGGAGCACCCAAAATTTTTTTCTCAAAAGTTTTTATGAGGACCTCCATAATGAGTTGGGAACCACCACTTATACTCACACAATTTTTTAACGCCTGTTTCCGTATTAACAGACCCCTTTTTTAGGAATCACCCAAAATCCTCAATTTTTCGTGTGTTATAGCCCATGGATCTGGCGCCCTGCAACACCCAACAAATTTTCTCAAAAAACTTTATGAGGACTTCCGTAATGAGTTGGGGAACCACAACGTATACTCACACCATTTTTAACTCATATTTCTGCATTTACACGCCATTTTTTAGGAATTACCCAAAAAATTCTTGATTTTTCGTGTGTTATCCATGGATCTTGTGTCCCAGAGCACCCAAATCTTTTTCTTCAAAAAACTTTATGAGAACTTTCGTAAAGAGTTGGGGAACAACCACGAATACTCACACCATTTTTAACGTCTATTTCCGCATTTACATGCCCTTTTTTAAGAATTACCCAAAATTCTCAATTTTTTGTGTGTATAACCCATGGATTTGGCACCTCGGAGCACCCAAATTTTTTTTCTCAAAAAACTTTATGAGGACCTCCAAATGAGTTGAGAACTACCACGTATACTCACACCATTTGTTAACGCCTATTTACGTATTTACATGTCTTTTTTTTAGAAATTACTCAAAATTCTAGATTTTTCGTGTAGTATATCCCATTGATCTAGCGTCCCAGAGCACCTAATTTTTTTGCTCAATAAACTTTATGAGGACCTCCACCATGACTTGAGGAACCATCATCTATACTCACACAATTTTTTAAAGCCTATTTCCGCAATTACATGCCCTTTTTTAGGAGTTACCCAAAATCCTTGATTTTTTTCATATGTTATAGCCCATGGATCTGGCGCTTTGGAGCACCCTAAATTTTTATCTCAAAAAATATTATGAGGACCTTTGTAATGAGTTGGGGATCCACCACCTATACTCACACCGTTTTTTAACTCTTATATCAGCATTTACAAGCCCTTTTTAGAAATTACACAAAATCCTTGATTTTTCGTGTGTTATATAGCCCATTGATCTGGCGCCTCGGAGCACCCAAAAGTTTTTCCACAAAAATCTCAGTGAAGACCTCCGTAATGAGTTGTGGAACCACCACGTATACTAACACAATTTTTAACGCCTATTTCTGCATTAAGAAGCCCTTTTTTAGGAATTACCCAAAATTCTCAATTTTTTTGTGTGTTATAGGCCATGGATCTAGCGCCCCAGAGCAAAAAAGAAAATTCTGAAAAAAACATTATGAGGACCTCCGTAATGAGTTGGGAAACCTCCACGTATTCTCACACCATTTTAACGTCTATTTCCACATTTCCATGCTCTTTTTTAGGAATTACAAAAAATTCTTAATTTTTCGTATATTAGCCCATGGATCTAGCGTCCCGAAGCACTAACATTTTTTTTCTCAAAAAAAATTATTTGGACCTCCATAATGAGTTAGGGAACCACCATGTATACTCACACCATTTTTTTAACGCTTATTTCTGCATTTTAGGCCCTTTTAGGAATTACCCAAAATCCTCAATTTTTCTTGTGTAATAGCACATTGATATGGCGCCCTAGAGCACCCAAATTTTTTTATAAGGACCTCCGTAATGAGTTTGGAAACCATCACGTATACTCACACCATTATTTTAACGCTTATTTCCGCATTTACATGCCCTTTTTAGGAATTACAAAAAATCCTCGATTTTCCGTGTGTTATATAACCCATGGATTTGGTGCCCAGGAGTACCCAAAATATTTTTTTCAAAAAACTTTATAAGGACCTCCGTAATGAGTTAGAGAACCATCACATGTACTCACACCATTTTTAATACTTATTTCCGCATTTACAAGCCCTTTTTTAGGAATTAAGCAAAATCCTTATTTTTCGTGTTTTATAAACCATGGATCTGGAGCTGATACGTTCAAACTTACACTTCAATTAAGAAGTATACACTATCGATGTCAATTTATAGAACTCAATGTGAGTTGAGGTCGATCCCACAGAGAATTTACTTATAGAAATTGTTTCACTATCGCATTTATTCAACTGTTGTTATTATTTCCTAAAGAAATTAATTGCGAAATGTAAAATGGGTTTGGTTATAAGGTTCAAGTAACCAATGTTGTTATAAAATGTAGATTAACTCAATTAACATGATGTTGATTTCAAGGTTGTGATGATAAATGAATGAAACTAGGGTTGTGTTTCCCATGACGTTACATCTAGTATTGGTTCATGAACGAGTTTTAGGTGATTCATTCTTTGCAAATTACATGCGAGCTAAATGTATCTAACACTTCTCAGTCTTGTTAGATAACTTCCACTCAAATCCTCTCGGTCTTAGATTGTTATCAAATTTTACCCTCGCATAGTTTGATTTCAAAGTTCTCTTCTCTCAAACTCAAACTTTTACTCCAATTCAGTAGATTAACTCAACTTTTTCCTAACTATGGATTTTCTCTCGAACAATTGATAGATACATGCAAGTTCTAATGCGTGCACTCATTCGAAAGAATGAATAATGAACGTTAAGTTAAGTTTTGCAAATATGAATCACATTTTACTCGTTTTATGAATCTAAACTTAGATTTTAGTCATAGTTTCCACAACCCTAGTTGTGGTGTTTAGCCACTCATGCTTTCAACTGAATAAGTAAAGATATGTAATGAATGCATTAAGAGGAATCACTTACAATGATTTGCAAATTCAAAGAACACTTGATATTCAAAAACCAAATCAAACTTCAAGTATTGATTCAATGTTAATCGATGAAAACACAAGTAGAGAATAATAGGAAAGTCGTCACTCATTCTAGATATGATGACATAAAATAAAAATTAAACCTAATTAATTCAAATAGTCTATTTAAAAAGATTCATGCTCGAAGTAGGACTGAAATGTCAAGACATCTCACAGACAGCTAGACGGTCCGTTAACTGTACCACGGCCGGTCAAGGGTCCCGTGGTCTTTACTTGGCCAACCTTCAACTTGATTCCCTGATGCTTGTACACTGGAATTCCTTCATGGTCAGTAGCACGATCTGTCTGGATGTCCATGGTCTTTACTTGGCAAAAATCAAACATGGCTCCTTAGAGCATATTCACTGGATCTACTTCACGGGATACTTCGCGATCCGTGATAAGGACCACAGTCCATTAAGGGCGTCGTGGTCTTTACTTGAACTTTGGTTCGCAGCATCAAAATTTTCATGCCTACTGCTTCATCACCACGAGCATTATGATGACCCGTCATGACGGCCACAGCCCGTACTAGTCTCCGTGGTGTTTTCTTCAGTACATTTATTTACTCTTCTTCTTCAACTTTTCCATACAAGTGTGAACCTGTCTATACATTCAAAAAATGCATCAAATCTTACAAAAATACACTCGATTCTATCATTAATCCTTTGTTTTTAGCATAAAATATGCCAAGATTTCACGACACATCAGACGTCCCAGAGCACCTAAGTTTTTTTTCTCAAAACACTTTATGAGGATCTCCGTCATGAGTTGGAGAACCACCACATATATTCACACCATTTTTAATGCCTATTCTTGCATTTACAAGCCCTTTTTTAGGAATTACCCAAAATCATTGATTTTTCGTGTGTTATAGCCCATGGAACTAGTGCCCCGGAGCATTCGAAATTAATTTGTCAAAAAACTTTATGAGGACCTCCGTAATGAGTTGGAGAACCACCACATACTCACACCATTTTTAACGCCTAAATCCATATTTACATGTCCTTTTTTAGAAATTACCCAAAATCCTCAATTTTTTGTGTGTTATACCCATGGAATTAGCCCCCCGGAGCATCCAAAATTAATTTGTCAAAAAATTTTATGAGGACCTCCATAATGAGTTAGGGAACCACCACGTATACTCACATCATTTTAACGCCTATTTCCATATTTACATGCCCTTTTTAGAAATTATCCAAAATCCTCGATTTTTTGTGTGTTAACTCATTGATATGGTACCTCGGAGCACCTAAAATGTTTTTCCTCAAAAAAATTAATGAAGGCCTCCGTAATGAGTTAGGAAACCACCACGTATACTCATACCTTTTTTAATCCCTATTTTCATATTTTACATGCCCTTTTTTAGGAATTACCCCTAATCCTCAATTTTTTAGTGTGTTATAGCCCATTGATCTAAAGCCCCGGACCACCCAAAAATTCTTTCTAAAAAACTATTATGATGACCTCTGTAATGAGTTGGGAACTACCACGTATACTAACACTATTTTTTAAATTCTATTTTCACATTTATAGGCCCCTTTTTAGGAATTATCCAAAATCCTTGATTTTTCGTGTGTTATAGCCCATTGATCTGGCGCCCCAGAGCATACACAATTTTTTTCTCAAAAAACTTTACGAGGACTTTCGTAATGAGTTGGGGAACCACCACGTATACTCACACCATTTTTAATGCATATTTAATCATTTAAACGCCCTTTTTTTAGGAATTACCCAAAATCCTCAATTTTTCGTGTGTTATACCCATGGATCTGGCGCCCCGGAGAACCCAAATTTTTAATCTCAAAAAATATTATGAGGACCTCCGTAATGAGTTAGAGAACCACCACATATACTCATACCATTTTTTAACACCTATTTTTGCATTCACATGCCATTTTTTAGGAATTACCTAAAATCCTCGATTTTTCATGTGTTATAGCCCATTAATCTAGTGCACCGGAGCACCCAAAACTTTTTTCTCAAAAAACTTTATGAGGACCTATGTAATAAGTTGGGGAACCACCACGTATACTCACACCATTTTTAACGCCTATTTCCGCATTTACGTGCCAGTTTTTAGGAATTACACAAAATTCTTAATTTTTCATGTGTTATAGTCCATGGATCTGGCTTCCCGAAGTACCCAATTTTTTTTGGAAACAAATTTATTAGTACCTCTGTAATTAGTTAGGGAACCACAACGTATACTTACCCCATTTTAACACCTATTTTCGCATTTATAGGCTCATTTTTTTTAGGAATTATCCAAAATTCTCAATTTTTCATGTGTTATAGCCCATTGATCTGGCGCCTCGGAGCACCCAAAATTTTTTTGCTCAAAAAACTTTATGAGAACCTCCGTAATGAGTTGGGAAACCACCACGTATACTCACATCATTTTATGCCTATTTCTGCATTTATATGCCTTTTTATAAGAATTACCCAAAATCCTTAATTTTTCGTGTGTTATAGCCCATGTATTTGGTGTCCCGAAGCACCTAAATTTTATTTCTCAAAAACATTTATGAGGACCTCTGTAATGTGTTAGGGAACCACCATGTATACTCACACCATTTTAATGCTTATTTCCGCATTTACAGACCTTTTTTTTTAGGAATTACCAAAATCCTTGATTTTTCGTGTGTTATAGCCCATGGATCTGGCGCCTTGAAGCACCAAATATTTTTTTCTCAAAAACATTTATGAGGACCTCCGTAATGATTTGAGGAACCACCACCTATACTCACACTATTTTTTTAACGCATATTTCCACATTTACAGGCCATTTTTTAGGATTACCCAAAATGCTTGATTTTTCGTGTGTAGTCCATGGATCTGGCGCCCCGGAGCACCTAATTTTTTTTTTAAAAAAAAACTTTAAGGACTCCTGTAATGAGTTGGGGAACCACCACTATACTCACACTATTATTTTAAAGCCTATTTCCAAATTTACATGCCTTTTTCAAGAATTACCAAAAATCCTCGAGTTTTCGTATGTTAAAGCCCATGGATCTGGTGCCCTAGAGCACTTGAAATTTTTTTCTCAAAAGTTTTTATGAGTACCTCCGTAATGAGTCGTAGAACAACCACGTATACTCACACAAGTTTTAACGCATATGTCCGTATTTACATGTCATATTTTAAGAATCACCCAAAATCATCGATTTTTCATGCGTTTATAGCCCATGGATCTGGTGCCCCAGAGCACCCAAAATTTTTTTCTCAAAAAACTTATGAGGACTTCTGTAAGTAGTTGGGGAACCACCACGTATCCTCACACCATTTTTTTAAATTTTATTTCTGCATTTACAGGCCCCTTTTTACGAATTATCTAAAATTCTCAATTTTTCGTATATTATAGCCCATTGATCTGGCGCCCCAGAGCACACAAAAGTTTTTCTCAAAATATTTTATGAGGACCTCCGTAATGATTTGGGGATCCACCACATATACTCACACCATTTTTAATGCATATTTAAGCATTTAAACGTCTTTTTTTTTAGGAATTACCCAAAATCTTCAATTTTTCGTGTGTTATATCCATGGATTTGGCACCCCGGCGCATCAGAAATTAATTTGTCAAAAAACTTTATGAGGACCTCTGTAATGAGTTGTGTAACCACCACGTTTACTCACACCATTTTAAGGCCTATTTCCGTATTTAAATGCCCCATTTTAGGAATTACCCAAAATCTTTGATTTTTTGTGTTATAGCCCATGGATCTGGCGCCCCGAAACACCCAAATATTTTTCTCATAAAACTATATGAGGATGTCCGTAATGAGTTGGGGAACCACCACGTATACTCAAACCATTTTTAACACCTATTTCCGCAGTTACAGGCCTTTTTTTAAGAAATTACCCAAAACCCTAAAATTTTCGTGTGTTATAGCCTATGGATCTGACGACCCGTAGCACCCAAAATATTTTTGTCTAAAAACTTTATGAGGACCTCCGTAATGAGTTGGGGAACAACCACGTATACTCACACCATTTTTAACGCTTAGGCCCTTTTGTAGGAATAACCCAAAATCTTCAATTTTTCGTGTATTATAGCCTATAGACCTGGCACCTTGGAGCACCTTAAATATTTTTCTCAGAAATCATTATGAGGACCTTTGTAATAAGTTGGGGAACCATCACGTATACTCACACCATTTTATTTATGGTTATTTCCACATTTACAGTCCATTTTTTAAGAATTACCCAAAATCCCTGATTTTTCTTATAACCTATGGATCTTGAACACCAGAGCACCCAAATTTTTTTCTCAATAAACTTTATGAGGACCTCGGCAATTAGGTGGGGAACCACCTCGTATACTCACACCACTTTTTAACGCTTATTTCCACATTTGCAGGTCCTTTTTATGAATTACCCAAAATCCTCGATTTTTTGTATGTTATAGCCCATGGATCTGGCGCCACGGAGCACCCAAAATTAATTTGTTAAAAACCTCTATAAGGACCTTTGTAATAAGTTGGGGAACCACCACGTATTTTCACACCATTTTTTCAATGCTTATTTCTGCATTTATATGCCATTTTTAGTAGGAATTATCCAAAATCATCGATTTTTTGTGTGTTATAGCCCATTGATCTAGCGCCCCAGAGCACACAAAATTTTTTCTCAAAAAATTTTATGATGACCTCCGTAATGAGTTTGGGAACCACTACATATACTCACACCATTTTTAATGCATATTTAAGCATTTAAACATCTTTTTTTTTTTAGAAATTATCCAAAATCCTCAATTTTTCATGTGTTATACCCATAGATCTGGCGCCCTTGAGCATAAGAAATTAATTTGTCAAAAAACTTTATGAGGACCTCCAAATGAGTTAGGGAACCACCACGTTTCCTCACACTATTTTTAAGGCCTATTTGCGTACACTACTAAAAAATTGTCAAAAAAAGACGGCAAAAAGCTACGGACTGCATTGTTTTTTGGTCAAAATCGATGGAAAAGTGACGCATTCACTTTCGTTCGTTTTTAGCCCTACGCTTTTCAAAAAGTGATGGACTGCGTCGCTTTTAAAAGCGACAGACGGCGTCGCCAAAAAGTGACAGACAGTGCGTCGCTTTTTGCCTTTTTTTTTGAATTTTTTTCATAAAAGTGACGGACTCCGTCTCTTTATTTTAATTTTAATTTTAATTTTTTTATTTCTAAAATGCGACGTTATCCGTCGCTTTTCTGGAAATTTTATTTTTGAAAATCCCAGAAAAGTGACGGACGGAACCACGCTGTCCGTCACTTTTCTGGGATTTTAAAAAAAATAAAACCCAGAAAAGCGACTGACAAAACCACGCTGTCCGTCGCTTTTTCGGGATTTAAAAAAAAATAAAATCCAGAAAAGCGACGGAAAAAACCACACTGTCCATCACTTTTCCTGCAATATTTTTGCCATCCCAAACTGGCAGTTTTTGCTGCACACCTGCAATTATAATTCAATTCAATTCTACACTATTCAGCCCAATCAAACACACATAATTATAAACAATCTAAACAAAACATAAAATACATTCAAAAGTATCTAAATCATAAATTAAAGAATTATAAAGTCTTTCAAAATTCGTTTCAAAAAGTTCATAAATGTCCAGAGATCTAAACTAAGGAGTGAGATCTACATAATCATCCTCATCACTCTCGTCGTCGGTGTCATTGAGAGCCAAAGTAGTAGGTCGACGAGCGAGGCTCATCACTTGTTCTTTGATTTGCTGAACGGTCTCATTCATGCTTTCTTGTTCAGCTACTCTTCTCCGCTCCGACTCTGCTAGTGCCGCTGTAAGTTTAGCTATTTGATCCGACATAGCAACAATTTGAACACTGTCAAGTGCCTCGGCTTGACGTGATGATCCAATATCTTCTAAGCCTGACTAGAGTCGTCTAACATCATTTCAAGAGCCTAGACCATAGCATCTACCCTTGTGTGTCCCCCTAACCACTTTTTCTTTCCAAATCTGGGTGGACAGTTCAGGTGTCAATTGGACCGAACTATCTAGATTCTCAGCGACATACTGATGAAAGTCATTCTGCATATTAAATATAAAAATTGACATCAATATATATACATATCATATATTCACTATTAATATATATTATTCATATTAAATAACTTACAAAAGTTCGTTCGGCCGTTTCCTCCACCCACACATCCGGATTCGACTCATTTTCTTTCTTCCTGACATGAGTCTTCTTGAAAACCTCTGGTTCAATGGGAGTGTGTCCCAATTCTTTTTCCTATAAATAAAAACTGAAATTTATAACGATATATGTGAATCAACTAATTATTTATTTAAAAGTTTGAATAAGAACTTACCATCTCTCGTGCAGTTGTTCCAACCGTCTTTGCACCTCCGGTGTACAACGAGCCACCTTTAAGACTGTCTCTAGCCTTTTTGGCTTGATTTGATATTGCCTTAAACTTGTCTGAATAGACCCCATTCATCAAAAACATTAGGCAACATCCAACCGGGACATACACCACTATCCCGAACTTTCTTTAGCTAGCTAGACAGTCTGGCGGATGCCTTCCTCTCAAATGTGGTCCCAATGACCAAATTGTATCTCGACTCCCAAGTACACATAGTCTAAAAATAAAATTGAATAACGTTAATTAGATCGATAGTAAAAAAAGGTAAAGTATACTAAACTTAACTAAAAAATATATACCTTAAAGTTATTAAACATCGCCTGGCTTATACTATTTGGAATCTCACTCCAAGAGTGATAAGCCTGTGTATAGAGTCTTCTAACACAGTCTTTTAAAGCCCGGACAGCATGCTTTGCAGGATGCCACCTGTAAAAATTTTAAGCACTTGCATGCACTACAAGGACACCTAACCAATCTATTATTCTTGAAAATGTCAAGTGTCATTGTATGTTTAATAAAATTTCTAACACCATCAATAAACTCAGGTTTCAAACCAGCACCAGTTTCATAATGCATATTATACATCCACAAACGATGTTCCATCTACAAAAATATAAATATTCAATTATATTATAAATAATTATTTATTTTAACTTATTTAAACAACTTAACAACTTTAACTAGTTTAGTTTTGACTTATAATACAACAACTAAATCCACAAACTAAACCACATTATTTATTTTAACTTATTTAAACAACATAACAACTTTAACTAGTTTAGTATTGACTTAATTCCAATGACTAAATCCACCAACTAAATCACATTATTTATTTTAACTTATTTAAACAACATAACAACTTTAACTAATTTAGTTTTCACTTAATACAACAACTAAATCCACTAACTAAACCACATTATTTATTTTAACTTATTTAAACAACTTTTTAACTTGAACTAGTTTGGTTTTGACTTAATTCCAACGACTAAATCCATAAACGAAACCACATTATTTATTTTAACTTATTTAAACAACTTAATAACTTTTTGACTTGAACTATTTTAGTTTTGACTTAATTCCATCGACTAAATCCATCAACAAAACTACATTATTTATTTTAACTTATTTAAACAATTTAACAACTTTAACTAGTTTAGTTTTGACTTAATACACCAACTAAATCCACCAACTAAACCACATTATTTATTTTAACTTATTTAAACAACTTCATAACTTTTTAACTTGAACTAGTTTAATTTTGACTTAATTCCAACAACTAAATCCATCAACAAAACCACATTATTTATTTTAACTTATTTAAACAACTTAACAACTTTAACTAGTTTAGTTTTGACTTAATACAACAACTAAATCCACCAACTAAACCACATTATTTATTTTAACTTATTTAAACAACTTAACAACTTTTTAACTTGAACTAGTTTAGTTTTGACTTAATTCCAATAACTAAATTCATCAACAAAACTACATTATTTATTTTAACTTATTTAAACAACTTAATAACTTTTTAACTTGAACTAGTTTAGTTTTGACTTAATTCCAACGACTAAATCCATAAACAAAACCACATTATTTATTTTAACTTATTTAAACAGCTTAACAACTTTAACTACTTTAGTTTTGACTTAATACAACAACTAAATCCACCAACTAAACCACATTATTTATTTTAACTTATTTAAACAACTTAACAACTTTTTAACTTGAACTAGTTTAGTTTTGACTTAATTCCACTAACTAAATTCATCAACAAAATCACATTATTTATTTTAACTTATTTAAATAACTTAAAAACTTTTTAACTTGAACTAGTTTAGTGTTGGTACTTATACTTAACAAATATATTATTCCTAAATTTAAAGCTAAGTGTCAACACTAGATGGACACAAATCTATCTTGCAAGAAAATCAATTTTGTCATCAATAGGATCAACTAGTGTTGGTACTTATGTTTAACAAACACATTATTCCTAAATTTAAGCTAAGTGTCAACACTAGATGGACACAATCGATCTTGCAAGAAAATCAATTTTGTCATAAATAGGATCAACTAGTGTTGGTACTTATGCTTAACAAACACATTATTCCTAAATTAAAGCTAAGTGTCAACACTAGATGGACACAAATCGATCTTGCAAGAAAATCAATTTTGTCATCAATAGGATCAAGTAGTGTTGGTACTTATGCTTAACAAACACATTATTCCTAAATTAAAGCTTATTATCAACACTAGATGGACACAAATCGATCTTGCAAGAAAATCAATTTGGTCATCAATAGGATCAACTAGTGTTGGTACTTATGCTTAACAAACATATTATTCATAAAATTAAAGTTAAGTATTAATACTAGATGGACACAAACACATTATTGAAAACAATTGTACTTGAACTTAAGAAATTTAGAAGCACCAACCTTATCTCCAACTTTGATGAAAGAAGTAATATAGTCTTGTATCAACTTTTTTAGATGTTGAGCTTCCTCAGTTGCCTAGCACGAAAAGTTCTTCCAAGAATATTAGTTATATATATATATATTCAAGTTTTAATAAGTTCAAGTTTCAATTCAAGTTCATATCTAATTTCTAAACTTAATTAGTTATATATTCAAGCTAATTAGTTCCAAGTTCAAGTTCTAATTTCAAGTTCATATTCCTAATTAAGTTCAATTTATAGTAAATTCAAGTTATAATTAATTATGAGTTCTAATTAAGTTGTAATTCAAGTCCCTAAAATTCCAAATTCAAACTAGCTAGCTAGTGTCCCAAATTCAAACTATTAATTAGCCTAAAATATCAAATATAATTCAAACTATTAGTCCTAAATTCCAAATTCAAACTAGTCTTAAAATCACAAATTGGAAGTACTCCTAGAATTCAAAAACCAAACTATAGTGCTAAAATCCCAAATTCAATCTATTAGTAGTCCTAAAATCTCAATAATAATTCAAACTAGTCCTAAATTCAAAATTCAAACTCGTCTTAAAATCACAAATTCAAACTAGTCCTAAAATCCCAAAATCTAACTAGTGCAATAATCCTAAATTCAAACTAGCTAGCCATTCCTAATCCCAAATTCAAACTATTAGTCCTAAAATCTCAATAATAATTCAACTAACTCAAATAATACCCAAATTCAAACAACTCCTTAAATACCCTATTTCAATCTAATTTTACAATTCCAAAATCAAATAATTAACTCAAGAAATACCAAATTTCAAACAAATCCTAAGATACCCTAATTCAAACTAACCCTAACATTAAAATTTTCAATTCACAATCAACAAACACAAACTAACAATCAAATAATCCCTAATTCAAACTAACAATCAAAAACCCTAAATCATTCACTTACTAATTAACTAACAATCAATAAAAAACTAATTCAATACACTAATTAATAAATTCAATACTCAAATTGAAAGAAATTAAAAATAATATTATGAAACCCTAACCTTGAATTAAAGGAGAAGGGCAGTGGGTTGGGATGGAGGCGGCGCCGGTCGAGATGGAGGCGCCGACGTGACCTCCTGCTGCTGGCCGGTGCAAGCTGCCTCTGCTGCTGCGCGCGACCTGCCGCTGCTGCTGCGATGGTGGCGTGGCGCCGATCGGGGATGGGTGGGGATGGAGCGCCAATGAGAGGAGTGAGAGAGGAGTGAGACTTGTCACTTAGACCTAGGGTTTTAATTTTAATAAATTTAATTTATTTAGGTTGATTTAATTAATTAAAATTACACACACACACACACACACACACACACACACATATAATTTAACTACACATCAACAGAAGTTTAATTTAATAAATTTAATTTATCCATCAAGTTAATTTTATAATTTAATTTATCGATCAAGTTAATTTTACAAATTAAAATTACATATATATATATATATATATATATATATATATATATATATATATATATATAACTATTTTAATTTATCGAGGTTGATTTTATTAATTAAAATTATATACTACTATATATTATATAAAATATTTAGTATGGTAGGTAGTCTATAAATATAATAAGTAGTATTATAATATGGTGTAAATATATATAAGTAATATGTAGTAATATATAACACTTTATCTATAATATAATACGTAGGTATTTAATATATGGTAGTATGAATATATTATATCGTATGGTAGTATATATAATAAGTAGTAGGTAGATATAGTACATAAATATATATAAGTAGTAATATATATTAACACTACCAACTATAACTATATACATAATATAATAAAATTTGTCTTGTCTTATGACTTTTGGCCAATGGATACTTATTATATATTAGAAGTTAGCAAATATATTTGTCTTTTTATATAATAATGGACACTTACTACGTAAACTACTCAATATATATATATATATATATATATATATATATATATATATATATATATATATATATATATATATATATAATATAGTAATATAATAATGTAGATACAAATAATAGTAAGATAGATATGGTACAACTATATAATAATATAGATATATATTGTAATCAATATAGTATAATATAGATATGAAGTTGGAACGTAAAATTAGTAAGAGTAAAAAATATATTAATGGCTTGCGTCAAATATTTTGTAAATCCTACTCAGTACTTCCTCTCTCTTATAGTTAAATCCTGCTAATTTATGACTTAGTTCCCTATTTTCCCCATGTTTTATCTTGATTTTTTTTATTTTTATTTTTGATTTTTTATTTTTTATTTTTGTTTTGGTTTACCCAGTTCATATCTTCTTCTTAACTTTTGTTCTTAACAATTTCATCTTTAACCACACCCCGGACATAAAGACTGGCAACAAATTAGTCCTTTCATCAAGCGGACTATAAAAGCCAAGAATCCTATGAATTTACAGGTTAATCCATAATCATTATTAAGAGGTTAAGAAGATAACCATATACTAAGTGTAAATTTTTAACACATCATGTACAACACTTTACATTTAAAGAACAACTTAAAAAAATAACATAAAAAGATAAAGTAACATAACATTTAACATATTTTTTGAGGGGAATTTAAGAAACTAAATATCATAAAAACATATATGATTAACAGAGAGAGGTTTCCCTTTCGGGAACCCCCGAAGGACTTTGAAAAAGCTTCAAAAAACTTTAACACACAAACACACTTATTTTTATTTCACAAACTTTAATATACAATAGAGGATTTTTGGTATGTAAAGGATTATGGAGGGAGGATGGAGGAAGTATGGAGGGAGTCTGACAACTTTTATTTTTTCCATACTTTCTTTCCATTCTTTCAACTCTGCTCTTCTTAACTCTAATACTGACTTTATATAGGACTGAGAAGAACCCCCAAAAGATGGTTGTAGACATACGACGTGGCCTTTATTATTAATGGCCGACAACTTGATAAGATTCCTTTAATAATGCAGGTCGGGTACTCATTGGGCCCCATCGTCACATGCATCATTAAGTTCATCTTTTGACTTATATTACAGACTCAATTATTTACTAGACACGTGTTATGTCAACAGTTTTTCCCTCTTTTGGAGGGTAGTGATAAAGTGACAACACACTCTTTTTTACAGGACACGTAGTGGGTATCCCCACCTAACAATCTTCTCTTTATATATCCCTTAATAATTATACATCTCCACCTACTTCTTTGAAAGATTTTCATAACACGTTCCTTAGCATGCCATTCTTTTACTTTTAACTTTCATGCCCATAACTTGTTGTCTTTTTTGAATTGTCATTGTTGACTTTGTATATCCTTGTCTTCTTTGCCATTTGCCTGTCTTTGTATTTTTCTTTTTTTTTTCTTCGTATCCTTGTAGTAACTTATCTTTGCTTCACTTGTATCCGTAGTATATGATACGGAATAATATAAAATAGTTAAGTGTTTTAAGAAATAAAATTGGTTAAGTGTCTAGATTGTGTAGTGCAATAGTATCAAAACTCATGCCTGAGTCATCATCTTCATAAGGGTCTTGTGAGTCTTGAATATTATTTATCTATTCTTCGTCTGATAATACAAGACTGTTAATAGTGTCTTCTGAGCCATTACTTAGACTGGGAATGTCTTTGATAATATGTTTGTCTTGGCTTCTGTCTCAAAATTTTTTTTCTAAAGTTTGCTTAATTATTTTTTCTAATTTTTCATTTTTTTTCTTTTTTAATAATTCATTTTTTCTTAATGTGTCTTTTCGAAAATATTTAGGTAATCTCCTTTGTGAGGAAGAAGATTCCTCTATTTCACTTTTTGGCAAAGTGACAGCCATTAACGGGTTTGATAAGTCTTTACCGGTCACCGTTTGAACCGGACTAGCTGTATCCTGCTCCAATACAGTAGAGTTCTTAGCATTCAGAGGGGAATGCACACCCGTCTCATTCATTTTTAAGTGAGATGGAGAACTCATGTCTTCTTTCTGAGTTGTACTATCTGTTCTTGGAACATATTTACTCTGGAAAGTCTTGAGCTGTTTAACAAGTCTCATGTTTTCTTGGATAAGGATTTCATTTTTTATATTGAGTCTTTTGAAACCCTCGGTCATGAAAGAGCAATGATCACAAAATATTATTTTGTCTGAGTCTTTTCGGATATTGTATTGTGGTATTTGGGTTGGGCTTTGTTTCAAGGCTAGTGAAATGTAATAATTAGGCCCAAGTACTCCTCTAGCATAGTCTAAAGCTTCATTAAAATCATTAAAACTTTTAAAAAGTGGGTTTTTACCCCATATATGGAATGTACTACTTCTATCCATGTCTGAAAAACACTATTAGTTTTACCATGCATTACTACATAGTATTTGAATTTATTATCTCTATTTCTATCTGAAAAATACTGACACAATGCATTTGAAGCAGCAATAAAATATTTAGTGTCTTGCTTATTGTATGCTATCCATAAATTGTCTACTAAGCATTTTTGAGGTTTGTCTAAAGTACAATCTGGATTTATTCTAAAAGATAGATTACTTTTTGGATAAGAAATTAAATTATACTTACCAAAATGTATTCTTTCCATTAAATTGTCTGTTGTATTTAGAGGTCTGAAATGTTGTCTGCTTAATAATGTCTGAGCATAAATATATGGCTGGGCGATGCCCTTGCCTTTGTCTACTGTCTGTTGACTTGTTGGTCTCATGCTGAAATAAATATTCATTAGTCTTTAATTGTAGTCTACTTAATTTATCAGCTAAGTCATTGTCTTTTCCTTTAACATATTCAAAAACAATATTATTATATATAGATATTATATCTATAAAGTTTAACCATCGTCTTTTACTACTAGCTTTACTATTTATTTTCTCATGAAATTTAACTATGGCTTCGCAGTCTGTTCTTACTAATACTTCATTTTTGTTTAAAATGTATAATTTAAAACTATTTAATCTGTATATTACTGCTAATACTTCTGCGTCTATACTACTCATATTACCTTTTTCTTTGTATTGTCCACTTTGGTAGGCACATATTTTTTCTTCATTTTTTGGACTATATTTATTTGGTCTTGATTTTAAGATGGCTCCCCATCCTAATTTACTACCATCTGTTTGAACTATTAAATAGTCTGATTCTAGTGGTATTTGTAAGTCTGGTATATTTTTAACTTTTTCTTTAATTTGTTGGACTAATTTAATGTCTTCTATATTAAAATGTTTTTGTCCTTTACTACCTGTCTTAGCATATAATGGACCTGCTATTTTTCCTAAGTCTTGAATAAAATTTCTAGCATAATTTACTAATCCTAAGAATTTTTGTAATTCTTTTGTATTATCTAGCTTATTAGGCATATCTAAAACTTTTTTAGCTATATGTGGTTGTAATTTTACTTTTCCTTCTCCTAATGTTACTCCTAGGAAGTTTATATGTGTTTTACATAATTTCATTTTCTTTTTACTAATTATTATTTCATATTTTACAAATAGTCTAAACACTGTCTGTAAATGTCCTAAATGTTCGTACATGTCTTTACTAAATACTAGAATGTCATCTACGTATACTAATACAAAATTTTTGTAGTCTCCGAACATATCATCCATTTTTCTTTGGAAAATAGGCGGAGCTGTCTTTAATCCAAAAGGCATGGCTAACCATTCAAAATGTCCTTCAGGACAAGTGAAGGCTGTCCATTCTATGCTTTCTGGGTGCATTTTTACTTGCCAGTATCCTGATTTACAGTCAAATTTACTAAATATCTTTTTACCTTGTATTCTATTAATTAACTCATTTTTATTTGGTAATTTATATGTATCTGTTCTAG
Organism: Solanum pinnatisectum; assembly: GCA_035578085.1. NCBI lineage: Eukaryota > Viridiplantae > Streptophyta > Magnoliopsida > Solanales > Solanaceae > Solanum > Solanum pinnatisectum. The sequence goes on from CM069083.1 coordinate 36,881,480, forward strand.
TATTGTCATTTAACCTTTTGTAATTTATTACCATACGAGCTTTTCCTCGTACTTGTTCACTATGATTTCTAACCATAAAAGCTGTTGATCTATGTCTAGATGTAGATCTTCTTATTACTTCTAATTTTAATAATTCTTTAATCTGTTTACTGAATTCTTCAGTGTCTTCATTATTTGCTTCTATAGTTGCTGTCTTTATTGTGTAGTCTAGATTTATTATATCTAATTTACACATAATTTTATTACTTCCCCAATGTATTAGGGTTTTTCTCCTATTATTTCCATTTCATCTAATATTGCTATTATATTTTTTAAGTCTTTATGATGTTTTATTGTTCCTATAGTAGTTATTCCCTTTTGAAAATTGTAAAATTCTGTTTCTACATTTATTAAGTTATAATCCTTTTCTATGTCTTCTATGTATGTATTTTCTATATAATTTTCTTCTTGTTCTTCTTCATATAGATTTTTTAAAGAACAGCTACCATTATTGCCACAGTTGTCACAACATGGTTTGCAGTCTTAATGTTTATTGACTTATCTTTTTTAGGTAGTTCTTTGGTAGGTATTTTATTAATTTGTATTGGAGTATATGTTGTATTTCTAAACAACATTATTCCATCTCTAGAAAATAAACAACTTCCATTATTTTGTATAAGAAATTGTAAGCCTAGTACTAGGTTAGTTTTAATATTAAGATCTCTTACTAGTATTTTATACACATTATATGTTGGTTTATAGAATTCGTTACAAGTATTTATAAAACTTATATGTGCTTTTTCTATATACTGGTCATAAAAATTATACGTTCCATCCATTTGTATTGCTTGTATAGGTTCCTTAAGATATTTTAAAGTTGATATTAAATTATGTGGCAGTATCTTTTTATTAAGGAGGCAACTAGTGAATCCTGTGTCTACTAACGCTAAAGTCTCTATTTCTGTATCTTTTATTTTTATTCTCACTACTATTTTTATTGTTCCGAAATTTTTATCTTCATTACATATGAAACTAGTATTGTCTTCTTCTATGTTCATTAGTTCACTCTCTATTTGGTCTAGATGTATTGTACCTTGTGATTGTATATTATCTATATCTATTTTTTGTTTTCCTTTTTCTATTGTAGTTAGTCTTTGTTCTAAATCATTCATTCTAGTTTCTAGGGTTATTAGTCTTAGGTTAGTAGCATGGTCTTTTGTTTGAACTGGTTCTTGTTTTTGGGCTACTTGTTGTTTTAATTTATTTTCTATACAGCTTATACATGCTTCCACATAACAAATTTTATATTTAGCTCTATTTATTTTACTAGGATACCATTTACATATACTACATTGATTGTTATCTATTCCTTTTTGTCTTTCAAATTCATGATTACAATCCTGATATATGTTCATCATTGTATAGTTTAAATCTTCTTCTTTTAGTTCTAATTTTTCTAATCCTATTTCATTAACTAAATTATCATCCTCTGAATCAGACGTGTCTAATTGAATGTCTCTTTCTTCTGCGGCCTCTATACTTACCACAGAATATATACTTTCTGTGTCTGACATATATTCATCTACATTTAATAATGTTTCTTGAAAGTCTTCTATTAATTGAGAATTTTTAGTTTTCATGTTATTCCTTTTTGGGCATGTATTTGCTAAGTGTTCTATACTTCCACAAGTATAACATTCTAATTTATTTTTATAATTCCTCTCATTTCTATATTTTCTAACATGTCTATCTCTATTTAAATATGGCTTTCTAGCTGATGATTTTCTTAAGAAGTATTTTTTGTATCGATATGGCCTTCGATTATAGTCTAGTCTTTTCTTATATTTTCTTGGTTTACTAGGTTATTTATCATAACTTTGAGTAGTGTATATCATTGCTTTGCAAAAGTTCATTTCATTTTGCTTTAATTGCTTTTGTATTTGTATATTTGTACATTTTTCTGTTAGTATTTCCATTATGTGGTTTATTTTTTTTCCTATCGACCATAAAAGTGTAGGGTCTTGTACCACTCCTTCTCTTTTGTACCATCTTTCTTCTATCTCTCGTCCTAATGATCCTGGCTATTTATTAAATAACTTTTTTCCTAATTCTTCATTAAATGTATTTCCACTAATAGTACAATAGTAAAAATAGTCTTTAAGAAAATTCTTTATATGTATCCAATTAGATATACTTAACTGTTCTAATTTTATTAGAGCATTTCTTTGTAATGCCACTAATCCACTATTTGGGTCTTCTCCTGTTAATAACACATGTATTTTATTAGTGAAATTGTATGGGTTTGGTCCTAATTCTATTAGTGCCTGGAATTCTTGTGGGTAAGTCTGCTTATAGGATTCCCACACTGCTTTACAAGATTCTCCTAAAAAAGTTTCTAAGTATCTATACATAGTTTCTGCATCTGTTTCTTGATAATTTTTAATGAAATCTGCTACTACTATTCCTTTCCATAAGTCTATTACTGTGTTCCACATTTGTGGATCATGTGCTGCTATGTTTAATATTTTTCCTTTATTTCCTCGTTCTTGTAGTCTAATAGGTTCTTCTATAGGCATTCTTTTCCCTACTGGTCTAATATTATCTTTGATTTCTTGATCATGTCTAACCCATGGTTTTCTAGGCAAATTACCTGTACTATAGCTAATATTTGGAGCTGCTGTTGTTCTTTGGAACGGACTTGCACTATGAGAGCTTGTTGCTTTTTCCATTAATTCTTTGTAACTAGTTATGGATAAGGTTTCTTGTGCTTCATTTTCTTCATTTATGTCTTCTAATTCGCTTGTTCTATATGCTAAATTATCATTTCTTTCTTGACATATTCTAAAATGTTCTATAGTTTCCATTATGTCCATTTTACCTTTTTTACATCCTCTACATTTGAAAACTGTATTATTATTATCTTGGTATTGTCTTTTTGCTTCTTCTATAACTCTTTCTACCTCGTATCCTTCTTGTATTAATTCTATATTCATAAATTCCTCTTGTTCTGTTTCTATGGTACTTTCAGTTTCATTATCATCTAATTCTTTTTGACTTTTAAGTATTGTTCTGGCGCAAATACTTTGGGTTTACTTAGTTTATCTAGATTCCATTCTAATCATGCATACTCTTCTAGGTTTATTTTTATTGGTTTAATTAATTTTATTCCTTTATTATCCATTATTTCGACTACATCATTTACTTGGAGTTTAAATTTTGTGTTACTACTTAAAGTCATTTTTCCTATAAAACCTATACACATTAATAAATTATTTCCATTTCTCATTTCTTCGTATCCTTTAGTTTGGATTCCTATTTTAATATGTTTTCCGAATTCTTTTAAATTAATTAAAAAGTCTGGACTAATATAAACAATTCCTCCATTGTTTGTCATGTCTACTTCAGTTAGGCCAATTATGGATTTCTTTAAATCTAACCATCTATCATCGTATACTACAATTAGAACTTTGGATCCTAAATTCTTTCTAGTTAATCCTTTTATTCCTACAATTATTAATCTCATATGCATTAACATACTTTTGGGATTTTTGACCGTCTTTATGAAAGCTGGGTTTACTAAATTTAGGTTTGCAAAGTCTTCTCCTATTGCTGATATCTGTTCTTCTCTATAGTGTCTGTATAATTGATTGTCTTTAGAGAAATGTTTTGCATTATATAATGTCTTAGGATTTAATAATTTAAGTTGATTTTGTTGGAGAATTTGCAAGTCTCTATCTATGTCTATGATTTCATTTAATTCTTGATTTTCTTCTATATTTGATTGTCGTTTAGATAACATTCTAGAAATTATATTATTGCCTATTCTATTTTTTGAGAAGCTTGGTCTACTGTCTTGGACTGTTCGCCTATTTGAAAGAAAGTCCATTGTTGAGATTTTCTAGTTAATTTATGTTTTTCTGGTTTCGGTGTTATTTCTACTTTCTTAAGTTGAGAAATTAATTCATCTATTTCTGTATTATTATGAACTTGTTGTTCAGGTTGTTTTTCTTTTAGTATTTTATCTACTTTTATATTTAATTCTATTAGTAAGGCTATTATAGTATTATTTTGTTTAAGAATTATCTTATATGTTTGGCTAGAGGGAATATAACTAGAATATCCTATAGGTTCTTGATTGTAATTTTTTGAGTATTCTAATGCCTTTTTATAATTTATGTCTTCTTCACTCATGAAAGTGAGATCTTTTCTAGTCTTATAATTATTTCTTTTAAATGACTAATTTCAGTATTTATTTTTTCTACTTGTTCAATGATTTTATTCTTTGCTTGAGTATTTTTAATTTCTAATTCTTTAGGTTTTTCTATTATAGCTTTTACCAATTTTTCTATTTCTATTTTAGTAGGTATTTTTTCTAAATTAAATTTTGTATTTAGATATTGGATTTTTCTATCTATTTCTAGTTCTTGTGCTTTTAAGAAGTCTAAATTCTTTTCTAATTTATCTAATATTTTAAATTGCTTATTTTGTACTACTTCTATAGTTTCTAAAAGTCTTATTATAGTTTGATGTTGTTGTTGAGTTTTTTCACTAAGATTTATTATTAAATCTATTAAAGTATTATACTGTTTATCTGCAGAATGTAATATATGATCTCCTTCTGAAAAATTACACTTTAAAATACTATTTTTGGGTAGTGATCTATATTTCTTTTCTGGGAGCATTCTTAAATCTAAATATTCTAATTGTTTTAGAGAATCTATTTTTCTATCCTATCGAACTTCTAATTGGGCATATTAGTTTATAGTAATTTATCCTATTATTAGTATATTTAATATTTAATTTTATGTGATTAATTTTTTTTATTACTTTAGCTTTTTCTTTATTCAAAAAATCTATTGTATAAGTTTTAGGAATCTCTTCGTCAGCTAATTCTTCTTTTGACCAGATTAAAAATTCGCTTATTTGTTCTTTTTCTAGCTCTGCTTCTATCCAGGTTAAAAATTCTATTGATCATTTTACAAATACCACTAGAATCAGACTATTTAATAGTTCAAACAGATGGTAGTAAATTAGGATGGGGAGCCATCTTAAAATCAAGACCAAATAAATATAGTCCAAAAAATGAAGAAAAAATATGTGCCTACCAAAGTGGACAATACAAAGAAAAAGGTAATATGAGTAGTATAGGCTTGATATTAGCGGTAATATACGGATTAAATAGTTTTAAATTATACATTTTAAACAAAAATGAAGTATTAGTAAGAACAGACTGCGAAGCCATAGTTAAATTTCATAAGAAAATAAATAGTAAAGCTAGTAGTAAAAGACGTTAGTTAAACTTTATAGATATAATATCTATATTTAATAATATTGTTTTTGAATATGTTAAAGGAAAAGACAATGACTTAGCTGATAAATTAAGTAGACTACAATTAAAGACTAATTAATATTTATTTCAGCATGAGACCAACAAGTCAACAGACAGTAAACAAAGGCAAGAGCATCGCCCAGCCAGATACTTATGCTCAGACATTATTAAGCAGACAACATTTCAGACCTCTAAATACAACAGATAATTTAATGGAAAGAATACATTTTGGTAAGTATAATTTAATTTCTTATCCAAAGAGTAATCTATCTTTTAGAATAAATCCAGATTGTACTTTAGACAAACCTCAAAAATGTTTAGTAGACAATTTTGGATAGCATACAATAAGCAAGACACTAAATATTTTATTGCTGCTTCAAATGCATTGTGTCAGTATTTTTCAGATAGAAATAGAGATAATAAATTTAAATACTATGTAGTAATACATGGTAAAACTAATGGTGTTTTTCAGACATGGATAGAAGTAGTAGATTCCATAAATGGGGTAAAAAACCCACTTTTTAAAGGTTTTAATGATTTTAATGAAGCTTTTGACTATGCTAGAGGAGTACTTGGGCCTAATTATTACATTTCACCAGCCTTGAAACAAAGCCCAACCCAAATACCACAATACAATATTCGAAAAGACTCAGACAAAATAATATTTTGTGATCATTGCTCTTCCATGACCGAGGGTTTCAAAAGACTCAACACAAAAAATGAAATCCTTATCCAAGAAAACATGAGACTTGTTAAACAGCTCGAGACTTTCCAGAGTAAATATGTTCCAAGAACAGACAGTACAACTCAGAAAGAAGACATAAGTTCTCCATCTCACTTAAAAATGGATGAGACGGGTGTGCATTCCCCTCTGAATGCTAAGAACTCTACTGTATTGAAGCAGGATACAGCTAGTCTGGTTCAAACGGTGACCGGTAAAGACTTATCAAACCCGTTAATGGCTGTCACTTTGCCAAAAAGTGAAATAGAGGAATCTTCTTCCTCACGAAGGAGATTACCTAAATATTTTCAAAAAGACACATTAAGAAAAAATGAATTATTAAAAAAAAAAAAATGAAAAATTAGAAAAAATAATTAAGCAAACTTTAGAAAAAATTTTCCGAGACAGAAGCCAAGACAAACATATTATCAAAGACATTCCCAGTCCAAGTAATGGCTCAGAAGACACTATTCACAGTCCTATATTATCAGACGAAGAACAGATAAATAATATTCAAGACTCACAAGACCCTTATGAAGATGATGACTCAGGCATGAGTTTTGATACTATTGCGCTACACAATCTAGACACTTAACCAATTTTATTTCTTAAAACACTTAACTATTTTATATTATTCCATATCATACACTACGAATACAAGTGAAGCAAAGATAAGTTACTACAAGGATACGAAAAAAAAAAAAAGAAAAATACAAAGACAGGCAAATGGCAAAGAAGACAAGGATATACAAAGTCAACAATGGCAATTCAAAAATGACAACAAGTTATGGGCATGAAAGTTAAAAGTAAAAGAATGGCATGCTAAGGAACGTGTTATGAAAATCTTTCAAAGAAGTAGGTGGAGATGTATAATTATTAAGGGATATATAAAGAGAAGATTGTTAGGTGGGGATACCTACTACGTGTCCTGTAAAAAAGAGTGTGTTGTCACTTTATCACTACCCTCCAAAAGAGAAAAAAACTGTTGACATAACACGCGTCTAGTAAATAATTGAGTCTGTAATATAAGTCAAAAGATGAACTTAATGATGCATGTGACGATGGGGCCCAATGAGTACTCGACCTGCATTATTAAAGGAATCTTATCAAGTTGTCGGCCATTAATAATAAAGGCCACATAGTATGTCTAGAACCATCTTTTGGGGGTTCTTCTCAGTCCTATATAAAGTCAGTATTAGAGTTAAGAAGAGCAGAGTTGAAAGAACGGAAAGAAAGTAAGGAAAAAATAAAAGTTGTCAGACTCCCTCCATACTTCCTCCATCCTCCCTCCATAATCCTTTATGTACCAAAAATCCTCTATTGTATATTAAAGTTTGTGAAATAAAAATAAGTGTGTTTGTGTGTTAAAGGTTTTTGAAGCTTTTTCAAAGTCCCTCGGGGGTTCCCGAAAGGGAAACCTCTCTCTGTTAATCATGTATGTTTTTATGATATTTAGTTTCTTAAATTTCCCTCAAAAAATATGTTAAATGTTATGTTACTTTATCTTTTTATGTTATTTTTTTAAGTTGTTCTTTAAATGTAAAGTGTTGTACATGATGTGTTAAAAATTTACACTTAGTATATGGTTATCTTCTTAACCTCTTAATAATGATTATGGATTAACCTGTAAATTCCTAGGATTCTTGGCTTTTATAGTCCGCTTGATGAAAGGACTAATTTGTTGCCAGTCTTTATGTCCGGGGTGTGGTTAAAGATGAAATTGTTAAGAACAAAAGTTAAGAAGAAGATATGAACTGGGTAAACCAAAACAAAAATAAAAAATAAAAAATCAAAAATAAAAATAAAAAAAAATCAAGATAAAACATGGGGAAAATAGGGAACTAAGTCATAAATTAGCAGGATTTAACTATAAGAGAGAGGGAGTACTGAGTAGGATTTACAAAATATTTGACGCAAGCCATTAATATATTTTTTACTCTTACTAATTTTACGTTCCAACTTCATATCTATATTATACTATATTGATTACAATATATATCTATATTATTATATAGTTGTACCATATCTATCTTACTATTATTTATATCTACATTATTATATTACTATATTATATATATATATATATATATATTGAGTAGTTTACGTAGTAAGTGTCCATTAATATATAAAAAGACAAATATATTTGCTAACTTCTAATATATAATAAGTATCCATTGGCCAAAAGTCATAAGACAAGACAAATTTTATTATATTATATATATAGTTATAGTTGGTAGTGTTAATATATATTACTACTTATATATATTTATATACTATATCTACCTACTACTTATTATATATACTACCATACGATATAATATATTCATACTACCATGTATTAAATACCTACATATTATATATAGATAAAGTGTTATATATTACTACATATTACTTAAATATATTTACACCATATTATAATACTACTTATTATATTTATAGACTACCTATCATACTAAATATTTTATATAATATATAGTAGTATTTATATATTTCCGTTGTTAGTATATATTTACTGTATTTACTGATTTTTCTGTTTTTACTGTATTTACTGTTGTTACTGTTTTTAGATTTTTACTGTATTTTCTGTATATTTGTAGTATTTGCTGTATTTACTGTATTTACTGTTGTTACTGTTTTTAGTGTTAATACTTAATACTACATACCTATATATACCTACATACCTATATATATACAATATATATATATATATATATGGTGCATATATATATATACATATATATATATATGTGCATATATATATACCGTAGATATATGTGCGTATACATATATACCTTATATATATGTGCATATATATATATACCGTACATATATATATATATATATCATATATATATATAATTTAGCTACACATCAACAGAAATTTAATTTAATAAATTTAATTTATCGATCAAGTTAATTTTGTAAATTTAAAATATATACCTTTTAATTATATAAATTTAATTTTATTGATCAACAAAAGTTTATCAATATCAAATTTAATATATAAATCTCCTTGAATTGATCATACATATTTCTTTAATTGATAATGTATTTCATATTTGAACCAATAGTATATAAGACTTTATTTGTTAAACTATTCGAGGAGTATATAATTAATCAACGTATTACATACTCCAATGAAGTATCCTTTACATGTCATCATAATTAGGAGGTGATCACTACACTTGACATCCATTCAAAATCGAATGTATATAATAATACTATCTCGTATTTCATACTCGAATGGATTATATGTTAGCTCTTCACCTCTACATCATGAGATGAGATATTAAGTTCATGATTAGACGACGGATTGATAAAATTTGTACATTACTCTAGAAATATAAGTATATATAATTTTCTCCTAATTCATATCAACGTAGTTTCATACTCTAAATATGGATTATAGATATTTTTTTATTTATTCCACGAATTCTAACTTTTTATTTATAAAAGTATACAAAATTGTTACACTTTTTGAACAATTAATTGTAGGTGTAAATGAAATTTTAGTATTATGCACAATAGCAAAATTATGATTAATAGGAATATTTTAAACAAACCGACCTCCGAATGTCGTTTTTATTAAAAGTAATTATATTTAATAAAAAATACCAACCTCATGAGGTCGGTATCACATTAAATTTTAAGATAAATAAAAAGCAATCATGTTAATTAAATAATATTGACATTGGGAGGTCGGTATTTTATATTAAATTATTTTTTAACTTATATAAAACCGTCATTCGGAGGACGATTTATTTAAAGTTAATTGAAAATATTAATTTATTACATACTATTTAATTTTACCGACATCCGGAAGTCGGTATTATAATTTTTTTTGTTTTTTATTTTACACAAAACCATCCTCAGGAAGATGATTTAAATAAAAATAAATCAAAATATTTCTCAAAGAGACGGACAGAGTCTCTATGCCCGTCGCTTTTTTTGAAAAGAGTTTGACCAACATTTTGACCAAAAAGCGATGGACAAAGAGACATTGTCCGTCGCTTTTTAAAAATATTTGACCAGATATTTTGACCAAGAAGCGACGGACATAAAGATGCTCTCCGTCGCTAATTTAAAAATAATTAAACAATTAAAATTAATAAAAAGCGACGGATGGCTTGGCTTTTTTCAAATTAATAAATAATTATTTTTAATAAAAAGTGACGGACTGCGTCTCTATCGATATAAAATAATTAATTATTTATTATATATATTGTTGGTGCAAAATTCCACAAAAAAAGCGACGGACTCGGCGATACAGTCCGTTGCTTTTAAGAAAATATATATATATTTTAATTAAAAAGTGACAGACTCGGCGATGCAGTCCGTCGCTTTTAAAAAAAATATTTTAATGAAAAAGTGATGGACGGCATCGCTTAGTCCGTCGCTTTTGGGAGCGACGGCGTTTGTTGCTTTTACTTCCGTCGTTTTTTAGCAGTTTTTTAGTAGTAGTATTTACATGCCTTTTTTTAGGAATTACCCAAAATCTTTAATATTTCGTGTGTTATAGCCCATGGATCTGGCGCCCCAAAGCATCCAAATTTTTTTTCTCATAAAACTGTATGAGGACCTCCATAATGAGTTGCGGAACCCCCACGTATACTCACACCATTTTAACGCCTATTTCCGCAGTTACATGCCCTTTTTTTAGGAAATTACCCAAAACCCTCAAATTTTTGTGTGTTATAGCTCATGGATCTGGCGCTTTGTAGCAACCAAAATATTTTTCTCAAAATACTTTATGAGGACATCCGTAATGAGTTGGAAAACAACCACGTATACTCACACCACTTTTAATGCCCATTTCCACATTTACAGACCTTTTTTTAGGAATAACCCAAAATCCTCAATTTTTCATGTGTTATAGCCCATAGATCTGGCGCCCGGGAGCACCTTAAATTTCTTTCTCAAAAAGTTTTATGAGGACCTTCGTAATGAGTTGGGGAGCCATCACGATACTCACATCATTTTCTCTACGATTATTGCTACATTTACAGGCCATTTTTTAGAAATTACCCAAAATGCTTGATTTTTTGTATAACCCGTGGATCTTGAGCCCATAACACCCATTTTTTTTTCTCAATAAACTTTATAAGGACCTTAGCAATGAGTTGGTGAACCACCTCGTATACTCACACCACTTTTTAATGCTTATTTCCACATTTGCAGGCCCTTTTTATGAATTACCCAAAATTCTTAATTTTTTGTATGTTATAGCAATGGATCTGACACCTCGGAGCACCCAAATTAATTTGTAGAAAAACTTTATAAGGACCTCTGTAATGAGTTGGGGAACCACCATGTATTCTCACACCATTTTTTCAATGCTTATTTCCGCATTTATATGCCATTTTTTTTATTAGGAATTACCCAAATCCTTGATTTTTCGTACGTTATAGCCTATGGATTTGGTGTCCCGATGCACCAATTTTTTTTCTCAAAAAACTTTATGAGGACCTCCGTAATGAGTTGGGGAACCACCATGTATACTCACACCAATTTTTTAACGGCTATTTCCACATTTACATGCCCTTTTTAAGAATTATCCAAAATTCTCGATTTTTCGTGTGTTAGCCCATGGATCTTGTGCCCCGGAGCACTCGAAATTTTTTTCTCAAAAAACTTTATGAGGACATCCATAATGAGTTGGGGAACAACCACATATACTCACACCATTTTAACACCTATTTTCGCATTTACAAGCCCTTCTTCAGGAATTACACAAAATCCTCAATTTTTCGTGCTTTATAGCCCATGGATCTGGCGTCCCGAAGCACCAAATTTTTTTCTCAAAAATCTTTATGATGACCCCTGTAATGAGTTAGCAAACCACCACGTATATTCATACCATTTTCAACGCATATTTGCGCATTTATAGGCTCCTTTTTAGGAATTACTCAAAATCCTTGATTTTTCGTGTGTTATAGCCCATAGATCAGGCACCCCGGAGCACCTAATTTTTTTTCAAAAAAAAAGCTTTATGAGGACCTTCGTAATGAGTTGGGGAACCACCACGTATACTCACACCATTTTAACATATATTTCCACATTTACAGTCTCTTTTTTAAGTAATTACCCAAAATCCTTGATTCTTTCGTGTGTTATAGCCCATGGATCTGGCGTCCCCGAGCACTAAAATATTTTCTCAAAAAACTTTATGAGGACCTCCGTAATGAGTTGGGGAACCACCACGTATACTCACACCCTTTTAACGCATATTTTCGTATTTACAGGCCCATTTTTAGGAATTACCCAAAATTCTCAAATTTTTTTGTGTTATATAGCCCATGGATCTGGCGCCCCGAAGCACCCAATTTTTTTCTCAAAACACTTTATGAGAACCTTCATAATGAGTCAAGGAACCACCACGTATACTCACACTATTTTAACGCCTATTTTCGCACTTACAGTCCATTTTTTAGGAATTACTCAAAATTCTTGAGTGTGTATTAGTCCATGGATCTTAAAGCAAATTTTTTTCTGAAAAAACTTAACAAGGACCTCTGTAATGAGTTGGAGAACCTTCACGTATAATTAGACAGTGTGAGACCCCTTTTCTTGAACTCCTCCACGATCAACATCCCAAGTTGTCATGAGGACCACGACCCGTCTAGGGCTCCCTGGTCTTCAATTAGAATTTGGTTATCAACATCAAGATTTCCAGGCCCACTGCTTCATCAGAACGGGCATTATGATGGCCCGTCATGAGGACCACGTCCCGTATTGGGCTCTGTGGTGTTTCCTTCAGTACATTCATTTTATGCTTCTTTTTCAACTTTTCCACGCAAGTGTGAACCTGTCTAGAAATTCAACAAACACATCAAATCTTACATAAATATACTCGATTCTAGTATTAATCCTTAGTTTTGAGCATCAAATGTGCCAAGATTTCACGGCACATCAACACCCTCAACTTAGAACCATTACTTGTCCTCAAGTGATGAGAATAACAAAATATTTGATGCTCAAGCACCCAAGATACAATAGTAGCATAAAACAACCATCTCAACCACAATTTGTATCCAAAACCATCTATCTAACATGCAAGAATCAATGTATGACATCCCATTACTCACACTCAACCATGCTTATGCTCATGTACATTATCAGCCAATACAATTTTACTATCAAATGTAATCACAGTGTCCTCACACCAAAGAATTCCCTCACACATTATAGTTGGGACTAAGTTCTACACTCACACTCCCAAAGAACTTCTAACACTAGAAATAAAAATATCATAGGCTTGCCCTTGTTTTCTACACTCTATCTATCAAATAACTGTAATAGGATCATTGTAGGGCTTTCTTAGGATTGTAACATAGGCTTGGGCAAGGGAATGAAATTTTTGGTTTTGTGAGTGACTGATACCTTGGTTCTCCAAAGTTTCATTCACACGCAACTTTATCTGAGCGATCCCCTCCTTTTTCATTTCAGTACATCCCAATAGCCACACCTTTTCCTTTTTCTTTTCCTTTATTCTTTTCTATCTTTTTTTTTTATTTATTTTTTATTTTTAATGCACATTTATCTTGATCAAGCGAGTATTTAGACTTTGTGCTTTAAAGCTGACTGAGTGAACCTTATTTTTATACTTTTCCTTACTGCTTGGGGTGTAATCACCCTCAACTTAGGCTTTTGGCCTGAGTTGTGGCATCGTATCTTCGGAGACCCAATGATATGACATCAAACGGGTAAGAAAAAAATTAGTTTCAAATCTCAAATAGGGTTCAAGGGTCATACTTTTCATTTGGTGGTTTATGTTTGGCTTTAAATGGGCTTAGCAAAAATGGCCTATTGATCACTTCCTATCCAATTATTCTCAGATTCTTCCAAGACTACTCAGGCAAGTTCTAGTTTCTGCACCTAGTGTTAGACTTCATGCAAACCTTACATGCACATGACACATGGCTACATTTTCCAGTTTCTTAGTTAACCAATTTATGTTTCAAGCTAGCAATGGTCAACACGTGAGTATCTAGGATGTCATATAAAGAGCCTATAGTCAAATATTAGGTTAAGGACATATTTGTTAGTATTTCAGACACACACGAGCTCAAAACTTAGATGTTGCACTACTCAACAATCAAAAACTTCACAAATTCATCAAAACACAACACAGAGCCAACCTTCATACACTCTAACACTTAAATGACAGGTTGCTCACCACCCCCTCCCCAAACAAAAGGACTTTGCCCTCAATGTAAATAAAGAAAAACAAAACAGGGCTGTGAGGAGGGGTCATAGCTACGACGCTCTAGGCGCTGGTAGTCAGAGCAGTGTTGGCACCCTTATTAATGGGTCCACTCTCAGAGACCTACACTAGGTCAGGCCGACTGCTTCTAACTGGGGTTGATATCACACTACTAGAAGCGCCAACTAACACCGCATCTTGGCTCTGCTGCATAAGTACTGCTTTTTCCCTAGCTAGTTTCCGGGACTCCTTGCGGGCTTTCTTGTGCTGCCTTCTTTCCTCTTTGGAGAGGTGTGTCGCTTGCTCTTCATTAGACTCCCCAGCCTTATGCTTTCTCTTGCTGGATTTGTCTTTGGGTATTTCTCCCCAAAAGTCGTCAAGGGCCTGAGTGGTAGGAGGCTCATTGAACAGGATCATCAAGGACTCTGGCACAACCGAAGGGGGCACATTGACCGGCTTCTCAGCCAGTTTCGCAATCTCAACTCTCATCTTGGCTAACTGCACCTTCAACTGCTTCGTATTGACCAAACTTGCAGCATGTAATTGATTTTGTACATGGACCTCCAGTCCGTCCATCCTGTATTTTAGGACTGGAAGCTCTTTTCGCATCTCATCCTTTACCCGCTTCTCTGCAGCTAACACATCGCACTGTACTACCTGAGGTAGTTTGAGTACAATTTGGTCGACCATGGACTTGGTTTGCTACTGATCTGGAACCAAGCTCTCAAAGATCATAGTAGGTATAGTGACAAAGGTACCTGTAGCCTGGGAGGCTGAAGCTGGTGGTGGTGCTGTACCAGCATCTGGTTGCGAAGCTGCACCTTGCTTACTATTGCCCTCAGCTTGTGGCATGTCAATCGGTATATATGGTACTACTGTTAGTGGTCCCACCGATGCAGATTTTGTACCAAAGAGATAATTAGAAACATCTTTGATTTTAGATGCCGCGGTGACCCTGTGTGCCTCCACCCATTTGTCTATTAACTTATTTGGAGGAATATCGGCCTGCAGACGGGGAAATAGTAATCTGGCTCTCTCATTCATTGCTCGGTCTCGCATTTCTGTGGCGATGATACGACCTACATTGACTTGGTAACTAGCCATGAGGCAAGCGACCAGTGATGTGTGTGATGTTGACAGAGTATTATCATTTGATGTAGGCCGCAATTGTGCACGAACAACTACCCACCAAACCATGGTCAGGAATGACAGTGATGCCTTAGTGATATGCACCTGTGTCCCTATTACCCATGCTGCATTCTCACCCTCTGAGGCAATCAACCCAGCAATCCAACGCATGACCCGCTCCCTCAAAGTCGGATCCTCCATCTCTGCCTCACTCATCACTGCATGGTGCTTACCTTTAAAAAGGCCAACTGAGGATGGTGCTGTGTATTCTGGACCATGTAGAATCCTGTTGATTGTAGTTTCGGAGATATCCACAGATTTTCCCCTAATTACTACTAAATTAAGTGGTCCTCATGTACTTGCAAATGCTTTCTGCCCCTTTTTAGTTGTTTCAGTATCTGCAACGAAGTTCATCAGCATGGCTGCATATGAGGCATAAAATTCTCTGGTAAGGTGGCAAGAGAACTCTCCAGGTGAGTTGTTTATCCATTCAAAGTGATGCATTTTGAACATCCTGTAGATATATGGAAATGCCTAGATATCCGATACCACTAATCTAGTCTCCGGTATGATTGGTCTTCCACCAAAACTGCCCGTCTTGGACATTATCCCATTTTTGGAGAATTCTTCTAACCTGTTCATCGTCCACATACTTCAAAAGCACTCAATTAACTACTGCTTTACAACTGGGTCAGATTCATGTTGGTGAACAAATTGGACCATCGGTACCCTGGGGCTGTTATCATCTTCCTCTCCTTGGGCATCTTTTTCTTCCTGTGCCCCCATTTCAGTTTCTGCTCCTACTTTAGGTAGAGGTTCAACTACATTCTCTCGAGAGCCGCTAGCAGATTCTTCACCGCTCCTGGATCGCTACTAGATTCTAGACCACTTTCGGAACTGCTACCAGATTCCTCACCACTCTCGGACCCACTACATTCCTCTTCAGACTTGAAAGGAGTATGCTGAAGAATAGCTCTCGCCGTCCGTGATCAAGTAGCTCGAGGGGAGTGCTATTCAATTGTAGTACTAACTTGAACTTGTGATCTACTAGACTCTGCTGCATTTTTACTTTGAGTTGGTGAGGGAGGTGGTGAGGTATGTGGCGGTGTAGTCTTTCTTTGTGGCCCCATAGTACATGAGAAAATACAAAAATGTGTTAATAATAGAATCACTTAAAATGACACACTAACGGGTACTTAGACTTCCCCTATGTAAATACAGCGTGACGCCTTGCCTTAAGAATACCGTCACCCAGTCTATCATTAGGAAGGGCCACGTATTAAAATTGAAAAGAAACTAACTTGACTAAAAAAAATATCTTTTTTAAACGGAGGTTACCACGGGCCGTGGTGAGTACCATAGTCCGTGATGTCCTTCGTGGACATGAGACAGTGCCAATTGTACGTCGGGGGTGGGGCAGTACAGGTTCTGGCTCACGCGGGTCTTCACGGTCCGTGGAGTGAACCACGAGCTATTTGGCCCCTCGTGAACTTAGCCAGTGTGCACTTAATTTTCTAACTGTGGACCATAAATGGTGTCACGACTTGTGTCCCCCTACACGGTTCGTGAAGCCTTTCATGGACTGACACTTAGGCAAATT
Source organism: Solanum pinnatisectum (assembly GCA_035578085.1). Classification (NCBI taxonomy): domain Eukaryota; kingdom Viridiplantae; phylum Streptophyta; class Magnoliopsida; order Solanales; family Solanaceae; genus Solanum; species Solanum pinnatisectum. Next base: position 36,898,440 of record CM069083.1, read on the forward strand.
CTTCGATTCCTTCTCACTCAATACATTCATTATGTCGAATTTATTACTATCGGCGCACAACCACAATTTATGAAGACAATTCGTGTAGGGAGGCCACTACTCTACAGAAACCCCACAACGAATTACCCAACTAATGCAATTACATCCAATTAACCTTTCCCACTTTTGACTGGCTGTATTCGACATATTCAAGTGGTCATGATTCGACTAACGATTTTGGACTACAAATCACAATTACATTAGCATACATCATAAACCTTACATAAATTAGTCATACCCACAAAAGACAATCACCAATTTCAGTCAATTTAACATGCCCACAACATACTAACCTTTATCTTTACTCAATTTCAACATGGTTTAATTGCAAAACTCACATGGGCATCATTTGCTTACATAATTCAGACTCAAATTCATGCTTATGTTTTCCTCTATCACTAAGCCCACAAAAATTACTATACCCAAAAAAACAAATCACCGATTCAACCAATTTTGACATACCCATCACAATCACAACCTAACAAACACTTCATCAAGTAAGAATACGCAAAATTAAACAAATATTAGTAGTTCTAACTTGATTCTAGATAAGATCAAACTTATATCAAGTAGGGAGAAGAACTTACTTCAATATTTACTTAAATTTTGACTTTGGAAGAAATAGATGAAATGCAATGTTGATTTTCGACAATAGTGGACTTAGGGTTTTGATTTCTTGATCAATTGTGATGTTATGGGTAATAAGAAACCGTTTAATAGCAATAAGAACCATTACAAATGAGAGAGAAGAGAGAAAATCCCGACCTTTGGTGCTTTGAAAGCATTATAAAACGTTTAAAAACTATTAAGGTTGCGCGGGTCGGGTCGGGTTAGATAGGTACTGCCGACTTAACTTCAACGAACCTGCTGAAGCTCATGATGAGCACCATGGTCCATGATAATGACTGTGAAAAACCCTTGAAGTATAAAACTGACCTGAGGTTCACGAGAGGCTAAACGGTCAGTCTAAGATCTGACGGACCGTAAACCCTTCCATGAACCTATTATTGCAATTTCCAGTGTCTCCTTTAAGGCTGCTGGTGACTGAGATGGGCTGTGAGGTTGCTCGTGAAGAGTACCACGTCTCGTGAGCCTGCCAGTGAAGAGCTTCTTAAACCCAGCTCCTTAGTTCTTTGTTTAATTCTTTCCTTTACACACCAACACACAATGACACTATTAAAACAATGAAAATATGCTAAAATGGAACCTACGTATTACATGCAAAATAATGGGTTGCCTCCCAAGCAGCGCACAATTTAATGTCGCAGCGCGATGCAAGTTACTTGATTACTCAGACTTCATCAAGTTTGCATTCCTTCACTATTTTCACTTCCTCTGGGACTCCGAAGTATGCCTTGATTCGCTGACCATTAGCTTTGAACCTATCACTAATTCATTTTCAAGCTCAATAGCACCCAACTGAAATACATAAGTTACCTTGAATGACCCAGACCATTTGGATCCCAATTTCCTAGGAAATAGACGAAGCCTGGAGTTGAAAAGTAGCACTAAATCACCAGGATTGAAGGTCCTTTTCTCAATGTGCTTATCATGATATAGCTTCATACTTTTCTTGTACAGTGCAGACCTCTTATAAGCTCTAAAATGGAACTCATCCATTTCATTTATCTAATCCAATCTCAGGTTTGCTGTTTCACTCCAACCGAGATTCAACTTTTCTAGTGCCCAAAGTTATGCTCCAGCTCGACAGGCAAATGACATGCCTTTCCAAACACCAACTAATATGAGGACATACCAATGGGTGTTTTAAAAGCTGTCTGATATGCCCACAGAGCATCATCCAACTTTCTTGCCCAATCTGTTATGTTGGCATTCATTGTCTTTGCCAATATCACTTTGATTTCCTAATTTGATACCTCGACTTGGCCACTTGTTTGCGGATGATACGGTGTTTCTACCTTATGCTGTTTAACCCCATATTTTGCCAAAAGTACACTGAACACTTTATTAGAGAAATGTGAGCCTCCATCGCTGATAATCGCTCTGGGTGTACCAAACCTTGTGAATATGTTCTTCTTCAGAAAACTAACAACATTATTACCATCATTTTCAGGTAAGGCGACTTCCTCAACCCACTTGGACACATAATGCACTGCCACCAGTATATATTTTTGCCCATAGGAGCTCACAAATGCTACCATAAAGTCAAATCCCCACACATCAAACAATTCTACTTCCAAAATAGGTGTCATTGGCAATTCATGCCACCGAGAGATGGCTCTTTGTCTCTGACACACATCACAACCCTTGACTAAGTCAATTGCGTCCTGAAGGATTGTAGGCCAGTAGTACCCACTTTGAAGTACCTTGTAGGCAGTCTGTGCACCTCATGATGACCACTTATTAGAGAGGAATGATAGGCTTCTAAGATATGCAGTGATACGTCCAAGCTTACACCTCAACTAAGAGGTATAAATGGTCTAAGTCAATTTACAGAATTCAACGTGAGTTGAGGTCGATCCCACAGAGAATTTCTTTACCAAAATGGTTTCACTGTCATGTTTACCCAAATGCTGTTATTATTTCCTAAAGAGAAAAGTACTACGAAATATAAAATCGGTTTAGATGTAAAGCTCTAGTAACCAATGTTGTTAATTAAGATCTAGTTTAACAATTAATAGAGTGTTGATTTTAAAGTTGTTTTGATAATTAAATAAAACTAAGACTGTGTTCCCCATAACGTTGCATCTAGTGTTTTTTTCGTATATAAGTTTCAGTCAATTCATCTCTACAAAATACATGAGAGTTAGATATATCTAATACTTCTAAGTCTAATTAGATAACTTTCACTCAATCCCTCTCGGTCCTAGAGTGTTAACAAGTTTTACTCTCACTTACGATAGTGTTGAAGTTCTTTTCTCTCAAACTCTAACTTTGACGCCATTTCATCAGGTTAAATTCAGCTTTTTCCCAACCATCACTTTTCTCTAAAACAAATGACAATTACATGCTAACTCTAATGTGTGCACTCATTATAATACATGAATAATGAAAACTAAACTATGATTTGGAAATATAAATCGCCTTCTACTCATCTTATGAAATTACACATAGATTTACATCATAGATCCCACAATCCAAGTTGTGGTATTTAGCCACTCATGATTTCTGATGAGTCCACAAGTTGGAATCATTTAGGGATTCATTTTAATAGATTTAGTGTCCTTAATTGCATATTTTGTCTCAATAACTGATGTAAATCCTTAAGTTTCAGGTATTTGGAGTTTGAGGCAAAGCATAGACACTACGTGGACTTGGCAAAAAGGAACAAAACGGCTGAAAAGACGAAGAAAATAAGGCATGAGGATCGCCTAATGCATTTGGCAAGTCGCCCAAAGTTCCAGTGTGCTGAGCCCTGAAGGAAAAGATCAAGTCGGCAATGAAAAGGAGCAGTCGGTGTGTCGCCGAACAGTTCCGTGAGGCAGTGCTATATCGCCCAGTGATCTAGAACGCGAAGATGCTGAAGGCAAGAGCTGGATGGCAATGAAGCAAACCAAAGGGCAGATCGCCGAGTGCATCGATGATCCAGACTAACTGCGCCGAGTGGCCCTTCGCAACACATTTTTTTGACAACTATAAATACTAGTTTGAATTTTTATCTTAGTATGCAATTTCAGAGACAATATTTTAGTTTTCTAAGTTTTCAAGTAGAGAACATTTTACTTAGCTTTTTGAAGATTTGAAGACTTCCAATTCCAAGAAATTGGAAGTGGGTGTTGAAGATTCTTCATGTTAGACTCGATTGAAGTGAATATAAATAATGCCAAGTTGATGTTACTTTGATTTGGTATCATTTTCTTCCTTTTCTCTATGTCTAGCTAAAACCCCAATTCTTGGGGTGTGATTTTGTGAATATGGGTTAAATTTCCTATTGGGTATTGCTTATTGTTAGTCTATTTGCTATTTAAATGTAATTTCATTTAGTAATTGTGTTTGAACTTAATGGGATTGTAGTTTCAAATACGATTTCATCTTAGTGTTTTTGGCTTGCTCAAGAGAGAGGTGTTAAAACTAAGACTACTAAATTGATAGCCGGTGGTTATTGGGTCGTCATGGGTTCAGCTTGAGAGAGTGAATCCTAGGCCTTTTTCAACACATTCAGCTCGAAAGAGTGAATGGGCTAAGGTGGAGGCCGTGCTTAAAAGCGGCAACTTGGTGTTCGAGAGAAATCGAGTTGATTCAGGGTAAGTTGCTCGAGAGAGAATTTACCCGTACTAAAGTCTAGTCTAGTTACAAATGTTCAACAATTGATTATCAATAGCATTTACCTGATTGTGTAGTTTATCCCATATTCCTATCACATCCCAAGAATCCCGTCTCCCTATATTCGCATCTTTTTGTTTTTGTTGTTTTAGTTTTTAATCAAATACAAACCCCCTTGATAATTGACATTCGTGTCAATCCCTTAATTTATTATGTTTTTACTCGATAATATTTTTAGCTGTGGTTAACTCTAGCATATTCGCACTTAACTCTTAATTCTCAGAAACTGCTCCCTTGGGACTAAACCCGAACCCATTCGGTTGGGTTATATTACTATTGTACGATCGCAGACACTTGAATTGGAAGTTGTGTCTTGATTATGCAAACATCAAAATGGCGCCGTTGCCGGGGAGTGGTTTTACTTAAGAGTTATTAGTAGAGTTGAATTTTACTTTTGTTAATCGTAGTTTACTGACTTAATTTTTAGTTTTGTTTTGCTTGTTTGTGTTGAAATAGGAAAAATGAGTATAAAGGGTGAAGACGTTGACCAAATAGATCACCCCCTGTTGAGGTTGTTGAATCTTAGGGATAACCTTCTAACGTTCCAGCAATTGGAAGGCAAGGCTATCCATGATATGTGGCCAAGATTTAAGACATTACAACAACAAATTGTTACTGGAATTCTTTTATCGAGGTCTTGGTCCCGAGAATAGAAGCACGGCCGATCAACTATTCACAGAGTGTTTGATAAAATGACCATATGGAGTAGTAGTCGAGCATCGTGATGGCTTGGTTAAAGCAAACAAGGAAACAAAGAAAGGCCAAGAATGGGCCGACTTATTGATTCAGCTGAATGATCTGTCCAAGAAGGTAATGAAGTTGGAAGCAACTTCCAATAAGAAGAGCAAATACCTTCCCCCTCGCAAATGCAAAAAGATGAAGCAACATGAGGGTGGGCAAAATGGAGAGGTCATCTCACTCATTCTACATAAACTTGAGGAACAAGATAGAGTGCTGAATGAGATAAAAGAGAATGTCGAAATGCTGAATCAGATGATGACTTCTCATTCCATGATCATTCAGCTACAAGACTCCCATATAGACCAAATGATGTCCTGTCTCTACTCACAACACCAAGTGGGGTTGCCTAGTAATACTATGGCTAACCCCGATAATGAGGTTTGATTGGTGACTTGCGTCGTGCCACGATGTTAACTAAGGCGCTGTTTGGGAGGCAACCCAAAACCCTTCAATGCTTTAATTTTGTTTTAGGAATAATGGTGTTTTGATTTTGTAGGTTTGAGTGTGGAAAGTATGCCTAAAGTGCAAGTTGGCGATCATAAGTCCAGTCGGTGAATCGTCAAGGAGGTCGGCGTTGCTGCCCCAGACCGCCATTAGACTCAAGAATCTCTCACATCAGAGTCTGTAAAAATCGATGAGCATATGAAATTATTGGCAAATCATCGACTATATTGGCGATCCCAATGTAAACTGCCGTTTGGACCCTTACTTTGACTGAAGGTCTTGTAAAACTCGGTGAGATAAGTGACCATTCGGTGCGTTGCCGAGTAGCTCGGCGAGCAATACTAATGTCGCCGATTGGATGCGAACTGGACGGTTATTTATGGCCAAAAGTTTTAGAATTTCAAACTCTTCACTTTCCCTCATTTTTTAAACTTCACAAACTCACACCAAGTTAGTATTTTGAATAATTTTGCATTCCATAAGTATTTTGGTTGTTGATTTGTTCTTAGAGTTGTATTTCATTGCCGCCTAGCATTTCAAAGTACTTTAATCGACACAAAGGTTGGCTTTTCAAACCCCGAGTTTACTTTCAAAAATTTGGTACTCATTTGCAATGATCATATCGTATTGTCGTGTGTTGGGCCTCTCTGATAGGATTAGAATGCTTAAGTGCCAGTTTTAATTTGATAATCTTGCCCGTATTATTTTGATCGTCGACTGCCCGTATTTTTGTGTCTTAAATGAGTTAAATTTTGTGGGGGTATGCTTGCATGTTGGTTAGATTTGTTGGGTGAAGTCTAAGTAGCCCGTAATTGTGCTAAATGGCATAAACTACACAATGATGGAATGGGTTACACCATTCTTAAGGGCAAAAGTCGTCAAATGGCCAAATTTGGCAAAACTGAGAAATGTCTGAGTATTCTGGGGTAATGGGTGTTATGGGTCTGAGCTTAAATTAACTATTGCATGCTTTGATTTTGTTTTTGGGGGTTGTCGGGTTGAATTTGAGAAGTTGAGTTGAAAATAGGCACGTTGAGCCATTTGGTGAGCTGAGTCGAGCTTGCTGAACCACTCGGTGGTTCACCTAATGTCCCCATCTCGCTCTTAATTTCATGCTTCATTTGATGAATGATTCTGTAACTTTTGGCGAGCAGCGTAATATCACCAAAAACACTTGGCGACTCGCCGAAAGGCTTCTTGTTCGCCCTTTATCTACACCCCTGAACCTTTGTTGCACTGTAACTTTCGGCGGACAAACCCTTACTCGCCTATAGGTTTCGGCGATTCACCAAAAGGACCTTCTTATTGCTGACTTGCTATAATTTTTGAGCCAATCCTTCGACGAGCCTGATCTATCCCGCCAAAGAGATTCGGCGATTCACCGACTTGATCGGCGAGTATATCTACATTACAATTTTTGTTCTTTGATATGAATATTTACTAACGTTTCTCTGATGATTTAAATACATGGTTAGAACAAATCTAGATAGGCCACCTCAGAAAAAGGCACGGGGCATTACCATAAATGAAAGGGGAGAAAATCCTCCAAAAAGGAGAAGGCAAGGACTCCCATCGGGAGGAAAAGGCAAAAGAAAGAAGCACTCAGTTGAGAGAGTGGCTGTTGACACCCGAGCTAATTTGTCTGAGCCTGAAGACGAGCAGCCCTTAATTTCCTGAAGAGATGAGATTTGGGCTAGATCTCAATATTCCCTCTTGGCTCCGTGAGTTTTACACAGCTTATGGTGATCTGGTTCCCAAGAGAAACAAGAAGGCCAGTGAGTTCAGACCGATTAAAGAAGTCATGGTCCGAGGCAAGGAGGTCGGGTGCAACAGTAAGTACATCAATGCTGTACTAGGTAGAGATCTGCACTCTACACACTCGTATGATGGATTGCCTGTTGCTCAATCCTTGGATGATCTGAATGAGTGGATGGCACCTTTGATTTTTGATACCAACCCGAGGTGGATCGAGGCGGACACCTCAATTGAGAAGAGGGATTTGAGTATTGCTGCCCGATTTTGGTTTGGCTTTATCAGCAGCAGCAGTATGCCATCCCAGAATAAATCTGTCCTTTGTCATTCTAAGATGGCATGCCTAGGGTCCATCATATCTAGGAGGCACATTGAGTTAGGACTTCTGATTTCACAAGCGATGGCTATGAGAGCCAAGTAGAGACAAACTTCTCTGCCATTCCCGGTCCTGATCACTGAGTTATACCAGCGCGCTGACGTACCTCGGGATGCTGCAATAGATATTGAGGTTATCCCATCTTCCTCCACTGACATCTGGTGTATTGAGGCTGAGTACACAGGAGAGGAGGCTGACAGGAGGAGAGCAGCTCCGGCAGATGCTTCTCCGGAGGTTGATGTTGATTCGTTACCTGCAGAGGCATCTTCGCCTACTCCGGCCTCCAGGCTTTTAGGTATTGCTACCCCTCCCACTTCTTCACAGGTTTCGGGCACCTCCACCTCATCCCAGCCAGTCAAGACTACTCAGGCGATGATCTTGAAAATTGGCAATCTGGCCTATTCAGCTGATGTGAGGGCGACCCAACTTGAGAGATCCATCCCAAAAATGATCGAAAGTGCCATTCTTGCTGCACTTACACCTCTTCATACTTCTGTCGATGAGTTGGCTGTGAGAGTCATAGCTTGTGAGAGTAGATAGGGGGCGCATCCGAGGTGACGACTTTGAAAGCCGAGGTAGCGATTTGAGAAAGGACGTAGACTATTTAAAGTCTATAGACTTCACTTCTTTGATTCAGGCTGCAGATGACGTGGATGCTCCTGACACCTCAGAGATTCCATTGGATACTACTGGCGATGCACATCGGGATGAGCCTGCAGTTGAGGAGTCGGATGCTGAAATCGACGAGGAGCAGATTGGGGTACATGAGGAGAACTTATTCAGAGATTTGCCAGATCTTGCAGGGATTGTTGTGCAGACATCACTGACAGAGACCTCCATGGCTGTCTCTAGTGGAGTGGTTGCTTATAAGGTGATTGCATGAATTGATACCCAAGGCCAAATAACTAGACCGGGCACTAATGCCCAGACAGATGAAACGACTGCATAGACAGGATCCCGACTTTACCTCCCTCTCTGTCTTACTTTATTTTGACTTTTAGATATTTTTATTTGCATTTAGGACAAATGGTTTTTGTTTGTGGTGGGGTGAGGCCCACCTTTGTATTCTGATTATGACTCTTGTTTTGTTTATATATTGGGGTTTTAGCTTAAATTGTGTTATACACTACTTTTTGTGGAAGGTTTGAGTTTGTGGCTCCTTGCTTTTAATTGTAAATGATTTTTGACCTTTCCAAAAAATTTTTGCCACCCTTTCTGTGTTGATTGTGGCCGTTCATTTGCAAATTTGAGTATCGGTCCTGATTAATATCGATGACTTGAATAGTGCTTATAATCGAACAAACATGAATGTGCGGCTATGATGAGGCCAAATGAAGTTGCATAGACAATATGTGAACTATCTGCATCTCGTTGTGACTAGACAATTATCGAATCGAGGCTCTTGTGATGATCGTTGCACACTAGCAAAAGTGTGGAGTCTTGTTTGAACTTGGTGTCAATACCGTGTGTGATGAGCTTACTGTGAACCATGCATGATAACACCTAGAATTTGCCCCGTTGGTCCGGTCGACTAAGTAAGGCTATCTCTTAATATAATCTTAGGCAACTTCGAAGAATGTGAGCCAATTTGAAGTATACGTCTTTTGTGGCCTACCTTGTGAGTGTGTGAACCTCTTTCCTTGAGCCTTACCTTTCTTTGGAAGAACCTTGATGAAAACATGACTCCCTTAATCCACTACCTATAATCCTCTTGATTTATGGTTGATTGAATAGCCAACTTAGACCAAAAGCCTAAGTTAGGGGTGTGGTGAAAAGAGAAGGCAAGTCAAGAAGTGCAAGAAAAGTCTCCTTTAACCCATGGTTTTGAGAAAAATGGAACCACTCCATATAAAAAAAATAGAGAAGGGAAAGAAAAGAAAGAAAAAGAAAAAGAATGAAAAAGTTATGGAATAAAGCACAAAACAAATGGGGTTTTCGAACAATCCATGGAAAGTGAATAATGGGGTGACTTATGAGCACTAAAGAAACTGATGAAAGAAGAAGAAAGAAAGTGTTGTGAACACCACATTCCACGAGCATAAAAGTCACTGAGCCTAAATGACCATACCTTTGCACTCAGCCCTATTACAGGCCTTGAAAAGACCTTTCTGATCTTGAGTGAGCTGAAACAATTGTCTATTGGAAAATATGGGCAAACCTATGGGTGAAAGCATGCATTGAAGCATGCATTGTGTTCTTCTTTGTGAGTGTGAGCATTGCATTTGATTCCAGAACTTTAAATTGTTAATTCATTGTGTGTGAATATGGAATCATTCTTTTATGTGAGGGCATTTGATTTCCTTTGTTGAGCTTGAACTTGCATTTGAAGCAAGTATAGTGAGCTTGAGATTCTTTGATAATGGTGTGTCAGAAGTTGAAACTTTAAGTACATATTTGATCTTTGCATGAGTAAATTGAGTCTTATATGTGTATTCATGATTGAGTCTTGTGTAGCACTGTTCGAGACATCCTTTTTGAACTGCCGAACTTGAGTTTTACTTAAGGACAAGCAAAAGTTTAAGTTGGGTGTGTTGATAAGTCCACAAGTTGGAATCATTTGGGGATTCATTTTAATAGATTTACTGTCCTTAATTGCACAATAACTGATGTAAATCCTTAAATTTCAGGTATTTGGAGTTTGAGGCAAAGCATGGACACTACTTGGCAAAAAGGAACAAAACAATTGAAAAGACGATGAAAAGAAGGCTTGAGGATCAACTAATGCATTTGGCGAGTCACCGAATGGCCTTTACCTCGCCTAAAGTTCCAGTGTGCTGAGCCCTAAAGGAAAAGATCAAGTCAGCGATGAAAAGGAGCAGTCGGCGTATCGCCGAACAGTTTCGCGAGCCAATACTATATAGCCCAATGATCCAGAACGCGAAGATGCTGAAGGTAAGAGCTGAAATGCGATGAAGTAGACCAAAGGGCGGATCGCCGAGTGCATCGGCAATCCCGACTAACTGCGCTGAGTGACCCTTCGCAACACATTTTTTTTTGACAGCTATAAATACTAGTTTGAATTTTTATCTTAGTATGCAATTTCAGAGACAACATTTTATTTTTCTAAGTTTTCAAGTAGAGAACAATTTGCTTAGCTTTTGAAGATTTGAAGACTTCCAATTCCAAGAAATTGGAAGTGGGTGTTGAAGATTCTTCATGTTAGACTCAATTGAAGTGAATATAAATCATACCCAGTTAATGTTACTTCGATTTGGTATCATTTTCTTTCTTTTCTCTATGTCTAGCTAAAGCCTCAATTCTTGGGGTGTGATATTGTGATGATGGGTTAAATTTCATGGTGGGTATTACTTATTGTTAGTATATTTGCTGTTTAAATGTGATCTTGTTTAGTAGTTGTGTTTGAACTTTATAGGATTATTGCTGCAAAGACAATTTCATCTTAGTGTTTTTGGCTTGCTCGAGAGAGAGGTTTTAAAACTAAGACTACTAAATCAATAACCGGTGGTTATTGGGTTGTCATGGGTTCAGCTCGAGAGAGTAAATCCTAGGCCTTTTCCCACACATTCAGCTCGAGAGAGTGAATGGGCTAAGGCGGGGGCTGTGCTTAAAAGCGGCAACTCGATGTTCGAGAGAAACCAAGTTGATTCGGGGTAAGTTGCTCGAGAGAGAATTTACTCCCACTAAAGTCTAGCCTAGTTACAAATGTTCAGTAATTGATTATCAATAGCATTTACCCTATTGTGTAGTTTATCCCATATTCCTATCACATCCCAAGAATGTTGTCTCTCTATATTCATATCTTTTTGTTTTTGCTATTTTAGTTGTTAATCGACTACAAACCCCTTGATAATTGACTTCGTGTCAACCCCTTAATCTATTGTGTTTTTACTCGATAATGTTTTTAGCTATGGTTAACTCTAGCATATTCGCACTTACTCTTGATTCTCAGAAACTACTCCCTTGGGACTCGACCCCAACCCATTCGGTTGGGTTATATTAATATTGTACGATCATAGACACTTGAATTGGAATTTATGTCTTGATTAAGCAAACATCAATTTCTCGTAAACATAGAGAGATTAGTGATGAAAATATTAAGAAGATGTACTCACGAAAATCTGCAAATTCACTGAACAAATGATAATTCAAAACCAAAAATCCAACTTTAAAACTTGATTTAATGTTAATCATCCAAAACTGAAGCTAAGAATATTTGAAACTAAGTCGCTCGTTCCAGATATGACGAGATAAAAACTAAAAATGCCCTAATTAATTCAAATAAAGTGTCTAAAAAGAGTTCTACTTGAAGTAGGACTGGACTGTCGGGCAACTTCACGAGGACCACCACGATCCATCAAGGGCTTATCGGTCTGTGAAGCCCTTCATGGTCTTGACTTGTACTTCTCCAAACGTGAATCTTCAATGCCTGTCCACTGGATCTTCTTCACGATTACAACCACAGACCGTTGTGAGGACCATGACCTGTAAGGTAGTCCATGGTCACTACTTGGTCCAATCCCATTTCAGCTTCTCGACTCCTGGCCACTGGTTCCACTTCATGGACCATATCATGATTCGTCTTGACCTTCATGGCCCATATAGGCATCCGTGATCTTCACTTGGTTTTACATCAACCTTTAATCTGAAAGGCCTGCCCACTGGATAACAACCACAAACAGCTTCACGGCTCGTCAGGAAGACCACGGCTCGTGAGGTCGTCCGTGGTCTTTACTTAATGTTGCCACTATTGATCTTCTCCATACCTGCTCACTAGAAAGGTACTTCACGACCCTCATCACGATCAGTAGTGAAGACCACAGTCCGTGAGGTAGTTCGTGGTCTTTACTTGCTTCAACTCACTTGCACTGCATTTTTTTCTTTTCTAATTTCATTCACGTCCACCTGTTTTACCTGTACAAACACTACCAAACACATCATATCCACATAAATACAACAGATTCTAGTATTAATCCTTAGTTTTCAAGCATCAAATGTGCCAAGATTTCGCGGTACATCAACACCCTCAACTTAGAACTTTACTAGCCTCAAGTGATGAGAAAAATAATACATTTAGTAGTCAAACATTCAAAATCTTTTTGAAAATGTGCAGCACCCATGTGAATCACAAATTGTATCTAAAACCATCAATCTAACGTATAAGGATCAATATATGACATCCCATTACTCACAGTCAACCAAGCTTATGCCTGTGTACTATCAGCTAACACAATCTACTATCTAATGCAATAATTGTGTCCTCACACCACAGAAGTCCCTCACTCATGATAACTGGGACTAATTTCTACGCTCACACTCTCAAAGGACTTTTAACACGAACAACAAAAGACCATAGGCTTGCCTTGCTTTCTACGCTCTATCTTTCGAACAACCGAAATAAGATCACTGTAGGACTTTATCAGCTTGTAACATAAGCTCAGGCTAGGGAATGGATTTTTGGGTTTGTGAGTGACTAGTACCTTGGTTCTCCAAAGTTTCGTTCGCACACAACTTTTTCTGAGCGATTCCTTTTTTTTTAATTTCAGTACATCACAACAACTATTATTTTTTTTTCTTTTCTTGTTTTTTTTATATTGCACATTTTCTGCTTTCAACTAATTGGTCGAACCATTTTTTTTTTACTTTTCCTTTCTGCTCAGGTTGTAATCACCCAACTTAGGCCTTTGGCCTGAGTTGTGGCATCGTATCTTAGGAGACCCAATGATATGATATTTAATGGGTAAGAACAAATTGGTTTTCAGGCTCAAATTGGGTTCAAGTGATAAGCTGTTTTGTTTTTGGCTTTCCAATGGCTTAGCAAAAATGGCCTATTGATCCTTTCTTGTCCAGTTATTCTCAGATTTAAGCAAGACTACTCGGACAATTTTTAGTTTCTGCTCCTAGCATTAGACTTTGAGCAAACCTCACACACATGAGACATTACAACATTCTCTAGTTTCTTGGTTCACCAATTTATGTTTAGACTAGCACTGGTCAATATGTAAGTACCTAAGATGTCATCTAAAGATCCTAACAATCAAATTTCAGATCAAGGTCATCAGTTCAAACAAAAATAGTTGTTGCACAGCTCAACACAAATACTTCACATTTTTCTCAAAAACAAAAACACAACAATCACAGACAAACAGAATAAGCATAGAGTCAACCTTCATTTATTCTAATAGCTAAAACGGCAGGCTTCTCACCACCCCTTCCCCAAACAAAAGGACTTTTCCCTAAAGTCAATAAAGAAAAACAATATAGGGTTGTGAAGATGAGTCATACCTGCAGCGCACTAGTCGCCGGGAGTAGGGTCAGCGTCGGCACCCTTTTCAATGGGTGCACTCTCAGAACCTAACTCTAGATCAGGCTGGTTACCAATAACTGAGACCGATACTCTGCTACGAGAAGCGCCAGCTAACGCCACATCTCGCTATTGTTGCTTAAGTGCTTCTTCTTCTCTTTCCTTCTTCCGCGATGCCTTGCGGGCTTTCTTGTATTGTTTCCTTTCTTCCTTGGATAGGCCAGCCAATAGCTCCTCATCAGACTCTCCAACTTTGTGTTTTCTCTTGCTGGATTTGCTTTTAGGGAGTTCTTCCCAAAGATTGTCAAAGGATTGAGTGGTAGGTGCCTGACTAAACAATTGTATCAAGGACTCTGGCATGACCGGAGTGGGCACCTGTACTGGCTTTTCAGCTAGTTTAACAGCTTGAGCTCGCATCTCGGCCAACTGCTTCTTGAAATAGTCAGTACTGGCTGAACCTGCAACTGAGCTTTGACATAGACCTCCAAGCTATCCATCATATATTTTAAGACAGCTAGCTCCTTACGCATTGCATCTTTCACTCGCTTCTCCACAGCTAACACATCGCGCTCTATGAGTTGGGGCATCCGACGGACAATTTGGTAGACTAAAGTCTTGGTTTGTCGCTGATCTGCAAACAACTTTTCAAGGAAAATAGTAGGAAGAGTGATAAAAGTACTTGTAGCTTGTGAGGTTGAAGATGGCGGCGGTGATGGTACCCCTGAAGCTAGCTGTGAAGATTCACCTAACTCAGTTTGGCCTTCAACCTTTGGGATGACTACTGGTGTATGTGGTACTACTGTTAGTGGTCCAACCGCTCCTGATTTTCTCCCAAAAAGAGGATTGGCGACATCTTGTATTTTAGAAGTAGCAGTTATCATGGATGCCTCAACCGATTTTTCCACCAACTTATCTAGGGCTACGTTAGCCTGCAAACAATGCTTCCCTATCAGATAGGGAAATGACAAACCTGCTTGCTCATTCAGTGCTCTGTCTTATATCTCTGTAGTGATGATCCGACCCACATTCACAAGGTAACCGGCCATGAGGCAAGCAACCAATGATGGCAGTGATGGGGAAAGTGTATTATCATTTGCGGTGGGTCGCAACTGTGCTCGAACTATGGACCACCAAACTTTAGCTGGAAAAGTGAGAGACACCTTTGTAATCTACACATATAGATCAGACACCCATCCTGCCGCTTATGTTTATGTGGCAATAAGACCTGCAATCCAATGGTTGATGCGCTCTCGCGAACTAGGATCCTCCATCTCTGCTTTACTAGTGATCGCATGGTGTTTACCCTCAAATAATCCCATAGATGCTGGTACTGTGTACTCTGGGTCATGTAACATCTGATTGATTGTCTCTTCAAAGATGTTCACGACCTGTCCCCTCAGAGTAAATGTATCCAACGAACCCAACGTGGCTATAATTATCTTCTGTACTCTCTTAGTTGTTTCAATTTCCACAGAAAGGTTCATAAGAGTGGCTGCATAAATGGCATAGAAATCTCGAGGTAAGTGGCCGATGTATTCCCCAGGAGCATTGTTCATCCATTCAAACTGGTGAATCTGGAAGAGTTTGTAAATATCTGGGAATGCCTAGATATTTTCCATCACTACTCTAGTCTCAGGCATTAGTGGTCTATTCTTAAAGCCTCCCGACTTATTCATAATTCCATTCTTGAAGAACTCTTCAGACCTATTCACCATCCACATAGATCTGAAAAAGTCAATGAGTTGATGCCTTACCACTGGGTCAAATTCATGGAGGTGGACATATTGAACCATTGTGTCATCTGGAGTAACACCATCATTCTCTTCTTCGACACCTGCCTAAGCCTGTGCTCCAGTTGCAGCTTCTGGTCCCACTGCAGGTGGAGATGTAGTTGCATTGTCTTGAGAGTCGCTAGCAGACTCTGCACTTTCTCTCAAACCAGTATCAGACTGACTAGTCGAACCAGCATCAGACTAATTTCTCGATTCCTCACTACTACCAGAACTACTACCTCCCTCTTCAGACTGGGAGGAGTGTTTTGGAGAATTTCCCTTGCTGTATAGGATCTAGTAGTTCGAGGTGGGTGGTCCTCAATGGTGATATTTACTTGAACCTTCAAACTACTAGACTCCGAAGCATTATCACATTCTGATTGAGAAGCCGTAGGTGAGGAATGTAGAGCTGCACTCTTTCTTCGAGGAGCCATAGTACCTGATAAATACAAAAACCTATTAATACGCAATTCAGTAAAATGACACACTATCGGGTACTCAGACTTCCCCTATGTAATTACAACGTGACGCCTTGCCTTAAGAATGCCGTCACCCAATCTATCATTTGGAAGGGTCACGAAATCAAAATACAGAATAAAAACTAAAAGTACAGAAAGTGTATATATATATACGGGATCCAAGACTGGCCATGGTGGGTACCGCGGTTTGTAAAGATGAGTTAGCAGCCTAACTTTGTGATTCACTGTACTGGAATGGATCACAGATGGCTTCACAGTCCATGGATTGAACCATAGTCCATGATGACCATCGTGACCCTCATCAGTGTGACCCCTCATTTGCTAAGTGTGGTCCACGAGAGGTTTCACAACCCGTGATTGGTCCCACGATCCGTGAAACACATCGTGAACTTACACTTGGTGATTTTCCAGTAACCATTTTCTTCCACAATCAATATATGCTTAATTTCAACCATACTCTTCACAAAATCACCATAATACGAGAAAATGTATCCCATGTATACCCTAACGTACAAG
Source organism: Solanum pinnatisectum (assembly GCA_035578085.1). Lineage (NCBI taxonomy): Eukaryota > Viridiplantae > Streptophyta > Magnoliopsida > Solanales > Solanaceae > Solanum > Solanum pinnatisectum. The sequence goes on from CM069083.1 coordinate 36,915,105, forward strand.
CATTTTACCGAACACTACAAACATTATCACGAAATCCCTAATACTATCATACGCATATGCCAATGATTTCAATCCCTCAATTTCACAATTTTATCGACAATTTCCATATGGGACTCAAACACATAGACTCCAACACACACTAATATCATCATGTAACACTAATTACTCAAGAACTCACCCTACCCATTCATACGAACCATAAAATTTACCCAATTCAAACTAACCCACAACAATTCAAAATCAACCAAGATAGTTCATAACATAATCATGCTAAATTTGACTAAATCGAAGTAAATCTAACTTGTTTTTAGATAAGATCAAACTTATAACAAGTTATAGAATAACTTACTTGGAATTAGAGTAAAGTTTCGCCCAAAAAAAGAAGATGAACTTTGACTTGAAATTCTTAACAAACTAGGACTAAAGTTTCAATTCTCTGATGAATTTAGAACTTATGGATGATGAAAACCCTTTATCTATCTTTAGGAACCATTATATATGAGAGTGAAAGGAAAGAAACCGACCCTTGACGCTTTAAGATCTATATAAATGTTTAAATTTACTTTCACTTTGGGTGTGGGTTGGGTCGGGTTAATGATGCTGTTGGGTTGTGGACGATAGATCATAAAGTCATCCGTGAAGGGTGTCACAATTCATGAAGTCTTCCGTGAACGTAACTTGGAAAGCAAAACTCACATGAGGTTCACGAGAGGCTAGACGGTCCGTACAAGAACTAATGGACCGTGAACCTTTTCGTAAACCTTATTATGGAAAATTTGAGTAGCCTCCTTAGGCTGTTATTGAGAATGACGGGCCGTGAAGGGCACCATAGCCCGTGGGACTGCCCGTGAAGATCTATTTGCACCCGATTCTGCACTTCTTTGTCCAAATCCTTCATGCACACATCAACACACAGTGACTTTATAAAAACAATGAAAAATGAGAAAACGGAAACTACCTATTACAATTACAATATTGGGTTGCCTCCCAAGCAGCGCACAATTTAATGTCGCGGTGCGACACAGGTTACTTGATTACTTTGACTTTATCAAGCTTACATTCCTCCACTATTTTCACTTCTTTTGGAACACCCAAGTATGCCTTGATTCACTGACCATTTGCCTTGAACCTCTCACCCTTGTCATTCTCAAGCTCAATAGCACCCGACAGGAACACCCGAGTTACCTTAAAAGGTCCAGACTATTTGAATCTCAACTTCCTAGAAAACAGACGAAGTCTGGAGTAGAAAAGTAACACCAACTTCATCCTCTCCTTGTACAGTGAAAACCTCTCATACTCTCTCAAGCGGAACTCATCCATCTCATTGATCTGATCTAGTCTCAGGTTTGCCGTTTCACTCAAACTAAGATTCAGTTTCTTCAAAACCTAGAGTGTCTTATGCTCAAGTTGAACCGGAAAATGACATGCCTTTCCAAACACCAATTGATATGGAGACATACCAATAGGTGTCTTGAAAGCTGTCTGATATGCCCATAGAGCATCATCTAGCTTCCTTGCCCAATCTGTCCAGTTGGCATTCACTGTTTTGCCAGAATAACCTTTATTTCCCTATTTGATACCTCCACTTAGCCACTGGTCTGCGGGTGATAAGGTGTTGCCAGCTTGTCTTGTTTAACCCCATATTTGGCCAGAAGAGCACTGAATACCTTATTGCAAAAAATGGGAACCACCTTCACTGATAATAGCTCTGGGTGTGCCAAACGTTGAAAAGATATTCTTCTTTAGAAACCCAACAACACTCTTACCATCATTCTCAGGCAAAGCAACTGCCTCGACCTATTTGGACACATAGTCCACTACCACCAATACATACTTCTTCCCATAGGAGCTCATAAATGGGCCCATGAAATCAACTCCCTACACATCAAATAGCTCCACCTCTAGAATAGGTGTCATGGGTAACTCATGGCACCAAGAGATGGCTCCTTGCCGCTGGCACACATCACAACTCCTTACTATATCCATTATATCCTGATGAATTATAGGCCAGTAGTACCTACTCTGAAGTACCTTGTGGGCTATTCGAGTGCCTCCGTGATGGCCACCCACTGCAGAGGAGTGACAAGCCTCTAGAATATGCAACATCTCAGCTTCAATGATGTATCGCTTGATTATATTATCTGCACACACCTTGTACAAATAGGGTTTATCCAAAAAATACTTACCCATATCATGCAAGAACCTCTCCCTTTACTGAAATGTTAGCCCCTCAAGCATCAAGTCACTAATAAGAAAGTTAGCAAAATCAGCAAACTAAGGAATAAGATCAAGAGTTGCAACTAATACCTGCTCATCCGGGAATGAATCATTGATTTCTAGCTCAAGTTCCTCTTTCTTTTCAGCATCCAACCTAGACAGGTGATCAACCACCTAGTTTTCACAACCTCTCATATCCTTAACCTCAAAATCAAACTCCTGAAGCAATAACACCCATCTAATCAACCTTGGCTTGGAATCTTTCTTTGCCATAAGATATCTTAAAGCTGCATGATCCGTGTGGACTATCACTTTAGTACCCAGCAAGTAGGCTCTGAATTTCTTGAAGGCATAAACCACATCCAGTAGTTACTGTTCAGTGACTGTGTAGTTTCGTTGTGCTCCATTTAGTGACTTGCTAGCATAGTAGATAGAATGGAACATCTTGTTGCGCTTCTACCAGACACAACTCCTAAGGCAGTACCACTAGCATCGCACATCACCTAAAATGGTTCAGCCCAATTTTGGCCAGTAATCACTGGTGCAGAAATCAGCTTCTCCTTCAGGCATTCAAAACCTTTTAGGCATGCTTCATCAAAAGAAAATTTCACCTCCTTCTCCAAAAGCTTTCACAAGGGATGTGTTATATTTGAGAAGTCCTTGATGAAACGCCTATAGAATTCGGTATGTCCTAAAAAGCTTTGAACACCCTTCACACAGATAGGTGGAGGCAACTTTTCAAACACCTGAATTTTGGCTTTGTCAACATCCAATACCTTTTGCAACACCTTGTGACCAAGGACTATACCTTTCTTGACCATGAAATGACACTTCTCCTAGTTCAGCACTAGATTAGCCTCCTCACATCTCTGTAAAGCCTTGCTAAGATTTAACGAACAGTCATCCATGAATACCTCAAGAGTGTCCTCCACCATGTCTGAGAAGATAGACATCATACACCTCTAGAAAGTTTCTAGTGCATTACATAGTCCAAATGGCATGCGTTTTAATGCAAAGGTGCCACAAGGACATGTAAAAGTGGTCTTTTCCTGATCTTAAGGAGCAATTGATATCTGGTTGTAGCCAGAGTATCCATCTAAGAAACAGTACCACCCTTTTCCAGCTAACCTGTCAAGCATCTGGTCCATGAATGGGATTGGGAAGTAATCTGTCAAAGTCCACTTGTTTAGCTTTCTGGAGGTCATACACACTCACCATCCAGTGACTGGTCTCTCCAGGATCAACTCATTCTTCGCATTTGCAACCACTGTCATACCACCCTTTTTGGGCACACATTGCATTAGGCTGACCCAATGACTGTCAAAAATAGGGTACACAACCCCAACATCTAACCACTTGATGATCTCCTTTTTGGTTACCTCTTGCATTGGTGGATTTAACCTCCTCTGGTGCTCAATTCTTGAGCTGCAGTCCTCATCAAGTTAGATCTTATGAGTGCATATACCCGGAGGTATCCCAATTATGTCAATAATGGTCCACCTTATTGCCCATTTATACCTTCTCAACACTTTGATCACAGCTTGAACCTATTCATCATTCAAATCTGTAGCCAAGATCACAAGAAAAGTGTTGTTAGTGCCCAAAAATACATACCTCAGGTGACTGGGTAATTGTTTCAGTTCCAGTACAAGTGGCTCCTCAATGGATGGTTTGCTGGAGGACTTGGTCTATTTTTCAGGTCTAGGTCCAGTTTCTTTAGAGCATAAGAGTGTGCTCCCATACCTTGTAAAGGATTTACGGTCTCCACATAGTCACTCCGAAAATCCACTTCAAAGTTTATCAACACGGCTGCTAATTTTTTGATACCCAGCCTCTCGTCAATAGTCGCTCCCATCTCTTCTTCATCAAAGGCCACATTCATGTCTTGCGGCTGTTTCATTGACCTACAAATTTTAAACTTTATCTTTTCTTTGTTGAGTTTGAATTTTAGTTCTTCACTCTCAACATCTATCAATGATCACCCTGTGGCTAGAAATGGTCTTCCCAAAATTATGGGAACCTCAGAATCCACTTCGCAATCCAAGATCACGAAGTATGCCGAAAAGATGAAAGTGTCAACCTTTACAAGCACATCACATAAGATACCCACAGGTCGCTTCACCGACCTATCTGCCATCATCAACCTTATTGCTGTGGGTTTTGGAATTACTAACCCAGTTGCTTGTAGATGGCCAGCCACATCAAGTTGATACTGGCCCCTAAGTCACACAAGGCCTTTGCGAATTCAATTGATCTGATGGTGCACGATATGGTGAATGCACCCGGATCCTCCTTCTTCTGTACTATAAATCTGGTCGCAATAGTACTACAATGATGAACATTGTCAGTAAAATCAATACTTACATCTCTTTTCTTCGTGACCAAGTCCTTTATGAAATTAGCATATTGTGGCATCTGCTCTAGGGCTTCCACTAATGGGATGTTCTCTGATAGCTGTCTCAGCATGGTGATAAACTTAGCAAATTTCTTGTCTTTGGCTTCCTTTTTAAGCCTTTGAGGGAACGGATGAGGTGGTCTTGGTATTCGTTGTACAGGCATAGTTCCCTCAACCCCCTTTTCCTTTGCTCCTGCTGGTTTTGCTATTGGTTGAGTATCATTCACGTCATCTACATGTTCAGCTTCAACCTCCTCTCTTACAGTTGGCTTCAACACCTGTTCATGCTCAGTACCTGTAGAAATTGGTTCATTAAGAATCTTACCACTCCTGGTGGCGATAGCCATGCAATGCCCGTCCTTCTTGGGATTTTGAATAGTGTCACTTGGTAGTGACCCATTCTTCCTTTGGTTCAGTGATTCTAAAAGTTGCCCAAACTGTTGCTCTATTTGCTTAATGGAGGTAGTGTGAGAGTCTACCAGTTGACTCATACTGGAGAAGTCACCTTTCATCTACTTCACCCCTGCATCAGTTTACTCAACCTTTTGGAGCACCTTAGCCAACATGTCTTCCAGCTTAGACCCGCTATAATTACAACTTGCACGGTCTCTATTACTTAGGGGAACATACACACCACTATGATCATTTTCGTACCTATCTTTGTTCTGCTAGTTTCCCTGCTCTCTATTTACTGGCCTGTCATACTGTCCTTCTTTAGAGTAGTTCCGACCCGCGTTTCCAGAATTGTAACATTGATTTCCCGAGTTATAATTCTAGAAACCTCCTTGGTTGCCCAAGTATTTAGCCTCCTCATTTAGATCGATGTCTTGATCTTCATACCTATTTGGAGGTCCTACAACATTTACCTTCTTAGAACTTGCGACAATATACTTCGTGAGTAGATCTATCTGGGTTCTCATGTGTGCCATGTCCTGATCCCTTTCTTCTTCTCTTTTTCTTTGTTCAGTTGAAAGTTCATAAATGAACCCAAGATCTCCTACTTCTGCATCCCTGGTGTACCCTGCCCTATTATTCTTAGACACCTCATCCATCAGCTGCATGCTCTCTCAGAATGTCTTCCTCATGAATGATCCTCTACACACTGCATTAGCAACATGTTTAGTAACATAATTTAAAGATCTATAAAAAGCCTGTTTCATAGGTCTCTTAGTGAGACCATGATTTGGACACTTCTTCAGCTTTTGGCTTAATCTCCACTAGGTGTCATGCATCGCTTCTCCTGGTAACTACTTTTGGGCACTTATCTCATCCTTCATCTGCAGCTCTTTTGATTCAGGAAAGAATCGTTCCAGGAAAGCCTCCTTCAACTCAGTCCATGTCCTGATTCAGTCATCTGGCATCTCATTGAACCAATTGGTTGCCTCCCCAGTAAGAGACAATGGAAACAACCTCAATCTCATTGTTGTTTGGCTTACTCCAGGAATTTCTTACGATTTGCGTATCACCATAAAGTTTATCAAATGTTGATTCGTATCATCATTAGCTGTACCTCTGAACATACCTTTCAAATTCAGCTATTGAATCATAGTGCTTGTGATTGTAAATTTCACACCTGGAGGTAGTGCAGGTAACACTATCGCTCCTGTGGCTCTAGCTCCATCCAAGTCTAAGTCATCCTCTTCGTACATTATGTGAGCTGGATGATGTGCTCTACCCCTTGGAGCTATTGGTTGGAGTTGGGGAGGAACTATTTCATCCAATCCTATGTTTTTTTCCACCACCCTAGGCGGGTTGTTCACAACATTCTGCTGAATACCTCTTTCAACCATTTCAGCTTCCAATCCCAGTCTTTGCCTCTGAGCCTCAAGTTCTTATATATTCACCATTTTGAGAATTATTTTCCGATCTTCTAGATCATATGGGATCAATGGGGCTCCCTTACTTCTGGTATTTGGCATACACAGTCGAACTCACATGTAAGGAACACAACCAAAGAACAAGACATAAAATTAGGAAATATAACCACGCTTTGAATAAAAGCTAGTAAATCAATTCTAAATTGAAATTCCCAGCAGCGGTGCCAAAATTTGATACGTCCAAACTTACACCTCAAGTAAGAGGTATAAATGGTCCAAGTCAATTTATAGTACTCAACGTGAGTTGAGGTCAATTCCATAGAGAATTTCTTTACATAAATGGTTTCACTGTCGCGTTTACCCAAATATTGTTATTATTTCCTAAAGAGAAAACAACTACGAAATATAAAATGTGTTTAGCTATAAAGCTTTAGTAACCAAGGTTGTTAAATAGATCTAGTTTAACAATTAACAGAGTGTTTATTTTAAAGTTGTTTTGATAATTAAATGAAACTAAGACTTTGTTCCCCATAATGTTGCATCAGTGTTTTTCCGTAAATGAGTTTTAGGCAATTCATCTATGCAAAATACGGGCGATTTTAAATATATCTAACACTTTTCTCTCTAATTAGATAAATTTCACTCAAGACCTCTCGGTCCTAGAGTGTTAACATGTTTTACTCTTGCTTACGATAGTGTTGAAGTTGTTTTCTCTCGAACTTAAACTTTGATGCCATTTCATTGGGTTAGTTCAGCCTTTTCCCAACCATCACTTTTCTCTCGAACAAATGACAGATACATGCTAACTCTAATGCGTGTACTTATTAGATTACATGAATAACAAAAACTGAATTATGATTTGCAAATATAAATCACCTTCTACTCGTCTTGTGAAATTACACTTAGATTTACGTCATAGATCCCACAATCCCAGTTGTGATATTTAGCAACTCATGATTTCACGTAAACATACATAGATTAGTGATGAAAACATTAAGAAGTTGTACTTACAAAAATCTACAAATTCACTGAATGAATGATAATTCAAAACCAAAAATCCAACTTCGAAACTTGATTCAATGTTAATCGTCCAAAACTAAAGCTAAGAATATTTGAAACCAAGTCACTCGTTCTAGATATGATGAGATAAGAACTAAAAACTCCCTAGTTAATTTAAATAAAGTGTCTAAAAAGAGTCCTACTCGAAGTAGGACTAGAATAACGGGCAACTTCACGGGGACCACCACGGTCTATCAAGGGCTTCACGGTCCGTGAAGCCCTTCGTGGTCTTGACTTGTACTTCTACAAACGTGAATCTTCAATGCCTGTACACTGGATCTTCTTTACAATTACAACCACAGACCATTGTGAGGACCACGACCCGTAAGGTCTTCCGTGGTTATTACTTAGTCCAATCCCTTTTCAGCTTCTCGACTCCTGGCCATTGGTTCCACTTCACGGACCATATCACGACCTGTCTTGACCTTCACGACCCATATAGGCGTCCGTGATTTTCACTTTGTTTTACATCAATCTTCAATTTGAAAGGCTTTCCTATTGGATAGCAACCACGAGCAGCTTCACGACGCATCAGAAAGACCACGGCTCGTGAGGTCGTCCGTGGTCTTTACTCGATGTTGCCATAGTTGATCTTCTCCACACCTACTTACTGGAAAGGTACTTAACGACCCTCGTCACGATCAGTAGTGAAGACCATGGTCTGTGAGGTAGTCCGTGGTCGTTACTTGCTTCAACTCACTTTCACAACATTTTCTTATTTTTTAATTTCTTTCACGTCCACCTGTTTTACCTATTTAAACACTACCAAACACATCATATCCACATAAATATACCCGATTCTAGTATTAATCCTTAGCTTTCAAGCATAAAATGTGCCAAGATTTTGTGGCACATTATGTAACATCTCAGCCTCAGGGATACATCGCGTGATGATGTTGTCAGCACACACCCTGTATAAATATGGTTCATCCCAAAAATACTTTCCCACATCGTGTAGGAATTTCTTCCTTTGCTGGAATGTCGACCCTTCAGGCATCAAATCACCGATAAGAAAATTTGCAAGGTCAACAAACCAAGGAATGAGATCAAGAGTGGCAGCTAATACATGCTCATCTGGGAATGCATCATTCATGTCTAACTCGAGTTCCTTCTTCTTCTTTGCCTCTAACCTAGACAGGTGATCAACCACCTTATTTTCACAACCTCTTCTATCTTTGACTTCAAAGTCAAATTCTTATGCAACAACACCCATCTTATCAATTTTGTCTTTGCATCTTTCTTCGCCATTAGATATCGCAGTGTTGCATGATCCATCTCAACTATCACTCTAGAGCCCATAAAGTATGCCATGAACTTCTCAAATGCATATACCACAACAAGTAGTTCCTGTTCAGTAACAGTGTAGTTGCACTGTGCTCCATTTAGCGATTTACTAGCATAATAGATCAGGTGGAAGATATTGTTACACTTCTGCCCTAACACAACTCCCAAAGAAGTACATCTTGCATCACACATCACCTCAAATGGTTCCGACCAATCCAGGGCGATGATTACGGGGGCAGATGTAATCTTTTCTTTGAGGCACTCAAAGGCTTTTAAGCATGCATCATCAAAGGCAAATTTCACCTCTTTCTCCAATAGTTTGCACATGGGGTGCGCAATTTTTGAAAAATCCTTGATGAATTGCCTATAGAATCCTGCATGACCCAAAAAACTTCGAATACCTTTTACACAAATAGGTGGAGGTAACTTTTCAACTACCTCAATCCTTGCTTTGTCTATCTCCAATACCTTTTGTGACACCTTGTGGCCTAGGATTATCCCTTTCTTAACCATGAAATGACACTTCTCCCAGTTAAGCACCAAATTAGCCTCCTCGCATCTCTGTAGTGACCTGCTAAGATTTAACAAACAATCATCAAATGTGTCGCCTACCACAGAGAAATCATCCATGAATACTTCTAAAGTGTCCTATACCATGTTCGAGAAGATGGCCATCATACACCTATGGAAAGTTGCTGGTGCATTACATAATCCAAATGGCATGCGTTTGAACGCAAAAGTACCATAAGGACATGCAAATGTGGTATTTTCCTGATCTTCTAGTGCAATTGATATCTGGCTATACCCAGAGTATCCATCTAAGAAACAATACCACCCATTACCAGCTAACCTATCAAGCATCTGATCCATGAATAACATTGGAAAGTGGTCGTTCAAGGTCTACTTATTCAGCTTCCTGTAATCCATGCATACTCATCAACCTGTGACTGGTCTTTGTTGAATCAACTCATTCTTCTCATTGGCAACCACTGTCATGCCACCCTTCTTTGGTACACACTGCACTGGGCTAACCCAATGACTATCAGAAATGGGGTACACCACCCCTACATCCAACCACTTTATGATTTCCTTTTTAACCACCTCTTGCATTGGTGGATTCAACCTCCTCAGGTGCTCTATGCTTGGGCTACAGTCCTTATCAAGTCAGATTTTATCAGTACAGATACCCAGAGGTATCCCAATGATGTCAACAATAGTCCAACCAATTGCCTTTTTGTACCTCATCAAGACTTTGACTACTGCTTGCACATGTTCATCATTTAGATCTGCAGCCAAAATGACAGGAAATATGTTATTAGTACCCAAAAATACATACCTTAGGTGGCTGGGTAATTGTTTTAGTTCAAGTACAGGTGGCTCCTCTTGCTGGAGAATTTGGACTGTTCATTAGGTCCATGTCTAACTTCTTCGGAGTGTAAGAATGTGACCCCATGCCCTGCAGAGAATTTAGAGTCTCCACATAATTATTCCTAAGGTCTTCTTCAAAATTCATTAGTACGGCTGCCAATTTTTCGACCGCAAACCTTTCCTCAATAGCATCTTCTAGCTCCTCTTCATCAATGACTTCTATCCTAGACACCACATTCATGTATTGTGGTTGTTTCATAGACCTGCATATTTTAAACTTTACTTCTTCATTGTTGAGCCTGAACTTCAGTTCTCCACTCTCAACATCAACTCAAGCTCGACTTGTGGCAAAAAATGGCCTCCCCAAAATTATGGTAACCTCAAAATCTACTTTGCAGTCCAGAATCATGAAGTCTGCCGAAAAAATAAAACTGTCCACTTTGACAAGCACATCACATAAAATACCCAGATGTCGTTTCACTGTCCTATCTACCATCGTCAACCTCATTGCAGTGAGTTTTGGAGCACCTAAGCTCAATTTTTTATAGATGGCTAGAGGCATCAGATTAATACTCGCCCCTAAATCACACAGGACTTTTGGAAACTCAAACGCTCTGATTGTTCATGGTATAGTGAACGCACCTGGATCCTCCTTTTTCTACACTAGAGATCTTGTAGCAATAGCACTACAATGATGAATATTGTCAGTAGGTTCAAAACTTACAACTCTTTTCTTTGTGATTAAGTCCTTTATGAACTTAGCATAGCTTGGCATTTGTTTCAGATCTTCTACGAGCGGGATGTTCATTGATAGCTATCTCAGCATGGTTATGAATTTTGCAAAATTCCTATCTTCAACTTTCTTCTTGAGTGTTTGGGGGAATGGAAGAGGCAGTCTCGGTATCCGCTGTAGAGGCAAGGTAGCCTCGACTTCTGCTTCTTTTACCTTAGTTGGCTTTACTTTTGATTTAGCCTTTTCTGTATCATTTACCTATTCAACTTCAACTTCCTCTTCCTCATTCTTGCATATACTCTGTTCCTGCTCATTACATGTAGATTTTGAATAATTTAGGATCTTACCATTTTTGGTAGTGATGGCCATGCATTGCCCATCCTTCTTGGGGTTCTGAGTGTCACTTGGTAGTGCACCATTCTTCTTCAGGTTTAGTGATGCTGATATTTGTCCCAACTATTGCTCTAGCTGCTTGATTGAAGTGGTGTGAGAATCAACCAGATGACTCATACTAGAGAAATCACTCTTTATGTCTTTCACACCCGCATTAGCTGATTCAACCATTTGCAGCACCTTAGCCAACATATCCTTTATTATAGACCTGCTGGAACTTCCACCTACTTGATCCCTATTACCTGGAGGCACATATACACCACTACGGTCATTCTTGTGTCCATCCCTGTTATGCCAGTTGCCCTGCTCTCTATTTCCTAATCTTTCATATTGCACATCTCTTGGGTAGCTCCGACCTTAATTCCCATAATTATAAGCTTGGGTTCTTGAGTTATAATTTTGGAAACCCCCTAGTTACTCAAATATTTGGCCTCCTCTTCTAGATCAATATCCTAATCTTCATACCTCTGAGATGTGCCGACAACATACACTTTCTCTGGACCTGACATGATGTGTTTTGTGAGCAGATCCATCTGAGTCCTCGTGTGGGCCATGTCTTGGTCCCTTTCTTCTTCTCACCTCTTCTGTTCAGCTGAAAGCGCGAATGTGAACCCAAGATCTCTGACTTCAGTATCTCTTGAGTGCCATGCTCTATTATTCTTCGAAACTTCATCCATTAGTTGCATAATTTTCGTAAATGGCTTCCTCATGAATGAACCTTCACATACTGCATCAACAACATGCTTAGTGACATAATTCAATGATCTATAAAATGTGTGTTTTAAATGTCTATCAGTAAGCTCATGGTTCGGACACTTCTTCAACTTTTGGCTGAATCTCCACCAAGTATCATGCATTGCTTCCTCTGGTAGTTGTTTGTGTGCACCTATCTCATCCTTCATCTATAATTCTTTTGATTCAGGATAGAACCTTTCCAAGAAGGCTTCTTTTAGTTCAGTCCAAGTCCTGACTGAATCATCAGGTAGTTCATTCAACCAATTGGCTGCCTCCCTAGTGAGAGACAATGGAAATAGTCTTAGCCTCATAGCAATCTAACTAACTCCAGGGATTTTCTGTGATTTGCACATCACTACAAAATTTATTAAGTGCCGGTATCATCACCAGGTATACCTCTGAACATATCCTTTAAGTTTAGTAGTTGAATCATTGTGCTAGTGATCGTAAATTTCACACCTGGAGGTAATGCAGGTATCACTATTGCTCCGATGGCTCTAGCTCAATCTAAGTATAAGTCATCCTCTTCAAACATTATCTGAGCTGGTTGTTGTGCTCGACCCCTTGGAGCTGGTGGCTATCGGTGGGGAGGAGCTATCTCTTCTACTCCTTCATATTCCTCCACCACCCTAGGTGGATCATTTACAACATTCTGTCGATCCCTTTAGCGGCTGTCTCAGCCTTAAGTCCAAGTCTCTGCCTCTGAGCCTCAAGTTCCTGTGCATTCACCATTTTCCAGATAGTTTCTCAATTTCGGATCATAAGGAACCAATTGATCTCCCTTATTTCTGGTATTTGGCATACACTAATGAACTTACCTATCAAAGACACCGACAAAGAAAAGGATGTAAAATTAGGAGATATAACTATAATATGAATAAATACTAGTAAAATATTTTTGCTTTGAAATTCCCCGGCAGCGGCGCCAAAATTTGATACGTCCAAACTTACACTTCAATGAAGAAGTATAAACAGTCGAAGTCAATTTATAGAAATCAATGTGAGTTGAGGTCGATCCACAGAGAATTTACTTAAAGAAATAATTTCAGTATCACATTTATTCAACTGTTGTTATTATTTCCTAAAGAAAGTAATTGCGAAATGTAAAGTGGGTTTGGTTGTAAGGTTCAACCAATATTGTTATAATATCCATATTAACACAATTAGCTGAGTTTTGAATTCAAGGTTGTGATGATAAATTAATGAAACCAGGGTTATGTGTACCATGACGTTACATCTAGTATTGGTTCGGGAATGAGATTCAGGTGATTTATTCTTTGCAAATTATAGGCTAGCTAGATGTATCTAACACTTCTCAGTCTTGTTAGATAACTTCTACTCAAATCCTCTCAGTCTTAGAATGTTATTAGTTTTACCCTCGCATATTTTGATGTCAAAGTTCTCTTTTATCGAACTCGAACTTTCACTCCAATTCAATAAATTAACTCAACTTTTTCCTAACTATCGACTTTCTCTCGAATAATTGATAGATACAGGCAAGTTCTAATGCAATTAGAAAGAATGAATAATGAAAGTTGAGTTATGTTCTGCAAATATGAATCACATTCTACTCGTTTTATGAATCTACACTTAGATTTCAGTCATAGTTCCAACAACCCTAGTTGTGGTGTTTAGCCACTCATGCTTTCAATTGAATAAGCAAAGAGACGTATGGAATGCATAGAGATAAATATACAAAGATTTGCAAATTCAAAGAACACTTGATGTTCAATAAACAAATCAAACTTCAAGTCTCGATTCAAAGTTAATCGATAAAAACCAAAGTAGAGAATAATAGGAAAAAAGTCTCTTGTTCCAGATATGATGAGATAAAACAAAAATTAAACCTAATTAATTCAAATAGTCTAACTAAAATGAGTCCTACTCGAAGTAGGACTGACTTGTCAGGCAGCTTCACAGACGACATGACGGTCTATCATGAGCTTCACGGTCTGTGAAGCCTGCCGTGGTCTCACACTTAGACGATATGAGACCCCTTTTCTTGAACTACTTCATGATCAGCATCATGAGTCGTCATGAGGACCACGACCCATCTAGGGCTCCGTGGTCATCACTTGGAATTTGGTTATCAACATCAAGATTTCTACACCCACTGCTTCATCACCACGAGCATTATGGTGGCCTGTCATGATGACCACGACCCGTACTAGGCTCCATGGTGTTTCCTTCGCTACATTCATTTTATGCTTCTTTTTAAACTTTTCCACGTAAATGTGAACCTGTCTAAACATTCAACAAACACATCAAATCTTACATAAATACACTCGATTCTAGTATTAATCCTTAGTTTTGAGCATCAAATGTGACAAGATTTCACGGCACATTAATACCCTCAACTTAGAATCATTACTTGTCCTCAAGTGATAAGAATAACAAAACATTTGACGCTCAAACACCCAAGATACAATACTAGCATGCAACAGCCAGCTCAACCACAATTTGTATCAAAAACCATCTATCTAACATGCAAGGATCAATGTATGACATCCCATTACTCACAGTCAACCATGCGTATGCTCGTGTACATTATCAGCCAACAAAATTTTACTATCAAATGTAATCACAGTGTCCTCACACCAAAGAATTCCCTCACACGTGATAGTTGGGACTAAGTTCTACGCTCACACTCCCAAAGAACTTCTAACACTAGAAACAAAAATACCATAGGCTTGCCCTTGTTTTCTAGACTCTATCTATCAAATAACTTGAATAGGATCACTGTAGGGCTTTCTTAGGCTTGTAACATAGGCTTGAGCTAGGGAATGGAAATTTTGGTTTTGTGAGTGACTAATACCTTGGTTCTCCAAAGTTTCATTCGCACACAACTTTATCTAAGCCATTCCCTCATTTTCATTTAAGTATATCCCAACTGCCACACCTTTTTCATTTTCTTTTCCTTTATTCTTTCCAATCTTTTTTTTAATGCACATTTCTCCTAATCAAGTGGGTATTTAGACTTTGTGCTTTAAAGCTGTGAACCTTTTTTTTTTATACTTTTCCTTACTGCTCGGGGTGTAATCACCCTCAACTTAGGCTTTTGGCATGAGTTGTGGCATTGTATCTTTGGAGACCCAAGGATATGACATCAAATGGGTAAGAACAAAATTAGTTTCAAGGCTTAAATAGGGTTCAAGTGTCATGCTTTTCATTTGGTGGTTTATGTTTGGCTTTAAGTAGGCTTAGCAAAAATGGCCTACTGATCACTTCCTATCCAGTTATTCTCAGATTCTATTAAGACTACTCAGGCAAGTTCTATTTTCTGCACCTAGTGTTAGACTACATCCAAACCTTACACGCACATGACACATGGCTAGATTTTCCAGTTTCTTAGTTAACCATTTTATGTTTCAAGCTAGAAATGGTTAACACGTGAGTATCTAGGATGTCATATAAAGAGCCTAACAATCAAACTTTCATGTTAAGGACATATTTGTTAGTATTTCAGACACACACAAGCTCAAAACTTAGAGTAACACAACTCAACACACAATAACTTCACAAATTCATCAAAACACAACACAGAGCCAACCTCCATACACTCTAACACTTAAATTAGATGCTTTGGCGTCACAAAGCATCTAATTTTTTTTTCTCAAAAAACTTAATGAACACCTCTGTAATGAGTTTGAGAACAACCACGTATACTCACACCATTTTTAAATGTATATTTCTACATTTACATGCCCTTTATTAGAAATTAACCAAAATCCTCTATTTTTCGTGTGTTTTAGCCCATGGATCTGGCACCCCGGAGCACCCAAAAATTTTTTCTCAAAAAACTTTATGAGGGCCTCTGTAATGAGTTGGGGAACCACCATATATACTCACACCTTTTTGACATCCTATTTCCACTTTTACAAGCCCTTTTTTAGGAATTATCCAAAATCCTCTCTTTTTCGTTTGTTCTTGCCCATGGATCTGGCACCTTGGATCACCCAATTGTTTTTTCTCAAAAATCTTTATGAGGACCTCTGTAATGAGTTGGGGAACCACCATGTATACTAACACCTTTTTTGAGAAATAACCCAAAATCCTCCATATTTCGTGTGTTATAGCCATGAATCTGGCGCACCGGAGCACCCAAAATATTTTTCTCAAAAAACTTTATGACGACTTCCATAATGAGTAGGGGAACCACTACGTATACTCACACCATTTTTAACGTCTATTTATGCATTTACAAACCCTTTTTTTAGGAATTACCTTAAATCCTTGATTTTTAGTGTGTTTTTAGCCCATGGATCTGGCGCCCCAGAGCACCCAAAATATTTTTCTCAAAAAACTTTATGAGGACCTCCGTAATATGTAGGGGAACCACCACAAATACTCACATATTTTTTTAACACCTATTATCGCATTTACAGACTTTTTTTTATGAATTACCCAAAATCCTCAATTTTTTGTTTGTGATAACCTATGGATCCGGTGACCTAGCGCACCCAAAATTATTTTCTCAAAAATATTTATAAGGGCCTCCGTAATGAGTTAGGGAACCACCACGCATACTCACACCATTTTCTTAACACCCGTCACACCTCGAGCCTACACCTTGGGCAGAATTGGCACTCGAGAACCATTTCTACCCCTAAGAGAACCCTTGGCCTAGCTAGACTCTCAGCAGAAGACTTTAAGTATTATTACAAGGATCAAATACACTTATAAAACAACTTAAATACTAAAAAAAATGTAAAAGGAGTCCTTCGGAAAGCAATGAGGCTCACCAACTGACTCTGAGTGCTCAACTGGATCGATGAGGCACTGGATGTTGATCATAGTTACCTATGTCTGCATCATAAAATGATGCAGGCCAAATGGCATCAGTACATTGAATGTACGAGTATGCAAGGGGAAAAATAAACATGACATAAGCTTGAAAGGAATCTAAAAAGAACACTTACCTTGGCTTTACTCATCTCATGAATACTCAACTCAAATGCAAAGTAAAACAAGAATAGAGGGTGAAGTTTATACAAAGCATTTAAAACAGTAGGTGACAACTCAATGTATTAAAGAAATACAATAACAACTTAGTTTACATAAAAAGTAATATAATACCATGGGAGTTTCTCTAACCGACAACCATCACTATGATCCTAAGTGATGATACAACGTCTCGCCTACGCTGCCAGAACTTTCCTATACCTTGCCGTGATATAGAATGCCTCAACTAAGTGGATCCACTAGTCTATGCTAAAAAGCACTAAGGAATCATCTAAAAAGTATGATCCTTTCTACCCATAAAGGCTACATGGTTTATGGAGACTTGAGTTATAATGAACTCACATCCCCATATCGGTGCTCAATACTACTCCCAAAATATACTCAGCTCATATGTTTTAAAAATAAAACCCTTTTTGTGATTTGAGATAATTACTCAAAACTAGCTCAAAGGCTCTCTTGGAAATCTGTGTTTTCTTTCTTGCTCAAATATGAAAACATTTTAACTCTTGGGAATACTTAGTACCCATATAATCTTTGAAGAAATGAACTTTACTCTTACTCTTTACTCAACTCAAAGCTTAAGTCTTAAAATAAAGTTAAAACGTTTGTAATAGACTTTTGGAAAACTCTATGAACTCCTCTTAACTTGATTCTTAACTTTCCTTGAATTGAATTATGGATTCAAGGATCATGATCTCATGTTTATGGATGATTTCATGGTTTTTAGACATACCTTAGAGTGTAGAAATGTACTACAAAACTTAGGTACATTTCTAAGGAACTAGTACGGAAAGAAGTAAGAAAAGGTGGAAGAACTGGCGTCCCTGGTGCTCTGAGAGGCGCGGGGCGCCAGCCTTAAAATTTCAGAGAATGACTTGGGGCACTCTGTTTGGCGCGGCACCCTTGAGTTCAAACTTTAGTCACTGAAGTGGGGCGCTCTGGCTGGTGCAGCGCCCCAGACCCTTGCCCAGAAAACTCTGATTTTTCTCCTTCATTTTTCATCTCTAAACCCTCTAATTTCACTTGGTTCTTTCCCCAAACAATTAGAATCAAATATATGCTCAAAATACATAAGATTCTACTCAAAATCACTCCTAATTACATGAATCAAACTCAAGAAACTTCAACAACAAGAACCCACAATATTTCAAATGAATTATCATTAAGAACTCCTAATATTTGCTTTCAAAACTACACAACTTCGCTGAATTGAATCATGATTGGTGCATGGGTGAACTAACCCAATGCTATGTGATCTCACATACCTCGTAGGGATCACCCCTTGATGAAATCCACGACCTTAGCTTCAAGAATTGACGATTCCTTGCCTTCTCTTCTCCTTTCTCCTCTTCTTTTCTCTTCTCTCAAAACCCTAACTCAACTTTCAAAAGCGTAAATTGAACAACTTCAGTTTAGACCCCTAAGTATTTACCAAAAATGAATTAATTTAATTGGGTATGGAAAAGACCAAAATACCCTTCCAAAATCCGGATTGGACTTTCCTTACCCAAACAGCCCAACTTCAAATGGGCATATCTCACTCATACAAAGTCGGAATCACACAAACTTGGCGATGTTGGAAAGATAATTCAAAGATATTTCCTATGGTATCTGGAAACACACCTAACTCATCCTGAGCTAGGAGTTATGGTCGTTTGAAGTTGACAAAAAACTCATTCTTAACTTAACTTTTGTCAAATTTTCCAGATTTTCATTATTTCCAAAAATCAATCTTTCTAATTCTAGCTCTTTATAGTTCTTTCAATTAGCGAGATGTTACAATATCTCCCCCTTAGGAATATTCATCCTTGAATGAAACTACTCTTTGTAGGTTAAGGGTGTAACATCTAACATTCAGCTCAAACACCCAACAAGCAAATCTAACACATCAAGCATATAAATTATAGAGTACTAAGAAGAGAATTAGTATCTTGATCTGGAATTTCTCCGGGCTCAAAGAGATGTGGATATCTCTTCTTCATATCCTTCTCAACTTCCCAAGTAGGTTCCTCGACAAATTGATTTCTCCAAAGAACTTTGACTGATGTTACTTCCTTCGTCCTTAACTTGTGAACTTGCCGGTCTAAAATCTGAACCGGAATCTCCTTATAAGACAAGCTATTCTTGATACCAATATCTTAAGTTGGTATGATAAGTGAAGGATCTCCCATGCACTTCTTCAACATGGAAACATGAAATACCGGATGAACCACTGCTAATTCTTGAGATAGCTCTAACTCATAAGGTACATTACCAACCCTTTTGGATATTCTGTAAGGGCAACTATACCAGAGACTAAGCTTTCCCTTCTTACCAAATCTCATAACACCCTTCATGGGTGAAACTTTTAAGTATACCCACTCATCTACTTCAAACTCTAACTCCCTTCTCCTAACAATAGTGTAGGATCTCTGACGACTCTACACTGTTTTCAACCTCTCTTGAATGACTTTCACTTTCTCCATAGCTTGATGGGCTAAGTCTGGTCCTATCAACCCAGATTCACCAAGCTCAAACCATCCAATTGGAGATCTGCATCTTCTCCCATAAAGAGTTTCATAAGGAGTCATCTGGAGGCTAGAGTGGTAACTATTGTTCTAAGCGAACTCAATGAAAGGTAGGTGATCATCCAAATTCCCCTTGAAATCAATCACACAGGCCCTCAACATATATTCTAATGTTTGAATAGTGCCCTCTGCTTGACCATTTGTCTGAGGATGAAAAGCAGTACTCAAGTTCACCTTTGAACCCAAGCCTTTCTAAAAAGACTTCCAGAACTATACGGTAAATTGAGCACCTCTATTTGATATAATCGATACTATATCCCCATGAAGTCTGACTACCTCTTATATGTATAACTTGGCATAGTCCTCTGTTGTATGGGTAGTCTTTACCAGTAAAAAGTGGACTGATTTTGTTATTCGATCCATAATCACCCAAATAGAATCATGCTACTTGTGAGACCTTGGTAAACCTATGATGAAATCATATTGATCATCTGCCACTTCCATTCTGTAAGTTCTATATTTTGAGCCATACCACCGGGCCTTTGGTGCTCTACTTTAACTTGTTGGCAATTCGGACACTTAGTAACAAACTCTACAATGCCCTTCTTCAAACTACTCCACTAATAAACTTCTCTCAAGTCTCAATATATCTTTGTGGAACCCGAATGGTAGAATATCTAGAGCTATGAGCTTCCTCCATGATTCTCTCTTGGAGTTCATCCACCCTTTGTACACACAACCTACCTTGATATCTCAATACGCCATCTCCCCCTTGTTCAAAAGCCAATACTTTTTTCTTATGAACATTTTCCTTTAATTCAAGCAAAATAAGATCTTGGTCTTGCTTCTCTTTTACTTCTGACACTAATGATGATTCAGCCCAATTCATCACCACTACTCCTCCTTCTGTGGAATCCATTAATTGAACTCCTAATTGTGCAAATATATGCACATCTCTTGCTAGCTCTTTCTTATCTTTCTCAAAATGGGCGGTACTACCCATTGACAACCTGCTCAAGGCATCAACAACAACATTAGCCTTACCTGGGTAATAAAGAATAATCAGGCCATAATCCTTGAGTAATTCTAACCACCTCATTTGCCTAAGATTAAGCTCTTTCTAACTAAACACATACTGAAGACTCTTGTGATTGGTGAACACATCCACATGAACACCATAAAGATAGTGGCGTCATATTTTCAAAGCAAACACTACTTCATCAAATTCTAGATCATGGGTTGGATAATTCTTCTCATGAACTTTCAACTGTGTGGAGGAATAAACTATAACTTTGTCATTCTGCATTTACACACAACCAAACCCAACTCTAGACGCATCAAAATATACAACAAAGCCTTCTGTACCTTCTAGTAAGGTCAATACTGGGGCAGTAGTCAACCTCTTTTTCAATTCCTGAAAGCTTTTCTCACAAGCTTCAGACCATTGAAGCTTCACTATTTTCAGAGTGAACTTGGTCAAAGGGGATGAAATAGATGAGAAAACCTTCTATAATATCTAGCCAACCCCAAGCAACTCCAAATATCAGTTGGAGATGTGGGTCTAGGCCAATTCTGTACTGTCTCTATTTTCTGAGTGTCAATTTTAATTCTATCACCGGAAACAATGTGGCCTAAGAATTCCACAGACTCAAGCCAAAACTTACAGTTAGAGAACTTGGCATATACAACTTCATATCCTTTAGAGTTTGGAGAACTATTTGAGATGGTTAGCATGATATTCCTTATTTCTTGAATAGATTAGAATGTCATCAATGAACACGATGACAAACATATCTAAATAAGGCTTGAATATTCTATTCATAAGGTCCATGAATGATGATGGTGCATTGGCCAAACCAAAAGACATAACTAGGAACTCATAATGACCATGACGGGTCCTGAATGTTGTCTATGGAATGTTACATTCCCTTACCCTCAACTGATGGCAGCCTGACCTGAGGTCTATCTTAGAGAAATAGGTAGCACCCTGAAGATGATTGAAAAGATCATCAATTCTCATAAGAGGATACTTATTCTTGATGGTAACCTTGTTCAACTGGTGGTAATATATACACATCCTAAGGGAACCATCTTTCTTTCTCACAAATAAGACTGGAGCGCCCCAAGGTGGGGCACTTGGTCGAATAAAACCTTTCTCTAGGAGATCTTTCAACTGTTCATTTAACTCTTTTAACTCTGCTGGAGCCAATCTCTATGGCGTAATAGATATAGGATGAGTATCTGGAAGAATATCTATACTGAAGTTTATCTCTCTCTCAGGAGGGACTCCAGGTAGATCATTTGGAAAGACTTCTGGAAACACTCACAACTGAAACTGACTCAATATGAGGTATCTCAACACTAGATTCATTAACTCGGACTAAGTGATAAACACAACCCTTGGAATCTAACTTTCTCGCCTTAAGGTACAAAATGAAACGACCATTAGGCACTGTTGAACTACTACTCCACTCTATATAACTAGCTCATTAGGAATTTGAAACCTAACAACTCGAGTTCTACAATCAATGAAGGCATAACATACACGAAGCCAGTCCATACCTAGAACGACATCAAAATCTACCATGTCTAACTCAACTAAATCAGCCATGATATTCTTGTGAATAATGGAAATGACACAATCACGATATACTCGCTCAGCTAGAATAGAGTCCCCCAATAGGTGTAGAAACACAAAAGGACTCACAAAGTTTCTCAGGAAGAAAATCAAATTTCATCGCAATATAAGGAGTCACAAAAGATAAACTCGCTCATGGGTCTATCAAAGCATAAACATTAAGAGTAAAGACTTTGATCATACCAGTGACAACATCTGGAGAATTCTTTTGCTCTTGATGACTCGTGATCGCATAAAGGCGGTCTGCTCCTTCTCAAGTACTAGAAGTAGCTCCTCTAGGTGCAGCACTATAAGGTGGAGCAACTGATGAAGATTGGGCTCTATTGCCCTGATTTCCATTACCTTGTCGATTCTTGAGGTACTCTTTCATGAAGTGACCCTCTTGTCCACACTTGAAACAACCTGTGGAGCCATTGCGACACTTACCTGAGTGGTTCCTACCACACTTAGCACATGAAGGAGCCCAGTTACCTCCTTGTGCCACACTACCCTGAGACTGCGCTAGTCTAGCTTTAAAGTTCTGTGAATTTTGACCATTATGCTCACCTTTGTTTCTGGGTGTAGGTGCACTAGCAGATGATGGAGCAGGTCCCTTCTGCTTATGATGGAAAGAAGACCGGTTTGCATTACTTTTTTGCTGCCCGAACTCATTCCTTGATGTCTTAGATCTCTTGTTCTTAAACTCTTCTCTATCCCTCAGCTTATCCTCCTCAACTTGTTACACATGGATCATTAGCCTTGCTATGTCCATATCCCCTATCAGCATAGCTACCTTGACTTCCTTACTTGACAGACGAGACAATCCACCAATGAATTAACTCATCCTGCTCCTCATGTCAGCAACCATCTCTGGAGCATAACGGAAAAGTTGTGTGAACTTCAGACTGTAGTCATGAATGCTCAAAGAATCCTGCTTAAGAGTGAGGAACTCTCGTACCTTAGCCTCTATTAGTTCTCGGGGAAAGAAATGACCTAAGAAGGCCTCCTCAAATATAGCCCAGCTCACAATCGGTTACGTACAAGCACGAGTTAAAAAAGACTTTTAGAGATAAACTCTATCGCACGAAGTGGGTATGAAAGAAGTGAAATTCCTAAATGTTACAGCCTCCTAATTATAGATGTGGCGCGCTTCACACCGATAACTAGGACTCTACAAACAAAACTTCATAGATTCCCTAGGACTCTTAAACTCTATGCTCTGATACCAAGTTTGTCAAACCTCGAGCCTACACCCTGGGCGGGACTGGTACTCGAGAACCATTTCTGGCCCCAAGCGAACCCTTGGCCTGGATAGACTCTTAGCGAAAGACTTTAAGCATTAATAATAGGATCCAATACTCTTATAAAACAATTGAAATACTAAAACAATGTAAAAGGAGTCCTTTGAAAAGCAATGAGGCTCACCAACTAACTCTGAGTGCTCAACTAGATCAATGAGGTAATGGATGTTGATATTGGTTACTTGTGTCTGCACCATAAAATGATGCAAGCCAAATGGCATCAGTACATTGAATGTATTGGGGAACCACCACGTACACTCACACTATTTTTAACGCTTATTTTTGCATTTACACACCCTTTTTTAAGTATTACCCAAAATCTTCGATTTTTCGTATATTATAGCCTATGGATCTAACACGCCGGAGCACCAAAAATTCTTTTCTAAATTTTTTTTATGAATGCCTCCTTAATGAGTTGGGGAACCATCATGTATACTCACACCATTTTCTTAACGTCTTTTCCCACATTTACAGGCATCTTTTACAAATTACCCAAAATCCTTAATTTTTTTGTGTGTTATAGCCCATGGATCTAACGCCCAGAGCATTCAACAAATTTTTTAGGATCTCCGTAATGAGTTGGAAAATCACTACGTATATTCACACCATTTTTAAAGTCTATTTCCACATTTACAAGCTATTTTTTAGGAATTGCCCAAAATCCTTGATTTTTTGTGTGTTTAGCCTATGGATCCAGGCCCGAAGCAACCAAATTTGTTTTCTCAACAAACTTTATGAGGCCTTCGTAATGAGTTGGGAAACCGCCACTTATACTCATACCATTTTTAATGCTTATTTCTGCATTTACACGCCCCTTTTAAGGAGTTACCCAAAATTTTCCACCACTTATACTCACACCATTTTTAATGCCTATTTTTCATCATTTACACACCCATTTTAAGGAGTTACTCAAAATTCTCAATTTTTCGTGTGTTATAAGGATCTGGCACTACGGAGAACCCAAAATTGTTTTCTCAAAAACCTTTATAACGACCTCTGAAATGAGTTGGGAAACCACCATATATACTCACTCCCTTTTTAAATGCCTATTTCCATATGTACAGGCCTTTTTTTGGGGAATTATCCAAAATTCTCAATTTTTCGTGTGTTATATCCCATAGATTTGGTGCATCGGAGTACCCAAAACTTTTTTCTCAAAAAACTTTATGAGAACCTTCTTAATGAGTTGGGGAACCACCACATATACTTACACCATTTTTAGCACCTATTTCCATATTTACAAACTTTTTTTAGGAACTACCCAAAATCCTCGATTTTTAATGCGATATAGCCCCTGGATCTGGCGCGCGGAGCACCTAATTTTTTTCTTCTCAAAAAGCATTATGAGGACCTCCATAATGAGTTGAGAAACTACCAAGTATAATCACACCATTGTTTAACACCTATTTACGCATTTACTGGCCCTTTTTAGGAATTACCTAAAATACTTAATTTTTCGTGTGCTATAGCCTATGAATCTGGCGCCCAGGAGCACCCAAATTTGTTTTGTCAAAAAACTTTACGAGGACATCCATAATGAGTTGGGGAACCACCATGTATACTCACACCATTTTTAACTCCTATTTCTGTATTTACCGGCCCTTTTTTAGGTATTACCCAAAATCCTTAATATTTCATGTGTTATAGCCCATGGATCTGGCACCCCGGAGCACCCAAAATATTTTACTCAAAAACAATTTTGAGGACCTCCGTAATGAGTTTGGGAACCATCGCGTATACTCACACAATTATTTTAATGCCTATTTCGTATTTAAAAACCCTTTTTAGGAATTACCTAAAATCCTTAATTTTTTGTGTGTTATAGCGTATGGATCTGCCACCCAGGAGCACCCAAATGTTTTTAAAAAAAATTTTATGAGGACCTTTGTAATGAGTTGGAGAACCAACACGTATACTCAAGCCATTTTTAACTCCTATTTCCACATTAACAAGCTATTTTTTAAAAATTACCCAAAATCCATGATTTTTCGTGTGTTATAGCTCATGGATCTAGCGTCCAGAGCACCTAAATTTTTTTTCTCGTAAAACTTTATGAGGATCTCCGTAATGTATTGGGGAACCACCACGTATATCACACCATTTTTAATGTCTATTTCCGCATTTACAGGCCCTTTTTTTAAGAATTACCAAAAATCCTCATTTTTTCGTATGTCATGGATCTGGCGCGTTGGAGCATTCAAAATTGTTTTCTCAAAAAATTTTATGAAGATCTCCGTAATGAGTTGGGGAACCATTACACGTATACTCACACAATTTTCTTAACGTCTTTTCCCACATTTACAAGCCTCTTTTATAAATTACCCAAAATTCTCAATTTTTTCGTGTGATATAACCCATGGATCTGGCGCCCAGAACATTCAAAAATAATTTCTCAAGAGAATTTATGAGGACCTCTGTAATGAGTTGGGGAACCACTACGTATACTCACACCATTTTTAACGCCTATTTCCACATTTACAAGCCTTTTTTTAGGAATTGCCCAAAATCCTCCATTTTTCATGTGTTATAGCCCATGGATTTGGTGATCGAAGCAACCAATTAAATTTTTTTCTCAAAAAACTTTATGAGGACCTTCGTAATGAGTTCGGCAACCACCACGTATACTCACACCATTTTTTAATGCCCATTTCCGCATTTATAGGCCCCTTTTAAGGAGTTAACCAAAATCTTTGATTTTTCGTGTGTATAGCCCAGAGACTTGGCGCCACAGAGCACCCAAAATTTGTTTCTCAAAAAAGTTTATAAGAACCTCTATAATGAGTTGGGAAACCACTACGTATACTCACACCTTTTTTTAACGCCTATTTTCTCATTTATCGATTTTTTTTTTTGAGGAATTACCCAAAATCCTTAATTTTTC
Source organism: Solanum pinnatisectum (assembly GCA_035578085.1). Taxonomy (NCBI): domain Eukaryota; kingdom Viridiplantae; phylum Streptophyta; class Magnoliopsida; order Solanales; family Solanaceae; genus Solanum; species Solanum pinnatisectum. The sequence goes on from CM069083.1 coordinate 36,941,374, forward strand.
ATGTGTTATAGCCCATGGATCTGGCACCTCAGAGTACGCAATTTTCTTTTCCCAAAAAACTTTATGAGGACATTCATAATGAGTTGGAGAACCACCACGTATACTCATAACATTCTTTAGCGCCTATTTCCGCATTTACAAACCCTTTTTTAGAAATTATCCAAAATCATTGCTTTTTCATGTGTTATAGCCCCTCGATCTGGCGCCCGGAGCACGAACAATTCTTTTCTCAAAAAATTTTATGAGGATCTCCGTAATGAATTGGGGAACTACTACGTATAATCACACCATTTTTAACGTCTATTTTCCCATTTACTAGCCCTTTTTAGGAATTACCCAAAATCCTCAATTTTTCGTGTGTTATAGCCTATGGATCTAGCGCCCAGGAGCACAATAATTTTTTTTTAAAAAAAATCTTTGTTAGGACCTTCATAATTAGTTGGGGAACCACCACGTACACTCACACCATTTTTAACGCTTATTTCCACATTTAAAGGCCCTTTTTAGGAATTACCCAAAATTCTCAATTTTTCGTGTGTTATAGCCAATGGATTTGGAGCCTCGGAGCATCCAAAATATTTTACTCAAAAAACTTTATAAGGACCTCCGTAATGAGTTTGGGAAGCACCGCGTATACCCACAATTTTTTAATGCATATTTCCACATCTACAAGTCCTTTATTAGGAATTAACCAAAATCCTCAATTTTTCGTTTGCTGCCCATGGATCTGGTGCCCCGGAACACCTAAAACTTTTTTTCTCAAAATTTTTTATGAGGATCTCCATAATGAGTTAGGAATAATCACGTGTACTTATATCATATTTTGACGCCTATTTTCGCATGTACAGACCCATTTTTAGGAATTATCCAAAATCCTCTATTTTGTGTGTGTTATAGCTAATGAATCTGTCACCCCGAAGCACCGAAAATTTATTTCTCAAAATACTTTATATGGACCTCCGTAATGAGTTACGAAAACACCACGTACACACATCATTTTTAATGCATATTTTCGCATTGACAGGCCTTTTTTTAGGAATTACCCAAAATTTTCAATTTTTCGTTTATTACAGCCCATGGATCTGGTGCCCTGGAGCACCCAAAAAAAATTTCTCAAAAAACTTTATGAGGACCTACTTAAGGAGTTGGAGAACCACCACATATGCTTACACCAGTTTTTAACGCCTATTTTCACATTTATAAACCATTTTTAGGAATTACCCAAAATCCTCGAATTTTCATTAGTAATAGTCGATTGATCTGGCGCCCCAGAGTACCCAATTTTTTTCTTTAAAAACTTTATGAGGAACTTTGTAATGAGTTGGTGAACCAACACACATATTCACATAATTTTTAACGCCTATTTCGGCATTTACACGTTCTTCTCTATAAATTACCCAAATTTTGCGATATTTCGTGTGTTATAGCCCATTGATCTGGCACCTCGGAGCACCCAAATTTTTTTCTCAAAAAAAATTATGAGGACCCTCTAATGATTTGGGGAACCAACATGTAACACATATTTCCACATTTACTGTTCATTTTTAAGAATTTCCCAAATTCCTCGATTTTTCTTGTGTTATAGCCCATCGATCTAGTTCCCTGGGGCACACAAATTGTTTTCTCAAAAAACTTTATGAGGACCTTCGTAATGAGTAGGGGAACCACCACGTATACTTACACCATTTTTAACGCTTATTTCTGCATTTACAAGCCCTTTTTAGGAATTACCCAATATGCTTGATTTTTCGTGTGTTATAATCCATGAATCTAGCACTCTGGATAACCCAAAACAATTTTCTCATAAACCTTTAAGACGACCTCCGTAATGATTTGGGGAACCATCTCGTATACTCAAACTACTTTTAATGCCTATTTTCGCATTTACATGCCCTTTTTTAGAAAATTTTTAAAATTCTTGATTTTTCGTATGCTATATCCCATTGATCTGGCACCCTAGAGCATCCAAAATTTATTCTCAAAAAACTTTATGAGGACCTCCGTAATGAGTTGGGGAACCACCACGTATACTCACACCATTTTTAACACCTATTTCAATATTGATAGGCCCTTTTTTAGGAATTATCCAAATTTCTCAATTTTTCATCTGTATAACCCATTCATCTGGTGCGCCAGAGCACCCAAATTTTCTTTATTAAAAATCTTTATCAGGACCTCTGTAATGAGTTAGGGAACCACCATGTATACTCAAACCATTTTTTAATGGTTATTTCCGCATATACATGCCTTATTTTAGTAATTACCCAAAATTCTCAATTTTTTGTACTTTATAGCCGATTGATCTGTCCCACCGGAGTCGGACCTCTGAAATGAGTTTTGGAACAACCACGTATACAAACACCAAAAATTTTCAACGCCTAATTCTGCATTTACATGATATTTTTTAGAAATTACCCAAAATCCTTAATTTTTTGTGTGTTATAGCCCATGGATCTGGCGCCCCAGAGCACCCAAAATTTCTTTTCTCATAAACTTTATGAGGATCTCCGTAATGAGTTGGGGAACCACCACGTATACTCACAATATTTTTAACACATATTTCCACATTAACTGGTCCCTTTTTTTTTTTAGAAATTACACGAATTCCTCTATTTTTTGTGTGTTATAGGTCATGGATCTAGTGCCTTGAGGCACCCACATTTTTTTCTTAAATAACTTTATGCGGACCTCCGTAATGAGTTAGGAAACCACCACGTATACTCACACCATTTTTAACGCCTATTTTCGCATTTACATGCCCTTTTGTAGGAATTATTCAAAATCCTCAATTTTTCATATGTTATAGCCCACAGATCTGACACTTCGAAGAACCCAAAAGGTTTTTCTCAAAAACTTTATGAGGATCCCCGTAATGAGTTGGGGAATCACTACATATACCCATACCATTTTTTTAAACTCTTATTTTAGCATTTACATGTCCTTTTTTAAGAATTACTCAAAATCCTCGATTATTCGTATGTTTATATCCAATGGATTTGGCGCTCCTTAGGACCTATAAATTTTTTCTCCAAAAACTTTATGAAGACCTTTTTAATGAGTTGAGGAACCACCATGTATACTCACACCATTTTTAACGCCTATTTCCACATTGACAGACCCTTTCATAGAAATTAACCAAAATCCTTGATTTTTTGAGTGTAAAGCCCAGGAATCTGATGCCCTTGAGCACCCAAAAATAATTTCTCAAAAAACTGTATGAGGACTTTCATAATGAGTTGGGAACCACTATATATACTCATACATTTTTTTAATGCCTATTTCCATATTTACAGACCCTTTCTTAGGAATTACCCAAATTCCTCATTTTTTTCGTGTGTTATAGCCAATGGTTCTGGAACCCCAGAGCACCCAATTTGTTTTTTTCAAAAAACATTATGAAGACCTCCTTAATGATTTGAGGGACCACCATGTATACTCACAGCGATTTTAACGCCTATTTATACATTTACAGGACCTTCTTTAGAAATTACCCAATATCCTTGATTTTTTCATTTGTTATAGCCAATGGATCTGGCTCCTTGGAGCACCCAATATTTTTTTCTCAAAAAAACTTTATGAGAACCTCTGTAACGAGTTGGGGAGCGACAACGTACACTCACACCATATTTAACGTCTATTTCCATATTTACAGGCTCTTTTTTAGGATTACCCAAAATCCTTGATTTTTTGTGTGTTATAGCCCATGGATGTTGCACCTCAAAGCACCCAAAACTATTTATGAGGACCTCCATAATGAGTTGGGGAACCACCACGTATACTTACTCCATTTTTAACTCCTATTTCCACATTTACATGCCTTTTTTCAGAAATTACCTTAATCCTCGATTTTTTGTGTTTTATAGACCAAAGATCTAGCGCCCTAGAGCACCCTCAAAAAAAATTTGTGAGGACCTCTATAATGAATTCAGGAACCACCACGTACACTCACACCATGTTCTAATGCCAGTTTTCGCATTTACAAGTCCTTTTTTAAAAATTACCCAAATTCCTCAAATTTTCATTTGTTATAGACCATGCATGTGGTGCCCCGGAGCACCTAAATATTTTTCTCAAAAAACTTTATGAGGACCTCTCCAATTAGTTGAGGAACCACCACGTGTACTCACACTATTTTTTTAACGCCTATTTCCATATTTACATACCATTTTTTATAAATTACCCAAAATCATCATTTTTCGCATGTTATTGCCCATGGATATGGCAACCTCGAGCACCCAAAATCTTTTTCTCAAAAACCTTTATGAGGATCTCCGTAATAAGTTGGGGAACCTCCATACATATTCACACCATTTTTTAATGTCTATTTCCTGATTTACATGCCCTATTTTAGGAATTATCCAAAATCCTTGAATCTGGCTCCCCAGAGCACCCAAAAAAATTTCTCAAAAAACCTTAAGAAAACCTTCGTAATAAGTTGGAGAACCACCACGTATACTCACACCATCCTTTAACGTCTATTTCCGCATTAACATGCCATTTTTCAAAATTACCAAAATCCTCATTTTTTTCATTTGTTATAGCCCATGGATCTGGCTCCCCGGAGCACCCCTAAGCACCCAAATTATTTTTTTCTAAAAGCTTTATGAGGACCTTTGTAATGATTTGGGGAACAACCACGTATACTTACACCATTTTTTAACGAATATTTTCACATTTAAAGACCCTTTTTTAGGAATTATCCAAAATCATCGATTTTTCATGTGTTATAGCCCATTGATGACGCCCAGAGCACCCAAAAGAATTTTCTCAAAAAACTTTTGGAGGACCTCTGTAATGAATTGGAGAAACACCACGTATACTCACACCATTTGTTTAACGCCTATTTCCGCATTTACATACTCATTTTTAGGAATTACTCAAAATCCTCAATATTTCGTATGTTATTGCCCATGGATCTGGCACCCTGGATCAGCCAAAATTTATTTCTGAAAAAACTTTATGATGACCTCCGTAATGAGCTGGAAAATCAGCACGTATACTTACACCATTTTTTTCACGCCTATTTCCATATTTATATGCTCATTTATAGGATAACCCAAAATCCTTGATTTTTTGTGTGTTATATAACCCATGGATTTGACATCTCGAAGCACCCAAATTATTTTTTCAAATAACTTTATGAGGACCTCCGTAATGAGTTGGGGAACCACCGCAATACTCACACCATTTTTAATGCCTATTTTCGCATTTACGGTCCCTTTTTAGTAATTACCCAAATTCCTTAATTTTTTTCATGTGTTATAGCCTATGGATATGACACTCCAGAGCACCCAAAGTTTTTTCTCAAAAAAAATTATGAGGACCTCCATAATGAGTTGGGGAACCACCAAGTATACTCACACTATTTTTAAAGCCTATTTTTGCATTTACAGTTCTTTTTTTTAGAAATTACTTAGATGATAGATTTTTTTGTGTTTTATTGCCAATGGATGTGGTGCCTCGGAGCACCCAAAATTTTTCTCTCAAAAAATTTTATAAGGACTTCTGTAATGAGTTGGGGAACCATCGAGTATACCCACACCATTTTTAGATGCTTATTTTAGCATTTACATGCCTTTTACTAGGAATTATTATAAATCCTCAATATTTTATGTATTATAGCTCATGGATCTGGTACCCCGTAACACAATTTCTTTTCTCAAAAAATTTTATTAGAACTTCTGTAATGAGTTGGGGAACCACCATGAATACTCACATCATTTTTTTAATGCCTATTTCCGCATTTACATGGCCTTTTTTCAGGAATTATCCAAAATCCTCTATTTTCATGTGTTATAGCCCATGGATCTGGCACCCAAAGCACCATAAAACATTTTCTCAAAAAACTTTATGAGGACCTCCGTAATGAGTTGGGAAACCACCATGTATAATCGCACCATTTTTAACGCCTATTTCTGCATTTATAGGCCCTTTTATAGGAATTACCCAAAGTCCTCGATTTTTTATGTAGCCCATGGATCAAGCGCCCCTGAGCACGAAAAATTATTTTATCTAAAACTTTATAAGGACCTCCGTAATGAGTTAGAGTACAACCACATATACTCACGCCATTCTTAATGTCTATTTTCGCATTTATAAACACTTTTTTTAGGAATGACCCAAATTCCTCAATTTTTCGTGTGTTTTAGACCATGGATCTAGCACCTCAAAGCACCTAAAATAATTTCTCAAAAAACTTTATGAGGACCTTCGTAATGAGTTGGGAAACCACCGCATATACTCTTACAATTTTTAACGCTTATTTCCGCATATACAATTCAATTTTTAAGAATTATCCAAAATCCTCAATTTTTCATGTGTTATCTGGTAGTTTGGAGCACCCAATTGTTTTTCTCAAAAGCCTTTATGAGGACCTCCTTAATCAGTAGGGGAACCACCACGTGTACTCACATAATTTTTTACGCATATTTTTGCATTTACATGCCAATTTTACGAATTACTCAAAATCATCAATTTTTTGTTTGTTAGCATATGGATCTAGCGCCCCGAAGCACCCAAAACTTTTTTCTCAAAAAACTTTATGAGGACCTCTGTAATGAGTAGGGGAACCACAAGTATACTCACACCATTTTTAACGCATATTTCTGCATTTACAGGCCCCTTTTTTAGGAACTCCCCAAAAACCTCAATTTTTCGTTTGTTAAAGCTCATAGATTTGGAGCCCAGAGGCACCCAATTTGTTTTTGTCAAAAAATTTATGAGGACCTCCGTAATGAGTTGGGAACCACCACGTATACGCATACCATTTTTAATGCCTATTTTTGCATTTACTGACCCTTTTTTAGGAATTATCCAAAATCATCGATATTTCATGTGTTTAAGCCCATGGATTTGGCGCCCCGGATCACCCAAAAAAAATTTCTAAAAAAAGTTTATGAGGACATCTGTATTGAGTTGGGAAACCACAACGTACACTGACACCACTTTTTAACGCCTATTTCCACATTTACAGACCCTTTTTTAGGAATGACCCTAAATCCTCAATTTTTTGTATGTTATAGCCCATGGATCTAGAACCCCTGAGCACCTAATTTTTTTTCTCAAAAAGTATTATGAGGACCTCCATAATGAGTTGGAAACCACCACATTTACTTATACCATTTTTTTAATGCCTATTTCAACATTTATAGGCCATGAGCTATAACACACGAAAAATCAAGAAATTTTGGTAATTCCTAAAAAAGGGCCTCTAAATGGGGAAATAGGCGTTAAAATGGTGTGAGTATACGTGGTGGTTCCCCAACTCATTATGGAGGTCCTCATAATGGTTTTTGAGATAAAAACATTGGGTGCTCTAGGGCTCCATATCCATGGGCTATAACACACAAAAAATTGAGGAATTCAGATAATTCCTAAAAATCGGCCTGTAAATGCGAAAATAGACGTTAAAAAATTGTGTGAGTACGTGGTCGTTCCCCACCTCATTACGAAGGTCCTCGTAATGTTTTTTGAAAAAATATTTTTGGGTGCAACAGGGCACCAGATCCATGGGTTATATAACACACGAAAAATTGAGAATTTTGGATAATTCCTAGAAAAGGGCTTGTACATGAGGAAATAGGCATTAAAAGAATGGTGGAGTATATGTGGTGGTTCCCCAACTCATTAAAGAGATCCTCATAAGGTTTTTGAGAAAAAAATTTGGGTGCTCCGGGGTGCCAAATCCATGGGCTATAACACATGCAAAATTGAGCAATTTTGGTAATTCCAAGAAAAGGGCCTGTAAATGCGAAAATATGTGTTAAAATAATGGTCTGAGTATATACGTGGTGATTCCCCAACTCATTACACAGGTACTCATAAATATTTTGTAGAAATTTTTTTTGGGTGTTACGGGGTGCCAGATCCATAGCCAATAACGCATGAAAAATCGAGGAATTTGGGTAATTCTTAAAAATGGGCCTATAAATGCGAAAATAGGCGTTAAAAAATGGTGTGAGTATACATGGTGGTTCCTTAACTCATTACGGAGGTCCTCATAATGTTTTTTGAGAAAAAGTTTTTGGTTACAACGGGGCACCAGATCCATGGGTTATAACACACAAAAAAATTTAGGATTTTGATTAAATCCTAAAAGAGAGCCTGTAAATGTGGAAATAGGCATTAAAAAAATGGTGTGAGTATACGTTGTGGTTCCCAAACTCATTACAGAGGTCCTCATAAGTTTTTTGAGAAAAACACTTTGGGTGCTTTGGGGTGCCAGATCCATTAGCTATAACACATGAAAAATCAAGGATTTTGGGTGATTCCTTAAAAAGGGTATGTAAATACGAAAATAGGTGTCAAAAATTGTGTAAGTATACATTGTGGTTCTCCAACTCATTTAGTAGATATACATAAAGTTTTTTGAGAAAAACAAATTTGGGCGCTCCGGGCGCCAGATCCATGGGCTATAGCATACGAATAATCGAGGAATTCGACTAATTCCTAATAAAGGGCCTTCAAATTAGGAAATAGGCGTTCAAATGGTGTAAGTATACTTGGTGGTTCCCCTACTTATTACGGAGGTCCTCATAAAGTTTTTTCAGAAAAACTTTTGGTGTTCCGAGGTGCTAGATCCATGGGTTATAACACACGAAAAATTAAGGATTTTGGGTAATTCCTAAAAGAGGGCCTGTAAATGTAGAAATAGGCATTAAAAAATTATGTGAGTATATGTGTTGGTTCTCTAACTCATTACGAAGATCCTCATAAAATTTTTTGAGAAAATTTTTTTGGGTCCTCTAGGGCACCAGATCCATGTGCTATTACAAACGAAAAATCAAGGATTTTGGATAATTAGTAAAAAAGGGCTTGTAAATGCAGAAATACACATTTAAACTGGTGTGAGTATACGTGGTGGTTCCCTCATTCATTACATATGTCATCATAAAGTTTTTTGAGAAAAAAACTTGGGTGCTTTGGGGTGCTAGATCCATGGGCTGACACACACGAAAAATTGAGGAATTTTGGAAATTCCTAAAAAGTGGGCCTTGTAAATGCGGAAATAAGCTTTAAAAATGGTGTGAGTATATGTGGTGTTCCCTCACTAATTAAGGAGGTCCTCATAAAATTTTTTGATAAAAATAATTTGGTGCTCTAGGGCGCCACATCCATGGGCTATTGCACACGAATAATCAAGGAATTTGGGTAATTCCTAAAAAAGGGCCTATAAATACCAAAATGGGCGTTAAAAATGGTGTGATTATACATGGTTGTTCCCCAACTCATTACGGAGGTCCTCATAAAGTTTTTTGACAAAAACATATTGGGTGCTCCTGGGTGCCATATCTATTGACTATATAACACACAAAAATTTGAGATTTTTGGTTAATTTCTAAGAAAGTGTCTTTAAATGCGGAAATAGGTGTTAAAATGGTGTGAGTATACGTGCTGGTTCTCAAACTCATTACGGAGGTCCTCAAAAAAATTTGAGAAAAAAACATTGGGTACTCCGGGGTGCCAAATCCTTGGACTATAAGACACAAAAAATCGAGGATTTAGGGTATTTCCTAAAAAAAGGGCCTCTAAATGCAGAAATAAGTGTTAAAAATAGTGTGACTATATGTGGTGGTTCCCCAACTCATTACGGATGTCCTCATAAAATTTTTTGAGAAACAAAATTTGGTGCTCTGGGCCGCAAGATCCATGGGCTATATAAAACACACAAAAAATTGAGAAATTTGTGTAATTTCAAAAAAATGCTTGTAAATGCAGAAATAAGCATTAAAAATATCTGAGTATATGTGGTGATTCCCCAACTTATTACGTAGGTCCTCATAAAGTTTTTTGAGAAAAAATTTTGGGTGCTCCGGGGTGCCAGATCCATGGTTCATAACATGTGAAAAATCGAGAATTTTGTTAATTCCTAAAAAACGTCTTGTAAATGCGGAAATAAGCGTTAAAAATTGTGTGAGTATATATGGTGGTTCCCCAATTCATTACAGAGGTCCTCATAAATTTTTTTGAGACAATAATTTTCTATGCTCCGGAGTGCCAGAGCCATGGGCTATAACACATGAAAAATTAAGGATTTTGGAAACTAACTTTATTTCCTTAAGGTACGAAATAAAACGACCCTTAGGTACTGCTAAACTACTCTTCCACTCTATAACTAGCTCATTAGGAAATTGGAACTTGACAACTCGAGTTCCACAATCAACTGAGGCATAACAGGCATAAAGCCAGTCCATACCAAGAATGACATCAAAATCTATCATGTCTAACTCAACTAAATCAGCCATGGTGCTCTTGTGATTGACGGAAATGGTACAATCATGATAGATTCTCTCTGCTAGAATAGACTCGCCAACAGGTGTAGAAACATTGAATGGATCAATAAGTTTCTCAAGAAGGACATCAAAATTTATCGCAACATAAGGAGTCACAAAAGATAAACTCACTCCTGGATCTAGCAAAGCATAAACATCAAAGTTAAAGACGTGGATCATACCATTGACAACATCTGGCGAATCCTATTGCTCTTATTGACTAGTGATAGCATAAAGACGGTTTCCTCCTCAGCCAGCCCCTGAAGTAGCTCATCTAGATGCAGCTCTGTCTGGTGGAGCAACTGAAGAAGACTGGGCTCTATTGCCCCCATTAGCATTACCCTGCTTGTTCTTAGGACGCTCTCTCATAAAATGACCATTCTGGCCACACTTGAAGCAACCAATAGAGCCATCATAACACATCCCTAAGTGGCTCCTACCACACTTAGCACATGTAGGAAGCTTACTACCCCCTTGTGCCATACTACCTTGAGAATGGGCAGTTCTAGCTCTGAAACCCTGTGAATTCTGACAATTGTACTCACCTTCATTCCTTTGTGCAGGTGCATTAGCAGATGATGGAGCATGTCCCTTTTGTTTATGTTGGAAAGATGACCGAGTTGCATTACTCTTCTATTGTCCTGACTCATTCCATGTCTTAGCTCTCTTGTTTCAAAATTCTTCCCTATTTTTCAACTTCTCTTCCTCAACCTATTGAACATGGATCATTAACATTGTTATGTCCATATCCCCTATCAGCATAGCTGCCCTGCCTTTCTTACTTGACAGACAAGACAACCCAGCAACAAACAAACTCATTCTGCTCCTCATGTGAGCAACTATCTCCGGAGCATAGCGGGAAAGTTGTGTGAACTTCAGACTGTATTCATGAACAGTCAAAGAATCTTATTTAAGAGTGAGGAACTCTTGTAGTTTGCTTCTCTCAGTTCTCGGGGAAAGAAACACCCTAAGAAGACCTCCTCAAACAAAGCCCAAGTGACCAGTGGTGCACCCTCAGCTCTATTCTTCTTCCATTGATCAAACCATATTATAGCTACAATCTTCATTTGGTATGGAGCTAGTTCCACCCATTCAGCATCAGCAACATGCATAGTCTCAAAAACCTTTAGAAGCTCTTCAAGAAAGTTTTCTGGATCCTCAGTAACACTTGAACTAGTGAAGCTTGGAGGATTCATCCTTAAGAACTCACGGATCCTTGAAGTATCAGCTACTTCATGTCGATTCTCTCTCTGTCTAACTTGATTCGCCACAGATTGAATTAACATCCGAATAACTTCACAGAGTTCAACATTGGTGACCTTTCCTTGGGGTTGGACTTTACGTGCATTAGGTACCCCTTGTTCCTCAACATTCCTCTTAGCAGGACGACCTCTGATAGCTCTTCATGAAGGCATGATCTGAACGACACGCGCAAGCACGAATTAGAAGACATTTTTATAGAGATACACTTTATTGCATGAAATGAGTATGAAAAAAGTGAGATAGTTCCTAAGTGTCGCAGCCTCCTAATTATAGATGTGGTGCGCTTCACACCGATAACTAGGACTCTACAGACATGGCTTTATAGACTCCCTAGGACTCTTGAACTCTATGCTCTGATACCAAGTTTGTCACTTTATCTCGAGCGTACACCCTGAGCGGGACTAGCACTCGAGAACCATTGCTAGTCCCAAAAGAACCCTTGGCCTGGCTTAACTCTTAGTGGAAGACTTACTAATGATAAAATACTTTAAAAGGTAAACTAAACTGCTCAATAGATAACTTAGAATGTATTAAATAACATTCAACTTAGCCAAAGTGGCAACTAAAGATTCAACATAAGCCAATAAGAAGATAGTGACAAATGAACTAACTAATTGTCTATGAAGCCTCTAATAACTGAGATGGATGTTGAGACAAGACCCACGATATTCTAATGAACTAAAATACTAAAAAACAATAAAAGGGGATCCTCTGGAAGCAAAGAGTCTCACCAACAAACTCTGAAGCTCAACTAGAATCAACGATGCGCTGGATGTTGATCCTTGTTACCTGTATCTACATCATAACAACGATGCAGGGAAAATGGCATCAGTACATTGAATGTATGAGCATGCGAGGGGAATTCTAAACAAGACATAAGCTTGAAAAGGGAACTAAAAGAACAAATCTAGTCTCAACTCTACTCAACTGAACTAAATTCATTTCAATATAAAGTAGTAATATAAATGCAATATAAAGAAAAGCTTTTAAAACATAGATGACAACTCTGTGTATTTAGAAATACAATAGTAACTCTGTGTGTATGCAAAAATACAATATAAACTCTGGATGTATATAAAAATACAAGTAACTCTGTGTATATAATAATACAAAATACTTATGTGGGAGTTTCTCTAATCAACAACCATCACTTAAGAGGTATGTGTTTGCCTCACGCTGCCAGGGCCGTACTATACCTTGCCGAGGGTATAGAACCTGACTACTAAGTGGATCCACTAGTCTATGCGGAGATGCATTTAAATATTTGATCACGAAATAAATTTTGAGATAGAAGGGTCCGTGACAGCTCCGCATGCAGAGAGAAAATTTACTATCCTGAGGAACAGGTCTGCCCGCGACGCGGACTTGGTACCCAGATTCGCCCGACTTTTTCCTCCTTCGTTTTCCAACCCCAATGTGCCTAAACTCGATTATTTTTCTCAAATTCTCTTTAGATTTAGATACCCGGTATGTATACACAAGAATCTAAAACTCCTCAATCTCAACCCAAATTCAAAAACAAAAGCAATTCAAGAACACACATCAAGAACATTCAAATTTTCAATCTTTTAAGGAAGACTTCACGCTTAAATAAACATGTTTGGCACGTGGGTGATAGAACCCAACGTTATGAAAGTCTCACATACCTCGTAGGATCAAATCCTTGATGAAATCCACAATCAATTCCTCACGAAGACGACAAATCTTGACTTTCCTCTTCTCTTCTCTTCTCTCTTGAGTTCTTCTCTCTAAAACCCTAGCGTGAAATCTTTGAGTGCGTAAACTGATCCAATTCAGTTGAGACCCCTAAGTAATTACCAAAAATGAAATAATTTAATTGGGTAGCAAAAAGACCATAGTACCCTTCAAAAATCCGGTTTTGACTTTCCTTATCTAGACGGCACAACTTCAAATGGGCATATCTCCCTCATACAAACTCAAAACAGAGCAAACTCGGTGGCGTTAGAAATATAATTCAAAGATCTTTCCTACGATATCTTGTAGAACACCTAAATCATCCTGAGATAGGAGTTATGATCGTTTGAAGTTGACCCAAAATGCATACTTAGCTTAACTTTGTCAAACTTTCCAAATTTAATTATTTCCAAAAACCATTTTTTTTTCTAATTCCAAGTCTTTTTAGTAGTGGGGTATTACACTATAACACAAAAAAAATCAAGGATTTTGGATAATACCTAAAAGAGGGCCTGTAAATGCGAAAATAGGCGTTAACAATGGTGTGAGTATACATGGTGGTTCCCCATCTCATTATGGAGGTCCTCATAATGTTTTTTAAAAAAACAAATTAGGTACTCTGGGGCGCCATATCCGTGGGCTATATCACACGAAAAATCGAGGAATTTGGGTAGTTCCTAAAAAAAGGAATGTAAATGCGGAAATGGGCGTAAAAAAGATGTGAGTATACGTGGTAGTTCCACAACTCATTGTGGAGGTCCTCATAAAGGTTTTTGAGAAAAAAATTTAGGTGCTCCGGGGTGGCAGATCCATGCGCTATAACACACGAAAAATCAAGGATTTTGGGTAATTCCTAAAAAGAGACTGTAAATGCGGAAATAGGCCTTAAAAATGGTGTGTGTGTATACGTGATGGTTGCCAAAGTCATTATGGAGGTCCTCATAAATTTTTTTGAGAAAAAAAATTGGTGCTCCAAGGCACCAGATTTATGGGTTATAACACACGAAAAATCGAGAAATTCAGGTAATTCCTAAAATAAATGGCTTGTAAATGCGGAAATAGGCGTTAAAAATGGTGTGAGTATACGTGGTGGTTCCCCAACTCATTACAGAGGTCTTCATAAAGTTTTTTGAGAAAAAGAAATTGGGTGCTTTGGGTTGCCAGATCCATGGGCCACATAACACATGAAAATCGAGGATTTTAGGTAATTTTCTAAAAAAGAAAAAAGAGGCGTGTAAATGCAAAAATCGGCATTAAAAAAATTGTGTGAGTATATGTGGTGGTTACCCAACTCATTATAGAAGTCCTTGTAAAGTTTTTTGAGAAAAAAAATTGGTGCTCCGGGGCGCCAGATCAATGGGCTATTATTAACACACGAAAAATTGAGGATTTAGGGTAATTTCTAAAAATGACCTGTAAATGCAGCAATAGGAATTAAAAAAATGGTGTGAGTATACGTGGTGGTTCCCCAACTCGTTACGGAGGTCATCAAAAATTCTTTTGAGAAAAAAAAATTGGGTGCTCCTGGATGCTAGATCCATGGGCAATATATATTTCCTTGCTCGGTTAATAGACAAGATGAAAACGTAATGCTCTGTAATCTATTCAATCTTTCCTCGCTCAATAATGTTATTAGGCTATCAATTACTGTAGACGATTAGAGGTTGGGAGACCGTGATTTGATAATCGATTAATGATATTAAATGAGATAATTTGCATCAATCTATAGAAGGCTGCCCTGGAATTCCCCAAGTCATTGTTTGAAATCCAATTGAAATTGAATCGTAGTAGTTTACCTCAATATTTATGCATTCAAAACCATATATCATTAATAACACTTGCTCTGAATTTTAATTGTTGGAAGAATTGAATACAGTATAATCTTAAGTCCCTGTGGGTACAATACCCGATTCTTAAAAAGAGTTACTTTAATACTTGTATGACCTCGTACACTTGCATGTGCGATTGGGCAGAACACGTATAATCTTCTAAACACATTGTTGTCACCCATTATTTGCCGTTTTCGCTTCTCCAAGTTTCAATATCTTTTATTATTCCATTTAGACTGACTTCTGCACCATATTACGCATGGACCCATGCAGCAATTCACCAAGGAGGACCTAAAAACCAAATCATAAGAAAACATTGAGAGTTCAGTAAAAAGTGCAATCAATATATCTGTTGAATTATCTGGACTTTAGTTGCATACCCCATTTAAGCCTCGAGGCCACCCATCCCTCCCCCTCGAGCCACGAGGCATCGTGCCTCGATGCCCCCAATCCCCCCCTCCCCCGAGCATTGAGGCGTCGTGCCTTGAGACCCCCCACCCCTGAGGCGTCGTGCCTCGAGGCCCTCCGCCTCACCCATGAGGCTCGAGGAGCTGTGCATCGAGGACCCCCACACCACCCCCAAGCCCCGATGCATCATGCCTCTAGGCCCCCACCCCCGATCCCCGAGGCGCCGTGCCTCGAGGCCCTCCCACCCCCTGATCCTTGAGGCATCGTGCCTCAAGGCCCCCCACCCCCGAGCCTTGAGGAGTCGTTCATCGAGGTCCCCCACCCCCGAGCCTTGAGGCACCGTACCACGAGTCCCCCCATCCCCCTGAGCCCCAAGGCATCATGCCTCGAGGCCCCCCACCACCTGAGCCCTGAGGAGTCGTGCCTCGAGGCCCCGCGAGCCCCGAGGCACCGTGCCTCGAGGCCCCCAACCTCCCGAGCCCCGAGATGTCATGCCTCGAGGCCCCCCACCCCTGAGCCCTGAGGTGCCATGCCTTGAGGCCCCCTACCCCCTGAGCCCCAAGGTGCTGGGCCTTGAGGCCTCCATCCCCATGATCCCCGGGGTGCCGTGCCTCGAGGCGTCTTGCCTCGAGGCCCCTAAAACCCCTAGCCCTGAGGCTGCCCACCCCTTTCCCCCGAGGCGCCTTGCCTCAAGGCCACCCACCCCCTTTCCCCAAGGCGCCTTGCCTCGAGGCCTCTCAGCCCCTTGCCCCAAGGCGCCTCGAGGCTAGGGGTGGGGGGCCTCAGGGAAAGCTGCCTCAGGGTTTAGGGGGTGGGGGGCCTCGAGGCACGGTGCCTCGAGGCTTGGGCGGATGGGGGGCCTTGAGGCATAGCGCCTCGGGGATATAACTTAATATATAAAATATAAAATAATAATAATAATATATAAGAATAAAATTCTGGAATAAAACTTAACCAAACGTATGAGATATGCTAATTAATTAATAAAGGATATACTAGTAAATATGTATATATAAGAGGGATACTTTAGTCTTTCAAAAAAGTATTTGGTTAAGGGGAGAAGGCGAAAAATGAAATCGATAAAGATACAAAATTCCAATGGTTGTCGGTTAGAAGAGCAAAGGGAGATAGCTGAGGAGGCAGTTCAATTTTATCAAAATCAGCTCTTGTAAGATAGGGATTCTTCAGATTTTTCTCTATTATCGCATATTTCTGAGTTGCTTACTGAAGATGATAACGCAATATTGGGGGCTATTCCAGAAAACATGGAGGTGAAAAATGTTGTATTCAAACTTAATGGGGATAGCTCTTGTGGACTAGATGGTCTATCAGGTAGATTTATTCAATCATGCTGGGACATTGTTGGACCAGAAATTATCAGAATGGTTAATGATTTTTTCGCTGGTAACTCTCATCCTAAATATATTACTCATACTAATCTGGTCCTGATTCCTGATAAGTCTGATGTGCAAACCTTCTCAGATAGGAGACCAATCAATTTGAGTAATTTTGTGAACAAGATCCTTTCCAGAATTCTGCATGATAGATTGGTAGATTTTTTGCCACAACTTATTTCTTCTAAACAATCTGGTTTTTCAAAGGGAGGATTATTATTGAAAATGTTCTCCTAGATCAGGAGTTGGTAATAGATATTAGTAAGAGAGGAAAACCTGCCAATGTGGTCATAAAGTTAGATATGGTCAAAGCTTATGACCTTGTTCTTTCTGATAAAGGTTCTTAGGAAGTTGGGGTTTTCTAACATATTTGTTGACTTAATTTGGAGATTAATCTCTAACAATTACTACTCAGTGCTTATAAACGGCCAATCTTATGGCTCTTTCCATTCTACCAGGGGTGTGAAGCAAGGAGACCCATTATCCCCTGCTTTATTCATTATCTCAGCTGAAATCCTGACTAGAGCTCTTAACAATCTTTTTGAAGATAATCTGTATGTAGGATTTGGGATGTCTAAATGGAGTGCTAATCTGAATCATCTTTCATATGCGGATGATACCATTATTTTTTCTTCTACTGATATGTATTCTCTTGAAAAGATCATGAAGATATTGCAGGAATATGAGAAACAGTCTGGGCAAAAAGTTATTAAGAAGAAGAGTTTCAACTATCTTCATCAGAATACAACAAGGAATATCTTCTCTCAAGTAGGGCAGTGTATTGGAATGAAAAGAGGATCTTTCCCTATGATGTATTTAGGATGTCCAATCACCCATAAAAATAAAAAGAAAGAATATTATGCTAATATGATTGTACGAAGAGAACCATCTTTCTTTCTAACAAACAAAATTGGAGCACCACATGGAGAGATACTCGGTCAGATAAAACCTTTATCCAACAGATCTTTCAATTGTTCTTTCAAATCCTTTAGTTCTACCGGAGCCATTCGAAAAGGAGGAATTGAAATAGGGTGCGTATTTGGGAGGAGGTAAATACCGAAGTCTATTTTCCTTTTGGGAGAAATACCTAGTAAATCATCTGGGAACACTTCTGGAAACTCATTAACAACGGGGACAGACTCAAGAGAAGGGATTTTGGAATCCACATTCCTCGCCCTAACTAGATGGTATATACAACACTTAGCAATCATCTTTCTAGCTTTAAGACAAGAGACAAACTGACCCTTAGGCATAGAATTTCCCCCTTTCCATTCTAGAGAAGCCTCATTCGGGAACTGGAACTTGACTACACGAAATCTACAATCAATAGAAGCATAACATGAGTGCAACCAATCCATCCCAAGGATAACATCAAAATCTAGCATATCAAGCTCTACCAAGTCAACAAAAGTAACTCTATGAGACAAGGAGATGGGACACTTTCTATAGACCCTCTTAGCCATAATAGAATCACCAACAAGAGTAGAGACAAAAAGGAGATCTAACAACACATTCGGAAGAACATCAAACCTCATAGTCATATATGGCGTCACAAAAGACAAGGTAGCACCGGGATCATGTAAAGCATAAATATCAAGTTGGAAGACTTTCAACATACCGGTAACCACATTGGGACAACCTTCTAGCTTACTGCTATTCTGAAGTGCATAGAATCAATTTTGCTTAGGAACTTTGGAACCCAAACCGCTAGGAGGAGCTTGATTGCCCTCTCTTCCCTTAGCTGTAAGCATTGGGAAATCTCTCATCTTATGACCACTCTTACCACAACTGAAGCAATCATCTGTGCCGGCTAAGCACTTGCCCTCATGCTTCTTTCTACACCTAGCGCAAGTAAACATAGGCAATGAAGATCCACTACCATTCTCTCCTTGAGGCTTATGGTTAGACACCCTCTGTTTATTGAACCTAGGAGGATCATTGGAGGAACCTTGACCGGAAAACCTCTATCGAAATCTAGAACGACCATGTCCATCTAGAGCTGTCAAAATGGGTTGGCCCAACCCAACCCTAACGGGCTAGAGTAAAATGGGTTAGGATGGACTGACCCCTTTTAGTTAAAGGGCCTATAAAATAGCAGCCCAACCCAGCCCTAAGTGGGCCACGGTTTAGGACGGGTTGGCCCTTCAACCAAAAAAAAGACAACATTTCCCTCTTTGAAAGAGTACGAACGTTGATGTTTGATAAATATGTCATCAATACATACAAAAATTCATTCATTAATTACACATACTTCAGTAAATATTTACAAAACAAAAACATAATAGCCAAGATACAACATTAATAAGATTCATCCGAGCAAAAAACATTACATGATTACTATTTTCATAAACAAGAAAATAAAGGAGAAGTGAAAAATAAGGCATAAAAACAAAAGTAAAGAGGTCAAATATTCATAGTTATAATAGAGTAATGGACTTGGGCTAATAAAAAAATTTAGTGGGCTAATGGCCCTAAAATGTAAACGATATGTAAAGAAGTTAGTCTTCATTTTATATTGATATTTTAAAAATATTTATTGACAAAATCTTAACAAATAAAACACTACTTAAAATATATATAATAAATATTTTAAAAATTCACAGCCCACGGGCTGGACTCTGAGGCTTGCGGATGAGCCTACGAGGCCAGCGATCCAAATGAGGCTGGGCTAAAAAGCCTCGTTCCTAAATGGGCTGAAAAATTAAGCCCGGCCCCATTTAATTCAAGGGTTGAGTTTGGTTGGGCCTAGCAGGCCAAGCCCATTTTTGACAGCTCTATGTTCATCGGACCTGGCATGAGGGAAATTACCATCACCGGCTTTCACCCTCTTTGTCTCCCTAGTCTTTTCCTTAAATTTCTCCTCTTCGATCTGTTGAGCATGAACCATGAGATGAGAAAGTCCATGTCATTAATGAGCATGGTGGTACGACATTCTTTAACCACCATTTCAGACACACCCGAATTGAACTTACTCATCCTTGCCCCAGGATCGACAACCATTATTGGGGGATACCTAGACAATTGTGTGAACTCCAAAGCATATTCCCTCACACTCATACTTCCTTGACGAAGGCTAATGAACTCAAGCACCTTTGTTTCCCTCATCTCAAGGGGAAAGAACCTATCAAGGAAAGCAACCTTAAACTTCTCCCAATCAAGAGGATCTGCATCTGCCTTTAATCAATGCATGAGCTATAAATATGTTTCGTAGGTGAGTCCAAGATTTAAGGAGATTTTGAGGTCAAAAGTTGAGGACCACGGTTGGGACCCACAACCCGCAATTGGACCATGGCCCGTGGGTGGGTCCCGTCGTTGAGGGTCCAAAAACTTTAGTCTCTGATTCAAATGACGCCCTAACAGGACAGTCCGTGGTCTGACCAACGAACCGTCGGTCTG
The DNA here is from genome assembly GCA_035578085.1 of Solanum pinnatisectum. Lineage (NCBI taxonomy): Eukaryota > Viridiplantae > Streptophyta > Magnoliopsida > Solanales > Solanaceae > Solanum > Solanum pinnatisectum. The sequence continues at coordinate 36,961,630 of CM069083.1, forward strand.
GCAGTTGTTTGGGTTGGCAGTTATATTTTTAGGGACTTTTGTGTCTTTTTCTAATTATTCTAGCCTAATACTATGTCATTTTATCCTTCACCAAAACCCCTATATAAGTGTTTTTAACCCCAAAATTCCTCAATTGAAATCATTATCTCAAATTTAAAAAGAAGAACAAGTCTTCCTCTCAAATATTTCTCTCTCTAGAAAGCTTGAAGAAGAAGGGTCCAACCTAGGATTTCAAGTCAAGTCTCTAATTCCACCATTGAACTTAAGAAAGTGGCATTGAGGTATGATATTTTTCATCCATGGAGCCCTTTCCTCTATGGAGTTCCCAAATTCTCCAATTTATAAAGATAGAATTCCCCAATTGAGTTAGGATTTTCTTCATGTCATGAGTTCATTTAATTATTGATTTATTTGATTGTTTTATGATCTATCATGAATTGACATAATTACATGATTTTATGATGAATTCCCATGACACCATGTCTAACCCATGTTTTCTAGATATTGATAATTGAAAGTGAGTTTTGAACCATGAAAGGTGAATTATTGAATTATGCATGTTCTTATGAAATTGATGTAAATGTTTTAAGGATGCTTTGAGAGTGAAGTATCAATGATGTTGTTGTTGTTGTGTTGTTGAAAGGATTTCTCACATACACATGAAAGCATGATTGTGAAAGGTTTTCTCACATAGTAAGGGTTCTTAGGGTCCATGATCCATGGACCGTAGACCTAATGATGGTCCATTAGTCTAGGTCGTGGTTCGTGGTCCTCTAGGGCTTGTTGGGTGGCCAATCCATGGACCATACCCACGGTCCGTGGCTCAATCCATGAGCTGTGGCTGGCCTCTATCGGATGGCACCAGAAAGTTTTGAAAACTGCTATCATGCCCCTTCTCAAGTCCTAGGTGTTACACTTATGGTCTTATATGTCGGTTAAGGCTACTTCACACAAGCAAGCTATGATGAACTAAGGTTACTTCAAGGAAGTATCTCACATGTGTTTTAAGATAATGACTATGTGCATTGACCATGTTTTATGACTCATGTTTTCTAACTCTTCATCTCATGTTTTAGGTTGGTCATTGCATCTCATGAAGGTATCTCTTTTAAGTATGTTTTCATATGATTTTATGCATGGCTATCATACTTAGTACATGTTTTTACTAATGCATACTCTTGCCTACATTTCCCCAAATGTAGGGTCCGACAGTCAAGGTTCCCAGTTTCATAGCTAGAGTTCCTTCAAGATATTTTGAGCTTTGCTGAGTCTTCATGCTTCGAGGACCAGACATTTATTGTTTTTAGTCTTTCCTTACTTTAAGTTTTTGATCACGATGTACGGGCCACACCGAGATTCATTCTTATGTTCTAGATGGCTTTGAGACAATATTTAGATTTCCATTTTTCTCTATAAAACTCTTACTTATTGAAACCGTCTTTTAATCTCTTTATTCTATTTCTTGTATGATGAAAGCTAAGTGGCTTGTATGGGGACTCTCGGGGTCTTATACGCTATGATACGCCTAAGGACTACCTTAGGTTGTGACATATAGCCTATGGATCTGGCGCTCAGGAACCCCAAATGTTTTGTCCCAAAAACCTTTATAAGGACCTTCGTAATGAGTTGGGGAACCTCCACATATACTCACACAATCTTTAACTCATATTTCCGCATTTATAGGCCCCTTTTTAGGAATTACCCAAAATTCTTGATTTTTTGTGTTTTATAACCCATGGATCTGGCACCCTGGAGCACCTAAAAAAAAATTTCAAAAAACTTTATGAGGACCTCGATAATCACAATATTTTAACGCATATATCTGCATTTAGAAACACTTTTATAGGAATTACCCAAAATCCTTGATTTTTCATGTATTATAGCCCATGGATATGGCGCCCCAGAACACCCACAAAAATGTTTTCTCAAAAAATTTTATGAGGACCTCCATAATGATTTGGGGGAACTACCATGTATACTCACACCATTTTATTAATGCTTATTTCCGAATTAACAGGCCCTTTTTTTGGAATTACCCAAATTTCTCAATTTTTCGTGTGTTATCGCCCATGGATCTGACACCTCGGAGCACCCAAAAAGCATTTCTCAAAAATCTTTACGAGGACCTTCGTAATAACTTGGGGAACCACCGCATATACTCACACCATTTTGTAACACATATTTCTACATTTACAGGTCCTTTTTTAGGAATTACCCAAAATCCTCGTTTTTTAGTGTGTTATAGCCCATGGATCTGTTGCCCCGGAGCACCCAAAAAAAATTCTCAAAAAACTTTATGAGGACCTCCATAATTATTTGGGGAACCACCACGTATACTCACACTATTTTTCTAATGCATATTTCCACATTTACAAGCCCACTTTTAGGAATTACCCAAAATCTTTGATTTTTCGTGTGTTATAGGCCATGGATCTGGCAACTCGGAGCACCCAAGAAAAATTTTCTCAAAAAACTTTATGAGGACCTTCGTAATCAGTTCGGGAAGAACCACATATACTCACACCATTTTTTAACGCCTACTTCCTCATTTACATGCCCTTTTTTAGGAACTACCTTAATTTCTCGATTTTTCATATGTTATAGCCCATGTATCTGGCGCCCTAGAGCACCCAAATTTCTTTTCTCAAAAAACTTCATGACGACTGTTGTAATGAGTTGGGGAACCACCACGTGTACTCACACTATTTTTTAATGCCTATTTCCACATTTACAGGCCCTTTTTTTTTTAGGAATTACCCAGAAACCTTGATTTTCGTATGTTATAGGACATGGATCTGGCACCGTGGAGCACCCAAATTTTTTTCTCAAAATAACTTTATGAGGACCTCCGTAATGAGTTGGGGAACTACCATGTATACTCACACCATTTTTTAACACCTATTTCTGTAGTTACAGGTTTTTTTTTTAGGAATTATCCAAAATCCTCGATTTTTCGTGTGTTATAGCCCATGGATCTAGCACCCCGGAACACCCAAAAGTTTTTTCTCAAAAAATTTTATGAGGACCTTTGTAATGAGATGGGAACCACCACATATATCACATATTTTAACGCATATTTTCGCATTTACAGGTCCTCTTTTAGGAATTACCCAAAATCTTTGATTTTTCATGTGTTATAACCCATGGATCTGGCGCCCCGGAGCACTTAAATTTTTTTCCTCAATAAACTATATGAGGACCTCCGTAATGAGTTGGGGAACCACTACATATACTCACACAATTTTTTAACGCCTATTTCCATATTTACAGGCCCTTTTTTAGGAATTACCCAAAATCCTCAATTTTTCGTGTGTTATATAGCCCATGGACATGGCACCCCGGAGCACCCAAAAAATATTTCTTAAAAAACTTTATGAGGACTTCCGTAATGAGTTGGGTAACCATCGTGTATGCTCACACAATTTTTTAACACCTATTTCCGCATTTACATGCCTTTTTTAGGAATTACTCAAAATCCTTGATTTTTCGTGTGTAAGCCCATGGATCTAGCGCCCCGGAGCACCCAAAAAATTTTCTCAAAAAACTTTATGAGGACCTCTGTCATGAGTTGAGGAACCACCACATATACTCACACCATTTTTAACGCATATTTCCTCATTTAAAGACCTATTTTTAGGAATTACCCAAATTCATCAATTTTTCGTGTGTTATAGTCTATATAATGGATGAAAAAAGAGAAAAAAATAATGTGATTATGAACATTAGATATTCATAAAATAAAATTAAAATTCATGACACGACATTTATAACTATGCCATGAATAACACATTAATTTTTTATATAATAATCATTACAAACAAGAATTAACATATATAAAAATTGGTTAATTATTTCACCAAGTTTAGTGAATAAAAAATTCAGTTACTCCAAAATACTCAATAAATTAAAAAATCACTCAATACCTAATTATCAATTATAATACTTTAAAATAGATGTATTTTATGTAGGCAACTATATTAAATTACAATATGTTTAATGTATATATAAAATCAATAAATTCTATTAACCCTATGTAGACATACTTTAAATTATATAATCAAAAAATCCTATTAACTTTAATTATCAAAATTGAAGAGTATATAACTTAAACAATCAAATGATTACAAATACATATATGATGTATGATTCTTGATTTGATATAACTTCAACAATCATTCTTAAAATTATTTAAAGATATGATTTAAATTTATTTAAATATAATAATTAATAAAATTACTTAATTAGAGGTTATATTAATACTTAATAAATATAATTAATCATTCTCAAATTATCAAATAGGCATAACAAATGGACGCGAAACTAAAACAATGGTACATGATTCTCTTGGGTTGCTATTAACTAGGGTTGATACATATCACGCCCCAAACTCAAGGGGCACAACTGGCTCCTAATGCCAAAACTCCGGCCCGATCTGACCCTGCTGAACCATTTGCTACTAGCGCATAGCAGCCACACACAATCAAGAAAATAAATAAGTATATCTCGGCTTAAAACTAAGTCATCGGCCAGCAAGGCCCATGTCAACAGATCTATTAAAGAAATAGCTACTCCCAAGAGTTCATATAAAGAAATAACCAACTGGCACAGAAGTCTCGATTGGCTCATCAAAGCCACCATGATCTCTACACCAAAATTGAAAACAGGTATATATCAAGACAATACATCAAACAACTCACAAGCTTCAGCAAACCAACTAACTAGGCCAGCATGGCCATAACATTGCTATACACCCCACACACTAGTCTGCATGCCTCTAAGAGTAGTAAAGATTGGTGGGACAGGGCCCCAGCCTACCCATAAAAATATATACAACAAAAGCTAACAAACCTCCCAACTCTGGCAGCTTCGGAGGAAAGGGGCTAGCCAACCGGATAAAAGTCAATTCTGCTGCTGAGGAGGTCTACAGGGTCGTCTGTCGGGACCTGCAGGCATGAATGTAGTACCCCTAGTCAATAGGGTATCAATACGAAATAATGTACTGAGTATGAAAGGCAATAGACTATGAGCAGGTATCCTAATATACTGGGAGTAATCCAATAAATAAATCAAGAAAAAGATAAGTGTGCTGACCTGCTCCTAAATCTAAACATATCAAAAATAATAAAACAACAACCTAACCAAGCCCTCATAAGCTCGGCAGGTACAAACAACACACAAAACCACCTACCCAAGCCCCCATAAACCCAGAAGGTGCCAATCAATCTATATACCCTTATCGGTAGTCCCCTAGATCCATAGGCAGTCACATAGCCCTCTTAGGCAATAATATAGCCCCGTAGGCAACACATAGCTCTCTTAGGCATCAATATAGATTATAGACAACTCATAGCCCTCTTAGGCAACAACATGGTCCTGTAGGCAGCACATAGCCTTCTTAGGCGTCAATATAGCCCCGTAGACAACTCATAGCCCTTCTAGGCATCAATATAGCTTATAGACAACTCATAGCCCTCTTAGGCAACAACATGGTCCTGTAGGAAGCACATATCATTCTTAGGCATCAATATAGCCCCGTAGGCAACTCATAGCCCTTCTAGGCATCAATATAGCCTCGTAGGCAACTCATAGCCCTTCTAGGCATCAATATAGCCCCGTAGGTAGAACATAGCCCTTCTAGGCATAGATCACATTCCTGTAGTAACCATAATATCCCCAATGGCAACAATAACAATACAATAGGCTAAAAGCGAGCAATTTAGCTATAAGAAACCTATACGAATAGTCTCTAAGTCGTGTCCAACATAGGGATGCTACTAACTGAATAATAATCCCGACAGGGGAGGATTATATCCACTCGAGCAGCCAACAATCAAAAATAACGGCTACAAGTATAACAACGATAGCAACACAATTACATTGCTCCTAAGCTTTAAGGAAACATGTTGTAAGAAGGAAATAGCCTTAACATACCTTTTTCGCTGAATTCACATGGCCTAACGACTTTTACTAACAACCCCCCTCGATACTACAACAAGGCAGGACCATAATCAACACACAAGAGTAGAAGATACCACGATAATTCGATAAAAGATATGTATTTCCATTGCAAATTGCTATTTGTGGCTTATCAAAGCTAGAGTCGATGAAAGAAGGGTCTTACCTTGATCTTAAGTTCGTAATACACCTCAAAACCTTAAAATATGTCCAAACCCTTGCTGTCCCAACACCAAAATATGATATGCTACGAAATCGATAAAACAAATTATACCATAATGACGAGCTCAACGCATTGAACAACTTTCGTCAAGGACTTGAGTCGAGAAAATCTATAATTTGGTTGATCCTAGAAATGGGTTTTCTGAGTTTCAGGTTCTTAACTTAAAAAAATGAAGACAAAGTTGAAGAAGAAGATATTTAAAAAGTTCCACCGACCTAGGGGACCCACCTCACTTGCCTTCTTGCGTAGTCTCGCGAAAACGCAAATATTTCTCTATTCTGAAGTCATATGAACAAACGGTTTGATGTGTTGGAAACTTGACTCTTAGAGCTTCGATTTTATGGACGTGGGCCCCATAACTTTTTATAGATTGGGAGAAAAACTCCGAGACATTTGATCCAAATTTCAGAGAAATCTTTAAAAAGGAACTTACGATAACTTTCGCCAACTTTTATTTTGCAACTTACATAACTTCAACACTTGAGATACAACCCTTGAACAGTTAAAATATGACATACCACATCATTTTTAATTTATTACTCACCCTCTTTGTCTTTCCCCGAAGGTACGAGTTAATTTAGATGTTTCAAAAAGTCAGGGTGTTACAATACATATGAACTATATGATTTTTATAATTTTTATAATGTATTGATACTCACCATGTGTAAAGTGTTTTGAGTTTTAAATGTCATTATTGGAATAATTTTAAATCATATCTAAATATAAAAATTTTAAAATAATTTTTATAATGTGTCGATTTCTAACATATTGTTTGATTTTAATAAAATTTATTTATTTTAATTTTTTATCAAAACAAAATTCATATAGGTATATATGATCCATCTCAAAATGTTCAGTAATATATTTGACACTTCTCATATATGATTTTTTTTTTTACTCTTTTATTTCAATGATTAATTCCAGTCTTAAATATCTTATTTGTGGATTTATTCACTTATAATTATATGAATGTTTTTTATTTAATTTTTTATTTTGAAAAATATGAAAAATAAAAATTAATAGTGATAATGGAATAAAAGAGAGAAAAGAAAAAAATTGTTTTCTTTTGCTGTTGCAATTTATTTTTTTAGTTGCAAAAAAAATCGATGCATATATGATAGACTATACAAGAAGATGAGTGTCGGTTAAATTATTTTGAATTTAATTTTACGAGTGAGCTTATTTGTAATTTAAATTTTATTTTCTAATTATTAGTTTGAATTTTGTATTCTTTATAGATTTTTAATTAGAAAATGAAAAAAAAAATCTACATCCATATTGGCCTTTGGCCATTAATACAACATTTCTAAAAGAAACAAACTCATATATGTGTAATACCCCGCTTTTTGAAATAACTAGAATTAGAAAGAAACAGTTTTTGTAAATAATCAAATTTGGAAAGTTTGGTAAATCAAGCTAAGTATAAGTTTTGGGTCAACTTCAAACAACCATAACTCGTAGTACATGATGATTTAGGTGGGCTACAAGAGACCATAGGAAAGGCCTTTGAATTATCTTCCCAACGCCCCCAAGTTTGCTCAATTTCGAGTTCGTATGAGGGAGATATGCTCATTTGAAGTCGGGTTGTCTAGAGAAGGAAGGTCAAAACTGGATTTTAGAAGGGTATTATGGTCTTTTCACTACCCAATTAATTAAATTCATTTTTGGTAATTAAGTTGGGGTCTAAACTGTATTGGTTTAGCTTACGCTTCATAAAAATTAAGTTAGGATTTTGAGAGAATAGAAAAGAATAGGAGAAGAAGCAAGGATTCGTCGTGTTCTTGAAGTTAACCTTATGGATTTTGCCAAGGGTTGATCCCTCCAAGGTATGTGAGATCACATAGCGTTGGGTTAGTTCACCCACGCGCCAATCATGATTTAATTCAGCGAAATTATGTTCTTGAAAGTAGAGAAATTGAGTTCTTGATGGATTGTGTTGAAATTTCTATTGGGTTCTTGATTGTTAAAGTTGTTGACAAGTTCTTGAGTTAGATTCATGAAAATTGATGTTGTTTTGAGTAGATTCTTGCATATTTTGGTTATGTATTTGAATCTAAGTGTTTGGGGAAGAAACCAATTGAATCTAGAGGGTTTATAGTTCAAAAACGAGCAAGAAAATTCAGGGATTTTCTGGGCAGGGGCATGGGGCGCTGTGCCACTTAGAGCACCCCACTTCAGTGTTTGAAGTTTAGGCTCTGGGCCGTCGCGCCACTCAGAGCTCCCCAATCCAGAGTTTGGGCACTGGCGCTCGACGCCACTCAGAGCGTCAGGTCTTCTACCCTTTCCCACTTCTTTCTGTTTGAGTCCCCTTGAGAAGTACCTATGTTTCTAGTTGATTTCTACACTCTAAGATATGTCTAAACATCATGATATTATCCATAAACATGAATCATAACCTTGAATTCATAAATTCAAATTCAAGGAAAGTTAAAAGCCAAGTCTAGAGAGTTCCTAGAGTCTTTTGAAAAGTCTTTTACCAATGCTTTAAACTTGTTTTAAGACTTGAGTTTTGAGTTGAGTAAATAGTAAAGAGTGAAGTTCATTTCTTCAAAAAGAGTATATGGGACTATGTATTCCCAAAGAGTAAATGTTCACATTTAAAAAAGAAAGGAAACACCAATTTCTAAAAGAGCCTTTGAGCTAGATTTTAGTAAAAAGTAAATGCTTTCACAATTAAGCAAGTCCAAGAGAGCCTTTGGGCTAGTTTTTGAGAAATTATCTCAAATCACAGAAAGAGTTATGTTTTTAAACATATGAGCTAGTTATATTTGGGAGTAGTATTGAGCACCGATATGGGGGAGAGTTCAGACAACTCACAGCCCCCATAAACAATGTAGCTATCATGGGTAGAAAAGGGTCATATTTTTTAGATGATTCCTTAGTGCTTTTTAGCATAGACTAGTGGATCCACTTAGTAGTTAGGTTTTATACCCTCGATAAGGTATAGAACGGCCCTGGCTGCGTGAGGCAAAATGTTGTATCATCACATAGCTCTTAAGTGATGGTTATCAGTTAGAGAACCTCCCACAGAATTATTTTGTATTTTTATATACACACAGAGTTGACATTGTATCCTTGCATATAAACTGAGTTACTATTGTATTTCTAAATACACAGACTTGTTAGCCATGTTTTAAAAGCTTTTCTTTATATTGCATTCATATTATTGCTTTATATTGAAATGAGTTAGTTTGAGTTGAGTTGAGCCCAGGTATGTTCTTTCAGTTCCTGTCAAACTTATGTCTTGTTTTAGAATTTCCCTCGCATGCTCGTACATTCAATGTACTGATGTCAGTTGGCCTGCATCTTTGTATGATGCAGATTCAGGTAACCAGGATCTGCATCCAGCACATCGTTGATCCAGTTGAGCTTCAGAGTTGTTGGTAAGCCTCCTTGCTTTCGGAGGACCCCCCCCCCCCCTTTTATTATTTTACCAATTAGTTCATTAGGATGTTGTGGGTCTTGTCCCGACGTCCATTTCAGTTGTTAGAGGCTTCATAGACAGTTAGTTATTAGTTCAGTTGTCTTGTTATTTCAGTTCTTTTGAAAATAAGACTTGAGTTGCCATTTTGGCCAATTGAATGTTGATCTTTAAAACATTCTAAGTTATTTGTTGAGACAGTTTAGTTTGATTGTATTTCAATACTTTCCTTTATCATGAGTAAGTCTTCCGTTAAGAGTTAAGTCAGGTCAAGGGTTCGCTTGGGGCCAACAATGGTTCTCGAGTGCCAGTCCCGCCCAGGGTGTAGGCTCGGGGCGTGACCATATGTATGGTAGTTAGAGAAATATGAAAATTAGTCAATTTCCCATGTATTGGAAAACTATCTCATTTAATGAAACATAATTAATAAATAAATTAATAAAAAATGTAAAATTGACAAAGAAGGGTATAATTGTAAAAAACTATTAATAAATAAATTAATAAGAAAAATTTTAATTTAACAAAGAAGGGTATAATTGTAAAAAATAAAACCAGTTTATAGTGAGATTATGTATTTGGGCCATTATGGTTAAATTATGGCCAAATTAGTCTGGCCAAAAAGATTTTTTATTACAATATTCTTCCTATTATACCCTTGATAGAGTAGTTAATTGGTCATGAAAATATATATTTTGACCAACCTAGGAAAACTAATAAGTAATTAATATTCATTTGAATACTTCATACATTGATTAATTACTTTCTCCATTCACTATTCTATAAAATCTTATTTTGAAAAATAAATTTCAACAAACAAATTAAAAATAAAATACGGAGAAAAAAAAATAATCTTGAAAGTTCGAAGCTTTAACTATTTTTCTTAAAATTTTAAATAAATTGGTGAAAAAAATTGGCTCCAAAAATAAAGTCAAAAATTTAAATAGTCATCCAAATGCATTTTAATTTTTGAAATCTAGCATATTCATCATTTATTGAAAAGTTAACTTAAGAAAACATTAAATAAGGATAGAAGGGTAAATTTACGTAATTTGTTAATCCTAGTGCAATCTAAAAAGGTGACATATAAAAAGAAACGGAGGGAGTAGTTGTCAATTTTAGGGTTGTTCATGGTTATGGTTGAAAAACCAAACCAAACCAAACCGCAATTCAAACCAACCCGATAAAAGAAAACCGACATTTGGTTTGGTTTTGTTAGGTTTGGTTTTAGTTTTGAAAACCGATACTATTTGGTTTGGTTTTGGTTATACTAAAATACAACTGCAAAAATAACCAAACCGAACCGATAAATTAGATATAAATATTATAATTATTTATATATTATTCATAAATTTAGCCCAACACTTAAATTTAGCCCAACTATTACAATCCTAAGTCTAAGTCCATCAAAATTCATTACTTTAGTCTTTACCTATCCTATCTAACATAAGATAATCACACATTCTCTTAATTGAATCACTTTATTCGTGTAATAATAATTTTGGTATTGCTTAATTAAACCGACAATAGCTTTCCTATGGATTATTCCTGTACTAGGTGTTTGTGTCTATCGAGATACATATGTCCTCTAAAATTTATTACTTTTCAAATTGAAAAAACCAGAAAAAATGAACCAAACCGACAATAACCAAACCAACGGTTATTTTTTTTTTCGTTTGGTTTTAGAATTTAAAGAACCAACTAGATTGGTTTGATTTTGATTTTAACCAATAACCGATCCAAATCGAACCACGAACACACCTAGTCAATTTAAACAATCAAGAGAAAATTAATTATTTTTTTTCAACTTTGCCCTTTACATTAATTATTCTAGAATAAAGAGACACATATATAGATAAAAATTAAAGAATTAATAAGGGATATATTTATCAAACAACACTTCTTATTAAATTTTTTTTTCTGAAGGATTATGGCAAACATTTTCATAACAACTAAAAAGGAATTGATGGAATAATTAATAATATCTCAAAAGAATATGCATTTACCACAAACCATCATTTGGTCGATAACATTAATGTTGGCCAACGTTTTTTCTTCTTTTCCTTAAATGCGTTGTCATCAAATTGCCCAAATAAATTGTCATTATTAACATTTACTCATGACTCTTAATCCTTTTCATTTGAACATTGGGAAACATCATTATTTTTGAATTATAAATATGTCTCATCTTATGCTCCTAGTTTTATATTAGAAGAGTTTGTTGAATCATGGAACAACTTAGCAATAAAATATCCTTAAGAACAATGCAATAGGGACGCTTCAATCTACGAGAATTTTCAGAAGTTCCATTTTTTTCAACAAATGATATATACAGCCACACCATTGATAAAGGTATTGTCTATCCTTTGTTCATTCTCAAGCAAGATTTTACGAAGACTTTTGATTTTCTCTACCTCTTCATGGAGATAATAGAAAATAAATATTATATCCGACCTCTCAATTTATATGAGTTAGTTTAACTTGACATAGAGTTTAAAAAACAAAGAAAGACTTTTCAAATTTGTAATTTAAAATAAGTCAGATATTTGTGCGTCTATCTATCATTTAATAAAGGTAAAATGAACATTTTAAAATTAAATTGTTACTAAATATAGAAATGTATCATTTTTTTTGGAACAGACTCAAAAAAAAAACGTATGTCGTATAAATTGGGGCAAGGAATGTTAAAAGGCTAGAGAAAGTTCTGTTTTACCTCTACATTCTGAATAATTCAACAAAAACGCATCTTCATATTTTATCATAAAAGTACAGATTCTTAAACTAAAAAGTTGAATTTCCTAAATATTTTTTAATTAATTTAATATTCTACTTATAAAAATTAAGTAAAAAAATAACAAATAAAAATACCATGTTAATATTCTGAAGTGTTTTTCTGCCAAAAGTTGTATTCTTATGATTAGTATAACTAACTTCCCTCAATGACAAATGTGGACCTTAAATGAGTCGTTTAGTTTGAAAATGTCACGACCCAAAAATGGATGTTATGGCACTCGTCGTATCCCACCAAGACAAGTCAGCCTAAAACCCAATCATTTCGATAAAGTGCGGAAATAAAACAAAAGTCCAATAACAATTACTATTACCAAAACAAGTCAACTTAATTCAATCCCCAAAACCTGATTGTCACGCGCACAAGCCTCTAATGTAAATACTAGAATTGAAATAAAATACGCAAGTCTCAAATGACGTTATCTTTCAAGTAAAAACAAAATCATAAACAGGAGTAAGAAGGTTCGCTGAGATGACAAACAGCTACCTCTCAAATCTCCACAGAAAGCCTAGGAAACGAAGAGAATGGAAGGTATCACGAAGATCCAGGCTCATAACCTACAAAAGAATGTAGAAGCAAGGGGTGAGTACCAAACCACACGGTACTCAACAAGCAAACCTCTAAACATAAGCTAAGGGAATAAAATACAGGTACTCCTTACACCCCATCTAAACCTCCACAACTACAACCTGCATAAAACCAGCCCAACCTAACAGTTCACAGTTTACAAAGTACACAACTCAACAACAACACTCTAATAGATTATATATTCTCAATAACAACTCAATATTCATCAATCAAAACTTTCACAGAAAGACACTCACAGATCAGTAACACACCAGATCAAGCTCATCAATGATAAAAATGTGCAATGCGATGAAATGCAATGTTAAGTATAGTGATGCATGTCTGACCTATCAATACACATCCGCTGTCTCTCAGTCTGGGACCCATGGGGGATATATCTGTCCATGCATCCATCGCGGCGCGCGATACGACCCTCGATAATAGTAACCATCGCGGCGCGTGATACTTCCCTCGAAATGGTACATCCTCTTATCACATAACACTTATCACAACTATGTCTCAGAACCAATGCAAATAATATGTTCACACAAATAATAAGGAAATGACCATTTTAATATCAATGCACAATTCACAACAATACAATCGTGACACAACATCAACAATTAAACAATAAGCCTTTTTATTAACCTTTTTCCATCTTTAGAATTATTCGACATGGACAAGTCAAACCATCACCAATTCCCATTACACCCAAACATATGCCACAAGGAAATACATGAATTTCATACACTTAACAAGGGTTTAGAAATCCACTTTCCTCAAATAACCGAACAATCACTCCTAGGCTTGAGCCTTCCCCTTTTCATTGAGCTTCCAAATCAATGCAATCTATTCAAGTACATATTCACAATAAGATTTCGAAACTAACAACGCCTATATTACTATAGGTTAGTCTTGACCTAAAAATTCGCTAGACTTTATAACCAAGTTTGTAACCCTTGATGCCAATTAACATTTCACCATCATATATTTTTTTTTCTTCTTTTTGACACCCTTTATTCCAACCAATGATTGGCTCACCATTACTTATTCAATTAACACCCAATACTTACCTTTAAATTTCCATAACAAACTCACGGTACAAACATACAACAATATACCTTATGCTCTCATCCAATAATTTTATTTTATTATCATTCATTGCCTGCTCTAATGCCAACCACTAATTTGTCTCAACTAGCCTCCAAATAACTTCCAACGATGAGACAATTTGCAAGATTCAAGAATTATACCAATTTCCCATCCTAATCTACCATCTCCATTCATATATATTATCCTTAACTATTACTCATTGTGTCCTCCCCTATGCCATAATTATCCACAGCACTTATCCCCAAAATCCTTAAGCTAATGTTCCAATCAAAGGATAAAATACTAATTTGTTAAAGTACTAATCCGGAGAACTATTTCAATAGTAGCTAGGTAAATAATAGTATAACAAATCCATTCGTAGTAATAATTATCACCTTTAAAGCCACCAAACCCACCAACACATGCGGCAGCCACATATGGCTTCAAGATTCTTAAAATTTAAATTCGTCATCTTCACTTCATTAATATAATAATCATTATTATTGAATTTCTATCCGATTCTTAAGAAATTACTACATAAATAGACCAACACGTATACAAAGATGAGAATTCTAATTAAACCTTACCTGATCAATCTTTGTTAACTGCTTTCTTCTTCTCCGTTTTTAGTTTTGATAGTGGACGCCGCATGAACTCGTGCAAAGAATGAAAAGGAAAAGAAATTTATTTTATTAAACCCTATCTTACTCTAATTTATTTTATTAAACCCTATTTTACTCTAATTTATTTTATTATGTTTACGAAATTTCCAAAAGTGATGTTTCAGGTTATTACATTATCAACCACTAAAAATCATGTTCGTCCTCGAACATAAGGTAAAAGAAAGTACCGAAAGCTTCAAAAAGTTGAGGATGTTTGGCACGCATGTCAGACTCTGTCTCCCGAGTTGCCTCTTCCACTAATCGGTGCTTCCACTACACCTTCACTGAAGCAATCTCCTTGATCTTAAGCTTTCGAACCTGCCTATCCAATATAGCTATAGGCTCCTCCTCAAATGTCAAGTCTGGACCCAGCTCCACAGAATCGAGTGAAAGCACATGAGATTCATCCAGAATATACTTTCGAAGCATAGAGACATGGAAAACAGGATGAATTACCGACAAACTAGGTGGCAAGGCCAACTCATAGGCCATATCTCCCACTCGGCTCAAAATCTCAAAAGGTCCAATGAATCTAGGGCTAAGCTTGTCCTTCTTTCCGAACCGCATCACACCCTTCATGGGTGACACTCTAAGCCAAACATGATCGCCCTCCATAAACACTATGGCTCTAACTCTCCGGTCTACATAACTCTTCTGTCGACTAAGAGCTATCAATAGTCTATACTGAATCATACAGACTTGCTGCATAACATCTCTAAGCAAGTTTGTATCCAAAGAGTCTATCTCCGCCGAATCAAACCAACCGATCGGAGATCTACACCGTTTGCCATACAATGCCTCAAATGGAGCCATCTGAATACTAGAGTATAACTGTTATTGTAGGCAAACTCTGTTAAGGGCAAATGTCGATCCCACCTAGCACCAAAACCAATCACACAAGCTCGAAGCATGTCTTCCAACACCTGAATCGTCCGCTCAAACTGACCATCTGTCTGAGGGTGAAAAGTTGTACTCATATCTAACTGAGTACCCAAACCATGTTGTAATGCTTTCCAAAAATGGGAAGTGAACAATGAACCTTGATCAGATATAATAGAAATCGAAACTCCATGTAATCGCACAATCTAACTGATATATAGCTCGGCTAACTTCTCTGTCGTATACTTCACCCGAACTAGAATGAAGTGGATAGACTTGGTGAGCCTATCAACAACCACCCAAATAGAGTCATTACCACCCACTGTGGTAGGCAAACCCACAACAAAGTCCATAGTGATCCGCTCCCACTTCCAAGTAGGAATAGGCATCCTCTAAGATACACCCCCGAGCCGCTGGTGCTCACACTTGACCTGTTGGCAAGTCAAACACCTAGAAACAAAGTTTGAAATATTCCTCTTCATCCCACACCACCAGTAATGCTTACTCAGATCATGATACATTTTCGCCGCTCCCGGATGGATGGAATATCGAGAATAATGGGCCTCCTCAAGAATCAATCTAATTAACTTGCCCATCTTGGGCACACAAATCCCGCCTCCGATCCTCAAGAAACCATCAGAATCAAGAACAGCCTCTCCTCTCAACACTTTGTCTCGAATAAGACATAACTTCTCATCATCAAATTGGTGATCACGGATCTGCTTGACTAAAGAAGACCGAGCCTCAATAAAAGAAATCATTTCATCACTCTCCTTTGAAATCTACAATCGAACAAGATTGTTAGCTAACATCTGAAACATCTCTAGCCAATGGTCTCTCTTCAATACTAAGTACTGTAAGACTCCCCATACTAGGAGTTTTCCTACTCTAAGCATCGGCCACAACATTGGTCTTCCCCGAATGATATAAAATGGTCACATTATAGTCCTTCAGCAATTCAAGCCATCTCCGCTGCCTCAAGTTCAAATCCCTCTAACTGAAGATATATTGAAGACTCCGATGATCAGTGAAGATCTTGCAATGCACTCCATACAAATAATGACGCCATAACTTAAGTACAAATACCACAGCCGCCAACTCCAAATCATGAGTAGGGTAGTTCTTCTCATGGGTCTTCAACTGCCTAGACGCATAAGCAATCACCTTCCCCTTCTGCATCAATACACCACCTAATCTGACCCTGAAGAATCACAATACACAGTAAAGTCCACACCCTCCTTAGGTAGGGTCAACACAGGAGCCAAAGTCAACAATGTCTTGAGCTTTTGAAAATTCTCCTCACACTCATCAGACCACTGAAAACCAACACCCTGTCGAGTCAATCTAGTCAATGGAGCTGCAATAGTAGAGAAACTCTTAACAAATCATCGGTAATAACCTGTCAATCCCACAAAACTCTGAATCTAGGTAGGAGAAGTAGGTCGCTTCCAACCTTTAACTGCCTCAGTCTTGGCCAGATCTTTCTAATACCCTCCTTGGACACCACATGTCCTAAGAATGCCACAGAACTAAGCCAAAACCCACACTTTGAGAACTTGTCATATAACTTTTCTTCTCTCAACCTCTGAAGTACAATCCTCAAGTGTCGGACATAGTCCTCCTCTATCCTGGAGTAAACCAAAATGTCATCGATGAAGACAATCACAAAGGAATCAAGGTATGGTCGAAACACCCCGTTCATCAACTCCATGAATGTTGCAGAGGCATTAGTCAACCCAAATGACATCACTAGGAACTCATAATGTCCATACCGAGTCTGAAAAGTTGTCTTAGGGATATCTGATGCCCTAATCTTTAACTGATGATACCCGGACCTCAAATCAATCTTAGAGAACAATGATGCCCCATGTAGCTAATCAAATAAGTTATTAATACGCGGAAGAGGATACTTATTCTTTACTGTTACCTTGTTCAACTATTTGTAATCAGTGCACATCCTCATAGTCCCATCCTTCTTCTTTACAAACAACACAGGGGCACCCTAAGCTGACACACTAGGGAGAATAAACCCCTTACTCAATAAATCCTGCAACTAATCCTTCAACTCTTTCAACTCTGTTGGAGCCATACCGTAGGGAGGAATAGAAATGGGCTTAGTGCCCGGCTCCAAATCAATAGCAAAATCAATATCCCTATCAGGAGGAACACCTGGAAGATTAGAAGGGAATATATCGAGAAACTCCTGAACCACGAGAACAGAATCCATGAAAGGTGATTCAACACTAGTGTCCCGAATAAAAGTTAAGATAAACACCCTCTCTCCACCAATCTCTGAACATGGATAAAGAAGATGGCCTTGCTAGGATAAGAGCCACTAGCACCCTTCCACTCAACCCTCGAAACACTAGGCATTGCTAAAGTCACAGTCTTAGCATTACAATCAAGGACAACATGATAAGGAGAAAGCCAATTCATACCCAAGATAATATCAAAATCCACCATCCCCAAAATGATTAAATCTACCCAAGTGTCATACCCCACAAGAGAAATAAGACAAGATCGATATACTCGATCCACCATTAAGGGCTCACCCATGGGTGTAGAAACACGAATAGGTACAATCATGCTATCACATATCATATCAAATTCAACAGCAAAATAAGTGGACACATAAGAGAATGTAGACCTTGGATCAAATAATACAGACACAGATTGATGGCATACTGGATGATACCTATAATAACAGCATTAAAAGTCTCCGCTTCGGGTCTCCCCAGGAGAGCATAACAGTGGCCCCCTTGGCCACCTTCGGCCTGGGTAGTAACTCTACCCCCACTCTGCTGAGCTGCAGCACCACTACTAGAAGCTCTACCGCCTCTACCTGACTGAACTCTACCTTAGCCTCTACCCTATGGTACCAGTGGTCTAGCCAGAAATGAAGAATTAGGTTAGGACCCTCCACGACCCCTCTAGGAAGTACACTATTGCATCAGGTGATCGAGATCTCCACAAGTAAATCAAAATCTTTGACCCAGGAACTATTGTTTGGACCCTGAAAACCAACTATAATTGCCTCGCCCTATAAGTCGTTGTTGTGAACCGTGACCCGTGCTATAAGAACCTCGAGGTATCTGACCACCCTCAGATGTCGGCATAGATACATGAACGGGTCCCCGCTGCTGAAAGGAATCACTCCCTCTATGTGATCCCCTGCCTCCAGATGAGGCACCATGAAACTGACCTGATGTACGGGCCTTCTTAGGGTCCCCAAACTCTTCTCTCTCCATCAATTCCGCCTCTTTAGTGGCGCTCACAATGGACTAAAAGGAAGCCCCCTCTCTAGATTCTCTAAACACAGCCAATCTGATAGAGAAAGTCAGCCCCCTCACGAATCTACGAATCCTCTCCGTTTCGTCTGGAATAATGGCCAAAGCATGCCTAGACAACTAGCAAAAACGGGCCTCATACTCTGTAACTGATAAGTTGTCCTGTCTCAGATTCTCAAACCTCAAATGACTCTCCTCTCTCATGCTCCAAAGGATAAAACGGTTATGGAAGGCACTGGAAAACCTCTCCCAAGTCACTGGAAGAGATCCAGCTGGCAAAGCACCCGAATAAGTTCTCCACCACTCTCTCACTGGCCTACAAAGCTGGAGTGTAGCATATCGAACCCCATGTAACTCAGCTAATCCAACAACCTCTAGCAACTCTCGGCATATAGTCAGAAACTCATGAGCGTCCTCACTCTTCCCAATTATCGTATTTAAGAAAAAGAGGTCTATAAAAGTCACTTAAGAAAGATGAACTGATGTGGGTCCATCTTTCAAAATTTCTCATACCTACGCTGCTCATCCTCTGTCAGAACAACCAATGGTTCACCTTGACCCCCAACTGCAGGTGCAAGATCATTCTCAACCACGGGATCTTTTAGTAGCTGCCCCACCACATCCTGAATAACTGGAGCTTCCTGTTGCCCTTGGGTTTGAGCCCCCTTTCTAGTCTGAGAGTCCTTTGGTGTGGCGGTCGCACCACCACCCTGACTAAAGCTCTCAAGCACACTTAACACCCTCAATAATATATCATAAAGCAAAGTTATGGCAGCAATCTCTGGGGGAACCTGGTCCTCTCTATAATCAATCTGAGGCTCTGAAGAGACCTCTCTATCACGACCCCTCACTAGACCTCTGGCTAGTGTCGTTCCACGAGCACGACCTCTAGCTCGGGCTCTACCCCTACCCCTAGCTGGGGCCTCAACAACTGCCTCGGGAAGTGTCTTCCCTCTACCACCAGAAACAGTAGCTCTAGTCCTCGCCATCTATCAAAAGAGTATACAATAGCTCAGTACTGAATAAGGTAACCACGCGCGATAAGAAAGAATGAACAAAAGAAAGTTTCCTAATACTCTTTATTGCCTCTCATAGATAAGTACAGATGTCTCTGTACCAATCCTTGAGACTCTATGTAGACTCGGCTTGTATACACGTGAGACCTATGAACCAGGGGCTCTGATACCATTTTGTCAAGACCCAAAATTGGATGTGATGACACTCCTCGTATTCCACCAAGACAAGTCATCCTAAAACCCAATCATTTTGATAAAGTACAAAAATAAAACAAAAGTCCAATAACAATTATTATTACCAAAACAAGTCAACTTAATTCAATCTCCAAAACCTGGTAATCACGTGCACAAGCCTCTAATGTAAATACTAGAATTGAAATAAAATACGCAAGTCTCAAATGACGTTGTATTTCAAGTAAAAACAAAATCATAAACAGGAGTAAGGAGGTTCACTGAAATGACAAGCAGCTGCCTCTCAAATCTCCACAAAAAGCCTCGAAAAAGAAGAGAATAGAAGGTATCACAAAAATCTAGGCTCGTAACCTACAAAAGATTGTAGAAGAAAGGGGTGAGTACCAAGCCACACGGTACTCAACAAGCAAACCTCTAAACACAAGCTAAGGGAACAGAATACGGGTACTACTTACACCCCATCCGAACCTCCACAACTACATCCTACATAAAACCAGCCCAACCTAACAGTTCACAGTTTACAAAGTACACAGCTCAACAACAACACTCTAACAGATTATATATTCTCAATAACAACTCAATATTCATCAGTCAAAATTTTCACAGAAAGACACTCACAGATCAGCAACACACAAGATCAAGCTCATCAATGATAAAAATGTACAATGCAATGAAATGTAATGTCAAGTATAGTGATGCATGTCTGACCTATCGATAAACACCTGATGTCTCTCAGTCTGGGACCTATAGGGGACATATCTGTCTATGCATCCATCATGGCGCGCGATACAACCCTCGATAATAGTAACCATCGCGGCGCGCGATACGTCCCTCAAAATGGTACATCCTCTTATCACATAACACTTATCACAACCATGTCTCATAACCAATGCAAATGACATGTTTTCACAAATAATGAGGAGATGACCATTTTAATATCAATGCACAATTCACAACAATACAATCGTGACACAACATCAACAATTAAACAATAGGCCTTTTTATTACCTTTTTTCCATCATTAGAATTATTCAACATGGACAAGTCAACCCATTACCAATTCCCATTACACCCAAACATATGCCACAAGGAAATGCACGAATTCCGTACACTTAACAAGGGTTTAGAAATCCACTTGCCTCAAATAACCGAACAATCACTCTAAGACTTGAGCCTTCCTTTTTCGTTGAGCTTCCAAATCAATGCAATCTATTCAATTCATATTCACAATAAGATTTCGAAACTAACAACGCCTATATTACTATAGGTTTAGCCTTGACCTAAAAATTCGTTAAACTTTATGATCAAGTTCTTAACTCTTGATGCCAATTAACATTTCACCATCATATATTTTTTTTCTTCTTTTTGACACCCTTTATTCCAACCAATGATTGGCTCACCATTACTTATTCAATTAACTCCCAATACTTACCTTTAAATTTCCAGAACAAACTCACAGTACAAACATACAGCAATATACCATATTCTCTCATCCAATACTTATATCCAATAATTTTATTTTATTATTATCCATTGCCTTCTCTAATGCCATCCACTAATTTGTCTCAACTAGCCTCCAAATAACTTCCAACGATGAGACAATTTGCAGGATTCAAGAATTATACCAATTTCCCATCCTAATCTACCATCTCTATTCATATATACTATCCTTAACTGTTACTCACTTTGTCCTCCCCTATGCCATAATTATCCACAGCACTTATCCCCAAAATCCTTAAGCTAATGTTCCAATCAAAGGATAAAATACTAATTTGTTAAAGTACTAATCCGGAGAACTATTTCAATAGTAGCTAGGTAAATAATAGTATAACAAATCCATTCGTAGTAATAATTATCACCTTTAAAGCCCAAACCCACCAACACATGCGGCAGCCACATATGGCTTCAAGACTCTAAAAATTTAAATTCCTCATCTTCACTTCATTAATATAATAATCATTATTGTTGATTTTCTATCCGATTCTTAAGAAATTACTACATAAATATACCAACACGTATACAGAGATGAGAATTCTAATTAAACCTTACCTGAACAATCTTTGTTAACTGCTTTCTTCTTCTCCGTTTTTAGTTTTGATAGTGGACGCCGCATGAACTCGTGCAAAGAATGAAAAGGAAAAGAAATTTATTTTATTAAACCCTATCTTACTCTAATTTATTTTATTAAACCCTATTTTACTCTAATTTATTTTATTATTTTTACGAAATTTCCAAAAGTGATGTTTCAGGTCATTACAGAAAACAAGTTATGATGGAATTAATTATGTTGGGATTAGTTATGATGGAATAAGTTATGCTGAAATTATTTCTTATTGAGTGTTTGATTTGTTATATTCAAAATAATATGCATTGCATAAATTTTAAGAACAAATTGTTTGTTTTTAAAATTACCCTTCACTTGATTTAGTTTTTTATATTTTCTTTGAAAGCTTTAATTATTCATTTTTAAAAATTAAAATTTCATTTATTTCGCTTAAATATTTTAGTGTGTGCATTGCCACGATGATACATATGTTTTTAAAAATAAAACTTTTTTCCTATTAGCTTAAAATAGAATTTACATCTTAAATTTGATAAAGCAAAAATATTTATGAGAAATCAAAATATAAATAAACATACGAATCAAAAATAAATCATAATGAAAATTATATTTTTATAGTGTAATTTTTTAATAGAAAAATATGAAGAACTATCATAAAAATAAGAAATAGTGAATATTATTATATATGACATTAAAAATAATGTAGGGAGGGTTGGGGGAGAACCGGGAGGACATGTGCTAATATTTTTGTTTAGTGAAAGAAATGAATTTATAATAAGATATGTACTATAATTTTGTATTACATCATTTTTTTTTAATAATAAGTTTTTCTTTTTGTAAAAGAATTATATAAGATTAAGGAGGTTGAAGACTTTCAAAAATAGTATACATAAATGTGAAATGTGAGGTATAAATAGAGTTTAAAGGAATATATTTGTCATTTATGTATTTTATCCCAGAATTACTATACAACCCAAGGAAAGGGATAACTTATTGCAATAATAATTATTAATCATGCGATAATTTATCCCAAGCTTTGCAACCAAACAAGGGATTAGAGGCTATTTAAAATTTATCTCGAGATTAACTACCTCTATCCACCATACCAAACGGCCCCTAAGAGTCTGTAAACACTTATTTTGAAAAAAAGATAAGGTGTTTGGGTAATCAGTAAAACTGTTTTTAAATAGAAGCAAAAACAATTTTTCTGTTATTGGAAAGAAACTAAAAATTTATGCTTCTTAAAAAAACAAAAGTTGAAACAAAAAATTATTCATTTCAAGACCAAAATATTTCTGTCATATATTATAACAACCTGTTCCCGTCGTTATAAAAAAGCCAATGGGAAAAAATTTTGGGCCGAAAAACTTTTTTGTAGTAACTTGAAATTTCCCAATCTAGTCTAGATTTGGACAAAATCGGAGTCAGTAAGGTCTAGGAAAATCTTGTAACAATTTGGTGATCTAATTTTGAATTTGATCACATGAGTAGATAACTAAGACGTCAAGGAACCCGTACGACTTTACGAAATTGAATTCGAGTGAGTAGAACTCCCGAAATTGATCTTAGCGTGAACGGATAGTTTTTTAGTGTCGTTGGTTGAAGGTGTGTTGCAAAATGGGGGTATTGGAATTATTAAATTTGCTCACTAGTTCCATGCAAGCCGTTATTGTTGGATTTTCCCACCAGGGCAGGGCCACTGTAGCTGGGTGAGGACCGCTGTGGAGGGACAGACGCGACTTAAGTCGGAAATAAACCCTAAAAATGTTTTATTCTACACTTTTCGACATTGAGAGCTAGGAGACGACCCCAGGTGCTTTCTTGACAGTTTTCCATCATTCTTAAGGCTAAAGGTAAGGTTTTAACTCCCCAAACCCATTTTTTTATCCGTAGAATGTAATCTAGTGGGTAATTATCAATGGGAGAGGGTTTTGATCTGGGAGTTATGGTGGAAAAAGCCATAATTTAGATATTGGGATCATGGGTTTGATCTAGGGTTGATAGGATTGTTGGTAATTCGGGTAATTAGTTATTGTTTATTGATTTTCGTGTCATATTAATTGTTTGTAGACCAAAAACAATTGAAACAAATCCAAAAAGGGAAGAATCAAGTTTCTTAGGGGATTCAAGCTTTTTTCGAGGTAG
This sequence comes from Solanum pinnatisectum, assembly GCA_035578085.1. Classification (NCBI taxonomy): domain Eukaryota; kingdom Viridiplantae; phylum Streptophyta; class Magnoliopsida; order Solanales; family Solanaceae; genus Solanum; species Solanum pinnatisectum. The sequence goes on from CM069083.1 coordinate 36,985,919, forward strand.
GTGATGGTTGTGATTTCATGTTGTGTGATGTATTTTGTTCTTGCTTCATTATAATACATGTATTTGTGTGAATGTTGCATTATTGATCACACTAATTATAAATGAGGGTAGATGAATAATGAATGACATGAATCATGACTTGATTGTACGATTATAAGAATGTACTTTGTGATTGTGATTGTGGCTTGTTGAATGGATCGGGTGTTGCGTTGCGACACACTAACTTGGATCGATTGCCTCGTTCTGACACAAAAATGGGATTGGTTGCCATGTTCCAGCATAAACATTGGATTGGGTACCACGTACCGATACGCTAACAGTTTGGGTGTGGGTTCCATGAGAGGACCATTGGCTTGTCATAGCTGTGTAATTGAGAATTGTAAACTTGATCGTTTCGAATTCAAGGTAAGACAGTTCTTCTAGGCTTCGATGAGTTCTCTTCTGTTTATGTGCACATTTTCAGACTTAGACTAGTTCCTTAGATTTCTTATATTAGTATGGGGTTGTACCCCTTCTTGTTTAGACTTATAGTTCTTGTCAGAGTTTTGGTACATTGACTTTCAGGTTCTAGGTATTTTCCACATTGTTTGTTAGACTTTTGGAGTTTATGGGAACTCTATTTCTTTTCCTTAGCATTAAAACTTACTTTCTTATCTTTAAATGCCTTTGTATTTTGGTTGAGTTGTTAGTTTGGGTTGTAGTAATGGTTCTCCCACCGGAGGGTTAGTGTGGGTGCCACTCACGACGGTCTGGGTCGTGACAAAGTTGCTATCAGAGCCTAGGTTTATTGATCTCGATGTACCAAAACAAGTGTAGTAGAGTCTTGTGGAACAGTACAGAGACGTCTGTACTTTTCTTTGAGAGGCTATAGGACTTTAGGAAATCTCTCTATTTTCTCTTGTCTCATTTCATGCTATAACTTGATTCCAATTGGTATCTAGCGATTCAAATTGGTATCTAACATCCTTCACTCTTTTGTCCGCAGATGGTTAACACTAGGTTCAATGGCGTCAGGCTCGTAGCTTTCGTCAATGCTCCAACTGAGGAATCTGCAGTGAGAGGTTGCAGTCGAGGTAGGGTGGAGGAAGATCTAGGGGTAGAGGCCGAGGAAGGATGGTGCCTACTAGGGATGGATCACCGGTTGGAGACGCTCCTAGAAATAAGGCCCCTCCTACACACCATGAAGAGGTAGAGGAGAATGTAGAGATTGACGATGATGAGAACATTGGACAAGAAGAAGAGGTGCAGGCTGAGACTACAGGTATTCCTCACTTAGACCCAGTGTTAGCTCAACAGATCATATCATTCGTGAAAGGATTGGTTGGTCCTGGCGTGTTTCTCTTTGTTCAAGCAACTCAAGCTCCCGCCAATCCCCCGATTGCTATCATTGTCCCCAAGGAGGGTGGAAATATAGGTAATGATGCGTTCTTTCATCCTTTGTTGAGTCATGTTATGACTAGTAATGCGCATAAGATGTGGACTTAGTTCTTGAAGTTGAAACCACATGTGTTCTATGGTTTTGAGAGTGAGGATGCATATGAGTTCATCCTAGATTCCTATGAGAGGCTTCATAACTTGGGAATTGTCCATCAGCATGGAGTTGAGTTTGTGATTTTCAGCTTCAAGGTGAGGCTAATCAGCGGTGGAGAGCTTACGTTGAATGCAGATCTTCAGTTTTACCCCCTACTCACTTGGACCCAGTTTCATGCTCTATTCTTGGACCTTGAGGGATTGTAAGAATGATGAGTTCATGGCTTTGGAACAAGGTGGTATGTATGTGGCTGCTTATGAGGCCAAGTTCCATGCCCTGTCTAGATATGTCACGCAATTGGTGACTACTAAGGAAGAGAGGATCTATTTATTTATTAAGGGACTAAATTCTGAATTGCAAGTATTGTCTGTTCATATGACCTCTGTAGGAAAAAGCTTCAATGAGGTAACAGACTTTGTGAAGAAAGTGGAGGGGTGAGGCGAGACTGTCAGGCTAAGGCCTTTGCTAAGAAAGCCAAAAATTCAGGCAACTTTTAGGGATCTTACTCCAGAGGTTCAGGGAAGTCGACTCTAGCAGCCCGGCTAATTCAATCCACTATGCCTGCTTCAACAGGTAATTACTCTGAAACTCCACCTTAGAATTTGATTCAGGATAGCCAGGGAGCCACACCTTCGGTGGGCAACAGGTCATCTTTTGATCATACATGTTCCAACTATGGAGAACCTGGGCATATGATGAGAAATTGTCCCCAACCGTGCATGTTGGATTCCGCACAGCAGCAATCTAGAATAGTGGTACCCACGGGAAACGGTAATAATGGTCAAGGGCATCACAAGGTAGGAGAGGAGGAAATCAGTGAGGCCGTTGAGGTAGGGGAAATGGTAACGCAAGCAGAGTTGTAGTGCAGCCAGGCAGGGAAGTCATCCGTCAAGATGACAGGGCTTAGTGTTATGCATTTTCGGGCAAGATCGAGGCGAAGGCATTTGACGCAGTGATCACAGATACTATTATTTTCTATGACCAGATGGCTAATGTGTTATTTGATCTGGGTTCTACTTATTCTTATGTATCCATGCGATTTGCCTCAGAATTTGCTATGATTTGTGATATACTTGATGCCCCCATCCATATTTCTACCCCAGTTGGAAAGTCTGTCATAGTCACCCATGTCTATCGTGCTTGTCCTATTTTGTTTATGGCTTTTCAGACTTGGGTTGATTTGGTGATTTTGGATATGACTGACTTTGATATAATCATAGGCATTACTTGGTTTTCCCCTTATTATGTTGTGCTTAATTGTAATACTAAGTCTATAACTCTAGAAATTCTGGGAAGGTAAAAGTTAGAGTGGGAAGGGTTGTACAAGCCTAAGCAAGCTAAGATCATATCCTTCATTCAGGCTAGGAAACTGGTAGGGCGGGGTTTTTTAGCTTATTTGGCTCATATTCGGGAAGTTGAGGTTGAGTCTCCATCTATTGAGTCTATTCCTGTGGTGTCAGAATTAAAAGAAGTGCTTCCTAATGATTTGTCTGGTATGCCTCCGGATAGAGATATAGATTTCTGCATTGATTTAGAACATGATATTCATCCTATTTCCATCCCTTCATATTGCATGGCTCTGGCAGAATTAAGAGAGCTTAAGGCTCAAATCCAAGAACTTCTTGATAAAGGTTTTATCTTTCCTAGTGCTTCCCTGTGGGGTGCTCCAGTTTTGTTTGTTAAGAAAAAGGATGGTAGTATGAGGATGTGTATAGACTACCGCCAATTGAATAGGGTCACCATTCGAAACAAGTACTCATTGCCTCGAATAGATGATATTTTTGACCAACTACAAGGTGCGTCAGTTTCTCTAAGATTGATCTAAGGTCTGGTTACCATCAATTAAAGATTAGGCCTGGGGATGTGCCCAAGACGACTTTTAGAACTCCTTATAGGCACTATGAGTTCCTAGTTATGTCTTTTGGTTTGACTAACGCGCCTGCAACTTTCATGAGTTTGATGAATGAGGTGTTCAAACCCTTTTTCGATTTGTTTGTGATAGTCTTCATTGATGACATTTTGGTCTATTCAAAAAGTGAGGAAGAGCATGTCGACCATCTTCATATTGTTCTGGGTATTCTTAGGAAACAAAAGTTATATGCGAAATTCTCTAAGTGTGAATTTTGGTTGACTTCGGTTGCATTTTTAGAGCATGTAGTTTCAAAATAAGGGGTAATGGTAGATCCTCAAAAGATTAAGGCGGTTAGGAGTTGGGTTCGTCCTAACTCTGTGACAGAAGTTAGGAGTTTTGTGGGGCTCGCTAGCTACTATCATCGATTTGTGAAGAACTTTGCTTCTATTGACACTCACTTGATAAATTTGAACAAAAAGGAGATACTATTTGAATGGACTGAAAAATGTGAGGAGAGTTTTTAAAAGCTCAAGACTCTTTTGACCACTGCACCTATTCTAGCACTATCGGTTGAAGGTAAAAATTTTATTGTTTATTATGATGCTTCACATTCGGGTTTGGGTGTTGTGTTAATGCAAGATAAGAATGTCATAGCCTATGCGTCGTGACAATTGAAGGTGTATGAGAGAAATTATCGAACACATGATTTGGAGTTGGCAACGGTAGTGGTTGCTCTTAAGATCTGGCGGCATTACCTTTATGGTGTGAATTGTGAAGTGTTTATTGATCATTGTAGTTTGAAGCATATGTTCACTCAGAAAGATCTGAATTTGAGACAGAGAAGGTGGATGAAGCTACTTAAGGATTATGATGTCACCCTCCAATACTATCCGGGTAAGGCTAATGTAGTGGCAGACGCTTTGAGTCGAAAAGCGGTGAGTATGGGTATTCTAGCTTGCTTGAGTGTAACCAAGTGACCTTTGGCTGAGAAAATTCAGACCTTGGAGTCTAAGTTCATGCAGTTGGGCATCTGAGAAAGAGGTGGGGTGTTAGCTAGCATTGAAGTAAGAGCCACGTTCATTGAGGAGATCAAGGCCAAACAGTTCAAGGATGAAAATTTGAATGAACTTAAGAAGAAGACTGAGATTGGTAAGGCACAAGAGACCACTCTTGATGCGAAAGGTGTGCTCAGTTTTAAAGGAAGGATTTGTGTTCCTCGAGTTGATGACTTGATTTTGAAATTGTTGACAGAATCTCATCCGGGTGTGACCAAGATGTTCCTACATTTGAAGCGAATCTATTGGTGGTCGGGCATGAAGAAGGATATAGCGGAGTTTGTGGCTAAGTGTCAAAATTGCCAACAAGTAAAGTATGAACATTAAAGGCCTGCAGGTTTGCTTCAAAGAGTGTCAATTCTGGAATGAAAGTAGGAAAGGATAGCTATGGACTTCGTGGTTGATCTTCCCAAGACTTAAGGAAAGTTTGATTATATTTGGGTAGTGGTTGACAAATTGACTAAGTCAGCCCATTTTATTCGGGTAAGAACAAATTATAATGCTAAACAATTGGCTAAGGTTTATGTGAAAGAGATAGTGAGGTTGCATGGGGTGCCCCTTTCTATCATCTCAGACCGTGGTACCCAATTTACATCCAAGTTTTGGAGGAAGTTACATGATAAATTGGGCACACAACTCACTTTTAGTACCACTTTCCATCCATATACAGACGGGAAGTCAGAGAGGACTATTCAAGTGTTAGAAGACATGTTGAGGGCATGTGTGATTGATTTTGGAGGGCATTGAGATAAGTTCTTACCTTTGTGTGAGTTCTCCTATAATAATAGTTATCACTCCAGCATTGATATGACACCATTTGAGGCACTTTATGAGAGGGGATGTATATCACCCATAGGATGGTTTGAGGCTGGAGATGTGAAACCTTTGGGGGTTGATTTAGTGAAGGATGCTCAAAGATAAAGTGAGAAACATCCAAGCTAAGCTAAACCCAGAGTAGATAAGAAAAGTATGCAGACCATAAGATAAGAGATATGGCATTTCAGACTGGTGAGAATGTTCTTCTTAAGGTGTCACCCATGAAAGGGGTGATGAGATTTGGCAAGAAGGGCAAGCTAAGTCTACGATACATTGGTCCCTTTGAGGTTCTTGAATGTGTAGGGCCAGTGGCTTATAGATTGGCTTTACCTCCTAACTTATATGGAGTTCATCCAGTATTTCATGTGTCCATGTTGAAGAGGTATCATAGTGACGGGGATTACATCATAAAATGAGACTCAGTTGTGTTAGACAAAGACCTTTAATATAAGGAGGAACCGATTGCAATTATTTATCGTGATGTTCAGAAGTTGAGGACCAAAGAGATTAAATCTGTGAAAGTTCAATGGAAGCATCGTCCAGTTGAGAAAGCTACTTGGGAAACCGAGAAGGACATGACAGACAAGTATCCACAGTTGTTCGTTGATTCAGGTACTACTACACTATTACTTTCGCCTATTTTTTCTAAGTTTGTCACTCGGGGACGAGTGATGGGTAAATTGGTATCTATTGTAACGACATATTTCTGTCGTTATAGAAAAGCCAATGGGGAAAAATTTTGGGCCAAAAAACTTTTTTGTAGTAACTTGAAATTTCCCAACCTAGTCCAGATTTGAACGAAATCAGAGTCAGTAAGGTCTAGGGAAATCTAATAACAATTGGGTGATCTAATTTTGAATTTGATCACATGAGTAGATAGCTAAGACGTTAAGGAACCCGTACAACTTTACGAAATTAAATTCGAATGAGTAGAACTCCCGAAACTGATCTTAGCGTGAATGGGTAGTTTCTGAGTGTCGTTGGTTGAAGGTGTGTTGCGAAATGGGGGTATTGAAATTATTAAATTTGCTCACTGGTTCCGTGCAAGCCGCTAAGGCGGGATTTTCCTTCCAGGGCGGGGCCGTTGTAGTGGGGTGAGGACCGCAATGGCAGGACAGATGCGACTTAAGTCAGAAATAAACTCCAAAAATGTTTTATTTTGCACTTTTCGACTTTGAGAGCTAGGAGACGATCCCAGGTGCTTTCTTGACAATTTTCCACATTCCTAAGGCTAAAGGTAAGGTTTTAACTCCCCAAACCCATTTTTTGATCAATAGAATGTAATCTAGTAGGTAATTATCGATGGGGGAGGGTTTTGATCTGGGAATTATGGTGGAAAAAACCCTAATTTAGATATTTGGATCATGGGTTTGATCTAGGATTGATAGGATTGTTGGTAATTCTGGTAATTAGTTATTGTTTATTAATTTCCGTGATATATTAATTGTTTGTAGACCAAGAACAAGTGGAACAAATTCGGAAAGGAAATAATCAAGTTTCTTAGGGGATTAACGTTTGTTTCGAGGTAGGTGATGGTTGTGATTTCATGTTGTGCGATGTATGTTTGTTCTTGCTTCATTATAATACATGTATGTATGCAAATGTTGCATTATTGATCACACTAATTGTAAATGAGGATAGATGAATGATGAATGACATGAATCATGACTTGATTGTATGATTATAAGAATGTACTTTGTGATTGTGATTGTGGCTTGTTGAATGGATCGGGTGTTGCGTTGCGACACACTAACTTTGATCGGTTGCCATGTTTCGGCATAAATATGGGATCGGTTGCCACTTTTCGGCATAAACATTGGATCAGGTACCACGTACCGGTACACTAACAGTTTGGGTGTGGGTTCCATGAGAGGACCATTGGCTTGTCATAACTGTGTAATTGAGAATTGTGAACTTGATCGTTTCGAATTCAAGGGTGAGTCAGTTCTTTCGGGCTGTCATGAGTTCTCTTCTGTTTATGTCCACATTTTCGGAGTTAGACTAGTTCCTTAGATTGTTTATGTTAGTATGGGGTTGTACCCCTTCTTGTTTAGACTTATGGTTCTTGTTAGAGTTTTGGTACATTGACTTTCAGGTTCTAGGTATTTTTCGCATTGTTTGTTAGACTTTTGGAGTTTATGGGAACTCTATTTCTTTTCCTTAGCATTTAAATCTACTTCCGTATCTTTAAATGCCTTAGTATTTTGGTTGAGTTGTTAGTTTGGGTTGTAGTAATGGTTCTCTCACTGGACGGTTAGTGTGGGTGTCACTTACGACGGTCTGGGTCGTGACATATATACATATTTATCAATGTATCCCTTATACATATTTATTTTTATTGTGAATTGTTTGTATGTAGTGATTTTATTTGTGGTTTTTAAGTTTATTTTGCTTGATATTTTAAATTACATTTAAACTATCATGTTAATATTATAACAATATTTGATTTATTTTTATTCAACTATATACAATATTGATTGAAAATTTGGATATTTACATTTTCATTTAAAAACAACAAAAAATTTAATTAAAAATTATAATGAGATTTTAATAAATGCATCGCTATAAAATAATCTTAATATTAAAGTGCATTGATACTTGTCCTTTTTCGTAATTTATTCTCAGACGTACTTTTTTTAAAAATTAGTCAAACACAATTTGCTTATCAAAGCACTTTTCAAATGAATTAGCCAAACAAGGATTATTATTTTTTTTTAAAAAAACTTTTTTCAAAAGATATTTTTAAAAAATACTTCTAAAAATAAGCAATCTGTAACAACAATACCAAACAGGTTCTAAAACAATTACATTCATTCTTTCTAACCAGCTTATTCCTTCTTCACTACCAACATTGAAGAAATATTTACATAGATACATTATGGCTTTGGACAATTATTTGATCATGTATATGTCTTGTCACTCTTGAAAACTAGTAAAATAATATTCTTAACATTTTTTAGTCTTGAAACCAAACTTTCAATAAATGATTACATTTTCTTTGATGTTGAGTTTTTTCCTAAATAAAGACGGTTCCTTCTTCATTCTACTACCTGAATTTATGTCCCATCATTAACACTCTCTCAATTTAATTTTCTGACAAAGTTCTTATGGTCACTTTGTGGGTTGAATCTTAACTAAAGAGCTTAACTTTTAATAATCTTAAGATTATAGAAAATCTAAATCTTATCAAAGAAAGTGACTTTCGACATTATCTACTGGAAAAATAATTTTAGAAAGGAAATATATTAAAATTTAATTGATAGTATGATGTTAAGCATAAATACAATTGTGTGAGAGTGCTATCTTTCTATATTATATTTTATAACTAAATAAAATAGGGGATGATTACATGTATAAGCAAACGTATATTAGTTAATTAGTTAATATAGTTATAGTTTGTCTTAATTGCAATTCGAGACCTACTTTTAGTTATAATTATGTGGCTCCACTTTTTAGTTTTGTTTAATTTGCACATTTGTATAATTCGAAATTTGTATGATATAACTCGTATAACTTTTGTATAAAATTTGTATAACTGCTTGTACTTATGATATTTGTAATTGTATAAATTCGTTATTTCAAGTTTATACAAAAATAATTGAATTATATAAATGTACCCGCGAATTACACAAATCTGTGAATTATACAAATTTGCAAATTATACAAACGAGACAACTTAAACTATAGCTACAGCCCGTAAATAAACAAACTATAGCTATAGAGCTTAATTAAGTTTATTATAGTGGCTATTTCCGAAAGTTCCCCAAATAAAATATCCTTCCATCCATGTATTAAATACATTTAAGTATATTATTGAAAGTATAAGATTAAGTAACATGCAACGCACGTGCTGAGAAACTAGTTAGTTACTACAACAAAAGGAAGTTGATACAAGTGAATATGAGGCATCCAAAGCTTTGCCAAGCTTCCCAAGCACATAGACTGTCTATGATACACACAACATCAATTTAAACGAAAGGAAATTAGGCCAAAAGATTTGTCCTTATTTTTTGGTGAAGCAGAATATTTCATGTCAGCGATGAAGATGAGAAATTAAAAGACAACTAAATATTTTCATCATGCTAAATCGACGAAAGAGTTCTTTCGAGAATACCCAGCAAGCCTGTCTGAGCTCCATCAAAGTTTCATTCGACTGCAATTATGCCGAATCTCATTTTACATAACCCACTTAGCAACTTGGAAAATGAATTTGTCGATTACAAGAGTTAGTCTAGGAGCTACCCAACAAAAGTACTTGCTAATCTTCATCTATACGAACAACCTAAGAACCTAATCTTCTTTTTGGTCAGGTATTTGAGGTGGAAATGTCCACCATTTCTATATCAGCTTCTCCAGTTGATATACTACTAGGTCTAGTCTCCAGAACTGCAGGAGTAACATTGTGGTTCTCAGTCATACTTCCAACTGTACAACTGCTAGCACTCTTGGATCCAGATTCTGGGTTTTTTAGAACACTGCCATGTTCTTTCTCAGCATTGAGCACCATATCCTCTACTTGAGATGAAGGAACTGGATAACTGGATTTGCTAGCTTCAGAATTCCGATCTTCTTGCACCAGTTTCCTCTCAAAATTAGGAGTATTTTGCTGAGGAGAAGAAAGAATTTGGTTCATCTGTTGACAAATTGCTTCCAACGGAATGATGTTCTTTCTCATCCCTGAACTAGGGTGACTCTCATTAAATGAGTCTTGGACATTTCCAGAAAGTACTAGGCACATCTGCAGAACAGACAGAAAAGGATTACATATATCATCTTCAGAATAATTTCCAGAGAAATGTGGTTTTATTGTCTTATACTGGAAAGTAATTATGCATAGATGAAAATAAAGTATGTTTTGGAGTGAACTATTCACCTTGTTATAAAGCTCTGCAACACTTAAACGGTCTGGTTTACCATCACAAGCAACTTGAGAGATTCCTTGTGGAGCTGAATGCAGAGAAGTTCATGATTAGCTGCTAGGTCAGTACATTTACGACATGAAATACAATAGAAGCTTGAGGAGGCAAATGACTACTCACAAATTGCTACTAGTCTTGGGGAATGGTCAGTCATTTCAGTATTGGCTTCTTCAACATTTCGATTTGGTTCATCCACAACCTTGGTATCACACGCCATCCCTTCATTGGGCAGTTCATGAGATTTTTCATCATCCTATAGGAAATGTACAACGATCAATATACCACATGAACAAGTGTAGCTCCACAGAAGTAACCAATCGAGCTGCCACCCCTAGTGACCTAGATTTCATAAACTAGTTCTCGAACACGTGCGATGCACGTGTATCCCATTTTAATTTGTTTAAGTTTTTTTAAAATCACACAAAAAAAAATAATGTTAAACAATGTGTGATACATAACATAAAATTCAGAAAAATGCTCAAGAACACAACATAACAACACAAAAATTAATCAATACTGTAACTACAAACCCCTTTAAGATAAGTAGCGAAAATTAGGCTAAATAAATCAAGTAGAAAAAAAATCATTAAAAAAATAAATTGAAACATAAATAAATCAAAAGCCCAAAATAATAAATAACGAAAAAAATCTCGAAGCTATACAACATAACAAATAACTTAACTAAGAATTTAATAAGGAAAACAATGAAAAATATGTATCTTTACAAAAGTCGAATTGAATTCTATGAGAGGCTATGAGCTTTGCTATTAGCCAAACCTTTATTTTTACCATGAATGGCCATAATCTAAGTTGGCAACCTAATTCCAAGAATGTGACTCACGGCATCAAAGAGTGCATGTAATTAAATTTCAATTTGAAGTTGAGAAAACTTGATCAATAGAAAAAAGAAGATATCATTCACCAGACGTGAGAAACCTCCTAATTAAGGATGGAGGTGCATCATATAAGAAGTTGATACTACTCCTGTTAGAACATGAATAGGTTTATACAATCCTATTAGAGTAGGAATAGATTTATACAATCCTATTTACAATAGGAATACAAATAGAAAGAGGAATAATAAATAGTATCTTACTTGGTAAAGGATTGTATTCTAGTGTCTATAAAGAGAGTCTCAATGTAATAATGTGGACACAACAATTCAATAATATTTTTGTCCTACATTTCTCACATGGTATCAGAGCCTCTACGATATTGATAGAGAATCAAAGAGCTTCTGCTGCAGTGGGGTGGCCATTACCCATATATGTTGTCGTCTGGCCAATGATTATGTTAACAAAAGTAGGATCAATGATATATGAACATATTCAAGGGAAGAAAACTCAGTCAGACAGGTCACCGTGCGTCAATTTGACTTTCTAGGGTTGTTTTGTGTCAATCCCATATCCATCGATATTTGTGTTGCACCGTGTAATCTTTTTGGTGACAACTTTTTTCATATATTTAATTTATGTAGCACTGTGCCATCTTTTCGGTGACTACTTTCCCATATCTAATTTGTGTAGCACCGTGCCATCTTTCCGGTAACTACTTTTTCATATTTAATTTGTGTAGCACCGTGCCATCCTTGTTTTGCATATTTGATTTGTGTAGCACCGTGCATCTCTCTGGACTACTTTTCATAATTAATTTGCATAGTAGAATGAATTTTTCTAAACTACTTTCTCATATCTGAGTTGCATAGCACCATGTGTCTTTTTGGTGACTCCTCAGATTTGATTTGTGTAGTTCCATTCGTCTTTCCGATGACCCCTCAAATGTGATTTGCATAGGGTTGTGCCACCATTCCGACCCTACCCATATTATTTCTCTTTATCAATAGACTAGTGCCATCAATCCGACCTTTCCTATATAATTTCTATTTTCTAGTTGGGCCATCATTCCGACCCTACCCATATAATTTTATTTCTTAGATTGTGACCAGTTTCAGCCATCAAATCTAATACTCCAGCGTATGAGCATGTTCCGGCCAATTTTCAGTTACTATCGACCCATCTATTGATTCCAACATGATCCATATACTTTATACTAGATTTTGAACACTTTCCGGTGATGCTGCATTGTGAAGAAGTCTAAATGGAGCAATCACCTAATTTTGTTGCTCGGCGGGGGGGGGTTTAGTAGCCTTGTATGTCAATTACGTAAGTCACTCTATGGTCTGAAACAATTTTTGCAAGCCTTGTTTGGAAAGTTCAACACTGTAATTTTATCACTCTGTGTTTTATCGACAATATGCATCAAATTCAGTATTTCTTGAGAAGATTAAACACATTGAGATTGACTGACATTATGCATCAAATCCAGTATTTAATGAGAAGACAAACACATTGAGATTGACTGTCAATTATGTGAAGACGAATTATCAATTTGCAAATATCTCACCAAGCCCCTCATCGGTCCTCGTATTAATTACATTTGTAACAAGCTAGGTACATGAATTGTATACACTAGCTTGAGGGGGAGTGTTAGAACAGGAATAGGTTTATACAATCCTCTTAGAATAGGAATAGGTTTATACGATCACATTAAAGTAGGAATAGGTTTATACAAATTGCAATCCTATTTACAATAGGAATATGAATACAAATAGAAATAGGAATAGTAAACAGTATCCTACTTGGTAAATGATTGTATTTTAGTATCTATAAATAGGGTCTCAATGTAATATTGTGGACACAACAATAATTCAATAATATTTTTCTCCTATATTTCTCACAACTCCTATCATATATAAGTAAAATAATTGATTCTTTAAAGAAGAGGAACCAAAAGGTCCACAATTAATGGGATAAAAGTAACCTTGGGTCTTTCCTCTTCATGTTTTCTTTTTTCTTTGAAGCAATACCCGTAATTAAAAACACAAACACTTACTACAAACAAAACAACTGACAATTAAATAACAATGAATTGTCAATAAATGGTATCTTTGTAATAACATTTGGAAGATGGAAGTCATTCAAATGTGGGTTGAATATAATGAGTCATTAAAATGACTTGAAAAGGGTAACTAAAAAGTCTTAAATTGTGAATATATATATAAAAAAAAAAAAAAGAGGATAAATCATTATTTTGCTAGTGAGAAGGTACAAATAATCGTTTTCACTATATTTGTAATTAAATATTTAATAGGAGGTTATAACTAATTAATATTTAATTAATTAGATGTTTTATAATATTTTGATTTATTGCTGGGGAAAAATCGTAATCCAACTTTGAAGATAGGAGCTTCTCGCTTTTAGAATAAGAAATATATATATATATATATATATATATACACTAGTTCACTGACAGAATTGTAAGCAATTAAGCAAGTCCATGAATTGTAGTGAGTTCCAAACATGTCCAACGGTTGTTCCTCAAGAGAAGGGGTCATATTATAAAGGCCTGATTAATTATAGAGGAGAATATCCTTATATACAGTTGGGAATCCACAAGGTTCTATACTAGTTAAAGTGAAAATAGCTGAGAACATGCAGTTCCATTCATGAGCTAAACCAGCCAAACCAGGTTAGCTCATGAAATACTTGGATCTCAGACAGTAAAAAATACTTGGATGTGACATTCCTTTGATTAGTTTTCTGATACTGACTTGACATACACTGAAGGACAAAAAAAGGGGTCAATAAGCCCTTTGGACATGTACATGACAGATAATGAGCAATCCAACATCATGTATTTTAAGAGTTTAATAAGGCAACTTACAAAGGCTTCTTTCTGATATTCTGCATTAAGGCCCTTCTCAAGAAGCAGCACCCTTTTCTTTATGAATTCAACTTGTCTTCTCTGCATCTCTCTAAAATGATGATACAATGAAGATGAATCTTGGATAACTTGTCGGTTTGAAGGATCACTTGTCCCATGCGAAAGTTCAGCTCCACAGGTATTCCCATCACCAGTAGCTTTCACCTGACCTCCAACAGACCCAGCATTTGCTGTATTTACACCATGTGGTGGTTGAGAAGCTCCGGGAACAGTAAATTGTGCTTGGGGAACTCCAGAAGCTGGCAGTTCCTGGGAAGGTCCTGCAGCAGGAGGAACTTGTGGTTGAGAAGCTCCATGAACGGGTAAATTTATGACGGGAAGATTCAGTTCTTTACAGATGATCTCTTGGATCCTCAACTCCTTGTCATCAACAATTGTCTGCCATCTTCCATAACCATGTCTGCACAACCATAGACCCAGAAAATCGAAAACAATATCAGCAGAACTTAGCAATTTGCCGCAATTATTATATTTAATGTTTGTGCTGCCAGCTCCCGAAATCCAGAGATGAACTTATCAACTTAGATGAAGTTAATAAAAATGCAGAGTGAAAAAGACATGACCATAAATACATTAACTTGTGTTTCAAGGAGCAAATGTGAAATGACGGTTTACATGGTATGGACACATAAAATTATCAAAAGATAATTAGTAAGCAAATATCAGGGCTTGACAAAGTGCAATAGTTACAAGTTCATTCTAGAACATATGCAAAAGAGTTGCATGGCAATCTTGGATGTCAATCAGTGAAAATATTGATATGAAACATGAACTGATGAAAGCAAAAAATTTTCTGTTAATCAGCAAAGATTTGGGGCATTTTCACAAGTTTTACTCTTCCTAAGCTACAGGATAAATTCTCCAATCAAGTGTTGAAGTAAAGGGTATAAATATCTTATATTTTACGGAGAAGGGTCAAAAATGCCCTTTTTCCAAATAAATACACTATTTATTATCTTTTTGCACACTTCAATATTTTCTTATTAGCAAATGTTTATCCTATTTCAATTTGGAAAAAAATATCTTATTTTATTATATTTATTTTTTATTGTTATCTAAAAGAAAATTAATGATGGTTTTACTATGATATTATATATTTGGCATATTATCTGTTAAAAGGATACATTAAGTTATTCTATTTTAATTGATAAAATGAGATTAAGAAAAAAATTATTTCCAGATTTTTTTAGTTAAAATGATTTTAAAAGAAAGAAAACAAGAATAAGGCTCTTTAAAAGTAATATTTTTACGAGGAACAAGAAGTGTTTAATAGGAAAAGAAATAATATATTTATTCAAAAGGGGCATTTTTGACCCATTTAGTAACAATAGAGGCATTTTTGGACCAAACTATTAACAAGGGCATTTTTGGACCAAAGTACTGACGGCAAGGGCACTTTTAGACCAAACTATAAACGGAGGGCATTTTTATTCATTTCACATAGTTTAAGGGTATTTTTACCCGTTTCCATATATTTTACTGTGGATTTGTCTGACCTACCGTATTCACTTTTTTTATAATTTTAGGAAATGGTTCAAGTAGTTGTGATAGATGAAAAGAAAGTAGGCCAATTAAATACTAAAGATCATCTATTCAAGCCTTCATCTCTTTAATTCAATAGACTTTCACATGCTTTTCACTACTGGTAAATGCAATCTAATCAACTCCAGTCAAAGTCTTTCTTTATTAAGCACAATTTCAGAACTACAGCCTTATTTCAATTGGTGAAGTGATTCCTAAATTCATTGTAGAGATCAGCAGAGATAAAGGTTACATACTTTAACAATGCCCGTAGCAGCAGCAGATCGTGCTCATCCTTCCAATGTTTTCCACCTTTCAATCCAGGGTACCGAGACATAATATCATCGGCAAAAAGAGAGCCACCTGTCATTTCTGAAAAAGCCTTCACCTGAAACAACAGAGCATACTTATCAACCTTTAACCATAAAAACATCTCTATAGTTGTAGCTTAATGAAGATATGCTGTCATCTGACAACGCAACTGATGGTAGAAAGCTTCAGTTTTAACTGGAAATTAAAGATATCAAATAAACATTTGACAGTGTCACGATGACTACACGAAAACCGAGCAACTGTCATAGTTCTAAATTATTTTAGACATTACAGGCAGAAGAAATTCAGCAACAGCACTGCATTTTACTATTCTATTTTTGGACAAGTTACATTATATTTATACCTGTCTGATATCTCAACCACATTGCAAAATAGCACTAGCCATGAAATAAGACACTTCCATTTTTCGTCTTTTCAAACATGAGAACAGAATCTTGTGTTTTCATGCCAAAAGAGCAAGTGGCAGTGGCAGTAGCACAAGTGAGGATGCAAATGATGTGTCGGATGTGAAACAAATTCTGAACTGAATATTAAGTTTGATCGTTATGATTTAGTTGTTGCCACGATAGACAAAAAAGTTGTTTGAAGTAAATAACAAGACAATGGGAACAGATAGGACATGAATATCGGAAAAAGATTGAATACATTCTATCAAAGGTCCTGTTTGAGATGCACCCCGTTACAACCACACACCAGTGAGAGTTCGATACTGCAAAGCTATATAGGACACTGGGGTATGAAAACTTGCCTTGTCCCTTATAAGAAGCAAGACGGCTATCCTAACAAGCACATCTGGTATTCTAAGTCCTTCTTTTGGAACACCATCTGCAATCAAAAATATTTAAATGTTGCCTGACCCACCAGAAGGAAAAGGAGATTTGAAGCCCTATAAATTAGAATCATAAACCACAATTTGAGAATCAATATAATTTCTTAACCTGAAAATGTTGGTGAGTCAGTGATTTCTTCAGATATGTGTGACAAAAAGAGAGCTCCATAACTGTATAACAGTGATTAGAACATGTCAGTACATATGATCTACCATGCCTGTCCAATAAGAGATACAATACTAGGAATTTGTCAAAATAAAGAATCATGAAAATAATCTGTGTCTTGGGGGGAATAAGTTATACTGTCACAGTGATGTTTCTTCGCTTTCAACAGGTGTAATTTTACTTATAGTTACCATAACTTGAACATAATATAGATTGAAGATTAACCTATCAAGTTGTCTACTGCAATTGATACGGCATCAAAAATTTCACCTCCTTCGTTTCAATTTGTTTGTTTGGTTTTGACTTTGCACAGGGTTTAAGAAAGTAAAAAAGACTATTGAATCATGTGGTCTTAAATTAAAGATATGTAGAATGTACCAAATGCCCTTTCATCTTGTTGGCTTAAGCATGCCAGGTGGAAAGTTGAATTAAAGAGTTGACAAAAGAAAGAGGCATTCTTTTTGAAACGGACTAAAAAGGAAAATAGGACAAATGAATTGAAACGGAGGGAGTAGCAATTATCAAATTCATATTGATGCGAAGGCACGGCACCAAATCACCCACAAATATCTCAATTATTCAATCAGTATATTCAGATCCATAAAAAATAAAAGAGAGACACAGATAGAAGGAGAAGAGTAAGATGATGCATGATGAGCGACTTTAGAGAACAGAAAGTGGTAGTGGTTCGACATTTTGATCTACATATACCTTTGGCTGAGACAGAGCTACAGCCTAGAGCAACAGAGAGTTTAAATGTACTAATAATCAGGGAATAGACAACTTCAAAGTTAATGTATGCCCATACTCTTGAATTTCTTCATAAGTTTTCTGCTTCAATCGTGGAGTGAAGTCTGCCCAGTCAAACTCACCAGCCCCAAATCTGTAAAGATAAGAAGTTATCTCCAACATTTTTAAATTTTTGCATGCACAGCAGATGTGAATACAGAATAGTAGGAAATCAGCACTACTACATCTACAACAAGAACTATGTTCCAATATCAAACTCATGAAAGGAAGTCGTGAGAGGAAAATATAAAGAAAAATGTAGCAGAAAAAAAAATACAGAAAAATTGAAACCTCATCAAAATTTGGACAAATGCTGCCCTTTGGCTTTGATTGAACCCCAGTACCCTAAATGATCTTCCTTCTCCTTCCATCAAAGGGAGTGGTTCAGCAGACTCAACTGTCAAAAGAAAATATATTCTTCACTAAGATATTGTTTTCCATTAGCCGTAACTGAAATTCAAAAATGAGATTGAGAACCCATATCCCACCGCGGGCTTTCTTTCTGTGAGCCTTCCTCACAGCTGGCGCTCCCGGTGAAGCTGTCTCACCATCACTCGAATCAGCTTCAGCTTCATAGTTGTCATCCTCTCCGTCGGTGCTCACATCCTCCAGACCAGCAAGATCATCATCCTCAACAGAAACCATCTAGGAAAAGAATAAGATATGAAACATGGAAATCAAAAAGGGAAAGTTCCAAGAAATTACTAGACTAACGTGTCCAAGAAGAGCACCCACCAGAAAATATCAAAGAACGTAAAGGAGAAAGTCACGACACAGTGTCTAATAGCCCATCAAACTTATTCAGAAGAACAAACAAAAAATTGAATTAACATGCAAAAGAATTTCACACCTGCTTACGACTCCTCTTTCCCTTCCCCATGGTCTTGAATTCTTCAACTTGATGCACTTCATATTTATCTCGTAGCAGTTCTTCCCAATAAGCTGCTCTCTCAGAATTGTTTACAGTTGCTTTATTCTCCACAGGGGCAGTTGGGGCTTCCTCTTCTGCTGTTGCTTCTGCTTCTTCAATGTATTCAAAATTAGCAACCTAAGGAATTCATCAGTTTATATCAGCAAATGAAGAAAAATGGCAAACATTGTATATCACGAATTTCAAAATGATAGTATTTACACAACTAAATCAGGAATTTAGTATATCAATCGTCATAACATTGTTTATTAGCTATCCTTAGTCCTTACAAAAAACCATCTAAGCCATCAAACTAATTTCTTTCTTATTTAAAGCCAAATATTTGTAAAAAAAAAAAAAAAATACTCTACCTGCAAGCAAAAAAGTCCATTCAAGGACAGCACTAAGTAGGTGATGAATATGTACTGTTGCATAAATTAAGGTTCACATCAAACTTGGAAGGACCTGAGCAAACAGAACTAGAGTATCTAATTCGTATATATTTAAGAAGTTGCACCAAAAAGTCAAAAATTATAAGCATTTGCATTTAACTCTTTTCAGCTTGTACTAAATAGAATGGCTATTGGCCAGTCCACAACTCCAAACAGCATGCCCGTATATATAAGAATTCCTTATCCTAGATGGAAAACCTCAATGGAACACCTGGAAGGAATATTTGATCAGCCCAATAAAATGACCCAATCATGTCAACACTGCCAATCCCCAAAATTTAATGGAGAAACATGAAGTGCAAACTGTCCTGGACCGTTTTTTTGTTTTAATAGTCACAGTTCTGGATCTGAATTGACATTTTAAATTTGAAATTTACATGAAGCTAAATATAAAAGCTCGACAAGCCAGAGGGCACTGACAGTTCATGAGATCCTGAGATACCATGGAGGGGGATTTCTGTTTAGGAGGAACCTTCAGGACTGGGAGATGGGAGAATTTCATAGCCTGGTTGAGTTAATGTATGGGCAGATCACAACACACACTTCATCAGATATATGGAGATGGCGAGAGAGTCCTATAACCAAAGTTTACTAGGAGGTGATGATTGGCTGCTTGCTTAAAGAGAAACTTCTATATGATCAAGTCTGAATCATGTTGCACATGAGCATGCTCCGTAAGATCCAATATGGAATCTTCTTTTCCCTGTTGGTCTATCTGGGACCCCAGGGTGCCTAAAAGGTGTGTTTCTTTGGGAGGCTGGCAACTAGAGGAGTGATTTGACTGCAGAAGATTTGAGAAAATTAAGGATCAACTATGTGAGCTGGTGCAATGTGTAGATGTGCAGGCGAAGATGTCAATCCCCTCCTATTGTATTGTAAAGTGGCTACTAATTTGTGGTCGGTGGTCCTTGCAAACCAAACATGGTATAAAATTAATACACAAATAACCAAGTTATTCATGTATTAGCTTTGCCCTTATTCCGTAACCAAACGGCCCCTTAATGCACTTAACTTAGCTACTATAAGATTGTTAAGCCAGTGTTATTAAAAGAAATAAAAGTGGACAAAAAAAAGGAAGTGACAAGGCTTCTAGCGCTTAACCGAGAAGTAAAGTTCATGCTTCTTAGAGGTGAAAAACAAATTAAAAACAATACTCCCTCTGTCCCAATTTATCTGACTTGCTTTCTTTTTTAGTGAGTCCCAAAAAGAACGACATATTTCTATATAAAATAACAATTTAACTTTAAAATGCTCATTTTACCCTTAATGAAATGATTTATAGCAACACAAATTTCTATCACTTATTTTAGACCACAAGTTTCAAAATCTTCCTTTTTTACTTAAACTCTGTGCAGAGTCAAACTAACTCATATAAAATGGAACGGAGGGAGTACAAAAGATACCTGAAAATATATGAATTTAGCGCTTATAACATCATCACTAGTACTACAACCATCATTACTACTTTCAACACCTAATACATAATAATATATTGATCCCAACTCAACTCAAATGTCATTAAAATGTAAGTAGAACAAACCCACAGAAGAAAATTTTCAATTGCAAAGTTACGTTTCAGTTTTCAATTTGTCAAACACAATATAGAAATAAGTCTGATACGGCCCCACCTTTGAAGACATATTTTAAAAAATGAAAGCATGAAAGGGGAAATAGAGGGTCTGGAACTGGAACTGCAGCCAAACATAAAGTAACTGCCTCCTAGATTTTCTCCCGCAGTTACCACTATTACTACTCCTATCAAATTAGGCTATAGAGTTTTCTAGTTGTTTGTTGTAGATAATACGTATCCTATAAATATCTAGATAGGATTATTTTTAAGGAGGATTGAATATATGTTTGAATATCAGTTTCTGGAGCTTTGTCCACTCCATACAAACAACTTTATTGGTTGTAAAATGTGTTTAAGATTCTTGCACAATAATAACCAGTAGCAATTTCCTTTCTTTCTCATTTACCTTCATAAGCTTTTCCAGCATCTAACATTTTGGTATAAGACCAGACCGATCCGACATGGTCAATACTAGATCTTCTACTTCTCAAGAAGATGTTCACAATGTTCAATCCCTTGCCCAACAACTATGTGCCATAGAATCAAAAAATTAAATGCAACCGATTCATTGGCAGCAGATGTTGCTACACTAAAAGCCCAGACTGGTCGCACCCAACAAGAGGAAACCAGTTACCGAACTCGTAATAGAGGAAAAATGCAAATGATTGGCAAGAAGAAGAAGAAGACATCGATAACACAGGGTGGCCAAAAATACTTCTCGAAGGTCATACACGAAGATGGATTTTCCAGATTTGAAGGAGGGGACCCTAGAGGTTGGATTTTGAAGGCAGAAAAATATTTTTGCTACTACCAATTCAAGATGAACACAGTTAACATTGTTGCTATGTATCTAGAAGGTGATGCTCTTGATCTCTTCTCTTGGATTAATTGTTAACGAACTTTGCTCTATTGGGAATAATAACTTGTTAAAACATTGCAAGAAAACTATGGCCCTACAGAGTTTCAAAATTCGAATGAGTATCTTTGTAGCATCCAACAAACAGGTTCGATACAGGAGTACCCTCAAGAATTAGCAAAACATTCATCTAAAGTCACAGACTGGCCAGACCACGGTCTCTTAGGGGTTTTCATGAATGGGCTAAAAGAGAAACTTACATCTGATGTTCAGATTCACAAGCCTAGAACAATCTATAGGGCTATGAGTTTGGCACTTGAATTTGAAAATAAAGTAAGCCCAATGTGCCGCAAAAGAGGACCCAATTGGACCCCAACCAGTAGACCCACGTCGAAAAACTCATCGCATCCTATGAAAAATACCTAGAACAATGCTACTTCTTTCCTCTACAGATCATAATTCACAAAGTAGCATTTCTTCCAATCTAATCACATCCCAACCTTCTCAAACATGATCATGGGACACCTAGAGGAGAAATATGATGGCAAAGGAACTTTGTTATCGTTGCCATGAGAAATTTGCACCCGGTCATAGATGCAAATCCACGAAATTGTATCTCATGGAGATTACAGAAGGAGATCTATTGGATGATGTTGATAAAGTCAATGCTACAAGTGGTGATGATGGCGACCCTCAAGAAACTGACATTGCTAAAATTTCTTTCCATGCCATCTTGGAAAATTCAGTTGGTAATACAATGAAGCTTCAAGGTGAAATCAATCAGAGACGAGTTTTGATACTTGTGGATAGTGGTTTCACACATAATTTTGTGGCAGAATCCATTGTAGAGGAGCATAAACTTCCAGTGGATACAGTTCCAACATTGAGTGTGCAAATAGGGAACGGGGACATTATCCGTTGCAATAAAGTCTATCGGAATGGCCCCCAAGGCCTACCTCGAGTGGAAAAAGGTGGAGGATTTGTGGCTTAGGTCACAGGTTCAAGCCCCACACCACGCAAAGCGAAGCCTGGTATTTAGGTGGAGAAGGGTAGAGGGGCGGGCCCATTATCCACGGAGTTTAGAAGGGGTTGTAATTGGTCCAAAGGGTGGATCATCGACAGATTTCTCAGTTATCAAAAAAAAAAGTCTATCAGAATCTTCAAATTAAGTTACCAAGTTTTACCATCACTTAAGATTACTACCCATTTGCAATTGGAGGGGCTGATTTGGTCTTTATTATCAAATGGTTAGCTTCTCTGAGCACCATTCAAGCTAATTGGAAGGATATGTTTATCATTTTCAAGTGACAAGGGAAACGTTACAAACTGCAAGGGGTGAGATCAACAAATTCCACTACGGCTTCCCTTCAATCTTTTAACAAATTGTTGGAAAATCCAGGTAATCCAATTCAGACACTTTTAGATGAGTTTCAGCTGCGTTTTCGGAGCCAAACATCTCTTCCTCCATTTAGAGCACATTCTCATGTTATTTCTTTGTTACCAAATTCCAAACCTCCTAACATAAGACCTTATCAATACCCTCATGGCCAAAACACTGAAATTGAGAACCAAGTTGCTTTGTTACTTGAATCTAGTCTCATTCATCCTAGTCATGTCCATTCGCTAGCCCGATAATGCTAGTGAAAAAGAAAGATGATTCGTGGAGGTTTGGTGTTGATTACCGCAACCTCAATAAGGTAATTGTAAGCAGATAAATATCTAATTCTCAATATAGATGAGTTACATGGGGCCAATATTTTTTCAAAGATAGATCTTTGTTCAGGGTACCATCAAATTCATGTCCAGCCAGCAAATGTCCACAAAACAGCTTTCCGAACTCTTTTAGGGCATTATGAATTCCATGTATTGCCTTTAGGACTCACTAATGCTCCCGTCACTTTCCAATGCACTAAGAATGACCTTTTTAGACCATATCTCAGAAAATTCATCTTGGTTTTCTTTGACGATATTTTGATCTATAGTCCTACCCTTCAACAGCACCAAAACCATCTCCAGATAGTTCTTCACGTTGTTTCCACCAATTCATTTTTTGCTAATCCCAAGAAGTGTGTTTGCACAACCTCAGATTGGCTTCCTAGGCCATGTAATTTCTAGAAAGAGAGTAGCTGTACAACCAGAAAAATATCTTGCAGTCTTGGATTGGCCTCTGCCAAAGAATGTGAAGTAACTTTGAGGTTCTTTAGGACTTACGAATTATTGGCGACGGTTTGTTAAAAATTGTGGTATTCTTGCTCATCCCTGGACATATTTGACCAAAAAGGATGCTTTCATAAAGAATCCAAAGGTAGAAGCGGCTTTCAGCATCTTAAAGGAGTCTTAACATCAACTCCCATTCTTCTTCTACCCAATTTCATTCAACAATTTACTGTTGAATGTGATGTTTCAGCTGATGGTGTTGGTGCTTTTCTACTTCAACAAAGTCATCCTCTAGCCTATTTCAATAAGGGATTTTCCTTCTCTAATCGGGTTAAATCTATATATGTGTAGACTGTGAGTTACTGGCTTTAGTTCTTGCATTACAAAAGTGGAACCACTATCTATTGGGTCAACATTTTGTCGTCACAACTGATCATTGCAGCCTAAAATATCTCCTGGATCAGAGTATAACTACTGCTGAACAACAACGTTTGTTGATGAAGCTAATGCCGTTTTACTTCACTATTGTCTATAAAGCGAGTAGTGAAAATAAAGGAGTTGATTAGCTGTCTCCTCACCCTCAATATGCTGATCTTTTGACTCTAGCAATGCCGGTTTCATAGGATTTTAGCACTTTAAGGGAAGCACTTGAAGATGATACATATACCAAGCAGCTTTTAGATCAACTCTCTGCTGACCCTTCTTCTTATTCGGATTTTTCACTGTCCTCCAGCCATCTTTACCGCAAATCCAGGTTCTAATTCCTGATTATCCTTAGCTTAAAGCCAAGATTATAGCTGAGGCATGTGATTCACCAACCGGAGGTCATGGCGGATATTTGAAAACTCTCAAAAGAGTTTCTGCAAATTTTAACTGGCCCTGTTTAAAGCAGGATGTTAAGTTGTTTGTCCAGAACTGTTTAATTTGCCAGGAAAATAAATATGAAACTTTGGCTCCAAGTAGTCTTTTGCAGCCTTTGCCGATTCCAAACAGAGTTTGGAAAGACATTTCCTGGGACTTTATTGTGGGGCTTCCTTCTTCAAATGGTTATGACACTATCCTTGTGGTAGTGGACAGGTTCAGCAAATATAATCATGTTCTAGCTTTATCTCATCCGTTCACTGTCAAAACACTGGCTGCTTTGTTTTGTAGGGAAATTGTCCAGTTACATGGCTTACCTCGTTCTATTATTTCAGATAGTGATGTTATTTTCTTGAGTGCTTTTGGCAAGAACTTTTTTGTCTTAATCATACTCGTCTTCATATGGGTACTTCTTACCATCCCCAAACTGATGGCCAAACAGAGGTGGTTAATCGGTGCCTTGAAGCTTATTTGCGTTGTTTTGCTCATGAAAAGCCTACACCATGGTATCGATATTTAGCTTGGGCCGAGTATCCTTTCAACACGGGCTACCATTCATCAACAAATATGACTCCTTTTCAGGTTGAGTAAGGGAGGGAGCCACCACCGTTGCATCATTTGTTCCTGGTGAAACTAAACTTGCAGATCTTGAAGTGCAACTTTTGGCAGGTGACCAGATGTTAAAGTTACTGCAGTCCAATCTCTTGAAGGTTCAATCTCGTATGAAGTCCCAAGCAGATTCAAAGTGACGTGAACTGTCTTGTTATGTGGGTGATGTTGTTCTACTTCGTCTACAACCTAATCGTCAAAAAAGTTTGGCCAAACGTCCTAATGAGAAGTTGTCTCCTCACTACTTTGGGTCATATAAAATTGTTCGCAAAATGGGTCCTATTGCTTACGAGTTGCAGTTGCCTCCAATGGTGAAGGAACATCCAATTTTTCATGTTTCCTTGCTTCGTCCTGCTCATGGATATGCTGATATGCCAACACCTCCACCATTACCGCTTTCTGCTGATTTGGAATTCATGGTGGAGCCTGAAAAAGGTTTATCGCACCATTGGGTGAAAGGACCTGGGATTTCAACTTTAAAATTACTCATTCAATGGCGTCATTGTCCTATTGAAGAATCTAGTTGGGAAGAATATGATTTACTAGCTGGTCAGTTCCTTCCTTTTGCCTTGAGGACAAGGCGTCTATTCAGGGGGGTGCACTGATACGACCCCACCTTTGGGGACATATTTTAGAAAAAGAGAGTTTGGAACTGCAAATGGAAAGAGTCAGCCAAACATTAAGTAACTGCCACCTAGATATTCTCCAGCAGTTACCACGTACCAATATTACAACTACTATCAGATTAGGCTTTACAGTTTTCTAGTTGTTTGTTGTAGACAATACGTATCCTATAAATATCTAGTTAGAATTATTTTTAAGGGGATTGAATATATGTTTGAATATCAATTTCTGGGAGTTTTGTCCACTTCATACGGACAGATTTGTTGGTTGTAAACTGTGTTTAAGATACTTGCACAATCTATTACCAGTAGCAATTTCCTTTCTTTCTCATTTACCTTCATAAGCTTTTCCAGCATCTAACAAAGTCGCAACACTTTACTTTAGTGAATTTTGCTATAATTCGAGTCAATTGCAAGAAAAAATTCACAAGATCAGCTTCCTGTCATAAAATGCTAAAATAGATAATAACCTTAAAAGCCTTCAGAAATGAATCCTCCTCTTCATCATTTGCTGCAGCATCCTCATCTATAACTTGCTCACGATCAAGTAGTCTATAAAATAATATAATGAATAAATTACTTGACTTATAATTATTATAAACATATACTCCCTCCGTCCCAATTTATGATGCACCATTTTACTTGGCACAAAGTTTAAGGTGAAAAAGAAGACTTTTGAAACTAGTGATCCAAAACAAACTTCGGATGGTTGCTTGACAATAAATCATTTCATTAAAGGTAAAGAGAGAATTTGAAAGTTAAGTTATTTCTAGTTATAGAAAAGGTACATTCTTTTTAGGAAAGACTAAAAAGGAAAGGGTGTCACATAATTGGGACAAAAGGAGTAGTGCTTAGGTACTCCACTGACCCAACAAATCAGACCCAGTTTCACCTGTGTGTAATTTCAGAATAAAATGCTTGAGAAAAAAATAGTACATTGAATGTGAAGTCATGCTAAAAATCATATATATATATATATATATATATATATATATATATAAAAGAGAACCTTTAGCCCGCCTACATGGCGCCACCACAAGCCAAAATTCTCTTTTAATTTATTTATTTACAAAACTAGCATTGCCCTATCATGAAAAATTGTGAAGTTCATGAAAAGTTGCAACTTTAATGAAGAGTTGCGACTTTTATGAAAAGTTGCGACTTTAATGAAGAGTTGCGACTTTTATAAAAAGTTGTGACTTTTATGAAAAGTTATGACTTTTATGAAAGGTTGTGACCTTTCCGAAGGGTAGCAACTTTTCCAAATAGTTGTGACCTTTCCGAAGGGTTGCAACTTTTTCAAATAGTTGTAACCTTTCCGATAAGACACAATAAATATTTGTTCACACTATCCTTTGTTATCTATAAATAGAGGGATTTCCTCTCATTTTAAAACAATAAAAAATCTGAACCTCTTCTTCTTCTTCACAATTAAATATATGTGCACTTTGCTCCTGTTGAGTGGCTCACTGACACCATTGCCTATGTTACAGATGCTGGTATGGTATGTATTTTTACCGTCATTAATTTTTGTTTATGTTATTAAGGATGAATGATAAAATGTAATAATTTTTATTTTTTCTTTACATTCTTAATGTTTATTACTACGTAATCTTGTATGTAAGATAATATAGTGTTTTAGTTTTAATGACTGATAGGTTTTAAGTATTATTTTATAAATTTCATGATATTAAATGCCCATGCGAAGCGCGGGTAATTTTACTAGTTATAGTTTAAAATGTGAAACACCAAGCAGTACAGAATATTGTAGAATCAATATAGAAAGTTAGAAACAATATAAACTATTACCTTCATCTTGGAAAGAAAGGTGGAAATAGGAGTATGACGGAAAAATAACTCAAAGTGTTAGGTTCAATTTGAATATCAATTTCTTTATGACTCAAAATTTATATAATTAGAAACTACACAATAAGACTACACTACATAATTTATTATAATTAAAAATACTTTTAAAATGCAGCAAGAAAATCACTGTAAACAAAGAAAAGCAGAGTGACTCCACCAAGTTATAGTGCTATATAAAATAAAACAGAAAATTAACACTTCATATTAATTTTCTCTCAAGGGAGAAATATTTTCCATTTAAGGATAGGTCAGGTTTCGGGACAGATCAAAAAGGAAGGTCCAACTTAATGAGATGGTGGGAAATGTATAATGCAAAATTTAAGAAGTTATACCCCAAAATTATGTTTAAAAAGAGAAACTAAAGAAGGAATCTCTGGGTAAACAAAACTTGCCTATCTATTGCAGCATCATCATAATGAATATGTCGCGATTTTCCAGCCTCATCATTGTCATCAGCAAATAATTCTTTTGATCCATACCTTATGATGTCATCTAATTCTTCCTGCATTGGGGAACCACTCAAGAAGGAAGGTACATCAGCATTTATTTTTTTTATGAAATAAGAAGGAAATCATTAACAAAAATCATCAAGAATATGCAAGAATTACAAAGAGATCATCAGCTCCCAGGAAGGGAAAAAAAAAGTTATCACAACTATCAACATAGATCTATGGAGCTGATAAATTCTAGGAAAGATTCAACAGTAATTACAGAGTAGTTGTTAACCCAACTAAAAAGACTAATCAAGCATCTTGCCTTAAGAGAGGAAATGGGAGTTGGGATGCCATCAAAACACCTTTTGTTCCTCTCTATCCATAAGCACAATGAAAATACAAGCAGGAATCAAAGACCAGATCTTTTTGATGGACTTCCTACATCAGCATTATTGTTGTACAGGGAGAAAGCAGAGCAGTAACAATTATTACTGAGGGGACTTTAAAGAAGGATGGGGTAAGATTGCATTATAGATTCAAAAATTCATTATACATACGACAGATAGAAGCTGGATATGGATTCATCTTTTGGGGCTTCCTCAGAATCTGTGGTCTCAAAAGGTTTTCCAAGAAAAAGACACTTTTGTGGTGGATGTATCAAAACTGAAAAAGAAACCAGCTTAAGAAATCATTTGCGATGGGCGAGGATAAAACTGAAGGGAGATGGGGGAAACATTCCAAAAGTAAGGAGGTTGAAAGCGACGGATATGTTTACACTATTCTGATTTGGTGAGAAAATTCAGACAAGAGCAGCAGTCGGAGACAAACTTGGTGATAAAATCTCTATAGTAGCTATGAAATATAGGGCCAACAGATACTATAAATAGGGGGGCAAGGGGCATGGATTTCACATCAGACCCTAGATCACACGGCCACATCAAAGGAAGCAAACAATTTCGACGTGAGGAGGCATGTGACATTTTGAAGTTGCCAATACCCGATGCTCCACTCAGCCACAAGTCTTTGGGCCATTATTTATCAGGCCCAACTGATCCTATTATAATTAAAAGGACCAAAGACCCTCTAGACATCTAATATAAACACACCAAATATCTATAGAAGTATTCATTATTCTCACTGCGAACAATACAGGAAACATCACAGCTCAAATTCAACCTTTTCTACCTTCAATTCCTCAGGGACAGTACAAGACCAGAGCAAAGGTGATCACACTGTGGTAACAAGCATCAAAGAAGGAAATATTTCTCACAAAAACGCCCAGGCGACATCAATCATGCAACTAATTGAAGTTACAATGGAACATCCAACAGTGATTGAACATGCAGAACCAATAAATGTTTAATTTCAACTTTCAAGATGATGAGACGGATGCAACCCTCAGCCTCTTGGCAAGACTCTGTGCACTCTACCCTAAGAGGGGTCTCCCTGGCTATGTTGTTGTTGAGATGGATGCAACTCTCAGGGTGCATAGCAACATAATTAAATTGATCAATCAATTTGGAGAGGATGTCAAGGGATATGAAAAAGAGGCCTTTGCTATTTTTCCAGAAAACTGATAGCAACAAGAAGATTAACAATCTAGTGCCAAAGATTCTTACAATTCCAAGATGGAAAGGTACACAAGAACTTACGAATTTAGTTGCTCTTAATGTCAAATTCAGAAGAAATAGGGACCGAAACAGGGAGAAGTTACAGTCAGTTGTTGGTCCATGAAGATGAATACAATCTCATGGCACGTTAGGGGGATAAACAAATAGGAGGATATGAAGAAGTACCACACTTAATGTAAATTGAACCCAACCCAAGCTAGGCAAGTGATGTGTAGTAATTGTAAAACGAGAAAATCGGAGCAGAGTCATGAAACACTATTTTCTTAGCATTGAACTTTACTTCAATGACTGGAAAACTTACGACATAGGTAATAGAACAAAGCCTTAGGCTGATAACCATCAGTGGTCAATGGGATGGATGTCCCCTTATATGGTCTTGGGTAATCCTCCTCTCAAACTAGCTTTAGGGGTTAAGTTAGGCCCAAAATTCATTTTTTTACGTGGTATCAGAGCAGTACCCATCTCACGTGATGTTGGACCCCATATTAAATTACTCACGCTCCAAATGTTCAGCCCTGCGTGGAAGGGGGGTGTGAAGAAGTCCCACATTTGTGGTTAATAGGATGGGTGGTCTGCTTGTATGATCTTTGAGCAATCCTCCCCTCATGAGCTAGCCTTTGTGGTTGAGTTAGGCCCAAGATCCATTTCTTTAGAGAAGAAAAGAGCACTTTGCAGAGTTAAATAATATTGGCAGGCAAGTGGCACTAAAGGGGGAATTTTAACGATATGCGGACAGTAGAGTATGGAAAAGGGAAATCTGTTCCACTGGGTTACATTCCCTAACTGGTAGCTTCATGTCACTGACTCAATATTTTACATGGAATCTAACAGGGGTATATGGACCAAACAACAGAAAACAAAGACGTAATATTGAGGAGGAAATTGAAGCATTCAAGGTCCTCAGTGAAGATTTTAACACTCCCAGATTCATTTCAGAAAAGAAGAATTGCACTTCCTTCTCCAGCATATGACTGACTTATCAAAAATCATAGATGACATTGAGCTTGTGGATCTTCCACCAAATGGGATGAGGAATTCAAATGTGGCATGCAGTCTATTTTGCAGAGGGTGGCCTCAGACAACTTCCCTTTATCATTGTAGAGTGAGGATTTGGACCAAAGCAAATCCTACTTTAAATTTTAAAATTGGTGGTTAAGAAGAGTTGACAGTTTTAATGTGAAAATTTAGTGGGACTCTATTGAGGTGGATGGCAGCCTAGACTACATCTTGACTAGTAAACTGAAAGCTTTGAAAGGAAAGCTTAAGGAGTAGGACTTAACTAAACATGGGAAGGAACTAATCAAGTTTTTCCATCACTTCCCAATCTTTTCCCAAATTCTTCGTCAAAAAATAATCAAAATTCTCACAAAAAGGGGGAAAGAAAAAAACTGAAATAAGGACTGCACTACTTCCTCAAATGGTTATGCTTAGGTGTTAAGATTGCATAGTTTCAGCAGCATATCTGTTGCTGACTCAAATAAGTTTTAATTGGTCTCCAATACAATACAGCTTCACTACAAACTCACAATTTCTGCATGGCAATCGATCTCCCATCCAAAAACAAGAGAAGTAGGAGACCACGTTGAAGAACATTCTACGGGTTTTGAGAGAGGAAAGGGGATGTCTGATCATAAGGCGTGCAAAGGGAAGGTTCTTCAACAGAAACAAAAGGAACTACAAAAGAGACTTAGTGGGTGTTTGGATTGACTTATTTTTAGTGACTTTTGGCTTTTAAGCACTTTTTTAGTTTCGGAAGTGTTTGGGTAACACATAAAGTGCTTTTAAACACTTTTTTTAAAGCTGAAAAGTTCCAAAAAAAAAAAGCCAAAAGTTGGGGGTTCCCAACATATGACTTTTGGCTTTTAACATATAAGCCACTTTGAAAAAAAAAATAATCCAAACACCCCCTTATAATAAGGAAAATGACCAATAGAGAACAAAAATCACAAGAATTACAGTCAGTGCTGAATCTTTCAGACAAACCTAAAAGGAAAACCTCATACTTCGTATGTCAAATACAACTCAGTTTTGAATGCGAATTGCATGTTATTCCACGTAATTTCAGTCCTGCCCCAGAATTCTCTTTATAACTTCCATTGTACTAACTTGCATTAAAATATCATTCTGATTGATTAACAAGGACCAGAAAAGCAACTTTTTTATGGGCGCCTTTCTTCTTTGTTGATACTCGTGGTGTCTGGGCAAGCTTTCACGCACCTCAAATAATTTTGTGGGATACCTATCACCTCCCACAAACAAGGATAAGACAAGACTAGGACAAATAGAAAAAAATCACCTGGTAATGGTATTTTTGTCTGGATTTGAACATGAGGCCTCATAATTCTTAACCCACTTCATTGACCACTAGGCCATAGGTGTCTTGTATTTCCCCCACACACTTTTGCATAAAAACTAGAGGTTTTTGAGCTACAATGATATACAACTTCCCTTCAGCACATTGTGACTGGTGAAACGGGGTCAAGATCAGACTACAATAGTAGCAGGTACTGAAAATCACAGCTTCACTGAGAGGGAGAGTAGGACCTTATTCTAAGATATCTAAGACTATCAACCTTATATACCAATGCATATTTGTGTGGTCTTGATGTACAGTAACTCAAGCTTATGAATATGTTACCTGATTGATGTTTTGAGCTTTGAGCCGTCCAACAACGAGATGTTCCAAAATCATTTTCTTCTTAGTCATCTGCATCATTCTTTCTTCAATTGTTCCTCTTGTTATGAGTCGGAAGATCATCACCTGCAACAGACAAGTATCAGCTATCAATTCATCTATAGGTCAAGAATTCAATAAGCAAATTCAGACCATCTCCATTTTGGCATGGAAATGAGGGCTAAAAGGCTTATTATCATTTTAGGTGTGAGGTGGGATATGGGGGAGCAAGACATATAACCTTATTTGTTTGTCCAAGCCGATGAGCTCTGGCCATTGCTTGTAGGTCAGCATGGGGATTCCAGTCACTGCAATTAACATCCAAGTAAGAGATCAGCTAGTAATCGGACGCATCAGGAAATTAAAGTGGCAGGAATTTGTTCCTCCACAAACTCTTCTGTTTCAGGGAGAATTCCTGAAATGAACCAGCAGCATGAAGTTCCAACATGGAGAAACAATTGTCCATACTGTTTTAGCTTTGTGCAGATTCACTTCGCTATATGCTTACCAAATAGACATTTACCACAATAAACAACGCACTTACCAATAGAATCTTATCATTCTTCTCACAACCATATTCCTAATTTACTCACTAAAAAGCTCACCAAGTGAATGTAAAGCAACAAAGATTGCTCAAATAGCTCTAATATTCTTGAGCAACACTTTTATTGAATGTGTTACACTGGGTATGTATCCAGTGCCAAATTTCTATTGAGGTATTACTAGTCTTCTTGCACTGTTGTTCATGCACATATGGCAACACTAAGGGCTCCAATGACCAAGTAAGACCCCGCAATGTCTGTTGAAACCGCTCAGTCTCACAAATAAAAGAGAAAAAGAGGGGAACCCCTAAAAGATGATAAATGAAGAGCAAAGCAGCTTTTTTTTAATAACAGTGGTGTCTGGGCCAGCTTTCGTGCACCTCGACTAATTTCAAGGGATACCTGCCACCTCCCACCAGCAACTAGTAGCGGGTAACTCTGCCCACTAAGGCTAGGTCAGATGGGACACCTAGTGTCTTTTGTCTCCGCTGGGAATTGAACCTGAGACCTCATGATTCTCAATAACTAGGCCACACCCTTGGGTGCAAAGCAATGCAGGTTGTTTTCTTTTATGTTCTTACAACCTCCGATGACCTAGGATTTAAGGGAAGAGATTTGGATTCTCATGACAGAAGGATAAAAATAAAAGGAAACTAAGGCGGGAGAATTGACAAAAATGATTGGTAAATCAATGATAATAGGTATTCCTACTCCAGGGGAAAGAGAGCTTATTTGTTATTGCCTACTTTTAAGGATACCCATAGGAAGAAAGAACGGTAGACCAATCTGATAAAATTCCATAGATTGAAATATGTGACATTTCAACTAATCATAGAATCTTAGTTCTCATACAGCCTAGTCTTGTTTGCTGTCATCCAACCAATTCAAACAGAATTATGTGTTTCCAAAAACTTACACAACCATTTCACCTAATTGAGCAATGTTCTTTGAAATCAAATTATCCAAGACGAAACGATCATCTTAGAAAGGTTTCATCAAGCTATATGCCTACATGTTGAAAAAATAAGAGTAACTTAACGTGATAAATTTCAATATGTGACATTTCAACTAATCATATCATCTTAGTTCTCTCTCAGCCAAGGAACTGTTTGCTTTAATCAACCAATTCAAACAGAATCCAGATCTTCCAACATCTTACACAATCATTTTCCTAATTGAGTGATTTTTTTTAGAATGGTAATAATCCATATATTAACAGGTATAATATACCAAATTGTATACTCCCCTGAACCAAGAAATTACAAAATATAGGAAACTTGATAAGAGGGTGTTTGGAGTAGCTTAAAAGTTGATCAAACTTACTTTTAAGTCAATGTTTGGCAAATATAAAAATAACTTAAAATAAGTCAAAAATGACTTAAAATAAGTTAGGGAGTGTTTGGCAAAGTTAAAAATGACTTTAAGAAAATTAAAAAAACCAAAAGTAGGCCTCTCCCTACTTCTTATTTTTTGACTTAAAAGTCATTTAAGTTTGACTTTTTTATTTTTTATACTTAAAAGACTTCTTTTTTTAAGCCAATCCAAACGGGCTCTAAGTATGTTCCTTCTTACATGTTGTCTAAAACATCAAAAAATATCTTCAGTTTGCACTAGACGTTCCTCTTACACCAAAAGTAATATAGTGCTAAGAAGTTCATCTTCAGCTTTAGGATGTTGCACTGCTTCTCCTCAAAACACCTCCAATTTCTATATTCCTGTAGTCTACCAAGCACATGTTGGGACAACCCTCCACCTCTCTTTCTGATTGGATGGAATTCCTTCTCTACCCCAACTGTCTAGTGCCTCCTTTGTGCACGGCATCACCCATATGATTTCCCTCAAGTTGAGTGATGTTCATCAACATCAAATTACCCAAAGATCAAAAAAATCCTCTTAGAAGGGTCTCAACAAGTTATAGAGTATAGACCTACAAGTAAAGAAAATCCATACACTAGCTCTTTATCTTATTTTCAGATCTTTCAAGGATTTTGAGTAAACCCAGAAAAATGGTCTAGTATTGTAAAAGACAAAGCAAGTTGTAAAATTCCTTCGAAATAGGTGACCTAACACCGGATAACATACCATTAAGTATGGTTCTTCCTTTGATACCATCTTAAGAAAATAGACATCAGACCTAACTCAACCACAAAAGCGACCTCATGTGATGATTGTTCAAGATTGGATAAGGAGATCACAGAACATACAAGGAGATTACAAGCCATGCGCTCGACTGGTATGGAATTCTAACAAGTGAAGAACTACAAGAGAGAAGAAAATATATTGACGACTTAGTGATTTGATGAATACAACAACACTTATTATGGGTTGAATACAAGAGATGTAGTATTGGTTCCCAATGGGGAAAATATCTCACATGGGAACATAACCGTTCCAACACTTAATCCCAACATGTTCCCTCAAACTCAAAGTTGAGAAACTAACCTGAGTTTGTCTATTTTGGAAACATAAAAAGGTATATATTTACAAAAAATACGCCAAAAACCAAGGAAATCTGATTGGAAAAGCACTGCATGTCAGAAAATTTGTCGCTAAAACAATGCTCAGAAAATCTGCCTCACTACCAGAATGATCATTGAATCAATGTGACGTCACTGGAATTGAAGAAAAGAGTCACCAAGCAACCGAAATGACATCAAGAAGAGACATGGCGTCTTCATAACACTCGGGAAAAAACTGAATGTGTGAGAAGGATCACCATAAAGAGTTGCAATGTCACTGATGCAGTCATCAGAAAGAGGTATTGTGCCACCAGAACAGCCCCCAGAAAGAAGCTAAGTGCTGCTGGAGCTACTGCCTGAGATGTGAATGCCAGAGAAGATGACAGCACTAATTGCTAAAAAGGAAATAAGAATGATATTGGCCGAGCAGGCAGCGTAAGGCTGCACACCAGTAAACAAGCTTCATGAGTTACTACCAAAACAGTAAAGGAGAGAAGAGGTAAGAAGAAGAACATTGCCCACTGGAAACAGTTATTTGAGTCTCTTTTTTTTTTGAGAAAAGGGTAACTTTATGTTCACACCAAACAATTCATCATCCAAAAAATGATGAATTGGAAACTTACATCACCCAGGAGGGTATTTTTACAAGTTTCCTATAAGATCAACTAAATCTTCTATCTCCCCTACCAGTTTCTGTTTACACCAAAAATATAAAAGGCTTATACAATTCATTCTAATCTTCTGTAAGTTACTGTTGTGACCATCAAAACACCTTGAATTTCTTTCTTTCCATAAGGTCCACCATATACTTGCTGGGATAGTTCTCCACCAGTGCTCCTTTCTTCCCCTGTTCTCAATACCATCCCAGCTACTTAGAAGTTCAATTGTTGTCTTCGGCATCACCCAATTAACTCCTAGCAGACACAAAAACATGTTCCATAAACTCATAGCTGCTTCACAGTGCATGAATAAATGAGCATTGACCTTTGCATCCTGCTCGCGCAATGCACATCTTGAGCAGATCTGCCAGCCCCTTTTCTGGAGTGCTTCATGGGTTAGGCGAGCCCTTTTGCATACCAACCAAGTAAAGCAAGCTACCTTAGGAGGACATTTGGTCTTCCACACTAGCTTCCAAGGCCATATATCTAGCATTGTTTGTAGTGTGTTGAGTTCCCAATAGCAATATTTTACTGTAAACACTCCCTTGTTGTGTAGTTTCCATCTAGGTTTGTCAGGCCTCATGGATAAAGTAGGGTGTGAGTTAAGTACTTCCAGCAACTTGGCCACTTCCCCAATTTCCCAATCATTAAGTGCTCTTCTAAATACTAGTCCTTTGTAGACTTAAAGTGTAAAGGTGTGGGGAAGGAGTTTTTAAGACTGTTTTAAGTCATTTCCAACCGTGAAAGAGACATTATTGATGATATGGGGCCATAATCTTCTTATGGTTATCCAGACGCTACACCCAAAGGAACCCATGACCTCCTCTATTAGGGCTGGGCATTCGGTAATTCAGTTAGGTTTCGGGTTTTTTTTCGGTTTTTTCAGTTTTAGGTTCTTGTAATTAGTGTACCGAACACCGAACCGAAATAATTCGGTTTGATTTTTGTTAATTCGGTTGCTGCCTTGCTGGTGATCGCCGCCTCACCGGTCAGTTGCTGCCTTGTTGGCGGCCGCCGCATCGCCAGTCGGTTGCTGCCTTGTTGGTGGTCACCGCCTCCCCGGTCGGTTGCTGCCTTGTTGCTGGTCGCCGCCTCGCCAGTCGGTTGCTGCTGGAGACTGGAGTGCTTGTCGGCTGCTGGTCGGCTACTGGCCAGTCGCTGGTCGACGCCGGAAGTGGGAAGTGGGAAAGCGCCAGAAGTGGGAAGTGGGAAGTGGGAAGTGGGAAGTGGGAAGTGGGAAGTGGGAACAGGTGACGTGCGAGGTGTGACGCTCATGTTTAGCAGGTTCTGAGAATTGAATGAAAAAGTTTGAAAAGAGAAGTTTTGAGTCTTTGACCTAATTTTGGATATACATATATACTAGTAAAATTACCCGCGCTTCGCGCGGGAATTTAATCTCACAGAATTTATAAAATAATACTTAAAATCTATCGGTCAGTAAAACTAAAACACTATATTATCTTACATACAAGATTACGTAGTAACAAACATTAATAATGTAAAGGAAAATGAAAATTATTACATCTTATCAGTTATCCTTAATAACATAAGCATAAATTAATGACGGTAAAAATACATATCAGGGTATGTAACATAAGCAAAGGTGTCAGTAAGCCACTCAACAGGAGAAAAGTACACAAATATTTAATTGTGAAGAAGAAGAAGAGGTTCAGAATTTTTGTTGTTTTAAAATGAGAGGAAATCCCTCTATTTATAGACAACAAAGTGTAGTGTGAACAAATGTTTATTGTGCCTTATCGGAAAGGTTACAACTATTTAGAGAAGTTGCAATCCTTCAGAAAGGTCACAATCAATCATAAACGTCACAACTTTTCATAAAAGTCGCAACTCTTCATTAAAGTCGCAACTTTTCATAAAAGTCACAACTCTTCATTAAAGTCGCAACATTTCATAAAAGTCACAACTTTTCATGAAAAGGGAAGGCTAGTTTTGTAAATAAATAAATTAAAAGGGAATTCTGGTTTGTGGTGGCACCACGTAGGC
This sequence comes from Solanum pinnatisectum, assembly GCA_035578085.1. Lineage (NCBI taxonomy): Eukaryota > Viridiplantae > Streptophyta > Magnoliopsida > Solanales > Solanaceae > Solanum > Solanum pinnatisectum. The sequence continues at coordinate 37,023,820 of CM069083.1, forward strand.
GGACTTAAGGTTCTCTTTTATATATATATATGATTATAATATAATGTATTTCGGTAAACCGAACAATACAAAAATCACATACCGAAAACCGAGCCGAAATACCAAAAAATACGATAATATATACCGAAGACTGAACCAAAAACCGAAATACCGAAATAATTCGGTTCGGTTTGGTATTTCGGTTTTTCGGTATTTATGCCCAGCCCTATCCTCCGTTGTCCATTGTGTGAGTAAACCATACTTCCCTTCAATAAATATTCTCTAGAAAGCTCTCCCCTGCCCCTTCTTCTAAGCAAAATCTCCAGAGCCATTTTTGCAATAGTGAAGTGTTCTGTTTGTTGAGGTTCTTTAGACTAAGACCCCTTGCTGATTACTAAGGGCTAGCACATCCCACTTCACGAGATTATAACCTCTCTTTTCCTTGTTTCCTTGCCATAAAAATGATCTCCTTGCCCTGATGAGTTTCTTTACAGTGCTTTTTGGTATAGGAAAGAGACTCATCACGTAAGTTGGAAGTCCATCAAGTACTCACTTGGTAAGGGTCAATCTGCCACCTAGTGAAAGGTAGACTTTTCCACCTAGACAATTTCTTGTCGCACCTTTCTATCACCCCCACTCCACATCTCTAATGCTTTATTTTTAGCTCCTAGTGGCAATCCCAGGTACTTAGTTGGCAGAGAGTTGATTTGACAACCCAAAACCTCAGCCAGTTCATTCAAGTTTCCAACCTGGTTGATAGGGAAGATGTGGCTTTTTAGCCAGTTTACATGAAGACCTAAAATTCCTTCAAAAACCGACAGGATGGCTCTCAGTTGCCTGATTTGACATGACTCTGCTTCACAAAAAATTAAGGCATCAACTACATAAAACAGATGAGAGATTTCTAGTTCATCCCCTCTTCCTATCTAAGCACTGAAGCCTTTCACCCATCTATTTGCATTTGCAGTCCTAAACATGTGATTAAGAACTTCCATAACTAACAAGAATAGGAAGGGTGACATGGGGTCCCCTTGCCTAAGACCCTTGGATATTGAAAAAAGCATGTGGTGTTGCCATTAATGATGATGGAGAATTTCACACTAGAAACACAAAATCTGATCCATTTTAACCACATGTTCCCAAAAGCCATGTCTTTTAGAATTTTGGGGAGAAAACTCCAATTGACTTGATCATAGGCCTTTTCAACATCCAATTTGCAAAGGAACCCTGGTTTCTTCTGTTTAACCCTTGAATCTACTAATTCATTAGCCAACAATAAAGCATCAAGTATTTATCTCCCTTTCAGAAAAGCGATTAGGCGTTCATCAACTAATTTCCCCATGACTATTTTGAGCCTTCCAGTTATGAGTTTAGAGATGACTTTGTGGACTCCCCCAATCAGACAAATAGGTCTGAAATCCTTTGGCTCTACAGCTCCAGGCTTCTTTGGAATCAGTGTTATAAATGTTGCATTGAAAGATTTCAATGATCCCCCTTTGGTGAAAATTGTTAATAGTCTGCATTAGGTCCTCCTTCAAGATGTCCCAGCATGCCTTGAAAAACTTCATGGTGAAACCATCAGGTCTAGGAGCTTTGTCTCCATCACAGTTCAATTGTTTGCAATACCTCTGTATCTGTAAAAGGTCTCTGAAGCCATTCATTCTCTTCTCTAGAGATTGTAGGACAACTTGTCAAGTCGAAAGGAGGCCTCAATGGCTCAACTTATCATTGCTTTCTTGATTTATTCAGGTTCCTATACTTCCTCCCCCCTTACCACCAACCTATCTGTTAGAATAGAAATAAGTATTTCCTACTTAGAATAGGAATAGGAATAGGAATAAGAATAGGAATCCTAGTTGGAAAAGGATTCCAATGTAGTGTCTATAAATAGGGTCTCAATGTAACAATTTAGAACAACAATTCAATAATATTCTTTTCCTATATTTCTCACATGGTATCAGAGCATTGGTGAGAACAAACAAGTCACCTTATGTCTATGTCAATTTCTGGTGACTGTTGGATCTGATTCTTTTTATTCTTTTTTCTTTCTGTGGGTGTTGTGCGAAAATTAACACCACCACAAGGCTCGGAAAGCCCCCGCGACCAAACCCCAGCCAGAACCACCGGAAAACATCACCCCACGTGCTCTCACGCGCCGATCGGAGGTGGTGGTTTCCGGCGAGATCTGGCTCACGCGCCGGCGCGTGATGCATTTTCTGATCAGATTTTTTGAAGAGTTTTTTTGACAGTTGGGTCGTCCAGCCATTCCGACCAGGCCCATCTTTATTTTGACGGTCGATCTCGGAATTAGGGTTCCAGCTATTTCAGTGTTTAGCTACTTAGGCTATTTCGAGTTGTTTCGGGCTATTTCCGGCTATTTCCAAGCTGTTTCTGACAATCAGATCTCAATAATCAAGTTTTTTTATTTTTTGTTGTTTCCAAGACAATTTTAGCATAATGTCTTTTGGGTGTGATGTTTTTGGCTCTAAAAATATAGGGATTGGAAGTTCTAGCCCTATAATCACTTCAGAACTTTTATTGGGAAGTTCAAACTATTTATCTTGGGCTTCCTCGGTTGAACTGTGGTGCAAGGGTCAAGGTGTCCAAGATCACTTAACGAACAAGACTTATGTGGTAGATGTAAAGGCAAAGACTAGTGAGGAAGATGCAAAAGCCAAAGCACAATGGGAGAAAGTAGATGCTCAATTATGTAGTCTCCTATGGCGTTCTATTGATTCCAAATTGATGCCCTTATTTCGCCCATTCCAGACGTGTTATACAATTTGGGAAAAGGCTCGTGCTTTATACACTAATGACATATCTCGATTCTATGATGTGATATCTCGATTGACCAACTTAAAGAAACAAGAATCCGATATGTCTACTTACTTGGGACAGGTACAGGCAGTCATGGAGGAATTCGACACGTTGATGCCAGTTACTACGAATGTGGAACAACAACAAGGACACAGACAAACATTGTTTCTAGTTCTTACTCTTGCTGGACTTCCTCCTGATCATGATTCTGTGCGTGATCAGATTTTAGCTAGCCCTATAGTTCCTACAATCGATGAATTATTCTCTCGTCTCCTTCATCTTGCGGCACCACCCAGTCATAAAGTAGTTTCATCACCCACTGTTGACTCCTCTATTCTCGCATCTCAAACCTTTGAAAAGCGTACATATCAGTCTATGGAGAATCGGCGAGGGGGAGGGCGTTTTGGGAAACCTCGATCCAAGTGTAGTCATTGTCATAAGCCTGGACACACTCGTGACATATGTTATATTTTGCATGGTCCACCACCCAGTTATGATCCTATTGTTCTAAAGGAATATAATGAGTTCCTTCGAAATCGCGCAAAGTAAGTGACATCTCCACCAGTAGCATATGGTGCTCAACCTAATCAACCATCCAATAATGCTCATATTGCTCAAACAGAATATGATGAGTTCCTTCAGTATCGAGCAAATAAGCAAACGTCTCCACAAGTAGTTTAGGTTGCACAACCTGATGTGTCTGTTGCGGGTAATTCTTTTGCTTGTGTGTCGCAATCTAGTACTCTTGGAACATAGGTCATGGACTCTGGGGCTTCTAATCATATCTCTGGTAATAAATCACTTTTATCCGATGTTGTTTATTCACAAACTCTTCCATGTATTACTTTAGCCAATGGGATCCAAACAAAACCAAAAGGGGTTGGAAAAGCCAAACCCCTATATTTTGTCACCCTAGACTCTGTTCTTTATGTCCTTGGTTCTCCTTTTAATCTAGCATTTGTTAGTCGTTTAACGAAAGCCCTACATTGTAGCATAACTTTTTTTGATGATTTTTATCTCATGCAGGACCGCAGTACGGGACAGATGATTGGAACAGGACATGAATCACAAGGCCTTTACTATCTTACCTCTTCAAATTCCTTAACAGCATGCTCCGTTACAGATTCCCCAAATCTAATTCACAAACGTTTGGGACATCCGAGTCTATCCAAACTGCAAAAGATGGTGCCTAGTTTGTCTAGTTTATCCATATTAGATTGTGAGTCGTGTCAACTTGGGAAACACACTCGTGCTACGTTTTCGCGTAGTACTGAGGGTCGTTCAGAGTCTATTTTTTCATTAGTTCATTCTGATATTTGGGGTCCTAGTAGAGTCAGTTCCACCTTAGGATTTCGTTATTTTGTTAGTTTCATTGATGATTATTCAAGATGTACTTGGGTTTTCTTAATGAAAGATCGTTCTGAGTTATTTTCTATTTTCAAAAGTTTCTTTGCTGAAATACAAAATCAATTTGGTGTTTCTATTCGTACTTTTCGTAGTGATAATGCCTTAGAATACTTATCCTCCCAATTACAGGAGTTTATGACTCACTCAGGCATTATTCACCAGACTACTTGTTCAAACACCCCTCAACAAAATGGTGTAGCTGAAAGAAAAAATCGGCATCTTATTGAGACCGCTTGTATTCTTCTCCTTGAATCCAATGTTCCGCTGCGTTTTTGGGGAGATGCAGTTCTGACATCTTGTTATTTGATAAATAGAATGCCCTCTTCTTCTATTCAGAATCAGGTTCCACATTCTATACTGTTTCCTCAGTCACATCTTTATCCTATCCCCCCTCGTGTCTTTGGGAGCACATGTTTTGTTCATAACTTAGCCCCAGGAAAAGATAAATTAGTTCCTCGTGCCCTCAAATGTGTCTTTCTTGGTTACTCTAGAGTCCAAAAAAGGTATCGTTGTTATTCACATGATCTTCATCGATATCTTATGTCTGCTGATGTTACATTTTTTGAGTCTCAGCCTTACTATACATCTTCTGATCATCCTGATGTATCTATGGTTTTACCCATACCTCAGGTTTTACCTGTGCCAACCTTTGAGGAATCTACGGTTACTTCTACATCTCCAGTTGTAGTGCCACCACTACTAACTTATCATCGTCGTCCACGTCCAACCCCAGTTCCAGATGATTCATGTCATGCGCCGGACCCTGCTCCTACTGCGGACTTGCCTCCTCCTAGCCAACCGCTTGCACTTCAAAAAGGTATACGATCCACTCGAAATACTAACCCACATTATACCTTCTTAAGTTATCATCGTCTATCATCACCCCATTATGCCTTTGTGTCGTCTTTGTCCTCTATTTCCATTCCTAAGACTACAGGTGAAGCACTTTCTCATTCTGGATGGAGGCAGGCTATGGTTGATGAGATGTCTGCTTTACATAAGAGTGGTACTTGGGAACTTGTCTCCCTTCCTGCAGGTAAATCTACTGTTGGTTGTCGTTGGGTTTATGCAGTCAAAATTGGTCCAGACGGTCAGGTTGATCGACTTAAGGCTCGCCTTGTTGCCAAAGGATATACTCAGATATTTGGGCTAGATTATAGTGACACTTTAGCTCCTGTGGCTAAAATAGCATTTGTTCATCTTTTTCTATCTATGGCTGCCGTTCGTCATTGGCCTCTTCATCAGTTGGACATTAAGAATGCTTTTCTGCATGGTGATCTTGCAGAAGAAGTCTATATGGAGCAACCACCTGGTTTTGTTGCTCAGGGGGAGTCTAGTAGCCTTGTATGTCAATTGCGTAGGTCACTCTATGGTCTGAAACAATCTCCTCGAGCTTGGTTTGGGAAGTTCACCTGATTATTCAGAGTTTGGCATGACTCGTAGTGGAGCTGATCACTCTGTGTTTTATCGGCATTCTGCACCAAGTCGATGTATCTATTTGGTTGTTTACGTTAATGATATTGTTATCACCGGTAATGATCAAGATGGTATCACCGATTTGAAGCAACATCTCTTTAAGCACTTCCAGACTAAAGACCTTAGCAGATTGAAGTATTTTCTAGGTATTGAGGTTGCTCAGTCTAAATCAGGTATTGTTATTTCTCAATGCAAGTATGCCTTAGACATTCTTGAGGAGACAGGAATGATGGGATGTAGACCTATTGACACTCCTATGGATCCGAATGTTAAACTCCTTCCAGGACAGGGGGAGCCGCTTAGTAATCCTGAAAGGTATAGACGGCTTGTTGGAAAGTTGAATTATCTCACAATGACTAGACCTGACATATCTTTTCCTGTGAGTGTTGTAAGTCAGTTTATGACTTCCCCTTGTGATAGTCATTGGGAAGCAGTTGTTCGTATTCTGCGATATGTAAAGTCAACTCCCGGTAAAGGACTACTATTTGAGGATCAAGGCCATGAGCATATCATTGGATATACAGACGCTGATTGGGCAGGATCACCCTCTGACAGACGTTCGACATCCGGATATTGTGTTTTAGTAGGAGGTAATTTGGTGTCGTGGAAGAGTAAGAAACAGAATGTGGTTGCTCGATCTAGTCGAATCGAATATCGAGCAATGGCGGCGGCGACTTGTGAACTAGTTTGGATCAAGCGATTCTTTGGGAGAACTAAAATTTGGCAAAATTGATCAGATGGAACTTGTGTGTGATAACCAAGCGGCTCTTCATATCGCATCAAATCCAGTGTTTCATGAAAGGACTAAGCACATTGAGATTGGTATCACTTTGTCAGAGAAAAGATACTCTTGCGAGATATTGTTACGAAATTTGTGAAGTCAAATGATCAGCTTGCAGATATCTTCACCAAGTCCCTCACATGTCCTCGTATTAATTACATCTGTAACAAGCTAAGTACATATTATTTATATGCACCAGCTTGAGGGGGAGTGTTAGAATAGAAATAAGTATTTCCTACTTAGAATAGGAACAGGACTAGGAATAAGAATAGGAATCCTAGTTGGAAAAGGATTCCAATGTAGTGTCTATAAATAGGGTCTCAATGTAACAATTTAGAACAACAATTCAATAATATTCTTTTCCTATATTTCTCACATGTCAATTGTATTGTACCTTTTGTGTGTTGTTGCTATTCTCTAAAAATATCTTGTATTCCTGTCCCCTTACTTTAGCCAGAGTGCTCTAGATTTTTGCCTCCATTTCTCTTCTTCGTGTTTGTCCAGTACTTCGAGTTCCACAAGTATTGTTGCCCTAACCATCATCTCGCCCTAGGATAATTCTCTATCCTCCTGAGATCTATCCAAGTCAGACAATTCTTCAAGTAAGCTATTTTTTTTGCTGGCCATTTCAGAGAGTGTTCTTCTACTCTTGTCTCACACTTTTCATTTCAACATTTTTAACCTGGTGTGAAATTTATAGTCTGGACATCCTTCGACCATGAAGCCATTCCACCAATCTTGCACCAGCTTATTAAATCCCTCAACCCTGAGCCACCATTTTTCAAATTTAAAGTAAAACTGCCTTTGTTCCGAATCACCACACTCCAAAAAGATAGGGTTGTGGTCAGAGGTTACTCAAAACTCTAGGGAGAATCATTTGCCTGATGTTCTTGAAACTTTCCTCCCATTCCATAGAGTAGAGAAATCTATCCAACCTTGCATAGTTCTGGTGATAAAGTCCCCTGTTCCAGGTATATTTACCCCCGATTAAGATAGGGTCATGGATTTCCAGTTTTTCAATCCATTTGGAGAAGTTAGCCATGACATTAGAGATTCTAGAGCACCCCCTTCTTTCCACCATATGTCTCACTGTATTAAAATCTCCCCCTTTTACCCATGGCCCTTCGCTCAAACCCCTCATTCCAGCTATTTCCTCCCAACAGTCAAGCTTCTCCTTTCTGGTGTGGGGGGTCATGAAGAGTCATAAAGAGCCTCAAATTTATACATGATAGAGAAGTTGCCTTCCTCCACTTTGGTACCCCTCCACACCCTGTTGTCCCATATTAAAAGAATATCCCCCCTGCTACCATCTGCATTTCATCCATCTGCATGGCCATATGTGAGATGCCACTCCTTCTACTCCATCACTTACCTTAGTTTCCTGCAAACATATCACATTGTCCTTCCAGTTTTGCAAACAAATCTTAACCAGGTTTTTTGTTGACCAATTATTAAGACCCCTCACATTACATATTAAAATCTTAACCTTCATTTAAAGGTTAAAAATAGGTTCTTCCCCCTACTCCTAGCCCCTTTCACCTCCTTGTCAAGACTGGATGGTAGATTTTTAAGTTCATTCTTCCCTATGCCTTTGCTTTTCGGGGTTGTGGAGACTTTCACCTGTTTCGTTTTGTCAATTGCCATCTTCCTCATCAATTCTCATGAGAAGGTCTAGATTTTCACTTTCAAACCCCTCGAATGCTACCCCGTAAGTAATACTTAATTCCAAAAAATGAGAGTTCACCTAGTTTGACGCCTTTGTCTCAGTCACCTCAAGTTGTGTGGAAATATGCATGTCAACAGGTTCTGGTTGATGCACCTATTGTATTTGCAATTCTACTTCTCTTGTCCCAGATTGGTCAGAGGTTTTAGGCGTGCTTTCCCCCTCTGTTTGTCTCGACGTTTCATTGTCCTTGGCATTGCAGTCCTTCAAATGCGATATCATGTTTGCAGTCTCCTCTATAGCAATTTCTGCTTCACTTCTCCCATTCGTCTCCATGAACATAGTGAGCTCCCAAGATTTCGGCGCTGATATGAAATTTTTAGCTAAGGATTTGATGTCTTTAAGCCCTTTTAAAAAGCCCATGTGTTGGTCACGTGTGTTTTTTATTAATTGATTGCTTGGGGCCTTCCATAACCTTTGTATTAAGGCCCAATAAATCTTTGGGATCCAGTTGACAAAGCCCAGTGTCACTGGCCCGGCTTCCGGCTCCACTAGACTCTGCTACATCACGTGGTTTTGCCCGTGGCTCTAGTCTATTCCCTTTCAACAGGTCTGTCAGATCGCAACTCTTTACCCATCGGTTTTGGACAACTTCTGGATGAAGTAATTTTGGGATCTCCTTTGTCCGTTATAAACCTTAGCCGGCAACTCAGCCTATACTTGTTTCTCAAAGATTATTCCATCACTTTCGATTTTGAACTCCCTCGGGATTTTGTTGTGTTTGCTGCGAATTTTGATTCTCGCACATTGGAGGTGGTTCCGGAGTGTGGTTTCCTCCTCTGTTTCGAGCCATCTACCACAACTATCTCCAATGGCATTAAAGATCTTCTACGACTAGAGATGGAGAGGTAGGCCTTATCTTAACCCATGTCGAGCTTGATGTATTCCTCTCCTCATTAGTGTCAGCCAGAAGACCCCACCAACTAAGCTTAAATGGGGTTTTTCTCCATTCCCAAACTACCTTCCATGACCAGTTCTGCAAGTTGTTTGGAATTGAATTCAAAGAGAATGCTTGTTTCCAGATAGTAAAGGACCATTTCCAAATTTCTGATAGTGTAGAATCTGCATTGTATTCTCCCACCAGACTCCTTTTGAGCAGTGAGCACCTCACTACACAAGGGCCATTTAATGCTAACGATTCCTTCTTTCACATCTCCATTAACTCCCCTCCTTACTCTGTTTTCCCATTTAAGCCCTTGACCATCTCAGCATAGGGAATGTTTTCATCTACAATTCCGAAGGCCTCCAAGTTATTTTTTCCCTTATGGCTACTTATAAGTCTTGACACCTTCTCCGCAATCTCTGCCCACCCTGCATTGAAGGTCAGTTCTGGGATGATGAGAACTGATCTTCTGCTGCCCATTACACTTATCAAACTGATGTATCTTCCGTACTTGTTATAGTTCCGAGCACAAAAGATCTCAGATATGTTGTCTGTTTTTCCTCCATCTAAAGATTGTGCTCCTCGAGTCTTTGGATGCCTCCTTTAGAACCATTACTATCCACTCCATAGATGTTTTATCAAAGGTTGTCCTCGTGATTGCATTCCTACTTCTCTCTGTCTACTCAAACCATACATCTGAGGTCCCTGAAATTCTTTCTATATCAAAAGACTTGAATCTAACCGCAAACTAGATGAAGTTGTACATACTGTCTAAGTAGCGTCCTGTAGAGGGCTTGTTGCCTCACTATAAATTGGAGCTTGAAAGGATGATGATAAAGAAAAAAGAGGCAACCACCAAAAGAGATAGCTGAGGAGGGAGGAGGGTGGTGGTTCTCACTTCTCAGGCAATCCACCAGAAAGAAGGGTTATCTCTCTCCTAGGAAGTAGGAGAGAGAGTTTTCCGAAAATGTGCCTGAGAGCATTCTAAAGGAAAAAACTTTTTTTCTTGTACTGTCGGTCAAGTGTTGCATCTCTACCGAGATATTTAAGGCTCTAATACCATACAAATAATAGAAAAGCAATAAAAGTATATTAAAACCTTGATGATTTATGGATACAGGAACACCTGTTAATTTGTATTTGTTAAATACAAGATATGATGTACATAAGTCAGGCGATTTGGTGAAGATGTGGATTATACCTAGTGTCATCATGTTACCACCAGATTATGGTGGACAGTACCAAAATGGCTCAGACTGTAGATGAACCATGCTAGACACAGTCAAGGATATGTTGTACAGTTGGACTTTTAAGGAAAAGACGCATAACATCGGATTTTGCTCCTTTAGCCCTCATGTGTATCCTTTGGAAACAGATGAATAACAAAAAATTCGAAAGGATAGAAGCTAACTTTGTATATTTCAAAAATAGTTTTTGGCTTATAGTGAATTTTGGTGCACCCATGAAGTTTTTGTTTGTATAGGAGAATTAGGTGTAGTTGTACATAACACTCTAAATGAGAGTTATGACTTTTTGGTAGGGGTGTACAAAACCGAACCCAAAACTGAATCAAACCACAAACCGAGTCAAACCGAAAAGAAAACCCGACTAATGGTTTGGTTTGACTTGGTTTGGTATTGGGAAAAAAAACCCGAGGTTTGGTTTTAACTAAAAAAAGTCAACCCAAGACCAAACCAACCCGACATTATATATATAATTTTTAAAATTTATTTTATACATAAAAGTATTTACTTTGATGTAATTTCTAAATATTACTTATATGTTTTCATAATTTTTATCTTTTAACATATGTTTAAAGTTTTTTTGAGACTTAAAATTTTGAATGGTGTAATAAAGGTTATAGTCCATAGATATTAGTAACTCTAATAAAACTTAATTCGAAATCAAATCAATACTAATACTAACAAAATAAATTAATTCAACACTAAGAATAACAATAATGTTGAATATTTGTTCTTTAGTTTTACATTGGTTTAGACATTTAAAATACATCTAATTTTAATTTTTCTTTAATGTTTAATCATGTAATTAATACTTATTAGACTTATTTTAGCATGATTTAGTACTTATACATTATGATCATTTTCATTATGACTTGTCAATTTGCAATATTTATTTTATATGATTTCACTATTATTTTTTATTGAATATTTTAGTGTCATCACTCATATCATATTTTGTGTTATTTTCTTAAGAAACACCTTAGATAGTTGTGTTTTGGTTGGACTAAAGAAATATTTGGAGCACAAGTTAATTATATGTTTGTATGAATACTTTACAAGGAAAAATCCAAAAACCTGAATAAAAAAAATCCGAGGTTTATTAGTTTGGTTTGATTTAAAAATTCAAAAATTCAACCCAAATGGTTTGGTTTGGTATTTGAAAAACCCGAACCAACCCGAGGTTGAAAAACTCGAGTTTTATTAGTTTGGTTTGGTTTATAAATTTAATTTTTTTATAAAAATGGTTTGATTTGATATTTAAAAAACCCGAACCAACCCGGTCATGTACACCCCTACTTTTTGGTATATCACTTGTATATGGATTTTTTTCTCCCAAGAGTAATATCGTTTACCTTGTCAAAAAAAAAGTGTGAGACTAACAACAAGAACCCTAGGACCTTGGTTATCCATTCCATTATACTATGAACCAAGTCTGGTATTAAGTGGAGAAGGGTAAACGAGCAAGTTATGCACCGAATTTTGAAACTAGAACAAAATTCTCAATTATCAAAAAAAATTATCTCATATAAGAACATAACAGCTCTATACTCTATATTCCAATACTAACACTTAATTTCTAACAAGTATTGTTCCTTGATCAATGGAGAATGAAATGGAAATGTAGTAAAGGATGGATGCGGAGATAACATTATAAGTAGGAAGGCCATTCAACTTATGCTGCCAAAAGGCATGGGATAACAATGGAGAGGCAGCAAACTTTTCTGGGTCCAATTAAAGGGCACATATGTAGGGTGAAAAAGATGATTAGGAATATATTTAAAATGGTTATCCACGTCGATTTTTGAAAGTTTGATTTAAAAGATAGTAATGGAAAGTGTCACTGAGTTGAAGGCAAGGAAATGGCATGGACAAGAGCAAGAGAAGGAAGTTGGAACTGAACGAAGAGGAAAACAATGGAACTATATAGACAAGTCAACTGAGAGACAAGGGTTGAGGTAAGCCCAAGAAAAGGGGCTTATTCATTGGTGGATCGGAAAGCTGAAAGTTTGGCAAATAAGGGTGAGGGAGGAGGTAAGCCCAAGAAAAGGGGCTTATTCATTAGTATAAAGCTTCGCAAAGGCCTACAAGGACAAAATATACATACTATTTACACTTGTTCATTTGTTCTTAAGTCAGCCATGAAGACAGACCAAAGCCTAAAATGAATATAATGAAGTTAAAACCTCAATTAGACTCACTTACAAAAATGACAAACTTACTAATCTTTGCATAAATCTGGGAACCAACTTCTAGTAGATATGAAGCAAAAGTTGAACCATAAAGCTAAGCCAATGAAAGCAAATACTCTAAACTAACAATGACAAACAAAGAAGTGAGAAATTTAAAAGTTACTTAAAGCTAACAATTGTGATGAGTAGTGAGCATAAGAACACTGCTTGCTCTAATAATGTTTTATTGGAGAGCATGTTGGGCCTTTAAGTCTTAAGAAAAAAATAAATGTTGTCGAATGTGGATGTTAAGATGGATGTGCGGTCATAGGAGAATAGATAGGATTAGTAATGATCACAAACGACAAATACTACAAGTAGCACACACAGAGGAGTAAAATGAGAAAATGTCACTTGAAATAATTTGCCTATATCCTATATATATATATATCTAGATGTACCAATCTATATATGATGATTGAACATGATAAAAGAGCATAAGGTAAACCTAAAATGAAGGAAGTTGTTTAAAAAGCGTATAATCCTCCAAAATCAATGCAGACTTAGCTAAGAACAGAACCTATGCATGATATCAACTTAGAAGATTAAGAGTTGTTGTAATATACTTCGATGAAATTTGGTGCTTTTCGCGAGTCCGTTTATTCTAGTTAAAGACTTGATCTACGTGTAGTGATAAGAATGAGATCTAGAGAACATCTTTTAGATCACCATAATTTGTTTTATATTTAATGCTGGAACAAAAAGAATCTGAATAGAGTGGATGGACACAATGGTTCATATAGCCTCCCCAACTAAACTAGGATTAGGGCATAGTTAAATGGCTGAAAAAAGTGAACAAATATTCTAATTTTTAAGTGTAGAAAGTTCAGTCCTACATTTGTTTTACATATATCATTTTAAAGTTCCCAATTTAAAAGTATCATAAGTAATTATTAAAATGAAAAATTAAAGGGAGAATGTATCATATTGGACAAAAATTCAACTTATTATATATTACTTGAAAAGAAAAAATATTACACAAAACTATTCAGTTTGTTTGGGTGTTTCTTTAAAATAAACATACCAGAGTGACACAGTTCAATTTGAAACTACACTTCTATTCCAATCGCAATGTCGAGAAACACATTTATTACTTCAAGAAAAGTATTTACAACCTGCAGTAAACTTGAAAATCTGTCCATACTTCATATTGAATATGAGCAATTAATTATGTTATGTAGTTATCTATGTCTTTGAGATTAAAAGAGGCTCCAGCCTAGTCATGTTCCTCTATAGGTCATCCGGCACATCCTTCAATCCATGTTAAAAGTTTATTAATTATTGTCTTCTTTTCCTAGTTCACTTCGCACATCAAGGGGTGATAAAGTTTTTAAGGTCTTTATGTCCTTATAATGGCATACCAAATTTGAATTTTTGTCTTCAAGAGATGGTAGTACAGATCTTTAAGGAATTTTTTAATTGTACCTTCAACAATTTCAGTAGAGAAAACTTGTGTGAATAGTCAATTAACGTATGTTATTTAATCTGTACTAACAAATACTTATAACAATAACTTTGCAGAAACAGAAATAGCAAAGTTTAAAACATACACTCAAAAACAATAATTAACATCATAAGCATAAATTAATGATTGTAAAAAAAACATATCAGGATCTATAACAATAGAATGAAACAGAAAGAAAAAAATCGAGCCCACCGAATGCAGAGTGTCCCTTTAAGGAAATTATTACCCTCTAGTACCCAAGGTTTAAAGGAATAGATCCTCTCAGGATGACAGATTCTATTCACCGGTATATTGATATAAAACAATGGTGTCAGTGAGCCACTCAACAGGAGCAAAGTACACAAAAATTTAATTGTGCAGAAGAAGAATAAGCTCAGAATTTTCGTTGTTTTAAAATGAAAGGAAATCCCTCTATTTATAGACAAAGGGTAGTGTGAACAAATGTTTATTGTGTCTTATCGAAAAGGTCACAACTCTTTGGAAAAGTTACAACCCTTCGGAAAGGTCACAACCTTTCATAAAACTCACAACTTTTCATAAAAGTCGCAACTCTTCATAAAAGTCACAACTTTTCATAAAAGTCGCAACTTTTCATAAAAGTCACAACTTTCATAAAAGGGAAAGGCTAGTTTTGGAAATAAATAAATTAAAAGGGAATCTTGGTTTGTGGTGGCGCCACGTAGGCGGACCTAGGGTTCTCTTTTATATATATATGATATATGATATATGATTAGGAAGAAGGTAGAAAATAGTGTTTTTACTAGCTAGGGGATAGTAGGACAAGAATGGATGATGTGAGGTAATACAAAGAAAGTAAATCGGCGAGATTCCACTTGCTTCTTTACCTGAGTTGGTCGAAAAATGGTTTGGTCATGCCTCCCTAGGGTTATCAAGGAAACGCATGATATTTAGTTTCTCGGACAGAATTTGGGAAGAATAACAGGAACCAAACAAAAGCCTACCACACACCATTTGGTGCAACGACCACAAGGCTTTGGCATAGTGGTATGAGCTCGAGCGATGTGTGGTTTGAGTGCATCTTCACGAGTCCGAATTCTAACACAAACAAAAGCCTAGAGTTTAAATTGAGAAGACTATAAAAGGGGGCATTATCCATCGTATTTTGAACTATGCCCAATTGGCTCTTGGGGATTTCTCGATTATCAAAAAATAAAGGAACAATTTGGTGCATGTAGTATCCTCCTATTAATGAGGTGCTCCCAGAGTTTCATAATGTGGAACTAATTCTCCCATTGACTAAGCAAGATTTAAACGAGCACACAACTGAATCAAAGTTCATATCTAGAATTGACACAAAGTGGACAAAACACTTCACTAAAGAGGCATAGGAGAGTTTGTCTCAGTTGACTTTGGAAATGCACCTATGATCCTAGATTACGAAATGAGTAACATGACTTTTGATCCACAGCGCTACAAGCAAAAGGCTAGTCAAATTGGCATGGCAAGGGTGAACCAAATATGCAAGAAAAAATGATATAGGCCAATTACAATATAACAATAAGTAAGAGGGAATGCAAATGGATTACACTGGTTATGTTGTTGTTGTTGGATTGAAAAGGGAAAGTACAATTACAGTGGCACTCAAAATACTTTTTAAAACAAGATACAGAATAGTTTAGCTTAAGGGAAGGTAATAATGTTGTATCCTTTGCATTTCTAGCCTTCAGACTGCAAAACTTTATTAAGAAAACTACAGTTTGTAGAAAGAGTAGATACAAAGAAGGAGAAGAAGGTTCTTTCAGTTTCTACAAAACAGCTGATAGAGAGAAAGAAAGATGGAGACCTGCTCAGCACGATTAAGTTTTATAAGATTTAGAGTTTTACCTATTAGCCCTCAGAAAATTGACTAAGATTTTATTCAGGAGGTTAAGAAATCAATTTTCTTATTTTAGGACAAAAGCCATCATCCGAGGATGATGCTTCTTTAATAGCTAATTCCAATGACCCAAGGAGGAAAACCTCACACGGATGTATTCAGGTTTCCACAATTATGAAAAGATTTCCATCTAAAGCAGTAAAGCAGCCACTTTTGAGGTATAGAGATGGTCCAGTGGAACAATAAAATTACCTGTCATAAATAATTACTGTATCAGCAGTTGCAAGGTTTATTCCTAAACCCCCTGCCCTTGTTGAAAGCAGGAAACAAAATCTTGAAGAATTCTTAGCATTAAATCGATCAATTCGGATTTGTCTCTCAGCTCCGCCAACTTTTCCATCAATCCGTTCATATTGCCATTTCTGAAAAATTAACATGCAAGTGTGTCAAACTCCAAATAGTGAAGACAGACATTGAACTAGATTTAAAAAATAATTTAGTGAACTTGTTTGAGTCCATACCCTATAATTACAGTAGTCTTCCAGCAAATCAAGCATATGCTGAAATTGAGAATATATAAGAACTCTGTGACCTTGTTCTTTAAGCCTAATCATCATCTTGTCCAGAAGTTGCAATTTTCCAGATGATTCCAGCAGCTGTCTGTCAAATAAAAATAAGCCATAGAGCAGATTTATAAAAGGTCAACAGAAAGAGAACAATGAACTTTCTGAAACTAAGGAACCTTTCATGTTCCCCAGGTCATCAAGAGTCACACTGTTGAGAATTGGCACAACACTTGCAATTTCAATATATGGATAATTCCACTTAAGGCAACTGACAACATGTAACTCCACTTTGATCCCCCAGGTCAGAAGAAAAAAAGATTTTCTTCTTCCTAAGGTAGCACTTCAGTCATAGTTTTGATGGTATCATAAGGAAATACAAGAATTTTAAATGTCACTTCAAGGGAGATTGGGCACATCAGAATCCAGAGAAAGTAAGCGACTGAAAAAAAAAGAGAGAACATTCTGACCTGTGAGAAATATAAAAGAAAAATATAATTGAACGGGGTATCAACATTATTACACCGAGCCCTATTTATAGACAATACATTACAATCCTTATCTAGGTAGGATTCTTTATACTATTTTTATTCCAACACTCCCCTTCAAGCTAGAGCATACAAGTCATAAGTGTCGAGCTTGGTATAGATGTAATTAATATGAGGACCGGCGAGGGACTTGATGAAGATATCTGCAAGTTGATCACTCTATTTCACAAATTTTATAACAATATCTCCTAAAAGTATATTTTCTCTGACAAAGTGACAATCAATCTCAATGTGCTTAGTCCTCTCATTAAATACTAGATTTGATGAGATATGAAGGGCCTCTTGGTTATCACACACAAGTTCCATCTGACTAATTTCTCCAAATTTTAGTTCTCTTAGCAATTGTTTAATTCAAACTAGCTCACAAGTTTTTTTTTAGAAAAGGGTAACTTTATATTCACTCCAAAAAGTTAATCATACAAAAATGATGAATTGGAAACTTACATTTATTTGTGGATGACATAGTACCGATTGATGAAACGCACAATGGAGTTAATGTGAAGCTGGAGGTGAGACTAAAGGGTTCAGGTTGAGCAGG
Organism: Solanum pinnatisectum; assembly: GCA_035578085.1. Lineage (NCBI taxonomy): Eukaryota > Viridiplantae > Streptophyta > Magnoliopsida > Solanales > Solanaceae > Solanum > Solanum pinnatisectum. The sequence goes on from CM069083.1 coordinate 37,041,309, forward strand.
ACCAAGACAGAGTATGTGGAGTGTAAATTTAGTGAGGCGATGCATGAGGAAGGCGTGGAAGTGAGGCTTGACACACAAAGTACCCCAATAGAGATGGATTCAAGTACCTTGGATCTATACTCTAGGGGAGTGGGGACATCGACGAAGATATCACACATCGTATTGGTCCGACATGGATGAAGAGAAGGCATGCCTCTGGAATCTTGTGTGATAAAAAGGTATCACTAAAACTCAGAGGTAAGTTCTATAAAGTGGTGGTTAGACTAACATTGTTATATGGGGTGGAGTGTTGGCCAGTCAAAAACTCGCATGTTCAACAAATGCATGTTGCAGAGATAAGGATGCTGAGTTGGATGTGTGGTCTTACTAGGAGCGATAAGATTAGAAATACGGATATTTGAAATAAGGTGAGAGAAGAGAGACTGAGATGGTTTAAGCATGTGAATAGGAGATATGTGGATGCACCAGTGAGGAGTTGCGAGAGGTTGGTTCTAGAGCGTACAAGAGGGGGCAAGGGTAGACCGAAAAAGTATTGAAGAGAGGTGATAAGACTAGATGTTTGGTGTCTGCCATTATACTAGTTGTATCATTATAGTTCTTGTTTTGATATCTATCATTATTTAATATTGTTTTAATACTCTATCCTAGTATGTTGTTTATTGTGTTTCGATTATTGCACTACTTTCTTGTTGTTGTTGCTCCCCTCTAGTAGACTTGGCACTGTTTCCTTGTGACTTTCTATATCTTCTTCTTTGTATCTGTGATTGCTACCTTTGTGTCGAGGGTCTTTAAACAACATCTCTACCTCTATGAGGTAGTGATAAGGTCTATGTACATTCTACCCTCCCAAGTGGGATTTCATTGGGTATGTTGTTGTCGTTGTAGTTGTTTCCTATAAAATCAACAAATTCTACTACCAACCCTATCAGATTCTGTTTACATCAAAAAACAAAAGGCTTATACAAATCTAATCTTCTTTAAATTAGTCTTGTGTCCATCAAAACACCTTGAACTCATTTCTTTCCAAAGAGTCCACCGTATGCCTGCTGGGATAGTTCTCCATCAGCATTTTTTTCTTCCTTTGTTACCAATACCTTTCCAACTACTTAGGAGTTCCATCATTGTGTTGGGCATCACCCAGTTAACTCCTAACAAACATAAAAACATGTTACATAGGCTCATAGATGCCTTACAATTAAGGAATAGTTGATCATTAACTTTTGCTTCTTGCTCACATACAACACATCTTGAGAAAAACTGCTAGCCCCTTTCTATAAAGCCTCATGAGTTAGGCAGGCCTTTCTGCATACCAAGTTACCAACCAGGTAAAACAAGCTTCCTTTCGAGGGCATTTAGTCTTTCACAAGTTGTTATAGACATTGCTCAATATTCTGCTTTTGCATCGGATCAAGCAACCACACTATGTTTCATACTCTTCTAGGACACTAAATTACCTCCTACTAAAGCACAATATCTAGATGTAGAACATTTTATCAGAGGATGATCCTAATCAATCGGCGTCTATATGTCCAATGATCTGCTCATGTCCTTGATCCTCAAAGAGTAGTCCTTTACCTGGAGCTAACTTTATATTGCAAAATACAAACAATAACATCCCAATGACTACCTCCAGAAGATAAACTGACTTACAACACTCGCCAGAAAACATATGTCAAGTCTAGTCAATGTGAGATAATTCACCTTTCCAACCAGACGCTTATACCTTCCAGGATCCCTAAGTGGCTCCCCCTATCCTAGCATGAGTTAAGCATACAGATCCATAGGGGTGTCATTGGGTCTACATCCCATCATTCATGCCTCCTCGAGAATGTCTAAGGCATACTTGTGTCGCGAAATAATAATACCTAATCTGGATTAACGAACCTCAATACCTAGAAATACTTCAATCGGTCGAGGTATTTACTCTTAGAAATGCGGAAAGAGATGTTGCTTCAAATTAGTTATACCATCCTGATCATTGTTGGTGATAACAATATCATCAACATAAGTAACCAAATAAATACACAAATTTGGTGTAGAATGTCGATGAAACATAGAGTAATCAACTCCACAACGAGTCATGCCGAACTCTTGAATTAATGTGCTGGACTTTCCCAAACCATGCTTTAGGATATTCAGACCATAGAGTGCCCAATACAACCAATATACAAAGCTATTAGACTCCCCCTTGAGCAATAAAACAAGGTGGTTGCTCCATATAAACTTCTTCCTCAAGATCACCGTGGAGAAAAGTATTCCAACTATCCAATTATACGAAGGCATTCAGAAAAGTGATTCTCGTCGAGATGTACTCAGAATGTGGTATTAAGTGTATAGGTCATCTCAAAATCAAGAGACGAGTAAATCTCCACAAGAAAATCGCATAAAATGGCAAGAAAAGGCTCACTTGTTGGTGCACGATCAGATCTCGCTGGAGGTGACAACCTTTTGGGTGGCGCATGGGAGGTCAGTATGCGGCAGCACTATTGGGGGTTTGGTCGCAGGGAGATACTAGACCACTTAGTGGTATTGGTTTTTGCACAAAACAGATGAAAGTGGAACTATGCATATCAGATTTAACGAGTCAGCAGAAAGATGCACGATAATGGCTTTCTTTGTCCCGGATCCTTCTCAACTTGGCTCTGATACCATGTGAGAAATATTAAAGAAAAATATTTTATTTAATTGTGTATCTACATTATCACACTGAACTCTATGTGCAGACACTATATTAAAATCTTTATCCAAGTAGGATTTTATATACTATTCATATTCTTATTCTAACATGTCCCAAAAAGAAATGAGAGAAATAGAACGAGAAAAAATTCATAGTTATCTACTTTCTCAAGTTTAACTTCCACTCATCTTCTCTTCCCCTACAAAAAAGCAGCCACCGGGCACCACCACCTCTAGGACGACCTTTCACTTTCCTCACCACCCTCATCCCCATCCAACTTTTCCCCTTCCAATCGTTTGCCCGCCACAGCTCCTCATGATCCCCCAACCCTCGATCCTGCATGTCTTTCACCCCTCCCAGGCTGCTATCACCCTCTCTAATTTGACAATGTTTTTGAGGTTTGTGAACATCAGCAAAAATTTGTAGCCTCCTTCTACATCTGCCCTTTTATAGTTCAAGGGAGAACCTTCCCCTCCTCCCACATCACCCCTACTCCACTCTCAGCCCTTACAAACAATGCCAAATTCCACTCACCAAGTGTTGCCAAAGGCATCAATGTTCTATTGAAACTTTAAACTTTAATGAAGAAAGACGTAGATGAAGAAAACATATAAAAAAAATACAAAAAAGTAACAACTCTCTGTGTTTTATTTTATATGGTACTCTTTCCTTTTTAGACTATTCCAAAAGAATTGATACTTCTGTTAATTTGGAAACTCATGTACTTTAAACTTCTCATCTTACCCTTATTAGCATGCTCTTTATATCCATAAAAATGACATGGCATGCTTAAGACACAAGTCTTTGTATGTGCCAAAATTCTTTATTTTTTAAACTACATGTCTAGTCAAACACCTACATATAAAAGGAAATGGAAGAAGTGATACATATACTACCAGCCTCAAAAAAAAAAAGAAGTGATACATATACAATAATTATATGGATCAAGGAATTGAAAAGTCGACAATAAATAAGATACATGAAGCAAAAACTATAACAATCAAGTGGGCATGTGCTAGGGACAAAGCACCAGGTCCTAACGGTTACACCATGGCATTTTTCATAGCTTGTTGGGATGTGGTCAACAAAGAAGTAGTTGCAGCAGTACAAAACTTTCATGCTCAGAGTTTTTTTGAAAAAAGTTTTAATGCGACCTTCATAGCACTGATACCAAAAAAGATTGGGGCAAAGGAGTTGAAGGACTTCAGACCCATAAGCCTTATAGGAAGCATTTTCAAGATCCTATCAAAAATTCTGACCGAAAGGCTCAAGAAAGTAGTCTCCAACCTGGTGGATGCTCAACAATTGGCCTTTATAAAAGGCAGACAAATCATGGATGCAATTTTGATTGCAAATGAGTGTGTGGATGTCAAAAAGATCAGCAAGGTCCCAGGAATCCTTTGTAAGTTAGACATTGAAAAAGAGAAGACTTTGGAGAATATGGGTTTTAGTGAAAAATGGATAAAATGGATGAAAATCTGCATCACGACTGCGAAGTTTTCCATTCTGATAAATGGATTCTGGATTCTTCTCATCTCAGAGAGGATTAAGACAAGGGGACCCCCAATCCCCTTTTCTCTTTATTCTGGCAATGGAAGGACTAAATGACATGCTCAGAACAGCCCAAATAAAAGGATGGATAAGAGGTTTCAATGCCAACATGAATGAGACAGGGCCTGGCCATATCACACTTACAATATGCTGATGACACCCTGATTTTTTGTGATGCAGAGAGCTGCCAACTAAAGTATTTAAGAATCATCTTGATATTGTTCGAAGCCATCTCAGGGTTACACACCAACTGGGGGAAAAGTTTCATTTACCCCGTTAATAAGGTGCCCAACATAAATGCGTTAGCAAATATCCTGGGGAAAGATAGGAGAACTTCCCACAGTGTAACTTGGCATGCCCTTGGGGGGATAAGAGCAAGTCAAAGGCATATGGAACAATCTTTTGGAGAAATGTGAGAAGAAGCTAGTGAATTGGAAAAGCAAATATTTGTCTCTAGGTGGAAGAGTTGCTCTCATCAACAGTGTGTTGGATGCCATGCCTACATACATGATGTCAGTTTTCCCAATGCCTGCAAATGTGATTGACAGAATGGATGCTATCAGGAGAAATTTTTTGTGGCAAGAGAACTGTGATCCTAATGAGCACAAATATCATCTTGTAAAGTGGGATGAAGTCATTCAAAGCAAAAAAGTAGGGGGTCTGGGGATAAGGAACCTAAAATTGCAGAATCGAAGCTTTCTGATGAAATGGCTATGGAGATTTGCATCACAGGAACAAGCACTGTGGAAGGAGACAATCAAGGCTAGGTTTGGAATGGAGAACAAATGGACTACCTACATGCCCACACAACCTTATGGGACTGGAGTATGGAGGTCTATCAGAAGTCAGTGGATCAAATTTGCAAACAACTGTAAAATAAAGGTGGGAAATGGGGGAAAAACGCTATTTTGGGAAGATGTGTGGGCTGGACAAGAAACTTTGAAGAACAAGTATCCTGACTTGTTCAACCTGATCCTTCAAAAGGTATCCACAATTAGAGAAATGAGAGACAATCAAGGGTGGGATCTCAGGTTTAGGAGACGCTTGAAATACTGGGAAATTAACAAAGTGGCTAAACTACTCAATACTCTCGAGCAATACAAAGATTTGACTCCCAATGAGGACAATCTATTTTGGCTACCAGACAAGCAAGACAGATTTTCAGTTGGTTCAGCTAACAAGAGATCACAGAGATTGATCTCTCAGAGTAGTGGCTGTCCCTGGAAGATGATCTGGAAAGTCAAGGTACCCTTCAAGGTTGCATGTTTCACTTGGCTACTAGCCAAACAGGCCACACTCACCCAGGACAACCTTATGAAAAGAGGTCGTCAAATTTGCTCTAGGTGCTCTTTTTTGTGAATGTGAGATTGAGACAATAAATCATCTCTTTCTACATTGTAGAGAGACTCTGAAGTTATGGCAGATTTTCATCAATTTAAGAGGCATAAGCTGGACTATGCCAAGGAGCATCAAAGAGGCTCTAGCTTGCTGGAATAGAGATGGGAATCAGTCGGGACACAGGGAGAGATGGAAGATTGTCCCAGCCTGCATTTGGTGGACTATATGGATGGAAAGGAACCAGAGATGTTTCGAAAACAAGAGCTGCTCTCTGCAGAAACTGAAGATGAACTGTCTAGTCCTTTTCTTTTTTTGGTGTAAACACGAATATCCTCAAGAAGAAGAGGATATTCCTAGTATTTTAGATTATTTATGAAGCTTAGTAGGGACAGCTCTCCCTCTGTAATTTTGTTGCAAGTATTACTGGAATACTTTTCTGAGTATTCCTTTTGTTCATAATACAAGTTACCTTCTTCAAAAAAAAAAAAAACACAATTTTGAATCTCAAATTTTTATATGCAAAGATGTCGTTTTAGCTTTCTAGTACACATTAATCACTGTTTTTATCATACTAAATTGTTTAGTTTTCATTCCTTTCATTAAATATGCATCCATAACTTGGCCTTAACAAGGACTATTGCTTTGCTAGTTATACTTGCTGCTTAATGGTTCACTCTTCAACTTGGAGCTCACGGGCATAGCAATAATTGATTTGGTGCCTATCCTAACGCTCCACCTAAGTGAGACAAACCCAATGTGTGTTTGCACCATAGCTTCAGGGCTTAAGTGGGATTTTATCAACATCACACTCACCCATGGAATTTCCCTTTTTGAGAAATAGTAAGAATTAAACTTTAATTTTTTTTGTCAAAAAAAACTTTAATTTACCTATAAATATAAGAAGATTATGTGCAGTTCTACCAACAATTGACTTAAAACAGCCATTTTGAAGCATTGCATATGATATTTAATGTGACTAGAATTACAGAGGGTAAAACAAAACTTTGCATAACCAAAAGAGATACTCAAAAAGAAAAAGATCCCTTACGAAAAATCTCGACAACTCAATCTTCGGAAACAAGTATTAACAATCATATAGTTGACTATCAAGAAACATGACATACTTGGTAAACTCGTCATTGTCCTCTGGCTCAACACCTTCTAACATAAATGGATGACAGCAAAGCTTGCGCAGCTCCATCACCACATTTATAAGCGAAATCTGATACACAAATATCCGGTGAGGTCAGAATTCCTATTGTGGCATAAAGGTATCTCAGACAAGAAATTGGCCCACCTGAGCACCTCCCTTGCGAGTCAGTTTCTGGAAGTTACGAGTCAGAATAGCTTTGTAATATTCTTTCTGTTCACTGCTCAGTTCCACACGTAAAATGAGTTCCTTTTTAGGAGGCAGCTCTGTCATGACATCTTTCTTGAGTCCTGAAATATCAAACATGCAACAATAATATTTTAAATAGATGTAAGTTACCTAAATTCATGCTTCTTGAAACAATCTACTGCCTCGTGAATCTCTACAAAATAAACTGAGTTACACTAAGGACCTGTTTAGTCATAAAATTATTCATTTTTCAGGAATAATTTCCACTTAATTGAAAATCAGTGTTTGGCCATGAAAAATCCAAATTCAACTTGAAGTTGGATTCCAAATTTGAAAAACCTATAACCTGTTTTCCAACTCCACCTTTATAAATCCAAATAAAATGCCCTCCTCTCCCTTGTAAAAAATATAACCAAAACACAATACCATCTTCAAAATTTTCAAATAAAGTAAAAAATCTTTGATTTCTATGGCCAACACCAACAAAGAATTTACATGCTGGGATTACTTTTTTCTTCATAAGTTCCCTCCGTTTTGTTGAAAATATATGTGAATTGTAGGAAGCTCAATCATAACTCATATAGTCCCAATCAGTTGCGTACGTTGGACCAATATAGATAATCAAGAGAGAGTGCTACCTCAAGTTATATGAATATAGGCAGCTGATTTAGGAGGAGGCAAAAGCTCTACCAAAATTAGAGTTTCTAATGACATGATAAAGGAGAAATTTGACATATCCTAGTTGAATAATTACAAATTGCCAATGCTTACTCTATTACCAACTATTTCCCCTGGGAGGGAGTAAACACAATAAGGCATAGTTTACAGTAAAGACAAACCCCAGAAGTTTGTGTTCACAATGAAAAGCTTCATGTTACTACATTATCTATATTACAATTTGGAAAGAGGCTTTTACCAGGATATAGCTAGTATGACATTAAGAAATCATTAGAGAAATTTATAACGAACTATACCTAGGAAAAGTAGAAAAAATGTACATTTCACCAATAGATATCATCAAACTAACAAATATTCAAAGACAAACACAGGAAAAAGTTTCAGAATCGTACTTCTGAGCAGATGAGGTGCCAGCATTTTATGAAGTCTTGAAACCTGTTCCTCCTGACTAATGTCCGCAAACTCTTGCTGGAATTCCTCCAAGCTACCAAACTGCATTTGACATCAGGTCCCAAAAAACATCACATGATAACTCAACAAGTAAATAAGTTCTGTATGTTTTGCTAGAAACATGTTGTGGGGCTGACCTTCCCAGCATCAAGGAAGTGCATCAGCATGAAAAGTTCATCCAGATTGTTCTGAAAGGCATAGAAAGAATAATTACTACAGCCAACAGAAAGAAAAGAAAGAAAGAACAAAGACGTGTGTCCTTATGCAAGTCAGTTTTTGCATGTCAAAAAACCTCCTTCTTGTCTATTTGAATGAAACAATTATTACAGAAATACGAAGTGTTGCAAGTGTGTTGATTGTTTTAGATAGATGGCAGAATCAAAACATACTGACATCAATAATCTAGAGAAGTTCAACATGTCACTAGTTCTTCTGGCTGCCCTTTCTTTCTCCCACATATCTGGTGATATTAAAATCACCAACATACACCCCTTGTTGCATCCATCTCAAAGTACACATACTATTTATATCTAGACTCTACTACAGTATGGTCTGTAAATCCCAGTTAATTACCAGCTATAGTTCTCTACAGTTTGGTCTGTAAATCCCAGTTAAGTACCAACTATAGTTCTGAAAAAGTTTTTCAAGATGCACTGTTAAACTATATTGACCTACTGCACAACATTTGACTCCATAATTGTACGCACATAATCAGTACACCACCACTGCTACTTTCAGCTTCCACATATGTGAAATTCGCCATCTGTTTGGCAATAGTTATCTGATTAATGATGAAGTCATGACATCCAGTCTTGTTTCCTGCAAGCAATAAACATCACCCCTCCATTCCACTATCAATGTCTTCAGAACTCTACTTTTCACCCTATTATTAAGTCCCCCTCACATTCCCGCTAAATATTTTCAGCTCCATGGTTACCATCTTCCCTTGCAACTCTCACTTTACTAATGCAGTTTACCTAAAACACTATTTTTTTAACTTCCAACTTTCCCAACCCTTCTTGGACTTGTTGGACTTACCATACCTTTGGAGTTCTTTGAATTTTCATATTGTCTATTTTAGTCAATATAGTTTACATTCCTTCTTGTTTCAAAACCCTATAGGTGAACCCCCACTTGTTTGCTCAGTTTCCCATGCAGTGGCGTCAGCTTCCTTTGATTGGATCTGGCCCACGGATTCATCATTATGACACTCAAATAATTGAATTTGTTCCTCTCTGTCAATTGGTTGAATTTATATAGTTGGTGTTGATACCACATCCATAATCATCTCCTCTATTTAACTTTGTTTTTGAGAAGATAACATTTTGTATATATTACCTACAAAACAGTACTGAAACCTTATATACAAGTGAGCAAAAGTCAGCAAACGAATCTTCCTTCCTAACATGAACCTAATGTGTCTAGGATAGATAGTGCATCTTCAAGGTAGGTTTGGTTGCACCAAAAACAGAATACAATAATACAGTTGACTTTGATTTTTTGACTGTATTGCTGCTGTTTTCAGAGCATTCTTTTGTCTCCAAATAGTCCACCAAATGCATGCAGGGACCATCCTCCATCTGCCTCTATGCTCCAGCTCCAGCTGCTTCCCAACTAAAGAGAGCTTTAGTAATCTTTCTAGGCATTGCCCATGCTATGCCTCTGAGATTAATGAAGATCTTCCATAACTGATCAGTTGTATTGCAGCGTAAAAACAGATGTCCCACTGTCTCCAGTTCCTTTTTACGTAAAAAAAAGAACTTCTTGAACATAGAATCTACTTTGTCTTGATTAGATTTTCTTGTGGGAGCTCAGCCTCTTTTACCAGTAACCATGTGAAACATGCAACCTTAAAAGGTTTTTTGGTCTTCAGATATGTTTCCAGAGTCAATTACTTACTTGAGGTTGAGGTTGATTTATTTTTTATAAGATGCATTAACACTGACTCTTCCACTGCTATGTCCTTGACATTTCAGTGTGTCCTCTCCATCCTGGATTCGTGTTAAGTTATCCAGCTGTTTGAAAAACTCAAATCATTCTATTCATCTCCCAATCATTCAGGTTTCTTCTCCCCATCATCTCTTTTCTATTTTGCAGGTAAGGGTTCCATAAACTCAGCAAATTTCTGAAGACAGGGACAATTTTGAAGAAGAAGAAGAAGAAGAAGAGAAGAGGTCTGAGAAGCATGGGTCAAGTCTCTGGTAGCACCTTCAATTTCAACAAAGATTGGGACTAATGCCTATTTTGTCAATACCAAAGAATTTGTTCGACGCTGGCTTTGTCAGGTTAAGATGACGACCCAAAATCAGGAAGTGCAGTCTCAGCAGCAAACTTTGGGTTATTTTTATTTTTATTGATTGAAGGCCCAGAATCTGGTCATGGATTTTTATAAAAATTGTCAGGCACCTTACATCTATTTCCTTTATTAACAGGTTTTGCATTGCCCATATACCTGCAACCTGTCAGCCTCCTTTTCCCTTTGTCTCTCCCATTTGTAATTTTAACAGAGGCCAAAGGGATTGGCCCGATAATGTTTGGTCTGCTTCGGCTGCAATGTCTTTAAATCCTTGCCACATGTCTCCCTAACTTTATCGTTTTGAAATTCAAATACTAAACCCCCACCATACCCACAACCCCTGCGTGCCCCATCACAAGTTTGTTGTACCCAAAGGACCAAGATTTTGTCTTGGAGGTCCTAGATTCAGGTCGGACCATCTGGAAGGAGGTTCTGCTGCACTTCTACCACAAGTACCAACCATTTTAGGACTGAAAGCTGTTGTGTTTTCCCACCCAAAGAGAGATCTTAAAGATCAAGTCTCCTTACTGTACTCTTATTTGGGGGGCCTTTGACTTGGATTCTAGCCCACCCTGTGTTCTGGTGTCTCCTCAGTTCCGAGCCAACCATCACACATCCTTCTTAAGTTGTCTTCAGATGAATAAAACTTCATTTCACAAGCTAAGTTAGTAACATATTTACCCCTAAATAAGCCCCAGCAGGCAGTGATATGGAAAATTAACATAGAATTTTGCCTAAAACTGTAGCATTCAAATTCAAAGTGGTTATGTGCACTCACATGTTTATGCAAAGCAGTTTCTACTACTAATACTTGTATATTTCTTTATGAAAAGTCAAATACGCATACTCATATATTTGTCCAACCAATGGAACCAAAATGTGATTCCGAGCAACGTAGGTATTTTGTACCAACTATTTTAGTATGGTAGATGCAACATCAGGATAAATACACGGGTATACTGTATACACCTTATGATTCTATGTAACTGGATATCCAAACATGAAATGGGACTAGAAAGCAACCTATTGCAACAAACCTGGAGAGGAGTTCCAGTCAAAAGAACACGATGCCTGCTAGAGTACTGCTTCAAAGATGAAAACAACTTGGAATCCTTGTTCTTGAGACGATGACCTTCATCAACAATCTAAATGCAGATGCCAAGCATCTTTTAGAGGCAAAAGGAATAACAAAAGCTAATGGCACAATTAAGGATTTTGAAGGAAATTACCATGCACTCCCACATGATTGGCTTCAGAGAGGCACTATCCATGAGGATCATTTCGTATGATGTAAGGAGGACATCAAATTTTATCCTATCTTGCTTGCTTTCACCAACAATTTGACCAGATTTCTTTTTCTTGCTCTTCTTAAGATTTTTGGGGAAAAAAAGTTCATATTCTCTAATAACAGCACGAGCTTGTGCGCCTCCCACATACATAACCTACGGATGTCAATTCTCCTTAGAGAAGAATGATCTGATATTCATCTTAGTAATTATTATTCTGCTATTCATAGTAGGAAATACATCACCTCAAACTTACCACATTCATTTGAGGAGCCCAAGTGGCAAACTCACGCTCCCAATTTCTCAATGTCGAAAGAGGTGCTATTACTAAATGTGGAGAGACCTTCTCTTCAAAAAGAGAGGCTAGAAGTGCAATACTCTGTATTGTTTTTCCTGCAAGATTGAAAATGCATCAGCAAAAAAGAACTAGCAGTATTGCAGAATAAACTATATGCAATAAGGACAACAGAGAAAAATAATTCAGGAAAGGACCATGTTGCAGTTGTATATGATAAAGCAAATGAGAAAAAAGACGAGAATAAAAAATTGAAGCAGTGGAAGAACAAAATAAATCTTACCTAGCCCCATTTCATCAGCCAGAATGACATGTGTCTGTTTAGACCAAGCAAAACGCAGGAAATTCAGCCCTTCAAGCTGGTATGGATGCAGTGATCCTTTATTTCAACCATAGAGAAGATTAAGGAACTTGACTAGATGAATATAACATACATAGACTAATTAAAACTGGTACCATATATACCTCCAGAAAGAAATTCAGGACTGCTTTCATACTGTTGAAACTCTTTGGCTTTCTTGTTAGATTCAGTTGTCTCTATAGGCCTTCCCTTTTGTTTACTTGAAGATTTTTTACGTCTAGACTGAACTACATGAAATCTTTCAATTTCATGCAGAAAAGAAGAAATGTCTGATTCAAATTCCCAGTAGCACTCATCATACGGAAGCTCCTTCCACTTTACAAGATACTCTTTTTCTTCACCATCTCCCCTAAGAACATCAGCATATTATTAGATGCAATTTACCCTGAGACTTGTACTTCATTTGTAGGCCAAAAATAGTAAATCTTAAATAAAATGAACAATTTAAGGAATAGAAAACTCAACTAATAGGCACTTTAACAATCAATTACTATACTAACATGCCACTTAATACCCCCCATGTGGCCATTGACATGTATATGCTTGCTTTATTAATACAATCATATTTCTTAATAAGGGTCTCTAGTTTTAAAATTATTTAGAATAAGGAAACTTGTTAATATGGCAAGAGCATATTCTAGTTAACATGGAAAATAACACAACTTAAATGAATTTCGAGCCAAAAAGTTTTTGACCTTATTTTTGTTCCAAAAAACACTAGAATCGTAATAATTTTGTAATTAGGAATATCAATTACTTACCATTCCTTTTTAGGATCACTTTTTTTAGAAAAAGGTAACCTTGTATTCACACCAAAAGATTCATCATCCAAAAAATGATGAATTGGAAACTTACATCCCACATAGGGTATTCTTTACAAGTTTCCTATAAAATCAACTAATTCTACTATCTCCCTTATCTGATTTTGTTTACACCAAAAAAAACAATTCATTCTAATTTTCTGTAAGTTAGTTTTTTGTCCATCAAAGCACCTTGAGTTCCTTTCTTTCCAAAGAGTCCACCTTATGCATGCTGGGATAGTTCTCCACCAGAATTCTTTTCTTCCCCTGTTTCCAATACCTTTCCAACTGCTTAGAGTTCCATAGTCGTGTTAGGCATCACCCACTTAACTCCTAACAAACAAAAAAACATGTTCCGTAGGCTCAAAGCTGCCTTACAGTGAAGGAATAGATGATCATTGATTTCTTCTCACACATGACACATCTTGAGCAAATCTGCCAGCCCCCCTTTTCTGTAAAGCCTCATGAGTTAGGCATGCCTTTCTACATACCAACCAAGTAAAACAAGCCACCTTTGGAGGGCATTTGGTCTTCCAAACTAGCTTCCAAGGCCATCTGTCTAGCTCTGTCTGTAGTGTGTTAAGATTCCAATAACATGATTTCACTGTGAACACCCCCTTGTTGTGTAGTTTCCATCTAGGTTTGTCATGTCTCACAAATAGAGTTGGATGTGAGTTTAGAACTTCCAATAAATTGGCAACTTCTCCAATTTCCCAGTCATTAAATGCTCTTCTAAATAAGAGGTCGCAACCCTGTTAGCTCCAAACTTGGGCTACCTTGGCATTCCTCTGAAGACTTAAGGTATATAGGTGTGGAAAAGAGTTTCTAAGACTATCTTCTCCAATCCACACCTCATTCCAAAAGTCATTACCCACAGTGATTGAGATGTTATTGTTGAATTGGGGCCACAGTCTTCTTATGGTTTTCCAGACACTACACCCAATGGTGCCCACAACTTCCTCAGTTGTCCATTGAGTAAGTAAACCATATTTCCCTGCTATAAATCTTTTCCAGATGGCTCCCTCTTCTAAGCAGAACCTCCAGAGCCATTTTTGCAAAAGAGAAGTGTTCTGTTTTCTGAGGTTCTTCAAACTAGCCCCCCTTGCTGATTGTTGAGGGTCAATACATCCCATTTCACCAGATTGTAACCTCTCTTCTCCTTGTTTCCTTGCCATAGAAAGGACCTCCTCACCCTGTTAAATCTTTTCTCAATGCTCTTTGGTATAGGGAAAAGGCTCATCATGTATGTTGGGAGGCCATCCATTACTTGATGAGAGTCCATCTGCCCCCTAATAGATATTGAATTTTCCACCTGGACAATTTTTTCACACCTTTCCATCACCCCACTCTACACTTCTAATTCTTTATTTTTGGCCCCTAATGGCAACCCCAAATATTTAGCTGGTAAGGAGTCCACTTGACAACCCAAAATAGCAGCTAACTCTTGCAAATTCCCAACCCGGTTGATAGGGAAAATGTGGCTTTTCAACCAGTTTACATGAAGACCTGAGATTCCTTCAAAAATAGTTAGGATGGCTCTTAGATTCCTGATCTGACTTGACTCTGCTTCACAGAAAATTAAGGCATCATCTACACATAACAGATGAGATACTTCCAGATCTACCCCTCTTCCTGACTGGGCACTGAAACCTTTCACCCATCTATTTGCATTTGCTATCCTGAACATGTGATTTAGACCTTCCATAGCTAGCAAGAATAGGAAAGGTGACATGATATCCCCTTGCCTAAGACCCCTTTGAGATTGAAAGAAACCTTCTGTGTTGCCATTTATTATAAGGGAAAACTTCACACTAGAGATACAAAAGTTGATCCATCTGATCCACCTACTACCATAACCCATGTCTTTCAAAAATTTTAGAAGAATTTGATCCCTGGTTTCTTCTGCTTAACCCTTGAGTCAACCAGTTCATTGGCTAACAGGGATGCATCAAGAATTTGTCTCCCTCTCAAGAATGCCATTTGGTGTCCATCTACTAGTTTCCCAATAACTGTTTTGAGTCTTTCCATTATCAGTTTAGAGATAATTTTGTAAACCCCCCAATCAAGCTAATAGGTCTGAAGTCCTTTAGTTCCACAGCCCAGGTTTCTTTGGGATCAATGCTACAAGGGTCGCATTGAAAGATTTTTCAAAGATTCCCCTTTGGTGAAAATTATGAATAGTCTGCATCAGATCTTCCTTCAATGTATCCCAGCATATCTTGAAAAAGCTCATAGTGGAACCATCAGGGTCAGGGGCTTTGTCTCCATCACACTGTTTGATAATTTGCAACGCTTTTGTTTCTGTGAAAGGTCTGAAGCCAATCATTCTCCTCTATGGAGACTGTAGGATATCCTCTCAAAAAAAAACTAGGTCTCCATGGCTGAGGCTCTATGTATAAATTGGAGTAGAAATCTAACATAGCTTTTTTTATTTCTTCTGGTTCTAGTACTTCCTCGCCCCTTACCACCAATCTATCTATTGTGTTGTACCTTCTATGTGATGTTGCCAATCTTTGGAAGAATCTGGTGTTCTTATCCCCTTGTTTCAACCATAGTGTTCTAGATTTTTGCCTCCCTTTTTCCTCTTCATGTTTGGCCAGTACTTCAATTTCCACAAGTATTGTTGCCCTAACCATCATTTCTTCTTCGAATAAATCTCTGTCTTCTTGCGTTCTATCCAAAACCGCCAGTTCTTCAAGAAGACTATTTTTCTGTCAGCCATTTCGGCGAAGGTCTTCCTACTCCACTCTTTCAATTTTGTTTCAGCAAAATCAATTTGGTGCACAGTTTATAGTTTGGACACCCTTCAACTATGAAGCCATTCCACCATTCCTGGACCATCTCATTAAATCCCTCCACTTTCAGCCACCAATTCTCGAATTTAAAATAGGAGTGTCGTTGCTCCCAGTCACCACACTCCAAAATGATATGACTATGATCAGAGGTTACTCTAGGCAGAATCCTTTGTCTAACGTTCTTGAAGCTTTCCTCCCATTCCATAGAGTACAGGAATCTATCCAACCTTGCATTACGTGTATTTACCCCCGATCAAAATAGGGTCATGAAGCTCCAAATCTTCAATCCATTTGGAGAAGTCAGTCATTACATTAGTTGTTCTGGAACATCCCCTTCTTTCCACTATATGTCTAACCGTGTTAAAATCTCCCAAGTTACCCGTGGCCCTTCACTCAATTCCTTCATTGCAGCTATTTCCTCCCAGTATTCAAGCTTCTTCTTTCTAGTGTGAGGAGCATATACACCAGTAAAGGACAAAGGACAAACAGAAAGATTCTTGTAGAGCTTCAAATTTACATGTGATTGAGAAGTTGTCTTCCTCCACTTTGGTACCCCTCCATACACTGTTGTCCCACATTAAAAGGATACCCCCTTTGCTGCATCACTTCTAAACACTATTTAACATGTTTGAGGAAATATTTCTTTTTGAAATTGGTAACATGTTTGAGGGAATAATCAAAGCATTCACTCGCAATATCTTTTCTTTTCTCATTCTTTACATAATATCAGAGCCAAGGGTTTGAGTGCCTACTGGAACAACATTTTTTCTCTTTCTAAAAGTACCTTCACTTACTGTCTTACTCTTATTACAGTTAAAAGGTAAATTAAAAAATATAGTTATTACCTTTTCGAGAAACAATTTCTTCTTTTTTCCTCATCCCCACAAAAGAAATTATGGTGGTTCACAACTAATAGAGCAGGAATCTATCTTCATCAGAATCAAGAGATCAATCATCTCATTATATTACCCTTGATTAGAGATTATTATTTGGACCATCTTTAGCACCAGATCGCATCATCCGCATCTACAGCTTGCACAACTTAAGCCTCATTTGTTTGCACTTAACTGAGGTCTGAATCTGAATGGTTCAGACATTAGATCATTAAGAGCATTTGTTTTCATTAAGAATCTAAGCACTTCATGGGCCTAAAATAGATCTTAATCATTAAGACCTCGGACGGAGTCTTAATATCACTAAGAGGTATCCTTATGTGGATAACATTCACCATCACTCTATCCACAATCAACATCCACGATCCACCACCACTGACCACCTCTGTCACCATCACTGTCATCACAACTTCCACCGTTGCTAACTACCATTGTCACTTGCTACCACACATACCGCCTCCATCATTATGATTATATCCATTGCCGCCGCCATCCCATCTTTGTTGTCGCCGCCACCTCTATCACCACTATAGTCAATTCTTACTACCAACAAACTCCATCGCCACAACTAACACCTCCACCAACTACCACCATACATTCTTCAATCACCACTACCACCATCACCATCTCCACCACTACTATTAGTCACTACCACCATTATGGTCAATCTCTACTATCAACCACCTCCATCATCACCACTAGTATCACCGCCAACTACCACAAACACATCACCAACCACCACACATTCTTCACCCATTACCATCAGCACCGCCAACTACTAACATCAACCAACTCCATTACAACAGCCAAACACCACTGCCAAGCGCCACCATTATGATAGTCAACACAACACCAACCACCTCCACCATCGCAACTATCCCGACCATCATTACTAGCCACTAACAACTACTACCATTACCACCACCACTAAAAACTATCGTCACCATCACTAGCAAGTATAAGTATTTCATTTTTTCATCAAGTAATGATTTTATTTTATTAATTCTTTTTTATTTTTATTTGAAACTGAATATTTATTATGTACATATAAATAGATTATGTACATTCAAATGTTGAAAACATACCGTTTTAATCATTCAGTGTTCAAATCTAGTGACAACATCTTAATCATTCGGATGCGCATTCAAATTCAGACGTTTAAATCTTAATGAAAACAAATGAGACTTAATCTAGTAACTTGTTTGACTGTGTCACACAATATTCTTCATTTGGGCCATGGATTCTTGATTTGGGTGATTTCATATTTCTAGTAACAAATCAAAGTCCATCCATGTTGTGAAAGGAACTGTCTATCCACACTGTTTTTTTGGTGTAAATGAAATTGTTAAGTAGATTTCATAGGCTCTCTGTAAACTAGATTCTACTTTTACTTCACCTTGTAACACCTTTTGAGGTAGCCAGCATTCCTTAATGTTGAGGAATACAATAGTACCATTTATCAAAAAATAATATTTCTTTCAAGTTTTGTATGGGTTACTCTTAGATTTATTCTTCAACCTTCAAGAATCAACTTAAAGGTGATAAGAATATTCTTTCTAAATCTTGGATCATTTTTAGATATTCAAGAAAGGTTGTAAGTTACAACTTATTGTTGTTGTTGTTGTTACTCTAAAAGAGGTCAGATCCTTTATTTATTTCCTAAATTATTTCTCCCCAAAAGCGTTCTTTGTGACTAATTATTGTTGTTAGGAATAAATTTTGAAGATAGAATTATCTTGAAGTTCTCAAAGTCATTCTTGACCTTCTTGATCCATGTTGAATTCAGGAATACTTTCTTGAAATCATTCCATCTTTAATTTCAGCTTGGTTTCATTTCTTTATACTTACTTTAGCTTCATCACATTTCCTAAATTTTCCTTAAGTTCTTGATTTTTCCTTATCAAGTTATTGGATCGGGTCGAAAACGCAATGTCACTCGATCATTTTCAAACTAACTACAATCTTAATCTGTCAGTGAAGATCCCACCAGAACGCCCTCTACTTCTAGGATTCTTATCACCTAACATAGCAAAAAACTATAAAAATTGCAACTCCAAATGTGAGTTCCTGCTAAAAGCTTTTTTCACAATTGCCATTAAATCTAACTGACGGAGTTCTTTTAAATATTTGAAGGAGAGCAATGTTGGGAACTCTTTCTAAATATGTATGGTATCAAATGGGTAATGCCTCCCAATATTAGGAGCTTGTTCGAGACATGGCATTATTTTTAAAATGGCAAAAAGTAAACAAGCAGTATGGAGAACAATTCCTCTTTGTATTTTATGGACAATTTGGCCAAAAACGAATAAGATCTACTTTGAAGCGAAAGGGCAACATATATCCTGGGAATTGTTGTCTTTTGAATTTGTATTTTTGGTGTAAAAGCAGTGTCATTGAAAATATGGAGCAATACATGAACTTCCTAGAAGAGATTGGAGATCTGTAGTTTTGTCGTGGCAGCGTTGGTGGTTGGACTTTTGTATCCTACACCACTACCATCCACAGCTCATGAACGTTTCAACTGTTTACATGGAGCTTCCTTCTCAACAATGATTTCCACTTGACGATTAAATCAAAGCTCAACTGTAAGCTAAGGATAACAACTCTTAACTAATATTATCAGTTTTGCATGCATTAGGGGGAAGTAACTAAACATTTTGGAAGCAAAAAAGAAAGCATTGACCATAAAATTTTGAGGACAGCTCAACTCCCCATATTTTTTAAATAAAGCATCTCAACTGAATATCTATAAGTCAGTTCTTTAAAAGCACCTGCAAGCAAGAATTCGATCAACTGTAGTCCACTCAGGTCGGATTGCGATGTATTCATCTTCAGAGTTAGTCACTGATGACATTTGGCGATGGAAGTTATTCACTTTAGTCTTCAAACGGGGATATGCTTTGTAAGCTTTTACTTAACTCTTTCTCTGGCACCCTGCAATAGTTAAAGCGCAGTATGACTTCAAATACAAGATGTCAAAAGGTCTAAAGAGATAACATAACATATTAAACTGATCATTTACACAAACAAGCATTATGGTGAAGCATAGAAGACAGTTATAAGCAGTACAAGATGATCTTTGTTGCTATATTGTCATAGGTGTAAAGCTTAATCTAGAGCAAATAAAGTAGTAGTTAAAAATAAATACCATGTGCAGTGAAGGTAAGACAATCCTTTCCACTTAACAAGATACTGTTTAACAAATACTTGCTTCGACCTAGCTTGGAAGCATCCTGATCCTCAGCAATAGTAGGGCGCATTTCACAGTCCAATATTTTGTCAATATCATTCAGGGACTCACCTACAGAAAAATGGCAATATCTAGTGTAAATCTAGGTGGGAAGGGAAGGAACTGGCGACAATAGCAGAATTCCAGGGTTAAATATATAAATTTGATAGAAGGATGGGTACATACACATTCAGGGCAACTCCAACGGCTTGGAAGAGGAGCCTTTAGTGGAGGAACTAAACACTTTGGGTGGTAAGCATAGTTACACGTTTCACAATACAAAAGATTACTATCTCCTCCACAAGCTTGACAGGAATCGTCTTTCTATCAAAAGAAGTAATTTGCATTGTTATTTCTGATGTAAGTGAAACAAATAAAGGTCATTACAATTAAACACTACAAAAGAGAACATGTTTCCAGAAAGCTGCAAATGCAACCATGAGAGACTTGTATTGTTATGTACTGGCACGTGTTTATGATTAATGGATCTTGCATTGTTTATTCCTAAAATATGGGCAAAACTCCCTAAAGAAACTAAGATATGATGTAATCAATCAAGGACAAAGGGAAAGGATGTGATTTAACCAGAGGCGGTATATTCTGTAGTACTCCTCATCGGGTACATTACCATTCCATGAGTAAAGAAAAACCTTCCTCTTTCTTTTTTAACTTGATCGTTAGTAGCCATAACGAAAATGAAAGAATAGAGGCGTTAGAGGCGAAGAAGAAAACCCTACGGCTAAGAGGACTCTTATCGAAACTTGGTACTATTCTATGTAAAGTGATGATAGCTTGTAAGTGGTTTGTGGCTTCATCGCTAAATATCCTCTTATAATATATTCTTTCTTTATCCTTTTTCCTGGGTTAAATACGTCCTCTGTTTATACAAAGAAAGTTGTCCAGATTACAGTTAAATAGTTACTACTTTATCTAATCTATATAATAGCAGGTGCATGACACGATATTATATTTATTATATGTAAGTGAAACCAAAAAGGTCTTAGCGAAAAGATTAGATGTTTTATGTAACAAGCACAATGTGTTGGTAGAAAGATACAAAATAACAATAGACAAATAATTTGTGTATGCATGAACCTAATATGGAATGTCTTACAGATGCACTAAATGACAAAAATGTATTTTTATTACTTAATTGTACCATTAATTGGTGTATTGCTTGTGCAATATCTTATATCATAGAAAGAAAGTACTTTACTTTTTACTGATTATCAATTTCTCATAAAAATACATTTTTATGCATGGAAAAAATTTATACGTGGAAAGATCTAAAGTAAAATGTTGATAAATCAAAATATCGATGCAAAATTGGACAATCATTTTACTCTTCAAACGAAAAAAAGAAAGGGCAGTCTAGTGCACAAGGCATTGAACGCGGGTTCGGGGAAGGGCCGCACCTCAAAGGGTGTGACGTAGACGGTCTACCCTAATGCAAGCACTAATGGTTGCTTCTGGGGCTCGAACTCGTAGCCTAAAGTCACATGAAGACAACTTTACCAATGCTCCACGGCTCAAACCCGTCACTCTTCAAACAAACATTCCTATAAATTTTGTGTAACACTGATAGGTGTATAGTCTTTCATTATACTCTTTAATGCAGCATAACATTCTAGAACCTTCATTTTTTTTTAATAAAATTTTAGAACTATTTACAGTAATATCCCAACAAGACATCTAAGGAGTTGAGTGGGGCAGAATTTTGTCATATTATTAGCTTTTTTCTTAATTTTTATTTTATAACTCTAACATATTATTAAATAGTAATTATGTAATTTTTTAAAAGTATGTTTGTGATATAGGGACATCCATTTGCGCATACCCAGCAACTAGTAAGCTACAAATGTATGAGGGGGCATGTGACGTTAGAGCAGTAACTAATCTCGCTAGGTGTGCAAAACCAATCGACCGATAAACCGAACCGAAAAAAGTGTTATTGGTTTATTGATATTGGGTTATTGGGCTAACGGTTATTTAATGGTTTTATAAAAAAAATTATTGGGTGATCGGTTTGATATTGGTTTTTTAATATTGGGTTATTGGGTTAACCGATAACCCATTAAGAATATAATAATTTACTATTTTAATTTATAGTCATACATAAATATCAAACAAACAATATTAGTATAATCACTATATTAGACTATAACTATAAGGACCCTACACAATTAACATTACTTAATTAACTTGTTCTCTGCATTTACCCTTTAGGTTTTAGTATTACTTTAGTCTTTAGGTTCACAACGCCAAAAACCTAAAGAACTAAGAACGACGACGTCTAGGGTTTGCAACGACAACGGCAAGTGTTAGGCAATGACTAGGGTTGTGAATTGTGAGTATTTGCTATACTTTTACTACACTAAGAAAAATTTTTGTACTCAATGAGTAATTAGATTTCTCTCTTTTTTATTTCGCGTTAAATTGGTTGACAAGTCATATATTTATTTTGAAAGCATTTTCTTATTGGTTATAAACCGAAAATCGAACTGCTAAAGACTAAAACCGATAATAAATATCTTATTGGTTTGGTTATCGTTTAGCATATTTAAAAATCAAAATCGATAAACCAACTAATAATACTTAAAACCGAACCGAACCGATATACACCCTAATCCTAAATTGTAGTCCAAGAGCTCAGCACTTGCAAGAAGGCAACATGTGCCCACTAGCAACCTCTACACATACTGAAAGTACATGTTAAACACTTCATTTGACCACATCAAGAAATATTCAAACCGAATCTCAACTCTATTGGCAACATAAAAAGTCACGCTGTGATAGTCTCAAGCTTAGTTGCAATGGACTCTTCACTTTTGATGTCGCACTGCCGCATTCTCCAAAATACACTACTTTTGGCTAATCCAACACGCATCCGCTGGCATTTTCAAGAGTCCGAGCAACATAGGTCTCAAGTAATGAGTATCATCAATTATCTTTGTGAAGAAATGTTTCTTCTATTGATAAATTGGGTACAAAAAGAAATTTAACTAAAAGTGAAAGACATAGTAAGAGATGACACAATGAAAGATATACTCACATCTCACAGTATCCAAAAATGGTCCTACATTCATTATTGTTTCTCAAAGATTCAGAGATGCTTGGAACTTCAAATTGAAACATTTAATGATTTTTCTAACTATCTCAATTTGTATATATAGTATACACAAAATAGTGGTGTTACCGCTTACAAAACTTGTTATGTTTCTCTTCAATAATATCCATATAACACCCATCATAAAAACAAATTGGAGTTAAAATGGACACTACTTTTTATAAGATCAAGATAAATAAATTAAGTTACTAGTTATTTCCCTTTACTTCCACGCTACTTCGGTCTTGACACTATCCACACTAGCTTTTTCTTCCCAATTTATGTTTATTTTCATAAGAGTTTAACCAAATCTTACGTATGGACACACAGCAGATGTGCCTTGGCATGTAGTAATTCTTTATAAATCAAATATATTTTCAACATGGAAAGCATTTAATAATAAATCAAATATATGCATTGATACACATTAAGCTGGTGTTATCTTTACAAAATTGGCATGATACAAATATGCATTAAGCCTCACAAAAATTAACCAACTATCTTGTGTGCCCTAGTATCTAGTTTTCAGAAATTCATTTAATTTATGACTACCTTTGCTACGGAATATAATGCTTGCAAAATTGAATAGGAGCAAAATAATTCACTAAATTACTATATGCACTTAAAACTTTTAGTCTTAAGAATTTTCCACATGTCAAGTAATAAGATTAGCTTAACCTGTGACAGCTGCATCTTCTGAATCAAATCATTCTCTATACTTCTTTAGCATCACACTTTACTTTCCAAAGCCAAAACATTTGAGTACAGGTCACATGTACAAATTTGTACATCTTAGACTTCCAATAGCATGAATTAGAAGGCCATTTGTTTTATGATAAGTAAGCTAGAAGTCCATTTGTGTCTGGATCTAATCAAAGCAGCTACCGCCAGTCTTATCATGCAGAGCATGATATATGTTTGACTAAAAACTAATAAATTCTGTAGCTTCCTTTATTTTCCAGCTCTAGCTTCTGGAATCTATGATTGTAGGTTTCTTTAGAAGACATTTCATGGTTCACAAATAAAAGCCAAGAAAATAAAAACTTTATATCTTCAGAAGAGATGATTTAAACCACAAACTTTTGCAGCCAGAGCTTTGGACTGTCATTTTTCTAAAATAAGAAAGCTCTGGGCTATGAGGTGAAAACAAACTTTTCTTGGAGGCAGTTTAATCAAAATCCAAAAAGACCATCCTAAGTCTGGAACTCCTTAATTTTTTTTTTTACAAGGTAAACACACCTTCTTAGTTTCACATTCATCGACTTTACTATACAAGAATTGCTTAGAAGAGTTTCTGTTGTAATATCTGACCTCAAAAACTGGATTTGGCAGAAATTACAAATAAATCCCAAGATTATGCTACATGATTCTTTTGAGAAGCTAAGATTATGAAATTGAACATATGAGGAGAAAAAAATGCTCAATCTAAATATAATAAATTTCCTTTCATGAATCCACACTTTGATCACAATCGAAGAAAGAAGAACATTAAGTATCAGTTTCTTTTTTGGAATGCATATTATTATTGTTTATTGTTTAGTATTCACAAGTTAGTGTTCCACTTTTTTTGATAAAGAAGTTAGTCTTCCACTTTTTAGTTACAAGTTACAAGATATCTCCGCCAAAAAAAAAAAAACTCAACATGCATCCCATTTTAGAGTTTAACATCCTTGAACTATACTCTAAACTTAAAGCACATCCTTGTAATATCATAGTTAACAAAAAACATCCTTCAAATATCTAAACATTAACAAATCCTATCCATTAGTTAAAGACCGTTAAAAATCTAACGGACACTAAAACTCCTCAGATTTGAAATACTTCATTGACACCCACATTCTCTCATTTCTCAGAAAAATGAATTTTAACTTTCATTTGTTGAAGTATGCTTCCTTTTCCATATCCATCCTCCCCGGTTATTATTAAATCTGTGATGCAATCATGCAAACATGCAGATACTGAAACCCAGTACCCCTCAAGAACATGAAGAATGATTGCTTTCATATGTGGAACATGTGTTGTTCACACTGTCTTTACTCTCAATTAGAAGAAGCTAAATTAAAGGCTATGGCAAGCATAGTTGGTTTTTTTCTATAATGATCCAAAACCAATGAAGGTAACAGTGTACGTATTCTCCACTAAAACATGAAATATTTTCCCATCTCAATTTGGTTCTTTATTTTTAGCAATCAAAATTTAGCTAAGAGCTAACAACTTCTTGCTATTATGCTAATGTATATGTATATGCTCTGGCAAAAAAAATCGTAGAACTGTCAGAAATGTCAATCCAACATCTTGTGCATATTTCATCTAGTAATGCTGCTAACATATTTCTCATCTCATTCACATTATAATACCTATTTACTTAACTCTCCTATTTTCCATCTATCATTTTGTTTCTGCTTTGACTGTGAGCACTCAATGGCGTCCAAAAAAGACGAAGTGCTAATATTAAGAGATGATCGATGTTGATTCTTCTGGTTAACCAGCTTAAGGAGGAAGAAGATTGACTATGATTAAAAAAGAACCTGACTATGATTAAAAATAACCTAGTTGCAAATGGGGAACTATAGTTGTGTCACATGAGTTTGAAATGCTCTATTAGATTTCAGCAGTTCTTGACAGAAGGTGAAACTTGCTAGATTTTCAAAAGTTGAAGGATGTTCCTTGTTCACTGTGATATTACAAGGATGTATTTTAAGTTTGGTGTATAGTTGAGGATGTTTTTAGCCAAAAACTCTTCCATACTACCAGGCAGATTCAATGATTGCTGAACCTGGAAAGAGCGCCTGTTCTTTATTTTTGACTGTAGATATTCAGATGGTCCAAACAATTAATAGATTGGCCGACCGTGATAGTCCTCAAAATCAGCCCTCTTCATGAAAGTCCTCAGGTATATCATAAGAGGGAGTAATCCTAACTCTTCATCTTGGAGGATGCTATGACGCTAGATAGGATGCATTACCTATTGCTACTGCAAGTATTTTATGTATTCTCCTAGTGCATATCCTTCTGAAAGAAATCAGGAGGCACCAACAAAGACATGTATTTTAATAGAAGATCAAGGTGCAATAGTTACAATTAGGAAGGAATTTACCAGATCAGAAAGGAAGCAACCAGAGATCAACCTACGATCCAGTCTTCACAAACACCATGAAACAAAGGATGAGCATATTAAATTGCTAAATTTCAAAACTGAGCTTAACTCTAGTG
Source organism: Solanum pinnatisectum (assembly GCA_035578085.1). NCBI lineage: Eukaryota > Viridiplantae > Streptophyta > Magnoliopsida > Solanales > Solanaceae > Solanum > Solanum pinnatisectum. Next base: position 37,067,616 of record CM069083.1, read on the forward strand.
TTGCCATTCCAACAATTTGAAAAGGAAAAAAACAGTATAAAAATGTATTTATCTTCTCCAACAAGCATGCACCAAGCTGGATTAAGTTATCTATCCTTAACTTAGCAGACAGACAGACAGACTAAAAAAAGGTACGGCTTTCCCCATGATGACTAAGCTAAAGCCCAAGTCGTGTCTAGTCTAAGTCATATCTTGAAGCTGAAAATGGATTCTTGAAGACGATAAACACACGGAAACATACGAAAATCAATACTAAAGTTGGGAGAAAGAGCCCTACTATGGAATAAAAAAGTCGAGCAAAGAGATGGTAAAAGAATTAGCAATAAACAACCAAATATACAAGAGCAATTTATAAATGAAATTTAGAGTTTTAGATTCAATGGGATGAAGAACATCCAAAAAAAAAAAAAAAGAACCCTGCACAGAAAATGCCAAGTATATAAATAGTAAAGACAATTCCCAATGTACAAGCAACTTACCACATCAGTTCGAACAATTTTCTCAATTTCCTGTTTCTTAGTCCCAGATTTTCCAGGCATCGTATCAGTTTCATCATCAGACTCATCTAACTTGTACATAGGTTTTCGATCTGACCGCACACGAAGTCTCTCCACCAAACTAGCCATTTTCTGCAATCAAACAAAATCCAAAAATGTATACACATTCAAATTTCTATGGACCAACAAAAACGTTTCCATGACACCCAAAAACAAAACAAACAAAGCAAAGCAAAGCAAATGTCATGAATGAAAATTGAAAACACAGAAAATCAACCACTTGAACAGCACTCAATCAAAAGCAACATGTTTGGTCCTCTTCAGCATCAGTATCAATGTCGACAAGAGCACCAAAAACCCTATAAACGTTAAGATGCTAAAATCAAATCAAAACAAATAACACCGATTTGAGCGAATGAAAATACCTGCTATCTGTTTGTGTAAATTCCACAAACAGAAAATGACTGCACCGATTAAGAAGAGAGGCAACACTCAGAATCTTTGTCCCTACTTCCCCAATTTCGTGTTTATATATAAAATTATTCTCTTCCCTCTTCCCTCTTCCCTCAAAATCTCGGCAGATACTGCCGCTTTGGCTCCCAAGGAAATAAGTGGAGTTCTTTTTTTTGCCAAAAACATCCCTAAATTATACTCACTACTTAAATTATGTCCTTAAACATTTTATTCTGACAAAAATATAACCTTAAAAGTATTGTTAAGTGATCAAGCTGCATCCTTTTGTTACTATGCAAATTTGATCAAGTTTAATACAAATCAAAATGTTATATTTATAATACCTACGTACTAGTTATCTATCTTGTATGTTCCTAGGAAAAAAGTAAATTTTGGGATCAAATTAGTTTCTTCTTATAAATAATGATCCTCTATGTATTTTATCCTCAAGGTGAATTATAAAATGTCACATGTAATTCTATTTACTATGTTTTTAACCTTATTTTTAAAATTTACTTAAAATGGCAATTCGGCGATACTATTTTTCAAAAAAAATGGCTATATGGGTCTTTTTCTCTTCTTTTTTTTTTTGCGTTCTTCCTCCTCCTTCTACTTATGCGTCTTCATCGTCCTCCCCTTCTTTTTCTTCTTTTGTCCTTCTTCTCTTGTGTCTTCTTCACCGCTCTTCTTGAGTCCGAGCCTAAAGGGCAAAAAATTGACCAAAAATTTCAAAAGGGCAACAAAATAAGTTTGAAACCAAAAGGGTAACATTTAAAAGTAGGGAAACGGAATCTAAATCAAGGTTGCAATTGTAGCGCATTCTCTATGCCTTACAAGGCAAGAGACAGCGTATCTAGAGGGTGTTGTGGGTTCATGTGAACCATGCTCCCTCTCTAGATAATATATGAGTGTTATATTTTATAAAATATTTAAATACAGTATGTGTGAACCCACGCTTAAAGTATCATATAATAATACGATATGATTGGGTGCACCTCTACGCAAGGATAGAAATTTAAATCTTATATCCATCTTGTCTTTACTAACACATCTCTAAGTGGTTATTGGTTATACTTTTGGCGTTCAACTAATTATTCTTTGTTTTTTCCTTTAATCTTTCAAAACTTTCTGCTGTGTTACATTGAAAATTCCAAGAAAATTTGCAATCAGAAATTTTATATAATTAAATCAAATGTGTATATTAAAATTTAAAACTAGTAGCATTATATGTTTTGGACCTATAATTTTTAAAATGTAATGGTTCATATTAAAATCTAAAAGTCAAACTGATCAAATTTATATTTAAGATACATTTTTTTGTAATCAGGCACCAATCTTGGAAATCCTGGATACGCTCAAGGAGAGCAAGGACTTACAAGTTGCAGATTGTCGCCTTATAGCGATAGGCCACGCACTTCAAATATTAGAAAAAATTGGCCTCTAAAATTTTCTATGCAAATTTTCTCGTTTCACCAATTTATAAAAATAAAATAAAATTATGAGTCGATTTTATTGGATCACCATAAACACATTTACGTTCTAACAATTAGATCGAATTCATTGGGGTAGAGATCAAATTCATAATTCTAAACTTTATTAAAATTGCAATTAATTGTTTGTTTTGTTGTTTAATGCAAAGAATGCTTCTAGTATTCTATTCCACAGCATTTTTGGGAAAAGGCATAAATTTCCTCTTGAACTTAGTACTCGAAAATTCAATTACACGCTTAAACTATTATAGCGGCCTATTACATACCTCTATTATTTAAAAGAGTGAATTTATATACCCCTAAAGTGACATGACAAAATACTAATAATTAAAAAAATCATACGCGTCGACGTATAATTATTAAATTAAAAATCAAATATTTCTTACATCCCACCCTCTCACATCTCTTCTTCTTCACATCCCACCCTCCTCATCTTCTTCAATACACCCCATTGAGCTTAAAATAAACCAATAAATAAGCATAATTAAACTAGAAACAAATTACTTCAAATAGGAGTAAAATTTTGGTAGATTTCAATTATTGGAGCTTTGACTTTACATTTTTGAGTGAATTGGTGATCGATTGGAAATGGGAAGAAAATTATTTTTCTAATTATCTCGATTTTTTAGAAACCTCCTAGAAAAAGCAATGGAAAAGAACAAAGAATGTATGCCCAGATCTGAAAAGTTATTTACAACTACAAGCTGCAACAAATAACAATGGGCTTCATTTTTCATGACTCAATCAATGAAAGAAAGCGAAAGCAACTTGTTGTAGGTACATTTGGAAATGGAAGAATTCTTCAAGCTCCTGACTAAACTCCACGATTGCGGGCAATTTTCTTGGTGACCATTATTGCTAAAAGTTTCTTCTTTACCATTTGCTATGAAGTTAAGACATAACTCATTAGAGAACTTTAATAATCGTATTAGGGAAATGAATTAGTGTAAAATATAATTAATAAAATAAAACTTAAGTAATAAAGAAAAGAAAGTAAAAGATATAAAAAATACACCTCTTACGACATAGCGTACTGATGTAGCGCTCATGTCTTAGCGTGGTTGTAGAATATACCACATAATTCTCCTAGGAGATGGTGTAAAGGCACATATCCCGGGAATTATGGTACTAAATTCACTTTTAAGCTAGTAAAAGCGTGTAAGTTAAGATCATTATGGATAGTTTGAAGCGTTGTGAACTAGCACTTTCTTCCATTACAAGTTTCAGTGGAAATCCATGCCTTTTCCTTACTTTTTCTTTTACATAGAAATGGCTTTCATTTAATTTTCATTGAGGATTAGCTTAAAACATAAATCCGAATCATCATCCATGAAAAAAAAATATCAATCTTTGAATTTGTGAAATCCTGGTTTCCAAAATTTAACTAAAGCTATAATACACATGGAGAAAGCGATAAGCTATAACCCAAATTGTCATGGAAGAATTGATTCCAATTAGGTGAACATAGGTCTCCATGTAGCTCTACACAAGGAAAAAAAAATTGGCTCCGTTTTGGGAAAAAATTGGAAAAATTATTTAATCAATTTTAAAATTACGAATTTGATCTCCTACCCCAATGAATTCGATCTAATTGTTGGAACGTAAATGTGTTTATGGTGAGTGGCAAAATAAGCTCATAATTTTTAATTTTATTTTTATAAATTGGCGTAGAAACTTGAGAAAATTTGCAGTGGAAAATTTTAGAAGCTTATTTTTTATTTTAATATTTGAGAGCAAAAATGGTCCCTATGAGTTCTTACAAAGCGTGATTTCATCATGCTGACTTGTAAGTAAATGTCTCTTGCGCCTTGTAAGGTGCATAAGGAGTTGCGCCTTGCAATTACAACTCCGATTTAGACGTCGTCTCCCCTACCGTTTCAAATGTCATCACTTTTGGTTTCTGAACTTATTTTTATGTTGCCCTTTTGGAATTTATATGGTCAATTTTTTTGCCCTTCCGGCTCCCGACATTTTTTTCGTCCTGTTCTTGCGTCCTTGCTTTCCGCACTGCTTAAAATTTGATGTCCGCAAATGTGAATTGGTTTCAAGTAGATTATATATTAAAAGATTCAAAACATCGACATGATTTTATATCTAAAATTTGAGATTGTTGAGAGGTGATTTTGGAGTTGCTCAAATTGAATAGTCATTGTTATACTCATTTGTATTTGTTTGTATATATTTTTCTAAGTGAATTTTGAAAAATAAACAAATATAATTTGATTTTGTATCATGTAATTAAAGTTACATAGTAAGATGAGAGAGGTGGGAGCGAAGATCGAGAGAAGGAAGAGAGAGTGCGAGATCGGAGAGTGAAGAGAGAGAGGTAGACAAAGAGACGAGAGAGGAGGAGAGGATTGACTATATGTTGTATTCATTGTATTTCAAATACAGATTGATTATAGAATACAAATATTGTTGAATATAAGTTTGATTTTTTTGATAGCGAATTGATATAAAATACAAATCTCTCATCTATATTTAATTTAATTGGATACAATTGTACATAATATATTTTATGTAAGAGGATGAATGCATATTGTATTCGTAGATGAATACAAATACGGGTAATACAAAATATGCAAATATAGTTTGATTTTATACAATTTGATATAAAATCACAGTAACTCTCACCTAGCATTTGATTGGAATGTACAATTGATACATAATACATTTGAATGGATTTCTTCTTATTAGCGAGGATAGATGGGGGAGAGGGAGGGATTTTCTATAAAAAGCAAGATATAGTGGTTTTATTGTAATTTTTTAAAAACTATAGTTATGGGTTTCATAAATATGTTGGCATTTTTGCCTTGTTGTATAATTTTCCTATTGTTTATGCAGGAGTAAAGAGTATTATTTATGTCCCCTGTGATGACTTTGATTAGTTTAGAAAGGTGAAGCTATCTACACGGACACGACTCGGGATCCATCCCCCTCCCAATGCCTTTTAGTCGAGCTTGTCATATAGGGTTTGCTCTTGTCATGATTTTACATTCCACTGTGTGGTTCTGAGGGCTATTACAGTATAGTGGAGTTTACTCTAGTGCGCAGCAAAGTACTCACCTACAAGAGTTGTCACCAAAGAGAGGCGGAAGGTTATGAGCCACCGGCAAGTTATTGCCTGGGGTTCCAAAAAATGGTTGGTATTTGTTGTAAACTAATTATTTTATCCTATATATTTTGAAGCAATGGAAAAATTAGAGCAAAATGCATCCATTAGGTTAAATTTCTTACAAAGAAGTCAATTAAAAAAAAATAAATCATTTATTATTAAAAAGGTGACAATTTAGCATTATATTCTCCCTCTCATCTCTGTCTACCCTTCACCCTCCATTTTCGGGCTGGAAAACACACTACCGCCTTCACTACCTTTGCCTCGTCACCTCATCAAATTCTCCTCAAAAACCCACCCACTTCCCTCCTTCGCTCTGTCACTACTCACCACCAATAAGCAGCTTTAACACTACCTCTCTATTCTCAAATTCTTGAATTTATAAAAAAAATCTTAAAACTTCTCTTTAATTCCCTTCCTAACCTTCACTACCACTGGCCTCACTAATACAACTCTCTTACCACCACCATTACCATCATCTGTCCACCCACAATTAGCACTCCGCTTCGAAGGAGATGAAAGTGACTTCTGGACAAGTTTAGATAGTGCAAAAAATGAATTCAAGGAAAAATGAAAAATCATTGAATTGGAAGTTACCACATTGGGTTACAGAAGAAGGATCTGTAGTTGAGTTCTTTGGAAGGCAATTTAGTCCCGATAAAAGAAAGTGATTTTTGATAAAGGGGTTATTATGTATAGTTAGTGTATACTCATGTATAATTATATTTAGTTTTTGAGTATATCATAATATATAGTCGTTATATAAGCTTATGTATAGGTAAGCTTCATCTTGACTTCTTCTATCATTGCAAATGTATAGCCAAATGTATATTTTTTAAGTGACTTCTTTGACTATTTTTTATATGTAAATAAAACCTGTTATATTTATTGTAAACTAAGTTATTTTATTGTATATGGTTTTGAAACTCATCCATCAATTTTTGTCCCATCTCTACTTATTGCTTCTTCTTCTATTCTTATGATTTTATAACACGTTATCTACTTGCGTGACTCTCATGATTCTGAGCCTTGATATTCTTTTTGCTCTCTTATGTCACTCGTTGCTTTATTGAAGATTGATATAAGAAATTCTCTTTGTTTTGGTTTCTTTTATTTGGTTTAGCGTAGAGAAATTAAAATGCGTTGAGAATTATCATTGGTATGACTAACATCATTTAAATATAATTCAAGTTAAATGTTAGATGTATTTGTTGATCCAACCACTTAATTTCATATTTAGGGGTTGCAAATGTTCATATCAGTGTCCTACGTGGAACGAAGTCTATAGCATGCATAGTATGTTAGTAATTTCTATTTTATGGATTCACATATTAATATGTTGTGTATATAGATATATCGTCTATTTAAAGGAGCCTCAATTTATGATTTAATAAAGTATTAAAATATTTGCCGTTATAGTAAGTAAATATCTATTAAAATGTAGAGTTAATTTAATAGACCCATTATCATTTTACTTATAACATTTGATGGAGACTTATTGAAGAGGTAGCTTTCTTGAAAAAGTACATTTTAACCGAAAAAAGCGTTTTAGAGGAATCCTTAAAAGGTTGATCCTAAACGGAAGATATGTTATTTTTCTTTCTCTCCGTCTAAGAAATAGAACACTAGGAAAACAATCTTCCAAGGTTTAAAGATCTAGTTCTTCAATAAAGTTATTGTAATGGAACAAGGTTAGTTTTCCTTTTAATTTTTATATATTCACATCTCTGTCTAATGATTTACTTATGATCTTGGTGAATTCTATTAAGAATTTCAACATATGAGTATTAGAGTGTAGTCTTGTTAGATCATTAGATGTTATATCAATTTTTTGAAATCGGCATAATGTCTTGGTGGGTGACTACAGAATGAGTTGCCTGATATTGGAGAAGATACTGCGGGTAGTTTTTCAATGACATTATTCTCATTGTGATTATTTTTGTTTGGCCTTTTATTTTGTTTTGTAAATGGCGACATTCGACATTATTGGAAAGGCTATTTACGTGGTTGTGTCATTGTGAATCAAATTCTAGATAATGATGATAGAAAAGCTGATTCTTTCATGATTCTCCTTTTGATTTATTATTTTTGTCATTTTTTCAATTGAGAGTCCTAGTAGAAAATATTTCACTTGATATTTAATTACAAATCATTCACGAATATATGACTAAATGACAATGATAAAGAGTCAAATTGGAGATAAAAGTATTGACTCAATTCCAATATTTGATGAAGATGTACACAATTCAACATATGGATACTCCAACTCGATGATTTCTTATGCATTTAAGTAAAATGCACTTAAACTAGATGAAATAAATCTTAGCAAGTCTTCTTGATTTTATTCATTGCATGCTTATGATACTTGACATGTATGAAGGTAAAGATGAGATACTACTTTTAAGGCACATTTTTTTTTCTTTTTTCTTCTTTTTTTTCTTCTTTTTTTTTTCTTTTACGGAGCATGATCCATTGAGATTTATTTTGTTATTAAATATTAAAACATATTATCTTGTAAACTTCATGTTTAAATAATGAATTTCTCCCTCACTTTTGTTAAAAGGTGTGAATGAAAAGGAAGAGTTGTGACTTTTTGTGAAGAGTT